>CM028133.1:443591250-444920625 GCA_016271365.2 Neoceratodus forsteri
CTGTACAGGATCTAATGCTCTGTGAGGGACTAAAATGATCAACTACAGTATGCTGGTCAGCTTAATGCTGGCTTTGGTGTACCTCTTCCACATGGACTCCATTAACAAGAGCTAGTCCATTTCAGAATTATGTCGTCCCTCTGTTCGATCGCATGACATAGAGTGATCAAGGCACCGCTCACATCTGCCAGGGTCACTCGCACATCCATCTCGTGCTCCTCCTCGGACTGGACATCTTCTGATTCAGCACAAGACCGGGGCTCTTCGATGGCCTTGCTGTCATCAGCATCCAACGATTGAACTTCCTCGCCTAGGCGACAGATCTCGTCAAGTGCTTCTGATGACAGCACCACCTCTGCATTTTCCTCCAGTAAATCTTCTGGGTCTTCTGGTTCTTCGGCAACAGTGCCAATTGAATCATCAGTCACAAATCCATCCTTGTTAAAGCAGGACTGGATTGTCCCCGTTCAGACTTTGTTCCATGCCTGCTGGATTAGCCGCACTGCATCTAGCAAGTTAATGCAGTGAACACAGATGAAAACTGTGATCTACTCGTCTCGATCAAGCATGTCCAACAACTGGCCTCTCATCAGCATAATGTAGTAGCGCTTTAAACTGTAAATTACACCCTGATCTAGTGGCTGCATTATGCTGGTTGTGTTGGGTGGGAGAAAAATTAGCTTTATGTTCCTGAGCCCAGTGACAGGAGGGTGGGAGCTGCAATTATCAAGGGGAAGGGCAGTCTTGCGGGAACGGAGAGTACGGTCCCAGTTTCTAAGCCAGGCTGTGAAAAACTCCCCGGTTATCCAAGCAATCTTGTTGTTTCTGTAGAAGACTGGGAGGTTACGAACCCCACGAAAGCAACAGGGCTGGGCACTTTTACCAGTGACTATGGGGGTCTTTTTTTCAGAACCTGTGATGTTACAGGTTAACAGAAATATAATCCATTCCTTGGCTTTTTTCAAACCAAGTGGTGCCTCAGACCTGAACACTAAAGTGCCATAGCCTACACATCTGAAGAACAGCCCGGTCTCGTCAGTGTTAAAAATATTGTCTGGGCTGTAACCAGACAGTAGCTGCGGTAGCACATCCCTTAGCCAGACATCTGCTGCACTATTGTCAACATCTAACTTCTCTCCGTGGATTTTATGGAAGTATATGTTGTGGCATTGCTTCCACCAACTAAGCCTCCCGTCAGTAGCTTTGAAGTTAGTTTTCCCCAGTGCAGCAGCCAGGCTATCAGCCTTTTGAAGCAGGAGAGGCCCACTAATCGATGCCTCACAGCCACGGGCATTACTAAACCACCTAAGCAGTGCCTCCTCATCGCTGTCTTTTCCATCTCTTTTGCGCTTACACTCAGGATTTTGGTTACTGTGCCAGTCTGCAAGCAACTTATCTTTGTTCTTGAGCAAATCCAAGGTGGTTTACTTGGGCATAGAAAAGTGTGAGCTTAAGTCTCTCACACTGAGCTTCAAGAGTTTTTCAATTGCATTTATTATTTCTATTTTCTTGGATAAAGAAAGACAGATTCTCTTACCCGACAGCATGGCACAGCAACACAATAAAAGAAAACAAGTAGAACTTGTTTGGGGCAGCTTGGAGAGCATTTAAGTATGGGAATGATTGCTTGATTGTTTAATTGTTTCACAAGTTGTTTGAGGTGGGAGGGGGATGGGACCACACGTCATTAGGGCCGGCATCTTTGGGAGGGTGGTGGGGTGCACTGGGTGTGGAGCAGCCATGATACTGGACTGGGCTTGAGTTCGGTGGTTGCCAGTGTGCTACCAGCTGGCACAACTAGGGAGGAGGTTGCGGGGATTAGGAGACATCTAGGGAAGGGGAGGTATGGTTGGGGAAGGGGCAGGGGATCTCCACGGGTTGCACCAAGCACTAGGGGCAGGGGCATGGGAAAAGAAGTGCAGGAGAATACTGGGGTCACATAGGGACCCTGGCAGAGGGGGCCCAAAAGGAGGACTGTACCAAGGAAGCAGGCCGGTAACTGGGGACCCTCACAACGGGGGGCCAGAGGGACAACATTCTCAGGGAATTAGGCAGATGGCCGGGGCTGGACAGAAGGAAGCAAGGCGGGGAGGTGGATCAGACCTTACGCTCAGCAACCGCTTCAGTTCTCTTCTTCTGCTTGAGGATGAAGGGGGTGATGTAGCCATGACAGGGATGGTTAGAGATGAAAAGGAAGTGGGGGCAGGGGCGGGGCGGGATAGCAAGAGGAAAAGGGGGGAACCTGGAATGAAGGAAAATGGGGGGGGGCAGTGAATCAGTGAAGGAGAGGCAGGGGGGAAGAGGAAGGAAAGTGCAAGGAGAAGGACCAGTTGGGAGGAAAGGGCAAGGAGAGGGACCAGAAGTACAAGGAGGATACAGTATAGAGAGCTGAGGGTTTAGGCCTGGGAAGCACGATAAGCAAGGAGGGACTAAACGGAGACAGGAAGGAAGGGAGGGAGGATGAGCCAGGCTAGTTTAGCGGTTGGGGGAGAAGGATCAGTCGCGAGCAGTGAGGGAGGAGTTAGCGAGGTACGGAAGGATACTCGGGAGGAGGAGAGGCATAGGATCGGAGGGGAGGGGATGGCCAGGGTAAATAAGGAGGGGGCGGCATGTGACACCCAGATAGGGGGAGGAACAAGGAGCCGGCTGGGTGGAGGGCCAGTAGAAAGGATGAGGGACATGGAGGGGAATGGAGGAAAAGGAGCGGTCAGAGTGCTCCTGTTGGGGATTCTATGATCAGGGGTATCAAATGGGATAGGAGGAGAAGCCTGCCAGTTAGAACAAAATGCTTCCCTGGATTAACGTTGCACACGGGCCAAGCACGAGTATATCAGCTGGCAAAGTTGTGGGGGTTCCCCAGACATACTGGTCCGCCTGGGTACAAATGACATTGAGGGAAATAGCGAGCTAGAGATGCAGGCAAGATTCAAAGAGCTTGCAAGGGTCTGTCATGACATAGGATGCACAGTTTCCTTCTCAGAAATCCTGCCGGTGCTAAGGGCTAGTGGGGAACACAAAAGGAAGATTAGGGAGATAAACCAGTGGCTCAGGGAGTGGTGTGAGGCCAGAGGGTATGGGTTGATGGGGATTGGGGGAGACCTGGGAGGATAAGGAGCTGTATGCTAGAGATGAGACTACATCTCAATTTGGAGGAGGGAATCCTTAAGTTGAAAATAGAGGTTCATTGGTGAAAGTGGGGTTTAAACTTGTGAAGGGGTGGGATGGGAGAAAAGGCTGTCAAGGGGTGCCGATAAAGGAGGGACTCTGTCTCCACCCCCCTGGGGTCCAGGAGGATTGCAGGAAAAGGCCAACTGGCAAAGTGCAGACCAGGAGAAAACAGAATCCCCATGGGAACATGAGCAGGGGAAATGGAAGTATAGGGAAAGGGTGGAAGGTAGTCCTGCTAAATGCCAGGAGCTTGGGCAGTAAAATGCCTGAGCTCCAGGCGATGCCAACTGAGGGATCGGTGGATGTGGCAGCGGTCACTGAGACCTTGGCCACCGCAGGACACGGACTGGGACCTGAACCTGGAGGGTTACACTATGTTCAGGAAGGACATGGGGGGAAGGGAGGAGGGGTAGCAATGATAGTCAAAAACTGCATTGCATAGAGAGTAGAAGAGGGTGGAGGGAACCGTGAAGCGATTTGGGTCAGCTTGATAACAAGGGGGGGGGGGCAAGAAAGTAAAAATAGGAGTGATGTATAAACCCCCTGCACAGGCGGAGAAGCTGGAGGAGAGTCTGGTGGCAGACGTTAGGAGACACTGCAGACTGGGCAGGGGAAGGGTGGTGGTGTTGGGGGACTTAAATATGCCAGGAACTGACTGGGAGACTATGACATTCTCGGTGGCCAGGGAACAGAGGTTGTTGGATGTCTTTCAAGACACGTTCCTAACTCAGCAGGTGGGGGAACCGACCAGGGAGGCACGGGTAGTGGATGTGGTCCTGGCAGACAGTGACCAGGTTGGGGGCCTGGAGGTAAGGGACCCGTTTGCAGGGAGTGACCATGCCACGGTCTGGTTCTGCCTGGACCTAGGAGGGGTAGAAGGCTGCACAAAGACGGAGGTAACTGACTTCAGGTGGGTGGATTTTAAGGAAATGGGAAGGATCCTTAAGGAGCATTTGGATGGGATTGGGTCAGACATGGACGCTGATAGTAGGTGGGAAATCATCAGGAGAGGGGTGCAGGATGCTACCAGCACTTGTGCAAGAGTAAGATGAAAATGTGGTAGGGCCGAAACCCTGCTGGTGGACCAGGAGGTCCAGGAGGTGGTCACGGGGAAAGAAGGCTAACCTATAGGCAATTCAAGTGCTCAAGGAGTGAAAGGATCGAGGGTACAAGCTGATGGCTAGAAGGGCCACTAGGGTGAGGCGGCTAAGGCAAGGAAGGAGCAGAACCTGGCCAGGAAATTAAGAGAGGAACAAGGGGTTCTTTAGATACATTGGGGAAAAACGAAGGGTGAATGGGCAGATTAGCAGGATTAAAGCAGGGGAGAGATGGGCACAAGACCCGGGGGAGCAGGCTGAGGTACTAAATGAGTACTTCACCTCAGTTTTCACCAAGGAAAATGGGGGTGCTGCATCATACATGGGAGGAGAAAGTGATACTGAGGAAGGGGGGATGCTTACCAATCGGCTGGTCTGGGGAGAGGGGGAGGCATCACTGGCAGGAGGGGTGAAGGCTAAGCAAGGAGAAGAGGTAGCGGAAGTGGAAATCACAGCAGAGAGAGTGAGGGAAGCCCTCAGGTCCCTTAAGATGGAGAAAGCACCGGGGCCAGATAAATTACATCCCAGAGTCCTGAAGGAACTTGCGGATGTCCTGGCGAAACCCCTGGCGAAGCTTTTCACCATCTCTCTGAGGACAGGGTGGGTGCCCCAGGACTGGAAGGTGGCACATATAGTGCTTATCCACAAGGGGAGATCGAGGGAGATGGCAGGGAACTACTACAGGCCTGTCAGTCTGACATCGGTGGTGGGCAAGGTGATGGAGGGCATTGTCAAGGAGAGGCTGGGGGGGGACCTGGAAAAGTCAGGGTGCCTAGATGATAGACAGCATGGATTCATCCCGGTGAAATCGTGTCAGACAAACCTTGTGGAGTTCTATGACTGGGTGACGAGTGCCTTGGACCTGGGTAGACCAATGGACATCCTCTTTCTAGACTTCAGCAAGGCATTTGACTCTGTTCCTCACGTGGGCCTGTTGGATAAGCTGGGAGAAATGGGGGTGGGGAACCAGATGATCAGATGAATATGCAATTGGCTCCAGGACCGGACCCAGGGGGTCGTAGTTGGCGGGATAGTCTCATCCCCAAGGAGGGTCATTAGTGGGGTCCCACAGGGATCAGTCCTTGGGCCCCTCCTGTTCAACGCCCACGCCTCTGACATAAGGACAGGTATCAGAGTGAGATGAGTCTCTTTTGGATGACTCAAAACTGGGGTGATGGTGGATGGGGAGGAGGGGAGGGTGGCCCTACAGGGGACCTGGAGGCTCTGGAAAGATGGTCTAGAAAGTGGAAGCTGAGGTTCAATGCAGGGAAATGCAAGGTACTGCACCTGGGGGCCAGAAACCCGGGCCAAGTGCACACCCTGGGGAGGCAAATGCTACAAGTCTCGATGGCTGAGAGGGACCTGGGGGTGGTGGTGGATGTCAAGATGAACAACTCGGAGACTTGTAGGAGGGCAGCAGCCAAGGCCAACAGGATGCTGGGATGCATCACTAGGGGGATCACCTCCAGAAGGAGGGAAGTGATACTCCCTCTGTATAACTGCTTGGTGAGGCCGCACCTCAAGTGCTGTGTGCAGTTTTGGAGGCCACACTTAAAGAGGGACATTAAACTCCTGGAGAGGGTCCAGAGGAGGGCAACCAAAATGATTTGGGGCTTGGGGGACAGGACCTATGAGGAGAGGCTCAAAGAGCTAAATATGTACACATTGGAAGAGAGAAGGGACCGGGGAACATGATAGAGGTCTTCAGGTACATGAAGGGGTAAATAGGGAGGAACAGTCAGGGTGCTTCGAAGGAAGGAGGAGGGGCCACTAGAGGGCATGGGTGGAAGCTGAAGGGGGGAAGATTCAGGGGAGAAAGGAGGAGGTGCTACTTCACTGAGAGGGTGGTGGAGCCATGGAATGTGCTGCCTAGGGGGCTGGTGGAGGCAGAGACGGTGGAGGGGTTCAAGAGGGGGTGGGACAGGTACAGAGGAAGGGTTCTGGAAGCAAAATCCAATGCAGCGAGAATATCCAGAACTGGGAAAGGAGAAGCCAGAGAAGGCAAGGAGGGGCAGCAAGGTCAGCTCCCAGGGTGGGGGCTGACCAAACAAGCAGACGCGAAAGACCATTAGGCCTATTCTGCTGGCATTTTAGTATGTTAGTATGTTAATGGTGTTAAAAACACCTGGCAGCGGTATCTAATTATCCACAAAATCAATTGACAGCACCTGGAAAAGGTGCTAACTGCTCTCTCTGGCGGCTGTTACATGCGGAATTATAGGTCTACTACAGCCATTAATTTTAACATTGCAATAATGGGATATGGCATTTGGCAGTAGTAATCTGTCCATTAGAAGCGGCTGTCCGTTACAGCCGCGTCCATTAAAAGTGGCACATACTGTGTAACTAGATCACAGAGAGAGCTAAATTGTACTGCTTAAAGGGGAAGAGTCAGTACTAAGGCTCCTTGGCTGCCATATTTTTCTCTTGGTCTTCAGTCAGTAAGTTCTTATATACAAACAAGGTAAAATATATATATATATATATATATATATATAGAGAGAGAGAGAGTGCAGATTAGCACTTCAGTATGCCTTTTCTCATCATAATAACAATTGAACAATCACTGATATTGAAGTTAATTCACCTCCTGCTCACACAAGTTGTCTCCCAAAGTTTTTCTTAAAGTTACTTCTTCGCTTCTTAGGTATATTCCTGATACAGAAACATTTATACTTATTAAAATTATGATATAAATTGTTTCATAATATAAAGAAGCATTGCAATCAATTGAATTTTTTTTTTCTTTCATATACCTTCAAAATTCTAAGAGGGTGCCTGTCCCTTTAAAAACTTCTCTGTCGCTTCACTCTGTTAATGTAGACATTTATATGGTTATACACTTGTATCTGCAGCACAAGTCTTTAAGTATATGTAACTACCATCATTGTTACAAATGCCTATCCCTTTCTCCTAATTAAAGACATGCCTTTCTCAATAACTGTCCTTTGCTTAATATTTCTTTATCAGTGTGCATATTCTTATTTAATTTACGCTTTCAAAACCACTTCGTTCACATTCTCATTTTATGTAGCCTCCAGGCAAAGCCTTGTCAGACCGCTACATTGTCGGCGTCTGACGCACCACGTAATGGTTCACTGTTTTGAGTCTTGCTCCCTGGTGTTTTAACTTTTTTGTACATTTCAGTGCGAGTATATTGGGTTCAAAATCCTTTCTATACAGCCATGTACCTTGGATGCCATTACTGTGGCATCTAGCGCACCAGATGTTTACAATTCAAATCAGCATCTCTTACTTTTTAAGTAAGACTATAAACAGAGCTCCTTATACACAGTAGCTTACTTTTTTAGGTATTTTCTTTTCCTTACCTCGTGTCTACTAACTGAAAGTTTCAAGTTCAAATAGGCGGTGCCTGTTCCTCCGCTAGCCCAACCTCTTATGTCCGTGGAGATAGTCATGTGATAACGTGATGACGTCACCACACATCCCTGAAATGATGCGGTCGCTTAGGCGACCCATGGCCCTCTCCACGGACATTTTCGGTCATTGAGCTGTGTTTTCAGCCTTCTGTCAGACACATCATTGTTACTGATCATCAAAACAGTAGCAAAAATTTATTTTTTTTTTATCTTTTTGACTCTTTACTAGTGCAATTTGTATCCAATCTACAGTTCCTCAGTATTATTCAATGTATTTGCATCTTATACTTACATATGTACACTTTAATAAAGAATACATGTAGTGCTTATTATACTTTACAGTGTAGACGTGTCTTTAATTGACCGTGACAGAGACAGGTTCAAGCTCCTGAAGGTTGGGGTAGCCTTGACACAGGATGTACTCTTCTCTAAGCTATTGCCGGGGGCAGCCTTGTTAGGGTCACATGCCTACAAAACTGAGCTATATGCTTATCCATAGTCCATGCAGCTACATAGAAACATTGACTTTGATTGCAGATAAGGACCGCTTGGTCCACCCAGTCTGCCCATTTCCCTACCTATTGGATAAGCTGCAGATCCTAATTTTACCAACAGCCTACTTCCTCCTACCTCCCACTAGAATTGCCTTATGTCTGTCCCATGCATTCTTGAATTCCCCAACTGTTTTTGACCCCACGACTTCCTCAAGAAGGCCTTCCATGCATCCAGCACCCTCTCTGTGAAAAAATACTTCCTCACGTTGCCCCTGAGTCTTCCCCCCATCTCCAGATTATGCCCCCTTCTTCTTGCACATCTCTTTTTCTGAAAGATGCTACCCTCTTGGACTTTGTTGATTCCCTTGATGTACTGGAAAGTTTTTATCATGTCCCCCCTCTTCCTCCTTTCCTCGAGGGTATACATATTAAGCTCTCTTAGTCTCTCTTCGTATGGCTTCTGTTGCAGACCCTGCACCATTTTGGTTGCCCTCCTCTGGACTTCCTCCATCCCGTCTGTGTCCTTGCGAAGATGGGGTCCCCAGAACTGCATGCAGTACTCCAGATGGGGTCTCACCAACTGTCTGTACAGAGGAATAACAACTTCCTGTTTTCTACTGGTGATACCTCTCCCTGTGCATCTTAGTATCCCCCCAGCCCTCCTTACTGCCTTCTTACATTGGTTGCCTACCATTAGGTCATCTAATATGAGTACTCCAGGTCCGTTTCCATTTTTGTTGTCGTTAATACCCCCCCCATTGTATACTGTTCCCTTGGGTTTTTGTTTCCCAGGTGCATTACTTTGCACTTCTTTGCACTGAATCTAAGCTGCCATACGTTTGACCATTCCTCCAACCTTGCCAAGTCCCTTCTCATCCTTTCCAACCCCCCCATGTATCAACCGTGTTGCAGATCTTTGTGCCATCTACAAAGAGGCATACTTTTCCTTCCAGTCCCTCCACAATGTCACCTATAAAGACATTAAAGAGGACCAGTCCCAGTACTGAACCCTGCGGTACCCTGCTAGTAACCCCCCTTTCTTCGGAGTGGACTCTGTTTACTATTACCCTCTGCGTCCTGTTGTCCAGACAGTTTTTTACCCATGTTACCACCTGGGACCCACTCCCAGGCTGGCTAACTTGTTTATTAATCTTTTGTGTGGGACTGTGTCAAATGCCTTGCTAAAGTCTAGGTAGGCCACATCCGCAGCCCCTTCCTGGTCTACTACTTTGGTCACCAAGTCAAAGAAATCTATTAGATTCGTCTGACATGACCTTCCCACTGTGAATCTATGCTGCCTTGGGTCCTGTGCCCTGCTGGCCTCTAGGTACTCAACAGTTCTTTCTTTCAGAAGTGATTCCATCATTTTCCCTACCACTGAGGTCAAACTAACAGGTCTGTAATTTCCTGCCTCTGCCTTGATCCTACTTTTGTGAAGGGGAATCGCATCTACCCTCCTCCAGTCCTTAGATACCACACCATCCCCCCATGATTTGTTAAAAAAGGGTAGTCAGTGGTGCCACTAGTTCTCCCTTTAGTTCTTTTAGAATTCTGGGGTGAATCCCGTCAGGCCACATTGCTTTGACCACCTTCAGCTTTAGGAGTTCTTTCAGGACCCTTTCTTCTATGAATGGACTGGTATCAACCCACCTATCCAATGTGCTTCTATTATTTGGTTTAAGTACCTCCCCCTCCTTTTCTTTTGTGAATGCTGAGCAGAAGTATTCATTCAATATCTGTGCTTTGTCACTATCACCCTCTGCCCACCCACCCCTCCCTATAATAAGCCTCAGTATCCCTCACCTGGTCTTTATTCATTCCCTAATGTACCTATAAAAGGTTTTAGTCCCCTTCTTAACTAAGTTGACTGTCTTGTCCTTGGTTTGGGCCTTTGCTATTCTGAGTGCCTTCCCCACTTCCTTCTGCTTTAACTGGTACAGTACTCTGTCCTGCTCCTTCTGTGTTTCCTTAAACTTCCTGAGTGATATTTTGTTTCTCCCTAACCTTCTCCACCACCTCTTTTGAGAACCATAGTTTTTTTTTTTCCTTAATTTTGTTTTGTTTATTTGCTTCACACAAAGACATGTTGCCTCTGTGATGGCAGCTTTGATTTTTCCGCATTGTTCCTCCATCCCACCTTCTTGCATGTCTGCTAGTGCCTTTCTGAGGCACTCCCTCATTTTGCCAAAGTCAGCCCTCCTAAAGTCCAATACCCTCACCTTTGTGTGATTTTACGACTGTGTTTATCGTGAACCACAGTTTGGTGGTCGCCTGTTCCCAGATGGTTACCCACTTCTAAATCCGACATCCTCTCTGTCTAGGTTTGAGAGTACCAGATCTAAGATTGCTCCCTTCCGAGTGTGTTCTAACACTAACTGTCTGCGGCATGCCCCCTGTAGGGCATCAGGAATTACTCTGTTCTTGGATGTGGCTGCAGCAAAGTTGCTGCAGTTAACATCTGGCATATTCATGTCCCCCATCAACAATATCTCCCCCTTTTTTGCCATTCTAAGGATGTCTTCTATCATTTTCTTGTCCATTTCCTTCCCATGAGACAGGGGTCTGTATACAACCCCCGTACGGATTGTGGTGCCATTTCCTGTCTCCATGATAAACCACAGTGCCTCCTGTCTTCACTGTTTAGCCTTTAGTTCTGTTGCATTGCAGCACTCCCCACATGTCTCTCTCCCTTGCTGTTTAGTTTCTGTCTGATGTAAATATGCAGTTATGATTTTTGTTGTTTTTGTTCATTTTACAGTAAACATATGCTAAGACAAAAGGTGCTTAAAGTGCATATTGTGGTCTTTTTATCCTCTCAGATCTGCTGAACCTACCACAGGCTACAGCAGTGGGAGATTCAATAGCCAGTAGTACATGTTAGAGTTTTTATATGCTCTGATCTTTTGTTTGCTGGTCCCACTGTCCTCCCTGGGCTGTAGAGTCACAGAGGACTGTACTTAGGCTGGGGAGAAAAGCGAGACCAGCAGACATCTGATTGGAGCTTATAAAAGCTCTAACATGAATTGTGGACTACTGAGTGTACCACTGCTGCAGCCCTCCTCTGCTGTCAGCTGCAAGGGATTCTGGGATTTATAGTTACGGAAAATGTCATCTTGCAAGTCCGCAGAATCAGTCTGATATAATCTACTGTACTGCAGTATACAGAAAGTAGCGGTACAGTGATCATGAGGTTTTCTTCCTTATTGGACCTATCGTTGAATTGGGGTCTTATGCCAAGGCTAACCCGTGGTACTCTAAATGAAAACATTGCACTCCCTGTCTTACCCTCCTGGGATGGGCTATTTAACCAAAATCTGAAAATATCTCATTTATAGGGATACATTTAACAAGACAGAATTGGTCATACTATTGTATTTTACGTTCACTAGGATTATATAAAACAACCCTGTGCTGATTATATGTGAAGTTGATAAAGTGCAGTGCCTTTATGTTGCAGAAATTGAATTGACGAAGACTGGGCTGGTTTACACTGAAGTTTATCTAGAGGACATGGACTGGAATGATGGTAAGAAATAGCAAATGTTTTACTTATATGCCAAATAAATTAGAGATGTGTAAGCCCATTTTCTTAAATAGTTTATTCATACTTATATTAAAGAGTAGGTATGCACTTCAGTATCCATATCTGAACAATAAAAATCTACTAGTTTCCATTTTTAATTTTCAGTTTATAATACATCTTACAGACTATTCAAGAAATCTTATGTACAACAGTTGACTGACTCCAACAGACCTCACAGTGCTCTTTTGACATCATAGTGCTGTTCATTGTAGTTGTCTGATGTCACAACTACAGCAACTGTGAGGCCAGTTGGGATCAGATATTTGCTGAAAAACACAGTAACATGTACTGGAATATCTGGACCTTTTAGAAGCCCAACAATAGGTAAAGAAAATTGTAAAATTTGAAACTGGTCTTCCGGTGTAGCCTCCTACCTTAATAGCCGACTAAGACTCGAGCTCCCGACTCCCACAGCAGATAACCTGATAAAAAGCCATCTGGTAGTCAACTTAGATGTACTAAAAACATTTTAAAACAGTGCAGACATGGCTAAAGCAAAATTAAAAAGGGACTCTAATTGTTTTGCGATATTAACACAGGAGAAGGAGGGGGGCTCAAACCAGGAGCAATCAGACTCTGAGGCCTCTGAGCAGTCTCACCGTGTGGCCCGCAAAACATGGCTCAGAAGTCATAAACCTCGACTGGAGGGCAAACCAAACATCGATGACAAGTTAGATTTTATTATATCAGAATTACAGGACATCAAGGCAGACTTTCAATCTTTCCGGGAGACCCAGGCCAAACTAAAACAAGACTTGCTTACCTTAAATCAGCAGACCAGCAAGCTAGAGGAAGCCTCTGAGTCCTACGACCGACAACTTAAACACACAGAATCCATGCTGTCTCAAATCATAAAAATCTCACAGCCGAGCACCAAGAACACTCAGAAAATAGACATCGACAGAACAACCTGAGAATCTGTGCCATCCCTGAAAATAGCGAAGGACCAACATTATGGAATTTGTGGAAACACTCCTCAGTACCTTGCTCTTACTGGACCCTAACACTCAATTGGAGATTGAAAGACTACATAGAGATTTGGGGCCCAAACCCACTGATCCTGCTGCGCGGCACCACTCAGTTATAGTGCTGTTCCTGAGATACCAGACCAAGGAATAGTTATTAAAAAGGCATGGGCCCAGGGAAAAGTCTTTTACAGAACCACGCATATATTCATCGATAATGACTATGCCCCAGCCACCATGCAGCGTCGAAGGGAGTTCATCCCCATTTCCTGCACTTTGGGAGAACAATCTCAAATTCTGCATGCCATACTCTGCAAAACTGGTGGTTCAGTATCCAACAGGGCAGCATACATATGAATCCGCTCCCAAGATGCTAGAAGACCTGAAAAAATGCGGATTCTCAAAACCCCCGAATATGACCTTACCACAAAGACTAGAGCAGACTCGAACATGGGGGCAATTGCAGCCCAATCCAGAATCACAGCAGATGACTTTGGATTCCATTAAAAAACTTCTCTGACAATTTGCACCTACAGAGGCTTGAATGCTTTTGACTTGTAGAGGAACATTTACCTGAACTATGAGTAATATGAGGGCAAACCATGGGAATCTGGGTATCCCTTGTCCCTCTGAGCGTGGGGGGGGGGCTCACTGGGTACTTCTTCCACTGGGGCTCAGGGGGCTGGCTTCTCCTGGCTGTTGGCGGGGGATACCCCTGCTTGGGTCTGACTTTCTGGAAGCCTGAGCTCTGAGTGTTGATGGCAGACCCCAGGTCCAATGCAAATTTTTTTTTTTGGATATGAGTTTGTCTGGTGGGTGGTGTTTGGGGAAAAAGTAATGCAAATGGCAGCAAAGATATGGATGAGCGAATTAGGCAAGGCGCAGGGGGAGACCTGGGAAAAAGGGTGCCTCAAGTCTATCCATTAAATAAGAAAAGACAAGCTTCCCCTTTCTAAACTCGCAAGTTTGTACCAATCACCTTGGCAGAGGCTCACAGTGCCCCAGGCAGCTGGGTTTCCCTGAGCGAGACCAAGAGAGAGAGGCTAAACAGTCATAACAAGGACATAGACAATGCAAACCGGGTCTCCTCAAGCATGATAAGATCTAAAAGAAGGCCTTACGTAGTTCCCGGGCAGAGGTGCATGGTTAGGCCCAGTAGTGTAGCTCCCCTATATAAGCCCAGGCAAGAGAGGTCCCAGGATAGCAGGCCTGATTTTATAGTAAATTTGTGCTGAGTCCTGCAATGTTTGTTGACCCCTTGGCACCACCTGGCATGCAATTTGGATAAAGGGGCCTGACTGCCTACTATTACCAAGTGCTTTCTCTAATGCAGTTAGAGCACGATTGGGTTTCTGGATGGTCGGCTGGAGGGCGCTCCTGCTCCCGGGCTGGGTGGGGGCAGAGCCGGAGACTTCTGGGGGGGAACCTGCGGTCCTCCCTGAGAGGCCTGGGAATTGTAGACGATCTGTGGGGTAACTTCCTTCTACTCCCTGGCGCCTTCCTGGGGGGAGCACCTAGGTCTACGAAGCCTGCAATCCTAGATTTTATGGAAGAGAAACTGCAACTTCACGATGAACAAGAGACTCTGTGGAGAGTTACAAGACTGAGACTTTTGCTTTACCTGCCTGGGGATGAAAGGGATGCCAGGCAATGAGTGCGACACGTATACCCCTCCCACATATCTCATTAACCAAGCAAAGAGAGGTTACCAGCCATGCCTCCTATCCTGGGAGGAGAATCTTTGATTGTTTTATAAATAACTGTAATACAAAGGTTTCCAACAGCTCCTCTGAATAGATCAGAGGAAGGGTCTTTATGGGGAGGGGGAATGGAGATTTGAGTAAAGCCAGCAAGGAACAGAGCCACTGGACTCGGCCTCAGGTATCAGAACTTGGGTCCTTGAGGGGATGGACCGGAGGGGGAAGATACTAAAGGTGCCCTCCTAATTGCGGGATGTTCCATGCAGGCAACTCATTTCAAGGTGACATATATTTAGTATTGGGGCCCCCTACCCCCCCCCCAATAGACAACATCATTTCTCATTCCCCATTATTGCTGCTACTGGCACTAGGCAGGAGAGAGACCAAAGTATGTAGTCATGGAAGGGGCTACACTTATCTCCCTACCATCCTTTACCCCTTTAACCTTGAGCCTTCTCCTTTTTCAAGTTAATCTTTCTTTACCCCATACCATCCCAACCTCCTCTCCTTCAGTTATGGGATACAGTTAATCCCAAGGGAGCATCCCCAGAAGAAGGGGAAGTCAGTGTCCCCACGCGGGATCCTATCCTGCCAAGGCTGGAATGGCAGTATGCCATCTCCCAGACCATGGAAGTCACCTGTTTGAAGCAGTTCACAACATAAGCCCGAAGAGAGAGAAGGCAGAGGCATCTCCTATCCCACAGGAATCCAAGTTAGGCCTAGTTGGCCTCATGCTAAACTCCCTACCTGTTTGTTGTTGGGACAGGTTACAGAGCCTCCGTTTGTTATTTTGTTTCTACACAGGTCGCTAACTTGCATGTAAACGTAACAGTTACATCTGAGTATATAACAGAAACTACCTAGTATCACAGTTTTAAAGAGATAACCTTTAAGAATTTACAGGTGAGCAAGGAAGGCCCCACTAACAGATGCAGAGAGAAAAAGGACTCCGATATCCTTCATATAAGATGATAATTAAAATGGGATCACTATTTCGGATTTTCACGCATAACATGAATGGTCTGACTGGGCCAAATAAAAGATACCATACCCTGACAGCCCTTAAGAAACATAAACCAGATTTGATGCTCCTACAGGAGACTCACTTATCTTCCTTAGAGCACCAAAAATTACTGAAATTGGGATTCTCCTAAATAGTAGAGTCCTCCCTTTGAAATGGTAGACATGTGGAGTGGCCATCCTGATCTCAAAGTCCTCCCCATTTGCAATAACTACCGATACACAGATAAGGAATGTAGACTAGCCATGGCTAACAGCACATTTCAGGGATAATTCATAACCGTATGTAGCACCTACATCCTTCAAGGAAGTGATGCCTCATCAATACAGCAACTAATGGATGCTATTATATCTCATCAGTAGGGCATTCTAATAGCAGGGGGGAGATCTTAATTGACTCTTGAATCCGGCTTTAGACACATCTGTGTCCAAGCCTTCCCCATTAATGGCGGGACAAAAACACCAGAGGAAATCAATCAGGGAATATAGGCCTAGTAGATAGCTGGAGACACTTAAACTCCACAAAAAGACAGTTCACCTTCTACTCACATGCACACAGACACTACTCGAGACTGGACTATTTTTATATAAGTGGAGAGCATATAGACCATATAAAGAATGTCAGCATTCACATCTGCCTGTCCGACCACGTCCCTTTAACATTAGATATGTCAATAGCTAGAGAACGTAAGATCACTCAGTGGTGTTTTAACCCTTCTTTATTTCAACACCCGAGTTTTAAAGACCTCCTAAAAGAAAAGATTACAGAGATCATAAATGACAACTCCTCCCCTCAAATAACCCCCCAACTATTATGGAACACTGTTAAAACAGTTCTTAGGGGATATGTAATTGCTTTTGCTTCGAAGAAAAAGTGACAAAGTGAGGCCCGCCTTAAGGAGCTACAGGAAAAGCTACAATTCCTTCAGTTAGCCCACAAATCAGGGAGACCAGTCCATGAGTGATCAGCTAGCTCACACCCAACAATAAATACAAACCCTCCTGAATAAAAAAATGGAACAAGCACTGTCATGGCTTCAGCAAAAATATTATGAGGGAGGTGCCAGGGCTTCCCGAATCTTAGCATATCAACTGAGACAACAAATACAGTGGGTTATGGTTACAAAACTTAGGAACCCACCGCACGGGACAACAACACCAGATTACCACCCAGATTCTAGAGGCTGTACTCTGAACCCCACCCCCCTGACATGGATAAAATAACAAACTTCCTAACAGACCTCAACCTCCCCTCCCTTACTCAGCAACACATCAAATAATAGAACTGTCCGATCTCAGAGCAGGAACTGGGCAATGCAATTAAAAATCTGAAAATAGGCAGAAGCCCTGGCCCAGATGGATATGGTGTGGGATTTTAAAAAGCATCCTATGAGTGGATTAGAGATCTCCTTTTAAATACTCACAGCCACTCTAAAGCCATATATCCTAACTCCTGGAGACAAGCATCCATTTCGGCCATCCTAAAACCCAACAAACCTTCCCAGGAATGCGATTCCTACAGATCAATTTCTGTCCTAAATCAGGATTACAAAATATATACCTGCATAATTGCCCATAGATTAGATGGCATCCTACCCCGCATAATTCACCCAGACCAATCTGTCTTTATTAAATCCCGCCAAACAACGGATAGTGTAAAAAGAACTTTGTATATACCAAACCATGCCCATGTTACTGCATCCCCACTATTGATAATGAGCTTAGATGCCCAAAAGGCATTCAACTGTGTTTCCTAGCCCTTTCTGCAGGCAGCCTTGGGGAAAGTTGACTTCCCAGAAACATTTATAAATAATATTAAAGACATCTACACCAACCCAGAGGCTGCTGTCAAAATTAATGGCACTTACTCCGCGTGCTTCCCCTTTGGCCCAGGGCACCAGACAAGGGTGCCCCCTCTCCACGTATTTTTCGTTGAACCCATAGCACAATACTTATGACAGGCCAAGTGAATTCAGGGTTATACAATTGGGAACATTCAACACAAACTTGCCTACTACGCAGATGACTTACTGTTGTACATCACTAACCCTCAAGATTCTCTGACAGAGTTGGGAAAGAGATTGAAATTGATAGAACAGATTACAGGCTACAAGATAAACCAGTCCAAAACAGAGATCTTAACAATACCTAAATCTTCCCAGACCATGAAAAAACAGAAATTCCCTTATAAATGGGACAAACCACACATCGCCTGCTTGGGCATAGACATAACATCATATCCCACCAAAGTCTTCTCCCAGAACTTTGACTCTCTATTTGATCAAGTTAAGGGAGACCTCCAAAGATGGAAACACCTCCCTATTTCCCTCTTCAACAGGATTCAGTCTATACAGATGAACATCTTACCTCGCCCCTGCATCTCCTACTAAACGTCCCATTACCCCCATCCAGACAAATAATAGCCCGTTGGCATAAGATTTTTTCGGGATACATCTGGCATGGAGACAGGCCTCGGGTGGCTCTCCACAAATTGCAGCTTTCCAAAGATAAAGGAGGACTAGCACTCTCCAACATTTATAATTATACCTTGGCGGCTGTTTTGACACACCTCTGTTGTTGGCTTGATACCTATGCCCCAACACCCCAATGGGTACAGATAGAAAGAGCCATGTCCAAGTCACCCCTCAACCCTCTATTGATCTTCCAGACATCTAGGGGACCACCCCCAGAGACCCTCTCCTAGTTTACAGACTTGCGCCTCAGTTTTTGGTGATGATTTCTGAACCACCCAGAGAACAGAGTAGGGTCTGCGTGGATTGGGGTTCCGGTTGCGGACCACAAGTTCCTACCAGCAAAACTAGACTCAGGTTTTCGAAACTGGCATGCTAGAGGCCTAGTTTTTTCATACCAATTGTACATGAGTGGTATATTTAAAACATTCTCCCAACTCCAGTCTGAATTTGATATCCCCTGAAAGGATTTTTTACAGATTTCTCCAAATGCAGCATTACTTCTCAGGAACTATAGGATTGGATGTATCCTCCATTACCATTCCCCCAGTGTACCTGCTGCTGATCCAAGTTCTGAGGGAATGCATACCCAGACAGCTGATATCCAGGATTAATAAGGCAATGCTGGCTACCCCAACATCGATGATTGAGGGCACACAGTCCATGTGGGAGACGGACCTGGTTTTGGTCCTGTCCCCGGAGAACTGGGTTAAAATCTGGCAACGTCAACATAAAGTGACAGGTTCCTATGGCTGGCAGGAATTTATTTGGAAAGTGGCGATTTGGTACTTTCATACCCCGCAGATAACTGCGAAACACTCAGCCACATGGGAGTCAACATGCTGGAGACAATGCGGATGCGAGATGGCAACACATGCCCACAGTTTTTGGTCCTGTACAGTTCTAGCCGGATTTTGGAAGACAGTGGGAGACACTCTGGTGGAACTCTTGCCCTCTTTGGGACAGTTAACCCCAGAACTAGTTTTACTATTACACTTCCCCAAAACATTTAAACATAAAAATCTAATTTACTTGGCAAGTATCCTACTCACAGCAGCCAAGGAAATCATAACCAGGCTGTGGCTACAAAGTACTCCCCATCCACTGTAAAATGGGAAGATATAATTTATGATATCTACCACGTGGAATCCATGACCGTAGCACTATACAACACAACCCCAATCTGATGAATAAATGGACCATATGGTTCTACTACATCTCCCCTCATAGACTCAAATGTGTCCCATAGGAAGAGGAAGGGAGGCGGGGATAGTGAGTAAGTCCTGTCGGACCATTAACCTGAATAGATCCCAAAGAACTACAGGCAAATATATAGCGGGGAGCAATTGGAGTCCAAAAGACAAAGTTTTATAGTGAGACCTCTCAACTCCAGCTTTGATGTAGAACTCAAGATACTGGAGTTTTTTTTTTTATCTTATGCATGAGTGACCCTCTGGTAAACTACAGTATGATATTATAAGCCTTGAAGGGCAATGAGTAACTGATTATAAGGCAGAATTTAAGTGTCCGGATGTAACATTAAGTGACCTGTGGAAAACAATAAAAACTGAGTTAAAAAAAATTGAAACTATTAAAGTGAAATTGTAAGTTTCAAGCCTTTTTATTTTATTGGCGTAACTTTTTTTTCTTAACTGTTCAAGAGCTGTTTTTTGTCTTCTAGATGACCAATGCTATACATACAGATGTCGTTGTGGTGGGGAATACATCATTTCTAAAGAAGATGCTGAACAAAACATCTCTGTCATCTGCTGTGATACCTGCTCACTCACTATAGAGATTCTGCAAAACACCTGAAAAAATGCATTTTCCATATTATTTTAAATCAGACCACAAGTTTGTGCAGATTCTTGGACTACTGCAATGGGACATTAATAAAAACAATTACAGAAATATTCTGATAAACTTTAAATCTGTAGTTGTACTTGGTCTCCAGCCTCTTACACTCATGATCACCGAAATATGAAAGAGAGTAGAAGGTGAAAGAATAGCAAATTTGATATTGGTTACATTGCTAAGTTTTTACCATGGGCAATATTAAAGGGAGGACAAAAACTGACCAGAGCTGTCTGGAGGTTAAACATTAGTTGTGTAAACAGCTGTATTACAGCTGACATTCTTAACTGTCATGGCAAAATAAAATAGTTGTTGGAGGCTTCTAATCGAAGAAGTTCAGAAAAGGAGTTGATTCATTTATTAAACAAAAAAAAAAAACTGTCTCTGACAGAATTGCTTACTAATGAAAATAATGTCTTAGTGCCCTTTTGTGAAATCAGGCCATGTCCAGGGTCCTGGCAAGAAACAGTCTGAACATTCACTCACCCGCTCTGCAAACCTTATGTTTTCTAATTCTCTGATATTCGTACCACTCCATTGGATTTGATGGGGCAAGCCCAAACAGTGGGCATTCGATCAGAAGGTCCAGGCTGTAAGAGAAGCTAAGGGTCTGGAAAGGATGGTATTGTTGTTTGTTTTCTAGTCTTTATTTCTGAGTGTTTAAATTTATTTAATTAAAAGAAAAACAAGATGGGCATTGTAATTTATTTGTATTCTTTTTTAAATTTATACAACACATTTGTACTGATAAATAGCAAGATAAAAAGCGTTACTAGTATGTGGTTGACCCTTATTGTGTATAGAAATCAGTGGCTTCAAAAATCCTTATTGTGCACATTCTAAAAATGTTGTTATGCACATTCTATAATCAGTGCACCCTTGGCTGCTTTCTGCATTGTAGCCCTTTAGTGGAAAAAGAGAGTAGAAGTCATGGCACCTATGATAGAAAAAAAACCTACACATTTCAGTCATTCAAAACCATATACTATGAAAGATAAACTGTGAGTGACCATACACAGCTTGCCGTGTGTTTCTATCTTGTGGTTGATATAAAAGCATGAACCTCTCAAGGTCCATATGCTGTTATCTCAACCCCCTCAATAGAAATACAGGCTTGTTCTATATGGTTGCCTGTACATTATTCTTCATTATCATTAGGGTTGAGTAGGGTGTTGAATGTTAAACCCCTAACTTTGCACCTTAATAGCTTCCCTCCGTTCAACGGAATTGCACAAATTTTGGATGCGTGGTCTGGGGGACAAGTTCTCTTGATTTGGCAAGTTTTGTTCCAGTCAGATGTACAGATTCCGAGACCCAGATAGTGCAAATTTAGGAAAATATTTTATTTTTTTGCTGTCACCTACAGCCTAGATGGTTTGGAATTTTGTTCCGAAATTTTCATTGTAGAAAGGGCTTGCCCTAGAACAGTGCATTTCATTTGTTTGGTGAAAAAATACTAACCCATTCCCGAGTTATAAATAAGGATTGGGAATTTCTGTTCTGAGCATGCTTATTAGGATCTTTCAGATAGATGTTTGATACAAAAGAAGAATTTGGCCATACGAAAAAGGATTCTTTTTTCATGAGGCTGAATATCGCTTTGAGAGAAAAAAATTACTTTTGTATGGCAGCCATCTTGTTTCCTTTTTTAAAAAACAATTTTTTGAAAACCCTTAAAAATGATGCCCTGCAGAGACACGAAGGCATGAATGTATATTCTGAAGTTAGATTTTCCAGAAACACCCCCAAAATTTGTTTTTGGGACATCCCAAAAATCCTTAGCGAGTCTTGCTTTATGAGCTGATTTTCTTGTTTTTCGAGGCTCACTAAAGAGGAATATGGCCATATGAAAGAAGAATCGTGTCTCAGAAAACAGGATTTTGGACTTAGGTTTTTTTTTCTCAGAGTCTTCTTTCGTGAGAAGGCATCTTGCTTCATGATGTCAGGAAAATCTTACAAAAGAGGATGCCTTCTCACACAACAAGATTTTGGACTTGTTTTTTCATCTTTTGTGAGCTCACAAAAATCTCAGGAAATAGGATGCCTTCTCACGAAACAAGATTTTGGACTTAATTTTCTTCACATTCTATTTTTGTGAGAAGGCAGCCTCTTTCATGAGGTCAAGAAAATCTCACAAAATGAGTCGATGAGCTTGTGAAACAAGATTTCGGACAGTTTTTCTCAGAATCTTGTTTCGTTTGCCAAAAAAATCTTTTGTGAGCTCTCACAAAACAAGACTGTTGGCTCATGAAACAGAACTACAGCCTCACAAAAGAAGAATGCCTTTCTATTCAGTGAATGAAGACTTTTGTTCATAACTGTGCCGTTTTTGAAGATTTCAATGCCAAATTATTAACATATGCATTTTAGGACCCTACTTCATGAACAGTTGTGGAAACATACGTGACACATGATCGAAAAGGTGCATGTGTGACTGTATGGAACCGCAGGGCCCCTTCTATACCCAGACAGACTCCTGAATGTCTACATCTGTAGAAACACAGAATTTCAGGGCTTGCAAGGCTCTGTGCTTCCACGCCCACATGGACTCCTCAGTTGTCGCATGGCCCAGAGGGCCATGCATGTCTGCATCTGTATCCACACAGAACTGCAGGGCCCAGGGGGCCCTACGCTTCTGCTGCCTGATGGACTCCACATTTTTGGGGCCTGTGCATCTGCACTTATACATGCATAGAAGTGCAGGTCCCGAAGAGACTTGTGGGAATGAGGATGTGGTTGTACTATCTCAAAAACAAAGGAAATTCATTGCAAAACATCTGTGTTAATGCACCAGTTAGGGCTCAGCTTAAAGCAAGAAAAGTAAGGAAATGTGTTAGGGTTTCCTACCCTAGCTCACCCCAACCCCCAAGCAGCAAAAGGAAAATTCATTAGGGTTCTGGCTCTCTTAAGTCTTGACAAATCAGCACTGGACTCTTTTTGGGGTTCTCAACCCTAATGCTTAGCCCTCCCCCCATAGCCCATTGCTTCCTGTCTGAAGCACAAGGTACAGCTCCAGTCCACTGCCTCATACTGATACACTCTTCAAAGGTACAGAAGTATGTCTCACCACATGTTGCCAAAACCCTGTGGGCCCTGCCTGAAGAAAACAGATCACATCTGACCTTGTTTGCTCAGGGAAGGGGGTGAGAATTAGGGTTGAGAACCCCAAGGATAAGTCCAGCACTGATTTGGCAAGACTCGGGAGAGCCAAAAATCTAATGTTTTTTCCTTTTGCTGCTCGGTGGTGGGGGTGGGGAAGTTAGCATTGGAAACCCTAATAACACATTTCCCTACTTTTGTTGCTTTAAGATGAACATTAACTGGTACATTAACGCAGTTTTTTTGCAATGAATATAATACATAGCTGGGCCCTTATCTCTGTAGAAAAAGGCTATCATATATTTCCCCATATATGATGTTAGCCAGTTAGCGTATTATGATAGCAATTAGATAATTACAGTGTATTAATGTGTGTCACAAACCCACTTGTGAGGGTCAGATCACTAAACTCGCAGTGCCCATCCCTAAGTGCAATCCGTGACAGGGAGGGGGAAAACAGAGATACCCTCCTCATGTCCGCCCAGAGTATTTGCTGGGTTTACAACAGAACACTTACCATTAGGTCCCAGAGCATCCCTCTATACTTTAGATCAGGGCACAATACCAGTCTTGAGTCTTTTGGCCAAATATGAACCCTTTTCATGGCTATTACACACAGGAGGAAGGCCCAAGTGTTATGCCCTCTTCGGGTAGCAGCTTACCACCTAATTTGGCCGTTGCCCTACAGGACATGCAGTAGCCCAGTTCACAATCCCTGCAGACTCATATGAGACTCTGGTATTCTCCCTAATCCTGCCAGATCCCCTACTGACCCTTTTCAATTTGGTTGCTATTTGGTGACCTTTCTAAGCATAAACAGTCGTCACAGATTTGTAATAAAACTTCTACAGTCACACATACAATATAAGGGATCTCACACAGGCAGAATTCTCTAGAAAAACAAAAGTCTTTACTAAAATAATTAAATAACTGCAGTTACAAGTAAAAGAGCACATATACAAATTTAGTTTACAGTATAATAAACAGAATAGGAAAGTATATTGGAGGCAATATAGCATAGTGATTTAAGGCTCTGAGCTGCAAACCTGGAGACCCAGGTTTGAATCCCCCAGCCCCCACTTACATACTTTGTGACCCTGAGCAAGTCACTTAATGTCCTTGTGCTCCCAGGTTGCACCTGTAAACAAGCTTCAGCTTAGTGTGTCTTTTCCTGGTTAAAAACAAATACAGTATAAACGCCTTAAAACTGGTTTAACTCCATCTGTACATTAAAAATGAGTTTCAAAGTTCAGAGAATCTTTGGTTGGCAAAAGATCTCAGTCCTTGTTTAGCAGCATGGCAGTTCTGTTGTGCTCAGGAGAATGTCCAAAACCAGAATGGCCAACTGGCTCTGTACTGAGAGGTTAACTAACCTTTCTGAACTACAGTGTCAGCAGTATTCCAGTCATAAGGAAACCAGTTTATTTTCTCACCAGTGACCCACAGCATGGTTTGTGACAGTTCAGAATTAACCTCTTTGAAGTCTCAGGTTCTGAAAATAACACACTGGAAGTGAATTTCACACAGTACTGCTAGAAGGATGTGTTCCTTTTTTATAGTACTTCACACAGGCTTGTTAGGAAGGTATTTCCTGGCAAAAACATTCATGGGCCTTATAACATGATATAATCGTTCCTGAGATCAAAACAATCTGTTTCTGTAGTGCATGTTTATGGCAGGTAAATGGCTTTTGGCACATCTGTGTTAAAAGAACCTGGGAATGAAAATCTCCCTTCCTGGTAAGCAGGTGGCCTTCAAGTCAAAAGGTCAAACCCCTTAAAAAAAAACTAGTCTTTCCCTATGCCTTGAATTAACACTGGCATGGGCATACCGGCAATACAGTGAACAAATAAATCTTTTTTTTCTTTCAAGTAAAGCACCACCATATTTGTGGCCGTTCTTGATACAAGCAGTGTCATGCCATTCCTCTGTTTTCCCTGCCACAAAAAAAAATGCTTCAACATTTAAACCGAAAACAAGCAACCTACTACTTTTCTGGTTAGCTTGTCCAACACCAGAAGCTCTTCCCGATCTCATTACACTCCTCTATAGTTCATAGGTATGCAAAGAAAGCACCTGGGGTGAAGTGCGTAATGGAGCTACATCACTAACGAGGAAAAAATGGAGCACAACCCGTGTGTATGGGGGGGGGGGACAGGAAAGTCCCTTCAGGGAACCAAGTAAAAAGCAGCCGTCTCTGTGCCTGTGTGTCTGTCGGGGAGGTAGGAACCTCTGTCCAGGCAAGCAACTGTGAAAGAGTGCAGTGCCCTTTACTGGCAGATATACCAGTGGAGGAACTATTTTGCCCCCCCAAAAAAAAAAAAACTATACAGTCATTTGTATAATTTTTGTTATATTTTCCTGGCATTTTTTTTTTCTTACATAAAAATGCCACATGTAGCCCCTGTTCTAAGTGCAGTAATACTCTCCAGGGTGAGCAGTATTGGGATATAGTGGACCTTTTAGGGGCTATCTTTATGCCCCTGGGCAGTCCGTCATATCCCAATACTGCCCACCCTGTTGGAGATTATCGCTTACATAGGATATGTCACCGTGCATACTGAACCAGTCAGAGTGCAGCTTTCACAATGCTGATGACATTACAGTAGCCAAGTGCAGCGTTGAAGCTAGCAGTTGAAAGCAAACAGAAACAATTATATGCTCATACTAAGAACACATTTATTTATTTAGCTTTTGTTTACCGGGTAAGTACACTAGACAAGTATTATGCCTATTTTCAGGAACGACCCGGGAGAGTACAACATGAGGAACAACAGTCAAGGAGACATGGCAAAGGTATAACTAGTAAACTGATGTATAAATTAAATAAACAGTGATCAGACTCAAAGTACACAGTTTACCATCACTTGTGTGGGGGCAGGACTTTCATAAATCACTTGTGGCTCCGCCACTCGTAAGTTGTGGTCTTCCCCCTCACACATGAAGGCAAATTGCATAGTTTGAGTCAGCTTATTATATATCTCTATGTATGCATTCCAGTAAGTTTAGTTTTGTTTGTTCTCCTTAGCTGCAAGTGTTGTTTTTGAACAATTGTTTTTTTCAGGTAATACTGATTCCCCTTATGCTGTAGTGTTTGGAAGGGTAACTTAAGTAGTGTCAAAGTACTCCTTACTCTTCATTTGTTAGATGTTCTTCCTTTGTAGTGGAAATGTAAATGCAGATTAAATCATTATTTACTGAAATTCAACTTTTTATGTGATCAGAAGAATCTTTGCAGGTAATGCTGCACCATGGGTCTTCCTCCAATCAACTCGAAGAGGCAAGAAGAACATTTTTGTATTTTATATTTTTGCATAACTGTGAGGTCAGTGGTCATTTGGCTGAACCCTAGTCACATCACATTTCTTGGCCATACAGTGTGGTCTAGTGGTTAGAGTACCAGTTTGGGGATCAGGAGATCACAGGTTCACACCCTATCAGAGCCAAATACTAAATGTGTGACCTCGAGCAAGTCACTTAACCTCCTAGTGCTGTAGTCCACCCAGCTGTAGAAATGGAGAAAAGCAGGACCCTACTGGGTAACAAAATGTTGCTTCTCAGCTGGACTGTCTGGGGTAAATCATATGTCCGGTTTATACTTTAGCGCCTTTGTAGAAACCACAGCTGCCACACAGTTCGGCACAGCATGAGGCACAATGCTCTGTGTGGGTACACAGTGACGTACCCTACTACCAAGATAAATGAGATGATGTACTCAACTAGCAAGATACAAAATGTATGTAGCTAGCTAGGGTTCTGTGCCTTTGGTAGCCGGTTTATCTTAGTGAAAAAACACTAACGTGTAATATATACCACACCAGTGATGAATAAATTGGATAAATAAATCATTATTTTGGAATAATTATTTATTTTCACTTAGAACACCATTTATTTCACTTAGAACACAATGTATTTAACTTAGAACTTGTTATTTCCACTTAGAATCTGGAACTAGAACACAGAGAACAATGAGCCAGATAGAGAATTTGCCATAGAAAGAAAGAAAGTTTTACGCTAAAACAAGGTAAAACACCAGTAAAAACATTACAGATGGTGTGGTATATATCAAATACATGGCGAGTTGCAGGGGAATAACACATTTATCTCCACACACGTGGTAAGACCTTTTTTAACTAACTTGTGGCTATGCCACTCGTGAGTTATGGGTCTTGGTGGAGATAAACGTGTTATTCCACTGCAACCCATCATGTATTCCCTATTTATAAATTCTTTAAAATGAGTCCAACTGGCATACCCCATAACATGCATCATGTTGTGTTTATGGGGGGCTGGGGGAGATTAGCAGCAGCCAATGGGTCAACATAGTCCAACATGAATACTTATGTGCAGGCTATAACATACACAGGAAAAAACACAAACTATAAAGGCAAGCACATCTAAACTACAGTCAAAGCAAGCTAACAAAGTAGGGTCACAACAGAGAACGAGCATGCACATGGTTATGCAGCATGATCAAGGTCAGAGAGATGGAGATTCTGGACCAAAACATGTACACTGAGTTCTAAAGAGGATGGAAAGACTGGACTTCAAACACTTGCAAGCTAGAAACATTCTTCAGCTGGAGGGAGTTTTTCCAGGTGTCTGGTGCTGCAAATACAAATGTCTTTCTACCAAACTCCCACTTCATCCTGGGAATTCAGAAGGTAAGTGCTGCTGATGAACAGAGTAGGCACTGTTTTACTGTGTGAGGAAGACTAGGAGATAATCATGCTTTTCCCTGTGCAGAGTTGTACAACAAAGAAAGCTAAAGGTATTTACACCTGCTCCGGGGACTTGTTCAGTTGAGCTAGTCATACAGCAGGTCGAGATGGATACACCATCCACAGCAGAGGATGAACCTGCACAACTCGTAGTACAAACAATCCAGGGGCAGCAGAGTTATTTTGTTTGCAATAGTCATATATGATGTTTCTGTAGTCAGTGGAAGACTACCTTTTTCCTCACGGCAGCACTTGGGCAACACCTAGACCTGCAGAGAAAGTTGAGTTTGAGTCCAACAGTTGTTAAGATCCAGATTCCTAGATATTTGAATATTATGACTTGCTAGAGGACATTATGTTGAAGTGTAAATAAACTGCAACATACTGCTATTTCCAAAACATTCTGAAGAGGTTTCTCCTCATGGTGTGACCTAGAAAGGTACATCAGATATCACAGAAAGGAAAATTGTGTCACAAACTCGCTCAGCCGGTCAGCCCTGTACTCCCAAAGTGCCAACCTCTGAGCATATGGTTTGTGTACAGTGAACAGAACAAGGTAGCCCTCTTGTCTTTCATGGGTTTAAGTCACCTTAGTCTCAAGCTCTGGAGGGATTCAAACTGATAACCTCTTGGTAGTGTACCCAATTATCAGGCTCAGATAATTCTGTCTTTGGGGGGCCAGATATCTTTGCTTACGGGCACCCAACCAGGTCTTTCAAATGAACCCTTAGAACTCTATGCAAGACTTTAGAGAACTCTGTCCATTTCCCAGTTTGGTATACAATAAGCCCATACACAGTGTTACTTATAACCTTTAAAAAAGAAATGTCAAGGCATTCCAGACAGTTCCGTTGTAAAAATATCTCTTTACTTTAAAAATATCAAAACAGAATAATAATTACAGAACAAAATATATATCTCAACACATACAGCCTTAAAACAAACAGGAAAAAGTGCAGTTCCTACAATACATACATTTGGCCTGGTCTAATCTAATGCTTACTTTCTTTCAGTGCCTTGAGGGTCTCTCTTCTCTCAGTCAGAAATATTGTCTTGTGTGTCTCTGTCAAGGTTCTTTCAGCAATTAAAACAGTTCTGAGCCGGCCTTCTCATGATGTCATAAAACTACGCCTTGGAGTATTACAAGTTATGTTTTAAAGCACAGGATGTCCCAACCAGATTTAAAAAAAATAAGTGAAATACTCAATTTTCCTCTCCTCATGTTAACTGGTCAGAACTGGTTTGTGCTCTGCTACACATACATCTCAAAAGTTTCTTTGATCTAAATCACTGTATTCAAAACAAAAGTATATTTGCCTCTTTAATCCCGTCTGGGCTTTGGTTTGGCCCAGCCATCAACCTCTTTGATGAAATGAGCTGGTTCCTGGAAGGTTATTCATAACACAAGCATGTTCTTTCCATATGACACCTAGAGCAAAATCAAAGGATTCCCCTGGGGATGCCATGAATGGCTAATTTCATTTCCTGGGATCAAAGCACATTTAACATGCTAATTGAACCTCAGATCTCTGTAGTTTAAAATACCTCCTGTCCTTTGAACTTATCCTTGTTTTTTTTTTGGATGTGTCAGTTCAGCAAAACTGTGGGTCTTCTGACTGCCCTTCCCATCACATATTTCATATGTAATAAAAAAAAAATTAGATACAGCAATCAGAGCTGGCTGTCTACGTCACACTCCTCCCCACCTAGGCTGAATGTGGGGGGGCTCTATCCCCTACATGGAATGAGCTTCCCAAATCAGTTTACTCCTGATAGACCCTAGACAGTCCATCTGAGTTCTGGTTCTTGGTTCCGGCCCTATGTACGATTTTCAAATCATACCCTTGTAAAGCAAGGCTCCATCTGAGCAGTCTGCCATTGTTTTCCCCCATCTGCGTCAACCAAACCAGGGGGTTGTGGTCAGTCTGCACCACAAAAGGTTGCCCATACAAGTATGGCTTCAATTTCTTTAGGGCCCACACTAGGGCACGGCACTCCTTTTCTACCGTGGAGTATGCTTGTTCCCTGGGGAGCAGCTTACGGCTCAGGTAGGCTATGGAGTGGTTCCTCCCTTCACTGGATGTCTGGCTTAGTACTGCCCCAGTACCCACATCTGAGGCGTCCATCTGAACTATAAAAGTTTTGCTATAGTCCAGACTTGTCAAGACAGGAGCACTGCACAGTGCCTCCTTCAGTTTGGTAAAGACTTCCTCACAGGCTTGGCCCTGGGTAATTTTCTTGGGCATCCGTTTCTTTGTCAGGTCAGATAGAACAGCCAGTGCACTGTAATTTGGTACAAATTTTCGATAGTACCCTGCTGTCCCGAGAAAACTCCTGATCTGCTTCTGAGTTTCTGGTCTGGGCCACGCTGGATCACCTCTATCTTTATTTGGCTAGGACAGAGTTGTCCTTGGCCTACCACATGCCCGAGGTATGCCACTTCTCCCATGGCCACCTGACACTTCTCGGCTTTGACAGTGAGCCCGGCCCTCTGTATTCTGCCCAGCACTTCTCTAAGGTGTGACAGGTGTTCCTCCCAGCTGGTACTGAAGATGGCAATGTCATCCAGGTACGCCACGGTGTACTCCTCAGCACCATTTAACACCTGGTTCACCAACCTTTGGAAAGTGGCCAGGGCGTTCTTCATTCGGAAAGGCATTACTTTAAACTCAAGCCTATCGGAGTGATGAAGGCCAACCTCGCCCTAGCTCTGTCTGTCAACTCTACCTGTCAATACCCCTTTGTCAGGTCAATGGTTGTAAGGTAGGTCGCCCCCCCCAACTTGTCCAGGAGTTCATCCGTCTGGGGCATCGGGTGGGCATCTGACTTCGTGACTGCATTCAGTCCACAATAGTCTACACAGAAATGAGTCGCGCCATCTGGCTTGGGTACAAGGACTACGGGTGAGGCCCAGGGACTGTAGGATCTCTGGATTACCCTTAAATCCAGCATCTCCTCCACTTCCCTTCTAATGTCCTTTTGGACAGCCTCTGATGCCCAATATGCTGTCCGCCGTATGGGCGTCTGTGTCCCTGTCTCCATATCATGTGTTGCTAAGGGGGTTAGTCCAGGCTTGGCGCTAAACAAGGGGGCAAAGTCTGCTAAAACCTCCTTCACTTTCTGGATCTGGTCCGGGGTCAGCTGAGGAGACAGTTTTACTGCCTCCAGAGAGGACTCCCGCTTACTGTTTTCCAGCAAGTCCAGAAGGGGGTCTCCTTCGTCCATCCCCTCCCCGTGACTACACACTGCGAACACCATGTCAGCCCTATTTGCATATGGCTTCATCATGTTGACATGGTACATCCTGTCTGTCTACGGTCAGGTAACTCCACAGTGTAGTTTACATCATTTACCTTCCTAACCACTCTGTACAGTCCTGCCCACTCAGCTTGCAGCTTGTCTTTCTGGACCGGAATAAGGACCATGATTTCCTGACCCACCATGTATGAGTGAGCTCTGGCTCTGCGGTCATACCATACTTTTTGTTTCTGTTGGGCAGCTGCCAGGTTGCTCTGGGCTTTCCCCATAAGCTCCTTCAGCCTTTCCCTAAACCGTAGGGTGTAATCCACAATAGGAGTTCCCTGGGTGGTGTGCTTGCCTTCCCAGTCCTCCCGGATCAAGTCTAGGGTCCCACGTACCCGGTGTCCATACAAGAGTTCGAAGGGGGAAAATCCTGTAGACTCTTGGGGCACCTCCCTGTATGTGAACAACAGGTGGGGAAGGTATTTCTCCCAGTCCTCCCATGCTGTTCAGCAAATGCCCGGAGCATTGACTTTAGGGTACCATTGAAGCATTCCACAAGCCCATTGGCTGGGGTGATATCTACTACACCCACACTTCTTCCATAAACATTTCATTAGGTCGAAGCTTAAGGAACCCCCTCGAACGGTGATTACCTCCTGCGGAAAGCCAACACGGGAGAAAATCCCAAGCAAGGCATACACCACTTTGTCTGTCCTCAGTGAGGAAAGGGCGACTGCCTCTGGGTACCGGGTGGCATAATCCACCACGGTCAGGATGAACCTTTTCCCTGAGGAGCTGGGGGTATTTAAAGGCCCCACAGTATCCATTCCCACCCTCTGGAATGGCTCCTCCACTATGGGCAAGGGGATCAGGGCGGCTTGGTTTTTTTTTGGCAGCTTAGGTTTTCTTGCCCGCCTTTCCTATTTCTTGGCACCGGTGACAAGACCTGCAATACTCCTTCACCTGCTGGGTGAAGTTAGGCCAGTACAAATTCTGGGCCAACCGCTGCATTGTGTGTGCGATTCCCAGATGACCAGACAAGGGAATATCATGGGCAACCTTGAGCAACTGCTCACGATATCCCTAGGGAACGACAAGCTGCCTGCCTAGCATCCCTCCCTCTGTCTGCACTGCCTGTGTATACATAAGTCAACTTTCCCAATAAACCTTATGTCTGCCGTCACCTCCCTGTGCACCATCCGAGTCTGCCCAAGCCCTCAGCTTCTCTAAACAAGGGTCACTTCTCTGAGCAGCTGCGAACCCCTCACACCTTCCAAGGCATGGGACAGGTCCCCTTCAGTCACTAAACTAGGGTCCCTAGCACTAGAGTCAGGGCCCTCAGGATCACTGTCAATCCCAACTCTCTTACGAGAGGTCACCCCTCCCTCTTCAGAGTAACCCTCTGTAGCTATGTGGTTACTTGCTACTGGGGAAATTTCTACCCTCTTTTTATCAGTCTCCCCCTCTGGAGACGCAGGCTGGGGAACCAGCCTCTCAGTATCTTCCCCAATGGCGTCTGGGGGCTCAGGGAACTACAATTTTCCCTGGCCGCATGGCTACGGGTAACTGCACATACCACCCCCATTGGAGATTGTTACGCAGGATCACATCCACTGCTAATGTGTTGTCTACAGCCACCTGTTGCACAGTTCCCCCTGTTTCACCCCAGTCCAGGAGAACATTGGCCAGTGGCAAGGTTTTCTCTTCACCAGAAAACCCTTGTACAGTTATGTATTTGTTGGGTATTTGACCAGGCTGTACCAGATCCCTATTTACCAATGTCAGGGATGCCCCTGTGTCCCTTAACCCCTGCGTCTGTACACCATTTACCATGACTGGGTGCATTTGTTCCCTCATGTTCACTGGCATGCTTCCAGGGACACACGAACAACCCACTTCCTTTCTGGTACTACCTTGTGTATTATTGCTTGCCCTTCTTGGACACTGTCTGGCAATGTGCCCAGTTTCTTTACATAACCAACAAACATTTCTTACTTCAGAGAAATCTTTTCTTTGAAACCTGGGGCTAACTGGTTTCGGTGGAGGCAGTGACGGTTTTAGCTGCCATGAAGGCATGCTTTTCCCTTTCTGTGCTGCCGCACTCACCCCATTCATTCTCAGAGCAGGTCTGCTCTTGGCATAGCGGTCCGAGAGTTCAGCAGCCTCTTGCACTGTTTTTTGATCTCGGTCCTCTAGCCAGGTTTTTAACTCTGCTGGGCATGCCCAATAAAACTGTTCTAATAAAATCACATTTTCAATTTTATCAACACTGTTTGCCTCAATTCCTTCCCACCAACATTTTAAGAACTGACATTGTTTCGTGGCTAGCTCCTTGTAGCTCATATCAGGGCTTCTCCTGAGCTTATGAAATTTAGCTCTGTATGATTCAGCAGTTAATTCAAACTTTTTTTAACTTGCTGTAATCATCACTGTCCTCATTATTCATTTGACCCAATGCATCCCGAACTTTTCTGGTAAGTAGCGGGGATAGCTGGAAGCTCCAGGACTCTTTAGGAATTTTAGCCTGAATACAAACTTTTTCAAAAGAATTTAAAAAGGCGTCCATATCCTCCCCATCCTTAAACTCAGCTATTAATTTGGAGTTCAATTTGTAACCCAGTCCTGCAGTCTTAGTTAAACCCAAGCTACTTACCTGCCGTGGTGCCGCTGGTTGGAGTCATAGCTTCTCCAGTTCGTGTTGCCACTGGCGCTCCTCTCCTCTGCAGCTTGCTGTTCTCACTCTGTCTCTCTGCATTCTCGCTCTCTCTTCTGCCTCTCGCTGGTGCTTACGCTCCAAATGGTCTGCCTCTCGCTGTTCCCTTTCTCTCCTCTCCTGGGACTCTAGCTCCATCCTGCGCAACTCAAGTTGCAACCTCAGAACTTCTGGATTCAGGATACTGGTAACTTCAAACAACATTAAGTCGTGCTGTATTCTGACAATTGCAGTGATTCCCAACCTTTGAACTGCCCCGGAGAACTAAGGGTTAGCTTTCCATGCAGGGTATGGAACGCTGAGCTCGAGCTCAGTTGAAGTCTCTGTCTGGAGTGTTTTGAACTCAAACTGTCAGATTCTTTACTGCGCCTCACTGAACGGTCGCTCTGGAGATTTCTCGTTCAGCTCGGTTCGAAGTCGGTTAAAGTTTTCAGTTTTTTGTCGGTTTAAACCAAAAAAAGTATCCGCATAGTCGGTTCAGTCTCTGTCTGTGGTGCCATGAGTACTAGATAGGAATTGTTTTTTATTTCTGTGTGGAACTTGTAAAAGTGCGGTCGGTTCGGCTGAACCGACCATTTGATTGTGAATTTTGTATATTTAGTGTGTGGTTACGGTTCTTATCGGTTCTAAAAAACATGTTTTAACGTTTTTCCAATACCTGTGTGACATGTTAGAACCGATAAGGAGTCTTGCCTGGCGGTTGCAAAAAAGGGTAAGTTGGTTAGGTTGACCATGTCTGAGAACCCCCCCCAAAAAAACCAGGCCCACTGGGTTTCAACACTGCAGTGAGTGTGGGGAGGTCTTTGCCAAGGCCGATCCCACACCACCTGTGTTTATTGTCTGGGGTTTGACCACCTCGATTCAGACTGCCAAATATGTAAAAATTTTCCCAAATCTACCCTTGAAAAGAGATTAGGTAGACTGAGGGAAAAGGATGCCGAGAAGTCCGCTGACCCAGATGGCCAGCCCAGTTCAGTTTCAACCGAACCAGAAGGAGTGCCCTCTGACCAGGGCGATACTTATTCAGGCAAAAGGAGAGCCTATTCTGAGGGATCGGTTCCAACAAAAAGAAAGCGCAAAGATAAATCAACCGGTTCGGACCCAGAGGTTCATGTTCAGACCACCAAAGAGATAACCAGGGTGATTCAGATTGTGGAATCGCTTCGTCCGGTTCCAACCGATCCAGCTCCTTCTGGCAGGGGTTCGGTTCAGTTGGTTCCCCCAGTTCAAGAGTATACCCTTGAAGATTTTTATGAACCGGAGTTTGAAGAGGAAGGGGATTTTTAGGATTATGATGTAAGTGAAGGTCTGGATGTGCCTGTGGAACCGGACATCTCCGCAGACAGACCATCAGGTGTTTCCCCTCCTAGGCTTTCTGAGTCCCCTTCTCATTTTATGTTTTACAGGAAAGTGGCTGAAATCCTCCGGCTTCCTATGGAGGAGGCTGTGGAAGATCAAGAAGAGCCTCATTATGTAGAGATGATGGATATCCCAGAGTCCAGGAGACTGTCTATTCCCCTCCATAAATCTTTTGGGAAACAGACACAAAAAATCTTAAAGTCTCCTAACACTATACCTTCTGTGGATAAAAGAATGGACAAGAGGTATCACACTCAGGCTCAGACACGGAGTTCTTATATCAACAATGCAGCCATGTTGGGGTAGTGCAGGCTGCTGCCTGTGACAAGGCAAATATTCCCTTGGCTTCACACACCCCTGACAAGGACTCCAGGAAGATTGATGCCATGGCAAAGAAGCAGTACATGGCATCTTCTTTGGGACTCAGGCAGGCGAATTGCATGGCCTATATAGCCAGGTACCAGAAGTCCAGGTGGGACATTGTACTGGCACTGGCTAAACAGGACTCCCCCCAGCTAGCCAAGGACCTGGAGGCAGTGGCTGCAGATGGGACTGAGGCATCTAAGGTGCAATTTCATGCTGCTGTGGACTCTAATGATGTCTCATCAAGAGTCATGGCTACATCTGTGGCTCTTCAGAGGATGGCTTGGCTCAGATGTACTAGCCTCTCACAGGACACCCAGGCTAAGGCTATGGATTTTCCTGTAGTGGGTAATTCTCTGGGGAGCAGACAGAGAATTACATGAAGAAAATGGATGAGTACAGGACCACTTACAGGAGTGCTGAGGCCAAGGAAAGGCAGGCAACTCCTCAAAGGCAGCAGTCCAGGGGCAGGGGCAGGCCTTTTCAAAGGCCTTTTTACCAAGCACAGGCCTCTTCTTCCTTTTCACAGAAGGGGTTCTTCAGAGGGAGAGGCAGAAGGGGGATGAGCAGGCCTGCATCCACCCCTCAGCCTAAAGCCCCTGCCAAGCAGACACCCTGATGGGTCTGCCCAGGTCAACTTTCCTATTCCAGTAGGGGGCAGGCTGGCTTACTTTGTCCAGGACTGGATGTCTGTTACATCAGACAAGTGGGTCTTGGAAGTAGCTTCAAAAAATTTCCAAAAATGAGAGCCAGATCTTTTCCACCTGCAAATCTTTTGGAAACCCTTGCCCTAGAGGCAGAGGTTTCTTCTCTCCTAGCTTTAAGAGCTGTAGAGAGAATACCTACCCTACACTGGGGCAAAGGACTGTACTCCAGGTACTTCCTGACTCCCCAAAAAGACAGGGGAGTGGCGATCTATCCTAGACCTAAGATATCTGAATAAACATCTTTTAAAACCAAAGTTCAAGATGATAACTGTGGGAATAATCCTTCCCTCTCTAAGGCAAGGGGACTGGCTAGCCTCCCTGGACTTCAGAGATGCCTACTTTCATGTTCCCATCAGGTGCTCCCACAGAAAGTACCTCAGGTTCAAGTTGTCCTCAGGCCACTATCTGTTCAGAGCAATGCCCTTTGGCCTAACCTCAGCTCCAAGGGTTTTCACAAAGTGCCTGGCAGTAGTAGTTGCCTTTCTAAGAAGGCAAAAGATTTCCATATTTCCTTATCTGGACGATTGGCTATTGGTGGGTCAGTCTCCAGACCAAGTCAAGTCTCACCTGCAAGTGACCCAGCAAGTGCTCACTTCCCTAGGATTTCTTCTCAACCTTCCCAAGTCAGTTCTCAAACCAGCCCAGCTCCTTACCTTTATAGGGGCAGAACTGGACACACTCAGAGCAAGAGCCTTTCTTCCTCTAGAAAGGGCAAGGGCTCTTATGGAACTAGCTTTTTTTCTTTAGCCTTTAGGTATCTTGACTAGCAAGGCATTTCCTCCAGCTCTTGGGCCACATGGCAGCTTCAACAGCAGTGGTCCAAGGGGCAAGATTCCAGATGAGGGATATTCAGTTCCACTTGAGAGCTTACTGATCTCAGAGAAAGGACTCCCTTACCAAACTGATCCCAGTGACTCTGACCCTGATCCAGGCCCCTCCAGTGGTGGCAGGATCAGGACAGTTTAAGGCAAGGTGTTCCTTTTGTTGCTCAGCCTTGTTCAGTGGTCCTTACCACGGATGCTTCTCTTCTGGGCTGGGGAGCCCACCAGGGGTCCCTCACTGCCCAGGGCCTGTGGTCCCCACAAGAATCCCTTCTCCACATCAATCTTCTAGAGCTCAGGGCAGTTTTTCTAGCTCTGAAAGCGTTCTCACAGTCAGTTCAGAACAAGGTGGTTCAAGTCAGAACAGACAACACTACCACCATACGGTACATCAACAAGCAGGGAGGCACTCGGTCTACGGCCTTGTGCACAGAAGCCATGAAGTTGTCCCTGGTTTATTCCCTGCAAGCCTCTCTTGTAGCAATTCACCTTCCAGGTAAGGACAATGTGCTAGCAGATGCACTGAGCAGGATTTCTCAGGGCCATCACGAATGGTCCCTGGACCCTCAGGTGTTGAAAGTGATTTTTTCAAGGTGGGGCACTCCCGAGACAGATCTCTTTGCAGCCCCGGACAATCACCAACTCCCTCTCTTTTGTTGCAGACCTCCAATCTTGGGCTCAGTCCCCCTGGATGCCCTGATCCTGAATTGGGAAGGGAAGTTTCTGTATGCCTTTCCCCCCTTCCCGCTCCTGTTCAAAGTTTTAGTCAAAATAAGGTCTCAACCTTGCAAAGTGATTCTGATTGCTTCAGACTGGGCCAGGCAGCCATGGTATCCCTTGTTGCTGTCCCTTGCAGTCCACCTTCCCCTGTCTCTTCCCAGGAATTACAACCTGTTAACATCCTCTCGGGAGGATTTGGTACCCCCGTCTTCAGTCCCTCAATCTCAAGGCATGGCTCTTGAAGAGTTAGAGTTTGCAGATATGCATCTTTCCGAAGGTTTTCTGGACATGCTGAAGGCTTCTCGAAAGCCCTCCACCAAAAAGACTTACACCTCCAAATGGAAAAGATTCAGCATTTGGTGTTCTAAGAAGAATATTTCTCCAGACATTGCTGAATTGCCTACGGTTCTGGATTATATGGTCCATCTTAATGGCCTAGGCCTCAGACCAGCTACTCTCAAGGTACACTTGTCAGCTGTTTCTGCATTTTTGTCTGTGGGGAAGCCTTCCTCACTATCTTCCCATCCTGTGTTCTGTAAATTTTTTAAAGGATTGTTTCATACCAATCCCCCTTTTAGAGACCCTGCCCCTGCCTGGGATTTGAATGTTTGCATTGCTCAGCTTATGCAACCCCCCTTTGAGCCTATGTCTTCAGAAGAGCTTAAGTACTTGACTTGGAAAACTGTGTTCTTGGTAGCCATTACCTCGGCCATGCATATCAGTGATTTGCAAGCCCTGTCAGTGGAATCTGATTTTATCTCCTTTCATAGGGATAAAGTGGTCCTTAGAACCAATAGAAAGTTCTTGCCCAAAGTGGTTTCAGACTTCCATTTAAACCAGTCTGTGTCTCTCCCTGTTTTCTTCACTGATCATTCTTCCTCAGGAGAGAGGAGGCTACACAGTTTAGATGTCAAAAGAGCCCTTAGTTAATACATAGAGCATACCAAGGGTCACAGGTTTGACTCCCTCCAGTTGTTCCTCACTTATGGAGAATTGGGAAAGGGCAAACCTGCCACCAAAAAAATCTATTGCCAGGTGGATTGTGTCTTGTATGCAATTCTGCTATGAAAAACTCCACCCTCAGGCCTGAGAGCTCATTCCACAAGAGGTACAGCTGCTTCCCTGGCTGTGGCCAGGGATATTCCTCTCCTAGCAATTTGTCAAGCAGCCACCTGGAAAACAGTCCATACCTTTACCAAGCATTACTTTCTGGATATCCAGGCTAGGAGTGATGCTCGGTTTGGCACAACAGTACTTCAGAGCCTATTCCAAAGTAGGTTCTGTCCCTCCTCCTTGGAGGTACCTGCTAGTCTGCAGTTGTCAGAATACAGCAAGACTTCATGTTGTTTGAAGAAAAAATTACTCACTTTAGTAATTATATTTCTTCTAATGGAGTCTTGCTGTATTCTGACCTCTCTCCCTGCCTCCCCTCTCAGAACCTGTTTTTGGGAAGTGGGTGGGCAGGTGCAGTGTTGCACCCCAGGGGTGTATTTGCTGGCACCCTCCTCCCTTTTGTTTGGGTGCTTATTTATTATTTTTTGAGTACATTGGGTTTAGTTTTTGGGTTTCCTGACTTGAGTCTTCCTTGGGAATCCAAAACTTTTCAGCCAGTTGGCTAGTAGAATTTTTACAATTTCAACATAGAATTTTTAGTTTAGTTGGGCTCATAAGAATCTGACGGTTTGAGTTCAAAACACTGCAGACAGAAACTTCAACCGAGCTCGAGCTCAGCGTTCCATGCCCTGCATGGAAAGTTAACCCTTAGTTCTCCGGGGCAGTTCAAAGGTTGGGAATCACTGCAATTGTCAGAATACAGCAAGACTCCATTAGAAGAAACATAATTACTAAGGTGAGTAATTTTTTTCTTGCCTCTGCTGCTGTGGCCCTTCACTGACAGTGGCCCTGCTGTCCACCTCATGCTTTTCCCTGTGCAGAGCTGTACAACAAAGAAAACTAAAGGTATTTACACCTGCTTGGGGGACTTGTTCAGTTGAGCTAGTCATACAGCAGGTCGAGATGGATAAGCCATCCACAGCAGAGGATGAACCAGCATAACTCGTAGTACAAACGATCCAGGGGGCAGCAGAGTTATTTTGTTTGCAATAGTCCTATATGATGTCTCTCTAGTCAGTGGAAGGTAGCATGAAGTGGAAGACTACCTGCTTGTTCATGGCAGCACTTGGGCAACACCTAGACCTGCAGAGAAAGTTGAGTTTGAGCCCAACAGTTGTTAAGATCCAGATTCCTAGATATTTGAATATTATGACTTGCTGGAGGACATTATGTTGAAGTGTAAATAAACTGCAAAACACTGCTATTTCCAAAACATTCTGAAGAGGTTTCTCCTCGTGGTGTGACCTAGAAAGGTACATTAGATATCCCAGAAAAGGAAAATTGTAGTACGTTTTAATTTTCCTGTTCTGTTTCATCTAATGTATGTTTCTAGATGGACTTACTAAGCAGTGCTGTACATTAATTTGGAGGGTAAAACCTAAGTGAGTCACTGTAGCTAGGTGGCAGGTTGCAATACTCATTTGTCAAAGTCTGCAGTAGCAAAACAGAGAAAATCTAGCCTGTAATGTTTTACAAATGTGTGGATAGAGAACAAGGTTGGTACCTTCCAAAGTTCCTTATAAAATGGGCAAAGGATTTCAAGCAATCTGATTAGTTGTTAGCCATGCGTTAGAAGTGTCTAATGCACAGCTAAAACTAGAAACCCCCTTTAGAATACACAGACCCATTTTATAAGTGCAATAAGCCACTCTGGGGCTGTGCATTAGGCAGTTCTAATGCATGGCTAGGGGACTGGACGCACTCGGCCTATGGCCTCGTGCCTCACTACATCCCCCTAGCCAAGCATTAGAACTGTCTAATGCACACCCCGTTGTGTCTTATTGCTTACATAGCAGAAACCTGTGCTTTCTGTAGCGCTCCACATTGTCAATGAGTAGTCATTACAGATGGGTAATGCGCACCCCTACTAGGGGAAATGGAACAGCCGAAAGGCTGAATCAGCCTAGAATGTTGGGCACATGAGCATTCCAGGCAGCAGCAACTCTCCAGTCTTTGCTGTGCCATCGAGGGTGAAACAACTTGGCTTCTCTGAAGAAGAAATCAACTTCTGCATTTGGGGCTGCTATTCTGTATAGCAGGTTGGAGCTACCTAGTGACAGGGAGCACCCTTAAATTAAAATTCTGCTTGTTAAGCTGCAACTTTCAAATTGGTTAACCTGCTTTTTTCCCCATTTCCACTGCCTGTGGTTAGATTAGTGGGCCACATCTGCCACATAGATCAGGGGTATATAGGTTAGCAGGTCTCCATTTTTCTAATATTAAAAAAAGTGGTACCTCAGATAAGTACCTATTTTTTCTCTGGTTTCTTGAATTAGGGTGTTCCCTGGGGCTTCCCTCCATCTTTTGGGCATTGGTACTGCCCCAGTCTCATAGGGTGACTTGTGTGTTGCCTGGCAGGTGTCATTTTGTACTTGTTTTTGAGACATTTCCACTTTATTTCTTTCCACCTTGTTGAAGGGACATTGCCCTTTTAATTCTTCTCTGCAATTGAGAGTACAAAAAAACCTGACAGAATAGTGCCTTTTACACTCTGCAGAGGATCACAGTCTCTTCATTTTCAGTGGGCCTTTCCTTCCCACAGGCTGTGTGGCGGTTTTTACTTTACTCCATTGAGCCGTGCAGCTTCCCGCCATTGTTACTGTACCATCTGTCGAGCGTCCACATTTCTTTTTTCCTCAGAGGCTTTCTCAGCCTCAGTGTACTTTTCATGCATGCTTGTGATGTGTGTGCCCCCCCCCTCGATCTACCTAGGTCACACACAGCGTCATGTTGTCATGCACATGCACGTTAGAGAGAGAGAGAGAGAGAGAGTGAGTGCCTGCACTATTTCAACTGTTGGACACGGCGCTCTATTTTATAGATATTTTCAACCCAACTGGCTGTTCATTTTCACTTTCCTGGCAGCCGGCTCATCTAACGGGAGTGTTTCTTGCTGCTTTGTGCTTTTTTTCCCACAACACCAGGTGGGGATCGTGGCAGTAGTCCTATATATTTCCTATTGGGGAACCTTCAGTTCTTTAACCTTGGGCACCTGCAGGGCTATTTACTTGGCACCATGGCTTATCAGAGACATCTAATCTTCAAAAGATGTAAGACCTGCAAAAGGGTAATGCAACCCTCTCCTTTAGGTTCATATTGCCCCCGTTGTGTTACTCAAGCTAATATGTCTCTTACGTTCCCCCCCCCAGTTGGTACTCCAAGTTGGGGGAGGTGTGCACCAGCTGGCAGTGGCTAACAGAATTGCGTAAGTCTTTCTTGTTAATCTTAGGAGAGCTTCTGGGCCCTGATGTTCTGCAGGACATCCCATCAGACACACCCGACCCAAAACCAGGCCGTTCAGGTCAGAGGGGGGCCCACGCCACGCAGGCACATCCAGGTGTGCTGCAGCAGCAGACAGAGCTGCTAATATGGATCTGCAGGCAGATCCTGACCCTGACCAGTTGTTGGATGATGAGGAAAACAAACCCTCTGAGGATGAGGAGGAAGGGGAGTCGATGGAGCTGAAGAGGATCATTTCTATACCTCCTCTCTTTGATACAAAGTCTTTGTCCTACCTGATAACATAGGAGTTTAGGACATTACAGCTGAAGGAGGTGCAATCCATGGAGGCATTAGATGTCAACTTTATCCTGTCCGTGTCCTCCTCCGCTCCAAAGTGCTTTCCAGACTTTATTTACTGTGTCCAGATTATTGAACATGAATGGGCAGGTGCAGACCAAAGAAAATATCTGCTGAAACCTAAAGTACTGTGTTTCCCTTTTTTTTATTTTTGTAAGAAAAATACCCTCAAGTGGAAAACCCCTTCTCTGGCAGATAAGGCAGTTCATAATTCTATCAGGCACACCACTATTCCTGTTGAAGGGTCCTTAGCCTTAGTGGATTCACAAGACAAGCGAGTGGATGTTTCATGCAGAAGAGCCTTTGCCTCCAATGCCGCAGACCTCCGCACCTCCAGTGCCTCCTTTATTGTTGCCAGTGCCTTAAACTTGTAGATTATGATCCTTGGCAGCTTTGTTCCTCTGGATTTGGAGGGGACAAGCATTTTGCAGTTGGTATCCATGGCCTCCACCTTCTTAGAGAATGCCATGGTGGTGAACTTGTGCTTGTGGGCTCACTCCACTTATGACATTGTGTCCACCATGCGAGGCATGTGGCTTCGACATTGGGACACTAATCAGGCTTCGAAGACCAAGCTGTTTAACTTAGCCTTCGAGGGAGGCTTGTTTGGTTCTGGCCTGGATGATATTTTAAAGGATATCCAGGATAAAAAGAGCCACCTTCCAGTGTCGAAGCAACAGTGAAAGGCTAGTTCAACTCCAAAAGGTAAATTAGGTAGCCAACAGAGGCAGTATTGAGGGGGGTTTCATCCCTTTCTGAGCTTCTGGAACCAAAGGAGTAAAGGAGCCTATTCTGGTTTCAGTAGTAGCAGAGGAGAGGAGGCCTTGCCTGAAAATGCAATGGAGGCCCAAGGCAAAAATCAGGCACCTCAAAGTAAAGGTATGCGGGCCCGTCTCTGCCTCCCTTCCCCTGGTGGAAGACTGCACAATTTTTACACATGATGGGCCCAAATAACATCAGATACCCGGGTTGTAGGAAATTTTGGCTTTAGGTTATGCAATAGAATTTTCAACAATTCCCTCAAAGCGGCATTTTTTTCTGTCCCCGGTTCCAAAGGACCCTGTGAAGAGACAAGTGGTATCTCAGACCCCCACCTTACTCAAATCAGGGTGATCATTCTGGTGCTTCCCAGCAAGCAAGGCCAGGGATGCTACTCAATCTATTTAGTAGTTCCCAAGATGTCGGGGCGGCGCCGGGTGTTCAGGCCCATTCTGGATCTAAAACACCTAAACAGATTTGTTCACCACATGACCTTCAAGATGGAATCCCTTTGTTCAGTCATCTGAGCTGTCCAGCTGGGGGATTATCTAGTTTCCATAGATCTGAGGTGTGTGTATCTCCACATCCCCATCTGACACTCTCATCAGAGGTTCTTCAGGTTCACGGTCTTGGAACAGCACTTCCAGTACAGGGTGCTCCCTTCGGGACTGGCAACAGCCCCAGGGTTTTCTTGAAGGTGCTCATAGTCCTGCTGGCTCAACTCTGACCAGAAGGACATCATGTTTATCCCTACCTGGACGATCTGCTCATTCGAGTGCGGCCTGCACCATTCACAAGGAAGTCAGTGACCAGGCTGTAGAGGTGTTGGAGTCCCACAGCTGTGTGTTGAATTTGGAGAAGAGCTCTCTCGAGCCATCACAGACCCTTGAGCACCTAGGAGCAGCGTTCAAGACAGATGAGGGGAAGGTCTTTCTCATGCCAGCCAGGAAGGAGACTGTTGAGAGAGGTTCAGTGGCTGAGGAGCTAATTATCGTCTTTAGCTCAGAGTCTTCTGTGAATTCTAGGCCTCATGATGGCGGCAATAGAACTAGTTCCATTGGCTCACCATCACATGCAGACCCTACAGATCAAGTTGCTGTCAGCCTGGGATCCAACCTCGAAGGATTATCAGGCCAGGATCCCAATCTCACCACTCCTGAGGCAGTCTCAGTCTGTGAGTTGGGTGAGTATGGAGAATCTGAGTAAGGGGTCTCCCTTAGAAGTCCCCCCAGAGTTGGTTCTGACATCAGATGCAAGCCTGTAGTGTTGGGGGGCAGTCCTGAACCACATTCCAATTCAGGGAACTTGGTCAGCACAGGAAAAGCACCTACACATAGATGTTCTGGAGATGAGGGCTGTGCACCTCGCTCTCCTTCATTTTCAAAGTCAGGTGCAGTCAAAAGCCATGAAAATAAGGTCAGTCAGTGCTGTCACAGTGGGGTACATAAACAGTCAAGAGGGCAGACAGAGCAGAAAGATCCTGAAAGAAGCCACCAATCTCCTGCTGTGGGCAGAGGAGAATCTTCTCTCTCTGTCAGCAGTTCACTTGGCAGGAAAGTTGAACATCCAGGCCGATTGGCTACGCCATAAAAATGTCCATCCAAGGGAATGGATGTTGAACCTGGAGGAGTTCGACCTTCTGTTTCAAGGGTTCAGTCATCCTCAGATCAACCGGTTTGCCTTTAGCCAGAATGCTGAAGTTCAGCACTTCTGTAGCCACTACCAGTGTCCATAAGCAGAAGCAGTGGATGCTGAATGACAAATATGGATTTTTGGCAGAACGTATGCCTTCCGTTCTCTGCCACTCCTCCCAAAGGTCATACACAGAATTAGGCACTCGGGAGGAAGCTTTCTTCTAATAGCTCCGGAGTGGCCCCGAATACTGTGGTTCTCGGCCTTAGTGAACCTAGTTGAACATGCACTGTTTCACCTTCCAGTGCATGGGGACCTTCTCTCACAAAGCCCCATTCTGCATCCTAATCTGGGAGCGATGCAGTCTGTGTCCTGGTTCCTGAAAGGAGAAGACTCCTGAAACAGGGTTTCTCTAAGAAGGTGGCAGACATCCTGATGGCTGCTAGGAAGAGTTCCACATCGGCAGCTTATGCTCACATATGGACCACCTTTTCAGCCTGGGCCAGGGGAAAAAAATATCCAGTCTTCTGAAGCCACATTTCCACAGATTTTGGATTTCCTGCAGGAAGGAGTGGAGAAAGGTTTGGCCTTGAGAGGTCAGGTGTCAGCCCTTGGAGCCTCCTTGTGGTCATCCCTAGGGACTAACAAGGAGGTTATTCATTTTCTGGGGCTGTCAGAATGAGTTGACCTCTGTTCTGATTCCTTTCATCCATGGGATTTGAAACTGGTTCTGAATGCTCTTTTGTGGAGCCTTTCAAACCTCTTTCTCTGGTACCATTTGACGTGCCATCTTATAAGGTGTGTTTTTAGTTGCTATGTGCTCAGCCAGGAGGATTGGTGCACTCCAGGCTTTGTCCCACAAGGAACCATCCCTTGTCAAGCGTAAGTGTAACCACCCAGTCCTCTGGGATTACTTGAATCCCATCAGCTTAACCATAGAAAGGAGCTGGGCAGCTGGTAAAGATGCTTATTAGGAGCCCATCATTGTTGACTCAGCTAGGCTGAGCAGAGAATGGGTTATGTCATTTAGAATTCTCACAACAGCATAAGCCACTTTGGAATCAGCTGCTCTGGGAGAGGTTTAGAATGTTCGGGGTGCTGATGAGCAGGAAGACGTGTCTCTACCTTGCTCCATCTTCCCAGCTTAAAAATGGTAAAGATTCCTACTATATTTGGACCCAGGGCACTAAGTCACAGAGTGGACAGCAGAATGGATGAATATCTGACTGCAAACTCCTGTGAAAGTCAGCATATTGCGAATAAAAGCGAAAAAAGCAGCCGGTCAGCAACCAGACCAAAAGCGCAGGAGCAGTTTCGCTCTCAGCCACAGAGGTGTTGGTTGCACTGGCGCCCCGTCTGCTGAAAGTTGAAAATAAATTCAACTCGAAGCTATAAGGATTAATTGATTTGCAATCCTTGCACACTACCAGGCTCTCAGAGGCTGAAGACTGTATTTCTCGTTTGGAGGACGAGATGGCTTTGGTCCCTGGACAAATGGCGGTGCTTCAAAAGGAATTCAAGGACTTTAAAGAGTTCTCTGACTACCAGGAAAATTATGACTGCTGCTTAAATCTGAGGTTGCGGGGGCTGCCAGAGGACAATGAGGGGTTGGATGTTCTGGGGTTTTTGCAGCTACGCTACCATCGCTTTTGGGCCTGTCACCAAAGAATGGGAAGTTTAAAATTGAGAGGGTGCACAGAGTGGTTATGCCCAGACCTGCAGCAGACCAGCCCCCTAGACAAATTATAATGCGCTTCCACAACTTTCAGGATAGAGAAGCTGTCCTGAATGCTTACAGAACTATGGGGGTGTGGTGTATGAGGGCAGCAAGCTTAACATTTCCCAGGATTATTCAGCTTGGCTGCTTAAGAGGCGCAAATTGTTCAATGTGGTTATGGCCCAGCTCCACGAGCTTAAGATGGACCACTTCATGTTCTACCCAGCCACTCTCAAAATCCACTATGAAGGTGCCACATTTTGGTTCTGGGAGGTTGACCGGGCGCACGCTTGTCCAAGAATTACGGAAGAAAATTGGTTGAAGGATTGTAGCCTGATGGTCTGTTCTTGTTCTGCTTATTACATTTGACTGTGTGTGGGACTCCCCCTGGTTTCCCCTTCAGATATACCCATTCAATGGACCCCCCCCACACTTTCCTGGGTGCACCAGAACCCCTGTAGAGACAGAGACATTTGCACAAATGATGAACATGGATGGTTATTTTGTTGCACTGAAGAAATTGTGGGATCGGATATCTTGTGATTGGCAGGTGCTTCATAGATGGCCAGCTTTGGACTGTGAGGACCCCTGGGGTCCTGTGGTGTCAGCCACCATGGGGGCCGCTTTGGAACTTGGGGGCCCTCTGGGACACTGGACTGTCATGGACTCACTCAGGGATGTAAATTGATGGCTGGTTCCTGGAAATGAGAGGAAGACTTTTTGCAAGGGGGACCTGTGCCCTGGGGATGGTGATCTCTAAAGAAGAAGGCCCAGATGGAACATCCACAGTGAGAGGCTGGCATGACGGTCACTGGACTGGATTTGGAAGGTAGGCTGGTCAGGGGGGGCATAGCATGTGATATTGTGGTTGCTCCGCCTGAGCCCTAGTCCTGGAATTTGTTGTATACAGTTGTATTCCCCCCCACCCCATCTCACCAGAATGTGGGTCACTGGGTTTATAGCCCTGGCGTGAGAGACTGCAATATTGGTCAGTTTATATAGAACTGCTTGATGTATAGGGTGCTGGTGGGGGCAGCGGGTGCTGCAGGGGGTTGAGGTTGCAGCACTTTTATTTATTCTTTATTTTTTTTTTTGCTATTTCTTTTTTTACCCCCAGCCCTGGTCCACCCCTCATCTGGCTGCCATCCCTAGCCTCCATTCCTTCAGGCCCTCACCCTTGTAACCCCCAAGGCTTACCCCCCTGTGGCGGGGTGACAGGAAGCCCCTACCTACCCACCCATTAGGATCCAATTCAGGGTGTTCCCTCCGGAGACAGAGCACCAGGGGATGGCCATCAAGCCACAATGGCCAGTCACCAGGTTCTTTTGCCATTTTCTCTCTTGCGAGACCTTGGCGTGCAATGATGCTGGCAGCGGGCACACGCACGCACCTGCACGCATCCCCACCAGGTGTCTGCTGTGCTTCCGCCCCTGTGTTCTAGAGGCAGCGCTCCACCAAGCCCCAGCCTCCACAAGGGGTCAGACATGTGCTGACTGCAAGGCACCCCATCCCCAGAGATGGTGAGCAGTCCCTTGGACGCTCGATCCATCTCCTCCCTGCTGACCCCTGGCAGCCTGCGCTCATTCCCGAATGCGGGTCGTCGGCGTGGCATGAGCTGCGGCATCCAGCGCCTCAGCCCTCAGCACCACTGGGCTGGCTCTTTTTTCCTTATTCCATTCTGGAAGTCAAATTAAAAGTTGGAACTTGGTCAAGATAATACATGTGAAGTGGGACGTCTTGTTAACTACAAGTTGGGAGGTGAGGGCATGATCTACATGTGGGATTTAATAGGCACTCATGCATGCATTGCAGTTAGTGTCTGTACATATGTTTGTAATATGGGTCTTATCAGGGTGGGTGGGAGGGCGTGGAATGTTGGGGAATCATGGAGGGAGGGTGACAGTTGCTGCATGGGTGGGAAACTAGGGGACTGTGTGTATTATTGTGCCTGTTATAACACTATCTTGTATCTTGTCGACATTGCTTGAGGTGGGGAGGCGTGTTTGGAATAATGAAGAAGGGCTTGTGCATAATTGTGGGCATGGGGGAAGGGTGGGAGGGTGGAGGGTGGGGAGTTAGGATCAGCTTGCATCTTATTGCCGGTTTGTTTCTCTGTGAACATATCCTTTCTTGGTGCACTTATTATGGTTACAGCTTGGAAAATGTGGGTGACAGTGTTGGTTGTTGCTGGCTAATGGCACGGGGTATAGGGGTGAAATGTGAAACAATGGGACCTGGTCAGGGAAAGAGATTTTACGTGTGCTATGGCTAAGCTACAGGACATTACCGTAGTTTCTTGGAATGTAAGAGGGATTTCTACTCCTGTAAAGTGTACTAGTCTGCTTACAGCTCTCAGGAGGCAGGGAATCCATGTAGCCCTATTATAGGAAACCCACCTTCCTGACTCTGAGCATGCGAAGCTGGCTCGAGGCTGGGTGGGGGCATGCTACGCAGCATCTTTCTCATCACATAAGAGGGATGTTGCCATCCTGCTGCATAAAAACTTCCCTTTTCAGGTCAGGAGAGTGATAGTGGATCAAGTAGAGGGTAGGTATATTTTTGTAACAGTGGCGGTGTATGGTGAAAGTGTTACGTATTATTATTTATGCCCAGGTGGTATATGACCCAGCCTTTTACCAGAAACTGCTTAACCTGTTGACCAGAGAGCAATTCCCAAAACTTATACTGGTGGGATCTGAGTTGTACAGTGGACCCTCTCCTGAATCATTCTGAAGGTCGGGGAAGGACTAGGGAGGCCATCCATCAATGGCAGGTTGGAATGTCTGATCTTGATATGGTGGATGGCTGGTGCACAGCAAATCCAGGAGCAAGGGAGTACACTTTTTTCCCAACCCCCACGATACATGGTCATGTATCAGCTATATCTATTTGCCCCGAGTCTGATGCATGCGGGTGCAGAATATTAAGCACAGCCCCTTACATATATCGAACCACACTGTGGTCATACTGGTGGCTTCTGTTAATGAGCAGCGGGACGGCCCACTCCCATGGAAATTCCCCACTTGCATGTTGGGCAGTAAAGAGTTCCAGAAGTATCTGGAAGAGCAGTGGAAGTCCTATGTAAGCAATAATACCCGACAGGGTGGGTGGTATTGTGCTATACCAGGGGCGTAATGAGGCCCGACGCCGTAGGTGGAGGGTCTTATAGCCCCTGGAAGGTCTGGTATAGCACAATACCGCCCACCCTGGAGGATATTATTGCGCTTAGAAAATGGGCACTGTAAAAAAACACAAAATAGTTGAAATGCGTTAATGAAAAATAAGTTTAAAGTAACTTTTGAAATAAAATAGTTCCTCCGCATGCATTTGACTTTTGTCCTGTCACACACACACACAGCCAAACACTTCACTTTCGTTTTTCTTTTATTTATTTTTACATTCAGTGATTTTTTTGCTTTATTAATACATTGTGGAAACTGGCCAAGGAGTGTTGGTAGCTGTGGAAACTGGCCGAGGACTGTTGGTAGCGGGCGACTGAGCAGGGAGAAAAAACAAACGTAAGCCTTCAATTTACAGTGCTCCGACCAGACAAAAAGTCTATACATGTTTCGTTTTATGTTTGCGTTGCACAGAAGCCCAAAGAGCATTGGGGAATGGATTCGGGGGGAGGAGGAGGAGGAGGAGGAACTATTGTCCTTAAAAGAAAAGTGCATCACACAGACTCTACCCATGCCCAAAGTGCTCTCATACAGGCAGCAGACACCGGGATAAAGGTTCTTGCACTGCTCCGCTTTACGGCGGAGGGGAGTCAGATTATTAAGCTGGGCAAGAAGGCAGGCGTGCCATAGAAGGCAGGGCAATGTAACAGTTAGAGCGCATGCTTGGGGACCAGGAGATCTATCCCCATGTTCAAATCTAACAGTCTAATGCTGCTGTGACCTTGGTCTTGTCACTGAACTCTCCAGTGTATTAGTCTCGTCCAGCTGTAAATAAATATGGGTAAAGGCAGGACCCCGTGGTAAAAAAAAAACAAGATGATGCAACTCAGCTAGGCTACACTGACAGCTAGGCTATACTGGGTAAACTAATGCATACTTAAAAAAACAAACAAAACATTATTTTTTTCGCAAGGGTTCAACGCGCGTAATCACTATTTTTATTTCGACCTGGAAATAGAGTACAAGAGATTTAATAGTCAATGATCACTATACAATTACAACTGACACCTAACTATAATGCTACTGACCTGATGGCCACTAAAATAATAACTGATTAGGCATAATAATTTCAATATGAAACAGCAGGTATGATTCTTTACACATGAAGCCTCAAGCCTGATCCACGAGATGTTTGAAGTAGCTGTCCATTTCGTTGATGTGGGATGGAGCGCGGCCTGTCTTTAGTGGTGAGCGCTGCTGATGTGCTATCGCTATTGTTTCAATGAAAAGCTAATTTTCTTACAAAAAAAAAAAGACAAGGAAATGTTAAATGGCTGTTTTTGTCTTGCAGCCTGTACCTGTTTCCATCATCATGTATGTTTGTCTTTCGGGGTGCATCTCGAACGCTCACTCGGTAATCAAGCACTTGAAAACAGCTGCATTTTGTTTAAAAACTGTGGCTATGCAGTGATGGTTGAAAATACTTTAGTTTTCAGAGAAAAGTGAAAATGGGCACATGGATCTGGGCAGTTACTGGGTCGTGTTATGTTTCAGGAAAGTGTGTGTGTGTGTGTGGGGCTCTCACCCTCTCGCTGAGGGATGAAAAAAATGGCGGCAATTTGAAATTGTGTGTCCAGTGCTTCAACCAATGATGAAGCAGGCTGGGCACAAGGATACTTGGCTGGGCATCAGGTAGGTTTGGGCTGGAACTTTTTATTTGGTGGGCATCTATTGTCTGATAGATGCCCACCTAAATAAGTGTCACAGCCAATCAGAAGACAGAATAGTCATTGCCCATTTTCTAAATAGTGACTAACGAAGGCTCCCCCACCTCTAAAGCCATGATACAGGATGCAGGGAAGGCCTATATGAGGGGGGGCTATCATCAGCTTTGTTGCCCAATATAAGAAAAACAGAACAAAAAGACTAGAATTAGAGTCACGCCTTAAAGACTCGGAGCGGATGGTGGCAGGCCGGGGGGGAAGTTGGAGGAAGTAAGAGCTTTACTGTATACCACTACGGAAGCCTTGAACGCTCTGTTACAGGGAAAGGCATGTAAGTCGTGGTTGTTTTGTGAAAAAAACAACTGTTTGAATGGGGGAACAAACACAGGCCTTTTCTGGTGTGGCTGATGCGAGGGGGGAGGGGCCCCACCTTGATTCCTACCATTAGAGTTGAAAAGGAGTCTTTCCTCCGGGACAAGCAGAAGATCATGGAAAGATTCAGATCTTTTTATCAACACCTGTACCGGGCAGAATGTGGTGGCAAGTTGGACTTGGCCAAAGGTTTTTTGGCTTGCCTGGCTTTGCCCGAGGTGTCTGAGGAACAGAGGGCCAAGCTCACTAAACCTATCTCCAGGGCTGAGGTAGAGTATGTTGAGCTATCTGGGGCTTAAGGGTGGGTAAGGCTAGTGGGTCAGATGGTTTCCCTGTGGAATACTATAAATGTATGTTAAATCAATTGGCAGGGCCCCTGTGTGAGGTGATTAGACAGAGGGGGAGGAGGGGTCATTCCCTGCCACTTGTTTTGATGCTGTAATCTGCCTTATCCTCAAGCCTGGAAAGGATCCGGCGGGGTGTACATCATTCAGGCCTGTCTCCCTACTGAACTGTGACCTAAAAATCTTAGCTAAAGTTCTGGCCTCTAGGCTATAGCAGGTGCTGCTGGACCTTGTCCACTCGGATCAGACCAGGTTTATTAAGGGGCGCCTCTCTTACCACAGTGTACATCAGCTGTTGAATGTGGTCTGGAGGGCTACCTGGTTGAAAGGAGACACTTACATTATATCTATGGATACGGAAAAGGCGTTTGACCAGGTGGCATGGGACTAACCTATTTGAGGTCCCGACTCAGTTTGGCTTGGGAAATGCATTTGTGGGGTGGGTCCGGGTGATGCACAAATTCCCCAGAGCACAGATATTGGTGAATGGCACACTCTCGGACAGATTTGACCTGGCTAGAGGGACAAGGCAGGGGTGTCTCCTCTCCCCCTTGTTGTTTGCACTTGCATTGGAGCAACTAGCCATGGCAATCTGGCAATGTGGAGTAATTAGGGGGGCAGAGGGTGTGTCTGGACTTGTGCATAAAATGACCCTATCTGCAGATGATATGCTGTTATTTGTAGGGGACCCACATACCGGGTCGCGCCTGAAAATAGGCACTTGGCTGTCTAGTGCGCTCACCCGGTAAACAAAAGCAAATAAATAAATATCAGTGTCTCCATTGCTTAATTTAATCAATACATTTGCTCAATTTTAAGGATACAAAATTAACCTGGGTAAATTGGAACTGCTCTGCCCCCCCTCCCAGGCGGGGGCATGGTGGTTGAAGGTGGTGACCAGGTGCTTTACGTACTTGGGTATCCAGGTGGGTAGGACCCTGGGGTCTTTCTATGAGTTAAATTACATGCCCATAATCAAAACAATAGAAGCTGACCTGCGCCAATAGGGTTCCTTGCCAATCTCCTTGTTGGGTAGGATTCATTTAATTAAAATGAACATCCTACCTAGGATTCTTTACATTATGCAGATGGTACATATTGGTCTTAAAAGGGGGGGGGATATTAGGAGACTGGAAGCTGCATTTTCCTCTTTTATATGGCAGGGGAAGAAACCCACGGCTGCAGAGGCTGAAGGCAGACACCAAGAGGGGGTTTGAATTTTCCAGACCTTCGAAACTACTATCTGGCCTTTCAGCACCGGTATATCCAGGACTGGGTAAATTAATCGAAGGTAGCAAGCTGGGTGGACCTGGAGTAGGTGGGCTGCCTTGGAGGGTGTCAGCTTATTTGGCCAAATGAGGGCACAATGTGTATCTAGACCTGGAGGAGGGAAATCCATTGGTCCTGGCTGTTCTATATGGATGGGGAGAGCTTTTACGAGGTGAGAAAGTAATGGAAACTGAAACACTATTGATACCATGGTCAGGAACCCCTTCTTCTTGCTGGGTCTGGAAGACCCCGGATTTAGGGAGTTGGAATCTAAGGGAGTTCGTAGAGTGGGGGACCTATTATTCCAGAGAGGGTTTATGCTCCCTTGTGGATATGCAGCAGTGCCTGGGATTGGGTAAACCCTATTTCTTCAGGTATCTCTAGGAACAGGCATACGTCGGGGAACTCAGTAGAGGGAAGAATGAGACCCCTCCATTGGAGCAGGTGCAGCAGTTGATCTACCAGGCCAGGAAGGATCCTAGGGGCATCATTCGAAAGGCGGCACAGACAGGGAAGCAATATCTCCCTGATCTTGCACAAAAAAAACAGGATGCTGTGGGAGAGGGATTTGGGTTTACTGATAGGGGAAGATGATGTTAACTCTGCATATAGGGATATTAGTATGTGATAGGTTTAAGGAGTTCTACTATAAATTCATTCACCGCCTTTATTGCCCACCCTTGATAGTGCATAAATTCCACCCGATGGTATCCCCTAATTGTGGTAGATGTGGTAAGGAAGTAGGGTCATATTATCATTGTTTCTGGGCCTGCCCAGTCCTGCAATTGTCTGGAAGGCTGTCTTGCTGGAAATAGAGAAAATGGCTGGGAGGCCATTCCTGTTGGGTCTCCTCCTATGCCTGTTTGGGTTTGAGTATTTGGATAGGGAGGAGAGGGTGCCACTTCCTAGATGGTCCAGGGTTCTCCTAATTTCGGCCCGACACTGTATCTAAAACACAGGGGTGTCGAATGCAGCTCCATCGGTGGGTCAGTGGTGCACTCTGACTATATAAACCCTGGCGCTGGAGAAGCTTATGCTCAGGGGCAGAGGGAAGAGTTTTTTCCAGATTTGGGAACCTTACCTGGAATCCTTGACACCAGTGGAAGCCCAAATTATGCAGGACAGCCTGGATGGAGGACCCCTTGGGGTGAAGGTGGTTTGCCCTTTGGAAGAGAGAACCCCATTCCCCACCCCTGATTGAAGAGAATTCCCTTGTGCCAAGTCACACCCAAATGAAATAAAATCAGCTGTTAATGTGATGTTTTTAGTAGATAATGTACACACATGGATAAATTGTATGAGAAATTGTTTTGTTGTTGCTGTTTTGTGTTGATTGTTGTTGACTGTGTGCAAAATTCTTAATAAAAAGATTATACAAAAAAAAGAATGTTCTGATGGGAGTCTGTGTGTGTCTGTAGTCAGCAGTAGAATGAAGTGGAGCTCTGAGCAGCAGTAGTGCTCAGAGTGTGGGGGTGCCTGCCAGTCTCCTGTGAGATTTGGTGAAGGACCCCATGCAATTTCTCTCCCTAATGTGTGAGACCCAGAAGAAGTGGTGGAGACTGTTTGTCTGCAGGACCCCAGTGGGTCATTTTCCACAGAACGATGTGGTTTGGACTGTGTTTCAGTGGGTCCAAGGGTCAGTCCCCTGAAGATCCTGAAGAGTGTCAGCTGCCCAGAGAGAGAAACTGTGTGCAGTTGAAGCTGTGACAAGCTACCTGGGAAGGGAAGAAGATGTTTTCCTTCATGTTTCCATGTCTGTATCAAAGTAGACAAAGCCGTAAGTGCAGATTCATGGGACTGTTCTTGGGGGTTGGTCTGAGGTGTATGTGCCCAGAGATAAGGCTAGAGTGTACCTGTCAGGGCCCCTGTTTCACCACAAACATGTGCTGAATGTTTTTAAGTTAAGTTTGAGATATAAACTACACAAAATAAATCCCATATTATCAGAGAAGTGTCCAAGGTGTACACATACAATAGGAACACTTATCCATTTGATACATCGTTGCCCGTGTCTTACCAACTTTTTGGACTAAAATATTTCAAATGTTAAAACAATAAATAAACAACATTTTCACCATTGACCACCCTATTAGCACAAGAAGAAGAATCAATTAATATTGATCAGCATCAAAAAATACTTTCCATGGCGATGGCACTAGCAAAAAATGTATCTTGATAAAATGGAAAGACCCTAATCCACCAGTTTATGATACCTGGATTAACTTTATGATAGATTCTATGAAATTGGAAAGAATCCATTATATGAAAAATGGAGAAGATCGTATTTTGGAAAAGATTTGGAATCCGTTTAGTTCTCAAATTCAGAAAGGAATTAAATAATAGGCCTTAGGCCGCCTAACATCTAAATTAGATACTATAATAAATAAAATATATAATAATGCAAAATAATTTTTATATAATCCTGGATCATTAGAGTAGGGTAGTGTAGGAGATGATGACAAAATAATTCTAGGGATCTCATTGACTGATGATTAAAAATGTTGGAAAACCTTAAACCCAGATTCTTTTTTCAACTGAACCTCAAAAAAAAAAAAAAAAAAGTTAAAGTTTCGGATTCCTTTGCAATCCAGGTGTATTGGAGGATCCATTTTGGTGTAACCTAGTAGGAATGGCAGAAACTGGGCATTGGGTAGGATTGAGCATAACCCCAGTTTGATTCCTCAGTTGGGGCTAACTGGTTCACATATGGGCACCAGGTTAAACTGGGCATTTTAACGGATGTCATCACGCCAGGGATTTTGTGAAATGTGTTTAAAGTGTGTGGCAACAACCACAGTATACACTTTTTGGAAAGTAAAGTCCAAAGATTCCTAGTACAGAGGGTTGACAGTTCGAAATGTGTGTGAGGAAAAGTTTGTTCTAAAGTGCCCAAACAGTTGTTGTTCTGGAAAGACAAGCCTTGTTCCTGTGTAGACAGTACCAAACCTGGAGGACCACCATGCTCTGTCATACTGTACAATACCAATTTTTTAGTAGTTTCCATGCTGACCTGGCAAGGATTTGGGAAACCTGCTCCCCTATCCAGGGACCACCCAGGCCACCGCCACTACCTCAGAGCTTGCCAAGAAAGAGGAATGGGTGGACCACGGTGGGCTCAGGGAGGGTGAGGGTGGTGGAACAGAGGTGCATCCCTCCAGTTGTGCCTGTCCACAATTCATTTGCCACTTTGGCGAAGCATGGTTCCTCTATGGAGGCACCTGCAGTGGAGACCAAAGAGGATGCTGGAACCTCCACAATGGAGACCCACAGGAGGGTGGCCCAGGACCCTACAGGGAAAGGAAACAACTCCTGGTGGGAGACTCAGTTGTTGGGGGGGTATAGCTGGGGGAGGGAGGGGAAAGGGAGGCAAGGTGCCAGCCTGGTGCCAAGACTTGGAGGGACCAGAAATGAATCCTCAGGATTGTGGGAGCAGCGGCAAGGGAAGGGAGCTGGATGTCATTATCCACCTAGGGATGAATGACCTGGCTGAGAATGGGATCAGAGCAGTGCAACAGGAGTTGGGGAGGGGCCTTAGACAAGTAGCACACACGGTAACTTTCTCAGAAGTGCTACCTATCTATGGCATGGTTGAGGCTAGGGTACTCCGCACCATGGGATTCAATGACTGGTTGAAAAGCTGGTGGAGAGCTCAGGGATTTAGCTTTATTGGGGACTGGGGCTCCATCTGGAGGGATGCAGGCCTACACAGGTGCGACGGTCTGCAACTGTCTTGGAGGGGAACCAGGATCCTAGGTGATGGGTTTAAATGCTTCAATGGCAAGTATTTAAACTAGCAAAGGGGGGAGGCACTGAAGAGGAGAAGGGAAATCCTAGCCCCCCCAAAATCAGGGTAATTAGTGAGGTAAACACCAAGATAGAGCAGTCGATATGGAGAAGAGCAGGGGTAAATGGAGAAAAAGACAAAGGCAGTAGGGACAGGGATGGGGCAAAAAGAAATAAAGCCATAAAAAATGGAGGGTAATGAGCACCAATGCCTGCAGTCTAGGTAAAAAGCTCCCTGAAATGGTGGCATTGATGGAAGAAGGATGCCTGGATATTGTGGCAGTCACAGAAACATGGTACACAGGGAACCATGACTGGGATGTCAACATACCAGGGTACACAATCTACAGGAGGGACAGGGAGGGGAGAAGAGGAGGAGGAGTAGCTCTCTATGTAAGGGAAGGGATCAAAGCAACAGAACTAAAGGGTAAACAGGGAGGAGGAGAAGAGGCACTGTGGGTCACCCTGGAGACTGGAAATGGCTCCATAATCTGCACAGGGGTTGTATACAGACCCCCATCTCGGGAAGGAAATGGACAAGGAAATGATAGAAGGCATCCTTGGGATGGCAGAGAAAGGTGAGATATTGCTGATGGGGGACCTGAATATGACAGATGTTGACTGGAGCACCTTTGCTGCAGCCACATCCAAGAGCAGGGCCATTCTCAATGCCCTACAGGGGGCATGCCTCAGACAGCTAGTTTTGGCACCCACTCGGGAGAGAGCAATCATAGACTTGGTACTCTCAAATGGGGACAGAGAGAGGATCTCTGATCTTGAAGTGGGTAGCCATCTGGGAACAAGTGACCACCAAACAGTGTGGTTCATGATAAACTTAGCTGCAGAGTCAAGCCACACAAAAGTGAAGGTACTGGACTTCAGGAGGGCTGATTTTGTCAAAATGGGAGAGTGCCTCAGAAAAGCACTAGCAAACAGGCAAGAAGGTTGGGTGGAGCAACAATGGGGAAACATCAAAACCACCATCACAGAGGCAACAAGCCTTTGTGTGAAGCAAATAAATCAAAATGAAAGAAAAAAACACTATGGTTCTCAAAAGAAGTGGGGGGAAGGTAAGGAAGAAAAAGACAGTATAAGGAAACACAGAAGGGGCAGGACAGAGAACTACCAGTTAAAGCAGAAGAAAGCAGGTGAGGCAGTCATAAAAGCAAAGGCCCAAACTGAGGAAAAGATAGCCAACTCAGTTAAGAAGGGGGATAAAACCCTTTATAGGTACATTAGGGAGCAAAGAAAGACTAAAGCAGGGATACTGAGGCTGAACAAAGAGGAAGGTGGTTGGGCAGAGAGCAACAGTGAAAAAGCAGGGACACTGAATGAATACTTCTGCTCAGTATTCACAATGGAAAAGCAGGGGGAAATACCTAAGCCGGTCAATAGAAGCACTCTGGATAGGTGGGTTGATATTAGTCCTTTCACAGAAGAAAGGGTTCTGAAAGTACTCTTAAAACTGAAGGTAGATAAAGCAATGGGCCCTGATGGGATTCACCCCAGAATTCTAAAAGAACTAAGGGAAGAACTGGTAACACCACTGACTACACTTTTTAATAAATCATGGGAGGATGGTGTACCTGAGGACTGGAAGAGGGCAGATGTGATTCCCCTTCACAAAAGTGGGAGCAAGACAGAGGCAGGAAACTACAGACCTGTCAGTTTGACCTCAGTGGTAGGGAAAATGATGGAATCACCTCTGAAGGAAAGACTTGTTGAGAACCTAGAGGCCAGCGGGGGCACAGGCTCCAAGGCAGCATGGATTCATAGCGGGAAGGTCATGTCAGACAAATGTAATTGATTTCTTTGACTGGGTGACCAAAGCAGTAGACCAGGGAGGGGCTGTGGATATGGCCTACCTAGACTTTAGCAAGGCATTTGACACAGTCCCGCACAAAAGATTAATAAACAAATTAGCCAGCCTGGGAGTGGGTTCCAGGGTGGTAGCCTGGGTAAAACACTGGTTGGACAACAGGACACAGTGCGTAATAGTAAATGGAGTCCACAGTGAAGAAAGGAGGGTTACTAGTGGGGTACAACAGGGTTCAGTACTGGGGTTGGTCCTTTTTAATGTCTTTATAAGTGACATTGCAAAGGGACTGGAAGGGAAAGTATGTCTCTTTGCAGATGACACAAAGATCTGCAACTGGGTTGATACACAAGGTGGGGGTGGAAAGGATGAAAAGGGACTTGGCAAGGTTGGAGGAATGGTCAAATGTATGGCAGCTTAGATTCAATGCAAAGAAGTGCAAAGTAATGCACCTGGGAAACAAAATCCCAGGGGAAGAGTACACAATGGGGGAGATACTGACAACAACAAAAATGGAAAGGGACCTGGGGGTAGTCATATCAGATGACCTAAAGGTGGGCCAGCAATGTGAGAAGGCAGTAAGGAGGGCTGGGGGAATACTGGGATGCATAGGGAGAGGCATCACCAGTAGAAAACAGGATGTTTTTGGCTCTCTGTACAGACAATTGGTAAGACTACTTCTGGAGTACTGTGTACAGTTCTGGAGACCCCATCTCCGCAAAGACATAGATAGGGTGGAGTCTGTCCAGAGGAGGGCAACCAAAATGATGCAGGGTCTGCATCAGAAGACATATGAAGAGAAACTAAAGGAATTAAAGATGTATAGCCTCGAGGAAAGGAGGGAGAGGAAACTTTCAAATACCTCAAGGGAATCAACAAAGTCCAAGAGGGTAGCATCTTTCAGAAAAAGAGATGTGCAAAAACAAGGGGGCACAATTTGAAGATAGAGGGAGGATGGCTCAGAGGTAATGTGAGAAAGTATTTCTTCACAGAGAGGGTTGTGGATACATGGAACAGCCTTTCTGAGGCGGCCGTAGAGTCAAAAACAGTGGGGGAATTCAAGAATGCATGGGCCAGACATAAGGCAATTCTAATGGGAGGTAGGAGGAAGTAGGCCGTTGGTTGACTAGGATTTGCAGCTTATCCGTTAGGTAAGGAACTGGGCAGACTAGGTGGGCTAAGCAGTCCTTATCTGCCATCAAATTCTATATTTCTATTACATCTGTGCTTCCTGAGTGTGAATTGTTATGGGGACCCCTCAAAAGTTACACCTAGCGTAGCCCTGGCACCTCTATTTCAGAGCCTGGAGTACATATGTTATTTTGTACCCTAAACCCTCGATTCCTTTAGACTGCCGTGCCAAGTATTCGCCTCAGAGCTAGGGGTGATGCCTATTGTTTTTGCCAACTTGTGGCCTGTTGCCTTGTCTGTGGTACACATTAGGGGGTCCCGGTTTCCAGATGCTGCTCTTGGCTGGGGCATGGGTTCAGAATTGGGGGCTCATCCAAAGATCTTGGCGAGAATAATGTTGAGGGTATGTCTAGGTTCTTCTGTCTGTTGGCAGTGCCCCATGACAGAAATCATTGCCAAGGACAAGTATGTATGTGCCCAGTAAAGATTCATCCCAGAAGAATTTTACTGCCTGTGTTTTCTGTGGAAAAATGTGCTGAATGTGTGCTAGAAAAGCTGCGATGCATAGTGCTTAAAGACTGTTAAACTGAGCAATGTGTTCACTTGCCATACAAAGTGCTTAAAACTGTTAAAAAGTAAATTTTAAAGTTAAAAGTTGTTGTGGACAAAGAGAACAATTTGTGCCCGAGTCTCCAGAAAGTTTCAAGTGTTTGTGGTGTAAAATGGGGGAGTCACTAGAGAAAATGTATAAAACACTGTGCTGAATTGCCTAAAAAGCACTGTTGTCATTGAAATTTCAAGCCGAGGAAAACAGTTACAGTTTGCTGTTTAAATGTCACCTGTTCGATGATCATCATGAAGGAGAGTGAGCAGGAGAGAGAGAGACAGCTCATTTGCATTGTGTCATGTGATTGGTCAAACACAACCAAGTCCCACACATTGCCTGGCGTCTCAGAGTCAGAGGAGTGTTCAAGGAGGAGAGTGTGGAGTGTGTGCGCAGTGAACAACAGAGAATCATCACATAGGAGAAAAAGACTTTTGAACTTTGTTTTTGGACTTTGAAAGCAAATTCGGGCTTCTCCCGACTTTCAACCACTAAGGCAGCGATTGCAGTGCGTGCAGTACCAATCCATGGGCTCAATAGCCCAACCAACCCGAAAATCCCTCAAATTCAGCAGCAGGCTACACAACCATCCTTGGAGAGAACCAGCTACTTTCGGCAGTAAGTAAATGCCTGTGAACAAACGAACTGTGTGCAAAGCAGTAAATTTAATGCCAGAAGTCAACAAGATTGAGCAAAGCAAAATGGGCACTAATGAACTGAGTTGTGGTAGCTGTAGCCAGTAGCAAGCAAACAAGCTTATAGTCTAACCATGGGCAGTGCTAAACAAGGTCTCAGAGAGTGTGCCAGAGATTTAAGGACTGTGATGATTTTTTATGTCCATACCATCCGTAACGATGGAGGATGTCTTGGGCCAAAGGAATGCCAAATCCAACAGGATAGCAAAACAACATCATAAAACCTCAACAGAAAAAAAATCATAATCATAGGGGATTCCATGATTCACGGTGTGGACCCCACCTGAGGCAAAACAAACGTGCAGATGTGTAGATCAGATGTCTCCCAGGAGCATCTGCTTGGAGGGACATTGACCAAATAGTCAACATAGTTAGAAAGGAAGAAGAGGGCTCAAACATCCTGGTCCACCTAAGGACCAATGACCTTGCTAGCCAGTGGGTTGAAGAGGTTAAGGAGCACATTGCGCAGCTCGGCGAGAAATTGGTTTCATTTTCATCCAGCATTGCATTCTCTGAGATTCTGCCTGTTTGGGAAAAGGGGAAGAACAGACAGAAAGTCAGAGAGAAAGAGATAAGTGAGCTCAACGCATGGCTCAAGGACTGGTGCCACACAAAGGGGCAACACTTTATCAGAAACTGGGGCAACTTCTGGGAAAGGGAGTTCTTCAAATTCAATGGCCTCCACCTCACTGAAGAGGGAGTCAGAGCACTGAGCCAGAAATTTGACGTCCACGTAGGATATTTAAACTAGCGGGAGGGGAGATGACAGTAACTCTAGGGGAAGCACACATAGAGCCTGCTGTCTCTCTGCCTCCAGCTAGCAGCAAATCTACACACTCCAGGATAGCAAAAGCAGATAGCCAGGAACATAAATCCCTTTCCAGATCTGGTGTTGACCATCACAATGGAAATGGAGGAACTATGAACAGGGAAAACTACAAAGGAACAAACAAGATCAAGGGAGGCATGACAAACTAAGTGACACAGCAAGAGTGGTCATCTCTATGCCTCAGTGCATGCAGTCTGGCTAACAAGATGACTGACCTCACTGCCACAATAGCTGAGGCAGGACTAGACTGGGTGGCCGTGACCAAAACATGGATCACAAATAATCATGGTTGGGAGGTGACTATCCCAGGGCACAACTTGTTTAGGAGAGATAGGAGTGGGGAAAAAGGGAGGGAGGGTAGCTATTTATGTTAAGGATACCATCAATGCTACAGAAATGCAGCAGGCACTAGGGGAAACAGAGGATCTATGAATCATAATAGGAGCTGGAAGCCGGAAACTCATTTGGGTAAGAATAATCTACAGACCCCCAAATCAGGAGGAAGCCAGGGATAAGGAAATGCTGGAAACCATCCTCCAGATGTCAGGCAAAGGGGACATGGTGCTGGTGGGGTATTTCAATCTGCTGGACATAGATTGGAATACCCACACAGCGGCATCACAGAAGAGCAGGGAATTCCTAGTCATACTACAGGAAGCAGGCCTAAGTTAACTAGCGACATCACCCACAAGGGGTAACATGGTTCTAGATCTGATATTCACAAATAGCGATAGGGTTACGGGTGTCAAAGTAGGGAACCACCCGGGCAACAGTGATCATAACACAGTATGGTTCAGGGTAAAAAGGAGTGTAGACTCCGCACACTCTAAACTGAAGGTCCTTGACTTCAGGAGGGCAGACTTCACAAACATGAATGCCTGCCTAAGAGACAACCTTAGTAACTCGACAGAAGGGAGCATTGAGGAATATTGGACAAAGTTGAAGGATGCAATAACCATGGTCACATCACAGTGTACCTGTCAGGTTAGTAAGAACAAAAGGAGGAAAAACCCACTATGGTTTTTCAAGAAGGTGGCAACCATGGTGAGAGAAAAGCGCATAGTCTTCAGAAAGTATGAGGAGTCGGGGAATGAGGCAGACAAAACAGAATATAAACAGAAACTAAAAGAGATGGGGAAAGTGATAAATGCAAAGGCTCAAACAGAGGTTAGGATGGCTCAGGAAGTAAAAAAAGGGTAACAAAACCTTCTACAGGTACATACATGAAAAAAGGAAGACCAAAGGAGACATTGTTATAATCACAAAAAGAGACAGACAAACCACAGAGCAAGACGGGGAGAAGGCAGAGGCACTCAGTAAGTATTCTGCTCAGTCTTCACACAGGAAGCAGACAGTAACGGACCAACAATAGGCAGAAAAAAGTATTTGATTGAAGGAATAGACACAGGTCCCTTCACAGAGGAAAGGATCCTGGAGGAAATAGAAAAGTTAAAGGTAGATAAAGCTGTGGGGCCAGATGGGATACACCCAAGAATACTGAAAGAACTAGTTTGGGAACTGGCAGCCCCCTTAGCAGTGCTCTTCAACAAATTATTAAAGAGCGGGGAGGTGCCAGAGGATTGGAAGAGTGCAACAGTAGTACCACTCCACAACAGTGGAAGCAAGGAACAGTCAAGTAACTACCGTCTGGTTAATTTAACATCAGTCATGGGAAAACTGATGGAGTCCCTGCTGAAGGAAAGAATCATAGCATTTTTGGAGCAAACTGGTCAGCTTGATAAAAATCAACATTGTTTAATGGCAGGGAGGTCCTGCCAGACAAATCTGGTTGATTTTTCCAATGGTTCACCAAAACAGTGGATCAGGGTGGGGCAGGGGATGTGGTTTATCTGGACTTCAGCAAAGCTTTTGACTCCATTCTGCACAGGAGACTAGTCAAAAACTGGAGAACATGGGAATTGGGTCCGAGGTTACAAACTGGGTCAGAAACTGGTTATGTGGGAGAACTCAGAGAGTACTAGTAAATGGCACGCTTTCTGTGGAGGGGAGGGTGACTGGCAGGGTCCTACAGGGCTGAGTTCTGGGGCCAATCCTCTTCAACATATTCATCAGTGACATTGCAGATGAACTGGAGGGAAAGGTGTGCCTGTTTGCAGATGACACCAAAATCGGAAACTGGGTAGACACAACAGAGGGACAGCAAAGCATGGAAGCTGATCTCCAAAAACTGGAGGAGTGGTCCAAGACCTGGCAATTAAAATTCAGTGCCAAAAAATGCAAGGTCATGCACCTAGGAAAGCATAACCCAGGGAAACTGTAGTCAGTGGGAGAGGAGCAGCTGATGGCTACCAGGCAGGTGCAAGACCAAGGGGTGATCATGTCAGATGACCTCAAGGTCTAGTAGACAATGTGAAAAAGCAGCACTAAAGCTAGTGGTATCCTGAGATGCATAGGGAGGGGCATCACAAGCAGAAGGTATGAAGTAATCATGCCCCTGTCGGCCCTGGTCAGGCCTCACCTGGAGTACTGTGTCCAATTCTGGAGGCTACACCACAGGAAGGACATAGATAGGCTGGAGACAGTACAGAGAAGAGCAGGGCTTGCATCAGAAACCGTATGAGGCAAGATTGGATGACCTCAAATTATACTCTCTAGAACAATGCAGGAATCATGGGGACATGATAGAAACATTCGGATACCTTAAAGGCAGCAACAGGGTACACGTGCAGAACCGCTTTCAGTTAAAGGACTAGAGGGCACAACCTTTGACTTAAGGGAGGAAAGTTCAGAAGCAATACAAGGAAATTCTTCTTCACAGAGCATGTTGTGGAACCATGGAATAGCCTGCCGGATGGGGTGGTGGGAGCCAAGACAGTGGGGGAATTCAAGCGGGCATGAGACAGACACTGTGGGATACACAAGCAGGCAGCTAAGTAGGGGAAAGGAAGCCAAGGGCAGACTTGATGGATCGTATGGTCCCCATCTGCCAACAACTTCTATGTGCCTATGTTTACAAAAGTAGAACTTGAAAGGTTGTACATAGAAGCAGCAAAACACTACGTCAGGGAGCAGTTGCAAGTTATAGCAATGTGTGTGTTTCACAGAAAAGTTTTCGGTGGCCATGTTGGGGCATAGTGTGCAAGAAAGTAAACAAACCACCAGGTGCCATGTTGGGCAGAGGGTGCAGTAGCAGAAAACACCAGAGAAAATGTGTGAAACCAAATGCAAGTCAGGGAAAGTTTCAGAAAATGTGTGAAATCAAATGCAAGTCAGGCCACAATTTCAGTAAAGATGCAAAGAAAAGAACATTGAGCGTTTGAAACAGAGTGCAAAGTCAGGTAGCATGTTTCATCATTGGCAGGAAAGCAAATTGAATTGTGCAAGTGTACCAAGTCAGAACCAGTCCTAGATGCAAAGCGCAGAACAGTAATTGGGACTTGTGTGTTGTTTTTTCAGAAAATGGCAGGTCACAAAATGGGTTACCCCCACCATGCTAGAGTGTGGGTCAACCAACAAGAAAGGGAACTTGCTGAATATAAATGAATGTATAATTGTGAAGGAGCCCCAGCTGATGTAGCTCCCCCAAACTTCCCAGTGAATGTCTGTGTGGTTTGCCTGAGACCAGGAAGGGACGTCCTAATGGTACTACAATGCAAGGACTTCAGAAGGCAGTATGGAATGTGCATGGAAGGTGGTGGTGTTCAAGCAAAAGCAAAGGCAATTTGTTTAGCTCTACATGGACACTGGTAGAGGACCCAATCTGTACAGTGCAGCAAAAGGCTGATAGTAAACTGGAACCTGAAGAGATGGTTAAAGAGTTTTTGGAGGGTGCGGTTCAGAGTAACTTGCAAGGGCAGGAAGAAGTGGTCTTTTCCACACCAGAAAAGGTGGAAAGAGATACCTCAGAGACTGAGTATGTCAATCCATGTGCAGTAGACCCAAGTTCGAGCCTCATTGGAGAAGACGAGTTGGAAGATGCTCTGCAGTGGGAGGCAAGTACCTCAGAAGGCAGTGAGCAATGGACTGTGTCTGAGACTGAATCATTTATCAGTTCCTGGGCAGAAGCTGTAGAGCAAACAGAATTGGAGCAAGTTGGTAAGGCAACTGGCAGTGAGACTGGTCCATCAGTGGCCCCAATTGCAAATGAGTCACAAGAGACTGCTCGGGGCTCAGAAGTTGTAGAAATTACAGGGATGGATTGCTTTTTCCCTGTTCAGAACATCTGTAGCTGGCTTGTCCAGCTCTGGCCATCCCCAAGTCAGGCCATGGGTTTAAGTCTGCCCAAAATCAGCAAGGAGGAATGTCTAGTTAGACGCAGGGCTGAGACTGAGTATGGACAGACCTATCCATTTTATGCAAGGCAAATATGGGAGGCAACTGAAGAAAACAGAGCTACATGGCAATGGGAGAGCAAGTGCTAATGTCAACCCTAGAGTGAACAAGTTTGTAAAAATCAAATTGTGTCATGAACGGTTGCAGTTTTGAAGCTTGGCAGAACCCTCTACATTAATTCTGTCAGAGTAATAGGCAAGACTGGTCAAGAGACAGTTCACAACATGCGAATGACTCATCCAGGTGGACTATTGTCTATGCCCCCCATCCTGAGTGGTACTATCTCTGAGTGCCATTATGCCAGCAATGTGTGCCAAGATAGCTACATCAATGTGGAAGCAGTGGAAGGTGCATATTCCTGCCCATCCGAAGCGGCAGAAACCATCAAGGGTACAACCCTAATGGAGCATGTCTCCGGCCCATCCGAAGCGGCGGAGACCCACATGGATGCAACTTTACTGGAAGATTCAGGTCATGTCCAGCAGCAACCAGGTCCAGCAGGTGGCGTAGAAGAGCTGATCCGAAGATTTTCTCCAGACCAGATCCAGAGAGGTGATCCAGATTGTCAACCTGCGCCTAGAGTCTGGTAAGGCATAGACTTTCCTCCTTGACTTTTTATGTTTATTAAATGTGCTACCCAACTGAAGATGTCCATAGAACTGTTGGTCCAAAAGAGACACTTCTGGTATCTGGACTGCAGTGTCAGCAGACCTCGAGCCTGTCCAAGAACAGTTTTTGCAGGCTTCGGCCTATACAGATTCTTTTTGCATTGAGTGCCTTGTGCACTCAGGACATTCTTCCCTTAGAGTACAGACTTAGTAGGGATCCTCTCCCTCCAACTGTTATTATAAATGTTTTTTTATCATTTTTATACTGCCTTTTGTAGAAAATCCTTTAAAATCTTTTTGGGATTGGATAGTATCCACTGGTAGGAGGTTTTGGTCACTGTGTTTTTCTTGCAGTATGTGTTTTGGAATGTTTTCTTTTGCAGGTGTTCCAAAAAGAAGTAAAGAAGACAAGAAGAGGATGTTTAGGGCGTATCGGAGTCCTCTTTTTAGTGTAATTTTGGGCATTGGGAATGTTTAACTAGGACATGTTAGCCATTTTTCTGCTTTTCAGGTTTAGAGTATGTAGTTCTGGGGTTTGAAAAATGCATAGCAATATCATATGTATGTTTTTAAAGCAGTCTACAGTTTAAAATTGTGAAAAGTGTAGGGGGATAGGTTTCCCCGGTAGGTAGCATAGGTCAGATAGCTTTTCTCTAGAGGGCTAGGGGGATAGACAGACTGGAGTTCTCAACTCGAGTATGGACCTTCAGTGCTGTTCTGTCAGGGTATGCTTCAGGCAGTCTCTTGGAGCCACTGAAAATCCCAAGATAGTTGTTAGATGAAGCTGAAGATACTTCAGTGGACCTCTGTCCTCTGGTGCAACCTGCCTACATTTTGGCCTAGGTAGGGGTGAGCTAGGCCACCTTGCCCCATAGGGTGCCCAGAGGTTTAAATGGCCTGCGTTGTAGACCATAGTACTTGCTTCAGACAGCAGACTTCATCTGTTACCGGTGAGTATAACCACCCAGTCCCCTGGGGTTACTAGAACCCCATCAGTTTAGCCATAGGAATGTACTGGGCAGCTGGTAAAGGTGCTTATTAGGGGTCCTTTACAGATTACATCATTGTTTACTTGGCTAGGCTGAGCAGAGAATGGATTACGTCATTTAGAATTCTCGCAGCAGCATAAGCTACTTTGGAATCAGTGCTCAGGCGGAGGTTTACAATGTTCAGACCAGAGTCAGTGTGTGTCTGTAGTCAGCAGTAGTGTGAAGTGGAGCTCTGAGTAGCAGCAGTGCTCAGAGTATGGGGGTGCCTGCCAGTCTCCTGTGAGATTGGATGAAGGACCCCTGGCAGTTTCTCACCCTAGTGTGTGAGACCCAGCAGAACCAGAAAAAGTGGTGGAGACTGTTTGTCTGCAGGACCCCAGTGGGTCATTTTCCACAGAACAGTGTGGTTTGAATTGTATTTCACTGGGTCCAAGGGGCAATGCCCTGAAGATTCTGAAGCGTGTCAGCTGCCCAGAGAGAAAGTGTGTGCAGCTGAAGCTGTGACAAGCTACCTGTGAAGGGAAGAGGATGTTTTCCTTCATGTTTCCATATCTGTATCAAAGTGGACAAAGCCGTGAGTACCGATTCATGTGACTGTTCTTAGGGGTTGGTCTGAGGTGTATGTGCCCAGAGACAAGGCTAGAGTGTACCTGTCAGGGCCCCTTTTTCACCACAAACATGTGCTGAATGTTTTCAAGTTAAAGTTTGGGATTTCTTTGCAATCCAGGTGTATTGGAGGATCCATTTTGGTGTAACCCAGAAGGAATGGCAGAGACTGGGCATGAAGTAGGATGGGGCATAACCCCAGTTTGATTCCTCAGTCAGGTCTAACTGGTTCACATATGGGCACCAGGTTAAACTGGGCATGTTAACGGGTGTCATCACGCCAGGAGATTTTGTGAAATGTGTTTAAAGTGTGTGGCAACGACCACAGTGTACACATGTTGGAAAGGAAAATCCAGAGATTCCTAGTACAGAGGGATGGACAGTTTGAAATCTGTGTGAGGAAAGGCTTGTTCTAAAGTGCCTAAACAGTTGTTGTTCTGGAAAGAAAAATCTTGTTCCTGTGTAGACAGTACCAAAGCTGGGGGACCACCCTGTTCTGCATTTGTTACCAACTTGTGTGAATAAAGTCATACTGTACAATCCCAATTTTTCAGTAGCAGACATTACATCTGTGCTTCCTGAGTGTGAACTGTTATGGGGCCCCCTCAGAAACTAGGCCTAGCGTAGCCCTGGCACCTCTCTTCCAGAACCTGGAGTAGATATAAATGTTATTTTGTACCCTAAACCCCCACCCCTTTAAATTGCTGTGCCAGGTGTTTGCCCAGAGCTAGAGGTGATGCCTATTGTTTTTGCCAACTTGTGGCCTGTTGCCTTGTCTGTGGTACAAGAGGGTTGCATAAGGACAAGGTGATGCTCAGAACAGTCCCATCTTTCATTCCGAAGGTCCCCACAGCCTTCCATGTGAACCAGGAAATCTGTCTCCCTTCTTTCTGTCCACAGTGTACTCACCCAATAGAGAAGGAGTTGCACAAGTTAGATTTGCGATGGGCCATTAGGACATACCTGAGGCCAGTGTTGGGCAACTTAAGATAATCAGAGGGCCATAGGTGTGACTCTCAAACACCCTCAAGAGCCATGAGACCCTTGTTTACCATAGTCACAAGCCAAATTCATATATTTTAATTAAAAACAAGCTATGTATAACATGTCCATCACAGCCTTCTGCCTATCTCCCTTGTCTAGCTTTACACAGAGAGACTCCTGGTATATTTTTGGATGGATGAAGGGGCCACAGGTTAACCACTGGGGGCTGCAGGTGGTCCACCACTGCCTTAGATGGAATGCTGAGCTCTGGAAATTGGATAGGTTGTTTGTTCTTTTTGGATTGGCCAAGCAGGGACAAAAAGCCTCCAAGGCCACCCTAGCTAGGTGGGAGAAGGATGGCATTGCCAAGCCTTATGTTGCAGAAAAGAAGATGCCTCTGGTTCTCATCAAGGCTCACTCCACCTCTGATTCTCATCAAGGCTCACTCCACCAGGGCTATGGTCACCTCCTGGGTGGAGAGAGGTGAGGCATCTGTTTTGGTATTGTGCAGGGCAGCAACGTGGTCCTCCATCCACACATTCACCAAACACTACAGATTGGGTATTCGAAGTTCTGCTGATCTGGCCATTGGTTACAGAGTTTTGCAGATGACAGCAGGTACATTCCTTTCCAATACATGGTTGATGTACAGGACAGTACTCTCCTCACTCTGTTTTTTCATGGGTACTACTTCTTAGAACCCATCTATTGACAATGTGAAATGCTACAGAAAGAAGACATTTCTTACCATAATTTCATTTTCTGTTAACTCTTACATTGTCAGTGGGGCCCACCCAGGAGCCTCACTCCTGTGGGAGAATACTGTCCGGCATTACAGCGTGGGGATGTCTGTTCTGTTATAAACTCTGATTGAAAGTCTGTCTGGACATCACTCTATAGTTTACTTGCTGCACTTGTGTTTATGTAGATATGCAAAAAAAAGAGCAGTTCCACATTAAAATGTTGGTTGCTGGCACACAGATTTAACAGATTTGAATTTGATGTTAACCCAGAGTGCCTCCTTTGTTGTAGGTGAGTGTGTACACTGCATGCAGTCATTTTCCTTGTGGTGTCTTTATTAAGTCTGTTCTAGTTGATTCAATGCTGCAGGACCTTCCAAGACTTTAAAGAATTGGAAGATGAGCCTTGATCCCTTACCTCCGCCATCTGACGAGGCAGGTAACTGTTTAATGTATTTTATTCTGGTTAAAATCCTATTTGTGTAGACAGCTGATTGTGGTCTCATGTCAAGTTGACTGGTATATTTTTTCCATATTTAGAAGCACTGCATGGACAACAGTGACTGGAGAGTTGCTTCTGTCCAGAATGCTCATGTGCCCGACATTCTAGGTTGATTCAACCTTCAGGCTGTGCCATTTCTCCTAGTAGGGGTGCACATTACCCATCTGTAATGAGTACCCATTGACAATGTAGGAACTAACAAAAAAGGAAATGATGGTAAGTATAAAGAAGTCTCTTCTTTCTTTTTTTTTATATAGACATTTTTTATTGCCCGTCTGCCGGCAAGGCTTGGTGCCAGCATACTGGCCATCCAGGGCTACATCCCCACTTTTACGGGGATCACATGGCATGGCAGTGGAATGAGGGTTTTTGGTGGTTACAGAAGTAGTTACTGAAGCCCCAGTCCCCACCCTAAAGGATGCTGGCCTAATGGCGTCTTCCCTTCCTCGCACCACTCCTTAATGAAGCTGCACCAAAGCCCACCCTCGGAGAGAAGAGCTACCATGAGGTGGCTTAATCCAGCTCTGCCCCCCCCCCCCGATCGACCCTTGACAACCTGTGCCCATTCCTGAACCCGGGTCACTGGTGTAGTGCAAGGTGTGGCATCCAGCGCCCCAACCCTCAGCGCCACCAGGCCAGCTACAGAAGTCTCTTTTTTCTCATCCCAGGAGCTGGCCATACTGAAGCGCTAGTTGAGTAACATAGCATGATGACAGAAAAGACTTGAGTTCCATCTTGTTTATCCCTCCTGCAACATGGCATTGGCTGTAGCCAGTTTGAGTATGGCTACATATCCAAGCTTAACAGCCAGAGTGTTACCACTACTTGTGCTACGTAACCCTTAATAATAATCTCCCTCAGGAATCTTTAATGACCTGTGCCCTGATGCATTTCAGAGGAGATATGCCCACAGCCTTGACCACTTCCCTGATACAGGTCTCAGTCCTTCTAGAAATGGCATTCTTTGGAGCCATTTGCTCTCCTGTGTAGTCCCAATAGAATAAATCTGTCTGACACCCTGATGTCTGGAGGGCTGCCAACTAGATGACACTTTGAAACTTGATGAGAGCCAAGTCAATTTAAAATCTGCTGGCTCTCCCCTACCACATATAGACCAAATGGACACAGAGAAAACACAACAGATTTGTAGCACTAAAAGTAAGGGGTCTTGCATGCTCCCTAGGAACTACACTGGGGGAAAGAAATCTAAATATGTGGAAGGTTCTGCACATCAATGCAAGAAACATTTTGCAAAAAAATGGATGACAAAGCAATATTTACAGAGGAAAATGTACGACATTGGTATCACAGAGGCTTGGGCAAATCAGGACAACAGCTGAAATCTAAATGTCCCAGGCTAGATTCTGTTTAGAAAAGACAGAAAGGATGCCAGGGGAGACAGGTGACAATTTATGTGATGGACGATGTTAGAGTAAATGAGGACAAATCTGTTGCAGGGGGTGAGAGTGTGAAGTAATTTTGGCTACAGTTAATAGACAACAGGGGAAGGAAATACACAATTGTGGTACTGTATAGGCCAATCAGGAGGCAGGTGGGGATGAGGTAATGGAAAAGGAAGGAGCAGGCCAAGCCAGAATGGTGCTCATTGCGAACTTTAACCTTCCTAAAATAAAATGGGAAACTTTTTCATCAGACAACAAAAAAGTCAGAGGTTCCTGAATATGATGCAAGAAAATTTACTCTTCACAGAGAAGGTGCACAATCCCACCAGAGGGGAGGCAATATTAGACCTGTTATTGTGCAACCAGAACATAATCAGAAACATCACTAATTAGGATCTGGTAAGTTAGAGCAACCATAACATGTCAGATTCAACAGAGTGCTGGGAGCGAGCAGTATAAATCCAGTACAGTGGTTTCTGACATTAGAAAGGCAGATGATAATTGAGATTGATAATAAATAAGAGGCTGGAGGACTTGCTTACAGTAGTAAGGGCAAAGAATAAGTGGGCAAACATAAAGAATGCAGTATCGGAGGCTACCCAATCCCATATGAGACTTACGAAAAAGGCTAAGAAACAAAACCACTCTGACTCAACAAACAAGCAAGTAAGGCAGCAAAGGTCAAAAGGAAGGCTTTCAATGTACTCTATATAAGAGGGAACCAAATGAGATCAACAGGGCCACATACAAAGAAAAACTGGCTATTAGTCAGGGCACCATATAGTGAACAAAAGCAATGACAGAACTGAGAATTGCAGAGGGGGGGTAAAATAACAAGACCTATAGATATAAAAGGAGAAAACGGAGTACAAAAGAGAACATTGAGAGGATCAAAAGGAATGGGATAAACACTGAGGTTGATACGGATAAGGCAACATATTAAATGGCTATTTTAGCTTGGTGTTCATAATAGAAAGTATCGGACACTACCTGAATGCAAAAATAAGTTCTGTGCTAGCAAGAATACAAGATTAGGGATAGAGATAGTTAATAAGGAAAGGGTTCTGAAGGATCTTTAAGAAATATGACCAGATCTCCCAAGCCAAACCGGTTACACCTGAGGAAACCAAAGGAGATAAGCCAGTCACTAGCACCCCCCTGATAGATCTCTTTGCAGAATCACTAGCATCTGGGGAGATTCCCATGGAATGGTTGGAGGCAAATGTAGTTCCAACACATAAGAGTGCAGCTAGGAACAGAAATCAGCATAAATTTACAAAAGGGAATTCATGCCAAACCAGTCTGATTGATTTCGTGTTCACTGATTGCACGTTATTGTAACTGTAATCTGTGTCCAGGCTGTGTATTTTGTATTCTTATTCCCTTCACCTGGGCCATGCCTGGAAATGAGTCTTGACTCAGTGTGCTTTTCCTGGTCACCAATTTTCAAATAAATAAAATTATTCTAAACAGTCACCAGGCTTACATATCAGTCAGTAATCAGATTTCTGAAGAAATCAGATTCCCTGAAAATCTGATTGAGTTTTCTGTAGTGGGGTTTACATGCAGACTCTCTTAATAATCTGATTTTGTATGCCTGTTTTCATACACGAGTAATCTGGTGTCTTTTACATTGTGGTCCATTTATAACATTATGGTTTTGTCTTCAGTATGTAGTTGGGATTTTGACAAATGACATACAAAAGTGAGAGTATTTGCCTTCAACTACCTCATACCCCAAGCTCTGCTCCACAGGTACACCTGTACTAGTAATGTCTCACAGCTAGCTACCCAATATTGTGGCCTGCAATTACTCCACCCCAGTATCCGTCTCACAACGACCCCAACTCTAGTATTCCTCTCATAGCTACCCAATATTCTGCCCTGCAACTACTCCATCCCAATATATAGTTCACAATTACCCACACTCTAGTATCCCTTTCATAACAACCCAATATTCTACCTTACAACTACCCCACCCCAATATGTGGTTCACAACTACCCCCACTCTAATATCCCTCTCATAACTACCCAGCTTTCAAACCCCAGGAATCCCTCACTATGCATACTATTGCATTTGCCTGCAGGTCTGAGCTGCCCCAGAGCTTAGAATTGCATGCTAATTAGAGAATCTTAGAATGAAATACAAAACTCTGCTGTGTGCTAATGCTCTTCCCAACATTTTAACAGTAGATTTATTTCTCCGACTGTAGAAAGCAGTTGTTCTGGAGTCTCCTTTTCAACTTCAGATCAGTTTTCGGTTTATTATTTTGTAATAGTATATTATTTAGCTATTTTTTTCGATAACTCTACTTAGGTTGTTTTAGTGTATTTTTTTGTAACTATTCTTCAGTTTCCATAGGTTCCCAGGAACTGGAGAAGGCTGTTTTTAGTGCAGTTCCTGCCTTTAGGGACCCACTTTAAAATTACTTTACTCTCATCAAATTACTAAAAAGATTTAACCGCTTTGTGATTTCTGCTGTATATTATTCTCGGTCCCTCTTTATTTGGGAACAGAGCCAGATTTTTACAGTTTAGCTTAACTAAATCATCTGTTAGGCTGATTTTTGTTTGCAGTTTAATTTTAAAGGGAACTGAACTGCATTTCACATGCTTTTAATCCCTTTCACATTTACAGGGCTTTGTTTCTCATTCAATTTTACTTTGAATTGCACTTCCCTGGTTCAGCAGTGTTTGGCATGACTGACAGACCCAAAAGAAGATGTGAACTACAGGCTTAGGCCCGGATATTCAAAAGGGCTGCACCATGCGCAACAGGGTTGCGCATGCGCAAGTCCAAAATTGCGCCATTTTGCGATATTCAGAAGGAGGCAGATGCGCCACCGAAAACATGCTGAGCAACAGCGCAATGACAATGAAGGCATGCGCAACCGAAGGGGGTGGATCCATGCATAAAGAGTGCAATGCGATATTCAAAGACTTGCACGATGCTAATAGCGCACAAGCCGTAGAATTGCAGACTAGCGAAATGAGCCAAAAAAAAAGGCTCAAGGAAGCGGCGCAAGAACGCTACAATGCCAAGTGGGGGAGAGAGAGAGAGACAGAGACAGACAGACAACAGACAGGCTAGGGCAGGCAAGGAAGCGTGGGCCATAGGCTGTAGAGGCCAGGAGGGGTGCCGGTGCAGTGGAAGTAGCAGTAGGGACAGCGGGGTAACACAGCAACACCAGCCGGGGTCAGAATCCAGGGAGATGGACAGTGCCAGCTTCCATGGAAGCTGTAATGAGGGTGAGAATGCATGCTGAGGGGACGTGGCCATGGAAGGGCCCATCGGTATGCCCCAACAGGCAGTACCGTGCCGCATCAGCTTTGAGCTGTACACAGATGTAGAGATGCGTGGGCGGTACCGCCTGAACAGGGCAATACTGAGATGGCTCTGTGAGCTGTGCAGTGATGTGATGCAGGCACCCTCACAACGGAGTCACGCTCTGTCGGTGGAGACCAAGGTGACAGCCTGCATGTGCCTGCTCACCACAGGCACCTTCCAGAGGCCGACAGGGGACACCACAGGCATCACACAGTCGGCCACGTCATGCATCCTCACCCAATTCCTCAGCGCACTGCTGCCACATGCTGCGGAGTACATCCATTTCCCCAGCACCGCGGCAGAGCGTACAGCAAACATGCAGGAGTTCCACAGGGTAGTACATATGCCTGGCGTGCTAGGGGCCATAGACTGCACCCATGTGGCCATTCGCATGCCACCTGGCCCCAATGGGCTCACATACAGGAACAGAAAGGGATTCTCCAGTGTCAACTGCCAGGTGGTGTGTGATGCCACTGGGCGCATAATCAATGTCTGTGCCACACACCCTGGTGGAGCACATGATGCCTTCATATGGTATCAGTCTGCACTGTGCCATCGATTCGAGAGTGGGGACATCCCCACAGGACATCTAGTGGGTGAGTACACATGTATGGAATGCGAACTCAGGGCAAGGGTGGGAATGCCACAGGTGCCATGGTAGTGGCAAACAGGGATATGGCAATATGGACCTGAACATGAGACTGATCTCCACTATCTCCACACAGGTGACAGCGGATACCCACTCCGTCCCTGGCTGCTCACACCGTACCAGCGCCCCATGACCCCATCGCAGCAACGCTATAATGAGGCACATGTTTCCACACGCAACATCACAGAGCGGGTGTTTGGGATGCTCAAGGCACGCTTCCGATGCCTACACACCTCCGGTGGTGCCCTACAGTACAGCCCCCAAAAGGCCTGTGGGATATTCCTGGCCTGTTGCATCTTGCACAACATGGCCAAAGACTATGGGATAGCCGTACAGGTTGAAGAGGGGGACAGCGATGGGGACATCAGTGGCGCCGGTGTTGATGGTGATGAGCAGCACCCCTAGGACGGCAGGACCCCCGACTGATCCGGCAGGCCCAGCTGCACCGGGACACCATCACAGAGGAGCACTATGCAGAACACAGGTAAGTCAAGGGGACATGTGCAACCAACACTGTCCATGTGCAAACCACAGGCACACAGGGTAACACACCAGGGGTGCATGACGGCCAGGGGAGTGGAAGGGTCCAGGCATACAAACACACCATCAGGGAGGGGTGAGCACTCATATGGACACACACACACCAGGCACAGAGTGTACATGGGCACATGCACAGCACAGCAGAACCAACATTGCTAACACACAGCACCACTGACCACCCCCACCACCTGTACTGTCCAAGTATGTGTGTCAGATGCTGGGCACCCTTGCACCTTGGTGTACAGTACAATGCAGGCATCATCATGCACACGCATCTGTGGACAGCAGTTGGGAGGGTGTGCAGGTGGTCCGTGTGTCGGCGTGATGAGCAGAGCACCCAGCAGTGCACTGCCCACCATGACACACATTGCACACATGGCAGCACCAGACAGGGCCCACACTGGGAGACAGCTCAGTCATGTAGCACTGTCCCACGGCCACCGCAGATGCGTGGGCGGCCCCGCCGTGACCCAACAGCACTGGCAGGCTGAGCAGGGGCCACATGGGGTGGCACTGTTGCACCACCAGGGGTCCCACTGCATGAACGCGACCTTGCCCGCACAGGGGTCTGCAGCATGCCGAACAAACCTGCACCAGGGGTGCTCGGGATGGCCACAGCAGAACCCGGCGTCGACAGGCCTGGTGTCGCACGACGCCGGGAATGGGGAGTGGAGAGTGAACTGTGTGGGGTGTGCGGTACAGGGGCACCTGACTGTGTGCCCAATGTGTCCACGACAGAGACCACTGCCTGGGTCAGCCTGTCAATGGCGGCGGTCACATCCGTCCGCATACGCACCAGCTCTGCACGGTCCAGAGCACACTCCCTGCTGTGCCACTCCACAGCCACAGACAGTGCCTCCACGGACATTGCAACCCGCCTCTGCAGCTGTACTGATTCCTGCAGCAGGTGGGTGTGCTCATCCAATGGGTACTGTGCCCCAACGGCATCCTGTCCCCCAGGGTGTGGAAGGTCCTGATGCACAACACCCCTTGAGGGTGGGCACTGTTCACCAGGACCAGGAATGGCGGATCAAGGGCAGCGGACATGTGCCACCGCTTGACACTGTACCCCCAGACCTGGTGGGTGACTGCTGCTGCTGCCCCGCCAACTGCTGTGCCCCAGGGTCCACTCATTCCACCGCTGTGCTAGCAACAGTGCCAGACACCTGCACAGCCACCGGTGCTGCCCCACCGGTGCTGACAGGCACAGCCTGGGACTGTGCCAGCATGCTGGTACACAAGTTGGAACCAGAATGGCCCAGGGGCATGTGCTGGCCTGCTGTGTGGCCGTCATGGGACACACACCTATCACTGCCCATTGCAGTCCTTGCATCATCAATGGTGCAGAGTGCGTGCTACAGCCATAGTCACAGGCGTGCTGGCATGCTTGCATGCCAGACTGCTGAGACACAGGCTGTGCACCCCGCACCAGATCACCGACACCAGAGTTGGCGTCGCGTGCATGCTGCTGCAGTGCCTGCTGGCTGGTGATAGAGGTGGATGGACCCTCCTCCATGTCCAGCAGGTCATCATCACTGCCTGGACCCACCACCACCGTCTCCTGAAGACGAACAGGATCTGTAACAGAAAGAGAGTACATGTGAGTGCATGTGAACAACCTTCCCCCAACCCCCAACACCACCACCATGTCATACCGTGCAGTGATGGGCTTCCACCTGTCTGGAATCTCACCTCCTGAGTGCGCCCTCAATGGCGCTCTGCTGCATTGATGCAACCAGTGTCTCCTCAGCGGGGTCAGCTCCAACACCACTGGCGGGCCCCGCCAGTGCCAGCACGTGCCACCTGAAAGCTGCCACCTTCTCCTTCAACCTCTTGCGGTCTGTCCCCATCTTCTTCTTGCATTCCTGCAGGGCGCTGGTGGCTTCCGTGCAGGTTCACGGCCCGAGCTACCCTCCCATGCACGCCTGGGACTGAGGTGCCCCTCCGTCCACTCAGTACTGGCTCCTCATCCAGGTAGGCCTGGAAGAGGCCTCTGTCTCTGCTGCTGTAAGTTGGGCCTCCTCCTCGCCCACCGTCCTCACCCTCACCTTGGCTCTGCTCGGTCATGGCGATCTGTATGGGGGCAAGTGGACACCTGTCACTCTGCAGTCTACAGCATTTTCCCATGACCATTGTCCAGAACATCACACACATGCAACTCACCTCTCACCTGCAGTAACCGAATCTGGCCAGCGCAGCCCAAAGTCGCACATTTATAGCGCAATGCATGCAAATTAGGAGTGGAGCAACTATAATGACATGCAAATCGCGCCACTGCGCCTTTGAATGGCTGATCAGATGATTTGCATGTGTCGGCTGAATATCGCAAATCTGCACTTTGCGCAATACGGTTGAGTCGGCTGAGCCAATGGCGCAGATCTGTGACTGTGTGGTACACTGCATTGCGCATGCCCAGATAGCTTACGCAGGCGTCTGCCGCGCTGCTGACGTGCTGTGCGCGATCGGCAATTCAGGCCATGGCCACCATTGTGCCAGTGGCGCTACAGCAGTGGGCACTATATGGCGCTGTGGCACTACTGCGCAATAGTCCACTGTGGCACTGGTACGCAGCTGGTCGGTCACGCAGGATGCCTATACGTCAGATGGTGCTGTGCGTGGTCTTGCGTCATTGGCCATGACCTTGTGTCCGACCTTTGCCCCCTGGCGCTGTTCGCATGCCATGTGTACGTCCCTATTGCACTGTCTGTGACAGCGCTATGTGAAGTAATGACTGTTGGATTCGAGCGATTGGGCGATGTGGTGGTCTGTTGCGCAACATCTCCACGTGGGGTTAGGGCGCAGCGGGGCTCCATATTGCCTGCTGTAAAGTTGGTACCATGGCTAGGAGAAGAGCTGTTCCCTGGAGCCAATTGGAACTGGCCAACTTGGTGGCCCTAGTAGAGCCCCACTATGGGGCACTTTATGGTGAGGCGCCCCTCACCATTGCCCGCACACAGGTGTGGCATCAAGTGGCAACTGACCTGGTGGGGGTCACTGGACGGTGCCGGTCTGATGAGCAGTGCCGGCACCAGTACAGTGACCTCCGCTGGAGGGATCCGGACCTTCTGGATAGGCTGCGGTCACGTGCCAGGCAGGGCGTGGTGCCTAGGCCAGGTGGGTGTACCATCTATGCACCTGTATTCTCTGTAGGGTGTGAGTGTGTTTTGGTGGCTGTGCATAGGTGATGGCTCTGCCATGGTTGGCTGTGTCAGTGTGTGCAGCTGTGAGATGAATGGGTCTGGCTGTGTGGCAGGCACTCTCACTGGGGCAGGGGCAGTCTGCTTTGGAGTCACACTGATGTTTGTCTCAACATATGTCTCCCACAGGCCGGGATGTGAGGATGCAGGCCGGGTTGAGGAGGGCCATGCCAGGGCCCCGGTGCCAGCGGGAGTTGCACCCCAGCAGCAGCAGCAGCAGCAGCATCAGCAGCAGCGGCAGACACAGCTGCTTCAGCAGTGTGAGTATCATTTCTTCATGGATGCTATTGCATGCTTGGGAGACCACTAGCCCTGCACAACACAACTATGCAGGAAAGGGGAGGTCATAATTCCACTATACAAGACACTAGTGAGGCCCCACCTGGAGTACAGTGTACAGTTCTGGAGACCATACCTACGTAAGGACATAGACTGGGCAGAGAAGGTTCAGAGGAGGGCAACAAAGATGGTGCATGGCTTGCATCACAAGTCCGATGAAGACAGGTTGAAGGAACTGAACATGTACTCCCTGGAGAGAGAGGAGGAGAGAGGATATGATAGAGACATACAAGTATCTTACAGGAGGAACAGGGTGCAGGAAAACACTATTTTAAGCGAAAAAGATGTTCCAGGACTAGAGGGCATGGGATGAAGTTGGAGGAGGATGATTCAGAGGAAACATGAGAAAGAATTTCTTCACAGAACAGGTGGTGGACAAATGGAACACCCTGCCAGAGGAAGTGGTGGGGGCTGAAACAATCACGGATTTCAGAATGCAGGATAGACATAAAAGAATTCTGGAGGTCAGGGGTGAGGGCAACAGACTTATAGGAAAACAAAGTGAACTTACAAGCTCAAATGGACAGACTGGGTGGGCCATAGGCCCTTATCTGCCGACACTGTCTATGTATCTATGTGTATGCACGACACAGGTGACATGCATCACTGTCCAATATCTATGCACGTCTGTGTATCGTCACTAGTGGTCCATGCATGCACTGGGCACATAGCTGTGTAACTGGCATCGCACCACATTGCCACGTCACTTGACAGCCTTGTTTGTGCTGTGATGGACATGGGCAGTGTGTGTGTGCAGTGGTGCGCATAGCTGGTGCCGCCTGTTTGTGATGGCCATGTGCATGTTCACTGTGGGTGAGTGCATGCCATCACAGGTGCGGGACATTGGGCTATATGGCTTGCAGGTTGGGTGGTGTTCAGGGCTGTGGTCAGTCACAGCCATTGACTGTGTTCCCATTTTCCTAGGCCTCGAGGTTCTCCGGAGGATTTGACAGGATATTCGGGGCCTCACACAGGTGTCCATGGAGAACCAGGCCATCCTCCAGTCCATCAGGTGCCATGGCCTTCGGAGGAGGCGTCACAGGACAGTGCGGAACCAGGCAGAGGATGAGCAGCCGGCTGGGCGTCAGCAGAGATACCCTTCCACTTCTCCCATTCCTACCACCCTGCCTTCCTCTCCAAGTTATTCATCCTACCCCTTGAACAACCCTACCTTGAACCCATCCCCCCCCTTGTAAATAGTTGTTATTGTTTTGGTTCTTTAGTATTTTGAAATTTTAATATACATTTATATTTTGATATGAATACTGTGTTGGTCTCTGATTTGCAGCTGGCTATGGGTGCTCAGTTGCAGTGGTGTACATGCCATCTGCGGTGGTATGGTCCTGGGTATATATGTGTGTGTGTGTGTGTGTGTGTGCATGGGGAGGTATCTCCAGCATGGCAGTGACTTTCTGTTGGTCTTGCCGTCTGCTGCCACCCACTGCTGGGTGCACAGGGTGTCTGGCTTGTATGCTTCTGTGCTGCACGGGGTTGACGTGTGCTGGGGGGGATGCATGGTTTCCTGCAGTGCCAGTCACTGCACATGGGTGGTGTCTTGGGGTCACGGTGCAGGGTGTGCTGTGCGTACGGGGAGCTGATGTGCACTGTGGTTGTCAACCCCCTGTGTGTGGCACTCTCAGCCTGCCAGTGGTTGTGCTGGGGTGTCATGGCTCTGCTGTGCTTTGTTGGCTTGTCCCCGTGGGCCAGTAGATCATCCGTCACACCCCCAGTGATGCTTTGCTTGGGGTGTGCAGGTGTGGTGTTGGTTCTGCAGTGTGTTCCTGTGCCCATGTGTGGCATGGCTGGCGGTGGGCCCCAGCCTGCCTCCCTGGATGTGCAGTTCCATTGCTCTGGGGGTGGTGCCTGCGCTATGGCACCTCTGGACTGCTCAGCTGGGCTGCCTAGTTACGCTATAGCGCAACATTTCTCAGCTTCTCCTTCCTGGTTCGCTATGGGCGCAGTTAGTCCGATATTCAGACGTTGGCTGCTTGCGCAATTTGTTCTGCTCCATGTTTGAATATCGCACCTGTTGCGCATATGCGCAATTGGTTTGTGCTTGCTCCTGCTGTTGCGCACATTTTGGGAGCAGTTTGAATATCCGGGCCTTAAATTTGTAAAGTATGTTTGCAGCTCCTGGCAATGGCAAACTGTTATGAGTTGTGCCTAAGTGCCTGTGTCAAGATTACATCTTAGTTTGTCGTAAAGCTAATTAATTAGAGGTCATTTTGGCTTCTCAGTCTGCCTCCATGTCACCAAAGGCTCAGATGAGGGTCAAGCCCCTCAAAATAAGCAGAAAGATAAGGCTGTTAAAGATGGTTCAGAAGTCAGGGTTTCTGAACAGGGGAGCACTGAATTGAGTAAACTAAAAGGGCCTTAATGCAGACATCGGAATCCGTGCCTGCTTACAGAAAAAAAATTTCACTGTCCCTCCTCCTGAAGAAGGAAAGGAGTCACCAGTGGACAAAAATGAAATGTGCTCAGTACAGGATAAGGCTAAGACCTCAGAGCAGGTACCAGAGATAGTGCATGCAAAAAAAAAAGTAGCTGTCCATACTCCTGAAAAAGGAAGGAAGTTGCCGGTGAATAAAATAAAATGCCCTCAATGGAGGAAATTACCAAAGCATGACACTTCTTCCAGGAATATGCCTGACTCCCCCCCCCCACCCCTTCCAGTTGCATTCCCATTGCTTGCAGAGGGGGAGATAAAAATGTTTAATGAAGAAGATGGAGAACTACAGAACTAGATAGTTCTGCTGAGCAACATTTTGGCTCACTTCCAAGTCCCTCAGATGTCTATACCTCTCATTATACTTTGTGAGAGTCATATGGTCAGTGCTCTCAGTTTTTCCTCACAGGGAACTGATGAGGATGAGGAGAGGGTTGAATTCATGGACACGATGGGTTTATACCCCACTTAGGAGTTGATGCTTCCCCATCCATAATCCCTCAGGAAAGCCATTTTTATAATCATGTCAGCACCCACCTCAACTACTGGTATGTTTTAATCCCCCTCCCCCCAAAAAAGCTTTTAAATAAGTAAATATTGGTTGATAAACAGGGTTCTGGGTACCTGTATTCCCATCCTGGTCATGAGGGAATGGCCCAGACTGCTGCCGGGGACTGGACAAAAGAGCCCTTCCCCCCCAGCTTCCTGGAAAAGATTCCAGGAAACTGGATGCAGGGGCAAGAAAAGTGTATATTTCAGTGTCCCTGTTCTATGGCAAGCAGCTTATCTGGCCTTCACAGCACTTTACCAGAGAGCCTTATGGCCATTCTGGCACTGGCTTAAAAAGTTACTGGTGACTTGGCACAGGATATGGCTGGTACAACGATGTCAGCCGTAGATGCCACAAAATAACCATTTCATATGGCTGAGTATATGAACGACACTGCATACAGGGTTAGGGCCCATGCATTGTCCTTAAGCAATGTTGTCTGACTTGCAACTACATATATATCCCAGGACTCTGTATACCTGTGTTTTTTTTTTCTTTCTGTGGAAAATTCCCTGTTTGATGGCAAAGCAGAGGCTTTAATGGAAAAGGTGGATGAGTTTAAAACCACCTGCAAGAGGGTAGAGGATACTACCCTCATGCTTAAGCCCCTATTAATACCCTCTACAAAGGGCCTCTTGTAGTTATAGGGGTGGAGGTAGAAGGGGAATTAAGTGTCCAATACTCAAACCCCAGACAAAACAGAGCCTCTGACAAGCCTGACCAGATTGCTCAACCATTGCCAGTGTTCACTACTTCCATTCTAGATGTAGTGAGCCAGGGTTTTACTTTGCAGTTCAGATTTCCAAATCTGCATGACTCAAAAGTTTGTCAGCCTCACACCCCAGTAATAGAAAAAAAGTTCTGCTGAAGCTGGGTTTGAACAAATTGCTGCAAACACATGCAGTTGGACAAGTACCAGCAGCACAACAGGGCAAGTGACATTACTCCAGATACTTCCTAGCCTTAAAGAAAAAAGCACAAAAAATGCCTCACCTAAGTTCCATGGGTGTTCACAAAGTGCACAGCAGTGGTGGCAGCACATTTAAGAAGAAAGTGATGGTTTTTCCTTACCCAGATGACAGGTTGATCTCAAGAAAAACACAGTAAACTTCCCCCATATTGCTGACTAAAAGCACCTTGGAGGATTTGGGCTGCCTTGTAAACCGTCAAAGTCTCAAGCAGTATCACTTAGAGTTCTGGAATTATTGGTGTATAGCTGGATATCCGGCAAGAGAAGACCTTTCTTCCTGTAGCATGGGTAGCAAGTATGTTTTCAACTGCAGAATCCTTCATAGCAGGCCAACCAACGCCTGCAAGGCATTTTTTCTAATGCTACTGGGTCACTTGGTCTCCTCCACAAGAGTAGTACCAGGTGCCAGATTCCAGATGAGAAATCTCCAGTATCATCTAAGGGAACATTGGTCTCAGAGGTAGGACACCCTATCCAAATTGGTGCCTCTGTAACAACAGCCTTGTTAAGAGCACTGGGCTGGTGGACAAGGGAATGCAATCTCCTAGAGAGGATTCCTTTCTTCCAGAAATTCCCTACAGTCATTCCCACAGCAGATGTCTCCCTCCTAGGTTGGGGTGCCCACCTGGAGGATCTAGCTGTGAGTAGCACATGGAGTGCACAGGAGACTCGAGATCACATAAATCTCCTGGAACTCAGTATAATGCTCCTGGCAAGGGGGGGGGGGGCTTTTCCCTCTCAGTTCTGTGGTCAGCCTGTCCAGATCAGCAACTGACAACTCCAAAACCATGCACTTCATCAACAAATAATTCAGATCAAGATATTCCAAGCTGTGCTCAGAAGCCATGAAGATCTATATCCTGGAATATGCCCTGAGGGTGTAGCTGTCCGCAGTACACCTATCAAAGACAGGCAAAGTAGTAGTACCTTGAGCAGGATCAGTCAGGTACATCATGAATGGGCCCTGGCCCAGTAGGTGATGGCATCAACACCCATAAGATGGGGTACATCAGAAATACATCTGTTTATATCCTCGGTGAAGCATCAGCTTCCCACTTTGTTATAGGCCTCCATCAGTGGGCTTGGTCCTATTTGAAGCCATGATCCTAGACTGGACAGGGAGGTTCCTGTATGCCTTTCCTTCCCTTTTTCTCTTGGTGAGAATGCTCCTGAAGCTAAGAAGCCAGTCTGCAACCACGATCCTGATAGCCCCAGATTGGGCCAGGCAGGTTCGGTACTCCTTACTCCTGGCCCCCTCCATCAAGCATCCCAACTGCCCTCACTGGGGCGCAGCCTGCTCACTAACATAGAAACATAACATAGAAACATAGAATTTGACGGCAGATAAGGACCGCTTGGCCCACCTAGTCTGCCCATTTCCCTACCTGATGGATAAGCTGCAGATCCTAGTTAACCAGCAGCCTACTTCTTTCTACTCCCACCCCCAAGAATTGCCTTATGACTGTCCCATGCATGCTTGAATTCCACCACTGTTTTTGACTCCACAACCTCCTCCGGAAGGCCGCTCCATGCATCCACAACCCTCTGTGAAAAAAAAAATACTTTAAATTACCTCTGAGCTCCTCTTCTATCTTCAAATTGTGCCCCCTTGTTCTTGCACACCTCTTTTGAAAGATGCTACCCTCTTGGACTTTGTTGATACCCTTGAGGTACTTGAAAGTTTCCATCATGTCCCCCTCTCTCCTTTCCTCAAGGCTATACATATTAAGCTCCTTAAGTCTCTCTTCATATGTCTTCGTGCAGACCCGCACCATTTTAGTTGCCCTCCTCGGACAGCTTCCATCCTGTCTATGTCTTTCTTGAGATTGGGTCTCCAGAACTGCATGCAGTACTCCAGATGTGGTCTCACCAGCTGTCTGTACAGAGGGATAATAACTTGTTTTCTCTGGTGATGCCTCCCTATGCATCCCAGTATCCCCCAGCCCTCCTGCTGCCCTCTCACATTGCTTGCCCACCTTAGGTCATCTGATATGACTACCCCAGGTCCCTTTCCATTTTTGTTGTTGTTAGTATCTCACCCCATTGTGTACTCTTTCCTGGGTTTTGTTTCCCAGGTGCATTACCTGCACTTCTTAGCATTGAATCTAAGCTGCCATATATTTGACCATTCCTCTAACCTTGCCAAGTCCCTTCTCATCCTTTCCACCCACCTTGTGCATCAACTCTGTTGCAGATCTTTGTGTCATCTGCAAAGAGACATATTTTCCTTCCAGTCCCTCTGCAATGTCGCTTATAAAGACATTGAAGAGGACCCGGTCCCATCACTGAACCCCGCGGGTACCCCACTACTAACCCCCTTTTTCAGAGTGGACTCCATTTACTATTACCTCTGTGTCCTATTCTCCAGCCAATTCTTTACCCAGGCTGTCATCTTGGGACCAACTCCCAGGCTGGCTAACTTGTATATTAATCTTTGTGTGGGACTGTGTCAAATGCCTTGCTAAAGTCTAGGTAGGCCATGTCCACAGCCCCTCTCTGATCAACTACTTTGGTCACCCAGTCAAAGAAATCTATCAGATTTGTCTGGCATGACCTTCCCGCTGTGAATCCATGCTGCCTTGGGTCCTGTGCCCCTCTGGCCTCTAGATAGTCGACAATTCTTTCCTTCAGAAGTGATTCCATCGTTTTCCCTACCACTGAGGTTAAACTAACAGGTCTGTAGTTTCCTGCTTCTGCCTTGCTCCCACTTTTGTGAAGGGGAATCACATCTGCCCTCCTCCAGTCCTCAGGTACCACCCCATCCTCCCATGATTTGTTAAAGAGGGTAGTCAGTGGTGTCACTAGTTCTACCCTTAGTTCTTTTAGAATTCTGGGATGAATCCCATCAGGCCCACTATGTCTCTATTTACTGAAACTGTACCACCATGAGCCTTACTTTGCTTTATTTGTTGTCCCTCAACTACTGCCACCATGTATTGCCAAATGTAACAACTGTAACCTTTCACTATGTATTACCTGCTCTTGTTATGTTCTTGTTATTCTGATGTTTCTGCTCTGTGCTGCCTCACATGGCTCGGAGTCATGCCTGAAAATGGTCCCTGGGATCAATGCACCTACCTGGTTAACAAAGTCATAAATAAATTAAAAAAAAGGGCAGGATAACCTTCCCAGACCTCAAGTCTCTGCACTTCAAGGTAAGGTTCTTGAGAAGCTAAAGTTGTCTGACTTTAAACTTTCTGAAGAGGGTTTCCAAGTCCTCAGGGTTTCCAGAAAACCGCAAAAACAAAAAAAAACTATGCTTCCAAGTGGAAAAGGCTTTCCCCTGTGATGTTCTTTTAAGCAGCTCAGTCCTTTGCAAACAGATCTGCCTACAATCTTGGACTGCCTAGTCCACCTTTGGTCCCTGGGCTTCAGGCCCTCAACCCTTAAGGTGCATCTAGCAGCAGTGTCACCAGTGTTTCAGCAGGTAAAAGAGAAAACAGTGGCTTAACACCGTATTTTCAGAAAGTTCTTTAAAGGGCTTCTGCACCTGCATTCCCGCCAGGGATCCATTCCCTCCATTGGATCTGAACCTGTACATTGCTGAACTCATTGGCCTTCCTTTTGAGCCATGGTTGCTGCGTTTTAAAGTGTGCTATTTGGAAAACAGTCTTCCCATGGCCATGATTTCTGCCAGAAGGGTATTTGAGCTACAGGCTCTCTGCACAGAGCCAAATTACATCATCTTCCACAGGGACAAGCTAATCCTAAGGAAAAACAGGAAATTCCTCCCTAAAGTGGTGTCCAAATTTCACCTGAACTAGTTTACTACTCTTCCAGTGTTCTTTACAGCAAATTCAAGCTCTGGAGAGCAGAGGCTCCACAGTCTGGATGCCAAGCAGGTGTCAAGTTAATACCTGGACTACCCTAAGGAAGCCAGGTCATCCCATTCACAGTTGTTTGTCACATGTGGTGAATTGGGCAAAGGTAAGCTAGCTCCCAAATGAGCAATCATTCATGGGATAGTCTCCTGCATCCCATTCTGTTACACCAAAACTGGAAATCTATCACTACCAGGCCTCAGAGCACATTCAACGCAGTGCATTTCTACCTCTGTGGCAGCTGCAAGGGATATCCCCTTGCTGGAAATCTGTAAAGCAGCTACATGGAAAACAGTGCACACCTTCACAGGGCACTGTGGTCTGATTATGCAGTCCAAAAGTGATGCCACATTTGGTACTGCTGTCTTGCATAACCTTTTCCCTAAATAGGTTCTGTACCCAGCCTCCCAAGGTACTGCTTTGTAGTCTGCAATAATAAACATAGTGAGGGATTCTTCGAGTTTGAAGAAAAAATTACCATAGTAATAGTGTTGCTTCAAAGGGATCCCTCACTATGCTTAGCACACCCACACCCACCCTACCTCCCCTTACATAATCTGGAAAAGGTTCTACAAGACTCAGCTCTGTTTGTCTTTACTTTGCTTGAGCATTCTTTGGGCATTGTCTACAGTCACATTTTGGGTGCTTCTGTTGCAGTTTTTGGTCTGCCATTTTTTTTGTCCCAGCAGGGACTGTCAATTTTTTTTTCTATTTTTGTGTAGGTTCAGCTAGTTTAGTGCTCAGTGCTCACCCTAGCTGGAGAAATAAATCTGCCGTTAAAATATTGGGGTGAGCATGAACACACAGCACAGTTTTGAATTTAATTCTAAGATTCTCTAATTAGCATAAAATTCTAAGCTCTGAGGCAGCTCAGACCTGCAGGCTGAATGTAGTAGTAAGCATAGTGAGGGATCCCTTTGAAGAAACCATAATATTATGGTAATTTTTTCTTCTGCCCTACAACTTCTCTACCTTAATATATGGCTCATAACTACCCCCACTCTAGTATCCCTGTCATAACTACCTAATATTCTGCCCTGTAAATACCCCACCCCAATATCTTCCCACAACTTCCCCCAATCTAGTAACACTCTTGCAGCTACCCAGTATTCTGTCCTGCAGCTACATCCTCAATATCTGTGTAGAGGTGAGTGGGAAAATCAAGTGGACACAACACAAGCAAGTGATCTTTCAGTACACCAGGTAGTGTATAGATTTATTTTCAGTCAGGCAGCAAAAATACAGTGAACTGAGCATGAATAAAATAAACAAATTAGCAACAAAGCAAATAGCATAAAAATTGGCAGTACCATTATAACATAAATACAGCATGACAGGTGTAGAAACTGGTTTTGGATGTATATTTTTAAAGATAACAAAAAGAGCTTTATGAATAATTCATGAGGTCTGCCTCTTTCAAAAGGTCCTGCCCTGAACTGCATAAATATCAAGATTGCAGGGCTGGCAGGCCCCTAAAGGAGTCCTGAAAACATGATGGGAGGAGCAGACCAGGGAAGGGTAAGTTAAACTCTTTTTGTTTGGAGAGTTACAATTGAATTTATAAGTTTGTTCTTAGGTTAGTTTAGTAACAGATTAATGTAGGATACCACTTACTTCAGTGGTTCCTCTAAAATAACATTAATATTCTGCCCCGAAGCCATGTAGTGGCTTAAGTAAAAGAAGGAGGGCTGGGACACTGAGATGCTGAGGGGAGGAGGTGGGTGTGCACCTTTCTCACATTCCTCCCTTGGTGTTTCGTCTCTTGTACGCCTAATATTGAAATACATTCTTTACAGCATCTGTGAAAGCTGTGGGGAATGCTATTTTCATCAATGTGCAGCCTGAATTTGCAGGCGGGCCGCGTGGTGTGTCAGTGGCTTCTCCTGTGGACTGCAGCTGCAGTTGGTGTCCTATGGGTATTTGAGGGGTGATTTTCAGGCCAAAATACAGAAAATATCCTTGTAAGCCACAAACAGTTTACATTACAGCGGGTGGCTTCCACAAGACCCCAGGCTTCCAGAAACACAGCAGGAGTGAAATGGGAGGCATTCTCTATAAAGGCCCTTTATTTTAAACCCACTGAAAACCTTTGGGGCATTTGCAGCAAATAAAACTAGGTTTCTGAATGTGGGGCACTTGTGCACTTTACCTGAATACTTCAAGCACTTTAAATTGTATACCTTTAGCACTTTGTACTTGTTTACTTTATGCACATTGCACCTTATATACTCTTACACCTTATAATGAATTTCATTTCATTTACATATATACTATGCACTTTATTAAGGAGAGAAAAGGAGAAGGGCAGAATAAGATAAGAAAAGGAGAAGAGTTGCAGGTGGCCCAGTCTGCAAGGAAAAGAGCAGATAGGAGATAGTAAAGAGAAAGGGGGGGTGGTATTTCACCTAATCCAGCAGGGTTCCTAAGGGCAGGAATATCACCCTGCCACATACCTCCCCATCCAAGAGGAAGCCAGTATAACTGGTTTTCTGGTTTATTCAGATCCCCTCCTAATTACCCTTAGGAGAGGGGATGGAGCTTTCTCCTTCCCTCACTGAAAGCTCCACCTCAGGGTCACCCTATTGGAACTGTACATAACATGATCAGGACAGTTCCTGATTACACAAGTTGTTTACCCTGAGGTCTGAGTCAAGTGTGGTCTTTTTACATGTGCTGCATATAACCGTTCAGGTTAAATCATATATACATATTCTAATAATCTCATTTCAAAACATTTTTCATTCAATTTTCTTGTATACCATCCCCAAAACATAATAAAAAAATCAGCATTCTTATGTTGTGTCCCTGGTCTATGTTTTACTATAAACTTGTAAGGTTGCAATGAGAGATACCATCTCATTATGCATTGATTTTTTTCTTTCATATGCTGGAGCCATCATAGCAGATTATGGTTCATAACTAACACAAATCCCTTCTCCCATAAATAATATTTAAGTGTCTCAATGGCCCATTTAACCACTAAACATTCCTTTTCTATAGTTGATTAGAGGATTTCTCTCTTGTGTAATTTTTTGGAGACATACAGTATATGATTGGATGTTCTTCCCCATTTACACATCGGGACAGAATATCCCCAGCCCCATGGGCAGAAGTGTCTGTATGAACTTCAGATGGGAGCTCAAAATTGGGACTCTGTAAAACGAGATGAACATAACAAAGCTTTGATTTTTCTGAATGTTTGGTCACATTCAGGTGACCAGTAAACCTTAATGGGGTTGCGTTTTCTAGTAAGTTCTATCAGGGGACTGGCTATTTCTGAAAGGTTGGGTACAAAGGGGCGATAATAGCCAGCCAGGCCTAAGAATGACCGTACCTGCTTTTTGGTGTTGGGACAGGACAATTGGCAACCGCTTCTACCTTCCCTATATCTGGTTTTACTTTACCATTCCCCAGAATGAACCCAAGGTACTTCATTTCCCTCACTGCTATTGCACATTTGGCAGGGTTTACTGTTAGCCCTGCTTCAGTGATGGTCTGCAGCATGGCTGTCAAATGGTTCACATGGGACTCCCAGGTAGGACTGAACACCATCACATCGTCTGGGTATGCAGAGCAATAATCAGTGTGGGGACTCAAAATTCTAGCCATATATTGCTGGAAGGTGGTGGGAGCCCCATGTTGGCCAAATGGCATGGCAACAAACTCAAAAAGCCCAATGGGTTGGCAAAAGCTGTTTTCTCTTCAGATTCTGGTAAATAAAAAGTGGTGATATATTGTGCTTTCCCCCATTTCATCAATTCGTGATATAGGGTAGCCATCGAATGATGAGACTGCGTTCAATTTGAGGAAGTCCAAGCATAAACAAATGCCCCCTTCCTTTTTTGGCACAATAACATGGAGGCGAGGCCAATGCAGTAGTGGATGGTTGGATTATACCTGTCCCCTCACACTTTTTCAGGTAGGTGATAGGCTTTCTTGTGGATGGGTTTCATTCGGGGTACCTCAATGACATGTTCAACCCCCTTAGCTTTACCTGGTTTATTGGTAAAGGTAGATTGGTAGGTTTTTAATACCTTTTGTAAGTCATCTTGCTGTTTTGGGTCTAAATCGAGGTTGATTAGCAGTTCAACTAGTTCTCCCAGTTTGTCTATCTTTTGGTATGTTATTTCCATCTCAGTCCCTTCTGTCTCGGGGCATATATACAAGGAAGGGGCCTCTGCCTCCTGCCATTTTTCAGGAGATTTAAATAATAAATATTTGTTTTGTCTCTCTTTTCTGGTAGGCTAATTTCATAATTTACAGGTCTGGGTTCTTCTTAGGATTGTATAGGGCCCCTGCCATTTCATAAGCAGTGTATTATTACTGGACAGTAATAACAGGAGTACTCTATCTACTTTCTCAAATTGCTGTTCTTTGAGCCACAGATCATAAAGGGTTTTCTGCTCTGCCTGCTTTTGCTGATTATGCTTAAGAGCTTGCTGGATGTATTTACACAACCTTTGCTGCAGCTGTGTCATATAATCTAACATGGATGTATGTCCAGCATCTTTGCTAGCCTCCCAGTACTCTTTGACCACATCAAGAGGTCCCCTTGGATTCCTCCCAAACAGCAATTCGAAAGGAGAGAATCCAGTGGAAGCCTGGGGCAACTTCACGATATGCAAAGAATAGAAATGGCAAGTAATGGTCCCAGTCTTTACCCTTGTCCTGGACAAACTTTTTTAACATCCTTTTCAGGGTTTGGTTGAATCTCTCCACCAAGCTGTCTGTCTGGGGATGGTATGGGGAGGTCCGAATGGCTGTTACCCCTAGCAACCTGTACAATTCAGAAAGTAGTTGGGTACAAAAGTTACTTCCTTGATTTGTAAGTACAACTTTGGGTATACCCATATGGCTAAATAACTCGGTGAGGACTTCTGCAATTTTTCTAGTGGTTATCATCCTCAGAGGAAAAGCCTCTGGATATTTAGTTGCAGAATCGCAAACCACTAAGATGTACAGTATTTGTTGCCTCTAGCACTTTTTTCTAGAGGGCCTACTATGTCAAGAGCAATGTGCTCAAAAGGGGTTGTGAATAGCGGTAATGGCTGAAGGGGTATTTGCTCCTTCTTATCAACTTGGGCTACCTTCTGGTACTCCACACACGAGCGGCAATAGTCCGCCACCTGCTCATGTATTGAGGGCCAGAAAAACCTGAGCAGTAAACGGCTCAGGGTGCGGTCCCTTCCAGCATGTCTCGCCATAAGCAAATTGTGGGCAAGATACATAAGTTGTTTATGGAATTTTTCAGGGACCAGTAACTGTTCCACCCGTTCCCCAGTGTTTACATTAGCACATTCTCTGTACAACAAACCATTTCTAACAATATATTGATACACACCCTTCATTTCCCTGGTTTACATTAACCTGCAAAAAGGAAGGGGTTAGTGTAGAGTCCTTTTCTTGTTCCTCTTTCATGTTACACCCTTTAAATGTTTGTGTTAAAGGGTCTTGAGGCTCTGGCTGAGTACTGTTCCACTTTTTCCTTTCTTTTCTTCGGGCTCTGTTGGTTTTCCTGGGGTGCTGAAAATGTCCTCCTCAAAAGGAAATAACTCTTGCATTTGTTGTTGTTTCTTGGCTTGAGCTCTTGTGACTGCAGTCACTGTTGGGTTTATCAAGGAGGTGAAATCAGGGTGATCATGTCCTATGACCGCAGTGAGTTCATTCAGTAAGTCTGATTTTACTAGGGTTTGTTGACTCCCTGAGTCAATCATTCCAATGTCTTGGTGCTTCCCAACTTATACAGTGGTGGTATACTGCCCCCAGTTGACTAGGGCTAGATGAGCTTTACTGTTAGTGCAATTCCGAGCCAGGTGTCCCTCGTTTTGACAATTGTGGCATATGATTTATGACAAGGGAAATCTCCCTGGTTTCCCTTCTTGTTTCCCTTCTGGGGTAAGTTTTGATGGGGTGGTTGGAGACTGAAAATTAGTTTTACTGGTAGTGGGGGTCAGTGTTTGGTGCTCCCTGCGTCTAGGGGGACGAGTTGACAGGCAGTCTTCGGCTAGGGATATTGTTTTCTCTGCAGTTTCGGGCCTATGTTCTTTGACCCATATTTGTAGGTCATGGGGCAGAAACTGGATAAATTGTTCCCTCACCACCATTTCTAGTCTCTACTCAACTGTTTTATTGTCTGACCGAATCCATTTATGGCAAAGTTCTTTCAGCCTCACATATGTCTCTCTAGGGGTGTCTGACCACTGCATGCGCAGGGACCAAAACCTCTGTCTGTAGGTTTCAACATTTATGTCGTATCTCCGGAGTATTTCCTTTTTAACTAGGGCATAATTGTCAGCATTGTGGCTGTCCATATGGCTATAAGCCAACTGTGCTTTTCTGAAGAGATAAGGGCCTAACAGGACCACCCATTGTTCCTGGGGCCAGGCGCAGGCCCTAGCCACCCTTTCAAAAGTTGTAAGAAAGGCTTCTATATCATCACAGTCAGTTAACTTGGTCATCTTAATGTCTCTAGTGGTATCAGTAGCCCTTGGGGTTTGGTCTGTGCCTATAGCATGAACAGCTCTCACTGATTCCACCCATCTCTCTTCCTGGGCTATTCTGTCCTGCTCCCTTTACTTATATAGGGCTAGCTGCTTCACACAGAGCTACCGAAGCAACTCATCCTAGTTCTCATGGGGCATTTTGAGAGTTTCTTTTCCTTTTTTCCATATATACTTTATTTCTTTTTTCTTTTTCTCCCTTCCCCTCCCGAGGCCACGGCATACACATGTGTGCATGCGATGGAGGTGCACTACACACCAGGATCTGGTGGCCCCTTCCACCCCTCCCCTGACTTGTTTTGCTGCTCCGTACCACCTGCACGCCCACCGGACCTCCACCCGGTGGGAGCGGGACTATGGATGAGTGGGCAGCCACTCCTTGGAAGGGAGAGCGAGCTCAATCCTGCTGCAGCCCATCCCCCCAGCCGGCTCCCTGGCGACCTGAGGTTGTTCCCGAACCCAGATTGCTGGTATAGTGAGAGGTAAGGCACCAGTGCCTCAGCCCTCTGCACCACCAATCCAGCTTCATCTCGGGAGTTTCTTCCTCCTCTTCTTCCTCTTCCTTGCTGGTAACGCCCAATGGCTCGGTCTTCATTTTCAGCTTGGCCTCTAAGTCAAGACCAGGAAGTAGCTGCTCCCCTGTCAGGTCAGCCATGGCTCTAGTCACCACACCTGTTGTTCGACTGGATGGCTTCACAGTTGACTGCTCAGCTTTTGCCTGGTGCATTAGTCCACCTGGGTACCACCACAATACCCACTAGAGTGTCCCCCTGTCCAGTCCAGATGCCCTAGTACCCCACTTCTGACACAAATTTTGTAGAGGTGAGTGGACACAACACAAGCAAGTGATCTTTCAATACACTAGGTAGTGTATTTAGATTTATTTTCAGTCAGGCAGCAAAAATATAGCGAACTGAGCACGAAAAAAATAAACAAATTAGCAGCAAAGCAAATAGCAGACAAATCAGCAATAGACTGCAATACAATAGGACCTGAAGGCAGCAAGTCCTTACACCTCTCTGGTCAGAAGCACTCTGACCTAGCTATCTGAAGTGGGTTGCAACATCATCCCTTATATACCTGCTATAAGCCCATGTGACCCTAAGCCCGCCCCATTTAGGGATTCAAAACTTTTATTTTCTATAATACAGGCTGTTTCTACTTCATTCCTTAAACAGCAGTACCATTGTACCATAAATACCGCATGTCAGGTGTAGAAACTGCTTTTGGATGTATATTTTTAAAGATAACAAAAAGAACTTTATGAATAATTCATGAGGTCCGCCTCTTTCAAACGGTCCTGCCCTGAATTGCATAAATATTGACATTGCAGGGCCGGCAGGCCCCTAAAGGAGTCCTGAAATCATGATGGGAGGAGCAGACCAGGGAAGGGTAAGTTAAACTCCTTTTATTTGGAGTGTTGCAATTGAATTTATAAGTTTGTTTTTAGGTTAGTTTACTAACAAATTAATGTAGGAAACCACTTACTTCAGTGATTCATCTAAAATAGCATTAATAGTCTGTCCCGAAGTTATGTAGTGGCTTAAGTAAAAGAAGGAGGACTGGGACACCGAGATGCCGAGGGCAGGAGTCGGGTGTACACCTTTCTTGCACACCTCCCTCGGTGCTCTGTCTCTTGTGCGACTAATATGTATCTTGTACAGCTCCTATGAAAGCTGTGAGGGACAGTATTTTCATCAATGTGTAGCCTGATTGTGCAGATGGGCCACGCAGTGTGTCGGCGGCTTCTCCTGCGGCCTGCAGCTGCGGTTCGCATCCCACGGGTGTCTGAGGGGTGATTTGCAGGTGAAAATACAGAAAATATCCTCACAGGCTGCAAACACAGTTTACATTAAAGCAGACGGCTTCTACAAGACCCCAGGCTTCCAGAAATGCAGCAGGAGTGAAACAGGAGGCATTCTCTATAAAGCCCTTAATTTTAAACCCATTGAAAACCTTTGTTTGGGATGTTTGCAGGAAATAAAACCAGGTTTCTGAACATGGGGCACTTGTACACTTTACCCAAATACTGCAGGCACTTTATACCATTTTAAACCATTTCTATGACTGATATCGGAAAAAAACTACCCTTTTAGGCATATAGCACTTTCAGTTTTATACCTTTAGCACTTTGTACTTGTCTACTTTACTTTACTTTATGCACTTTTATGCACGTTGCACCTTATATACTCTTACACCTTATAATGAATTTCATTTCATTTACATATACACTGTGCACCTTAATAAGAGGAGAAAAGGGGAAGAGCAAAATAAGTTAAGAAAAGGAGAAGAGTTGCTGGTGGCCTGTCTGCAAGGAAAGGAGCAGATAGGAGATAGTAAAGAGAAAGGGGGGTTGGTATTTCACTTAATCCAGCAGGATTCCTAAAGGCAGGAATATCACCCTGCCACAATCTGCCCCACAGCTATCCCACCTCTAGTGACACTCTCAGAGCTATCCAATATTGTATCCTGCAACTACCCCACACCCACTTATCTGCCACAAAACTACCTTCACTCTAGCAACACTAATGCAGCTACAGGATATTCTGTCCTTCAACTACCCCACACCACAGTATCTGCCCCAATACTACCCCACACCATGGTATCTGCCCAGCAACTATCCCTTACCCATATATTTGTCTCACAACTATTCCATACCCCAGCATCTGCTATAAACTACTACACCACATACTAGTACGGTATCCACCCCTGATCACAGTATCTTTCCCACAAATACCCACACTCCAGTATCAGCTTTAAAACTATCCAATATTATTGTAACAACTACACTACACCCCAGTATCTGTCCTACAGCTACCGATCAATGTATCTACCCAGAGCCTACACTCACCATTTTTTCTGCCCCTTAATAACCCTACACCATGGTACCTGAAACTACCCTTTGTCCCTTAATCTGTCACATAATTACACCACACACTAATGTAAACCCCCCCATATACCAGTATGTGCCCCACAACCACCACTACACCCCATTATTTGCTCCACATCTACCACATATTTATTATCCATTCCAGAACTAATCCTCACTTCACTGAAGAGTAGTACAGAGTCAGTTTCTGGGGTGTGAGCTGATTATGGGAAGGTACCGGGAGCGGTGGTTTGCAGCTTTTATATCTGTTATTTCCCCAAGCAAGGCCTATGTCACTGACCAAGCATTCCAGCTGGTGAGTGACAGCTAACATTTCAGGGTCACTCTTGATGTCTGGGACTCCACAGCTTCCCATCTTAGGAGGTACTCAAATAGTGGAGCACACATCCCCTTCCCCTAGGATCATCAAATGATTGCCCTGCATTGTGCCCCACACCCCTTGGCCCAGAAAAGGGGAGTCAGGCTCAGTATACAAATCTGTGTTTCTCATGGAGCTGTCCACCTCCAGCTGGTACCCCCAGGCCAGGAAATAACAAACATTAGCAAGTAGCAAGAACAAATCTAGAAACTTCACTGGCTGAGAGACATTTTAATTCCCAGCACCACATGGTCCGGAGTCAGAGCTCATTACACAGGCAAAAAAGCATCATTACCTACAAAGTAAGGGACTATTTCATGTATATATTTTGTTATTTAAAATGTTTTTAAACAAATGGTTTATGTATAAAAAAAATGCTTCACTATATATTATGCAAAAGAGCAGTAAGTTGTTTCAAAATCGCATTAAGCCACTTCTGGGTGCGCATTAAAGAATTTGAATGCACTTCTCGGGGGTAAGAATAGTCGGCCTTTGGCATTGTGCCTCACTCTTCTGGGGTGAGAACTAATATCCTTTAATGCACACCTTGCCGTGGCTTATTGCTTACTTACTGACAATTATGTTTATTTTTGAAAATTACTTTTCTCATGTTAATGTACAGTACTAAACATTTTTTATAATTTTTTTTAAAGCAACGCAGAACACAAAATAAAACCTTACATAGATAAGTACTGGGTGTGCCTGGTTTTCAGTCACGAAGCGTGGAAATAAGAAACAGGGAGCCAACAGCCTTCCTGCTGTGGCCCACACTTTCCAGCTGTACACTAAAGTTGTCTTGGTAGATGTAGAAGGAGCTCCCCGTGTGAATAAGCTTTAAGGCAAATGACAGAATTCACAGCTGGAAAGGCAGAGGGTCAAGGTAGGTCAAAACTGGGAATTGTTGCAACATCCTAACTAGAGTAGTAATACAAAGAGATTAAGGGGAAAGGAGTAAATCAAATAACTCCCTATCTAGGGTCATGGTATCAAGGGAGTAAGAAAGCAGAAGTCTACATAAAAGCCCAAGGGGAAGCAGACTGGTACTTATCCAGGGTAAAGCAACATGATAATCAAGGCAAAAAATAGAAATCAAGAAATCTAGGATAAGTGTATAAATCCTTTTCAAGGTAATGGGGGAGTAGATTTGGAAATGATGGGGATGGTATGGTGCAGTGGCTGTGGAGCAGCATTCTTTAGAAAGACCTTCTGGAGACTGAGGCACTGCCCCAATGGCGCACACCTCTCTGGACTGAGGGGGGAGGTCTCTAGTTTCTGGGCCAAGTTGGTTAGGATATAGGAGGCCTTTTCCTCCACCCAGGGGCCACCAAGTTCAGTGCCGTTACCTCAAAGAATGCCTTGAAGGAGGGATGGCTGCACAGTTGTGGGCTCTTGGAGGGTGAGGGTGGAGGTACAAGAACACATTCCTCAGTCTGTGCTACTAAAGAACTCTTTCACTGCTCTGGTGAGATGGCATTGTGAGGATGAGGCACCCATGGTAGTGGCAAGGGAGGATGTGGGGGTCCTTCAGAGTGGCGTCCCAAAGATGGGAGGAAGAGGATCCCAACAGAAAAGAAAGCAGCTTCTTGTGGGGGACTCAATCATCAGGGGAATAGTTCTGGAACACTATGGAAGGGAAGCAGGGATGTGAGGTACCTACCCAGTGCCTCAGCACAGAGGGATGGGGAGTGGATTCTTAGGATTGCAAGGATGGTGGGGCAGGAGGAGGAGCAGGATGTCATTGTCCATCTGGGGACATGACCTAGCAGAGGAGGCAGCCGGGGTGATGAAGGACAGGTTTAGGAATCTGGGAAGGGGCCTGAAGCAGGTAGCATGCATGCTGGCCTTCACTGAGGTGCTACCTGTGCAAGGCTGGAGGGAGGATGTGGCATACCCCACCTCATGTTTTAACAACTGGTTGAAGGCATGGTACAGGGAACAGGTTTGGCTACATCAAGGACTGGGGTCCTTCCTGCAGAGATGGAGGCCTGTACAAATGGGATGGCCTCCATCCATCCAAGAGGGGAATGGCAGTCCTGGGTGGGAGGTTTAAATGCTACTTCAATGGGCATTTAAATGTGCCAAAGGGGGTGGTAGAAGAAATGTGGGAGGCAGTGAATGTCCACACACCCCCAGATGATAGAGCAGCAGTTATGGATAGCCCAGGGGAACTTAATTTCCCAGGGGTAGTGAGAAATAGGGGCAGTGGGAAGGAAGGGACAGGAAAGTCAAGAAGTGGAACTAGGGCAGAGGAAGGATAAAAAAGGGAAGGACAGTGTCAATGAAAAAAGAAGGGTGAAGGATGGGTTTGGGAAGAGAAGGCATAGCAGAGGTAGAGAGGGACAAAGGGAGTGGAAGACTGTGTGTGCTAATGCAAAGGAACCTAGGAAACAAAATTCTGGAACTTGAGGCTACCATTGTGGACGTGGACCTGGATCTGGTGGCCATAAATGAGTTGTAGTACACCAACAACTCCAGCTGGGAAGTGGCCATACTGGGGTACAATATGTTTAGAAAGGACAGGGCAGGTAGAAGGGGGTTGCTATATGTAAAGGAAGGTATAAAGGCCACAGAAATACAAGGTCACAGTGGGGAGAAGGGGCTGGAGGTTCTTTGGGTTGGCTTGGAGATGTGGTCAGGGTCCTTTATATGCGAAGGAGTGGTGTAAATGCCATCAGCACAGTGGGAGGATATGGACAGGATTTTGGGGGAGGTCATAGGCAAAATGGCAAAAAAAGGAGAAGTAATAATTATGGGTGAGTTTAATCTACTGGATGTGGACTGGAACATCCGGGCCGCAGCTACAACTAAGAGCAGGGCATTCTTAGACTCCCTGCAAGGTGCATTTCTCAGGTAGATGTTTATAGCTCCTATTAGAGACAGGGCACTGCTGGATCTGGTAGTTATGAACAGGTACAGCATTGCAGATGCCACAGTGGATAGCCCTCTGGGTTCAAGCAATCATTGTACAGTGTGGTTTGACATACAGATTGGGCAAGAGAAAAAACACACTAGGGTGAGGGTTCTAGACTTCAGGAGAGCAGATTTTAAAGAAAAGAGACACTGCTTCAGGAAATACCTTGAAGGGGGGATTGCAGGGGTGGTGGAAGCACAATGGAATAGAATAAAGGCGGGAATAACTAGGGCAATGGCAAGCTGTTAAAAGTAATAAGCAAGCTTAAGAGGAGAAGGAGGCCACTGTGGTTCTCAAAGGAGGCAATGAAGGAGAAAAAAAACAGCTGTCATAAAATACAACGAGACCCAAACAGAGGCAGACAGGGAGGTATATTTAGTGAAACAAAGGGAGGCAGGAAGGAGGGTAGGGGCAGCAAAGGCTCAAATTGAGGAACGGATCACCCAGGAGGTAAAAACTGGGTATAAGACTTTCTTCAGGTATGTGAGTGAAAAGAGGAAAGCAAGAGGTGGTGTGGTGAAGATCAGGAGATGGGGAGAGAATGTGCAGCAGAAGATCAAGAAAAAGCTACAATGTTAAAAGAATACTTCTGCTCAGTCATCACAGTGGAAGAGGGGGTGAGCTGTTGTGCATTAACAAATACTGGGGGAGTGAGGGAGTGGACACAAGACCATTATTAGAAGAAAGAGTCCACCGGGGGTTGGAAGCCCTTAAGGAAAACATGGAGATGGGGCTGGATAGAATTTACCCAGGGGTACTTAAGGAACAGAGCAATGTGCCAGTCGCCGCTATTTAGTACCTCATTGGAGAAATGGGGGGTTCCAGAGGAATGGAGGAGAGCTGATGTCCGTCTGTACAAGAGCAATAGCAAGGAGGAGGCCAGTAATTACAGATCAATCAGTCACGGGGAAATTAATGGAATCCTTGCTGAAAGAGAGACTGATAGAGTAACTGGAGAAGCATGGACTGCTGGACCACTGGCAGCACCGCTTCAAATGGGGGAGGTCAGGCCAAACTAACCCTATACATTTCTTTGACTGGGTAATATGGGAGGTGGATCAGGGGAGAGCAGTGGATGTAGCCTAGCTGAATTTCAGTAAGGCCTTTGACACTGTTCCACACAGGAGACTGATAAAGAAACTTAGTAGACTGGAGGTGGGAGAGAAGATGGTGTGCTGGGTATCATACTAGTTGAAAGACAGGAGGCAGAGGGTGGTGGTAAATGGCAGTTCCTTTGAAGGATGGAAGAGTGACCAGTGGAGTGGCACAGGGATCGGTACTAGGCCCTGTACCCTTCAACATCTTCATAAGTGATATTGTGGAGGAACTGGAGGGGAAGGTGTGTCTCTTTACAGATGACACAAAAATCTGAACAGGGTGGACACCAAAAAGGGAGTTGAGAGAATACAAGGAGATTTGGGAGGCTAGAGGAGTGGTCCATGGAAAGGCAGTTGGGTTTCAGTGCCATAAAATACAAAGTCATGCACCTGAGGGGGAGTGGGGGGGTTGTGTATAAGTTGGGGGGGTACTTACAGTTACCAAGCAAGAAAGGGACCTTGGGGTCATATCTGATGATCTCAATGTGGCAGAGAAGCGCAAGACAGCAGAAAGCAAGGCGAGCAGGATGCTGGGGTGCATAGGGAGGGGGATCTCTAACAGGAGAAAGGAGGCGGTGTTGCCCCCTGTATTGCTCACTTGTGAGACCCCACCTGGAGTACTGTGTCCAGTTCTGGGAGCAACACCTCTACAAGGACATCAACAGGGTAGAAGTGGTCCAGAAGAGGGCTTCTACAAGCTGGCCCAGTGATGTAAAGGGCAAAGCGTCAAGTGCTCACTCTCCACTCTGGTGGCTGAGTTCTGGAGAGCGCCAGGCCACGGAGTCATCCGGGAGGGAGGCTGAGAGGATTGAGCTGCCATGGAGCAGCTCTCCTCTCCTGGATTGGGGAGGTTGGCCTTCCCATCTCTTGGCTGCCACCAAGTGGAGGCTTGATGGCAGCATCGGGTAAATGGGGGCTGGCACTAGGCTGGGTGGGTGGAGCAGGGCCCGTTGTCGGTTCTGGTGCACATGTGCACCTCCACTCACATGTGCAACCATGTTTGCTGAGGCCCCAGGGAGTAAAGGGGAGAAAACTGGGAAAAATGCCAATATCACCCATCGCCATATGTGACAGCCCTCGGGGTAGCCCCCTGATGGGCCTGATGACAGGAGTAGGTGGCGATAGGTGGACAAACAGCTGTATAGAAGAAAAAAAGAGGGCTTCTAAATGGAACAGGAATTGCACAAGAAACCATACGAGGAGAGGCTATGGGAGCACAACATGAGTTCTCTAAAGAGAAAAGCGCAAGAGGGGACATGACTGAAACGTATAAGTATCTCATGGGGTGAACAAGGTGCAGAAGAGGAGTAGGGGAGTCTCTTAAATAGGAGAAGCAGCACCAGAACATGGTTGCATGCCATGAAGCTTGGGGGGGATTTAAGAGGGACGCGAGGAAATACTTTTTCACAGAAAGGGTGCTAGACACCTGAAACAGTCTGCCAACATAGGTGGTAGGGGCGAAGTCAGTGGGGAGCTCCAAGCATGTGTGGGATAGGTAAATGGGTATAATAAATAGGAGTAAGGGAGGAGGAATTGACACCTGTGACCAAATAGAGTCTGGGGCACAGTATTAGGCAGGGAAAATAGGGTAGACTAGATGGGCCTAACAGTTCTTTTCTGCCATCACATTCTGTGTTTCCATGAGGGTCACCATCTAGTATATTAGTGTTTATAACAAAGTTTGTGCATGTTGGCACATGAAGCTTGATACCTGTGGATTTCTGTGTGTATGGCACAGCACTAGTTGCTAGGCACTATGCTTTGAACAGAGACAGTGGACATAGGTGCTAATACTTTAGTCATTCCCCACATCCCAGCCCGTTGACTCACTGCTGGGCTATGGTGTTCATATTCACCATTGGCCTCTCCAGGTCCTAGTAGTCTAAAGATGCCTACCAAACATCATCTTGAATATTGTCCCATCCAGTATACCCCTCCATCCTGTTCCCCAAGCAGTTTTCTTGTGACTACAATGAACTAGCATGCTGTAGAAATAGCACTACTCTCCGATGCTAAGGGACAATAGGTGGACAAAACCTTCTGAGAATACTACTGTCAATCTGGTCTGAGACATGTTAAAAGGGGAAAGAACAGTTAGTCACCGTAACAGTAGATCTTCAAGAGAATCTCCTGCACTGGGCCAGACCATTGGAACTGCAAGTCATTGGCATCAGGACCACTCCAAGTTTTTTGCTAGCTGGGGGCTGCCCATGATGACGTGTAACACTGGTGCCTTTGTAATCATGGGAGGCCCTATTACTCCTCAGTTTCCTGCCAGAGATAAGCTTGGAGGGCCCCTTACTGTGAGGAACCAGGGTATCAGACCAGTACCGGGCACATAAGGAGGGGCATGGGACTAGAAATATAGTATACATAGGCACTTAGGACACCTCCAAATAAGGCAACAAACAAACCTGCCAGCTGATACCCCAGAAAGGGGAAAGGAGCGTGCATGCACTGTGGCCAAGTTGGGACACACCTTTGGAACTATTCTCAAGCAGTACACAAGGTTCCCATGGAAGCTGGTGAAGTCTGATACAGTATGTGATCAGGACTAAAGGCCTTGCGAGACATCTCCAAGATTTATTTATTTATTTAACAGATTTTAGGATTACAACCTTTGAGTCAGGGACTCATTTACAAAGCCTCCGCATCAGAAAAAACAAATACAAACACTTAATACATATAGACATAGAATGGCAGCTAACGGTTACAGTTTTTTTAGTTATACAATTTTGCAGAATCAAGATCAGCTATACATTGCATTGAATGTGTTACCAAGAGCTGTACTTTACAGTTTTCAAGAGAACAATAAGTTTGCTGATAGATGGAGGGAGTAACAGGTTTGATATTTACAGTGAAGTAGAGAATTACACAGATACTGTATCTTGTGAGTGCAGCCAAAGGAGGCATTGTTAATAGGTAATGTTTGGTAGCCCTATCGGTAGGAGCTCAGTGGCGGGATGGTCCCATAAGATGATAGATGACCCAGCACTAGCTGGTACATTGGCAATGCCATGAAGCAAGAATGTGCTCTTTGAGGGCTGACTTGAAAGGTCCTAATTTGGAGATGGAGGAGACGTCAGAGGGGAGTTCGTTGTACCACACTGGGGCCCTGTGTGGGAATGACCTTTGGGCTAAGGAGGTTCTAACCCTCAGGATGGACCACACCTGTCAGTTGGCAGTGTGTGTGTTCACCGAGATGTGGAAGGGTAAGCCCCAGGTGTATTTTCTTTGTGAGGAGATGTTTGATAAAATAGCCTTTCATCCAGGGTGAGGAGATTTGTCAGGGCATATAGGGTACAAGTATGGGTACGCTTGTCTACCCCAGAGAGGAGTCTACACACTTTGTTTATGGCCAGGTGGATTTTGTTAAGGGCTGAGTGGTCAGCAGCCAAGTAGATAATGAGCCCATAATCGACTAGGAAGAGGCCTGATGATGATGAGAGATGATGTCTAGACTAATGTTTAGTGAAAGTATGAACAGTGCTACATTTGGCAGCAGCTCATGTCATCTGCAGAAACATTTTGAAAAAAAAAGTCAACAGAAGTGGCCATACCACATGTAGAGTGGCCACACACAGCACCAGGAAGTTCCTTATCATATTTCCTATAACAACACTCTGTATAATAAGCCAGTCATTTGGACAGGCACTGCTTAATAACAGGTGTGCTCTTTCCCAGGGGTGAATGAGACAAAAAGATGAGAGGACTTGCTACAGTCCTTAGTGTGATCAAAATAGAAATGCAGTTTTCTATGAATGTCAAACATATGGAGCAATGCCCTACCTCCATTAGCATGTTCAGGGTAATACACAGGAAGGTTAATAGTCTGATTCAAAGTGAAATCAGAAACCCTCAAATAGGCAATGGCTACATCCTCAGGAGCCATGCATGCAGATGCAAGGACCGCTGGTCCAAATAGACCAGGGCTCCCTGTCCTGCGATAGTAGACCATGACACAGGGGCAACTGAACATGTTGCAGCAGCAGAAACCATATTTGGCGAGGCCAGAAGGGGGTACCACTATCATGCTAGCCCTTTCTGCACACATCTTGAGTAGAACCCTCTGAATGAGAGGGACTGGAGGGAATGCATAAAGGAATGTCCCGATCCAGAAGAGAGACAACATGTATCGCCAAAAAACTCCAGGCCCTGCAGCGAGAGCAGAAAACGTGGCAGTTTTGCATTGTGTGAGGGATGCAAAAAGGTCAAACTCTGGAAGACCTCGTCTTGACCACCGTTGTCTGGACCAGCTTCTACCATTTCAGGAATATTGCCAGGGTTAAGCCCCTAGTTCCATCCATGGACCTCCCCACCTTAGTGCACACCTTCATGGTGTCCAGACTTGATCACTGTAATGTGCTCTATGTCAGGGTCTTGGGGGGGGGGCTGTAGCTAGTGCAGAACACAGCCACCAGGTTGCTGATGGGGCAGTTGAAATTCTGCCACATCACCTTGGTGCTACGTGAACTGCACTGGCTGCCAGTGAGGTGGAGGATCCTCTTTGAGGTGGGCCCTCTGGTCAGCTGAAGGGGTCAGATATTTAACAGACCTTCAGGTCATTTTGGCAGATTAATGCTCCTCAAGGGCATTGTCAGTATTCAGTCCAAACAGCTTAGAGCCCATGAAAGAGGCATTCAGCATGACCTGTTGTACATCAGTAGCAAATTTGTTTTTTGTGGAGCGTAATAGATGCTTTCCAGTGTCAATACAAGCCGAAGCAGCTTTAAGTAGTTCTGTCTTGGCAGGACTATTGAACAAAGCCTGAAGAGTAATCATGGCAAATTTCCACAGGCTGTTGTGATATTTTATCATATATGCCTGACAGTTTGCCATTCTTAGGCCCAAAGATGCAGAGGCATCACTACTTTTGCCTATAAAATCCAGCCTCCTGTATTCCATCTTAGGAGGCAAAGTACTCATTACTCTAGGGGCTCTAGAGTGATCATGTGCAACCATGATTATTACAGAATCATTTTCTGGCTGGGAAGCATAATAAGGCTTAGCAGACAGAGCAGGGTACTGTTTATAAGAATTTCTAGAGACTGCAGGCAAGGGGTTAGGCCTTTGAGATGCAGCAAAAGTAGCATCTTCCAATGCAGGGTATGCAGGAGGCACCACTGTAGTAACTGCCGCTATAACCTCCAAAATCTCCATTAAATTCCTTTTACTAGAGTCTTCCTCTTCACCCTCAAAGCCCATGATATCTTGGGATTTGCCTGAGCAAAACTTGAGAGATCTTTAGGAGGAGACCTGGGGTTATAAACCACTGAATCCCATGAATCTTCACTGCAAGATGAGAGGGTAAAACTGGAAGGGAGCCCTCTTTCATAGGGATCTTCTTCCCTGTTTTAAGAACATAAGAAAGTAGCCAGCAGGACACCTCCTGGTCTATCTTGTCTGCTCGATTTGTTGTAGGGTTTTGTATTTTACTCCTACACCCGTCTCCCTGACCCCCCCTTCCTTTCCCTTCCCCTTCCTTGGTCCCACGACTTCCCACTGTGTTTGTCCCAGGATCTTTTGAATGATCTCACTGTCCTAGCTGCTACACCTCCTTTGGTAGCTCATTCCAGATCAATACCACCATTTCTGTGAAGCAGTGCTTCCTCACCTCCCTCCTGTATCTTCCCCCCACCAACTTTAGGCTGTATCCTCTGGTGGTGGTGTTCTCTCTCTTGCTGAAGAGGCCCCCACACTCTACTTTGTTTACTCCCTTCAGGTACTTGAAGGTGTCTATCATGTCCCCCCCTTTGCCTCCTCTGTTCCAAGGAGTACATCCTCAGGGCTTCAAGCCTCTCCTCATATGACTTGTCCTGCTGTCCCCTGATCATTTTAGTTGCCCTCCTCTACACCCCTTCCAGCAATTTAATGTCATTTTTTAGGTATGGGTGCCAGTTCCTCACTCCATACTCTGAGGCCTTACCAGTGATCTATACAACAGCAAAATAACCTCACTGTGCCTGCTACTGAAACCCCTTGCAGTGCATCCCAGCATTCTGTTGGCTTTTGCCACTGCCTTTTTGCATTGAGTGGATTGCTTCAAATCACTAGTAATTACTCCCCCCTAGGTCTTTTTCCTTTTCAGATGCAGCTACATGTACCTCTACTATGTAGTATTATGCTCTTGGTTTTTGTGCCCCGATGTGCATCACCTTGCACTTTTTGACATTAAACCCCAGCTGCCAAATCCCTATTTCTCCAGTCTGGCTAGGTCCTCCCTTAACTCTTGTATCCCTTCCTAGGTGTCCACTCCCCCCACTGAGTTTGGTGTCATCAGCGAAAAGGCGCATTTCACCTTGAATGCCCTCCCCAGTGTCACTTATAAATATATTAAACAGTACCAGGCCCAACACTGACCCCTGTGGAACTCCACTTGTGATCTCCTTTGTACTGGAGGCTACCCCCCTACCACCAATATCTGTGTCCTGCCCCCCAACAAGTTTTCAACCCATCTTACTAATTTCTCCCCTACCCCTAACCCCCTCAGTTTTGCTATCAGCCTCCTGTATGGCACTGAATCGGAGGCTTTACTAAAGTCCAGTTAAATTATGTCGGTTTCCTGACCCTTGTCCACTGCCTTCGTGACACAGTCAAAGAACTCTATTAAATTTGTTGGACATGATCTGCCCACCACAAACCTGTGCTGCTTATTATCCTGCAGACCATTCTCCTCCCTGTACCTCACTAGTCCCTACTTCAGTATGGACTCCATAAGTTTGCATTCTATCGAGGTCAGGCTGACTGGCCTGTAGTTGCCCAGATCCTCCTTGGGACCATTTTTGTGGAGAGGCACCACATTTGCTGTTCTCCATTCATCTGACACTACTCCTGAATTCAGGGAACTATTAAATAGAATTGTCATCAGACCTGACAGTTCCACAGACAATTCCCTGAGTACCCTGGAATGTAACTCATCTGGACCTTGGGATTTATCTGCCCTCAGTCCCTCCCTCACTCTTTCTATCCCAATGACCCTTATTGGATCTGCTCTAGTTCCCTCCTTTCTTACCCCTGCTTGTGGCATTGGTCCATCCTTTTCTTTTGCAAAGACAGAGCAGAAGTATTTGTCTAATACTTCTGCTTTTGGCCTGTCATCTACTACCCATTCGTCCCCTTTCTTTAGTCTGACAATGCCATCCTTCTTGTCCCTTTTTTCTTTTATGTAGTTAAAGAAGGCCTTTTCTCCCCCTTTATCCCTTCCACTATCTGGAGCTCATTCTGTGCCTTGGCCTGTTGTATCTTTGTATCTCCTTTTTGGCTAGCTTGGCCAGCCTTTGGAATTCCTCTTCATCCTCTACGTTAGCTGTTCTTCTACTTCTCCAGTAGGCTGCCCTTTTTTTCCTTATTGTTCTAGTGACCTCCCTGCTGTACCAGCTAGACCGTCTTGCCCCCTTTTTCTTCCCCCTTGTTTTTATACAACTGCTTGTAGCATTCTGAATGGCTCCTTTAATGGTTTTCCATAGTGTTTCCACCTCCATTCCCTCATCTATACTCCCCAGTTGCTCCCTAATCATTTCCCACATTTTGTTAAAGTTTGCTGTTCTGAAGTCCAGTGCCCTAGTCCTTGTTGGTATATCCTCCTTGCCCGTGTCTATCTTGAACCACACCGAGCTGTGGTAACTTCCACCTAGGGGTTCTCTGATGTCAATTTCCTGAACTTGCTTCCCATTAGTAAACACTAGGTCCAGGATTGCTTCCTCTCTGTTTGGACTTGTCACCCACTGTGTCATGAAACCATCCTGTATTGCATTAAGGATTGCTTGACTTCTGGGACAGGATGTGGCGGGAGTGTCCCAGTTTGTTTTGGGCAGGTTAAAGTCCCCTGTCACCACTACTTCACCCCTCCCTGCTACGTCTGTCAACTGTGAACACAGCACCTTGTCCATCTCATCGTCCTGGTTGGATGGTCTGTTTTCATCCCCCAAATCCTCCATGTTTAAGAGATCAGGATTATAATACTCCTCCTCATCTTGAATGATGATGAGAGCAATCCTTAGCAGTCCCTTAAAGATGGCTACACTTGGTTACAAACTTCCTTCTTTTGTCAATGCTCTTAGCTGATTTATTTATATTGTGTGGCCATAACCTTTGTATACTATAATGTTTTGTTTTGCTTCTTTATTTCTGTTGTATAGTTCATAACCATTGTAATCCATTGTATATTCTCATTTCTGTCACTTGTTTGTTCTGACCTATTGTAAATTGTCCTATACCACATTTTGCTGATTTTATTGTTGCCTCGTGTATTGATTGTTGTAAGTAATTAAACTCAGATTACCCCTGAAAAAGGGACTCTTAGTTTCAGTGGGCCCACCCTGTCAACAAAATCAAAATAAATAATCAATGGGACTCAGGAAGGAGGCAACAGCGGAACATTAGGTGTGATTCTGTGTCCCATCAACAATGGCAGTACCAGCAGAAGAGGTCCTGTCAACAGCACTGTAGGCTCCAACATTGGCAGCATGAGACTAGGCTACGTAATATCTTTGAAAATGACACCAACACATCCTGGGGGTTGATAATGCCTGTCAAAGAGGTTGTGACTGCTGTCGTCACCAGGACAGAACCCAATGATGGAGGTGGCATATCGTACATAGTAGGTATGGCAGCATCAAAGCCAGGCCCCGACCTTGGTATCTCAGTGAGGGTTGGGGGGCTGTAGTCGATGATGCCAGCGTGTTCAAAAGTGAGGACTTACCTTCCTTCAGTGGAGATCTTGACTTCACTGGTGACGCATTTCTCTCCCAGTGGTTATGGTGATGACTAAAGGAGGAGGGCTTCAATGACAATTTGTTCTTGTCCCTTTCTTTACTTTTCTCTGACTGTTTTGATGACTGTGGCAGGGAAACAATCCCTGATGGATCATACAAGCTCTTATGATGTGGGACAAGCCCAAACAAGAAACATGCATAGTGTGAGCATTGTCCTTGTAGATCCTGTAAAGAACATTTACGTAGGAACCTATCATAACAGTAGATCTTTAAAGGGATCTCAGTTAACAGGTAACACTGTAGGAACTTCACTGTCAGTGAAGCAGGATCCACATGGAAGATTTTCAGCAGTACAACTGGGGCTGCCATGCCGTTGACATCCATCGATCCCATCAACCCTATAAAGGTCCTGCTCCTTCCTCAGTTCTTTCATTCCAGAGACAAAGGGAACAAAGCTTTAGCCATGGGGGACTGAGGAGAGAGACAGAGAGAGAGAGGTGCCCAGGCCTATATAAAAGGATGGATACACCAGACAGCCAGTTCCAAGACAGGAGTCCTAAGAAGGGGGACGGTGGGAGGGAAAGCAGACCTGATGACTGAGATCCCCTCGAAGATCTACTGTTATTTATATCTTCATCAGGATTATCTCAGTCATCAGATCACACTGTAGAAACGAGTCCCAAGCTAGTACAGGTGTAAACAGACAGTCTGGGAGGAAGGCCAACCATAAATTCAAGACAGGAGGCCCTGAAACACAGTCCTGACAAAACCTGCATGAGCTCTTGAGGCAATGTCCAGACTGTAGTGCTTGGTGAAAGTATGGATGGTGCTCTAGATGGCAGCTGCACAGATGTCAGTGGTTGAGACACCTCGGAAACAAACCACAGATATAGCCATGTCTCTTGTGGAAGGAGCTTTAACCGCTGCAGGCAGTTCTTTGCCATACTTGTTGTAGCAGAACACAATGTAATTTGCCAACCACTTAGAATAACATTGCTTAGAAACTGAAGCGCCCTCTCTACCTGGGGTGAAGGAAACAAACAACTGCTTTGACTTTCTACAATCCTTAGTGCGAAGCAGGTAGTACTTCAAAGTTCTGTGCACATCCAATGTATGGAGCACTCCTTCCCCTGGATTGGCACGCTCGGGGAAAATAAACAGGAAGGTGGATAGACTGGTTGAGTGTAAATTCAGAGACTACCTTAGGGAGAGACTTATTTATTTATTGAATTGTGGTAACTGGGTAAGCCCACTGCATCAATACAGTCCCTTTTTCAGGGGCGACCCAGATTGGAACAATGCAACATAAGTACATAATTTAGGAGAGAACTAATACAATGAACAGTTTAATACAATGATATACAATTAGAGATACAGTTACAAGGCGACCTTGGAGTCAGACCATGTTACAGCATGACAAACAAGCCATTAGGCTAAATGCATAGTACAAATTCTAAGCAGTGCGGAGATTATCTGGAGAAGTAGGTTAGCGGAAACAGGTGCAGGGAGGTGGGTCAAGAAGATAGCGTGAAAGTTTGTGTTTGAACTGAGTGAGGGAGGTAGAGGAGAGAATCTCATGTGGGAGTAAATTCCAGGCAGACGTTGCTGTAAAGGCACATGACTGCCTGCCAACCATCAGACGGGGGTTGGGAATAACCAGGAGGGGGAAGGCCGTGGAGCATAAGGTGTGCTGGGTACATTTACAGTTGATGAGATCACTCAGGCAAGGTGGGGTATAACAATAAACCAAGTTAAGCATAAGGCACATTTTTGTATACAGGAATTTGCTCTCAAGGTGTGCCCAGCCTAGGGAGGAGAGAACTTCACAGTGATGAAGACAAGGGTCAGAACCGAGAGCGTAACACCTGATCCTTGAGTAGAGTTGATTGATACATGCAAGAATGGATGCCCATGTTCAGAGGAGCAGTGCAATGCCATAAGCTAGCAGGGGGAGGAGAGTAGACGTCACTATTTTTAGACATGAGGCCCAAGTCAGGAGGGGACAGAGGTGGTGAAGGAGACCAAGCTGTTGGTTGAAAGCTTTTGACAAAACATTGATATGGTTCTCAAAAGTGAGTGAGGGGTCCAGGGTGACCCCCAGGTGCTTAAAGGAGGTAACTAGTTCTAGGGGTTTGCCATCCTTTGATCTGACAGCAGGGGGGTGCTGAGATGAGGGTACGGACACAGAGTTATGAAACAACATGGTCTTGGTCTTCTTTGTGTTAAGGACCAGACAGTTATCATGAAACCATTCCTCAAGGACATGGAAATCAGATTCAAGGTTCCGGTTTATCCAGCCCAGGGCAGAGGGTGAGCAACAGATGAGTGCATCATCCACATAGAGATGAACTGTGGCACCTCTGCAGTTAAGTGGCAGGTCATTTATAAATAGTGAAAATAATAGCAGCCCCAGTATGGAGCCCTGTGGATTTAGGATTTGTGCGCAAAGACATCCTGTCTTTGTGAAAAATCAAATAAGGCTCCTCACACCAGAGGGCCTGCAGCTCTGAAATTCTTTGAGCAGAAGTATTTGCAACCAAAAATAACGCTTTCCAAGAGAGAAAGGGTGGCTCTCAAGTTGCAATTGGCTCAAAAGGAGACAGGTTCAACTTTTCCAAAACAAAATTCAAATCCTAGGCTGGAACAGGAGAATGGATTGGGGTTTTAGATGTAGGATACCCCTTAAAAAGGTACGGGAGACATCCAGCTGAGCAATCGTGTGGTCACCCATGGGCTCATGAAAGGCAGAAATAGCTGAAAGGTGCACCTTGAGGGAGGAGTACTAGAGACCAGAGTCAGACTGAGAGATGAGGTAATCCAGAATGTGGCTCACCAGACAAGTGAAAGGGTCCAGATTATGTTTTCCAGCCTAGATGGCAAACTTCTTCCACTGCATGGCATATGTGGCTTGAGTGGAAGGCTTCTGGGTGGCCACCAGGATGTCCGCCACTCTGTTAGAGACTCCAAATTGGCAATGGCTACATCCTGAGGAGCCAAGCACGCAGATGAAAGGACCTGAGGTTGGGATGGACCAGAGTTCCCTGAGCCTGCATCAGCAGATTCCTGTATAAGGGGACAGGTACCGGAGGTTCCTCCGCCAGCTGCTGAAGTAATGGAAACCATATCTGCTGAGGCCAGAATGGAGCTACTAGTAGCAATGGAAAAGAGGTCCAAGGATTAGCTCTCCACATAAACAAAATAAAGGAATCTCTTTAATAAAACAGATTTTGAGAAATAACAGAAAAAAGCCATGGACTAAAAATGGCGCGAGTACTGTGTTGGATCTTCCACGGAGACCCATGCGATCGAGTCAACGGCAGGAAAGATCTGAAGAGGGAGTGGGGCCGTTCACACCTTTATGTGGTTGATGACATTGATGGATGTCGATGGAGTGGGTGGCCCCAGTTGTACTGCTGAAAATCTTATGTGTGGATCCTGCTCACTGACGGTGAAGTTCCTACGGTGTGACCTGATGAATAAGATAACCCTGATGAAGCTCTGCAGGTACAAAACCTAAGTTATTTGTTTGAAAATTGGTGACTAGAAAAGGCATACTTAGCCAAACCTCATTTCCAGGTGTGACCCAGGGAAAGGAAATGAGAAATACAATAATAAAAGCATACAAAGTATTAATGAAATAGTACACATTATGGCACAAACAATGCAATTAAACAAATTACAAATGCATATATAAAGTAAACAGAGTAAAACAAAGTTGCCATTTATGTGCAAAAAAAGAAAATCTGGTGGAATAAATGGCTATGTAGATGTAGAAAAAGGAGGAGCCTGATACAGGCTGAGGTAGAACCCAGGAGGAGGCCCTACAACACAGATGGTAGGGGCTCCAACAGGGGAGGAATCAGAGAGGGGAATAACAGGAGCAGATGGTGGCAGGAAGGAGTTTTAGCTGCAGCCTAAGATAGCCAGGAGAGGGGGAGAGAGACAGATAGAGGAGGGGAGTAGGTTTCCGAAGGAGGGAAGGCTGACTGCCCTGCACAGGAGTGAGGGTGGGGAAGGGAGAAAGTGCAAGGATCCCTAAAGCAGAGGGAGTATGAGGCAAGGAGAATAGGAGAAAGGAGTGAGGACTGGTAAGAGGGCAGGGACCCAAACCAGAATTTAGAGATGGAGGCACAGTGGAACTGGGGACATGAGGGTAGGGTGAGATGGATAGGGAGGAGTATAGGCAGCAGTGGTGAGTGCAAAAAGGAGAGTTGGTAGCAGAGCAACAAAAGGCATTCAACCCTTTTGGTAACAAGCCCCAAGTGGACCATAGAAGACAAGTGGGTTTTTTTATGCTGCAGGGCACTAAGTTTAGGGTGGCACTTGGAGTGGCTAGCATCAGTGTGGACAGAGAAGTCAAGCTTACTATCTCACCACACACCAAGATACTTGATGGAAGAAACCACTTCAAGGGAAGAGCCATCCAGGGTGGAGAAAACAGGGAGGGCGGAGGCTGGCCAGTTTGTGACTAGTGCCAAAGGTCATGGACACTGCTTTCTTAGCGTTGTTCAAGAATTAGTTGGAATGGAACCAGCACAGGATGTTGTGGAAGTCTTGCTGGAGCAAGCCTTCCACTGTTATGGTCAAGGGACCAGAAATGTAAATTACTGTGCATCTGCATGTATGTGAACACGTGAGTTAGCAAAGGCACAGGGAAGGTCATTCAGGAAAAAGGAGAAGAGGATTTGACCCAGGAATGAGCCCTGTGGGACCCCAGCCTTGAATGAATAGGGGAGGAGACAGGGCGCCTCCTATCTGTACTGACTGGTAACAGCCTGTAAGTTAGGAATGGAAACATTCAAGAGTGGGAGCTGAGAGGCTGTCAGAATTCATCTTGTATAGGAGGAGAGGAAGGGCCACCAAGTCAAAGGTTTTGGAAAGATTGATAAAAGTGAATTGCAGCGAGGAGGAGACAGTGGAATGGTGCTTCTGAAAACCCAACTGGAAAGGGAAGAAAAAGTTGGATGAGTAGAGGAAACATAGAAAGAATTTGACGACAAATAAGGACTGCTTGGCCCACCCAGTCTGCTTATTTCCCCTTCCTGATGGATAAGCTGCAGATTCTAGTTAATCAACAGCTTACTTCCTCCTACCCCCACTAGAATTGCTTTATGTCTGTCCCATGCATTCTTGAATCCTCCCACTGTTCCTGACTCCACAATCTCCTCTGGAAGGCTGTTCCATGCATCCACAACTCTCTCTGTGAAAAAATACTTTTTAACATTACCTCTGAGCCATCCCCCCTCTACCTTCAAATTGTGCCCCCTTGTTCTTGCACATCTCTTTTTCTGAAAGATATTACCCTCTTGTACTTTGTTAATTCCCTTGAGATACTTTAAAGTTTCTATCATGTCCCCCCCTCTCCCTCCTTTCTTCAAGGGTATACATATTAAGCTGCTTTAGTCTCTCCTTTTAAGTCTTCTGGTGCAGACCCTGCACCATTTTGGTTGCCCTCCTCTGAACAGCCTCCACTCCATGTCTTTGCAGAGATGGGGTCTCCAGAATTACACGCAGTACTCTAGATGGGGTCTCACCAACTGTCTGTACAGAGGGGTAACAGCTTCCTGCTTTCTACTGTTGATGCCTCTCCCTATGCATCCCAGTATTCCTCCAGCCCTCCTTACTGCCTTCTCACATTGCTTGCCCACCTTTAGGTCATCTGATATAATTACTCCTAGGTCTTTTTTGATTTTTTTTTGTTGTTATTATCTCAACCCCCCCATTGTGTACTCTTCCCCTGGGTTTTTGTTTCCCAGATGCATTACCTTGCACTTCTTTGCATTAAATCTGAGCTGCCATATACTTGACCATTCCTCCAACCTTGCCAAGTCCCTTTTCATCCTTTCCACCCCACCTTGTGTATCAACCCTGTTGCAGATCTTTGTGTCATCTGCAAAGATACATACTTTTCCTTCCAGGTGCTCTCCAATGTCACCTATAAGGACATTAAAGAGGACCAGTCCCAGTACCGAACCCTGCGGTACCCTGCTAGTTACCCTCCTTTCTTCACTGTGGACTCTGTTTACTATTACCCTTTGCCTCCTGTTGTCCAGCCAGTTTTGTATCCAGGCTACCACCTTGGGACCCACTCCAAGGCTGGCTAACTTGTATATTAATCTTTTGTGTGAGACTGTGTCAAATGCCTTGCTAAAATCTAGGTAGGCCATATCCACAGCCCCTCCCTGTTTACTACTTTGGTCACCCAGTCAAAGAAATCTATTAGGTTCATCTGACATGACCTTCCTGCTGTGAAACCATGCTTCCTTGGGTCCTGTGCCCCACTGACCTCTAGGTACTCAACAATTCTTTCCTTCAGAAGTGATTCCATCATTTTTCCTACCACTGAGGTCAAACTAACAGGTCTGTAGTTTCCTGCCTCTGCCCTGCTCCCACTTTTGTGAAGTGGAATCACATATGCCCTTCTCCAGTCCTTAGGTACCACCCCATCCTCCCATGATTTGTTAAAGAGAGTAGTCAGTGGCATTACTAGTTCTACCCTTAATTCTTTTAGAATTCTTGGGTGAATCCCATCAGGCCCCATTGCTTTGTCCACCCACAGTTTCAAGAGTTCTTTCAAAACCCTTTCTTCTATGAATGGACTGATATCGACCCCCCCTATTCAGAGCGTTTTTCTTGTTTGGTTTAGGTACCTCCCCCTCCTCTTCCATTGTGAATACTGAGCAGAAATATTCATTCATTATCCCTGCTTTTTCACTGTCACCCTGTGCTCACATTCCCTCCCCTTTATTAAGTCTCTGTATCCCTCCCTTGGTCTTTCTTCGCTCCCTAATGTACGTATAAAAGGTTTTATCCCCCTTCTTAACAGAGTTGGCTATATTTTCCTTAGTTTGTGCCTTTGCTATACTGACTGCCTTCCCTGCCTCCTTCTGCTTTAACTGATAAAGTTCTCTGTCCTGCTTCTTCTGTGTTCCCTTATATTTCCTGAATGCTATCCTTTTCTCCTTAACCTTCCCTTCCACCTCTTTTGAAAACCATAATGGTTTTTTCCTTCATTTTGTTTTGTTGATTTGCTTCACACAAAGGCTTGTTGCCTCTGTGATGGCTGTTTTGATTACTCCCCATTGTTCCTCCACCCCTCCTTCTTGCCCATTTGCTAGTGCTTTTCTGAGGCACTCTCTCATTTTCCCAAAGTCAGCCCTCCTAAAGTCCAAAACTCTTGTTTTTGTATTGCTTGACTCTATGGATGTGTTTATTGTGAACCACACTGTTTGGTGGTCACTTGTTCCCAGATGGCTACCCACTTCTAAATCTAAGATCCTTTCTCCGTCCTCATTTGAGAGTACCAGGTCTAAGATTGCTCCCTCCCAAGTGGGTTCCAACACTAGCTGTCTGAGGCATGCCCACTGTAGGGCATCAATAATGACCCTGCTCTTGGATGTGCCTGCAGCAAAGGTACTCCAGTTAACATCTGGCAATGTTCAGGTCCCCCATCAGCAATATTTCCCCTTTTTCTGACATTTTAAGGATGCCTTCCATCATTTCCTTGTACATTTCCTCCCCCTGAGATGGGGGTCTGTACACAACCCCCATGTTGATTGTGGTGCCATTTCCTGTCTCCAGGGTCACCCCTAGTGACTCATCAACTTCCTGTTTACTCTTTAGTTCTGTTGCTTTAATCCATTCCCTTATATAGAAGACTATTCCTCCTCCTCTTTTACCCACCCTGTCCCTCCTGTAGATTGTGTATCCTGGTATGTTGACATCCCAGTCATGGTTCTCTGTGTACCATGTTTCAGTGACTGCCACAATATCCAGGCATCCCTCTTCCATCAAGGCCACTAGTTCTGGGAGCTTGTTACACAGACTGTGGGCATTGGTACTCATCGCCTTCCATTTTTTGATGGCCTTACCCCTTTTAGCCCCATCCCTGTTCTTACTGCCTTTTTCTGCATTTACCCATGTCCTGCTCCCTACTGACTTCTCTACCTTGGTGTTTACCTCTCTAACTACTGTGTTTTGTGGGGGAAGGCTGGGATTTCCCTGCTCCTTTTCAGTGCCTCCCCCTTTGGCTAGTTTAAATGCTTGTCAATGAAGCATTTAAACCTCTCACCTAGGATCCTGGTTCCCCCCGGACAGATGCAGACCATCGTGACAGTATAGGCCTGCATCCCTCCAGGTGGCTTCCCAGTCACCAGTGAAACCAAAACCCTGAGCTCCACACCAGTTTTTCAACCATTCATTGAATCCCATGGTGCGGAATACCCTAGCATCATCCTTGCCATAGACAGGCAGCATCTCTGAGAAAGTTACCATACATGCTACTTGTCTAAGACCCCTCCCCAACTCTACAAACTCCTCTTGCACTGCTCTGATCCCATTCACAGTCAGGTCATTTGTCCCTAGGTGGACAATGACATCCAGCTCCCTCCCTCGTGCAGCTGCTCCCGCGATTCTGAGGATTATCTTCCTGTCCCTCCATGCCATGGAACCTGGCAGGCACCATACCTCCCTATCCCCTTCCTCCCTCACTTCTACCCCCTAATGATTGAGTCCCCCACCAGGAGTTGTTTCCTTCCCCTGTGGAAGTCAAAAAACCTGAAGTTTCTCTTGCAACTTTGTAAGAAAGGGGAGGAGGGAGATGGATGGAGGTTGCCAGGGAGGAGGGGTTACTCCCTTTATGAAGATGGAGAACTCTGGCAGAGGGAGAGGTTCAGGAGGTAACTAAGATAGGAGGCAATAGCAGAACTGAATGGTGGAGAAGTTTAGGATCCAATCCATCATGGCTAGATTTAGACAGGTTGAGAGAGGAAAGAGCTAACAAGATTTCCTGAGTAGCAACAGGGAAATGAAAACCCAAGGGGGGGAGGTTAGATGGAGAGGAGTGTTGAGAGAGAGGAGCTAGGAGGCAAGGGAGAGAGCACAGGTAGTGAAAAACTCATTGAAATTTGCAGCTACAGAGGGAAGCCCAGAGACAGGTGAACCACTAAACCATGAGGAGTGGGGGAGTGGACTGAGCAGGGGGGTCAAAAAGGGAGAGAATCACCTTCCAGAATTTGGCAGGGAAGTTATGGTTGTTCTGATGGTTGGCATTAAAATGGATTGATCTTGTAGCATGGACAGTCTTTGTACCATAATTTCTAAGCACCGTGTAGGAGAGAAGGTCAGATAGGGAGTGGGATAATTTTGTGATAGGCCCATGCATGATCAAGGGGCTTACACTGATCAGTGAGTGAAGTAATCCAGGGATGGTGGGATGATTTAACCCTAAACTTTCTGAGGGGGGCATGCTTGTCCTAGATGAAGGAAAATTTGGAATGGAACAGGGTGAGAGTTATGTCAGTGTCAGAGGTGGATAGGATGGCTGTCCACTCAACTGCAGCAAGGTCACTCAGGAGGCACCTAGACCAGATGTACTTCAGAAAGGAAGGAGGATGGCAGATTTTACTGACACAGAATGCAATACAGTGGTTGATGAAAGTGCCTGGCAAACTACAAACATATGAAATTGCCGGCAGAAAAGGCCCACATGTCTATCAAGTCTGCCCGATTGTGCAGCTCTTAGTTTCATATCACTACAGCTACTCCACCCCCACCCAAACCTCTCCCTTCCTCCCCTTTCCTGGTCTTTCTCCCCTTTGTGTTCTTGCCTATACTAACCCTGCTACAACAATGTGATGTGGGTGGGAGGGGAGAACCCAGTCTAATAGGGTGTGATTAGGGGAATGTGGACTGAGTCTGGTGGGGTCAGTAATGAGCTAGGAAAGGTTAAAAAACTCAGTCTTGAGGGTGGTCGGCCTGGAGGCTGGTGAGAGCCAATTGATGTTGAAGTCCACAAGGAGGATGAGTTCACCTGAGGAGGAGTGTGAGGTAATGGTAGAGAGGGAGTCAGTCAGAGAAGAGGGTGAAATTTTAGGTGAAGCCAAAAAACCCCTGTAAAGATGGGTACCATAGATGAAAGGAAAGCTTGATAAGGAGAAACTCCTAGAAACACAGAATTTGTCAGCAGATAAGGACTGCTTGACCTACCGAGTCTGCCCCTTTTTTCCCTGCCTATACTTTTATTGCAGATTCTACCTGATCTCTGGCTACCCCATGGGCATTTAAACTAGCCAAGAAGGGAAGCAAAAGCAGTCAGGTGGATAAAGGTAGCCACCCCCCCACACACACACATAACATATCTGAAATAAGGGAGAATCCAATTAGTACGAGGTCACTATCAAACCCAATAAATTAGATACAATTGTGGGGAGGACAGAAGATGGAACCCAAAAAACATCACAGGGTGAAAAAAAGGGAAAATGAGGGTGGGCGCACAAGCTGGAAAGTAATGTGTACAAATGCCCGCAGTCTGGGGAACAAAATCCCAGACCTAATGGCATTAATGGAAGACATAAACCTGGACATAGTAACTATTACAGAATCATGGTACACAGGGAACCATGACTGGGATATAGGGGATACATGATGGGTAGGAGTGGAATACCAAAAATATCTAAATGAGTGAACAGCAACCCCGCCTCACGAGTGTAGGAGCATAGCAGAGCCACGAGTGATGGTTCCCGCGGTCACTGTTCATGAGTTTAGATATTTTCGGTATTCCACTCCTGTCCATCATGTATTCAGTTTATACAATAGGGCTTTTACTGTGTATTTTGATGTTATTTGTCATATGCCAGAATTGTAAATGTGCTTTGCTGTGGGTGTTATTTGTTATACTAGTTGTTCTCCACGGGTGCGATTTGGTCATATGAATGAATTGACTTTCCTTTTGTAAACAACAGTCTGTTGTGATTTGTTATTGGTTGATTTCATGAATGGGTGTTGTTTTCTTACTGTGATTGGTTGTTTGTCTCCTGCATGTGTGTTGCATCTGTTCTGATTGGTGGTTTCTTGCTTGTGCGCAGGATTTGGTTTTGTTCATCGAGTTGGCGTCCTGTGCTAAAAATAACATCTGTTTTTTCATTTTATTTATTTATATGTGTTTTATGAAGATTATTTTATTATTTTTCAGGTGTGTGTAGTGCTTTATACTGTGTTTATTTACTTTTTTGGCATTCATCTGGTTTACTTCACTGGAGTTTTTTCCCCCTGTATTTTTGGTTTCAGATCACCGTTGGTTTACATCACTGGAATCTGAATAACTCTGAAGTATATGTTCACTGTTTTCTTTGTGTTTTCAATGGCAATTTTCTTCTCTGTGGTAGTTTGTTGCTTGCAGGTGAAGGGTCAGGGTGTGTCAGTCCGAATCACTCTCTAACTCTATCTCTTGAACTCTCTTTCGGCTTTGGTTCTTGTACTGATGCCCTGTAAAGAAATCAAAAGAAAATATTAATATCCACTAGTGTATGTTGCATATTACTGGGACAGGTGCATTAAATTATTATTTGGACTGCTTTGAAAGTAGTTCCGAGAGGTAGGCAAGACATGCTGCTGTTTGAGTGACATAATAACAGTGATAATATCAGCTGGTGACATATGCGCTGTGTGTATAAATGTTAAATATTCTCTCAGTGCATACGTCATGCAGTATTTATTCAATGGAGGTGATAATATGAGATTTTATTCTTTCAAATATCACCTCACCCCTAGTGTATAAGTAGCCATACCAGGATACACACTTTTTAGGAAGGATAGGGAAGGGAGAAGGGGGGTAGCTATGTATGTGAAGGAGGGGATTAAAGCAACAGAGGTTCAAGGGTTATAAGAAGAAGCAGAGGCACTGTGGGTCACCCTGGAGGTGGGAAAAAGGACAGCCATTCACACTGGAGTGATTTACAGGCCTCCAGCACAGGGAGAGGAATCAGATGAAGCTCTTGTGGAAACCATCCACAAAATGGCAGCCAAAGGAGAACTGCTACTAATGAGTGACTTCTTCCTGCCTGAAGTAGATTGGAGCATTCAGACTGTGAGTACAACAAGGGGCAGGGACTTCATTATTGCCCTGAATGGGGAAAACTTAAGACATCTTGTAGCAGAACCAACCCACAAGGAAGCTATACTGGATTTGGTCCTGACCAACGGAGACAGGATCACAGATGTGGAGGTGGGCAGTCCCCTTGGTACCAGCAACCACAGGACAGTATGGTTTAAGGTAACCACAGTGGAGGAGGCAAGCCATACAAGGATAAAGGTCCTAGATTTCAGGAAGGCTAATTTTAAGGAGATGGCTAGAAATCTCAAAAGAGCCCCTAGCAGTGGAAGGTACAGGGGGAGATGTGGAAAAACAGTGGTCTAGACTCAGGAGAGTCATAACAGAAAGTAACAGGTCACTGTGTTAAAATGCATAGCAACAGTAAAAGAAAGAAAAGGCCATTATGGTTCTTGAAGATAGTGGCTGAGAAATTAAGGGAAAAGAAAAGAGCCTTTAGAAGACACAAGGAAACACAAAAAGATGAGAACAGAGATCAATATCTTGAGAAGCAGATAGCATCTGAGGAAATACAGTAATCAGAAGGGTTAAAGCACAGACAGAGGAAGGTATAGCCCAGGCTATTAAGAAAGGTGACAAGACCTTCTACAGATACAGTACATTAGCGAGAGGAAAAGGACCAAAAATGGGATCGTTAGGCTGAAGAAGGAAGGAGGAGAAAGGGTAGAGGACAACCTAGAAAAGGCTGAGATACTGAACAAGTACTTTTGCTCAGTATTCACCAGGGAAAGGGAGGGTGAGGGACCGAGACTCATTAAGACGGGTATTCAGGAGAGGGAGGTAGACACCGGCCCATTCATGTTGGATAGAGTCCTAGAAGAACTTGGGAAAATAAAAGTAGATAAGGCAATGGGGCCAGATGGGATCCACCCCAGAGTACTAGAGGAACTCAGGGAAGTGCTGGCGCAACAACTGGCTGCCCTTTTTAATGCATTACTAGAGACAGGGAAGGTACTTGAGGACTGGAGGAGAGCAGATGTGGTCCCTCTCCAAAACAGTGGAAGCAGAGAGGAGGCAGGCAATTATAGGCCTGTAAGTCTCACCTCAGTAGTGGGGAAACTAATGGAGTCCTTGCTTAATTTTATTTTATTTATTTAAACTTTTGTTTACCAGGTAAGTGCAATGAGCCAGTAGCCGTTTTTCATATACAAACCAGAACCATAAATATACAGTTAAGATGCTACATGTTATTAATACATAAACACAAAATTAAATAAACAATACAATTACTTGAAGTAATCTAGGAAAAACATTTACATTGCAATTGACAAGAGAGATGTTTTCTCAAGTTTAATTTAAAAACGTCATGTTTTATACCACCCTGAATGACCCAGGAAGATTATTCCAACTTTTAGCTGCCCTATTGTGTCTTTCCTGGCCAAAAATTGTAACAAAAAAAACAAAAAAAAGCTGCCCTATTGGCAAAATCACGCTCTCCCATTTTGTTTTTTGTATTCAGAATAGCAAACCTATTAGTTCCATTAGAGCGTAGTTCTTGTTCACCTTTTTTAAGGTGGAATAATGAATAAAGAGGAGCATTCTCCTTCTGTCTTAAGACATTATCTGTAAGACAATTTGAGTTATACAAGGCGCTCTACCTCGGTGGAAGCCAACCCTTATGCTGATAAAGCGTACAATGATAAGTATGATAAGGGAATTTAAATGCAAACCTACAAATACCATGAAAAGTTGAAGTCAAAAGTGATAAGTCCTGTTTAGATAAGTCTGAAAAAAGGAATTTTATTCAAAGTGAAAAGTATGCTCTTAGCTGCAGCCATTTACAGTCTGTAGGGTGTGGTCTGTAATTTGAATAGTATATTAATTTCTGATTAACCTGACGATTTATGGATTTGATATGGTCAGAAAAAATTTAATTTGGGTCCAACAGGATTCCCAAATATTTGAATTGGGTAAACTGTTCCAACCTATTTCCTACAGAATTGGTTATTTCAAGTTCTGCAGATTTAGCAAGTCTAGGTCTGGAAACGAAAAGCATGCTTTTTGTTTTATTACAATTTAAAGACAAGTTGTTTCTTTAACCCGTTCTCCAATTCATGAAAATCTCCATTTAATGTATGATTTAAAGTTTCTACCAAAGATGAGCTGCTGTACAAAATGATACCATCTGCATATCCTGTTTTATTTGTATTTTTTAATATAGATGGTATTACATCAATAAGCAACATGAACAGGAGAGGCCCCAGGATCAAGCCCTGGGGAACTCCTTGTTCCATTATCCCGCTACTGGTCAAATTTCCACCACACTACACCCTCAGAGGTCATCCTGTGAGATAACTATTAAACCACTCACATGGAGAATCTGCCAGTCCAATGCCTCCCAACCTCCTGAGCAGCAGGCGATGGTTCACCAGATCAAAGGCCTTAGATAGGTCCACGAACACAGCACCAGTGAGCAACCCCTCATCCATAGCTCCACTGATGTGGTCCATGAACCTGGCCAAGGCCATTCCCGTGCCATGGTACTTATGGAAGCCATGCTGCTCAGGAACTCTGGAGCCACCAGAGTGGAGATATCCAGTGAGCAGTTCACTGACAGTTTTTCTAGAAGTTTCCCCAGAGGTGGCAGCAATGAGATAGGTTGCTAGTTGTCCATAATATTTGTACGCTCACTTTTAAAGATTGGTTTTATTATGGTTTGCTTCCATTGACTAGGGAAATTTCCAGTAGTCAGGGACAAATTGAAAATTTTTGCCAAAGGATAATTAATATAGGCAGCAATTAGTTTTAGAAACCTTGGTTCAGGTACACAAGCTCCTGAGCTTTTGATTGGAATCTGTTTTAATAGTTTAAGCACCTGATAAGGTTTAATTGCTCTAAAATAAAAATAAACATAACAAGTAGAATTTATAGCAGCTTCCCTTAAGGGATCAGCATCATTATTATCAATAGGGTCAGTGGTGCAGAAGCAGACTTAGTATGGCTCAGGTAGCTGTACCTTTCTGTTGGTGTTAAGTTTGTGGAGGGGCAGGAGTGAAGGACTTAGTTGCTGGTAAGCTTGGAACTGTTGTACTTGTTTGAGTCTGTTACCTTTAGGGCAGTAGTGCTGAGTTTGTTTAATACAGTGTATTTTTGTGTGTTTGTGTGATCTATAATGTGAGCTGGAGATTCATTTATTTTTTCAACAGGCATTGGTAGCAGCTTTTGGGAAGGTTCTGTTCTCTCCTCTCAGCTAGGATCAATTTACAGCTAATTGTGGTTTAAATACCAGTGGGTTCTCTTACACAGCAGTAGTGCAGAAGCAGACTTAGTTTGGCTCAGTAGATGTACTTTTCTGTTGCTTCTAAGTTTGTGGAGGGGCAGGAGTGAAGGATTTAGTTGCTGGTAAGCTTGGAACTGTTTCTACTTGTTTGAGTCTGTTACCTTTAGGGCAGGTCTCATATTTCAACTGATTTTAAGGGATGTTTGTTTTTTGTTTGTTTGTTTTATTTGTTGTTTTTTCTTTCTTTTTTCTTTTTTTGTTGGGGCTTGTCCACTGCGAGCAAAGGGGTCCTCAGCTGATTGTTTCTGGACACAGCCAGAAGGTAATCCCACCCACCCCTTGGCTTTCCTCCTTTTATAGGGTATGGGCCCATAGTGTTACACCTTCCTACACCACACAGGAAGTTCCACGCCGAGGAAAGGGAGGAGCATAGGGATTCATCTAGACGAGGGCATACCTAGGTTATATTGCAGGCCAGGTCGCATCAGACATGACAAGAGTGGTGCAGTGCAGTGGTTGTGGAGCAGCAGTCTTCAGAGAGATGTTCTGGAGGCTGCTATGCTGCCCTATCTGCAGGCACCTCTCTGGGCTGAGGGAGGAGTTTGCCTGTCTCCATGCAGAGGTGGCCAGGTTAGAGGTGGCATCCATCCCCACCCAGAGATCACTGGGTCCACAGCATCAATCTCAAAGGTTGCCCAGGAAGAAGGATGACTGGACCACAGTGGGCTCAGGGAGTGTGGGTAGGGGTCAGAGACACATTCTCCAAACAGTCCAGCTTAATAACACCTATGCTGTTTTGGAGGAACTGAACTGCCCCACACAGGCACCCACAGCTGGAACCAGGGATGATGGTTGAGACCTCCAGTCCGGAGTCCCAGGGAAGGGTGGCAAGGGACCCTGGAGGAGGGGAAGCTTCTCCTAGTGGGGGACTCCATGGTACAGGGTGTGAAATTAGGAACAACTAGCAGGGGGAAGAGGGAGGTCAAGTGCCTCCCCGGAAGCGCTGTATGGAGGGATGGGAAGTGAATCCATAGGATCACTAGGGCAATAGCCAGAAGGAAGGAGCTGGATATCATTGTCCACCTGGGGACCAATGACTTGGCAAGGAGAAGGGTAGAGTTAGCCAGAGCCCAGGAGGATTTCAGTAAACTGGGAGAGGACCTGAAATGGGTAGCACATTCTGTATCATTCTTGGAGGTGCTACCTGTCCAAGGCATGAGGGAGGCCAGGGCACTCCACATCCAAACCTTCAACTCCTGGTTGAAGGATTGGTATGGAAGGGAAGGATTTGGCTTCATAGGAGACTGGGGCCCAACCTGGGCAGATGTGAGCTTGTATCAGGAGGATGGCTTGCATCTGTCTGGAAAGGGGACCTCGGTCCTAAGTAAGAAGTTGGAATGCTTCAGCAGAGAGCATTTAAACTGGCCGGGGGGGGGGGACAGTCAGAAGAGACAGGTGGCTTAGTAACTCCCCCCCCCCAAGAACATGCAAAAGTACAAATTGATGACAGGAACAATGCAAGCAAGCAGTGAGGGGCAGGAAGGAGGGATGGGGGGGCAAGAGCACATGAGCATGAATACCGGGTTGGGAGAAGAGGCAAAGTAGAGAAAACAGGAACAGAGGGAAGGCAGGGAGTAAAACACAGAAGGTCATGTTTACAAAAGCCTGCATTCTCAGAAATAAGGTTCCAGACCTGGAAGCCTTGATGATGGATGCAGGCCTTGACATAGCAGCAATAACAGAGGTATGGAATTCTGCTGCTCACAACTGGGATGTCAATGCACCAGGCTATACACTGTTCAGAAGGGACAGGGAAGGTAAAAAGGAAGGGGGTGGCCCTGTACGTCAGAGAAGGCACAAAGGCTACAGAAGTACAGGGAAGACAGAGGGAGGCCGAGGCAATGTGGGTCACCCTTGAACCAGGAAATGGCACAGCACTATGTACAGGGGTGATCTACAGACCTCCGGCACAGAGGGAGGACGTGGACATGGTACTAGTGGAGGAAATTCATGACATGGCAGCTAAAGGTGAAATCCTGTTGATGGGAGATTTCAATATGCCAGACGTGGATTGGACCACCCAGACAGCTGCTTCAGCCAGAAGCATGGCCATCCTAGAATCCCAGCAGGGAGCTGGAATCAGACAGCTGGTGCATGAGCCAACCAAGGACAAATGGATTCTAGACCTGGTATGGACCAATGGGAACAGAGGCAAAAGAATCCAGATGAAACAGCAGCTGAGGTCCAGCGACCACCACATAGTGTGGTTTGACATGGACACAGAAACTCAATTAAGCCATGCAAGGGCAAAAGTATTAGATTTCAGGAGGGTGAATTCCAATGAAATGGGTAGATGTTTTAAAAGCAGCCCTGGAGAAGGTACAGGTAATAGAGGGGGTAGAGGAACAGTGGGGGAGACTAAAAGGAGCCATTCTGGAGGTAACTAACCAATGCATTAGGACAGTGGCCAAAAAAGAAGAAAGAAACCACTATGGTTTTCTAAAGAGGTGGGAAACAAAGTAAGGGCTAAAAGAGCAAGTTTCAGGAAGTATAAGGGGACCCAAAGGGAGGAGGACAGGGAGGTGTACCTTGAATGTCTCAGAGAGGCAGGAAAGGCTGTTAGGAAAGCCAAGGCACAGACAGAGAAGGGTTTAGTGTGGTCTGTGAAAAAAGGAGACAAGACATTCTATAGGTACATCAGTGATAGAAGAAAAACCGGGGGGGGTGGGATTGTGAGGCTGAAAGGGGAGGAAGGAGAGTGTAAGGAGGGGATGTAGACAAGGCAGAAATCCTGAACAAATACTTCTGTTCAGTACTCACTGAGGAGGGAGAGGGTCAAGGACCACAGTTGGGGAGCAGAGGCAATCGGGGGTGGTGGGGGAAATGGACACCAGTCCATTCACAGTGGAGAGAGTTCTGGAGGAACTCACAAAGCTGAAGGTGGATAAAGCCAAGGGTCCAGATGACATACACCCAAGGATATTAAGGGAGCTGCAGAGGGAACTAGCAGCACCTCTGGCCACCCTGTTTACAGAGTCACTCAACACAGGCATGGTTCCAGAGGACTGGAGGAGAATGTATGTAGTCCCACTGCACAAAAGTGGCAGTAGGGAGGAAGTAGGGAACTACAGGCCAGTCACCCTCACCTCAGTGATGAGGAAGATCATGGAGCTACTGCTGAAAGAAAGGATAGTGGCACACCTGGAATCCACTGGTGCCCAGGATCTGAGGCATCATGGATTCACATCAGGAAGGTCTTGTCAAATGAATCTGATAGATTTTTTTGATTGAGTGACTAGGAAAGTGAATCAGGGAGGGGCCATAGAACATCGCCTACCTGGATTTCAGCAAAACCTTCAATATTGTCCCACACAGAAGGCTGGTTAAGAAGATGAGTAGTCTGGGCATGGGGCATAAGGTGATACAGTGGGTCAGAAACTGGCTGACAGACAGAAGGCAGAGGGTGGTGGTAAATTGGATCCAATCTAGGGAGAGAGGGGTGACCAGCGGAGTGCCACAAGGATTAATACTGGGACCAGTCCTGTTCAATGTCTTAATTAGTGACATTGCGGAGGGACTGGAAAAAAAGGTCTGCCGATTTGCAGATGACACCAAGATCTGCAACAGGGTGGATACTCCAGAAGGGGTGCAGATAATGAAGAGGGACCTGGAGAAGCTTGAAAGATGGTCAGAGGTGTGGCAACTGAGGTTCAATGCAAAAAAGTGAAAGATAATGCACCCAGGTAGGGGGAACCCTAGGGTGACCTACAGGATAGGGAGAGGTGCAGACCATCACCAAAGAGGAGAGGGACCTAGGGGTTGTCATATCTGATGACCTGAAGGTATCAAAGAAGTGTGCAAAGGCTGCAGGGAGGGCCAGTGGCATGCTGGGGTGCATAGACAGAGGTATTACTAGTAGGAGGCAGGAAGTGGTGATGCCATTGTATAAAACACTAGTAAGATCTCACCTGGAGTACTGTGTGCAATACTGGAGATCACACATGCATAAGGACATAAACATGGTGGAGGCTGTCCAGAGAAAGGCAACAAAGATGGTGCATGGTTTGCACCACAACACATATGAGGAGAGTCTAAGACACCTCAATATGTACTCACTGGAGGAGAGGTGAAAAAGGGGCGACATGATAGAAACTTTTAAGTACCTCAAGGGTATAAACAAGGTGCAGTTGGGAGATCTTTTCCAATGTAGAAAAGATACCAGAACAAGGGGTCACAATATGAAATTGGAGGGGAGAGGTTAAGAGGTAATGTGAGGATGTTTTTCTACATGGAGAGGGTGGTGAATACTTCAAATAGTCTGCCACAAGGGGTGGTATAGGCAAGTACAGTGGAGGGGTTTAAAGATGCTTGGGAAAAGCACAGGGAAACCTTGGGCAGGAAGGAAGTGATGAAAAGCCACTGACCACTTAGGATGAGTGGATACATACATGTATAGGGCCTATGGGCAGACTGGATGGGCCTAGCGGTCCTTATCTGCCAACAATTTCCATGTTTCTATGGGTCAGACTCTTGAGTGTATTTAGTTAAGTCTACAAATTTATTTTAAAAAGCATTACTAATTTTCTGCATATTAGTTATGTCCTTACCATTATTATAAAATACTTCAGTCTGCTGTTTCACAGTTGGATTTATAAGAGATTTTATTGATGACCAGAATTTTTAAGTACTTTTTAACTCATTATTTTTAGATGGTAGTTGGATTAAGGAGAAGATTGTGAAGTTTCTGGCGGATAGCGGGGCACAGGATCCAAGGCAGCATGGAGTCTCAGCGGGAAGGTCCTGTCCGAATCTTATAGATTTATTTATTTTTTTTGCAATTTTTATTTATGGTATTTTATGATACGTAGCAAATGCTATACTCAGTAAATACACTTAGTCGTGATGAGTACAGTGCTGAAAAAAAGTGTACAGGCTAAACATACTAGGTAATGCAATAAAAGTGTGTCCACTCTTTTGACAGAACTGTCCATTGTTTTGCAGGAGTAATAGTCCAACAAGATAATATCGTAGAAGAGTCCACTTTCACCTATCCAAATACTAGTAGGCTATTCGTCAACATTTCCTGTCCTTCGCAGGATAGAAATTAGAAATGTGGGAGGCTGTACCTTCCAACTTAGAACCAAACAGATAATTAAGTAGACTGTCTGTACTCAATCAAGTTAAATTTTTCACCCATCCTAAGTGCCTCATGTGGTTGATAGGGAAACAGAATGTAACAAGGATATTTAAATAGTGCACAAATTGAGTGGAGCTGTTTGCTCCAAAGTAAGATGGTTTCACAGCTGGATAAAATTTAACAGATATATTATTTGAGCTTAAACATCATGGGCCAGATTCTAGAAGGGTTACGCCTGGCGTAACAGCAGTTGCGCCAAGTAGAATGGCGCATGTTGCAACTTACGCCAGCAGTTGCGACATGTGCGATTCTACAAAGTGGCCTGCAACTTGGGCCGAACAGCAGTATCGCCACATAAACCCCTTGCGACATGGCGCTAGGGGGTTTACAGCAGCAATTGCACCCCACTCTAGAAGGGCAGCCACAAAGTCCCCACATCACTATTCTATAAGAACCCCCGGAGGAGAACCGGCATCATAAGTTACACCAGCATTTAGCTGGTGTAACCTATGGCCGCCCCCCCAGGGGTCCTGTAGACACGCCTGCAGACATGCCAACATGCTGCCATCCCCCCACCTGTGCCCTGAACCGCGAGATGCCAGCAGCATATGTGGCAAAAAGCCAGCCCTGGTAGTCTAGTGGCCCGCCCGAACTGTATAATATTAATGATAGTGATCCCTGTATCCCTGGTAGTCTAGTGGCCCCCCCCTCCCCGAACTGTAAAATAATAATTATAGTGATCCCTGTATCCCTAGTAGTCTAGCAGCCCCCCGATCAACATAAATATACAGTACACCCATTCCCTGGTAGTCAGGTGGCCCCCACCCAGCCATGCCAGCCCACCCAGCACCCCCCACCCGCCCCAGATGGCGACTGGACACAGCCCACCTCTTACCACCATGGCCAGCCACGACTGAGTCCAGTATCAGTGCATACTGAAAAGATGCGCTCAGATATTAATATTTCATGTCACTTATAAAGACATTAAAGAGAACTTGACCCAGTACTGAGCCCTGAGGTACCCCACTGGTCACTCTCCCCTCCCTCGAGTGAATTCTGTTTACCACTACTCTCTGTCACTTATATATTTCCTACTCAGTTTACCGCCTTAGGACCTGCTCCCAAACTGCCCAGTTTCCTAATAAGCCTTCTATGTGGTTCAGTACTGAAGGCCTTGCTGAAATCCAAGTTGGTCCTGTCCATTGCCCAACCATGATCTATTTCTCTGGTTACCCAGTTAAAGAAATCTATCAGATTCGTTTGACATGACCTCTTCCCCTTGAATCCATTCTGCCTTGGGTCTTGTAACCCGCAGGATTCAAGATACTCCACAATCCTTTCCTTCGAAAGTAAACCCATTAGCTTCACCATCACTGGTTTCAGACTGACCAGCTTGTAGTTGCCAGCCTCCTCCCTGCTATCACTTTTATGAAGCAGGACTATATCTGCCCTATGCAGTCTTCTGGAACCACTCCTGTTTCCAGTAAGTTGTTGAATATGGCTGTCAAAGGTGCAGCCACTACCCCACTTTGTTCTCTCAACACCCTTCAGTGTATCCCATCTGGCCCCATAGCTTTGTCCACTTTCAGATTTGAAAGTCCTTTCAGTACTCTTTCCTCTGTCAATGGACTTGTGTTTACCTCTCTCCTCCGGTGTTCCTGATGCCTTTATGTGGTCCATCCCCTTCCACTAAAAAGACTGAAAAGAAATATCTGTTCAGGATATCTTTTTTCCTGATCCTCCTCTGCACAGTCTGCCCCCACCCTTTTTAAACTCACAGTCCCTCCTCTTGCCTTCCTCTTCTCATGTGGGTACCTAAAAAAGGTATTGTCCTCTTCAGTTACCTCTTTTGCTATCCTTTCCTCAGGTTACACCTTTGTGTGCCTCACCAATTTCCCTGCTTCCCTCTGCCTTTCTTGGTACACTTCCTTATCCTCTTCCCTCTGTGTGTCTTTGTACCTTCTGAGTGCTACCCTTTTAGCCTTAACCTTTTTAGCCACTTCCCACAAGAACCATAGTGATCTCTTTTTTCCTGCTCACTTCTTTTGTGCAGAGGTTTGTTGCCTTCATTATGCCATTCCTTAATTTTGACTCACTCTTCCTCCACCCACCCTGGCTGTTCCCCCCTGCTAGGTTGTCTCTGAGGCATGCACCCATTCTGTTTTTTAAATCTGCCCTCCTGAAGTCTAGGACCCTTGTCCTTGTGTGGTTTGCTTCCGCTGCTGTCCTTTGCTGAACCACACTGTGCAGTGATCATAGGTCCCCAAGTGGTCTTCCACCTTGACATCTGCAATACTGTCCCTGTTAATGAGCACCAGGTCCAGTATTGCCCCATCACAAGTCTACTCCCTGACTAGTTGCCTGAGAAACGCACCTTGCAGAGAGTCTAAGATGCCCCTGCTATTAACCTCGGCCATGGCTGGAAGACTCCAGTCTACATCCAGCAGATAGAAATCCCCACCTGTAGCACCTTCCTCCCCTTTCTCTGCCATTTATTTATTTTTATTGATTTATTTAGTTAGTTTTTGCTGACTGTGAAGGAGGACTAGACAATATTTTGCCTATTTCCAGCCTCGTCCTGGGGGGGAGTGGGATACAGATGGATGGCAACTGAAATTGAACCAGATTTTGAGCTGTTGGTGGTATTTTTAGTGAGCATGCCATTGTCCTTATGGCTTCCCCCAGTGCCTTATCCAGTTCTTCCCCTGTGTTCAAGGTCTGTAGATCACCCCAGTGTGAATCATGGCTCAAGTTCCTGTCTTCAGGGTGATCCACAGTACCTCCAACCCCTCCTTTCCCCCATGGTTTCCCTGAGTTTCTGTTACTTGATGCCCTTCCTTACATACAGCACCACACCTTCTACCTTCCCACCCTATCCTTCCTGAACTGAGTATAGCCTAGTATGGCCACATCTCAGTCGTGGTTACCAGTGAATCAAGACTCAGTAATGGCCACAATATCCAGGTCAGCCTCCTCCACGATGGCTTCTAGGTCTGCAATTTTATTTCCCAGAATCTTTCTGTTTGCACACATGGCCTTCCACACATTTTTGACAATTTACCTACAGTCCCCCTTCTTTCTCTTTTACCCTGCCTCCTTTTTACCTCTTTTTTGTAACTTTTATTCCCAATCCCCTTGTCTACTACCACTGTACTATTGTCTTTGTCCTTTTTCCTGGGGAATTCTCCTCCCCACGGGTCCTCCCTTCTTTCTGTTTTAGTCTGTAAGGGGGGAGAGCAAGTAATGCCTTCCATTTTGCTTTCACCTCCCCATCGCCTCGTTTAAATGTTCATCAATGTAGCATTTAAACTGTCCACTGAGGACTGCAGTTCCCTTCCTAGATGGATGCATGCCATCCCATCTGCATAGGCCCATATCCCTCCAGGTTGATCCTCAGTCCCCAATGTAGCAAAACCCCTCTTCTCTGTACCATTTCTTCAACCACAAGTTGAAGCTACTGGTGCAGAAATCCCTATCCTCCCCCCCAGTCGTAGACAGGCAGCACATCTACAAAAGCTGTTTGTGTGCCACCTAACAAAGACCACTTCCCAGTTCCCTGAAATTTCCCTGCAAAATCTCAGCCCCATCCCTATACAGGTCATTAGTCCCCAGATGGACAATAACATCCAGCTCCCCCTGTTGCCTTAGTGATCTTTAGGATCCGCTGTCCATTCCTCCAAGCTGAGGCACCATGTAGACACCTTACCTCCCTCTTTCCCTCCCTTCCTGATCCTGAATTTACCCCTCTAATGATTGATTCCCCCACCAGAAGTTGCTTCCTTCTCTGGTGTGGTCCTCTCCCTCCCACTTTGGGGCCTCCCCTATGGAGGACCCCCACATCCTCCCTTGCCACTACCACTGGTGCCTCCTCCCTGCAGTTCCATCCCACCAGAGCAGCAAATTCATTTTGTAGTGGCACAGAATGAGCAATGTGCCCCTGACTTGCAACCCCCATACTGCCAGACAGCACCACAATCTAGTCACCTCTCCTTTTTCTAGGCACCCTCTGGGGCACCAGTGGTAGACTCGGTGGCCCCTGGGTAGCAATCTTTGGTAGGAGTCTTTATTTTTAACTAACGCCCTTCCTTGGAGGATCAGGGTGCCACTACAACAAAGTGCAGTAGGGCCAATATAACAAATTAATAAAATAATACATAAAACATTGTATATATCTACAATAAAATAACGTAAAACCCTTCATAAATTAGATGGCTAGCTAGCAGCAAAGTGGGATGAAGGCAAAAAAGGGGAGTTCAATCCCCAAATGCCTCTACAAACAAATAGGATTTTAGATCTTAAAGGCCTCCACTGAGGGTTCTTCCTTCAGAGCTCTTGGGAGTGAGTTCCAAAGGACCAGGTCCACCACTTCAAAGGCTCAGTCCCCTGAGGTTTTTAGCCTTGACCTGGGAACTAGCATGAGACCCTCCTCATTGGAGTCAAGAGGGTTCAAGGATATGTAGGGGTACAGGAGATCAGTAAGGTAACCTGGACCCAGACCATGGAGGGCCCTGTAAGTAAGCAAGTTAGATTTAAAGGAAATATAATACTTAACAAGCAGCCAGTGCAGGTCACTCAGTGCTGGGGATACATGACATGTCCTGAGAAAGCTGACCAACAACCAAGTGGCTGCATTCTGCACCAGCTGCAGGTATCACCAAGTACCTCCACTGACCCCAAGGTAAAGGGTGTTGCAGTAATCAAACCTAGAAGTCACAAACACGTGTGGCCAGTTCACCGAGGAGGATGAGGGATCTAATCCGGCTGATGTTCTGTAGATGGTAAAAGCCACTCCGGACTACTTTTGACACCTGAGCCTCAAATGTCAGTCCCTCATTCCAGAATGACTCCCAGACTTTTCACCTTAGTGGCAGCCAAAAGCCCACAGGGCCTGAGCCAAAGCCTTGTCTCCCTCTTGATAGCTGCCACTTCTGTCCTGCTACCCGGCTTCACGACCAGCACTTCAGTTTTATACAGGTTAAGTCACAACCAGCTCAATGATATACAGTTTTGGATCTCAGCCAGGCACTTATTAAGCACATCAACTGCCCTGGGTGCAAAAGACATCTAGAGCTGGGTACCATCTGCATAGCAGTGAAACCCAAGCCCATATTGCCTAATGATCTTACCCAGGGGTAGCATATACACATCAAAGAACATGGGCAACTGGACAGAGACCTGGGTTTTGCCACAGGGAAGAACCACTAGGAGTGAGGAAAACCTCCCCAACACAACTTTCTGAGTCCTCTCACTGAGCTAGTACTCAGACCAGCAGATGACTTTGCCGGTGAGTCCTACACACTCCCTGAGCCAGTCCAGTTAGCAACCCATGGTCCACAGTGCCAAATGGTGAGGAGAGATCAAGGAGAATGAGAATTGACTGTTCTCCTCTATCTCTTGCCCTGAGGAGATCATTGTGAACCCTAACTAGTGTGGTTTCTGTGCTGTGCCTGAACCTAAAACCTGACTGGAGAGGCTCATAGATGTCAAAGGCAGTCAGGTGTGCCTTAAGCTGCAGCGCAATTACCTTCTCAATAACCTTGCACAAAATGGGAATGTTAGAGTCAGGTCAGTGATTTGCTAGGATGCCTGGGTCTATTGATGGCTTTTTCAGAAGTGGTTTCATCAGTACACTTTTCAAAGACACTGGGAACACCCCTCTGACAAGGAGCACCAGACTATCCCAGCAAACACCAGGTCCAGCTGCCCTGCACAACTCACAAGTAGATATGTTGAGCCCAGGTCCAAATCACAAAATGGTAGGCCGTAGTTCCAAGATCACCTCACCCACCTCTTCCATTGTCTCACTGGTCGAAACTCTCCCCATGACCACTGAATGTATCTTAGACTCACAGGCTTAATACTTAATAAAATGTTCATCGGGACAGTGGTTCAACCCCTATATTTTACTGGTTGTTATTTTATACAACTTAGATTTAACTTAATTTAATAAATCTGTGAAATCTTTTCACTTTCCTTAATCTTTAAGGAAAATAAAGGATAGTCCACTTGATAAGGATTCCACATGGAAGACAGCAGACTTATAACCAGATTTTGTCTTTTAGAAGAAGTTAGAACTTTTGTACTTATTTCATAACAGTAGATCTAAATCTAGACAATATAGAAAAATACAAAAGTACACGTGTGGTCTGGACTCAACGACATACTCTCCAATTACATTCTTCATTAAGTCCAATACATCTGTTTCTGGTGTCCAAAGAAAAAAGCCAGAACATCTCTCTTTGTAATAAATGATCATCCCATGTTTGTCCTGTATTTACAGGTTCAGCCACTTGTTCCAGTCCGCAAAACCAAAGGGATGTGTCCTGCTTGGTTAAAATGTCTCGCAGCCGGTGAATGGGCATCATGTGTCCTGATGTCACTTTTGTGCTCACTGATCCATGTTTTGAGCTCTCTCAACGTCTTTCCAACATATAACATATTGCAGGGACATTTCAATAAGTAGATCATGTGATCTGCCATATACGTGATATGTTGTTTAATGATGAAAGATTTGTTTGTCCATGGGTGCTCAAATTTTGTTTTTTTACTTGTATTTCCACACTGGCAACACCTTCCACAAGGATAAGATCCATTTTTCAGTGGTCTCAGCAGAAGTTGTTTATTCTGTACAGTTTCCTTCCTATGATGTCTCGTATGTACTAATCTGTCCGTAAAGTGGGGTTCCTTTTTGATGCTATTAAAGGGGGTTGTTAAACCTCCAGTTATAACCATCTCTTGCTTGAATAATGTACCAGTGTTTATTAATAATACTTTTTATTTGGTCTTGTCGATGGCTATATCTCATGGATAATACAATCCTATTATCTATTCCTTTCTGTCTTCCATCTGATGGGACTAGATAATTCCTTCTGGGTGTGTTCTCTATCTTTATCTGTGTTTGTCTCACTGCACTTTCTTCCTAACCTCGGTCCACAAATCTCTCTATCATTTCTTCAGACACTCTTTTAAATTCTGTCATTTCACTGCAATTTCTTCTAGCTCTTATGAGCTGTGATTTAGGGATACTTTGTTTCAGTTTTGTAGTAACTACTGTTTAACAGTAGCGAATTTCTATCAGTTTCTTTTCTAAGTAATGTTGTTTGTATGTTTCCATTATTCTTATAGATCACAACATCTAGAAAAGCGATCTTCTGTTCATCACATGACACCACAAAATCTATGTTTGGGTTCCTGGAGTTAAGGTACTATACAAACCTGTTCAGATTCTATTACCCTTCCATAGCATAATTACATCATCAATAAAGTGTTTCCAGAGAAGAATGTGCTCATGGAACACATTCTTCTCTGGAGACAACACAGATCTCTTCTCAAAATCCCACATAAATAGGTTAGTATATTATGGTGCCATGGTGCTACCCATGGCTGTTTCTTGCCTGAAGAAAAAATCTGTTCTTGAACTGGAAATAATTCCTAGTGAAAACTATCTCACCTAATTGTATCAGATATTCATTGGGTGGGTATTGATCAGTTCTTTCTCTAAGAGCTTCTGTCAGTGAATCCAAACCCTCTATTAGGCTTATACTGGTATACAGATCTTTTACATCCAACGTTACTAATAAAATTTCATCCATATCTTGTGCCTGAAACATTATGGCTTCCAGGATCTCCATAATGTGTGTTGAGTCCTTGATGTATGTGCCCATCTTAGTGACCCCATCTCTAATGTGGTAATCCACATATTTGGAAATAGGTTCCAGGATAGATTGTATCTCTGAAACAATAGGCCTACCCGGTAGATTTATGGGATCTTTGTACATCTTGGGGAGTACATAAAATGCCGGTACCCTCATTTTTTTCTGGGTCATTATTTGCTTGACCTCATCCATGATCCACCCCATTTCGACCCCCATATCTAACAAATCCTGTATCTCACTCTGTATGTCATTCATGGGGTCCCTTTCTAATTTATTGTATAGCCTAGTTGTAGTAAGTACTCCTTTTTATAATCTTCATAGTTCCAGAGTACTATCCTTCCCCCCTTGTCTGCTAGTTTAATAATAATATTTTCATCATTTTCTAATGATCTAATTAAATCCCCCTCCTTTTTTGTAAGATTATTAAATCTGGGGAAGGGTTCACTTTTCTCTATCAAATTTTTTATCTCCTTATCTATGATGGTAATGTAACTTTCTGTCATCTCTGTTCCTCTAGGTGGATTAAATATTGATTTTATTCCTAACACTTTCTGTAATTCGTATTTTTTGGTAACGGGTTCTAGGGGTTTATCCCTGAACCAATCCATTAATCTTAGTTTTTGGTAAAACATTTGTAGGTCAACCTCTAAGTTTAAAGTTTTAACTCTAAGTCTAAGTTTATGTTTATAGAGGTTAACACAGGAACCTAAAGATCATTTTGAATAGAATGAAGTAATAAAAAACTATGATAGTACCTTGCAGGTAAATGTTATTTTGAAAAGTTGTAGGGCACTTTGTCATCTTTCCCTTTCTGGGGGTGCAATCTGTAATGAATTATAGGAAGTTCTGTTTGTTTATTTAAAAGGAACTGTGACTGTTTGAAAGACAGTGGAGAAAACAAAATAGAGTAACTTGGACGTTTGAAACAGTGTTTTTTTTTTCACTACAGAGTAAGTGTTTCTGATTTTAAAATGAGTGGTATTTTGATGAATGTATCAAATGTGGACCTATCTTTATAGCATTTTGTTGTAGTTGTAATAAGGGGAAGGATACAGTATCCCAGAAGAAATGAAATATTAGAAACAGAATTGTTGAAACTAACACAATAGAATAGGAAGATGTAAGTGTCCCCACGAGACTTTAATTATTTACATATTTTTTCAAGAGTACAACATAAAGAAATTACACTAAATATAGATTGAACTATAGCAAAACTGTAGAAACAGTACAGCTTTCCGTTCTGGATATCAGTGATTGTTTGGAAAGGAACTTTAAGAACTGTAAATAATAAGAAGTACTGATAATTAGTACTTTACATTTTGGGTGTTACAAAGTGGTTTACATGATATGGTTTGTTTATAACATGTACTTAAACACTTTTGTATATTGTTTTACTAGATCTGAGATAACACTGTGGCCTGAAGAGGTGGCTTAGGCCATGAAACGTAACCAAATGAGGTATATGAAAAAATAAAAGAATAACTGAAGATTTTATGTGTGGAGTTCATCTTTACCTATTCATTTTGGGGTAAGAGAGGGACCCATGGAGAGCATTTGGCGTCCCTTACATTCTGTGAGAGATCAAGGGAGGCCAGTAAGGGGGAGCAATTTGAGGGAAGGGGAGGAGAGCTAGGAATTCAGGGAATGTGGTGCATAGGGTAAAGTGAAGGTGACAGTAGAGGGGCAGGGTTTATCCAGGGCTTATAGGATGGAACTGGGGAGGGACATGGCAGAAGCAGCTAGGTGTAAGTTAATTTTTGAGGGCAGAGCTGATGGAGTAGGCGGAGGATGAGTGCTGGATTTGTGGGGGGAGTGAATTCCACATTTTTGGGAGGCAGTGACAGTAAGCGGATTGGCCAATTATGGTGGATCTGCGGGGGACTACCAGGGTGCGGACGTCGGTTGATCTAAGTGAATGGGAGGATGGGGGGTTGTTATAAAGGAGGAGGAGGTTAGGTAGACAGGGAGCTCACCTAACCAGTGTTTGGAGGTGAATTTAGTACAGTGGGAGAGTTGCCTATTTGTAAGAGAGGGAAATGATAGGGCACGATAAAGATTGCAGTGGTGGGTGCAAAGGTGGGCATCCAGGGCAAAGCGGCAGAAGGAATTGAAGAGGGTGTCCAGTCTAGCCAGGGAGGACTTGGGGCAGCACCACAGACTATGTCACAGTAGTCAAAAATGGGCAGTATCATCTTCTGAACAAGTTCATGCCTAGCCATAGGAGGGATGCAACTACAGTTCCTGAACAGGGCACCAAGCTTGGGGTGCAGTTTTTTCTGGATGGCCTCAATATGTCCAGAGATGTTTAGGTGTTGGTCCAGCCAAACACTTAAGTACCTGAATGGGATGTGTCCTCAAGTAAAGTCCCATCAAGGGTGTGGAAAGTGGGTAATGAGGGAAGCCTAGAGAGTCTCTGCCTTGTGCCAAAGGTCATGGAGACAGTCTTCTTGGCATTGAGGAAAAGTTGATGGTTAGAAAACCAGAGCTGAACCTTGTTGAAATCTTGATGTAAGCTGGTTATAACCTCAGCAGGAGAGGAGCCAGATGCATACAGGACTGTATCATCGGCATAAATATGAATAGTGGTGGAGGGAAAGCAAACAGAGGGAAGGTCATTTAAGAAGATGGAGAATAGGAGGGGCCCTAATACAGAGCCCTGGGGGATGTCAGTGCTAATTGGGAGGGGAGGTGAAGTGGCATCCAAGATCTTAACTGATTGGGTTCTGCCAATAAGGTAGGCCTTGAACCAGTTTGTGGTGAAGGGAGACAGGCCAGCTGCTGGGAGTGAGTCGAGGAGAAGGGAGTGAGAGATGGTGTCGAAGGCCTTGGCCAGGTTGACAAAAATGGCAGAGGTAATTTAGCTATTGTCCATCCCGGTTAGCATAGAGTCTGTGAGCCATAGGAGAGAGGTGGTGGTTGAGTGGTTTTTCCTGAAACCAGACTGGAAAGGGGTGAAAAAGGAGGAGTCAGATAGAAAAGAGGTGATTTGGGAATGTGTTCTTGAAGCTTGGCAAGGGTAAGGAGGAGGAGAGAAATGGGGCGATAGTTGCCGGGGGTGAGGGGTCACCCCCTTTGGGTAGGAGGACCACTGCATGTTTCTATGAAGAGGGGACCAAGGCAGTAGAGAATGAGAGATTTAGGATTAATGAGAGGGGGTAGGCAATGGCTGGAGTGGAGAGGGAGAGGAGTTTTGGGTCGAGACCATCAGGGGAGGCACCTTTAGAGGGGTTGATGGTGAAGAGGGCATTTAGGGCATCGTTTGGGGTTACAGTAATGAAAGAGAAGGAGAGGTGTGAGGGTGGTGGAGGGGGCACACCAGTAGAGGGTGAGAAGGGTGATGGGCAGGAGGGGAGGGATTTCAGTAGCTCGGTGGCACAAGAGGTATAGTAGGAGTTAAATTCCCCTGCTATGGCTGGTGGGTCAGACACTAGTGAGCTATTTACTTTAAGTCCTGGGGGGGTGGGTGAGATGACAGGGAAAATAGGGTGTTGGCCACCTTCCAGAACTCAAAAGGGGAATTTATGTTGGTGATGAAGGCAGATTTGAAATATTTGGACTTGGCTAACCTTGTAGCCCTGGTGCATGTGTTTCAGAGCATGTGGTAGTTCGCAAGGTTATTAGGATGCTGGGTGGCTTTATGATGCTTCCAGGCCCAATCTCTAGCCCTGAGACAGGCCAGAAGTTCAGGGGTTATCCAAGGTAAGTGGTTACCTCTGACGCTGGTTTGTTTTAGTGGGGCAAAAACGTTCCAGTTTACAAGAAAGATTTCTTTGAAGTAGGCAAGGGCCTTATCAACTGAGGGGATAGAGGTTAGAGAGGACCAGTCAGAAGTGGCAAGGTTACTCAGGAGAGGTTCAAGGTCAAGAGACTTGAAAGAGCATAGTTGTATGGTTTTGTGCTGTGATTTAGTTCTGTGGACTTTCGTAACTATGACTATTGGGTTATGGTCACTGAGAGCATCAGGGAGGATGCCAGAGGTGATGATGTGGTGGGGGTGGGAGTTAAGGGCCCAGTGGAGTAGGGAGTGTTGCTGTGTCGTGTGGTTTGGATGGGTGGGTTTGGAAATCAGTTGGGAGAGGTTTAGGGCTCCAATTTCATTTTTAGTTTTGGTAGTTTTAGGTGACAACCAATTTATATTGACGTCGCCTAGGATGTATAATTCCCCAGAGTGAGCAAGGAAAGTGATGGAGGTTAGGAGGTCTAGCGCAACTGAAGGATGGATCTTTGGGCAGCAGTAAATGCCAGCTATGAAGATTTGAAGAGTGAAGGGGAGGGTCACATGGATAGCTATGGCATCATGGGTCTCAGGATTAGAGGATGAGTAGGTGATAGAATATTAGATGGAGAGTAGGACATAAATGGCCACACCACCACCCCTGCCAGCATGGTCTTGCCTTAGCAGTGAGTAGCCAGGAATGGAGACCGAGTGGTCAGGGATAGTGCTCTTTAGCCAAGTTTCAGAGATGATTAGAATGTCTGGTTTTAGAGCGCACACCATGGTCTGAATCTGGTCTGTTTTTTGCAATGAGCTGCGGGTGTTTAGATGTAGGATCTTTAAGCCCTTGGGAGGACTGAGAGAAACGTGCAGAGGGAGGTAGTAGAGGGAGAAGCACCAGAGGAGCTAGGGGCAATAGGGCCTGGGTTAGGGTGGATTATCCCCAGCAGAGAGCAAGAGAAGAGTGAATGTGAGAAAGTGGAGCTTAGGGTAGTTAGGAGAGTTTGAAGAGGCTGGCGGGGAGGTTGGTAGATCTGTGGATAAGGTAGTGGATGAGTGAGAAAGAAGAAGGTGGAGAACCGTAGTGAAAGTGGACACCGTTATCAAAGCTGCATGAGGAATAGTGGTAGAGTGAGACCATATTTCAAGTGGGGGGGGGAGTGATGGCATGGATGTGGGTAGGGGATTGGAGATAGTAACTGATGGGGTCAGGAGAGCTATTAGGACTAGATGAGTAGTGAGCAAGTGGTGGTGGTAGGAGAGGTATATGATCAGAACAAGGGGGAAAGAGGAGAGTAGGGATGCATTGTTCATAAAGGCAGAGAAAATTGGTGAACAACTGATTTATGAACATGGTTCATTTTGGTTCATTTCATTTTATTGTTTACTGTGGAAAGGCACATTGAGCAAAACTGTCCTTTTTTAAGTGCAACCAGCATCTACAGATTTACAACACAAAATCTAAAAATACATAAATTACAGTAAAATTATTCACAACAGTGAATCTGATTATCTAAAAGATTAAACAACTGTTTTTTTTTTCTTAAATATAGGCACAGATCTACTAGTCTTAATAGATTCTGGTAGATGTTTGTAAGCACTTGGTCCAACATAATCAAATGCTCTTTGGTTAAAATTTCTAACAAAATTGATTCCTGCCATCTACACTGACTTTATTTGCTGTATTGGAAAAGACATCATGGCTTGATGCTTGAGTACCAGTTGTCAACTGTGGTTCACAATGGCTTTTATCATGTAAGAAACATCTCCCAGAGTATAAGCCTGTTTTGACAATTGATGACCTGAACACCCTAGTGCTTGCCTTCAGGACATATTGGTTGGATAACTGTAATGCAAATTAGGTTATCTGCAAGGTTGATGCACCTCTTGCAGCTGCTGCAGAACATACCGACCAGACTAGTCATCGTTGCAACTCACTCTGATCATCTTATACCAGTGCTTTGTGAGCTGCATTGGCTGCCAGTACAGTGGCGCATTGCCTTCAAGGTGGGTTTTGCCCACCTCTAAAGCCCTGCACAGTATTGACCTGGGTTACCTGTTAGAGCTCTTGAATCCTTACTAACTGAATTGCCCTCTCTGGTTATCTGAACAAGAACATTTTGAGATCCTGAAGTCTAAGCTAAAAAAATATATCTGGGGATCAGGTTTTGTATTTGCTGTAGTAATCTTTTGGAATTCTTTGCCTCAGGACCTCAGAGAAGCCTCATTGTTGATGGTGTTTTAAGTCTTGTTTAAAGTGTATCTGTTTCTCTTGGCCTACCCATACTCATAATGAGCATTAACTGTTGATGCTAACTGGTTGGGATCTATTTATATATTTATAGCTCTACTCTATTAAATGTTATTTATTTACTGATGACTTTGCTCTATTAAGTGTTGTAATCTTTTTTTTTTTTTGTAAGTCTGTTTATCCCTCCTTGCACTTTTGGATGAGACCTCTTTCAGCCATCTCCAGCACCCACATCCTGTCCAGCTGAGACCCTCCTGCTCGTGGTACTGGACTCCTTTGGTTCATCCACAACACATCTGATGGCCAGACTCCTGGTCTTGCCCCTTGAGGCAGGGCTTCCTTTAGCACCTCAACAACCTCCCCCATACAATCCAATTTGGCCACAGGTGGAGGTGATGGCCAGGGGCAGCCAGTCAAAGAGCAGGTCAGATTTGGCAGAGGACATGGTGGGCAACAGCAGCGTCACCCTCTCATTTCACAGTCATTTTCCACTCTGATTTCTTTGCTGGAGAAAGGAAGTGCAGTGACATCCTGGTGATGTCAGATGTGCTCCCATGCCTGACACACCAACGTCTGCCTCTCCTCCAATCCCTTTGTTCCAGCAGTCTCTGACTCACTGACCCCTAGCCAACACTAGGGGTCAGACTACTGCTGAGCACCGCAACCCACTGACCACAGAGGAGGAGAGCTGTCTGCTAGATGCTCAATCCTACCCCCCCAGCCAACACTCCAGGCTCATTCCCGAACCCAGGTCATTGGCATCGCAAGCAGTAGTGCTACCACTTGTGCCAGCAGGCTTGCTTAAATGTTACAATCTTATCATATAAGGCACCCAGAGCCTAAGAGGAGTGGTGCCAAACAAATATTTCCAACACCTCTATTGTAATTTCCACTTGATGACATTTTGTGCTCCCCATGTAACCTGATTATCTACTACTTGCAGTCTGTCCATAGGTTGGTCAGTAAAAGAAGTCTTAAGGTCTTCTGCAATCTCTTTCTTTCAGTTAGCAAGTTAGTGCCACTCTCTGAAGTTATCTGGATCTACCCTCTCACTTGCACACTTCTTACTTCTGACATAGCTTAAATTTCCTTCCAATATCCCTGGCAATACTACTATCCTAGCCACATTTTGCTTTCCTAATAACCTCCTTACACTCTTGCTGTAAGCATTTACACATTACCCTGGTGCTGTCTGCATTAAAGGCTTTCATTTTGCTCTTAAGTTTCTCCCTCATTGTTTGGCTCATCCAAGTTTGTGTCATTTTAGTTCTCCTGGTCTTGGCCCCTCTAGGAACAAATTCCCCTCACAGCCTTTTCTGTTATTGAATTTAACCAAGTCAACAGCTCCTCAACCTACTCTTTTCTCTGACTGCTTTGGTTTCCTTTAAATTATTTCCCTAATTTCTGTGAAGTTGGTCCTGATAAAATTCAACGTCTCAGTAATAGTTTTCTCTCTCTCTCTCTCTCTCTCTCTCTCTCTTCTCTCTCTCTCTCTCTCTCTCTCTCTCTCTCTCTCTCTGTCTCTCTCTCTCTCAGTCCATGGATTAGAAATCTAATCATACAGTGGTTGCTGTTTCCTAGATGTTGGTTTCCATGATGATCACTTACAGTGCATGTGAAACTGTGCCTAAAGGATAAGGTCAATTGCGGCTGACATCTGCACCAGCTGTTGAAGACCCTGCCGTGCCAAAACTGTTTGACTGCTGGTAAACTTCAGTATGTATATGATCAGTATATGCTCACCCGCTGGGAAAAAGGGAGATTCTGCCACAATCTGGGTAAAATAAAGTTCCCAGCTGAGTGAAGGCATGGGTTGGTGTCCGAGAGCTTTTTTCTTGATTCTTCACCCCCTGATATACCTCCATCAATAAAGTAGAGCTGATAAGGTCATCCAGGTAACGGAAGAAATGTATCCACCATTTGTGATGGGCTACTGCCAATAACATGAGGATGTCTGTGAACACCCTTGGAGCTGAAGGAGTTCTAGTTTCAAGTTTATTTAGGGTTTGGTCATTGAGTGTAAGCTTGTTTGCAATGACAACCCTACATACATACATAACAATGTTATATCATATAAAAGGTTTAAGTACAATATAAAAATCACTTATAAACAGTAACTAATCTCAGTATACAGTATGTACATTCATATAAATAAAATATCAATCAGTTGACAAACACGAGTGCTCAGACATTTCAGGGAATCAATCAATATAGATCTAGGGTATTGAGACTGCGTTATCCCTTCCCTGCATTAAGCACACATGTGGAGTGGTGAGAGGAACCATGTTTTTATTTGTCTGATAGAAGGGGTATTTTGTTCTCTGTATTCAAAATGTCTTGGGGAAGGAATTCCACACTAAAGGTACCCAGTAGCTAAAGAAGTACCTGGCCCTTGCAGTGACAATCCAAGGGGATGCCAGTTCCAAAAGACATGCACTTCTCAGACAAACAAGCTTTTCCCTAAATACCAGCCTGTCTGTTAAATAATCTGGGACTTTGTGCTGTACATATTTTAGTGCGAAAAGCATTTTATGCAAGGTACATCTATTGGTGAGAGATGTCCCACCTAATTTTTATTATATACAGGTCACAACTATGAGTATCATATGGACTATTTATTTAATTTTTATTTATTTTAAAATTTTGGCAGCCAGGATGGGCACACTGAGCCAAGGCTCATTTCCAGGTGCAACCAAGGGAACGACGGAAATAGAGGATACAGTCATAAAGTATACAGTTAGAACTTATTATACATAGAAATCAGTGGCTGCTCTAAAGTTGTTGTGCATGTTCTAAAAGTTGCTGTGCAAATTCTAAATGGCGTTGAGCACGTTCAATAACCAAGTGCACCTCTCAAACAGCTCGCGCTGTATCCCGGTCTCCCGCTCAACACTGTCATCCTTTGCCATTCTGCAGGTAGTCTCACTCGCTTCACAGCTGTGGCATGAATAGACAACTTAAAAAAAAAAAGTCCTAAAAAAATGTCAGCTGCAGTGTTTTCTAAACAAATGACAGAAAGACAAAAGTTAATTGAAGACCAGGAAAATAATAGAACAGCATAGAAGCCAGCTTCTGACATTCTTCTGATAAAATCCTTTTTTGCTGACAGAGGTGAGAACTGAGACCTCACAGAAATTCCAGTTGAAGAGTTCAACCCTCTACTAGTTGATTTTATTTTTAAGATTAAAAGAGTGGATGACACAGAATATGAACCAACCACACTGCGGGGGCTTCTTAGGTAACGTAGACTGCTACCTGATAAAAATAATTATCCTCATTTAATTTACTATGGAAAAAATGCAAAATTCATGCAGACTGTTACATCTATGTCAGCCAAACAAAAGTATTTAAAAAAAATAGGGAAAGGAACTAAACTGAACCGAGTGGATCCACTGACAGACAACACAATTGAGTTACTTTACACCTCTGGGACACTCAGTTTACAGAATCCAACATCTCTGTCAAATATGATATTCTTTAACATTGAGCTATATTTTGCTCTGTGTACAGCACAACAAAATGCTCTAAAGTGGGGTGATATAACTCTTTCCACAGACTCAGATGGACACACATTCCTAGAGTATAGGGTGCGTCAAACTAAAATCAGAGCAAAAGAAAACCCAAGAAATGTAAGACCCCCAAACCCCAGAATTTATGGAGGACTGACACCCCTCAAAAGAGATCCAATCATAGCATATCAAAAGTATACCAGGAAATGATCACCAAGCATGCTGAACCCTGATGCACCATTCTATTTGGCACCTAATTTGAATTACAAGCCTGTTTCTTATTGGTATTGTGCCATGTGAATAGGGGAAAATAAAAATCCGGCACATGATGCAGCATATGAAGATCAATGCAGACATAACAGACACAAAAAGGATCACAAACCACTCGACAAGGTAAACGTCAATCCAAAAGTTAATAGATGCACACATTCCACCCACTACTGTCCAGCAGGTATCAGGACATAAAAACATTTAGTCTATCAATGCTTGCTCTGTGATGTCTGAAGAAATATAAAAGCAAAACTCAGCAATCTTCACCTCTTCATGCTCAGCTCCTGTGCTGCCAGACTCCAACTAGCAGCAGTCTGAAATAACCAAGTACACTACCAAGGAGATACCTACCAGAGATGTCATGGAAAATGCCAACACAATAATTCCACAACCAACCATGAGCCACTGGTGCACCCAAGTCAAGTTTCATGCAGCTGCTTGGAACAAAATGCACATTCAAGTCTGCTGTGACTGTGAAAATAATTAATTACAATGAATTAGCAATCAAAAGAAGATGAGTAAATATCATATCAGATTCTTCCAATGACTCTGATTAGGGTAAATCACAAAAATAATTATTTGCACTTTTTCACAATGCCCGAGAAACAATCAACTCAAAACAAGTCTTTCTTTCACCTATTGCAGAGTCACAAGTGCAAGACATCATGGGACAAGTAGGATGAATTTTATTTTCATCACTAAAGACATAGTTATGTTGTTTAACTAAAAAACATAAAAGAAAAATTTGAATATTCTATAAATGTCCTCTACTGTTGCTGTTCTATAAATGTTCTGCTTAGTCTTATTCTACAAATGTTATATTTTTATCACATTAAAAAGCACAGTAAATAATAAGCAACTCTCCTGTGATTTTTTCCATTTTCTTTGTGACCCATATACTATAACAAATAAAGTATGGGTGCCCATACACAACTCGCCTTGTGTTTCCATCTCGGGTTGAGGTGCCAGCATGGACCTCTCGAGCTTCGCTCTCAAGGTCCATACGCTGGTATCTCAACCTCTCGATGGAAACACAGGCTTGTTGTGTATGGGCGCCCATACTTTATTCTTATATACTGGTAGTTGTTTTTCAGACAGTAGTAAACAGCAACAGTTTAAAATAACAGTTGGCTTACTCTAAGTTGTTGAGGTAACGTATATAGTAAACAGCTAGGAACAAATTACAGTTCTATATAGTAGCTAGTTAACTATACTAAATGAAATAATAAATTAAACAATAATTAAATATAAAATGTAATAATTATAGATAATTTAAATGATGTATGTTTAGAAGTTTAGTTTGCTGAGATAGAAGCTGGGAAATCAGGGGGAGAATAGATTGGTACAAGTTGAAGGGGGAATAAGTTTTTTTAAATTCTTTAAAGCAGTTATAGAGGAAACAAGAGGAAGAAAGGTTGGGAGAGAGTTCCAGAGGGAGAGGAGACAATAAAAAAGGCTGCCTGCCCTGCAATGGAGCATGGGTGGGGGATGGAGACGATACAGGGGTCTCTAGACCTGAAGGAGTAGGTAGAGGGGTCAGAAGGGGAGAGGAGTGAGGAAAGATAAGAGGGAAGGGAACCAAACCAGAATTTAGCAATTAAGGTTGTACAGTGATATTGATGGCATAGGAGGACAGGTAATAAAGAAAGGAGGAATAAAGGGAGCAATGGTTGGAGTGGGTGGATGGGGAGTTGGAAGCAAAGTGGCAGAAGGCATTAAATAGAGAATCATGTCTAGAGAGGGTGGAGGAAGGAGCAGAGCTATAACCAACATCTGTGTAGTCAAATACAGGAGTATTATTTTTATTAGCAGTTCCTGCAGGATTTGAGGGGAGAGGCAGTCCTTGTACAGGACACCAGGTTTGGAGCAAAGTTTAATGTTCATAGTATCAATATAAGTGGAAAAGTTGAGTCTACTGTCTAACCAAATACCTACAGTAAGTATTTGAAAGCAGGGACAACTTCAAAGGGTGTGTCATCAAGAGTGGAGAAACCAGGGGTGGATGAAAGCTTGGCAAGTCTTTGACTCATACCAAAGGTCACAGACACTGTTTTCTTGGTATTTACCCTTAGCTGATTGGCTTCAAATCAATGCAATACATTGTGGAAGCCGTTCTGTAGTGGGGTCTCCACTTTGGAGATTGAGGGACCTGAGGTATAAATAAATGTGTCACCAGCATACATGTGGATATGAGTGGAGTTACAAGCTGATGGGAGGTCATTTAGAAAGACACAGAATAGAACAGGACCCAACATTAATTCCTTGGGGACATCCTCTAGAATGGGGGAGGGGATAGGACTCTACCAACTTGAACACATTGTTTGTGGTCTGTGTGGTATGATCATAAACAGTCCACAGCCTGCATGGAGAGACCAGCAAAGTGTAACTTGTTTAAGAGAATAGGGTGGCCTACAAAGTCAAAAGCTTTAGCAAGAGTTATGAATACTGCTACAGTGATGTGGCCCTGGTCCATCTCCATAAAGACAGAGTCAGTAAAATGGAGTACAGAGGTGGCCAGCTCATTGGCGCAGGGGTAGGATTTCTGCCTGTGATGCTGGTGACCTGGGTTCAAATCCTGACTCAAGTCATCAGATGGCCGGCCGGGGAGGGAGGATTGAGCGCCCCATGGACTGCTCTTCTCCTCCGGGGGGAGGAGGGTGATCGAGTGTCTGGTGCAAAAGTGCAGACCCCCTGGCGGAGGTTGGGGGGTCTGATGCAGCTGGTGTCTGATATGTGAAGAGGCAGGATAGATGTTGGGTTTGTCCCACTGACATCGTTGCACGTCTTGCCTCTTGAGGGGATTAGCATCCACAAAAAATGCTGCCTGTCCCAGGAATGATGCCACTTCCTAGTACCGTGGCTCCCCCCAAGGTACCCGACCCCGACCGAGACCATGTTCTGCTGGATGGCCCACCCTGTGGCCCCATCCAGGGGAGTAAGCCTAGGGAGCTCTGCCGGTCGCAGTGATGTGGCCTGTAATCTGGACCTGTCTCTGTGGAGTGGGGTAGTCTCAGCAGCCCCACCTTGGGGGGGTAAGCCAGGGTGAATCGGGGATCGGTTACAGGGGGAGCAGTGGGTCCAGGAGGTAGTGGTGATAATATGGGACAGGCGGCACCAACAAAAATAAATAAGTAAAAAATGGAGTACAAAGGTAACAATAGAGTGTGTTTTTTTTCTGAAACCAGATTGAAAAAGGAAGAAGAAATCTGTGGAATACAGAAAGTCAGCAAATCTGGAATACACAGGAATTCTTTAAGCTTTGCCAGGGTAGGAAGAAGAAAAACTGACCTGTAGTTACCAGGAGAAGAAGGGTCACAACCTTTGTGTAGAGGGAGCACCTTTGCAATTTTCCAAGCTTGAGGAACTGTACTAAGTGAGAAGCAAAGGTTTAAGAGGTGGGAGGGTAATGGTGGGGCAGAGATTTGAAGGAGATTGTGGGTCAATACCATCAGGACTGGTTTTAGAGGGACTGAGTGATTTAATGGCAAGGAGAACCTTGTTTGGGGAGACTGGAAGGAAGTTGAAACCACATGATGAAGTGGGAGATGGGAAAGCAGAAGGCTCTAGAGCAGGTTGATTGGGAATGGCGTAGGTTGTGAAGAAGGTATTAAAGATGGAAACAACAGAAGAGGAATCAGAGACCAGCGAGCCATCGACTTGTAGAGTTGGGGAGGTTAATTGAGGAAGGGGATCAAAAAGTGAGTGAATGACCCTCTAAAATTTAGAAGGGGAATTTGAACTGGAGTTAAGGTTAGATTTGAAATAAAGGGCTTTAGAAGCATGAATTACTTTAGCACAGTAGTTTCTGAGGGATTTGTAAAGGAGAAGATCAGATAAGGACTGGGTGGATTCATAATGCACCCAGGTGAGGTCACAAGATTTGCACAGTTGTATGATATCAACAGAGATCCCAGGGTGGTGTTAGCGTTTAACCCTACACCTTTTCAGAGCAGCATGGGTGTTCCAGACCCTTGCTGAAAAAAGCACAGAAGATCATGAGAGTCAAATCATTGTCAGGAGCAGAGTAGACAGGGGACCAGTTAGAGGTGGAAAGGTCATGAAGGAGGGCTTCAGTGTTGAGGAACTTAAGGGGCGTAAGCCAGAGGTATTTGGGGTGTGAGTAAGAAAGGCATATTTTTCTAACACAATAGGAGATGTAATGATCACTGAAGATGTCAGATAGGATATCAGCAGCAGCTATGCGATGTGGGTGCTAGGCAAGTATCCAGTTGAGGAGGGGAATGGTTAAGGGAATGAGGATTTAATTGTGTGGTTCATTTATTAATTGTGATAATTTTAGAGATTCAATCATGCTTGCATTCTTGTGGACTGGGAGCAGCCAGTTTAAGCTGAAATCCTCGAGAAGTATGAGTTCACCAGTAGAGGTATGAGATACAAGAGAGGTGAGAGGCGATAATATCAACCAGGGAGAGGGCTGAGATCTTTGGAGAGGCATAAATCACTTGGACAAAGATGGGGAGAGAGTGGGAGGAGAGTTTCAATAGTAGTAGCTCATGTGAGGAAGGGAGAGACTCAAATAGAGAGATGGAACGGGATAGATTTTAACATATATAGCAACCCCCCACCTCACTTGCAATGGTCCTGATGAACAAGATGATATCCAGGGGGAATTAAACTGGAATCGTGGACTGTGTAAGAGAGTCAAGTTTCTGAAATACACAGTAGCTCAGGTATATACTGAGAGATCCAAACTTTATGGGGATCAAGTTTGGGGCTCAAACGCCTAGCATTTATATGGAAAAGTCTTAGGCCTTTTAGTAATGTAGGGGGAGATACAAAGGAGGAAGGACTAGGGTTGGTTTGGACATCCCCAGCTATGAGGAAGAGAAGAATGAGATGCAGGAGAGAGGGACAAGACTTCTGCTTCACATGGAGGTGTGTAGTTTTGATGTGGAGAGGGGGAGAAAAAGATAAATGAAGTCAGTAAAGGAGTTTTAGATGCAGGGAGTAAGTTGGTAAGATACTGGGGTGAATAGTAGGGGAAAGGAGGTAGGGAGGAAGGAGGAGAAGTAAGTGAGAGGTAAGTGGGGGAGTGGGGGTTAAAAACATTTGGGAAGTGGGGGAGAGGGAGGGTGTACAGAAGACTATTTGTGAGGGAAGAGAGGATAAGTATAGGAAGGAAAGTAGCAAAAGGTAGTAGTGGGGGAAGGGAGCATAGTAAGAGGAGAGGGTAGGAGAGGAGCAGGCAGGGCAGTAAGACAAAAGCAGCAGGAGTAGTAGGTTAGATGCTGTAGTGGGGATTTGGGTTAAGAACTAACTGGGACAAACAATGAAAACAGAAATATAAGCGGATCTCAGGAATGTTTAAAACAGTTTAAAACAAAGCATGCCAGTCTGGTGAACAATATGTCTAACTTGTGTATTTTGTCCTTTGTACAGAACTCGTAAGCAATATCAGCATAATCGAAAATGGGGAAAAAAATTGTGTTTGCACTCCTTGTAGTCTTGTCTCAAATTTCATGCACTCTTTCTTCCAATATAGGGCTCCCAAGCATTTGCCAATTCTGTGTATGAGTTTTGTAACATGTAGGTTAACTGACCCATGGGTATCTATCCAAGAACCTAAATATAGTACAGGGAGTGAGCCCTGTGCTAAAAATCTTGGCCTTGAATTGCATATGGAAGAGGTCTCTGACGTGAGTAACTAATTTGAATATGCATGTAGTCATCCTCTAGGTTGATGGATGCTAGGAAATCTCCTGTATGGACTGTCTTGTTTTAAAAGAAGTAATATGCTCCTTTTTAAGATGGATATGTCAAAGTACATAAAATAACATACACAAAGCAGCACATATATGCACACAAGATAAAATACAGAAATACATTAATGACATAATATGCTTCATCAAACAGTTTTAAAGTGTAAGAGCATCCTAATAAGCTGACCCAGAAGATTTAAGGTTTAACAGTATGGGCCTGTCCTGCAGGACCATGGACTGATGAGTCAGCACACTTTTGTATGGAACTACGTTTTGTGGCAGTTAGATTCTCTGCCATAGCAGGACTGAACTCTTCCTCTATGACTAGAAACCTCCTAAAAATGAGTTCTACTTTCCTTCAGTAACAGAAACTCAATATGGAGCTTCGACTACCTCAGAAGAGAACAATTTGAGACCCTCAAAAGGATGGTCTACACGTTTTTTACTGGGGAAGGGAAAGTTTGGTTTCTTTGATTTACTTGAGCCCCTTAGTACTGTAAGCTCATCTCTGAAAAGTATACTGATAATGAATGTGGAATTATGAAGTAGCTCTTTGCGAACTGGTCAGCTGAACAGTTCCATAGCCAAAGGTGCCCCCGTGGTGGCCACTAAGTTGGAAGATGACTTAGCAGCACCTTCCAAGACAACTAAGGTGGCATTCATATGAAACTGTCACACATTTGCACTAGGGGAACATTTTGTGAATTTCTGACTCTAGGAGGTTTTCTGCAATTTGCATGTGCCCTCCACCAGGGCACTTGCTACAAAACATGAGGTCACAGAGGCATTAACTACTCTTCCTGTACTTGTGAAAGCTCTCTTACTGGACATGTTTTTTCTTTGATCCATTGGTTCCTTGGGGAACTCACAACCCTAATAGGAACTTTTATCTTTAAATAAGTTTTTATTGAGATTTTTTGGAATAACACAGAGCAAACACAGTGCACAATTTCTCTCAAGCTGCAGTGGGTCACAAATCATCAAACAGGTTAATTACATTTGTTGTACACAAGGTTATTGCCATGAGATCACTTATAAACAGAGCAACTCAGATGATTGCTCATCAAGCTATTTCTCGGTTGGCAGGTGAGGTGGACATCTCTGTATCAAGATTAGGGGTAGTGAGTGTAGCTCTTTGTCCTATAGGTTAAAGGAACCTCTGAGGGATGTCTCTTATAGTAGAAGAGACTCTGACTATGAAGTTAAGGAGAGGGGACCGCAACACAAAGCTGAGTGGTTCTGTCTGCCCAAACCTCACTAAAGGTCTCTCTTATACCATAAAGACATCCCTCATAAGCCCTATTACCTTAAGATAAATCCCTTGAGTTTAGCTTGAGTGATTTATCAGTTCAGAGTATTTTTTATTACATTTTGATGACCAGATAGGCCCACTGAGACTAAAAGTCCCTTTTTCCATCAGTCCTTATTTTACTGTACAGTCCTCTTCCCTAGCACCAAAGTGGAGCACTCCCTCCCAGTGTTCCTGCATAACAGCATAAAATACACAGAATAAGAGGTGTGGTGGCTTTGTGCATTGATTGGCTGAAATCACCCTTAGTGCTTTATAAAGTGTATAGTTGTTGACTCTAGATACAAAACCAGACACTACGGAAACAGTAATAAATGTAGCAAGATTCTAGCATGGGATCTTAAAAGGGAAGTCGAGGCCAGATATACAGAGGATACAAGATGGGCAGGAGTGAAATATGGAAAATATCTACATGAGTGAACAGTGACCTCGGGATACCTCATGAGTGGCAAAGCATAGCACAGCCACGAGTGAAAGTGTCCCGAGGTCACTGTTTATGAGTGTAGATATGTTCCATATTCTACTTCTGCCTATCATTTGTTTGATAGCCTAGTGCTAGCTTTGGCAGACAGAAATCTTGCTTTTAGAGCAAGGAGCAGCTGACTACAAAACTAGAACTTTTTTTTACTAATAGAACACTTCTATCTCAGCAGGAGTCAGTGCCTGATGGGATTAAGAAAACAGATACCTTATTAGAAGTGGGGGGGTCTCATTTAGGTTAAAAAAAAAAGAAAGAGTGTGTTTTTCTGTGTTGGGGAAAGGGAGTTTGTTAAGTCAGGAGTAGCAAAGTTAATTGGGGGTGTGGCTTAGGAGTTTAGGAGTACAAAAGCAGGTGTCTCCAATTACAGTTCCCTAGTGCTAGCTTTGGCAGACAGAAATCTTGCTTTTAGAGCAAAGAGCAGCTGACTACAAAACTAGAACTTTTTTTTACTAATAGAACACTTCTATCTCAGCAGGAGTCAGTGCTTGTTGGGATTAAGAAAACAGATACTTTATTAGAAGTGGTGGGGTCTCATTTAGGGTAAAAAAAGGAAAGTCAGTGTGTTTTTATGTGTTAGGGAAAGGGAGTTTGTTAAATCAGGAGGGGAGATGTTAATTGGGGATGTGACTTAGGACCTTAGGAGTACACATGCAGGTGTCTCCAATTATAGTTCCCTAGTGCTAGCTTTGGCAGACAGAAATCTTGCTTTTAGAGCAAGGAGCAGCTGACTACAAAACTAGAACTTTTTTTACTAATAGAACACTTCTATCTTAGCAGGAATCAGTGCTTGTTGGGATTAAGAAAATAGATACTTCATTAGAAGTGGGGGTCTCAATTAGGGTAAAAAAAGAAAGTCAGTGTGTTTTTCTTGTTAGGTAAAGGGAGTTTAAGTCAGGAGGGGAGAAGTTAATTGGGGTGTGGCTTAGGAGTACAAAAGCTGGTGTCTCCAATTACAGTTCCCTAGTGCTAGCTTTGGCAGACAGAAGTCTTGCTTTTAGAGCAAGGAGCAGCTGACTACAAAACTAGAACTCTTTTTTTGCTAATAGAACACTTCTATTTTAGCAGGAGTCAGTGCCTGTTGGGACTAAGAAAACAGATACTTTATTAGAAGTGGGGGGGTCTCATTTAGGGTAAATAAAAAAGAAAATCTGTGTTTTTCTCTGTTAGGGAAAGGGAGTTTATTAAGTCATGAGGGGTGAAGTTAATTGATGGTGTGACTTAGGAGTGCAAAAAGCAGGTGTCTCCAATTACAGTTCTCTAGTGCTAGCTTTGGCAGACAGAAATCTTGCTTTTAGAGCAAGCAGCAGCTGACTACAAAACTTTAACTCTTTTTTTACTAATAGAACACTTCTATTTCAGCAGGAGTAAGTGCCTGTTGAGATCAAGAAAACAGATGCTTTATTAAAAGTGGGGGGGGGTCTCATTTAGGGTAAAAAAAAGAAAGTGAGTTTTTCTGTGTTAGCGAAAGGGAGTTTGTTAAATCAGGAGGGGAGACATTATTTGGGGGTGTGGCTTAGGAGTACAAAAGCAGGTGTCTCCAATTACATTTCCCTAGTGCTAGCTTTGGCAGACAGAAATCTTGCTTTTAGAGCAAGGAGCAGCTGACTACAAAACCTAGAACTTTTTTTTACTAATAGAACACTTCTATCTCAGCAGGAGTCAGTGCCTGTTGAGATCAAGAAAACAGATACTTTATTAAAAGTGGGGGGGTCTCATTTAGGGTAAAAAAAAAGAAAGTCAGTGTGTTTTTCTGTGTTAGGGAAAGGGAGTTTGTTAAGTCAGCAGGGGAGAAGTTAATTGGGGGTGTGGTTTAGAAGCTTAGGAGTACAAAAGCAGGTGCCTCCAATTACAGTTCCCTAGTGCTAGCTTTGGAAGACAGAAATCTTGCTTTTAGAGCAAAGAGCAGCTGACTACAAAACTAGAACTTTTTTTTACTAATCGTGGGAGCAGCTGCACAAGGGAGGGAGCTGGATGTTATTGTCCACCTAGGGACAAATGACCTGGCTGGGAATGGGGTCAGAGCAGTGCAAGAGGACTTTGAAGAATTGGGGAGGGGCCTTAGATAAGTAGCACATACGGTAACCTTCTCAGAGGTGCTGCCTGTCTATGGCAAGTGTAATGCTAGGGTACTCCACACCATGGGATTCAATGAATGGTTGAAAAACTGGTGCAGAGCTCAGGGTTTTGGCTTCACTGGGGACTGGGGGTCCACCTGGAGGGATGCAGGCCTATACTGGCGTGATGGTCTGCTTCTGTCTGGGAGGGGAACAAGGATCCTTGGTGATAGGTTTAAATGCTTCATTGACAAGCATTTAAACTAGCCAAGGGGGGGCACTGAAAAGAAGCAGGGGAAACCCCAGCCTCCCCCCACAAAACACAGTAGAGAGGTAAACCAAGGTAGAGAAGTCAAAAGGGAGCAGGACAGGGGTAAATGCAGAAAAAGGTAGTAAGGAGAGGGATGGGGCTAAAAGAGGGAAGGCCATCAAAAAATGGAGGGTGATGAGTACCAATGCCCGTAGTCTGTGTAACAAGCTCCCTGAACTAGTGGCCTTGATGGAAGAGGGACACCTGGATATCGTGGCAGTCACAGAAACATGGTATGCTGAGAACCACGAATGGGATGTCGACATACCAGGGTACACAAGCTACGGGAGAGACAGGGAGGGTAAAAGAGGAGAAGGAGTAGCTCTCTATATAAGGGAAGGGATCAAAGCAATGGAACTAAAGGATAAACAGGGTGTAGAGGAGGCACTGTGGGTCACCCTGGAGACAGGATATGGCACCACAATCCACAAGGGGGTTATATACAGACCCCCATCTCAGGGGAGGCAATGGACAAGGAAATGATAGAAGGCATCCTTAGAATGGCAGAGAAAGGGGAGATATTGTTGATTGGGGACCTGAATATGCCAGATGTTAACTGGAGCACCTTTGCTGCAGCCACATCCAAGAGAAGGGTTATTCTCGATGCACTACAGCTAGTGGTGGAACCCACTCAGGAGGGAGCACTCTTAGACCAGGTACTGTCAAATGAGCATGGAGAAAGGATCTCAGATTTAGAAGTGGGTAGCCATCTGGGAACACGTGACCACCAGTGTGGTTCACGATAAACACAGCCACAGAGTCAAGCCATACAAAAGCAAGAGTACTGGACTTTAGGAGGCTGACTTTGGGAAAATGGGAGAGTGCCTCAGAAAAGCACTAGCAAACGGGCAAGAAGGAGGGGTGGAGGAACAATGGGGAAAAATCAAAACAGCCATCACAGAGGCAACAAGCTTTTGTGTGAAGCAAATCAACAAAGTAAAACGAAGGAAAAAAACACTATGGTTCCCAAAAGAGGTGGCGGGGGAAGGTTAAGGAGAAAAAGGTAGCATTCAGGAAGTATAAGGAAACAGAAAGAGCAGGACAGAGAACTGTACCAGTTAAAGCAGAAGGAAGTGGGAAGGCAGTCAGAATAACAAAGGCCCAAACTGAGGAAAAGATAGCCAACTCAGTTAGAAGGGGATAAAACCTTTTATAGGTACATCAGAAGGAAGCAAGACCAAGGAGGGATAGTGAGGCTTAATAAAGGGAAGGGAGGGTGGGCAGAGGGGGACAGGAAAAAAGCAGGGATATTGAATGAATACTTCTGCTCAGTATTTACAAAAGAAGAGGAGGGGGAGGTACCTAAATCAAAGAATAGAAGCACTCTGGATAGGGAAGTCGATACCAGTCCATTCACAGAAGAAAGGGTTCTGAAAGAACTCTTAAAACTGAAGGTGGACAAAGCAATGGGGCCTGACGGGATTCACCCAAGAATTCTAAAAGAACTAAGGGTAGAACTAGTGACACCACTGACTACCCTTTTTAACAAATCATGGGAGGATGGTCTGGTACCTGAGGACTGGAGGAGGACGGATGTGATTCCCCTTCACAAAAGTGTGAGCAAGACAGGCAGGAAACTACAGACCTGTTAGTTTGACCTCAGTGGTAGGAAAAATGATGGAATCACTTCTGAAAGAAAGAATTGTTGAATTCCTAGAGGACAGTGGGGCACAGGACCCAAGGCAGCATGGATTCACAGCTGGAAGTTCGTGTCAGATGAATCTAATAGATTTGACTGGGTGACCAAAGTAGTAGACTGGGGAGGGGCTGTGGGCATGGCCTACCTAGACTTTAGCAAGGCATTTGACACTGTCCCACACAAAAGATTAATATACAAGCTAGCTAGCCTTGGAGTGGGTCCCAAAGTGGTAGCCTGCGTAAAACATTGGCTGGACAACAGGATGCAGAGGGTAATAGTAAACAGAGTTCACTCTGAAGAAAGGGGGATTACTAGCGGGGTACTGCAGGGTTCAGTACTGGGACTGGTCCTCTTTAATGTCTTTATAAGAGACACTGCAGAGGGACTAGAAGGAAAAGTATGTCTCTTTGCAGATGACACAAAGATCTGCAACAGGGTCGATACAGGAGGTGCAGTGGAAAGGATGCAAAGGGACTTGGCAAAGTTGGAGGAATGGTCAAATGTATATGGCAGCTTAGATTCAATGCAAAAAAGTGCAGAGTAATGCACCTGGGAAACAAAAACCCAGGGGAAGAATACACAATGGGGGAGGAGATACTAACAACAACAAAAATGGAAAGGGACCTGGGGGTAGTCATATCAGATGACCTTAAGGTGGGCAAGCAATGTGAGAAGGCAGTAAGGAGGGCTGTCGGGATACTGGGATGCATAGGGAGAGGCATCACCAGTAGAAAACAGGAAGTTGTTATCCCTCTGTACAGACAATTGGTGAGACCTCATCTGAAGTACTGCATGCAGTTCTGGAGACCCCATCTCCGCAAGGACATAGACAGAATGGAGGCTGTGCAGAGGAGGGCAACTAAAATGGTGCAGGGTCTGCACCAGAAGACATACGAAGAGAGATTAAAGGAGCTTAATATGTATACCCACGGGGAGAGGGAGGACATGATAGAAACTTTCAAGTACTTCAAGGGAATCAACAAAGTCCAAGAGGGTAGCACCTTTCAGAAGAGATGTACAAGAACAAGGGGCACAATTTGAAGATAACGGGGGGATGGCTCAGAGGCAATGTGAGGAAGTATTTTTTCACGGAGAGGGTTGTAGGTACATGAAACAGCCTTCCTGAGGAGGTAGTGGAGTCAAGGACAGTGAGGGAATTCAAGAAAGCATGGGACAGACATAAGGTAATTCTAGTGGAGAGTAGGAAGAAGTAGGCTGTCGGTTAACTAGGATCTGCAGCTTATCCATTAGGTAGGGAAATGGGCAGACTAGGTGGGCCAAGCGGTCCTTATCTGCTATCAAATTTCTATGTTTCTGTGTTTCTATCTATACAATAGGGCCATGAGTATGTTTTGGTTTGGTAAGTTATTCTTATTCAGAAGTTATTTTTATTTTGAAGTGGTGCAGTGGTTTTATTTCCTCTAGTGGTGGTTGCTGTGCTTCAGTTCTGTGCTGTTATGAATGACTTTGGTTTCAGTTTTCTGAATGTACAAAGTTGCAGTGTTTTTATTGGTTGCTTTTGTGTATGGCTTATCTGGCGATGTTCTGATTGGTTGTGTGAGTGGAGTTGAGTTGTTCATTGGTTGTTTGTGGGAGTGTGGGTGGGAGTTACCTTCAGTTTGCAATGGCGGAAGTTTGCCCGCATTCCTACTGCTCTGGTAACTGTTTCTTTATTTTTGCGATTTCTGGGTTTACTGCATTTTTCTTGGGTTAGTTGTGATTTATATTTTTTTTATTTTGTGGAACTTTACTTGTGCTGTGCTTTCTGCTAGGCATGTGTAGCTTTTCTCCGGTTTACTGTACCAGAGGTGGTAGTGGGGGTGTAGGTTGACTTCCCAGGTGGGAAATCTTGTAGTATTTCCTACTTTTCAGAGTTATTTTACTCATGTATTTTCCGTTTGAGAAGTTATTTTGTTTATGTAGTTTGCTGTGCTCTTTGTGTTGCTTTGTTATTTGGAGTTAGTCGGAGTCTGTGTGTGAGTCAATGATTCGTCGTTTTTTGGATGGGTTTCATTTCATAGTTATGCGCTGCAGGGAGAAGTACACAGAGAAAAATAACGTTACTTTTCTTATTTTAGTGGAAGTTTCTTGGTAATAAAATTGTGTTTCACAGTTGCTTTACTAGTGTGCTACTGTGAAAGTAGTTCGGCATGGGGAGGTTAGCTCACAGAGGGCTGCTGACGTATGCAGTGTATGTATAAATGTAAGATATTATCACAGTGCTTATGTACTGCAGGATTTAATGGTGGTGAGACTTCGTGATTTTATTACATGTAATATCACCTCACCCCATTGTATAAATAGCCAAGGACAGAGGGACAGGCAGGAAAATGGTCACATCACAATCACATATTAACACCTGCTTTATGGACTACTTCAAGAACCTTTATAGTAAGGGAGAGAGAAACCCCAATTGCCCAAGAATCAACTACCATATTCAGGAGCTGTTAAAAGCCCCATTCCCAGTGATAAGTGGTGATGATAAAGCTGCTTTAGATGCTCCCTTATTCACAGAGGAGCTCTCTAGAGATCTTGGTTCTCAGCAATCCAGTAAAGTCTCCGGGCCTGAATGGATTCTGATCAACTTGTACAAAAAATTGCTTTGGCCATACTGGGTCCCCTGGGGAACACTATACTAATGTCACTTGAGCAAGGAGCCCTCCCCCATCTTTTTCTTTCTTTTGTTATCCATATTTGTTCCCCTGCAATGCATCACAGGTGACTGTTCAGCCTTGTTCCTGCCCCTCCTGCCTAGCATCCACCTCCCTGGTCCACCAAGCCCCAGATCCCCCACAGACTGCCCCCGAGGCATGGCAAAGAAGGGCCATCCTCCCCCACCTGGTGACTCATATCCAGATTGTGGGTCAGTGAACTAGTGACAATACGGGGCAGGGGCAGGCAGGCAAGGCTTCATATAGAATGCCACTGCCATTTTTCCCTTTTTTTCTCCCCACTGTCCTTTGTCGCGACATATGGGCAGGTACGTGGAGGCGTACACATGCTATGACTGTGGCCCCTCCCGTTGTGCTGCACAAGCTGTTGGTGCTACCTCCTGTCCTCCACCTGGGGGCAGCCAAGGACAGAGTTGACAGGGCTCCCTCTCCCAGGAGAGGAGAGCTGTCCTCCAGATGCTCAACACCCCCCCATGACCTGAGCTTGTTCCCGAACCCAGGTTGCCGGCATGGTGCGAGGTAAGATGCACAGTGCCTCAACCCTCCATGCCACTGAGCTAGCCTCCCTCCATCTTTTTAACAGACAAGAATCATTCTCACACCCAAGTGCAGGAAATCAAGTCTTGAAAGTACAGTCATGTAGGGGCTGGTTTCAGTTTGTATTCTGTGCAAAAAAATTGCTTTTTATTCCTGTTTACTGCAGTATAGAAGAATGTATCTGGCTAATTCTGCTGACCTTCAAGTTGACATCTGCTGTAAGCAGAAATCCTAGACTCCCCTGCAACTGACATCAGAGAGAGGCTAAACCAGTGGGAGATTCAATAGCCTGTAGTGCATGTCAGAGCTTTTATAAGCTCAAATCAAATACTTGATTATCCGCTGTTCTCCCAGGGCTAAGTACAGTCCTCTGTGACTGTATGTAGCAATGAGCAGACAGCAAGATCAGCAAACAAAATGTTACATTTTTCAGTGATTTAGAGGTTACCATCTGAGCCAGGTAACAATTGCTTGCATTATTATATAGGGAAGGTGGGTTTATGTTTGCAAACATGGCGCTGACCATTGGGTCCACAGGGTTTGTAGGTTGACAAGTTTGGTACATGCCAGTTGTTCTCTAGCTATGGCTCATAAAGAACTGATGCAGGGTTAAACTCTGTAGAAATGTTAAAGGGAAACAATGGACACTAGCTAGATTGAAGCAGTTGTTGCACAAACACCTGATTAGGGCTTTTAGCATGAAAATAGAATTTTTATTTACAGTACCTTTGTGATATGCTACCTCATCCTGAAAGTCCAGTGCTGATCATCATGTTGGCCGAGCCGATGGCAGCCATCTTCATGTTTCACGATTATTAATTCGGAAACAACCTGTGAGCTAGAAGCTCATTTACAAAGGTTCCACGTCATAGTAGAACATACAGTACAACACATAGTAAGGTCACAATTAATCAGATTGCAAAATCACATAAGCAAGTTTACAATACATACTATAGTTACACACAGTTACAAAATTCAAAACATTGTTATAGACATGTAGTATAATGAGCAGGGACATTGAAGGGTTAGAGTATGGCATACTAAAAGTGCTAACTAATGAGACTGTGAAAGAAGAGAATGGCTTACAGAGAAGGTAAGAGAGCCCAATGCTGCCAGATGTAGGCTTTGGCGAATATAAGTAGATTAGATAGCTAGGTGGGAAGGAGGAGGGGGATTGAGTCTTTGGAGAGTTGGAAGGGGAGAGGATGTGGAAATAGTGAGGGGGGTGTGGGAGAGAGGAGGTGAAGGGAGGAACAGTCTAACCAGCGTATTTTGTGAAGCCTTAGAAACAGCCTATCGAGCATATTTTGTGGGCCTTTGGCTAGAATGAGATGGGCCCTCATGCACTAGTAAGGATGGGGGGGAGGGAGAACAGAGCTCCATGGCAGGTGTGGTGAATGAAGGTAATTAATTAGGAATGGGGTGTCAAAGGTAGGAGGCTAGTGCTGCTAATAAGTGCGGGAAATGGATCCACCAAATGGAAGTCAGTTATGTGAGGCGGTTTCAGGTGGATAAGTTGATGAGGTTCTGAAACAGTAGTGTTTTGAAGATATTCAGACTTTCAGCACCAATTAGGAGAATAGGGAGATCACTCATCCATTATGGAGCCTTATAGGAGAAAAAGCGTTGCCCTAGGGATGTTCTTCTGAAGGGTACCTTAAGTGAGCAATGCGAGGTCCCCCTGGTATTGTGCTGGGAGTTTGTTGTCCAGACCATATGTTGGATGCAGGGTGATACGAGACCTAGCATTGCTTTTTTTCCTAGGATGTAGGTCTGAAATGTTATCCCGTTCCTGAGGTTGAGCCAGTTTGTTTAGTTATAAAGCAGGCATGCATGCATTAGGATGTCAGCCCTGAGGACAAGCCTACAGGCTTTATTTAACGCAGTGGTAATCCTTTTCCGTGCAGTGTTATTAGCTGCACTGTAGACCACTATGCCATAATCAATCACGTATAGTGTTGAACTTGAGACCATTAGTCACAGGGCAGAAGGTGTGAGGTGTCTCCTGTGCCTGTACAGGATTCCAAGCTTGGTATTGACGGTTTTTACCATGTGATCGATGGGTTGGGAGGAGAGGGATTCATCAATAAAAATGCCCAGGTATTTAAACACCTTTCTCTGCTCAAGAGGGACATTCTTGTAATTTGTGATGGTCTGTGAGGTATATTTTTTTCTAAGGTGAGGGCTGGTTATTAGCATAACCTTGTTTATTTTGTAGTTGAGGAGAAGTTTGTAGGAGTTCTGCACACAAGGCAGTTTCCGCTAAGCAGGGTATACTAACGAGGGCTACCAACTCTGCCATTAGTTGGTAACCCTCATTAGCATACCTCCTGCAATGGAAGCCATCTTGTGTGTGCAAGATTGCCATGGGCAGCTTGGCCAACATGACAGTCAGCGATGAACGTTCAGGTTGAAATAACATGTCACAAAGGTAAATAAAGATTCTACTTTCATGCTAACAGTCCTTCACCATTAAACAACACATTCTCCTCAGGGCTTGGCACCTCAAAGACTTGAAGAATAAAAATAAAATATTTCTAGACAATGACTACTCACCTATCATAACAGCCCACAGAACAGCGTATGCCCCCATTCTCCGAATATTGAAATTCCAGCACTTGAAGTTTCAAACACCCTGCCCTCCCACCTCACTATCATGTTCCCTGAGGGGCTGAAAACTTACTCCAGACTGGAAAAAGCCACAAAAGAGCTCTGTTACAGAGGCATTGAAGTTCTGACTTCCCACAGACTGCCAGAGCCATTAGCAACCCAAACCATATTGGATGCCAAGTGAGAAATGCAGGCCGGATCCGACCAAAAGCAGCAGGGACTCTCTAGATTAGCCAATGTAAAACAGCCTCTGCAATGCTTCCAAAGGACAGCTACTTAACATTTCAACACTGTCTCAGGAGGTTCAATCATCCGATCCAGTTACAAGGAGAGCAATAAATAGGGACGCGTTCATAGACTGGTAAACTGGGGGTTGGGGGGGAAGCTTTATTAATTAGGTTTATTGGAATTCAGTACTTTGACTTAGAACCACCATTCAGAGTGCTGTGGGGGAAAGGCTGTGACTATCTGGCAGTGGAGGGAGACCTGCCTTCTGAGTTCTCAGGGCTGCGAGTTCACTTTATGTAGTTGATGTTCTCTCTTGTCTTATAAACTTTACTTGTGGCACTTCCATTTCTTTCATTTTCAGTCCCATAGGCAGCTCCATCCTGTTTAGTTTCGATCTATCCCCAATGTTTATTTATTTTATTTATTTAGTTTTTGTAACCGGGTAAGTGCACTAGACAAATCCTGCCTAATTTCAGGCACGACCCGGGGGAGGGGGATACAGATGCCAACTGACCTTGAACCAGATTAAGCTGTGACCCAGCTTAATGGAGACACCAGGTCTACATTAGAAGTGTACCCCCCATTAATGCATATGTTGACCATTCGGGAGCCCTCAGAGATGAACCCCAGTACCACTGCAATACCAGTAGGGGGACTGTCCCAGCAGCCAACACTTGCTGGTTAAGACAACATTGTAATTGGCTCCTGCCTACATCCAAGGGAGGGGGGACTGTCTGTAGTGCACTGGCTGCTGTCTGTCACTGGTTCTAGCTCCCAGCAGGCCTTCTCCAAGGCATAGCCAATGTCCAGAAATGATATATATGTACTGCAGGTCCTCCACTGAATGGCAGAAGTTGATCGCTGGTGACTCCTTTTCCACCCGACAAGAATGGATGAGTCGGCTTACGGCCTTCTCAGACTACTCTTTTCCCCATACTAGTAGGGCCTTGCCCACGGCAGCTGACTTCCCTCTTAGCAGACACCCTCACTCTATCTAGCATGCTTAGGCATGCACAAAGACTAACTACAGCTGGCAGAGAAGGGGGGTTGAGGCCTCTGCTAGGCACTTCCTAGTGAGAGACAGCCTTGTTTGCCCCTTTACACCCCATTAGGTAACAGTGCAGCAGCAACAAATGTGCAGCTAATAAGAAGCAATCTAACCTACCCTGCCTTTGAACCAGCCCTGCATAATTTCCAAAGCCACATCAAAGGGACCAAGAATGTAGTGAACAGTGCCATGGGTTGAGAGCCCCGATGAAGTGGGAACTGGGAATCAAAGACCCGCAGTGACCCCCTGGATTGGGACCACAGATTCCTCTGTCTACATGTATTATCCCCTTGTGAACCCACACTAGAACCTAGACCTGCACCCGGCCCAGTAGCGTGGAGGGCTGAGGCATCCGTGCTTTACCTCCTGCCATGCCGGCGACCCGTGTTCGCAGTGCGAGCGGGCCGCCAGGGCTCAGCCGGGGAGGGAGAGGATAGAGCATCCAGAGGACTGCTTTCCTTGCCCAGGGAGGGGTGGGGATGGAGTCTGCTGCTTGACTGGCCCCTGGTGGTAGCTGGGGGCTGGCACAATGGACCCACTATGTAGGGAGCAGATGTGGGGTGGACACCCGGTGTGCCGCGTGGGGAAGCATGCGTGGCTTGGCCATTGACATCAGTGCATGTCTTCTCTCCATGCTCCGGGCCGGCAAGTAAAACAGGAAAAAATCCTGACTGGTGAGATGATGCTGACCCCCTGCAGGTGCCGCACCCAGCCAGCCGGCACCATGTGGAAGCAGAGGTGAGTCCAGTAGATGCCAGGGTGATGGGGCTGGGGGGAGCAGTCAGGAAGGAGAGAAAGAGATTAAAAAAATTAAAAGAAACTAGACCAGCTGTTGTCAGTGGAGCTGCCTGGGACTCAAATGTCATTAACAATGTAGGAAGGCAGGGCCATTTAGCCCGCTTCAGCACTATTTTATCTTGGATGGCCCTCACAGTGTTACCCACTGTCATTAGACAGAGGCATCTTGTGGCTTCCTGCTGCTCCCACAGCCCGCACCTCCCACAGTTAATGAGACAAACTGGACCAGGCTACGGGAGCGGAGGCCGAGTGGAGACCTTGCCAACGTGCCAGTTATTTCACTCTCTTTTCTCCACATTCTTGCCATCTATATACAGGTAAGGAGGAAGGTCTCTACCTCCCTTCTGCCTGTCTCTTTTAAGTGGCAACAGATTGCCACAGGGCTCTCCCCACCAAGCACCTTCACTGAACTATCCCCTGGACAGGGCACTGGAGACCGAAGGCCCTCAAGACACGGGGGGGTCACTATAGATGTTTATACTTGTGTACCATACTATATGCCCAGTTGGCATATTGTGTTCTAGCTTGTTGTGTTTGTGTTGTTTAATTAGTTGTCTAAGTTACCTCTTATCTTGTCTTACTAATGCCCTCCCTCAGCTTACTACCTCTCTCTATCTTACTCTCTCCTCTCATTTCTACCTGGGAAGGGGCAGGGGGCTCAACTTGTACAAACTAAATATAGGCCTAGAAACTACTTCAATGGTTAATATCTACAAGGTTGTCTCCAATAACTTTAATGGGATACACAAACATTACCGCCTTCTCCAGCAATTTAAGAGAGACAGGCTGGACGTAGTGCTCCTCCAGGAACCTCTCCTCCCAGATTTGGAGCATGCTAAATTCCTAATTCTGGGCTTCCAAACAGTAGTAGCTGCCTCGCATTGCTCAGGTCTCCAGAGAGGGGTGGTGATATTAATCCCACAAGGGTACTGTTTAGCCTCCAGGAACGCATAAAGGACCCACAGGGTTGCTCTGCCATTGCAACAGAGCTACTATACAATTTGCCAATCACACTAGCCACCCAGTATTTTTGCCACCAGGCTCTACTAAAACCACAGCTGAAACTTTCTTTAATAAACTATTGCTAGTCATGCAGGGACAACTCATTTTGGTGGGACCTCAATGTAACCCAGTCCCCTCATTTAGATATTTCTGGCTGAGTAGTGCACCAAACAACACCCCTCCAAAAATACCTACTGGTCACACTAGCCCACCTCGGGATACTTGATATATGGCGCCACTTTTTCCCAACCGTACAGGAGGTTTACATATCATGCGCCATGAACTGGAACGTCGTCTCGTCTAGACTATGTATTTACTAAGGCAGAACATTTAGATTCTGCTTAAGATATCTCACATGGCCCCATCCTATTATTGGATCATTCCCTGGTGTGTGCCTCATTCCACATAGGGAAACCCTCCTACTTAACTAAACGGAGACTCAACCTGATGTTGCTGCGCAACCCTGACTTTAAAACTCTAATCAAGGAAAAGGTCGCACATATCCAACAAGATAATTCCACCATGGAGACCTCTGCCACCATCCTCTGGGATAGAGTAAAGGTCATCCTCAGAGGGGAAATAATAGGCTATTTGGCTGCCAAAAAAAAAAGAAAGGGATGCCCAGTTGAGGGACTTACAACAGCTACAAACCCTGCAAAGTTTCCTACATAGGGGAGACTGATTGGTCATTATGCAAATTCAGCAGCTCAAAAAAGACATTCAAAATATAATGGACCTAAAAATTGAGCAACAACTGCTCTACCTCAAGCAGCACCACTATAAGGGAGAGCCTAGAGATGCATGCAATTTGACATGAAAATTGTGCATTACCCATACACAAGCATGTGTCCAACAACTTTTCAATCCCACAACCAGAGAGCTGCTGAAGTTTTCCTCGGACATACGAGCAGCACTGGCCAAATGCTACCAGCAGCTTTACGTGGCAGAAGAAATGACCATGCTCTGCAAATACAGGCATACTTACGCACCCTCCGACTCTCCAAGCTTCCTGATGACAAATCTTAGAGCCTCCTAGTCCCAATAACCACAGAATGGATAGCGATAGTGCTCTGGGACTCTAAGACCCCAAGAGTACCTGGGCCAGATGGCTATCCAGCAAAATTCTCCCAAAAATTCAAGAAATTACTTCTCCCCCTTTTATTACAGGCATTCTGGGAGGTACAACTGGATAAGACCCCACTCCCCTTGTGGCACTACAGTATGTGGTAATTACAGCCATTTTAAAGCCACATAAATACCCGCGATACCCCACATCATACCGGCCAATCGCGATGCTCAATTATGATTACAACATTTTCACGTCTGTACTGGCCCACAAGTTGGAACACTTCCTTCCCCACCTCATTAATCCCAACCAAGTTGGCTTTATACATCATAGACAAGCCCATGATAGTGTTAGATGTAACCTCCTCCTAATAGACCATGTGACTAAGAGGCAAATTCCCCTGGCATTGTTAAGTCTGGATGCAAAGAAGGCATTTGCCAAGGGTGGGTTGGCCGTTTTAGTGGGCCACCCTGTCAAATTCTGGAGTCCCAGATGATTTTATCCATATTCTCAAAGCTATTTGTGACTCACTGCAGGCTTACCTGAGATTGAATGGTTCCCTGTCACCAGGATTTCCTCTGAACAGAGGCACCTGACAGGGATGCCCCCTATTCACTCTATTATTAGCCCTTTACTTGGAACCACTGGTAGCAAAAATCCACCAGGATTCTTGGATAGCTGGGATCCCTCTGGGAGGTCATCAATATAGAATATCTTTGTTCACAGATGATGTACTACTAACCCTAGCTTCACTGGAGGAATTAGTCCGAGCAGTATGGAATATCCTTACAAACTTTGGACATCTTTCCCGTTTTACATTAAACACTCAAAACGAAGGTTCTCCTACATAACTACGCATCTACACTCCAACTTAAATCCCAATTTCCCTTTAAATGGCAAAAAAATGTCATATGCTGTCTCAGTATTAAAATTACCTAACAGCTGGAACACCTAGAATTGTTCAATTATAAGCCTCTGACATAACAGATAGGTGCTGACTTGCCCTGATGAACTCTACTCTGTCTTGTTTTTTTTTCAATAGCATAGACATAATCTATCAAAATATTCTCCCCAGAATTCTCTATTTCCTCCAAACTGTTCCACTTTTGCCAAATAACAGCTATTTTAGAGCCTGGGATAAGGCAGTCTCACACCTTATCTGGCAAGGTAAATTGCCACAAATCTATTTCTCCCTTCTTCAGCTGCTCATGGAGAGGGGAGGTGTGAACCTCCCCAATCTTAAATGCAACACCCTAGCGTTCCATTTAAGAACTGTATGCCTATGGCTCACTCCCTCAAATCAGTCTTACTGGAAGCAGATAGAACTGGTACTAAATGACATGCATGATCACGATAAGTACCTTTTGGGGGCATGGGGTCATAATGTCACAAGACATTATGCTGCATGCATATATCGCGCTGCCAATACAGTGCGATATATTGCATGCAGCATAACTCTTTTTTTAATGTGGCGTGCTCTGCCCCATGCACCCCCCAGAACCCCTCAACTAAAATATCTAACTCTGAGAGGGGTTAGTAAATATCACACAAAGTGAAAAAAAACAATTTTCAGGCATCTGGGACCAGGAATCGAACCTGGTCCCGAACACTCTGCCTGCTTCCTTTCCTGCCAGTGGCTCATCCCTTTGAGCCATGGCAGCTGCTCGGTGGAAGCCCATCCCAACAGAGGTATTATCCTCTGCTATGACAGTGAGAGGGTGCAGTACCGCGCACAGAACCATTCGCTGTATTGTACCCTCTCGCTGTCCTATACTGCGCTGTTATTTTTCTGGGGTTTTGTCATACACTATTAAGCATACGACATATTGACCTGGTAGGCCTTCTGGGCAATCTGCCGGAATGTACACCTGTTTCCAAATTCTGTCAATATATGGCAAAGAACTATCGCCATTGGCTGATTGTACAAAAATACTATCTTACACCCACAGATAGTATATTTCTCTAGGCTATGGCTTGTGATAAGAGCTACCCTCCAAACAACCTGTACTTGGCCATGTCCAGATGGCATAGACTGAGCCACAGATAGATGTATATATTTCAACTCATCAGTCTGCAAGTGATACTTCGCTTCTCCACTCTACAAACCTCCTGTACTCTCCCTGCCACAGACCACTATAAATATCTCCAACTCCAGGACTCAGAGATGCAGGTGCTGGAGAAATTGTGGGTGTTTGAACGCAGATCACACACATGTGCTCTGGGCCTGCCCCCAGCTTCATGCCTTTTGGCACACGATAGTACAGGAGACTACAGAAATCTTCAACTGTCAGGGAGAAATTGCTCCTTTTCTGGTCTTGACTATGCATATGGTATATTGTGAAGCAGATGATTTGATGTATTAAGTCATGAATGTACGTGTTGTATTTTGATACTTTGATAGGTTATGTATTTATAATGTATACCATAAGTATATGTTTAGGTAACGATGATCTTAACAGGGCTGTCTTGAAAACTGGGTTGCATAACCTAAATGACGTCTTGCTGTATAAAAATAACATTTTTACTAATACTTCTCTTGCACTGAAAGCAATTCCTAAAGAAGATGGTGCTCTTAGTGTAACCCCCTTGTTCCCAGGGGTTACTAGAATCCCATTAGAATCAGGGGCAGGCAGGGAGAGGCAGCTAGTGAAATGCCAGTTAAATGGATTTCACACTGTCATTCTCTGGTTTCAGTCTCAGCTGAGCTGGAGGATGATGTAATCATGGAACTGTTGCAGCAGCACAAGCCACACTCGAGCTAGCTGCAGGGAGTTAGCTTTGGAATGTTCAGTTAGGGTGAGAGTCTGTAGAGTGGACTTCCAGGAGGAGGCTTCAGCCTGCAGCAGCTCTTCAGTTTTAGCTCTGACAGAGAGCTACCACTGTTTTGGGCAGTTTGTTCTCACCCTAGAAGAAGAACACAGAAGACAGAGATTGAAGTGGTGGAAACCATTCCGAGTGGGTTTTCCTTTGCCCCATCCCAGGAGGGATGGGGGCGATCTCCAGGATTCAGGGGGCAATCCCCTGGTCCAGTCTGGACTGTGTTGAAGCTGCCTGAGATTCAACTGCTCTGTGAGTACCTGTGACTTTTGTTTGGGAAAGTTCTGGGGCACCTGCATTCCTTGTGGTGAATTTTCTCTGTCAAAGGGATCCTATCACCTAGACTGTTTTCTGTTTAAAAGTGTCTACTAAAGTTGTGGTCTAGTGAAGAGACATTGCCAATTACAGAATGTTTAACTTTCTGACACCTCTGAGGTGTGTAATGTAGTATGTTAAGTGTGAGAGACATTTCAAGATAGCATCTACAAGTTTTCTGTGAGGGTGTTATTAACCAGATGAATGGCCGAGTATAAATTTGGAAGCAAAAGGTGGGAGACCCCCCCATCTCGAGCAACCAGTTTACCTCTCCGGGTTCAGTTTGGGCACCTGTGTTTTCTCTCAGTGCATTTTGCCAGTGCCTAAAGAAAATAGTCTTCCCAGACATAGGTTGGATTTTCTGTGAGCCTGTATGTGCTCTTTGGTGGTCGAGGGTGCCACCAGTAATTCCTCATGAAATATGGGAAAGTCTCCTAGTACTGGCCGTGTGAGCCTAGTCAAGAGGAAATGTACCAGCTCTAGCCATGTGTGCCAACCTCCTAATTCAGAACCAGAGAGTTCACTGTGTAATTCAGAACCAGAGAGTTTGCTGTATAATTCAGAACCAGAGTGTTCGCTGTTCAAGTCAGAACCTGAGGGTTCGCTGTGTGTGTTCAGTATGCCTATGCTAAATGGGAATTTAGGAATGTCTGCAAGTCAGTAATCTGCATTACCAGTAGGAGTAGCCCTGTTGGGGTCCATCTTCGCTTTGTGATTATTCTCTGTGTATGTGAATAAAAGCCACACTCTAGAATCCCAACCTGGTTTGGACAGTACTGTTATTGCTTCCACTTTGTCTGGATTTACTTGGGTGCCCCTGACCAGAAGTGCAAACCTAGCATAACTGTGAGCAAACATTTTCTCCCAGGGACCTAAGTTGATGGCCATGGTAAATGGTCCCACCAGGTGTGTGCCAGGTAGTTACCAAACTTGGTTTGCCTGTCTGTGTATGGCAGGCTCAGAAGAAGATGTACTAGTAAACTGAACTATAGTGACAACTCCCATCCCTCTCATGTGATGAGAGGAGCAGCCCTGCTAGTTAAACAAGGGGGGATGGTGGGGGTGGGTTACACTTAGCAAATATTCTTTAAAACTGATATTCCTATTGCTCCTAGCAGCCAAAAAAGCCATCACACAGTTATGGCATACAGATAGCATCCCTGCTCACCGAAGCTGGACGGAAATCACCTTGGAAATCTACACACTGGAACGACTGACTTATCGACTTATGGATCATCTTCCACAGTTTGAAATCTGCTGACGCAGGTGGATCTTCTATCAACTGAATAATTTTTTTTTTATAATTGAAACTTTTTATTGAGATTCTTTTCCATTAAAAAAAACCAACAGATTACATGTCTTCTTATTAATAGGAAATCAATACAATTATAAAAACACTTTAGATGGCTGTCTCTTACTTAACTATATCATTCATTATCTCCCACACTGTGTTGTCTAAGGTCTCAGAACAGCAGTTGCATTTGATAAGGTTCCCGCTCTGTGTGTTGCCCTATTCACTAAAACCAGCATATGCATCAGAATAAGTAAATACGAACATACAAAGAAGCCAGCAGAAGAAGGCCATTTGGTCTATCTAATCTGCTCATATTGCAGGGTACACAGCTTGAGCTACCGTTCCTGCCCTCCCTCCCCACACCTCCCATCCTCCTTACCCATGATCTTTACCTTCCCCCATGCCTATCCCAGCCTCTCTTAAAGCTTTCCACTGTCTTCAACGAGATCACCTCTTCCAGCAGCGCATTCCAAATGTCCACCACCCTCTCTGTGAAGAAGTGCTTTCTGCCCTCCCTCCTAAACCTCCCACCCTCCAGAAGACTGTGCCCCCTCGTGTTATGGTTGCCACTCAGTTTAAAGAGACTCTCCTTATCCACCTTATTTATCCCTTTCAAGTACTTAAAGGTCCCAATCATGTCCCCTATCTCTCTCCTGTCTTCCAGGGAGTACATGTTCAGTTCCCTCAATCTCTCGTCGTATGCCTCACCCTACTGACCTACTATCATCTTTGTAGCCCTCCTCTGGACCTTCTCCAGCACGTTAATGTCATTCTTGTGGTGTGGGCATCAGTACTGAACCCCATACTCTAGATGAGGCCTTACCAGGGACCAGTGCAAGGGCAGTATAACTTCCTCTCACCTACTACTGATCCCCCTAGATATGTATCCCAGCATCTTGTTTGTCTTTGCTGCTGCTTTCTTCCACTGCATGGAGTACTTCTGGTCACTAATGATCATCACTCCCAGGTCTTTCTCCTCCTCTGATGCAGATATTCGGACTGCACCCAGGTAGTACTCTGTTCTGGGATTCTTGGCTCCAATATGCATAACTTTGCATTTCTTGGCATTGAAGCCAAGTTGCCAGATCCTGGACCTCCTCCCCAACTTTTCCAGATCATCCTGTATCCCTTCAGCTGTGTCCACTCTCCCTCAGAGCTCGGTGTCATCCATGAATAGGCACATTTTGCCCATAATGCCATCCCCAATGTCATCGATGAAGACACTGAACAACACCGGCCCCGGCACTGAGCCCTGTGGGACCCCACTAGTTACCTCTCTGGTGCCAGATAACTCTCCCCCCCCCCACAACCACCCTCTGGGTTCTGTCCTCAGCCAGTTTTCCACCCATCTGGCCATCTTTTCCCCAACCCCAAGATCCACCAACTTTCTGATCAACCTTTTATGTGGCACAGAGTCAAAGGCCAGAGTCACAAAGGAAAGATGAGTGAAAAAAAAAGAAGAAGAAAAAGGAATAAAGTGCAAGGAAAGAAGATAGTAGGGAGAAGAATACATATACAGGTATGTATATATATATATATATATATATATAGAGAGAGAGAGAGAGACTCCTGTCTCAATGGCAGAATAGGTGTTCCTTATTCAGATCTCTAATCGAGGCATTGATATTAAGAAGTAGAGGGTAAAATAAACTAATGCCCACCCCACGGTCAGGAAGGTCAGACCCTAACCATTTTCATGGAATGGAGCTCAGACAATGTTCCGTTGGTGTAATACCCACTTACGCCACCTAATCTCGAAGCGGTACATGCCTGCAACCAGGCTGAGAGCCTTTCTAAATAATATACTTACTGTGTCAGATTTCACCACATCTCTTGAGTAGAGATTCACTGTGTGTGCCAAAGTCTAGTTATCACTTTCTTAGCTATCAATGATAGAAGGGTAGTATGTCTGTATGTATCCACGGTGGTTTTAAAGGTGATAGGAAATAGTTTTTACACCTTTAGATACCCTCCAGTTGTTCTTTTATTGGATACCAAGTATTCTGATATACTTTTGACCTTTTTTGTTAAATTAATTATCTAATTTTGTTGCTTTTGTAACTACCCTGAATCTCTCACTGCTCAGTAGTTGCTGCTGTCTCATACTGACTTAACATTCTGTGACATCACAAACTCCTTTCCAGGCCATTCAGATGAATGGCATGGAATGGGAGTCTGTGATGTCATAGAATGTTTTAGAGATATGAAAATCAAGAACAGTAGCTGGTGAGGAGAGTGGAACTCAGTGTAGATCTGAGGGCATCCCAAAGCTACATTATTTATGTATCAAAAAATCATCAAAGCATATCAGAATACATAACTGGCATGGAAAGGAACATGGAAGGACAGTTAAATATGCAAAAATCATTTCCTGTCTCTTTTAACTCCTCGAGGTATCGTTGAGGTAAAAATGTATGCCAATGTGAGAAGAGCCGGGCACTCATGAACTATATTTATTTTGTCTAAAACCTCCCACCAGTATTGCCTAAGCAGGGCACAGTCCCACAAAACATGCCCGAGACCTGCCAAGAGGCACCCACAGCCCCTCCAGCAGACCCCTTGAGAAGGGTTGGTGCATCTGGCTATCACTGCTGGAGTACGAAAATCTCTGTTCCTAACTTTACATGCATATTCTCTCCAGTATGTAGCTGCAGATACCTTGCATGCCGGGAGAGCATATGTGTCCCAGGCTTCAGCATCAGTTTCAGTATTTAGGTCTTGCACCTATCATTCTCTTATCCTACCTGTGTTCTCCTTGGGGGTCTCCCTTAGGGTTCCATAAATCACACTGATTAAATTCTTTGAGATGGGTGGGTTGGGGGATAGTGGGTGTTTTTTTTCCCCTGGAAGTGGGGTATGTTGGGGGAGGGGTGTATTTTCTTTTCTTGGGTTGTACTGCCTGTTTTCAATGTTTCCTGGTATTTTCTTGGTGTATATTTTGTGGTTGTTTTGTTTTCTTAAAATCAATAAACTTAAATTTCAAAAAAAAAAAAAATTCTTTGAGATATTATCCCTGAGATAGGTAGTGATGAGGATCATTAACTGTGTGGGTTTCTCCAGTACACTCAGTAATAAATCCTTGTGTTGTTGCAAATAGGATTTCACATGCAAATACTGCATTTGTAATATTCTACTTGTGGGAGCTTATGTGTGGCCTGCAAGGATACAAAGGAGAGTAACCCCGATAGTCCCAGCATTTGGTATACAAATTTAATGTTGTATTTGCCTCACCTCAACATCCCCCTGTTGTGCATATTGGGGGTAACTCTGTGTCACATGCCAGTGCCCGGAGATATAGCCTCTCCACCGTGGAAAAGGAGCAGTCCCATATACACAGCCACTGACACAAGGGTTCAGCCGTAATTTGAGAACATTTCGTAAGGGGAAGCACTTGGGTGGGTTACCAAACAGGAAAGAGGTAAGATCAAAAATATCATTAATCGTTTATTCAATTAGCTTCCAGTGGTCATTGTATGCCACCACAAGTCAACACAGTACAGTATGCAACTGGGATGCCTGGGCGTATGTTCACAGGTTTGGGAGGTTGAGACCTCCTTTGCTCCTGGGGAGTTGGAGGGTAGCGTATCTGACTCTCGGGGTTTCCCTCTCCAGATAAAGTGAGATATTAGTTTATCCTAGGAGTCAAAGTATACCTTACTTGGCATAATAGGAAGAGTTTGCAGATAGAAAAGAAGCCTTGGCAGTATATTCTGCCATATGGCCCCAATCCAATCCACAAACCCAAAGGTTTGTTGCGACCATCGTGACAAATCTAATGTGATTTGCTGTGTAAGGGGTTCATAATTCACTAGCTCTAGATGGATCAGGTTGGCAGACAATTTGATACCAAAGTATCTCATTCCCGTTTTGTGCCACTAAAATGGGAGCGTGCAACTTAATTCCAGTGAGGGCCTGTAGAGATATCGAAGAACATCTGTTTTCTGGACATTTATTTTATAGCCTGCCAGCTCCCCAAACTTTTTGATCTGCTCCCAAACTGCTGGGACTGAGCTGTCTGGTGAGGTTAGTATTAGGAGTATATAATCTGCAAACAATTAAATTTTATGCTCCCTATCCCCAATCAGTAAGCCCTCTATTTCAGAATTACTTCTAATAGCTGAAGCTAAAGGTTCCAAATATAAAGCAAAAAGATGTGGAGGGAGGGCAGTCCTGCCTGGTGCCTGTAGACAAAGTAAATGGCGGGGGGGTGCCATCAAGCTGAAAATAGGCCATGGGAGATTGGTAAATGTTTTGGAGTTGAGTTATGAATTTTGTAGGAAACCCAAAGTGCCCCAAAGTGGTACAGAGAAACACCCATGCCACTCTATCAAATGCCTTCTTGGCATCTAAGCCAAGAAGGACCAGTGGTATCTTTTGCTGAGTTGCATATTCTACCAATAATAATGTGCATCTGACCGCATCCTATGCCTGATGTTTCCTATCGAACCCCACCTGGTCGGGATCTATAAGCAGTGGTGGGAGTGTGTCAAGACGATGTGCCAAAACCGACATAAATATTTTGTAGTCATAGTTTAGCATGGAAATTGGCCTTTATGAGGTAGGTTAGCGAGGGTCCTTCTGTGATTTTGGGATGGTTGCGATGACTGCATATTGCCATGAGGGGGAGGTAGTTTCCCTTCTTGAATGGTTCTAAAGGCTAGAATTAGGGTCGGGAGCAGCAGGTCTCAAAATTGTTTATAAAATTTGTCCGGGTAACCATCTGGGCCCAGAGCTTTTAAAGTTTTGGATTTTTTTAGTATAGCAGTTACTTCCCCAATGGCAATCAGTGCCAGTAAGGTTTGAGTTTGACTCTCAGTAAGTTTTGGTAAGGGAAGGGTATGTAGGTAGGTTTCCATGCATTGGGGCATGGGCTGGGGATCATTTCTGTACAATGCCTCATAATAGTTCACCATCGCTCTTCTTCTTCTTTTTTTTTTTTTGCTTGCCCAGCTCCTCAGCTTTGGAGGGTTCCCCGTACCCCTCCTACTCCATCCGCCAGGTTCTGCAAGAAGGATCCCCCTGGTTTCATTGTGCTTGCTGCAGCCGGGGGTGTATGCATTATTCTCCCAATTTCTCCCTATCACCTGAGGGCGTTGGTGCAGAGGACGTTCATCCAGATGAACGATGTGATTATGCACAACATCGTCAAGCACCCGACAGCGTCCTCCCTCCCTGACTCCATACAGCCATGTGCCCCTACTACCTGTGCTTCCATGGGTGGAGGAGCTATGGGTACTTGTGCTACCCGGTAACCCACCCCGGCTGGAGGAGGACAGCAACCATTGGGACGCTCAATCCCCCCCCATCTGACCCCTGGCGGCCCGGGTCAGTTCCCGAACCTGGGTCACCAGCATAGTGCAAGGTGTAGTGTCCAGCACCTCAGCACCACCAGGCCATCATGTCATCGCTCTTCTAATGTCCACAGGGCACTATAATAAATGATTGCTGGACAGATCAATTAAGCTGGTGATGCAGGCCCTGGCCCGTGCCCCACTGGAGTCTTTGAGCCAAGTTTTGGGCCCCTCGCGGTCCCCCTTCATAATATTTAGACTTTAAATAAAGCAGTTACTGCTCCATTTCATGGTCTGTAATTTTTTTTATAATTTTTGCTTGAGAGATTATATTTGAGATTGTACTAAAATATCCCCTTGATAGAGATGATTTTGAAGTACAGTATATGAAGTTGACTCTGAAGCTCATTGGCAAGGATCTCCCTAAGTCTCTTTTTGCGAGCTGAGTATTTTATAATCTCTCTTCTGAGAATGGTTTTTAACATGTCCCAGAGGATCATGGGGGAAACCTCAGGGAAATTGCCTGCCACAATTCTAGGGACAGCATCCTTAATTAACTGACAAAATTCGGGGTCCTGCAAGTGCCCAAGATTTAATCGCCAGAAAGATTTTTTTAATGGGTTTCCTAAAGTTTAGCTTAGCATAAACAGGGGAGTGATCAGATAAAATTGTAACACTGTGGGAAATGTCCCAAAGTGTATCTAGATGTTCAGGTGAGGTAAAGATATAATCTAATTTTGAGAAGCCTGCTGTTCTCAGGGAGTAGTACATCTAACCCCTTATGGACATCTATAACACTCAGGGAAGGCAAGGTAGACCTAAGGTATTTCTGGATGGGGTTTATTCTGTGTAAGGACAGTTGAGAGGTATCTAGGTTCAGGTCAAGGGTTACATTAAAGTCCCCCCTCTATCAACTGAACAAATTTCCTAATTTTGTGCCATAAGGTTGAACTCATCTCTTCTGCCCCCTTTTTCCTAACTGCATTTCTCCACCCTCAGCTTTGCTTCTTTTTGCTGACTCTATTCTTTCCAATCCTTTCTCTTCTTCCCTCTTTACCTCATTAAGAACCTCAGGGTTCATTGTCATGTGTAACCCCATTCAGGTTGTTTGCAAGCTGTAAAGGACTATACGCAAGCAATAACACGTGATGAGGTGTGGGTTATCACCATTGAGTTTTTTCATTAAAAGTTACTAGAGGAGACTGGTGTTCCTTTGTGTGTGTAATGACACACACACACACACACACACAGACCATGAAAAGGATGTTTTGTTTTGTATTTCACATTTACTAGTTAGTGTGATCATGAATTTTGAAGTTTCACTTACTGGCAGCCAGCGGGAGCGATCATGTCTGTTACTGGTTACTTATGTTTGTTGCCTACCTCTAACAGAGAAGCACTTTTGTGTTTTTATTTAATTTCTGGGTTTGTTTTTATCAGTTTTTTGGTTTTTATTATTTCAGTGCTTGTTCCTCAGCGGCCACCATAGACCATTGCTTCCTGTTTTGGGGAAGTGTGGTTTTCATTTGTAAGGCTCTATGTCTTCGCACCACACAGAAAGTTCTATTGGAAGAGATGAACAGTTTTTTAGTTGAAACTGAATTTTTTTTTTGTTTAATGGGACAGGACTGGTACGGGTCTGATTCCTTCTGAAGAGCGGGGCTTTCATTTGAAAGCGCGTCTTGCCTGCACACACTGTGCTGATAATTTCGGGCTGGTTTTGTCTCAAGTTGCAGAGGTGAGAGTGTCAGAATAAGTGAAAAATAATGTCCATTAAGAATAAGGAAAAAACAAATATGTTCTCCTGTTTTTTTTTTTTTTACATAACGCAGGTTCTATTGCATGCTGTGGAGGAGGGGTGGGCAGACCGGGAGCTCAGTGACAGAGGTGTCACACTGTGAGCTGTGCCAGTCTGTTTCTATTTTCGGTTGGCGCAGCTCACAGATTCCCTGGTGTTATGGGGCTTGGGAGTGGAGGGTAGTGCCGGTTGGCTACTATATCATCTGATAAGGACACGGTTCAGATGATATAGTAGTCAATCAGAATGCAGGAATTTTTTAGCCCATTTTATAACCATGATTAATCAATACCACAGTTCTGAACTGGTTTACCCTATAGCTAGTACTTACACTTTAAATGTCTTTTGGCACTTGTTGGAGCTACAGCCTCGTAATAATTATGAGCTGTATGGAGGTAGTCTATTTATATTAGCTATAGTCTGAGCTGTGCTGTATATTTTTTATATACTTGTTGACATCTGAATAAACATAAATTATAAGCACTGAAAGTAAATAACCCAAAGGCTTACTATGAAACTAACCTACATTGTTCCCTAGCATTTACACCTTACTTGTCCTGCGGATATCAACTTGAGTCCTGTGCTTGGGAGCTGAAGTGTAGGCAAAGTCTCTCCCAGCTGACTGGCCACCCCCTAGCTCATTACAGATGAGAGTACAAGAAAAAGCTTTAAATAAAGAATAAAACTTGCTGGAGTGACCTTCAAATTGAATTAACAGAAATAATAAAGAACAGTTTACAACTAAGATAACTTAGTTTTTTGGGGCTTCCTTGAGAGAGCCAAGATGATCTGCTGCTGTACACTCGGGAGGAAGCCTAAGACTGGAGAGGAAGCCACATGACTACTGATCTCAGAGTGTCTGCAACCCCCCCCCCAAAACTAGCATAATCTTCCAGCTTCTTTGAGCTGATCGAAGGAACACACATGGTGCAGAATGTCCTAGAAAGATATACCAGACTGTAACATTTTAAAAAGTTAATAAAACGTGAAAGAAAAACATTTTTGATTTCATTAAGTGATAGCTTTATAAGAGCTACTTTTGACCACATGCAGTATTAAGTCCTCCTCAAATGGGGGAATTTGGAAACATGTGACTTCATGCCAATCCTGCCCCCAGACTGCCCTCGTATACCAACTGTAGATGTAGATGACTTTTACAGTGCTCATGCATGAGACAAGGAATCTCAGAAGGCAGCAGCTGCTAACAGAGGTGCTCAAGGCTGTTTTCCCTTACCATGCGTTGAGTGTAGCCCTCTAGTTTTGCTTGCACTCACCAGCTCAAATAACTGTGTATACTCCACCCTGTCTATCCCTCTTATAGTATTCAGCATGCCACACATATGACCCCTTCAACCTTTTCATTTCTATACTACATAATTTGAGCATATCCACCCTTATCTCAGCTCGACTAGTGTTACTTGGATAGCTTGGAACTGCTTTGAATCGGATACCATCATATACCATTGATTTTCTCAGATAATGGATGGCACTGGATACTGATAATTTTGAACTACTGGATTCTATCACCTAGAATCCAATCAGATATCAACTATCCAATGTGACTATCCAGGACTGGAGGCAGAAAGCCAATCTCAGATCGCACCTTGGATCAATCTTGACAGAGCAATCCAGCTATTAGAGCAAGGAGGCAGCTAGAACATTTATACTATAACATTTATAACTAGAGGTAAGCAGGCAGATACTTAATTGAAGTTTAGGGTCTGCAAGATATATTAGGAACTTCAGTCAGGGTGAAAAACAAAAACATAGTAGTTAGTGTGTTAGTCTAATTTGGGGGAAGGGAGCTGATAATCATCCTTGAAGTTAGCTGGGAGGATAGCTGTGAATGGGGGTGTGTGGATTAGGCAGATGTGAAGCAGTTGTCTGCATTTAGACTTTCCTAGCTCTCTTACAAGAGCACTATAAAAGAACTCCCTCCTAACATGTCCAGCACATTAGTGTCTAGCGAGTGAGTGGAACAGGTGTAAGATTGGTATCTTAGGAGTCGGCAGGCATCAGCCGAAGGAAGCAAAGAATTGGAAGACTGCTGGTTGACTGAAATAAGGTACTTGTTCATTCCTGATGCATTCACTGCTGGGAAGGGTGGAAGATAAAAGGTAGGTCTAATCTGGGAGTAGGAGTAGCATCCCATCTAGGGTATCAGTATAAGGGGAAGTACACCAGGTATAGGGGAACACAAGTAGCAACACTCAAATAAAAAGGGGAAGCTACGAGCACCATATCAGGGGCAAAGGTACACAAGTATTTCCAGGTAATATATGCGGTACAGAAGCCAAGAATGCTAGGAGTGGGATGGCACTTTTCAGAGAGACTTACTGTAGACTGCGCTGCTGATCCATCTGGTGCATCTCTGGGTTGAGGGAGGACGTTGCTAGACTCCAGGTTGAGTTGGCTAGGATTTGGGGAACATCTTCCCCTACCCAGGGACCACCAAGTCTGACTCCATTACCCCATAGGATGCCAGGCCAGAGAAATGCCTGGACCACAGGCTCTGGGAGGGTGGGTGTGGTGGGTCAAATGCACATTCCTCAACTAGTACCACTGCAAAATTCCTACGCTGTAATGGTGAAGCAGGACTTCCAGGAGAAGGCACCCATGATAGCGGCTGTGGAGGGTGTGGGGGGTTCTCCTGAGTGGACACCCCAAGGGGGAGGAAGAGAACCCCAGACATGGAGAAAGCAACTTCTGGTGTGGGACTCGACTGTGAGGAAAAGCGACTTGGTAATAGGAATGGTGGGGAGGGAGGTTAGGTGCCTACACAGTGCCATGGTCCAGAGGGATGGGGAGCAGATCCAGAGGATCACCAAGGCAGCTGGATGGGAGTCAGAGCTGGATGTCACTGTTCCCTGGGGTCTAATGACCTGGCTAAGGACAGGGCTGGGACAGTGCAAGGGGAACTTAAGGAATTGAGGAGGGATCTCTGACAAGCAGCATGCTCAGTGGCTTTTGCTGAGGTGCTCCCTGTCTATGACGGGAGGAGAAGAAGGATCTTCACAACAAGACATTCAACTCATGGTTGAAGAAATTGTGCAGACAAAAGGGGCTTGGCTACACTGGGTACTGGGGATCCACCTGGGAGATTATGGCCTTTACCGGAGAGATGGCCAGCATCCATCTAGTAGGGGAACTTCAGATCTCAGTAGACAGTTTAGATGTTACTTTGATGAACATTTAAACTAGCTGTGAGGGGTGGTGTAAAAAATCGAGGAGGCAGTAACTGTCCCCCCACAGGCTGAAGTAGAATGTACAAAGAGCCCAAGGGGAATGGATTCCCCCGCAACGGAATTTAATAAAAGAAGCAGGCTAGTAGATATGAAGGGGGATGGGAATGGAAGCATTAAAATGAGAGGGGGGAGGAGAGAGAGAACAAAAATAAATGAAAGGGGTAACAAGCAGAGTGGTAACAAAATCTGGAAGGTCAGGTGTGGGAATGCTAGAAGTCTAGGAAATAAGATTCCAGACCTACCGGTCACCATTTTTCCCCATCGCCCTCCTTGCATTCTGCATCATGCATTTGCCCATTGGGGACTCGCTCTCTCAGAGTTGCCCTTATTACATAAAACCGATTCTTCAGAGGAGAGTGTCCTGAAGCAACTCGTTAATCTGAAAGTGAACAAAGCAATGAGGCTAGATGGGGGTGTATCCAAGAGTATTGAAGGAATTCAAGGAGGTACTGGCTGCACCTCTGACAGTCCTGTTTAACAGCTCACTGGAAACAGGAGTGGTTGTGGAGTACTTGAGGAGAGCAGATACAGTCCCACTTAACAGAAGTGGTAGCAGGGAAGAAGCTGGCAATTATAAGCAAGTCAGCCTTACTTTGGTGGTTAGAAAGTTAATGGAGTCACTGCCAACGGAAAGTATTGTGGAATATCTTGAATCCAATGGGTTACAACACTTGGGGCAACTTGGATTCACAATGTGGGGGTGGGGGGAGGTTGTGCCCAACTAATCTGAAATATTTCCTTAACTGGGTGACCAAGGAATTAGATCATAGTGAAGCAGTGGATGTGGCCTACTTAGATTTCAGTAAGACTTTCAATACTGTTCCACAAAGGAGGCTAGTAAGCAAGCTGGGTACCTTAGGAGCGGGACCAAAGGTGGTAAACTAGGTAAGAAATTGGATAGGGGATAGGAAACAGAGGGTGGTGGTAAACAGAGTTAACTCTGAGGAAGGGAGGGTGAACAGCGGGGTGCCTCAGAGATCACTGCTGGGACCTGACCTCTTTAATGTCTTTATAAGCTGGAAGGGAAGGTTTGTCTCTTTGTGAATGACACCAAAATCTGCAATAGGGTTGACACTCTGGGGGGCTGGAAAGGATGCACAGAGACCTGAGAAAACTTGAGCAGTGGTCAAGAGTATGGCAGCTGGATTTCAACACAAAAAATTGCAAAGTAATGCACTTGGTGCACAGAAACCCAGGGGCACAGTACAAAATGGGAAGAGTGGTACTGATGACCACCAAACAGGAAAGAGACCTGGGGTGATCATATCAGATGACCTAAAGGTGGCCAGGCAGGGCGACAAGGCAGTTGGGAGGACTAGTGGGATACTGGGTTGCATAGTGAGGGGTATCATCACCAGAAAGAAAGAGGTGGTATTGCCTCTGTATATATCAGTAATAGGACCACACCTAGAGTACTGTGTCCGGTTCTGGAGACCACGAGCCAGATTTTTAAAAGTTGATGTAGGACTTGCATCAAGCCCTGCATCAACCATAGTGTTTGGTGCAGTTTCGCCACACTGTTCGCTGCAACCTGTGCCCAGTTTTAGTAACTTGGACGCAATTGTGATATATTTCACAATTTACAGTAGCCTGTGCCAAAGCATTAGCGCAAGCCCCTTAATAAGGATCCCTGACTGGCGCAAAAACCAGCAGGGAGCTGGTCTACCTTGTGCGTTTTGGCACAGGGGACCGAAAATTCTGATTTGTGTCAGGGGAATGCTGCAAGCCCCCTGCACCATTTGTTCAGCGCACCAGGGACTTGTGGCAGCACATCTCTTCTGAAAATTGGGCCCCACATCTCCAGAAGGACTTAGAGTGGAGATGGTGCAGAGGAAGGCAACTAAAATAGTACAGGGTCTGCATCAGGAGCCCTACAAGGACAGATTTAAGGACCTAAATATGTACCTCCTGGAAGAGAGAGAGAGAGAGAGGGAAAGGAGAAGGGAGAGGGGATATATGGTAGAGACCTTTTAATACCTCACGAGAGTAAATAAGGTAAAGAAGGGAAGTATTAAAAAAGTGCTCAAGGACAAGGGGCACAATAAGAAGCTGGAGGGGGCTAGATTCAGGAGAGATGTGAGGAAATACTTCTTCACAGAAAAAGTGGTGGATTCCTGGAACAGTCTTCCAGCTGAGGTGGTGGGGGCGATGTAGAAGCGTGGGATAAATGACAGACACCAGACAGTAATATTTAGTGCATAAAAACACACAATAAATGTGTTTATCAATTTATTTGCAAACTTTGCAAAAATATAAAAAAAATAAAAAAAAGATATTTACAGAAAGAAAAACTGGGTGCTACTCCATCACACCATTCAAAACATCAGGAAATATTTCTCCTCAAGACTCCTGTCTTTCTTCTGTAGATTAAATATCCAACACAGTGTGTAAGCACTCACACTAGCTCCTTCTCCCTCAGTGGTCAGAAGATACTGACCCACACACCCTTTCTTAGCCCCCTGGTGACAGGTTTTATTGGAATCCCAGGTTGACATCACAGTCAGGTGATGTCCTTGTTAACATATGAAGACCAATTCTGGGTACTATTTAGGTACAGTCTGGATACTTTTTTATAACAACAGAACAGACAGGTATTCATCTTATATTCTCTTCTGTGAATACATCCTAGAACCGCAGTTTTAGGACATCTAAACCTCTAATTAGGGGTCTTGTTGGAGTTTAGCTCCCCCCCACTTGTAGTGACATCATCCCTCCTGACCCCTGCAAGAGTGGTCACTACAGGGGCTGCCACCCCTATAGTAGGAGCTTTCCCAGAATGATTGAGAATACAGGTAAAAAAATCACATATTTATTTGTATGTAGTATTACACAGGAATACCCAGCCTGGACGGGGGAATGGCAAATAAGGGGCACGCTCCCTATTTGCCTTCCCCTGTCAGCCTAGGAGACCTGCCAAGTGACCCAGGAAATTATTTCAAAATTAACAAAATTTCAGCAGTCGCCATTGATAAGTCTGTATTGCCATATTAATGTATAACTGCATTTTTCTCTGTAAGGATGGCTCTGCACTCCTGTTTAGCAGTCTTTACAAAATTACAGTCTGTTTCCTTAAAACCTGATGGACGAAATGTCAGCCGTCGGCTTGACTTTTCAATTTGGCCTATTTCTGTGACAGCTAACAGTTACTTCAATTCTGGGGCTATACTTAGCAGCAAACTGCAGCATTTCACTTGTGGACATATGAGGCTATAATTTCTGCCCTCCGTGTCCTTAAATAGGCTTGCATCTGACACTTTCCTTACTCAGAGTGTCACTTTTACTTTTCAGGACTGAAGCTTCCTTCTTCGAGTCAGCAGTAAGCATCGCGTGTACATCGGAGCGCGATCCTGCTCTGATGTACAAAGCAGCGCTGCTACTCTTTCTATTTAGCTGTGGAGAGCAGTTTTTCTTTATTCAAGCTCACAAGAGCTTTTCTTTTCCACCGTAACAAGGGGTTTTCTTTTTATTTACTTCACCCAACATCGGGCTTGCAGCACAGTATTTCTATACGTCTTAAAGGGGCACCACTATGAGTACAAGCACTTTATTCTTCACAAAATAGGGTTCCTTACAAAGGAAAGGAGATACTTTCCATGTGCAACAATGAGGAATTTTAGGATTTAAAGGGACAGTAAAGGTTATAGAGATATGCCAGGTTGGCCACCCTGACATGAGAAATAGCAAAGAAAGGAGGAAGAAAAGATGATAGGAGAGCATGAAAAGAATATATTAGGGGGTTATACATTTTATTTCAGGACTAATCATTCATAACAGGGACACCCTGTCACAGGCAAAAATGGTGGGGTTTAAAAATGCATGGGATATGCATAAGGGAATCTTAGGGAAAGGGAAAGGGAAAGAGGTGGGCGGGTGAATGGGCCAGAGATCAAGTAGGATCTACGGTGATATTATAGGCAGGGAAAAATGGGCAGACTAGGTGGGCCAAGTAGTCCTTATCTGCTGGCAAATTCTCTGTTACTATGGATTTTAATGGGGTCAGACAGCATCTAGGATCCAGAGGAAGGTAGATGGACTATCTGTCGGATCCAGTAAGGATAGTCAAAAGCACTATCTGAGCATCACTACTGTTTACCCTTAAGCTGCAAACTAGCATGTTGGTCCAGTGCTGAACCATTTAATCAAGGTATTATCCAGAGGAGAACAGCTTCCTTGATCTACTTTTTCCCTCCTTGTAATGTATACTAAAATTTTATTTACACATTGCCTGCCTGGCTGAAGCTTAATGTCCATAATTAACTTGAAATACACCTAAGTCATTATTCTAAGCTGCACTGTCCACTATTGCATCATACAGGATATATGTGCAACTGGGCTTTCTTACTCTTAGGTGAAGTACCTTGCAATTCTCAACACCAGTCCTGAAGCCCCCATTACTTAACCCACACCCCCAATATGTGCAGGTCTTACTGCGGTACATTCCCTTTTCTGTTGCCGCCACTGTTCTCGCTAATTTAGCGTTATCAGCACTTTATCTGCTTGCTGCTGACTCCTTCCTTAATATGTTACAGCACAGCAGACCCAGCACTGACCTGTGACAGCAAATGAATATTGTTCTTTTAATTTAGTGAAACATTTACCATGAATCATGAAATATTCATTTTCATGTCCCTCATTTCTAAACATATTACACACTAAGGAAACAAATACGCCCTGATTTAAGAAAAATGCCTACTCTTAAAGTTTAAGAAAGACAATTTAGGGGTCAAAACTGGCATCGACTGACCAGCCACATGCTGGTACACCAGTTGGGCCAATGGAATGTCTGTTGACCTAGTGGATTTTACCCTGCTTGACAGTGTCAGTGGCTCAGTAGGCAGCACGCTCTCCTCAGGAGCCAGAAGACTGGCAGGTTGTGGGTTCTAGTCCAGTACCAGGTACAGTATTTGGGGCAAATACTCATAACTGACACTGTAGTGCAATACAAGGTGGTGGCTGCACTGTAGAGGTGCCATCTTGCAGAGGACTCATTAAACTGAGGTCCCATCACTTGTCATTGTTAAGGTGGAAGTTAAAATTCCCATGGCACTTATAGAAGAAACAAAGAATTTGTTGGAAGAAAAGGATCTCTTGGCCCACCCAGTCTGCCCAAGTGTTCCCTGCCTATTTTACTGTACTTCTGCACACCCTATCTGATCTCTAGCACCCCCCCCACCACTGCACATCTGTTACCTAGAAAATAGAATTTGATGGTGGATAAGGACCACTACGCCCACCCAGTCTGCCCATTTTACCCTACCTACAGTATTACTGCAGACCTTAATCGATCTCTGGCTCTTTCTCCCTCCCACCTTCCTTTCCATTAAGACACCCTTATGCTTATCCCATGCATTACTGAAACCCCCCTCCCCATCTTCGCCCCACCATCTCTGCTTGAAAGCTGTTCCATGAATCTACCACTCTTTCTGTGAAGAAGTACTTCCTCACATCCCTCCTAAATCTATCTTCTCCAACTTATATAAGTGTCAGTGGCTCAGTAGGTAGCACACTCGCCTCTGAGGCCGGGAGATCAGAAGGCTGTGGGTTCAGTTCTCACATCTGGCACTTGGGTTAATATCCCAGTACTGACACTGTAGTGCAGCATGAGAGGGGTGCTGCACTTCTGAGGTGCCGTCTTTCAGATGAGACATAAAATCGAGGTCCCATCTGCCTGGATTGGTGGTAGTTCAGGTGGATGTTAACAATCCTACGGCACTTATCGAAAAGAGTAGGGGAATTTTATTAGGCAAAAAAAACAAACATCACATTTAAACAAAAAAAGGAAATAAAATAATACAGAACAAATCTTAGAGAGAACAAGAAAAAACAAAAAAAGGAAAACCTTTCCATAAATAAGAAACATAAGAAGTAGAATATTTTTACAATCCTGACAATGAACAGTTTGTAAGTCATTCACAATAGTAGAAAGAATAACATCAAAATCAGTATGAGATTGTTGTAATACAAAAGAGCAACGGGCTTGCCATAAATAATATTGTAAAGTGCAAAAAACATTCAAGCATTAGCTATGATATCTATCCCAATCACCCAGATAAACACCCAACACTAGAGTACAATAAGAAATAGAACGTAAGTGAGGCATATAGCCAGCGACTAGCTGTGAAGTCCCAAAACTGCTGACTATAAGGACAGTCGATAAAAAATGAGATTGACTCTCTTCAGTAGCAACACAAGCTTGTCTTAAACAGTATCTGTCAGTGACAGGTTTATATTTCAGATTTCCTCGGACTCCTAACCTACCATGAGCGAAATCCATATAATATCCCAAGTTTTGAACAAAATCCTATTATCAGATAATTTATGAAGCACATATTGCATATTAGACGGAGAACAGAGTGGAAAAAGCAGTGATATTTTCTGAACATCATATACAATGTAGTCATAAAAGGACTTACGGTGTAAGGACTGTAGCTTCTGTAAAGGAATCTTCCATTGATGTAATTTCTTTAAAGTTGAGACGCCATATTGTGGTATATTATCCGACAATAGTAATTTAGGGGGGAGAATGGACCATTTAAAAAAATACTTATGCCAAATGGATTTGATCCAGAACTGCCAAGGAAGAGATGGTACCTGCCAGATGAAAGAAAAGGAAGAAAAAAGAAAGATAGAGTGAAAAAAAACTATAGGATTAATCATATGTAATCCCCCTTCTCTGCAGCGAAGATATGTAAACTCTCTCTTCACCGGATTCAGTCTATTGCCCCACAACATCTGAAAAAAAACACTATAAATCCTAGTTTCGAGAAAAACTGGAGGTGGAAAGAGGTGACTTAAGTAAAGAAAAATGGGCAAAACAAATTTTTTAATGATCAAGACCCTTTTTTTTTTCCAAATTTCCAGTGTTTCCACTGATTAACTTTAGTTTCACCTACAGTTATCTGCTTGTCCCAATTATAGATTTCCATGTTGTTCATCCCAAACCAAACACCAAGTATTTTCTGAGGCCCTGTGACAAGAGGAATGCGAAAACAATGGGATAGGTCAGGAGCCAACTGTCCTAATTGCATCACAAAACTTTTAAGTAAAATTTAGAGAGGCACCAGAGTATCTGCCAAAAAGAAAAATTTCCAAGGCTCTCTGCAAAGAGGTGGGGTCAACTAAAGAAGGGTCATATCATCTGCAAAGCAAGTAACCTAACCAATTCAAGGCCCACGGAAGGGCAATACCCAGAATAAGTATCATTAACAATGCTCCTAATCACTGGATCCAAAGCGAAAGTGTATAATAAGGGCTTAAGGACATCCCTGCCTAACTCCTCGAAATCCTGATATTCTCTCCTAATAACCCATTTACTACTGGAATTGAAACTGCAGAAGTGTATAACAATGAAATCCATCGTACAAAAACATCAGGGTTCCATAGGAAGAAAGCACAAAATATAAGTAAGAATGGCTAACTGCTTGAGCATTGGATTGATCTAAAGCCTAATAATTTCAGAGGAAAAAAATTTTGCTGAAGCGAAAGATCACAGTAAAAAAGATTATGCTGTATTTTCCTATTTTTAATCGCACAGGTTTGTGCAGGTGAATCAAAAGTCTGGCTAATCTCTCTAATCTATTATTCAGGATTTTAGTTAAAATTTTATAGTCACTATTTAACAGACAAATCGGTCCAATTAGAAAATAAAACTTATCACCTTTTTATAAAGAAAGGTCATTAAGGATAATGAAAATTCTGGACAAGGGATCTCTGAGGATAGATAACAATTATACACTACAGGCAGAAAAAAACCCATAAAGTCAATACATTTTTTATAAAATTCATTTGGTATGCCATCCATACCAGGGGATGATCCAAGCTTTAATTGTTTAATGACTTCAAGTACCTCAGTAGAGGAGATAGGTAATTGTAAAGATCGGACCAAATCCTGAGATATTTTTGGGAGGGAAGAAAAAACCGTACTTGAAAGAGAATCCGGATGTAATACCTGGGGGGATGAAAAATAAGTCTGACTGTAGCCCTGCACAGTCTGTAACATACCTAAATCAGAGGTAATTAGGTCACCAGTTGCATCAAACAAACCAGTCATGAGAGTATCTTTTAAGTGAGTTTTGCATGCATGGAAAGGATCAGCCATTGGTGATTTTTTACAAGAAAAACGAAATTCCATATATAAAGACTTGGCCCTATTGTATTGGTAGTTTTTCATTTGTTGCTTAATAACTTTGATTTGAGAAAGAGAGCGAACATAATCCTGTGGGGGAAGGGACATAAGCCTGTATAATTGGTTCCGTAGAAATAAATATTTCCTATAATCATCCCGTACCCTTGTTTTACCCCAGGACTGAAATAAATGTTTAACCTCAATCTTAAATTGCTTCCACCATTCATATGGGAATCAAGAGAGGCTAAAGTAGAAGATTTGGCAGCTAAGAAAAATCCAATTTTGAAAAATAAACCGGGTCTGAAAGAAAGGAAGTATTCAGTCTCCAGCGTGATATGCCGGAATACAATCTGGGAGGAAGATATCGAAGGATAAAGTACAAAACAAAACATGATGGTCAGAGAATTCCACTGGAGCAATAACACAGGACACAATGTGAAGATAGTGTGAAATAAAAACATCAATTCTAGTGGCAAAGGTGTGTCTATGATAAGTGTTTCCACCTACGGGTATAAGCTACGGAAAACATCTAGAAGTCCAGCAGCTGTTACCACTTCAAATAAGCGTATGAATCACAATACACTTTTTACCTTGATCCTTACGAAACTGGATATCAAGAGAGCAGTTAAAATCCTCCCACACTAAATGTCTCTTTGTAAACAAAAGGGTTTAATGTCCGAAAATAAGGCAATGCGGCCTGATTTAGTCTGTAGAGCATAAACATTAAGAAAGAAAAAAATAATCACCCCATACACAGTCTAATATGAGAGCCCTTCCAGGGAACAAATCTATGATTTTCAGAATTTTAAAAGAAGAGTTACCAAACAATGGCCACACCATCTGCAGTTTCTGTACTATATGACCAAAAGGAGGGCCACGGGTCCATAGTCTTTTCAACCTTTGCTCCTCAGAGATAGAAGAGATCCTAGTCTCTTGCAGAAATATGATATCCAAATGCAAAGAGGTAAGATATTGAAGATGGATATCTGTCTGTGAAATGTCTTAAGACTACAGACATTGAAAGAAGCAAACTTTAAAGCTGCCATGGAAACTGCTCAAGAGCTATGCTTCTGACTCACTTTTCTTTTTTCCTTTTTCCCTTTTTATCTTTAGAAGTTCAGTAGATTTACTATCTTCATCCTCCGTCACAATTTCAGAGATGAGAGGTCTCAGATTCCAGGTCTAGTCCCTAACGTCTTCCCTGAAGGGGGAAAAAATTGTCAGTCACAACCGGGCTGGCCTGGGACCGTTTTAAAGAGGCTCTGGTAAACCTCCTGTTCTTAACAATTTCAAAGGGGTGGCATACTGGACACCTGAGTCTGATTCTCCCCAATGGAGGAGGAACCAGGCACAGTGTCCCGAGGGATATTAATCATAGGTTGCTCAGGTTAGCAATATCTGGAAAGGAGGGAGGGGACAGGGTCTTTTCTTGGGGGGGTTTGACCCTATCACCAGGAACCTGCACTTTAGCTTGGGCTTCTAAAGTAAACCATCCTGGTCTAGGCCTTCAGAGTTGTTATGCCTTGCCCATGGACACTGATGGAAGGCATGCCCTTTGTCACAAAGATTACACTGAAAGATATTAATGCATCGGTCAACAGAATGCCCAAAACCCCACATAAAGGACATCTCATCATGTCACATACACTACTAATGTGAGTTCTATCTCCACATTTATAGCATGCCTTAGGCTGCCCTGCATAAAAACACACCCCTCTGTCTTTACCCAGAAAAAAACTATTTGGCAGATGTACAACCTCAGAATTAACTTGCAACAACTTCACTTTAAACTTCCATCCCCCTGTCCAAATACCCTCCACATCCAGAAGAGCTTCAGGTGGCCCCAACACCTCACACTTGGATTGCAGCCAGCGATAGATATCACTCACATTCACTCCTTCATTGCGGAACATAATTGTAACAAACCTAAGTAAGGGACGAGTTAAAGGGATAGCAAAAAGGCAACCATACTGATGATTTTTTGATTAGCATATTTGTCCCAGAATTTGTCCATATGAGCAGGTGTCTGAAAACTAACATCAAAGGAATCCTCCCCGAGACATGAATTAAAGCATAGATGTCTTTGGCACAAACCCCATTTTAGACTTCAAGAGTTGGTTAAATACATAGTATCTATCAGGGTGTTCAGTCAAACCCCTATAGCATGGGCAGCACAACATTTCGACGAGGGCTTGTTCCAATTCGATTTAAATAAGTCTGATAATGGTGGTTTGGAAGTGTGCTCAAAATGGGGCAGTAGGACCCATGGACAAAGTAGAAACAGCAACAGGGGTATGCTGGAAAGTTCAGGCTCTAAAACCCTCTTCCCTCCCTTGAAGTAGATGGCTGGGGGATAGATGCTGTGCCGTTTCAGGAGTTTTCCTACCTGAAAGCGGAGTTCAGTCTAAATCGAACCCAAGCTCCTGAATCAGTCCTCTTCCAACCTGCTTCTTGAAGCGCCATCTCTTCAGACCAGTCCTTAGCCTCATCGTGACTTCCACTCTCTCTGGTGGCCCAGATTGCTGCTGCACCAATGATGACGTCTTGTGGTCCTGCACCCACAGTCCTCCCGGAAACCGTCTCTCAACATTCAGTTCCTGCACTCGGATAAGCGGCGATGAACGCCTTCCACAGCAAGAGCTTCATCATGAGACCGAGCAATATCAGGTAAGGTCTCCGGAATTAAAGGCACTGTTGCAAGTGTAGCATTCTGGTGAGCAGCGAAATCGGGTAGCTGGGGTGCGGTAGCGAGCGTACAGGAGGTATGCTCAGCCACCAGAAGACAAGGTACAATCGAAGCAATGGAACTCTGCTTCTCGCACTCCTCTACCTCCTTCTCCTTCCCGACCTCCAGAACGTCTGCCATGCTAGGCGCCGACGTCAGCAACTAGCCACCGACCAGCAGCCAGTAGGGGAATTTCCCCGGTGTCCTGGCCAAATTTCCCTCATTCACTAAAAATACCACCAACAGCTTAATCTGGTTCAAGGTCAGCTGGCATTCATCTGTATCCCACTCCCCTGGGTTGTGCCTGAAAATAGGCAGGATTTGTCTAGTGCACCTACCCGGTTAACAAAAACTAAATAAATAAATAAACTTCATAGCATGTCCCCTTGTTCTTGATCTCCTTTTTTTTCTGAAAAATTCTTCCCTCCTGTACCTTATTCACCTCTGTGAGGTATTTAAAGGTCTCTATCACATCACTCCTCCTTTCTTCCAGGGTGTACGTACTAAATTCTTTTAGTCTCTCCTTGTAGGGCTTTTGATGCAGACCCGGCACCATTTAGTTGCCCTTCTCTGGACCACCTCCACTCTATATCCTTCCAGAGATGTGGTCTCCAGAACTGGACACAGTACCCAAGGAGGGATCTTACCAGTGATCCACACAGGGGCAACACCACCTCCCTCTTTCTGCTAGTGATACCCCACCCTATGCACCCCAGCATCCCCCAGTACTCCTAACTGCCTAGTCACACTGCCTGGCCACCTTTAGGTCATCCAATATGATAACCCCTAGGTCTCTTTCCTGTTTGGTTGTCATCAATACCAGATAGGCTATGTCCACAGCCCTCCCCTGGTCTATTTTACTGAAGTGCAGGTAAGTTACATTCACCATCCCCCTTTGGTCTATTAAGAAGAGATGGGGAATTTTTATAAAAACAAAAATAACACAAAACTTTACACAAGAATTACTTTACAAAAAAATAAGGAATAACATAATTACAAAAATGTAACAAGAAAATAAGGTCATAACTAGCAGTTTCAAACCCTTATGCATAATACTGTGCAAAAATCAACAGTTACAGTCTTACTTCACTGAAACTGTAGCAAGGTCAGTCCTGCTCTCTATCACAGTAGGATCCAGGTCACAGATTTCCAGACATTTTGTATGGCAGTAACTGGCATGGTTTTTATATCAGTCCCATATATACTGAGACATTCCTTATTGAATTTTCTCATTCAGCCCTGTTAGAGGAGTATGTTGTTGTTGTAGAATATATTTATTCATTTATTTGAATTTTGGTAACTGGATAAGCACACTGAGACAAAAAGTCTCTTTTTCAGGGGTGACTCGGGGGAGGGTACAAGGGGAGGTACAGAGAATACAAAATAAAGCAAGATAGGTGTGCAAAGACACTTGTACAATAGAACGTGGAGCACAATATATGTACAAAAAGGCATATACAAATAATACAATACATATACATTATATACAACGAATACAGTGAGTAAAGATGCTGCAAATCAAGTGATGCAGATAAATACAAGTTGCTTAGGCAAGGTCATACAAAGATACATAATTACATAAATGCTGAAAGTAGTTCAAACAGTGCAAAATTGTCAGTAAGTGATTCAAGCAGAACAGGTGACTAGGGCAAGGAAGCAGACAGTTAACAGAGTAGGATAAAATGCAACCAGAGTAACCCCATGAACAACCCTTGGGAGTAGTTGCAAGGCCGAGTGAGGAAGCGAGCAGGACGAGGCAATGGAGGGGGAAGAAGGGAGTTGGATGGGAGGGGTGGGAAACTATTAGTTACAGGTGCAGACTTGAGGGGAAGATGGGATTTAAGAGAATTTTTGAAGGAGTAAAGAGATGTACAAGTCAGAACAGTAGAAGGTAATGTGTTCCAGAGGAAGGGCCCAGAAAAGATGAAGGCACACTGGCCCACATCTAGGCGGGGTTTTGGGATGGAGAGTAGAGATAGGTCAGTTGACCTTAAGGACCTAGTAGAGGTTTTACACTGGATGATGTGTAAGAGGCAGGGAAGAGTGAAGGGATGGATGAGCTTGTAGGTCAGGCAAAGGGTAGGGTATCGAAGTCTGGCTTCAAAGGATGGCCAGCCAAGGGAATCAAGGACTGAACAGTGGTGCGTCCTGGCATTAGCACCAAGGGCGAAGCAAGCAGCCATGTGGTAAACTTGCTTAAGTATGGCAAGATGGGAGATTTGAGCAGTGTGGAGAATAGGGGTACCATAGGTGATGAGCAGGAGCAATGAGGAGGATGCTATGGCAAGTCGAGAGGGGAACGTAAGGTACAGTAAGAGGCAGTACAGCAGCCTGAACTTTTGCATCTCTTTTGCCAAATATTCCACTTGTTGCATGCCAATATCACCCTTACAGTACTGGGATGGAATTCCCCCCGCCCACCTGATATGACTCCATATACTAAGGTGTCATAGTCCATACTTCAAAATTGGGGTTCTTTCCAATGCAGTGCTAACTGGTGCCAGAAGGTGTTAATATAGAGGCACTGAAAGAACAAGTGATCCATTATTTTGAGTTGAGAAACACACCCTGGCCTTATACAATATCTGTCTTCTAAACTTGGTTGCTTGTGGTTATTTCTCACATTGAGCCTATAATGACAGCAGAACCAAACTACCGCCCACCTTTTGGGGATATACGGGGTTCTCTGAGGTGGTCTGTCAGCCAGTGGATTGAGATTCTAGGACCACATTCAAACAGTGAAACTTCTGAGAAAAAAAGAGGTGTGCATAAAATCATAAAGATCCTTTTTGAATTAGAATGGATCTCATCAATCCTCACCTCCCAGCTCCCACTGTTTAATCTTCCTAAAACAATCCACTATATACCTACGATCTACTATATACCTTGATATATGTCCAGGGATCCCCTGAAAGTCTTCAAGGGACCACTAGTCTACTTGTCAAAGAAAAAGTGACCTCTCGACTGAAAAAATGGTACCCATAGCTTTACTTCATGCAAAAGAATAGGACGCAAGTTCCCAAAGAAAAAAATTGCAAAAAAGAAAAATTATAGGATTTAACATGGATAAATCTCTGTCCTTTAAAGTATGATAAATTGTATTCCATCTGATAGGGTTCAAATGGTTTCATCAAATCAATCTAAAAAATACTCTATAAATCTGTGCCTCCGCCACTCTGGCAGGAGGGGAAATCCCATATTTACAATGGGGTGTGAAAATCCTGTAACCTCATTGGTCAAAACATGTCACATGATCGTGGGTAAATCCTGCATTACCCACGGCTGAGGAAATGCATTTATAAAACAATGTAATTAAACACATTTAACACATGGGTCTATTGTATAATTGTAATAAGGCACTCCGGGGTGTGGGTTATTGGGGGTTTACCCACTTCTTGTGTGGTTAAGTCACTCAGCTGCGCCTTGTGACACACCACACAAGGCGTGGGTAAACCCCCAATAACCCACACCCTGTTGTGCCTTATTGCTTAACTAATATATAAGAAAGCTGGGAGTAAAAAGGTTTTACATAGATAAACTCTGTTTTGTTTCATCATCAGCCAGTTTTTCCACTGCTCTACTTTTTCTTCTGCAATTTGTATTTTCTCCATCCAGTTTTGCTCTGCCACATTCCCTTTACCAGGTTTTCTACCCAAAGCCACAAGAGGACCTTCTTCCACTGGGATGCTACTAATTTCCTCAAATGTGTTCCCCTCTGGTCCCACAGGCATATATTTACTTCTATGAAAGTTAATCCTGGATCCTGAAATGGCACCAAATATTTCAAGCACTGTAATGCCCTTTCCCCAGACCTCCAATCCAGGGCTAGTAGGCTGCTGTCATCTGTATACACTACTGTTTTATAAGGTAAGGGGTCAATTGAGGTATGCAGAGCACTTATCTCCTGAGCCTGTTCGATTTTATGTAATACTGGGGTCTAATCCAAATGTGTGCAATAATGGACTCAGGACAGCCTTGCTGGACTTCCCTACACACCTTGCCTAGTTGTCCATTAACCAGAGGTGTTATAGTGGCTGCATCATATAGTTTTTCTATCCATGCCACAAAAGGCGCTGGAAACCTATATTGCCTTAATGCCGAGAACAAATAGGAGTGAGAATACCATCAAAGACATTCTCCTGGTCAAGTGCCAGGAGTGGTCCTTCTCTGCCTTCTTGCTTGCATATTTCTAAAAATTCCTGTGCCACAAGAGGCTAGCATAGATTAGTCTCCCTGTTACTGAGAAGGACTGTACAGGGCTGATGAATTTGCCAGCTGCAGTAGCCATTCTTATTCCTAAAATTTTAACCAAAATTTTCCAGTTGGTATTTATTTTTATTTTATTAAACTCTAGGATTACAAATACCTTTGAGCAGGAACTGCTCATTTATAAAGGTTCCACGTCAAAGGATGTAGGGTAGCACACATACAAAGGTCAACAATGGCTACAGTCTTAAAACACAAAGATGATTAAGCATTAATTATACAGCCAAAAATGGAGACAGACAACATAAGCAAGCATCTGACAAGTTTCAGGTTGAACAGTATATAGTTAGTGTAGGGTAGGAGAGTCAGGAGGAAGTAGGCAAGCTGTAGGGCCATTGTCGGACGGTAGAGGTGGGTGGCAAAAGTGCGAGCTGGATGGACTGAAGGGCCCCATATCTGAAAGTACCAGTTGTGAGGGGAGGAGGTGGGTGAGGCAGGGGTGTGTGGGGGGGGGGGGTTAAGGGGTGAGAGTGGGAGAAGCTGATGCCAAAACTGTCACAGTCTACGGGAGATTTTCCAGTTGTTTAACCAGGTGAGACACACTAAGTTGAAAGCCTGTTTACAAGTGCAATCTGTGAGCACAGGGAAGTTAAGTGACTTGCTCAGGGTCACACAGTATGCAAGTGGGGACTGTGGAATTCAAACCCAGGTCTCCAGATTTGCAGCTCAGAGCCTTAAACCACTGCGCTGTACTGCCTCCCAAATCTTCGACTAGGATAAAATGAGAAGACAATTACTTAGGAGAGGCAGTCACATTGAGTGGTAGAGGCGAGGAATAGTTGGAGTTGCCTTTTAAAGGGACCAAGCATTGCAGTTGTAAGTGTTTCTTTGTTAAGGGTATTGTACCACTGAGGAGCCCTGTGAATGAAAGACCTCTGACCCATAGTGGTCCGGCATCTGGGGACCTGAAAGGTCTGATATTGAGCACTGCGTGTAAGCTGGGTACTGCTGTTGGCAGTAAGGAGCTTTGCCACTCCTGATGGCATGAGCCCAAGGAGAACTTTTTTGGTTATCAAGCAGGTCTGGTATTGTATTCTACTAAGGAGTGGTAGCCATCCAGCTGGGCGTACAGGTCACAGGGGTGTGTTAGGTGGGCGGCACCCATTAGAAGCCTACAGGCCTTGTTGAGTGTCACCAATATCCTCTGGAGGGCCGTAGGGGAAGCAGAGCCATAGATGACTAGACCATAGTCAACGATGGAGGTGACAGAGCTGCAAATGGCCAGTCTAAGGGCATCAGTGGTCATGCAGTGTTTGTGCTTGTGGAGCAGGCCGATCCATATGTTGGTGGACTTAGCCACATTGCCAATGTGCCGCATGTAAGAAAGGGAACTATCCAAGGTGATGAAGAGATATTTAAACTCAGGAACATGTTCAAGTGAAGCCCCCGCATGGTTCTTGATGGTGAGGGACAGAGGTTTATACTTGCTCCGTGCGTTGCAGAATGTCATGACCTTAGTTTTGCTATAGTTCAGGATGAGTTTGTGTGAACTAAACCATTCTTCAACATGCCCGAAATCACACTGCAACTGACTCTCAAGTTGTTTAGAGTCTTGGTTGCTAGTAAACAGTATTGCATCATCCACACAGAGTAATATTCTCTGTTGGCAGACTCTAGGGAGACTGTTCAGGAAGAGAGAAAAGAGTAATGGCCCCAGTATAGACCCCTGAGGGACACCTGAGAGGACTGGTTTTTCATCAGCGGTGACTCCAGCAGTCCTAACACATTGGACCCTTTCTCCGAGGTAGCTAGCAAACCAGGACAGTGCATCATTGGAGAGCCCGAGAGTAGTCAGTTGCCTGAGTAGGAATGGGTGGTTAACAGTATCAAAGGCATTTGTCAGGTCGATGAATACTGCTTATTGGTCTCCAATTCAGTATTTTTTCTCTCAGACCCTTTTTGTACAAAAAAATAAGGATTCCCTTAGATGAAGGAAAGTACAGTTACATAAGAACTTACCGTAACAGTAGATCTTCAAAAGAGGCTCTTGCAGTAGGTAATTACACATAGGACTGAAGTCGGCGGGCATCAGAACCCCACAGAAACATTTCTAGCTAGCAGTCTGTGGCAGGGGACTGCACCCACGTCAGGTGACTGACGTCAAGCGATGTCAATATAAAGGGACGGTCCTCCACAGCTGCCTTCCAGTTCTTTCCCACCAAAGGCCAAAAGGCAAGATGAGAGAGAAGCGGATATTTCTCATCCTGGAAAAGGAGCTGAAAAGCTAAGGGGGATGGAGGGTGGGAAGCTATTACCTACTGCAAGAGCCACTCTTGAAGATCTACTGTTACGGTAAGTTCTTATGTAACTGTACTATCTTACTTCGAGAGGGTTCTTGCAGTAGGTAATTACATATAGGACTGAGTTCCAAGCAGTCTGGAACAAAGAGAAGCTCACGGGAGGAGGAAACCACTCATACACAGATCCTCTGGCTGTGAAGATCTTAGGAAAGAAGACCTTGCAGAACAGCCAACCCGAAGCCAGCTCTGTGGTGAGAGGCAATGTCCAAACTGTAATGTTTCGTAAAGGTATGGACAGAAGTCCAAGTTGCAGCTGCACAGATGTCAGCCGCTGACACATTCTTGAAACAAGCAGCAGAGGTAGAGACACCCCTAGTGGAGTGACCTCTGACTTGACCTGGCAAGGTCTTGTGATACTTGTCATAACAGAAAGTGATACAATGAGCCAACCATTTCGAAAGGCATTGCTTGGAAACAGCATTGCCCTCTCTTTTGTGAGCAAAAGAGACAAACCGTTGAGCAGTCTTTCTGAGTTCCTTTGTCCTGTTGGTGTAGTATCTCAGAATCCGGTGAACATCCAAAGTATATAAGTGGTACTCCCCTTGACTGGAATGTTACGTAAAAAATGCAGGCAGTTCCATGGATTGATTCAGCGTAGATTCTGCTACCACTTTAGGGAGAAACTTAGGGTTGGTACACAGAGCCACACATTTCTTGTGGAAAATCAATTACGGGATTTTGCACATTAAGGCCTGAAGCTCGGAAATTTGTTGAGCGGAAGTAATGGCCACCAGGAAGAGGGTCTTCCAGGAGAGGAACTTTAGGTCTGCTGATGCTGCCAGCTCAAAAGAAGGCAGGGTAAGTTTCTCAAGAATAAAACTCAAGTCCCAAGGAGGGGCAGGTGCGTGAATAGGGGGTCTCAAGTGAAGAACCCCTCTAAGGAGGGTCTTAGTGACTTCCAATTGCGCAAAAGATCTGTCCCCAAAAGGAACATGGTAAGCGGAAAGAGCCGCCATGTGAACCTTCAAGGAGGAATGACTGAGACCCAGGCCAAAGAGGTGACGCATGTAATCCAGAAGCCTCCCGACAGGGCAGGAGAATAGCTCAAAATCTCTGGAAGAGGCCCAAACAGAGAACCTTTTCCATTTCATGGCGTAACTGGAACCAGTGGAAGGCTTTCTGGCCTCCACTAGACTCTCCGCTACCTGCGAAGAAACCCCAAACTGGGTTTGAACTATGTCTGCAGGAGCCACGCATGCAGCTGAAGGGCTCTGAGTCCTGGATGGACCAGGGTCCCCTGATCCTGGGTCAACAAGAGCTGCGATAGAGGAAGAGGAAGTGGAGATTCCTCTGAATACTGTTGCAGAAGACAGAACCAAACTTACCTGGGCCAGAACAGAGCGATGAGGATCATGTGAGCTCCTTCTCAACACAGTTTGTGTAAGACCCTCAGAATCAACAGGATCGGGGGGAAGGCATAGACGAATCTGGCCTTCCAGTCTAGAGATAGAGCATCTCTTCAAAAAACTCTGCGCCTTGGAGTGAGTGAGCAGAAGACGGGAAGTTTTGCGTTGAGAGGAGAGGCAAACAGGTCTACCTGAGGGGTTCCCCAGCGTAGGAAGACATTGTCTACTACCCCCTGATCCAGTTCCCATTCGTGAGCTTGGGCGGATGACTTGCTGAGGTGGTCTGCCAATGTGTTCTCGACCCCCGTAACATGAACCGCCGTGAGGTGAAGGTTGTGAAGGACTGCCCAATCCCAAACCCGCATTGCTTCCCTGCAAAGAGGGTAGGAACGAGTTCCTCCCTGTTTGTTGATGTACCACACTACACACCTGTTGTCGGTCTGGACAGCCAGATGACTGGGAAGCAGATATAGATGCAGAGCTTATACAGCATACAGCATGGCTCTTAGCTCAAGCACGTTTATGTGGACAGTCTGCTGGAGTCTGGACCAAGAGTCCTGGGTCCGTTGAGATCCCAAGTGGGCTCCCCAACCCTCGCCCGAGGCGTCTGTTGTCAGAGTTTGGGAGGGGGTAGAAGGTCAGAAGAGAACTCCCTGGCAAAGGTTCTCCTGAACCATCCACTATTGTAAGTCCCGAACCATCGGAGAGGAGACCAGGATCTCCCGATCTAGGTCATCCACCAATTGATCCCACTGAGACCAAAGCATCCACTGAGAGATTCTCATGTGAAGCCGAGCACGAGGCGCCGTCAGAATGGCAGCCACCATGAGCCAAAGAGGCGAAGAACTGACCTGGCAGTGACCCACCTGCGGCTGGACAACAGGCTTGCCTGAGCCTGAAGGATGACCACCCTGTCCAAAGGCAGGAAGGCCATACTGGAGGTCGTATCCAGGATCGCCCCGATAAACTGGAGTCTTTGAGATGGAATCAAATGGGACTTGGCCTGGCTGATGGTAATAGCCAAGCAGGTGAAAACCTGCAGGGTAAGGGAGAGGGAGTGCAGGAGGTCCTCCCTGGATGGGGCCACCAGGAGCCAGTCGTCCAGGTATGGGAAAACCTGAACCCCCTGGATATGCAGGTGGGCCGTTACCACAGAAAGGCATTTGGTAAATACTCATGGAGCTGAGGAGAGACCAACTGGAAGGGCCTTGAACTGGTAGTCGTCTCCGTGAAAAGAAAATCAAAGGTATTTGCGGTGGGATGGGCTGATAGGGATATGCAGGTAGGCATCCTGCATGTCCAGAGCGCACAGCCACTGTCCTGGCAGAAGGCCCTGCAGAGAGAGCATTCTGAACCTCTTGTACTCCACGAACAAGTTCAGGGAGCTGAGGGCTAGGACTGGCCTCACATCACCTGATTTCTTCGGAACCAGGAAGAAATAAGAATAGCAACCCGTCCCCTGGAGATGGGGATGGATGGGTTCTATCGCCACCTTCAGAAGAATGGAGGAGATTTCTTCCCGAACCAGAAGAAGGTGTTCCAGGGAGTAAGATGGCCTTGGAGGGGGTTTTCTGGGAGGTTTCTGAAGAAATTCTATTGAGTGTCCTTCCGCTATCAGCTGGAGCACCCAAATGTCGGAAGTGATCTTCTCCCAACCCGGCAGATGCAGGGAGAACCTCTCTCCTACCGGTTCCTCTGGGGAGCCCAGAGGCTGTGGGAGAGGAAAGGAGTCAGGAGGTGAGAAGCAGCGCCACAGCTGGAGCTCCTACTGCCCATTTGGGTGGGGGGGCGTCGCAGCCGGAGGGGCCCGACATTTGTTGGCCCGCCTTCCTTGGGGTTTTGCCTTGGCCCATGCACGTCTGCGAAAGGAACGGCACTGAAGTTGAGGGGCTCTGTACATGGAGTCAACTTCCTTGAGAGCAGTGCCCTTCTCACGCAGGCCAGTTATGATGTCTTGACATCACCACCGAACAGCACCGAACCCCTGAAGGGCACGTCCTGGATAGTGGACTGCACTTCCGGGACCAAACCTGACACTCAGAGCCAGGCATGATGCCACAAACTTACGGCGAACACCGAGCTCCGTCCAGCAGTGTCCAAAGCATCGTAAGTAGCGCATAGCATGTGCCTACTGGCCGAATGAGCAGAACAGACCAGGTCTGCCGCTTCCTGTTTGGTCTGCGACTCAGGAAGGGAGTCCAATTTAGCCTCCACCTTGCTAAGGATGGCCTTCTGGTGATCTCCCATGTGAGCGACGTAGCTCATGGCCCTAATACCCAGAGTGGAAGAAGCAAAAACCTTCTTCCCATACTGGCCCAGAAGGCAGGATTCCTTATCGGGTGGAGACGAGCTCAGATGCTTTGGGTTGGCCGTATGGCTGTGGGTGGCACGGATCACGACCGAGTCAGCCTTGGGGTGTGAAGTAAGAAAATCAACACCCTCCAGAGCCTGATACAGCCTGTCCGCCTTCCTCGGAAGGGAGGGCTATGGCTGATGGTTGTTTCCAGATGGTGGAAACAAGGTCCGCGTGAGGCTCGATCCAGGGTGGAACCAAGGTAGGAGCGATCTCGGGCAGATCCAGATGTGCAGCCAGCTTCTACTACTGTGGATCAGGCTCCAAAGATTTCCACTGATACTACCACTGGATCTTTCATAGCAACTCCATGAAGGAAGGATCCTCCGGAGGGGACTTCGGAGGAGTCCTAGGCCGGGGCTTGTCCGGAGTTCGTGGCTCATCATCGAAGTCGGAATGTCCATCGTAGTCATCCAAGGAAGTTGGCGGAGATAAAGACCCTTCCCCACTCAGGGGAGGAACAGACCCCTTGGGAAGCTCCTGGAGTAATGTGTCACCCCCTGTCTTGGGACCAGAGAGGACACCTCTGGTAACAGGAGGGGGAGAGGGGGTCTCTCGCCCTCGATGACGGGGGGTCCAGAACAGGTTCCTGCATCGGAAGGCAGCTCGCTACTTCTTTGGTGAGCTGAGCCTTGGCCTCAGCCCACCAGGAAGCCAGAGTCTCCCTCAGGTCCACCGGCAGCTGAGGGGTTGGGGGAGGAGGGGGATACAGATACTGAGGATATCCGTATGGCGAGTATCCATACCCTGACGGTGGGAAGCCCGGCATCGGGTACTGAGGCACTGGGTACTGTGGCGCCAGGTACTGCGGCGTTGGGTACTGCGGCGTCAGATATTGCGGACCTGGGTAAGATTGCGTCGGATAAGACAGCGTATACCCAGGCACCAGGGGCTCCGACGGGGTGGAAGGCCCAGGAAACGGTCCCGCAGGCGGGACGGGAATAAGAGGCCCAGCAGGCATTGGGTCTGGCATAGGGATGGCATCCAGGAGAGGGATGTTGCCTGGCATCAGCAAGGCCGGAGTCAGTGCTGGCGTCTGAGGGTCCAACGTCAGGTCATCCAGCCCAGCAGGAGGGAGACCTGATGGAAGCGTGCCTGTATCCTCCGTATCGCCCGGGGAAGGAGGATTAAAATCCACGGGGTCTAGCTGAGGAGACGCTGGGGCCTCAGAGGGCAGCGGCGAATGCTGCGGGGAGCCAGGGACAGTGGAGTGGACATCAGGGTCAAGCATTGGCTCCAACACCGTGCGACAGACGGAGGGGCCGACGGTCACCTTACCGGCGGGGTCCGGGCAGACGTCAGAGGAGCTGTCATTTGACTTAGCAGAACCGGCACCCGAGGAAGGCTGTGAAGGAGGGGCAACCTTGTCGGGTGGCTTAGAGACCGTGCGCTGCCCCGAAGGGTTGAGCAACTTAGCGGTCTTTTCCAGCCGTGCATCAGAGGAGCTGACATCTGGCTTACTAGAGTTACTCGCACCAGAAGGCCGTATGGCAGCGGCCTTGCTGAGAGAGGATGCCTCCTTTGACCTGGAAGCTCCCGAAGTGCCTGAGTGTGAGCCAGACGGGAGGGTCGACGCCGTCTTAGACGCCTCCAAGACGGCTGCATGGAGTGGTCCCTTGGGGGGGATGTTACCTTGAGCACAGCGACTCCAGCCAAAGTCGCGGTGGCCGAGGAAGAGGAGTCCTGGTCCTGGTGCTTCTCCTTGTCTTTCTTTTTACGGTGACCCTCGGGTGAAGTTGAGGCCTGATGAAGCTTTCTCAGCTCCTTCTCCATGGAGGTCATTTTCTTCTTAACTAAATGGGCCTCCAGGGACTGCTGCCTCTGTCTGCGGGTGGCGGCGTTGAATTTCAGGCAATGCTGGACACTTCTCCACGGGGTGATCTGGGCCCAGACAGAAGAGACACTGGGAGTGTCCGTCCTTGTGTGGGAGTTGGGCTTGGAGGGAGTAGGGGACGACGTACACTGCACAAATCCTGACGAAAATTAGAGAGAAATCGAAGAAAAAATGGCGGTAAAACTACCAACGTCCGACTGATGAAGCAGTGGAACTTAATTGCAAGGCGCTTTCGCAAGCTAATGGTGGGAAAGAACTGGAAGGCGGGTGTTGGAGACCGCCCCTTTATACTGACGTCGCATGATGTCAGTCACCTGATGTGGGGGCGGTCCCCCACCAGAGACCGCTAGCTAGAAATTTTTCCGTGGGGTCCTGACGCCTGCCGGCTTCAGTCCTATATGTAATTACCTACTGCAAGAGCCCTCTCGAAGTAAGATCTATCTTTTAAATCTTTTCCTAGTACAGTATTAAATACAGTTAGAAACATAGAAACACAGAATCTGTCGGCAGGTAAGGACCATACAGCCCACCTAGTCTGCCCATTTCCCTGCTTGGTTTGGCAATCCCTGCTCTTATCTGGACTGCCTTTCCCCGCTCTGCTGTACAGCAGGTTGCCTTTATGCTTATCCCATGCACTGTTGAATCCCCGTACTGTTTTCGCTTCCACCACCTCTGCTGGTAGGCTATTCCACAGATCCATCACCCTCTCTGTTACCAATTCTGGTAGCAAAAGAATATGATATATAATTTGCCTGGCAGGCTGTCCTCTCCTGGGGATACCCCCACACTCAAGGATTTTACGGCTTACTGTGTTTCATCTGCTGTAATGTCTTTGGTTAGTAATTCCTGATCTTGCTGTGTTAGAGAGGGTAAAGTTGAATTTTTATTTATTTGTACATCAGTAACTGTTTGAGCCAAGTGTTAATTTGCAAAGGTTCCACGTCAAGTATTGTTGCATACAGATTTAGATACAGGCAACTCTGGTGAGCATTTGCCAATACAACCAGAAACCAATGTCCATGCATGTTATGTTAAAATAAATCAGTTGATAAAATTAATGTCAGAATTTCTAAAACTAGTTGGAGAGGAAGGGCAGAAGGCAGGATCAGGGCATGGGTGAGCCTGGGGGAGGGAGTAGGAGAGGGGAAGGGTAGTCAGATCTAAGGATCCATGTACTGCAACTTCAGACCCAAAAAAGGTTTCAACATGCCCATTCACAATTTCCATTATATGTTCTTGATCAGTAAATAAAGTACCTTTGGGGTCTGCCAGGGCGAAAAAGCTTCTATTTTTGACCCTGTCTCAGCACCATTCAAAGTGTTAACTTTGCAGGTTTTACCCTGTGTTCTGAATTTTTGCTTTACCAAGAGACGTATCCTGTCATAGAGCACATTTTTTCAGGTCTTTTTTATACTTCTTTATTGAAAATTAGTTAGCAAAATAGCACCACATATATAGAAACAGTATCACTGTACTTACTGCATGCATCAGGTTGAAATCTATATATGACAACAGTCAAGGTACTCCTAAGTAAGTAAAACTTTATTTATATGACGCCCAGTCCTGGGGGCTCTGGGCGCCTTACAGGAGGTGTAAGACATGGCAGGGTTTTACAAAACAGTACATACAGGGTCATAAAACAAGCAAATAATTAAAATCCATAATAAATAACAGTAAATAAATAACACTAAAATCAACTGCAATTAGTCAGGAAAAGCTTATTTGAAGAGATGGGCTTTCAGACCCTTCTTAAAAGTCTCCACCGATGGGGCTTCCGTTAGGGATCTGGGGAGCAAGTTCCAGAGGAGCGGGCCGGCCACCTCAAATGCACGGTCCCCTGAGGTTTTCAGCCTGGCCCTCGGAACCACTAGGAGGCCCTCGGTGGAGGAGTGAAGGGACTGCACTGGAAGGGAAGGGGTCAGGAGGTCACTCAGGTAGCCAGGGCTGAGCCATATAGGGCCTTACAGGTGTGCAAGCCCACCTTGAAGATGATCCTCCATCTGACAGGCAGCCAGTGCAGATCCCGCAGGACTGGGGTCACATGACAAGACCAGGGCAGGCCCATCAGCAACCTGGCTGATGCATTCTGCACCAGTTGCAGTCGACAGAGAATCCCTCCACTGACTCCAAAGTATAGAGAGTTATAGTAGTCCAGCCTCGACGTGACAAAGGCATATACCAGTGCGGGCAGGTCACCAGGTGGAATTAGAGGTTTATTCTGGGCGACATTCCTTAAAAGGTAAAAAACACTTTGGATGACAGATGACACCTGAGCATCAAGCGTCAGACTGTCATCAAAGATGACACCTAGATGTCTCATCCTAGCAGAACGGAGCAGGCCAAAAAAACAACCCTGTTGCTAGCCTGGTGGCATCCACATCATGCCTGCAATCAGGTTCGATCACAAGTACCTCCATCTTGCCAGGGTTCAATTACAGCCAGTTAAAGGACAGCCAGCCTTGGATCTCAGTCAGATAGTTGTTTAGCACTTCCACTGTGTTATTTGTCCTGGAGCCAAAAGACATATATATAGCTGGGTATCATCTGCATAACAGTGAAAACCCAGACTGCAGCTCCTAAAGAAACAATCTCTCAACCCAGATGTCCTGACATATTACTGTCCTATCTGCAACCTGCCTTTTTATGCTGCTTGCACGCATGTGCATAAAACATAGTGCCATCATCCGAGTTTTCGGAGGTGTGGCACCCGTCATCCAATTCAGTCAGTGTGTTTGCAGGCACGGCCCTAGTTCCCCAATCACTGTTGCAGCTGTCTATGACAGCAGTTGAAAATGCAGTGGTAGTACAGTTGAAAGGGAGAGCTCCACTTCAGTGAGCAGAGCTCCCTCCCTCCACACACACACACACACCGCATGCACGCCTGCGTGCTCATGCGCTCTTCCCCTCCCCCCATGCACACACTGTGAAAGCCCCGGCAGGGGTGCCCAGTAAGCCTGTGGCTCCATGCCCCCAAAGCTTCCGGGTGCAGCTGGGGCCACCCCAGCGTGGCAAAATCTGTTATGGCTGACGGGGTGCCCAATCCCCGTCTGCTCCATCCCCAAAGCATCCAGGTGCCACGCTGGGAGCCCACACCAGCGTGGCAAAATGTGTTATGGCTGATGGGGATGCCCAATCCTCCATCAGCTCCAGCCCCCCAAAAAGCCTTCCAGCTGCCACGCTGGGAGCCCACCCCAGCGTGGCAAACGTCCCTTGTCGTCTTATTAAAAAAAAATAAACCTGTAAATACAAAAACTGTACCTTGGCGCTTCTCCCTGCCCCCCTCCCACAAACCACACCCACCCATTGCGCACTGTGCCTCCCCACACCCCCCACCCCATACTTACCTCTGGACCTCAGCGCGACAATCTTCGGTGGACTGGGAACATGTTTGCACTCTTCAAAACCAATCGCGAACTGAGGAAATGCCGGTAAGCTGTATAATGGGATAGATAGGGTTTTTTCAACTTTGCTGCATATCTCAGGCATTTTTTGGAATTTTGGCACCAAATTTTCAGCATGGGGTTTTTGGGACCCCTCCTCATGAATTCTGTCACTGTCATGGCGGTAATCGGGCCCGAAGGGTGATTTCACGGTCACTGCACGAAATCACCTTTCGGGACCGATTAACGAAACGACAGTGCCAGTGTTCATACGGTGGGCTCTCAAAAAGCCTATGTTGCAAATTTGGTGAAAAAATTCCTAAAAAAATGATTGTTTTACGAGCGTGCGTTGCACAGTTGCTTCGCACACGCGTAAGTTCGCAAATTTTTCATATTTTCACTCCAGATTTTCAACATTGTCATTTTACCACACCTCCTTATGAGCAGTACAGCTGTCATTTTTCACATCACCCAATATGTGTTTCTATGCATGTAGCGCACAATGGCGCAGTAGGTGTGTGCAATCGATGTTTGGGACAGCTTAAGAAAATCGCAGTGACACTGTTCATGAGCAGAGGTCTTAAAATGGCTATGTTGAAAATTTGGGGAAAAAATTCCCAAAAATGACTGTTTTAGCAGCGCACATTGCACAGTTCCTACGCACGCTCGCAAGTTTGCGAATTTTCAATATTTTCACTCCAGATTTTCAACATTGCCATTTTACCACACCTCCTTATAAGCAGTACAGCTATCATTTTTCACATGTTGCCCAAAATATGTTTCCGTGCATGTAGTGCACAATGGCGCATTCGGTGTGTGCAATCAATGTTTGGGACAGATTAAGAAAATCACAGTGACACTGTTCATGAGCAGAGGTCTTAAAATGGCTATGTTGAAAATTTGGTGAAAAATTCCCCTTCAGACATTCTACAATGTTACTAATGATGACACTGAACAGGACTGGCCCAAGGACTGATCCCTGCAGCACCCCACTGGTCACTCCCTCTCCCTAGACTGCACACCATTTACCACCACTCTTTGCCTCCTGTCTGTTAGTCAGTTTCTAACCCAGTTTACCACCCTTTCCCCATGCCCAGCCTACCCAGCTAGTTTATCAGCCTCCTATATGGGATGGTGTCAAAGACTTTGCTGAAATCAAGGTAAGCGTTGTCCACTGCCCCACCTGATTCCACTTCCTTTGTCACCCAGTCAAAGAAATCAACCAGATTTGTCTGACATGATGTCCCACTGTGAATCCATGTTGTCTATGGTCCTGAGCTCCGATGGCTTCTAGATGCCCCACTATCCTTTCTTTAAGCAATGTCTCCATGATCTTCCCCACTACTGAGGTGAGGCTGAATGGCCTATTGTTCCCTGCCTCCTCTCTGCTGCCAGACTTGTGTAGAGGGACCACATGTGCCCTCCTCCAATTCACTCGTGTTGAATAACTCAGTGAACGTGGCTGCCAGAGGTACTGCTATCTCCCTTCGAAGTTCTCTTACTATCCTTGAGCGTATGCCATCTGGTTCCATTGCTTTGTCCACCTTCAATTTAGTAAGCTCCTGCAAGACTCTTTTGCCTTTGAATGGATTATTGTCCACCTCTTCACCCCCTTGGCAACTGCTGTACTGCTGTGGTCCTTGCCCTTCCCACTCTTCTCTGAATACTGAACGGAAAGACACAGTGGATGCCTTGGGAGGAAGGCATGGAACTACCACTTCCAAATACCTAAACAGCACACACAAGCAAGCAAAGTTCGGCATTGACAAATGTTTGTTTTAGTAAAGTTGTTGAGAAACTTCTGACACAACAGCTCGAGGACTGCCTCATGTCCAGAGCCACTGGAAAACTGCGGAAAAAAGTTACCCAAAATTGCGGGCGTTTGCAAAAGTGCCCGAGGGAGAGTGCAGGGTTCTACTATAGACCCTGGAGTGCTTCACAATAAATCTTTAATGTTTTCTGCAGCATATTAGTCAGTATAAACTGCTAAATGGATACACTGACACTTAAATATGTTTAAAACATAAAGAAAAGTTTGTTCCTAAAATGAATACTAAACTGATAAGCTATCGTAAGCATTGCCTATCTTCCAAAATTTTAAAGCATCTGCCTCATAGAATGCTAAATAGATTCTATAAAGTGAACCTCACCAAATCAATATTAAAGCCAGAAGAAATATTTTTGTGTTTGTTTCTGGCTGTAGAATAATGAAGCCTAATTAACCGTTGTGTACACTGCTCTGCCAGCTATTCACCCACTTTGGTACAAGAAAAAATAAGCAGCTAGAGTGGTGAATAATTAAGTTTTAGTAACATTTTGTTAAAGTGTTTAATGGTCATAATTTGTACTGTAGGTACTGTACACTATTTTTGAAATCACATATTTAAAGATTAAATCTCAAGGTTATCTGGGCTGGCAGTATAATCTAGAGGTTAGAGTAACAAACTGTGAATGAGCTGAGGACATCTAGCAGACTTGGGTTTGATTCCCACAACCTCCATTTGCATACTGTGTGACTCTGAACAAGTCACTTAACATCCTCAGTGCTCCTAGGTTGCACCTGAAAACAGGCACTTGTACCTAGTGGGTCTTACGCGGTTACCAAAAAATATATATATATTTTTACTGTATCATATAGTAGTCAGGGTACCCTGTATTTTACTGTTGTTTTACTCTGGCTGCAATGATTTTGTTTAGTTAAAGATACATGTTCAGATACATTTTGTGTTTTATAAGCTTGCTATTAGACTTTAGTCAGGTTTTTATTGTAGTCTTTGCATGTGAGCATCTAGGGGGTAGATTGCTAAGAGTGAGATCACTGTTAGCAACTAGCTTATTCAAGTTTAAAATCGGCAAGGCCATCCAAAAATCCTCAGCTGTTTGAATCAAAACTAGTCTGAATGAAAGTATTCTCACAAGCAAAAACTTGCCCTACCACTTACAAAAAGGCTTCATAGTTAGTACTCCATTTAAGTGAATGAGATAATTTGCTCCTTTTCTCCCATCTTTTGTTTCAATCTGTGTGGCAACAAGAAGTTTTCTGATAGACTGCTTCAACACAAAACAAATGTTAAAGCGATTTACCAAGTTTTGATATATGAATGCATGTACTGCAAGGTGACTGCATATAGAACTGATTCACAATATATTTTGATAGATGCATAGCCTATTTTAGCAAATTAAATCAGGTTTTCACCCTCGCAAACCAGGAAGTGTCATTTTGTGTATTGGAGCCTGTATTTGGTGACCTTTGACACTCATTACCTTTGCAATGTCACCACAGGGAGATCTGTGCTCTGCGATTAAAATTAGTTCTTGGTCACAGCAATTCTGTCTTGATAACAGAGCTCTTGGTCGCAGCATGCAGCACGACAATGGCAATGTCAAACAGTTCATTTTCAGGGTCTGATGATGAAAGCATTATGTTGTCCTGCACTAACAGTGATCTTTCGGACACTGACATAGTGCCACTATTTGACAGTCGCTGCATAGTAGATCCCCATAGGGATGACCCTATGACAGCAGCGAGAATGATGTGGGTAGTAGCTCAGTCAGTCACAGCAGTAGTCCCGATCCAAGTGCACTTATGCTTGGCCAGTGGATTTTGAAACCAAACAAGACAAGGATTCAAAAGAAATCAGTGTCACATAAAACCCTTGCCCTACCTTGCACTGCATTGTTTCAGCCAAACCCAAGTCTGCATGTAAAATTGTCAATATATTTGAGAGTATTTTATTAAAAATGTTAGTACATTTTACATAGTTCAATATAAAAACTCAAAAATTTCAAGAAATTGCAGAGCATGTCAGTTTTTGCGGAGAATGGTGAAAATTGCGGATTCCTCAAAAAAATTGCGAGCGCAATATTCCAGTGGCCCTGTTCATGTCCGTCGACATCTATGAGCCATTTCAGTCCAGTTTTCGGGCCAGACACAGCGTGGAGACAGCATTAGTTAGGGTGCATAATGATCTGCTCAGGGCTAGAGATAGAGGAGACAAGTCAATTCTTGTGCTCCTCGATCTCTCTTCAGCTTTTGACACAGTGGATCACTTCATGCTTCTCGATCGGCTCTGTGAGTATTGTGAACTCGCCGCTGTTGTCATCAAATGGTTTGAGTCCTATCTCTCTGATAGGGTACAGCAGGTGGTTATGGGGGAATTTCTCCTCCTCCCCAATGCCCCTATCGTGGAGTACCACAGGGCTCGATTCTGTCACCGATGCTATTTGCAGTGTATATGCTGCCCCTGGGTGAGATCATCCAACAGATCAGCATGGAGTTTCATTGCTATGCAGATGATACCCAGCTGTATCTGTCATTTGTGCCTGGTACATCCAGTGTTGTAGACGTGCTAAACACCTGTCTGGCTAAAATCAATGACTGGATGTCTTCCAGTTGGCTGTGACTTAACCCGGATAAGACGGAGGTACTAGTGATCAAGCCAGGTCACGGGCATGATGGGCTGCCATCCGGAGCTAACGCAGGTCTTTTCCTGGAGTCTGCTCTATTGATAGCTTCCCAGAGGGTGCGTGATCTTGGTGTGATCCTCAACAGCAGACTTACCTTTAAAGATCACATATCGTCTGTAATCAAAAGTGTTTTTTACCATTTGAGAAACATTGCCAGGATAAAGCCCCTTGTTTCACCTGAAGATCTGCCGACTCTGGTACATACCTTCATTACCTAAAGGCTCGACTACGGTAACTCTCTATACTTCGGGGTCATGGGAGGGACCCTCCGCAGACTGCAGCTGGTGCATAACGCAGCAACCCGGTTGCTGATGGGCCTGTCCAGGTCCAGTCATGTGTGACCCCAGTCCTGCATGCTCTGCACTACCTGCCGGTCAGGTGGAGGGTCCTTTTCAAGGTGTGTCTGCTCACCTTCAAGGCCCTATATGGCCTGGGTCCTGGCTACCTGACTGAGCTCCTGACACCCGAAACTTCTGTCCGCTCCCTCCGCTTCTCTTGAAGGGGCCTCTTGGATGTTCCCAGGGTCCAGCTCAAGACATCAGGCGATTGTGCTTTTAGTGTCGCCAGGCCGATCCTGTGGAACTCGCTACCATCTGCAGTCTGGGAGGCCCCCTCGATCAGGGTATTCATACCAAGGCTAAAGACCCACCTCTTCTGCCTGGCCTACCAAGACTAACTGCCCCAGCCCATCTGTTTGAGATTGTATAAGATACTGATGACAGATGTATTTTAAACTGTGTTCTGGATTTTATTTATTATTTATTTTTTGTTTCTACTGCTTGTATTGTTTTATTGTCAGGCACTCAGAGTCTCTGGGATTGGGTGCCATACAAATAAAATTTGCCTTGCCTTGCCTAATGAGCTTACCCCAGGATAGCATGTATTCTGTGAACAACATCGGTGACAAAGTCGATCCTTGAGGAACTCCACATGACAGGAGCTTCGGGCAGGAGAAGAAATTCCCCATCACTACCCATTATGTCCTGCCTGAGAGATAGGGCTCAAACCAGCTGAAGACAGTATTGGCAAGTCCACAATACTCTCTTAAGGTGATCCAGAAGCACAATGTGGTCCATGATGTCAAATGCTGAGGAGAGATCCAGGAGAATGAGAATTGACTGGTCTCCTCTATCCCTCGCCCAGAGGAGGTCATTTTTCAACCTGACCAGTGCCATCTCACTGCTATGCCTAGCCCTAAACAGAAACATAGAATCTGTTGGCAGATAAGGACTATACAGCCCACCTAGTCTGCCCATTCCCTACTCACTGCTGCAGCCCCAGATCCAATATGATATGCGGCTGTCCTGCTCTGCACATCTCCAGGGTACCCTTACGTCTATCCCATGCACTGTTCAATCCCTGTATTGTTTTTGCACCCATCACTTCTGCTGAAAGGCTGTTCCATGGCTCCACCATCCTTTCAGTGAAAAAGTGAAAAGTGAAAATCCAGTAAAGTGCTATGCCTAGCCCTAAATAAGGGAACATAACAATGCATATGCTACATATAATTAAACAACGTAACAACCGATTACTTGAGATGCAACTATGGGAAACACTGGCACACAAAAAAAATAGGTTACTCATCTGTAACCGTAGTTCTAGGAGTGGCATATGGTTCACACCCACACTCTGGCAAGTCCACTGGAATGGTCTGATTGACTGGACGTCTTTAAGCTAACCTCCTCCCACCATCTGGGCAGTATATCCCCGACTTCATCCCAGGATGTCAGATCTTTGCATACTGGAAGCAGAGATCCATGTGCCACTTGCCAGGGGAGACCGGGTGGGTTATGTGGAAGTAAACCATATACGATGCCTAGAATTATGGCTACAGGTGAGTAACCTATTTTCCTAGTGACGTGGATATGGTTCATTAACCACAGTCTGGCAGACTCTTAGAATCTCTCCAGGAGGAGGGGCAAGGCATGCACCCCTACTTGGTGAACAGAGACTGGAGCAACGAGGTTCCAGGACCAGCATTCCAGTGTGACTCAAGGTAGATGCGGTAGTGGGAAATGAAGGTGTATGCTCATTCCTGGATAGGAATGTCCCTGGAAGCATTCGCTGGGGCAGCGGTATGTCTGGTGGAATGAGCTCTAAGCCCTACGGGAGGCTCCCTGCCAGCCAACCTACAGTAGAGGTCGATGAAGAATGTGATCCACCTGCCAATCATCTGCTTTGCTGTCAGTGTGCCAGACATGGCTTCAGCGTAAGTGACAAACAGCTGGGGAGCCTGTCTCTGAACTTCAGCCATGCACTCCATATAAGGCAGTGCTCCTCAGGTCCAGTGTACGAAGCCTGGGGTTAGCCTCTGAAGAAGAGCTGGTAAACTACACCGGTAAGTTAATGATCTGGTTGTGGTAAAACTCCGATACCACCTTAGGGAGGAATTTTGGGTTGGAGTGAAGGATGGCTTTCTCCCTGTGGAAAATCAGATAGGGACACTCCAGTGATAGTGCCTGGAGTTCCCTGATCCTTGTAGTTGATGTGATGGCCACCAGAAAGGCCATCTTCAATGACAGGTGTGTGACATCTCGCACCTATGCTCTGGCTGGAAAGGCTTGCTATAAATATAGCCAATACCAGCAGTAGGTCTCATGATGGAGGTGATTAATGCACCAGAGGGGCTAGGTGGTCCAGACCCTTGAGAAAGCACCCAACCACCTTCTCCTGTGCCACTGCCAGCTTACCAACCCACCCCCAGTGAGCGAAAGTGGCTGTCAGCTGCACCTTATGCAGTTCCAGCTGAAGAAGGGACCAAAGGTAGTCCAGAATGCTAGCCACAGGGCAGGCAATGGGATCAGGCTCCTTGCCTGGACACCAAATGGAAACTCTCTTCCATTTAAAGGCATAGCATTTGAAAGTCAACTCCTTTTGGATGGCCTCCACAACAAGGAGCACGTCATTCGAGAGGCCCAAGGCCTCAAATTCTAGTCACTCAGGAATCGGGTCCTAAAGTGCAGGACCACTCCCGAAGCCTGATCGGCAGATCTGAGTGGAGAGACAATGTTCACAGAGGTCTACTGTGGAGGCCGAGGAGATTCAGGTACTAAAACTGCCTTGGCCAGTCTAGAGCTATCAGGATCATTTGTGCCTTGTCCTTCCAGGTCTTGACTGAACCTTGTGGGCCAAGGGGAAGAGATGGAAGGCGTACACGAGGCCCGGGGCCAGGGTCTCACAAAGGCATCCCCCAGCAGTGTCCCATACTGTGGGAGGCAGGCATAAATCAGCCTCGGTTTGGCATTCTCCTGGAGGCAAACATCCACTAGAGGAGTGCCCCATCAGAAGAATAGGTGGTTCACCACCTCCTGATGCAGGGACCAGTCGTATGACTTCTCCAACCCAGTTGACAGAGTTCAGCAGCTGATGGTTGTCTCCTGCAACACAAAATGCCAGGAGATCTGCACCCAGGCTGTGCAGGACAGTCCAGGTGCAGAGGGCCTCCCGATACAAGGGAAGGGAGTGAATTCCACAATATCTGTTCAGGTAGAACATGGTTGCGGTGTTGTCCGTCTGGACCTGCATAATCTGACCCCTGACTAGAGGAACAAATGCCATCAGTGCCAGCTGCACTGCATGGAGCTCCAGTAGGTTTATGTGGTGATGGGACTCCCTAGGTGACTAGAACCAGTGGGCTCTGTTGTCTCCCAGGTGCACTCCCCACCCCACCAGAGACATGTCCATCGTGAGCGTGAAGGTGGGTCGTGGGCAGACAAATGGGATTCCTTCCTTCAGGTGTTCTGGGATCAGCCACCACTGGATGGTACCCCACATTGGCTGGGTCACTGTGACCAACTGGTCCAAGTGTCCTAGGTACTGGGACCATTGAATGCTCAACTTCCACTGGAGGCGACGCATCTGCCAGTGGACCCAATGGACCATGCTGGTGCAGAATGCCATATACCCCAGCAGCCTAAGAAAATCCAGGCAGGGCGTGACAGCTCAACCTGAAATGAGTGGGTAAAGGACATAAGATCCAGTACTTGGTCTGCAGGGCTGCAGGCCTTGGCCTGCAAGGAGTAGAGTTCTGCCTCAATGAACTTGATCACCTGCTTAGTTACCAGTTTGGACTTGTCTGGGTTGACCAACATGCCCAAGTCTTGATAAGTCTGGAGAACCAGGTCTCTAGACCTCTCCACAGCCTCCTGGGATGGACCAGCTAATAGCCAATCATCCAGGTAGGGGTACACCTTGACCTCTAGGTACCGCAGATAGGCTGCCACCACTGCCATGGACTTGGTGAAGACCCTGGGTGACAAGGAAAGAAAAAAAAGCATGACCTGGAACTAATACAAAACCTTTTCCACTCAGAATCAGAGGTACCGGCAGTGGAACTGATGGATGGTGATGGGGAAAAACGCATCCTGGAGGTCTAGGGAGGAGAACCATAGTTTTGCTCCAGCGATGGAATGTTCTGATTCAGTGGTCATCCAACTTGCATTCCTACAACAAATTATTCAGACTGTGCAGATACGATATGAAACGCCAGCACCCCTTCCCCCCATCCATTTTGACATCAGGAAGTACCTGGACATGTAACCCTGACTGGTCAAGGCATCTGGGACACAAGCTATTGCCCCTTTTGCAAGGAGTTGAGCAATATCCTCCTGAGGGGCGGGCAGCATGTTCTGCAACACCCTGGACTCCTGAGGTGCATGGAAGTGATAAGGTGGGAGAGCCTTGAAGTTTGGAAGCAAATCTCTGCCCTCTATGTCCAACACCCAGTTGACTGGCGTGATAGTGGAACAATGTGGCAAGAAGTGAAGTAGTCAGCCTCCGACAGGGAGTGCAGACAGGGACATGACTTGCGGAGGGAAGACGCCCCCCAACCTGTCACTCGGCAGCTTTTGCAGGAGCACCGCTGGCTGCAGCCAGAGGGGCACCACTACCCGGCCCCCTCCTTTCTTAGGAGCCTGGCCTTCAGACTGCTGCTTGGAGCAAAAGGCCAGGTACTGCCCCTGCTGGGGCTGCTGCCAAGGATGCTGTGGCTGAAAGGACTGAAAAACATGTTTCTTATGCTTCTTCTTCAGGTCCTTCCAGGACAATGCCACAGAATCTGGGGTAGCACTGGACTTCTCAATGCTAGTGAGATATCCCTCCACCATATGGCCAAAGAGGTCTGTGCCCTAGAAAGGGACATCAGCCAGCTTATGTATGTGTGTCATGAAGCTGAACAAATGCAGCCAGGCCTTGCAACGCATGGAGATGGCCGCTGCCATGGCACAGGCGCATGAGCTGCCCATGTCCGAGGTTGTCTGGAACTGGTGTTTAGCCAGCAATTGACCCTGGTCTCTGATGACCATCACTGACATTTGCTGATCATGGAGGTCTGGGAGGGTTGCACCAAAGACCCCCATCAAGGAGTGACTGAAGTTGGCCATCATTAAGATGTAACTAGCCTGTTCGAGACCCAGGGATGCCACAGCGTATACCTTTTTACTGACAAGGTCAATCGTATGGGACTCCTTGTCTGGAGGCCTGTCCATATCCCCCCTGGTGTTCAGACTTGCAGAACACTGAATCCATGACCAATCCTTCCACAGAGGGGTGGTCCAAGAACCCAGAGAGGGATCCCGTAGGGACTACGTACTTGCAGACCATATGGGCAGAGGGTGTTGGGCAGGATGCTGCCAAAGCTGCAGTGCCAGTCCCCAAATGGCCTGAGCCATACGGAAGGCAAACCCTGGGAATTTGTCTGGGTCCAAAATATCCATAAAGTGACACCTGACCCTCTTTTGGACTGGCTCAAGTGGGGCAGACATAGACTTTGAGATGAGTCAGAGAAGCACCCCAAAGGACACGGGGCCATCCTCTGTGGTCAGCTCCTCCAGCAATCCTTGATTGAAGAAGGGAGTCCCAGAAGAGGCCATGGAATCATGATCTGAGTTGTCCAAGGACTCCTCATATACATCCCTCAACCATTTTTCACTGTGGCCCTCCTGGGCATCCTCTCCTGGGGTGATCCTCACCGACAACCAGCCTGGCAAGCTGGTAGCCAAACTGGCCTCCTCAGTCCGAGCACCCACCGTTGGCTGCAGTGGTGGTGGCTCCACTTGAACTGGTGGAGAAGCAGGTGCAGAGGGCACCTGCGTGGTGTGGACTGGTGGGAGTGTCACTGATGTCGGCCAGATGACCAGAGGTCCAGAGGGTAGAGCACTACTTTGCTCCACGATGGCCCACATTTGCCACAGGAGTTCCTCATAGCACCATATCAGCTTACGATGGTGCTTCTCCTCACCCTAGAATTAGGAGGTCAAAGAGTGTTGATAGAAACTCCTCCTGGTCAAGTGAGATCAAGAGTAGGGAAGTACAGTTATGTAAGAAGTTATCGTAACAGTAGATCTTCGAGGAGCTCTTGCAGCAGGCAACACTGGCAGGACTAAGTCACCAGGTGCTAGGACCACATGGAAAACTTCTAGCTAGCAGTCTACAGTGGGGGACCGCACCCCACATTGGCATGTCAATGTCCATCCTATGGTATAAAAGGGGCAGTTCCCCAGACCTACCTCAGTTCTCCCGTCAGAGACCCCGGCGCCAAAGGCAAACAAATGGAGAACTAAGGTGGTTCCTCAAAGCCAAGGAAAGGCAGCACAGCTGCAAAGAAGAAGAAGCAATTGGGGGATGGAGGGAGGGACGCAGCGCCTGCTGCAAGAGCTCCTCTTGAAGACCTACTGTTATGGTAAGTTCTTTTGTAACTGTACTATCTTGCTTCGAGGGAGCTCTTGCAGCAGGAAACACCAGTAGGAGTGAGTCCCAAGCAGTACCGGAACTGACTGCAAGTCAGCCAGGAGAAGGCAAAAACATATAACAGAAGGTCTGTCATGACAGAAGTCCCTGAAGGACTGCAAGCCCGAAACTGGCTCTGCGTCTGGAGGCAATATCCAAACTGTAGTGCCTGACAAAGGTGTGACCCGAACTCCAAGTGGCGGTTGTACAAATAACCGCAGCGGACACATTTCTACGATAGACGCTGCCATACATTTAGTAGAGTGGCCCTTAAATTGCTCAGGCAAGGGCTTGTCATACTTACCGTAACAGTAAACAATGCAATTAGCCAACCATTTAGACAAACACTGTTTCGAAACAGGGGCCCCTTCCCTCCTAGGGGCAAATGAAACAAACAACTGATCAGTCTTATGATAGCAGTATTGGAACTGACTGCAAGTCAGCCGACAGAAGGCAAAATTGTATGACAGAAGGTCGGTCATGACAGAAGTTCCTGAAGGACTGCAAGCCCGAAACTGGCTCCAAGTGACGGCTGCACAAATATCCACAGCGGACACATTTCTGAAGCAGGCGGTAGAGGCTGCCATACCTCTAGTAGAGTGGCCCTTAACTGGCCTAGGCAAGGACTTGTCATACTTACTGTAACAGTACACAGTGCAATTAGCCAACCATTTAGACAAACACTGTTTCAAAACAGGTGTACCTTCCCTCTTCGGGACAAACGAAACAAACAACTGATCAGTCTTACGAACATGTTGGGCGCGGTGAGTGTAATAACGAAGCATCCTGTGAACAAGGATTCCCCCTAATTAAAGTACTCAGGGAAATAAACTGGAATGTGGATGGACTGGTTCAAAGTATACTCGGACACCATCTTAGGCAAGAACTTAGGATTTGTGGGCAAAGACACTCTTGTCTTTGTGAAAAAACAAATAAGACTCTTTACACATCAGAACTGAAGCTCAGAAATCCTTCAAGCAGACGTAATAGTAACTAAAACACTTTCCAGTACAGAAAGTGTACCTCATAACTCACGGCCGGCTCAAAGGGACGTGAGTGGGCTTTTGAAAGCAAATGAAAAAAAGATCCCAAGGCAGGACAGGGTTCCAAATGAGAGGTTTCAAATGTAGAATGCCCTGCAAAAAGGTGTGGGAGAGGTCCAGTTGGGCAACAGCCTTGTCCTCAACAGGCGCATGGTATGCAGAGATGGCTGGTAGATGCACCTTTAAGGAAGAGTACCCCAGGCCGGAGTCCAAAAAGGAGAGGAGGTATTCCAGAACTAAATTCACCGGGCAGCTAAAGGGATCCAAGTGATGAGCCACAGCCCAAAGGGAGAAGTGCTTCCACTTCATGGGATATGTGGATCACGTGGAAGACTTCCTGGCAGCCACCAGGACATCGGCAACCCTGGAAGACACCCCGAAATGGGCTATAGCTAAGTCTGTAGGAGCCACACATGGAGATGCAGAGACTTGAGGTCTGTATGGACCAGGGTGCCCTGGTCCTGGGAGAGCAAGCCAATGCACAAGGGCAAGGGAACTGGAGGTTCCACTGCCAGCTGTTGAAGTAGAGGGAACCAAATCTCACATGGCCAGTAGGGGGCTATGAAAATAATCTCTGCCTCCTCCGACTGGAGTTTCAGAAGGACCCTCTGCAGGAGTGAGAAGGGAGGGAAGGCATGCAGGAACCTCCCTTTCCAGAAGAGGGACAATGCATTCCTCCAGAAAACTCCAGGCCCCGAATCGAGTGAGCAGAAAAGCGGCAGTTTTGCATTGAGTGGGAATGAAAAAAGGTCCAACTCTGGGTGTCCCCACCTGTTGAAGAGATCTTCAACCACCGAGGACAAGTATTCCCACTCATGTGCTCTTGACCTGGATCAGCTTAGACTGTTGACCAGGGTGTTTTGGAGTCCTGGAATATGGACGGCTGAGAGTTTCATGTTCTATGGCCCAATACCAAACACTCATGGCATCCTGGCAAAGAGGGTAAGAGTGAGTTCCCCCTTGTTTGTTTATGTAAAAGACTAAAGACATGTTGTCTGTCTGCACCAGCAGCGGGCTTGGAATATTGTGGGTCTGGAAGGCCTGCAGAACATAAAGAACTGCCCACATCTCCAGCACATTGATGTGGAAATGCTGTTCTGAGTCAGACCAAACTCCCTGAGTCTAACGGTCTCCTAGATGGGCTCTCCAGCCAAGCACTGAAGCATCCATGATCAGAATTTGCTGAGGGGATAAGGAGTGGAAAGGGACCTTGATCGGCAGATTGGCAGGGTTCTGCCACTGCTCTAAGGTCCATCTCACTGGGTCGGACACCAGCACTAGCTGCTCCAAATCATCGGTGCGTTGGTCCCACTGGGCCCAGAGTCCACCGGGGAACCCTCATATGAAGGCGGGCCAGGGGAACAGTGGTTATGGCTGCTGCTATATGCCCTAGTAGGCACAAGAAGACTGTGGCCATCTGGTGACTGGAAGAGACCAGCCAGGCCTGTGCTCTCAAGCATTCTGCCCTGTCCTCCAGCAGGAAGACTTGTCCCTGGGATGAGTCCAAGACCACTCATATACAGGAGGCGTTGGCTCGGGGTCAGGCAAGACTTTGGCAGGTTGATAGTTATCCCCAAGAGCTGGAAGAGCCAAAAGGTGCCTTCCAGGGTCTGCAGCAAATGATTCCTGGAGGGGGTTGTCAGTAGCCAATCATCCAGGTAGGTGAACACATAAAATCCATGCCTCTGCAGAGCTGCTGCTACCACAGCTAGGCACTTGGTAAAGACTTGAGGTGCTGAGGAAAGACCAAAGGGGAGGGCCAAAAACTGGAAGTGGTCCCCCTGGAAACAGACATGGAGGAAGTGGCAGTGGGCTGGGAAAACTAGGATATGAAGACAGGTATCCTGCATATCCAGGGGACAGAGCCAGTCCCCCTGGTGAGTGAGGGGCAACAACCCTTGAAAAGTCACCATCCTGAAGTGCTTGTACTCTATGAAGAGGTTCAGGTGGCTGAGGTCCAGGACTGGACGCAGGTCCCTTGTTTTCTTGGGGACTAGAAAAAAGTAGGGATAGAATCCCTTTCCCCTTTGACCAGAGGGGACAGGTTTTATGGCCCTCTAGTGCAGGAGTGCCTGAAATCTCAGCTGGGATGAGGGAGACATAAGTCTGCTGCCAATGGGAGTGTGAGGGAGGACTTTCCAGGTGGGTTTCTAGAAACTAGAGGGTATGACCCCCGCTTGATGATTTGAAGCATCAATTGATCTGAGGTTACAGTGTGCCACCCTTCTAGGTAGAGGGAGAACCAACCCCTGACCACCTCCCTCCAAGGCCTCTGCTGGGGGGGTCAGGCAAAGAGTCAGGCAGTGGATCTGGGGGTGGGCAGAGTGGCTGAGGGTGCTTTGGGGTTCCTAGGGGTGGCTGCTTCAGAAGGCTGGGTGGTCGCCTTGCGTTTAAAGGGGCCTTTTGACTGCTGGCCCTTGGTAGGCTGGCAGGAGGGCTGACGAAAGGGATGACAATTGGAAGAACATGGCTGGGAACTGTACATGGAGTGTACCGACCTCAGGGCCTTACCCAATTCTTGGAGGCAGGAGATGGTATCCTGAGCATCTACCCCAAACAAGACCGAGCCCCAGAAAGGGGCATCCAGAATTTTGGCCTGAACATCAGGTGCAAACCTAGACACCCGGAGTCAGGAATGGTGGTAAATGCAAACTTCTGCTGTTCCCCCACGAGCTGCAGCATCCACTGTGTCATAGGCTGCTCTGAGTACATGTGTGCCTACATCAGATCCAGACTTAAGAAGCTGCGTTAACTGGATTTTGGTGGAGTCATCGGGAAGGAATGCCACCAAATCTCTCATCTGGTCCAAAATGGAATTCTAGTACTGCACCATGAGGACCAGGTAGTTCTGGGCCCAGATGGCCAGGGCTGAAGAAGAGTAGACTCACTTGCCCAGCTGGTCTAGGTGGCAGGATTCCTTGTCCAGTGGGTGGGTGTTCAATTGCTGTGGCTTCTTCATACGATCATTAGCAGAATTCATGACCACTGAATCTCCTATGGGTTGCTCACCATAAAAGGGCTTACCCACTGGCCATGGCAAAGGCGATCTGCCTTTCTAGCCAAGGGTGGAGTGGATGAAGGGCGATTCCAATTCACCTTGGCCACGTCATCATATGCTTTTATCAAGGGCAAGACCACCAAAGGAACGGTCTCTGACTTGCTCTGGGTCCAATTCCTGTGTATCCCATCCTATGAGGGAATGGATATGGTGCATCATGTCCATGAAGGAGGGATCTTCTGGGGAAGACTTAAGGGTCCCTTTAGTCCACCCCAAGTGTCAGAGAAGTCCCCAGAGTCCCCCAAGGACTCTGAAGAAGAGTCATCCCCCAAAGGTTCACTCTTTGGAACCGGTGTCAGCAGATGATGATCCTCTGTGCGTGGGAGGGGAACCCCCGTTCCACTCCCAGAGGTTCCCATAGTACATGAGTTAGAAGGCTCAGTCAAGCCCAGGTGCCTAGGAGTGGGATCCCTAAGGGGTGAAGAGGGAGGCCTCCTGGGGAATCCTTGTCCTTCATAAGGGCCCACCAAGCTGAGAACAGGGCATTGTAATCCACTGGGGCAGGAGATCTGTATGGAGGATACTAGTATAGAGTTGGAGGGTACTGGCACATTGGTGGGGGAAGTGGCATTGGGTACCCTGGTGTTGGTCTGGTAGATATTAGCTGCAGGTCCCTGGAAGGACCAGTCGGTGACTGCTGAGGTGCAGGCTGTGGAGAAAGCAACGACAAGTTAGGCATCATTGGTGTAGGCATTGGCGGGGCCGGTGTCAACCTAGAAGGCGAAGGTGGACACCGGTCCAGAGAAGGAGTTGACAGAAGCTCCAAAGGGGAGGCTGGTGCCTGCAAGATGGGTGGGGGAGTTTCACGAGACATGGGCAGAGGCATCACCTGCATCAAGGAGAAGGCGAGCACTTGCTCCGGGTGATGCCTCGAAGACCCCAGTTTCAGGGACCAACAAAGGCAATGCCTTGACGGGGGGGATGACAGGCAGAGTTCTGTCCCCAGAGGAGCCAACCCTGGTTGAGCCACCTGACTGAGGACCCACTGGGATCAAGGGCCTGAGCACCAGCGGCTGGGAGGCAGGGGAAGAGTCCCACTGCCTGATGAGCCACTGCCTGTAACAGAGATGAGGGCAGGTGTCGGAGCTACTGGCAACCTGGAGGAAGTCAGGGCTACAGAGGCTGAAGTGGCCACTCTCCCATTGGAGGAGGACCCCAAAGCGGGAGCCGGTTTGTGCAGCAACTGTGAGTGGCTGACCAAGGACGGTCCAGGTGCTTGTCCCAGTGCTTGTGCTTCCCGATCGACTTCTTCTCCTTCTGGGAAGAAGAAGAAGATGAAGCCCTGGACGCTGGGGAGGTGGAAGAAGCTCCTTCTTCATTGTGGCTAATTTCTGCTGGAGTAGATGGCTCTGGAGGGTCTTCAAGCGGCATCTCCATGTGGCCTGGTTGAAGTCCTGGCAGTGCTTGCAGGCCTCGGTGTCGTGGTTGGGGCCTAGGCAGAGCAGGCAGGAAGAGTGGTCATCTTTAGCAGGATTCTACTTGCCACAGGCACACTTCGTAGGCTGGTCACAAGATGAAGCTGGAGAAGAAGACATGAATGAGTTAAATAAAAACACCAAAACTTAAAGTTAAAATGCACTGTAAAAAAGAAAGAAATCGTCGGTACAGCATGAAGAAAATGGCGGTTGACTGAAGCAGGCATCCATGAAGGTCTGACATGCATAGGTTGATAGCAGGAAAAGAACTGGGGTAGGTCTGGGGAACTGCCCCTTTTATATCATAGGACGTCAGGGGCGGTTCCCTGCTGTAGGCTGCAAGCTAGAAGTTTACCGTGTAGTCCTAGCACCTGGCAGCTTAGTCCTATCAGTGCTGCCTGCTGCAAAAGCCCCCTCAGAGCAAGACTGCTACGATCGAGATCTTGACCATGACCTGGAATGTTGACTAGCTGGTAGATGGTGAAGAAGCCTCCCAGCTGATCATGGTAAACTACATGCCAGCCCACATTAAGCAACATGGGCGTGGAAGGCTCGACCACCGGTGGAAGTGGCTCCTGTTGAGGACTGAAGATGGACACTGACTGAACCATGTTCTTCTGGGTGAAGTCTGGGTGTACCAGGGTCTACGAGATCGAAGCCTTGACCTTGTTCGACAACGGGTCAACAGAGTCAAGAAATATCTCGGTAGCCTGCTTGACCAGAGTCGAAATTGACTGGCTTTATGGGGAGACTGAAGAGCCCTCGACCTGCCCCTTGGTCGAGGGGCACTCAACAACTGCCAAGCAGTTGGGTGAGTCAAAGGACCGAAAGGACCACGATCTTTCCCAGTCCCATGACTGGCCCTTGTGCTTCTTACCACTGCAGTGGCCAGGGCTCTCCCCCAGGGTCTGGAGGGCCAACCACATGTACCGGAATCCTCTGGTGATCCTCTGATGCTGACCCCAGCTGGGAACAGCGCAGAGACCGAGGAGGTGCCTGCTGCAGCCACTGCTGCTTCAACCTGCTCATTCGGCCTGTTGCCTGGCCTGTGTCTATGTATTTCTGACCTGTGTCCTGGCCTTGTTCGGCACCTTGTATCTTATGTAATTGCACTTTATGTAATGACCCCTTGTTCTGTAATTTCCTGCACTTCATGTTGTGACCTGTATTTACTGTTGTTCTCCACATCTGTATTGCTTAATGTGCCATGCTGTGGCTCGGGTCATGCCTGAAAATGGTCCTTTGGATCAGTGCACCCACCCAGTTATCAAAGACATAATAAATAAAACCTCAAGGTCCCCTTCCGCTGGCGGACCCAGCAGAGCCAGAACTTCTACTACACCTTCATACAGTATCTTGTAAATGTTAGCTGTTTCCTTGTCAACAGACAACTCCTTTCAAGTAGCTGTTGGGGATATATTTGTTTGCCTTAGTTTAATTTCACTGTCCATACCAGTCCCTGTAACTATCCTGGGGTCTCCATTTTCTGGTTGCTGAAATCTCATTGTGCCTGGGAGCTGCATTAGCATATAAGAACATGACGTGTCAGCACCTGTTAAGACTCCACACTATGCCTGTCTGCTTATGTAGAATTCAACAAAACAAGGTGCAGCAAGGTGTGGAATCCCACATTTACTTTCAATGAGCTTTGCAAACTGTCTTTCATGTAATGCAGGGTTTTTCCCTTCAAATTGCATTTAATCTGTGTGTTCCAGAGAGTTTTTTTCAGGATATTTGTACTTTCAGCACAGAGATACATGGCGTAAATGGATGCTGTGGCATCATGTTCTCATATGCCAATGCAGCTCTCAGGGACAATGAGATTTTGACAACCAGAAAATGCAGACCCCCAGGCTAGTTATAGGGGCTAGTACGAACAGTGAAAACAAACAAACCCAAACAGAGAGGTGACCTCATACTGGCAAGAGAAGTAATAAATGATGCATATCTTATGTCCGTGATAGGACTTGAATTTAAACAAATTAATGTAAACACCAGAGGGCACCCATTGCAATTGCAACGTAATCACTCTTCATCAAACGTGCATATTTGTATTCTTAAAGAATTGTCAAACCATGGAATTTATTGCCCTTAGATGTGGTAGTGAGTGAATCAAAGCTGACATTCAAAAATAAATTGACAATTTCTTGTTGGAAAACAACACAACAGACTATTATGGGTGAGTGACAGGAGCATTACATGGGCTTTTAGCCTTCTGCTTCTTTCTTGTCCTAGTGAAGACACAAATCCCAAACAGCTACACAAAAAGAGTTATCTGTTGACATGGAAACAAATAACATTTACATGATATGAGGGTGTAGTACTCCTTTAAGCAAAGGCCACACCAGACCACATCGTACTGTCCACCAAGGCAGTATATGCACATGTTGTGCGGGTCCATGACCGACATCTTCAGCTGACATTAAGCACAGAATTTGAACCCTGGCTTCAGTTTCTCAATCCCAGATCGACAAGGGGAGTCAAAAGTACTGAGGGAATAAAGTAAATAAATTAAAAAAACTTCAAAGATGAAGTTTGCATGTGATGCACTATACCTAAGCGGGAGCCACGAAGGTGGTGACCTGTTCTTCCAGTGCAGAGAAAGATCCAATGTCACAGGGCAGAGTCAGGGATACACCACACAGATGGAGGAGGTTAGCTTAAAGATATCTGACCAATTAGACCATTCCAGTTTAACTGAAAGTGTGTGGACAGTGAACCATATCTGTGCTCCTAGAACAGTTATAATAATAATCTTTATTTATAAAGTGCCTTTCAAATTGTCAAGGCGCTGAACAATAAATAAGCATATAAAAACAGTAAAATACATAATAATAAAATAACAGAATTAATAAAATCAGATGTTCACATTGGGTATGCTTTCAGCCATTGATGCGTCTTTAACGCCTTCTTGAAGCCCTCCATGGTTGTTATATTCTGCAGATTGCCGATAAGATACAAGTTCATGGTGTAAGGTTAAGTTCATGGAAGCCTGTTAATTGTCAATAGGGGGACAAGTCCACCTGTGTAATTACAATGTTCAGGATGAGTTGTTGCCCTAGAGGTCATATCCCAATGCTTCCTCCAGTTGTGCCATGTCCCATCTTTTCCAGCGATTTGTATAGTCCTCAAGCCTGTGTTGTACTGTAAATGTTGCCTTTTCCAGTACAGTACTTGAATTTGGTTATTGTCCACCCACTCCTTCAGGTGAGGGGGATCCACCTGAAGCCATTTCCTTGTTATTAGTTTAGCTGCTGCAGCAGTAAATATACCCCAAAGACAGAGCCATTCTCTACCATTTAGTGATTTTGGTTTGATACCCAGTAATAAGTGTTCACAGCTTAAGGTTTCAAGGATATTTAGGATATAAGTTTTTTAACCTCTACCCCAAATCCCTGTAGTTTAAGGCACGGCCAAAAACATATGTGCATGTGTGGCAGTGACCTCTCCACATTGTTTTCAGCAGTGGGAGGCAATACTCGTATCAAATTTCACATGTGATAGGGGCACCAAGAAATCCTGAATTCTATTTAGGGGAGAAGGAAGTGCATCAGACCATGTCCCACATTTTTACTCACTAAGTGCCAGTTAAGGTGATATTTAACTCTTTTTCCCATCTCAATTTGATAGTGTTTGGAGTGGCCCTGGTCCTTAATATAATTAGAATATAACAATGTGATGGTCCCCTTCCCATGTGGAGAACCCCAGATTACTGCAAATTCTGGGACTGGGTCTAATGTAGCAGGGTCCCAAGCATAATTTCTAAGGAATGTATGAATGTGATCTCTTAGTTGAAAATATCTAAATTTATCTGTGGGTGTCCTATCCATGGGTTTCCATCCATGTTTGTATACAGTCCTTGACCTAACTGAGCCCTCCCTAAGAAGTTGCCATTGGGTGTAGAGACCCTGTCTTGCCTGTCAGTGGAACCAGGGATCAGTAGTCGGCAGGAGGAAAGTACTGTCCCATGCCCACCATTTGTACTGTCACATTCTACCTTTAGCCCTCTGCAAGTGCCCCATCTCCATCTAACTAGCACTGTCTGTATCTCTTGGACAGTCTTGGGGGCCACAGTAAGGATCCTAGGGGAATAAAGCAATACCTGTTGTGACACCGGGAAATTCTTGGTCATGTCATCACTTTCCAAGAAGATTTGTATTTGCCATTTCCCCATAGTACGGCCACCCTCATCTTTGCTGCCACAGAGTATCCCCAGGAGGGGGACAACCCATCCTCCCTGATCCTTAGGAAAAGTCAACGTTGTATGCTTAGTCCTAGTCCAGTTTTCCTTCCAAATAAAGGCCTGCAATTGCTTTTGCCATGCTTGAAATTCTTTCTGCAGAATGACACAAGGGACACACTGGAAGAGGTACAAGTACCTGGGGAGGACATTCATCTTAATTGACTGTACTGTAGAGTATAAAGGGAGAGGAATGAAAGACCACTGTTTAAAGTCAGTTGTCAGTGTGGTATAAAGTGAGATATAGGTATCACTGAATAAAATCTTGGACTGGAGGCCTAGGATAATTCCTAAGTATTAAGTCCCACTTCATAGGGAATTGCTGCTTAAGGTGAGAGGTAATCTGATGTGAAAAAAAAACAGTACTTCATCCTTGGCAGTATTTAAGGTATAGCCAGATAATCTAGTGAGCATTTAGATTTCTAGCCATATAGCCTATCGGAGTGTTCTGGTTCAGCCAAGTATAAAAGAACATCAACAGCATTAAGGGCCAGTTTATGTTTTTTCCCATTTGGACACCTTGAATCTGGGGATTAAGATGGATGCTCTGAGCCAAAGGCTCAACATATAATCCAAAAAGGATCAGTAATAAGGGGCACCCCTGTCTAGTGCCTGTTCCCAGCGAAATCACTTTCCAATATATGCACATTTATTTATTATTTATTTGCTTTTGTTTACCAGGCAAGCACACTAGACAACCAAGTGCCTATTTTCAGGTGCGACCCGGGAGAATTACAAAGATACATTCAAGATTACAAAGATACAATCAAGTACAACAGGCAAACAATAAGAGCAGGTATAAGTAAAGGCAACAGTCATAAGCATGGTCAATGCAGCAAACATCAGGGGACATTTACCTAGCCGGTGGGAGAAAGATAAATCATAGTACAAGGAGGCAGGTAGCAAGCTGAGTTTAACAGGCAACAAGACATTAGCCCTAAAGTATGCTGTTGGGTCCCTGTATAATGCAGTAATATATTGCCAAGATTGGAAAAGTCAAACCTGGCAAGGACCCCTTTCAAGAATGTCCAGGAGACCTTATCAAACGCTTTCTCCACAATTAAACTCATGAGAATGATTGCCTGTTTTATTCCAATAAGGTGATCAACGATGTGGAATGTTCTACAAATATTGTTTTGAGCCTGTCTATCTGGACAAAACCAGACTGATCTAAATATATTAATTTGGGAATGACTGATTCCAGCCTCCATGTAAAATGGAACTAAAGGAGCGTATAGTCTATATTTAAAATGGATATTGGTACGTACGAGGAACAGAGTGCAGGGTCCTTTCCAGGCTTGGGGATCACTGAGATGACCACCTGCGTCCAAGAGATAGCATTTTTCCATGGCCTCCCAGAGCTGCCCTGAATGCCTTTAGTAAAAGAGGGGTAACGATCCTCGGAACTGTTCATAGAATTTGCCACCCAGCCTTGCAGTCCCTGGGTATTTGCCTGTCTTTACTGTAGTGATTTTCCAGCTTATTTCAAGTGTAGATACAGGGGCTATTAAAGTTTCATTCTGTTCTTCAGTGACTTGTGGCAACTGCAGGTTCTATAAATAGGAGGCTATGGCCTGTGTGCCTGGGTTTTCCTCTGCCCCCCCCCAGAGTTAAGCATAGTAGGTCTTAAAGGCTGCAGAGATGTCTGGTATGGTACCTAGAGCCTGACCTGTTGTGAGGTGTGTTAATCTAGAAATTTGGGCCCTAGCCCTTTGTGCACGCAGGCATTCAGCAAGCAGCCTAAGGGACTGGGGACCCCCCTCATAGTATCTCTGCCAAACAAAAAAATAAGTAACTATTGCTTCACCTTATAGTCCAATACAGAGCCCAGCTCCTTCTTAAGCTTAGCTAGTAGTTTACCCTGGACCTCTCTAATTTGACTTTTTAGAGAACTTGAAGTTCCCTGATTTTCAGCTCTAGCTCAACCTTAGACACATCCTTTTGTTTTTTCCTTGTAGAAGAGATGTCTATGAACTGCCCCCTCAGCATGGCTTTTACTGTGTCCCATAACACTGTAGGGTCTATATCTGGGGAGTCACTGTCAGCTACTGCGTTATGAAGCCTGGGATTAAGTTCTTGATCTCCTCATCCTGGAGTAGAGAGACATGCAACATTCAAAAAGTGTTATGTTTGACCATGCCTAGTCGATGCTTTAGGTAGATGGGTGCATGGTCCGAGCGATCCTGATTCTCCACCCAGCAATCTGAAACCTGCTCTCCCTTCTCCTTGTGGGGCAGAAAATAGTCCAACTAAGGATACACCTGATGTGGGCAGAATAGCAAGAATAATCTCTGTCTTGCCCATGTAGATGGTGCCAGACATCTAAATACCCCATTTCTTGTAACAATTGCTGCACCTTTTTAGCCACATTAAGTTCCCTCTTTGGAATCCTGGAGGTAGAAATCAAGGTGGGGGAAAGAATGTGAGATTTAAATCACCTCCACATAATAAGGGACCCTCCCTCATTCTGCCACAGTTACAACAAAATTACGGAAAAAGGAAAAATCTGCCCCAGTGGGCACAGACAGATGCCAGTGTAAGAAGGATCCCATTATACCCTCCTTTGACAAGAGCCTATCTACCTTCTTTGTTTATTTTCTGATGCACTAGCTCAAAAGAGTCTGCATCAGGCACCAGCACAATGGCTCCCCTCCTCCGCACAGCTTTGTATGAGGAGGCCACCATGGTGCGATATCCAAACCATCTCAACTTTTCATGTTCTGCCTCAGAGAGGTGGGTTTCTTGTAAAAATATAAATTCAGCTGTGGATTTCTTTACAAAATTGAGGACCTTCTTTCGTTGGACTGGATTAGTCATACCTTGAACATTAAATGACAGAACTAAGATGTCCAAACTAGCCATTCTCTCATAGGAACACAGTATGAGAAAAAAAACTTCCTTTTGCAGTGCCTATACCATACACACTGGTAACTGCCTTTTCACTGGGTGTTTCGTGGCTGGAAACCAGAAAAGAACTGTATACAAACATAAACTGTCTGCCGACACGGCAGCAACCTTAAAAACCTTCAACAGCTGTTTACCACTAAGGTTGGAGATCTGGCCCGGACCCATATCATTAAGAGATTATCCGTGTGAGAGACTGCAATATACCAGTCACGCTAAACTGGAGGAAGTCATGAATTTAGAATTGGTTATCCATCTCCAAAACAGTTCTGTTCATTCCAGAACATCTATATTAGGAGAAGGCTCCTCAGTCCAACCCATCTAGGACCAACACTTGCGTTAGATAAAATAATGCCTAAGCTAGGCACTCGTCTGTGCAGTCATGCTCAGAAAAGAAAACATCTGGGAGGTGTCAGAGAGGAAGGTTAGCAAGAGGAGCGGGCCCAGGGTGACATGGTACATCAAGCTAATCCATGAACTGATAGAGGAGTAAGAGTACCAGTTCAGCTTCCTAAACTGAACCCATGTCAACCACCTTCAGTATATTACAGTGCCCCAATGAGACAAACCCCCCACCTCTGGGGAAGTTAAAGCCTAGCTGTCAATTGACCTATGGGGTGAACTAGATAGCGTGTCATACCAGAGCGACTACTATGGTATCGGGGTTAAGGCAGACCATGGGATAATATGCACCATCTTCAATGGGGGTCTGCTTCCTATTTTAAAGAGAGGGTTATATCACAAATATAAAGTACAACAATGGAAGCAACACTTAGGAAAGGTAACATTAATGAATGCACTGATTGTGCTGCAAAGATCAACAGTTCTGTCCCAGTTCAACTGAACTGACACCTTCAGAGAGATGGAGATGCTCCCCCCAAGCAGTCAATCTGTTTGTGAGAAAAATAGCACAGTACTTTGCGTTTCTGAAACTCAGGTGGCTGGTGCCTTCTAAGAACTGTGTTGCAGGCATTGTAGCATTTTTCCTGATCTGTCGAATGGCCCTCTGGGCGGCCAGCCAACTAGATGTGTGTGTTTTCTGGGGCCTCAGTGTGCCAGTCTGCTGGCTGGATCTCTCATTTCTGCGACAAGCCAATTGTGTGGGTAGGAACTTGAAACATCTGTCTTGCAGTGCCTTTCTTGCTGCCTCTGGTGTCCGGTAGACACTTTCACTGTCCTCACAAAAGACTCATAGCTTCGCTAGGAATGGAGTATGAAATTTAATTTGCTTTTCCCCAAGAAGATTCAGCAGATCACCATATGCTATTCGCTGCCTCTGACTTTCCCAGGGTCAAAAAGCAATTGTGCTTCTAAGTATTTAATGTCCTTTTTTGCCAGGCCCTCCTTAAGCCATCATCTTTCATTTTTAGCTGTTAAATTTCATGATTATGGAGCAGGGTCTAGCCTGGGGGTCACTTGACCTGGGTTGCAGGGTCCTATGTGCACATTCAATATTAAGTGCGTAGTCAGCTGGGAGGGTCAGCAGATCCTTGAGCAAGTTTGTCAAAACGTCAATCATGAGCCTGGTCTCTGCACCCTTGGGCAGTCCACACATGTACAAGTTGTCTCTGTGTGATCTACTCTCTAAATCAAGACATTTCTCTTGTACAGTTGTAGTATGATGTAACAAGGTCTCTATGGCCTCCCTCAGCTGAATTGCAACGTCTTCTGCGAGTGTCACCCTCCCTTCTGCAGCCTCCACTCAGTGCTCTGCCTTTGCCATTTTCTGGTGCAGCTTACGAAACTCCTGCTTTGTGTCCTCTCTAGATTCATGGATTTATTTTAACAGGACTTTGAATTGGTTCCTGCACCTCTGACAGACCTGTTCTACCTATCATTAGATACGGGGGACTGGAGGAGGGCAGATGAGATCCCACTTCACGAACGTGGTGATGGGGGGAGGCGAGAAATTACAAACCTGTCAGCCTGACTTCAGTGGTGCGTAAAGTAATGGAATCACTACTGAAGTACAGGATTGGAGAATACCTTGTGACCGGTGGAGTACAGGATCCAAGGCAGCATGGTTTCACAGGGGAGAGATCTTGCCAGACAAACCTGATTAAATTCTTTGACTGGGTGACCAGGAAAGTGGATCAGGGCAGAGCAGTTGATGTGGCCTACCTGGATTTCAGTAAGGCCTTCGACACTGTTCCACACAGAAGACTGGTGAGCAAGCTAGGCAGCCTAGGAGTGGGTTCAAAAGTAGAAAAATGGTTAAGATGTTGGCTAAGCAACAGGACTCAAAGAGTGGTGGTAAAGGTTCTATGTCATAATGGCGATCACAGAATAATGATTGCCATTTGAGTGATGTTCATCGACAAAAATGAATGTCGTGATGCACAACCGCAGCTCCCTACTGAAGGATTCTCAGCTCTAGGGGTGCATGGGGGGTGAAATACTTAAAACAAAAAATACAAGCCCTGCCGCAAAAAATAAAAAATACCGCTGAGCCGGACCCAAACCCTGCACCTCCCAACCAACCAATGCTCCCACCATGCTAGAAGATCAGCTCGGCAGCTGCCCACACACCCTTCCTCCTTCCTCTCCCTCCCCTGTGCGGTGCACACGCGTACTCTGGCTGTACCCAACCTCGCCAACCCAGGTATCCGGTCACTACCCTGCCAGGCAGCCCTGAACACAGGTGCCATAACTGAGTCACCGTTTTTGTAAGCGCTCAATTGCAGTTGCCTTGTTCACTGGATACTGGTGGTAAATGGTGCTCACTCTGAAGAAGGCAAGGTGACCAGCGGGGCACCACAGGGGTCAGTACTAAGCCTGGTGCTCTTCAATGTCTTTATTAGCGACACTGCAGGACAGGAAAGTATACCTGTTCATGGATAACACAACAGTCTGCAACAGAGTAGACACACCGGGGTGGTGTGTGGAAAAGTGAGGAATGATCTGAAAAGCTTGAAGACTGGTCAAGGGTTTGGCAAATGGGTTTCAATGTAAAAATGTGCAAAATCATGCATTTGGGACGCAGAAACCCAGGGGCAACATACCAATTGGGCAGGGAGGTACTGGCACCCACAAAATAGGAAAGGTACCTGGGAATAATTATTTCTGATGACCTGAAGGTAGGAAAACAGTGTGATATGGCAGTGGGGAAAGCCAGCAGGATGCTCGGGTGTATAGAGAGGGGTATTACTAACAGAAAGAGGGAGGAAGTGTTACCTCCGTATAGATCGATGGTGAGGCCTCACCTCGAGTATTGTGTCCACTTCTGGAGGCCCCATCTCCAGAAGGACATAGATAGAGTGGAGGCGGTACAGAAAAGGTAACCAAAATGGTGCAGGGCCTGCATCAAAGTCTTACGAGGAAAGACTCAAGGAATTAAATATGTACTGTCTAGAGGAAAGAAGGGAAAGGGGAGATATGATAGAAATGTTCAAATACCTCACAGGTATTAATAAGGTACATGAGGGTAGCATTTAACTGTATGTTATGTCACAAATGCAATTGTAAGATTATTTATGATCTTTTTTAACTGCAAGTCTTGTTACAAATGTAATTGAATGTTTAATTCCTCACATATGTTAAATGTTAAACTGTATGTCTAATTCTTCATCCAATCCTCCCCTTCCCCTCCCTCCTGGTGAAACATTTCACTAAATAAAATTTTACAAAGAAAAAGATGCTCAAGGACAAGGGGTCACGCTACGAAGCTGGGGAGGGCGAGACTCGTCGGAGATGTGAGGAAGATGCCTGAACAGCCTCCCAGTGGAGGTTGTGAGTGCTAAAATGGTAACATGATTCATGCATGCATGCATGGGACACACACAAGGGGACCTTAGAAATAAGGCAAGGGGGGAAATGACTGGAGACTGAGAAGAGTCTGTAGTGGCACTGTAGGAAGGGAAAATAGGGGCGACTAGGTGGGCCAAGAGGTCCTCATCTCCTGATAACTTCTATGTTTCTATGTGCTGGGTCAGCTTTCGGCTTTGGTGTCTGTATCGTATCCCTGTCCTCTGCTGCTGGTGGGCTCCGGCTGCCGTCTAAACTGAGAGAGCACAACTGGACTCCATCCTGCTTTGAATTTTTGTTCCACAATCTGGACCTGGTGCAGCAATCATCTTTTTCCTTCCTCTAGCCATTCTGGTCAGTTCTGTTAAAAGAAAGAATAGTTTGAGGAAGTCTGATCAGCGGGCAGGTCGGGAGCTATGCTTTTTGCTGCCGGTCAGGTCTGTGACATCACTGGAAGCCCATTTCATTTCTTAATCTGGGTATTTTGGCCACTAAAATCTGCATCCTGTCCTCTTGTCAAAGAAAACAGTTTCTGCAGCTGGACCATCAGAACTGGCCCCTCAGGGATAGATATTTTAGATAATCTACATTTTGTTCATGACTAGACTGAATTTGGAAAAAGTGTTTTAAATCTGCCTTAGTATCTTCTCACCATAAGACAGGATACTCAGATTTGTCAAATACTGACTGCCTGGCCAACAGGAGAGCCCTGAATTCTGGGGCTCTCACCAGGTTAGATAATAAGGTGGAGGCAAGCCTCCAGACATCTGATTTTTGGGGAGCACTGGAAGGGTGTCCAATGCAGACATATATAATCATACAGTCTGATGTCTCTAGGGGTGAGGATACAACCTGATGTATTGGCAACCATGGTGAAACAAACCAAAAATTGATACATGTGGAAAAGGAACCCTTAAAAAGGGTGTGATCTGGCTTTGTTTGAGATACTACAAAGGCATCTCTCAGTCCAGTGGGGTTTACCATATTTTTAAGAAAATACATGTCCCAAAATATTTTTCCTGTGCTTCCTCCCCATCAGATAAGGCAAGGCCACAATTAAAATCCTATTCTACTAAAACTCCTTTGGTTGTAAATAAATAGGGTTGAACAAAACATTTCCACTCTAACAGCTTTAATTTGTGGTGCACAGATGTCAATTAGTCTAAGACTAGTCTGTGAAATGGTAACATCTAGTTTAAGCACCCTGCCAAGAATAAAATTGATTAGTCTGTGTAGCTGTAAATCAGAGGACCCAAACAAGACTCCTACCCCAGATCAGGTTTCCTCACCTATCTACCAGAACTATAATCTTTCCTTCCAATGTTTTTTTTATTTTTGTTGCTATCATTTGCTATGTCCTTCAAAGTATGAAGCCTAACATCTTGCAGAAAGATGGCATCACTATTTAGGGATTTAAGAACTGAAAGAGTGGTAATTAATTTATTCTGATTCTTAATACTATTAACATTTATCGAGGAATCTGTAGGTTGAGGATCACCATAATCTGAGCAAGGAAGCACAGGAAATTTAAAGGGACACTGTCAACCTGTTTTGCACATTTTATGATTGCTTACCTTCTCTAAAATTAATTGATGTTGCTGTTTGTTTTGTCTGTCTCCTTGTTTAACAGACCTGAAATGCATGGCAATGTATATTTATAAACAATTTTGTTTTTGTTTACAATCCTGGATCTATTCTTACTGCATACTTCCTGAGCATTACAAACACATCCAAACAGTGCAGTCACTCATGTGGCAGTAGCCTCCTAAACTCCCACTGCATCATGAGAGGCTAGACTGTGTTGTGGGTGTTCCCAAGTCATGGAAAGATGCAGCTGGAGCTGATCAAGGAATGTAAACAAACCTGTGTTTGTGTGGTAACACCAGTATGGTGGGCAGTCTGTTTTTCACTTTTTCTAAGACAATAAAGAGTCTGAATAACTACCAGCTACATCAGCAATCTTTACAGAATATTGGCAATCATAAAATGTGTTTTTAAACAAGGGACACTCTGAGACCTAAGAGGGTTGACAGTGACATGAGGTTTTATACCCCCCCAGCAATCTTCTCCTCCATTTTATTTTTTTTCTCCTTCTGGAGGACCTGGAATCTGTGAATCTACCCTCCATACCTGAAGACAGGTCCAGCTGAGAGGACATAACCGAGGAGCAATCAGACTCATTCACAGTGTCACCCTAGTTCTTCTTTCCAGACATGGCCTCAAATTTGTTTGAGATTTTTGTGACATCAGCCCTAACCACTTTAGCTTTTGAGGGGACCCTTTCCCCCTCTCTTCCTGGTCACCATATGGAACTGTTTAGTAACTAGCATGGAGGGAAGGGGCAGTTCCTTGGGTTTCAAAAGTGGGGTAGCAGAGGATGCAGAAACCTCCATGCTTCTTCCAGCAAACGTTCCATACTTGGGAGGTGGGGGAGACTTCAAATCAGGTTATGTGGGTAGGCTGTCTGGAACCCAAACCTCTTTCTTGGTGATGTGCTCTGTGGGAGGAACGGAAGACTGGCCTTCCTCGGGTCCATCAGTATTTTTCTCTGCCAGAACAACTCTCACCACAGTAGGAGCTGCCCTTAAATGAAGAGCAGAGGTGGTACTGTACTTCTAACAGGATTTTTTTGACTGGCCAAAAGCTCAGGGATGGTATTTTTGAGCTGTATTTACATAAAAATCCAGTTCTGATTCATAGGATCTTGTTTGCTGTGGGAAGCTCATGAGCAATTTCTGAAGAAGTGTCCTGTTTCTTTGTACATTTAACTGTGTTTTGACAAGATAAACTCACATGCCCTATTTTGCCACACAAATTACATTTCACCTTGTCACAGGCACTGTTTAGATGGAATCTGGACCCAAAGCAAAAGTAGACCTTCAGCTGACCAGGGTAGAACACAAACCCCCTATTCTTACCCCCCAAAATACAACTGGGTAAGTGTTGCAAAGCCATGGTAAGTCTGCGGAAATTGAACTGTAACCTTCCACCCCAGTCCAAAAATTCTCTAATTCCATACTGGGTTCTGGAGACCCCAGCAAAGTACATTTACTGTTAAGCCAGTACAGAATATCAGCAACTGAACCCCCACCATTCTTAAAAGAATCATTACTGTCTTGAAGGCCAGCTTAGTCAAATAGATGGCATAAAAGGGGGACCCCTAAGGGGCTATTTTTCGCCTCAATATATATTTTCCAAAACCTTTTGAGCCCACTAGCAGTTTTAAAACTAATGTCAAAGACAGTATCACCTGGCATGTATATCAGTGCATAAACATTACTAGCGAAGAACTTGAAACTATCTTTCAGGAGGCTGTGACCCACAAACACTCCGTAAGGTACGTCCTTCATACCATCTTTGTATTTTAAATACACAGCAATGCAGAGTTTAGCAGGCTCAATGGAATTTGAAAAGAAACTGGAAAATAATCTGCAGTCAGGACCTTTGTCAGTTTTGGGACCTGGAGCAGTCTGTGCATCTGACCCAGGATCAGTAGGTCGGAAGTTTGTTTGGGTATTAACTGGCAGTTCATTTACAATCTTCTCCTCAGAAGCATTAGTATTCTTTTGAGCTCCTCTTACAACATCTTCCACACTCCCTTCCAGTACCACCTCCAAGTCTATATTAGAAACAGAACTAAGCTGCATAGTCCCAGGGCCATACATCATGTCCTCAGGGCCAGGTCTCACCTGACTATCCTCACTGATGTCGCCCTCTGTTTGAAATGTCCGTAATGGGCTCAGTTACAGACAACAGTACCTCATCAGTGGATATAATGTTATGCATTTGGGGGTGACCACCCACCAAGATCAGTGGTACAGAATGTTTCTAGTTAATGTCAGATTCCCTGGAAACAGTTTCCAAGGGAACTAGCAGCTCCTGCTGCTTCCATGCAGGGGGGGGAGGGAAGAGCATTATCTGGCACATGGTGTATACTGGTCAGAGTTTTAACGGAAAGCAGGAGATTTTACCTGGCCAGAAGCGCCCCCTTCCCAGTGTGCCACAGAGAGTTCTTTCAGTAGACTGTGGGACTGCTGGTGTGAAGAGCAGCATAGCCAGAGAACTTGCAAATGCCAATGAAGCCAGCAGATGTGGGGGAACTGGATCAGGCACTGAAGCTCTCACTGACAGCCAAGACTCGCTGTTGACACAGCAAGCAAACCTTCTTCACTGTCTGCAGCCATGTAATCTGGAGCCACCGTCCAAAACATATCCACTGTTTTTTTTTCTCCCACCCTACTCTGCTTGGACAGTCCTCTATGGACAACTCCAAAAACAGGGGCTCCTCCCTTGCTTTAGAAACAAGTGCCCACCTCCATGCAGCTCTATGGTACTGGCTGTTGCCGCATGCCACTTCAGTCTGATCCAGTGAGCAGACTGGACATGGGGTACTGGCACCACTATCCTCATCCTGATCATGGCAACCCTGGGACTGGGGAGAAAAAGAACAGCTATGTAAGAACTTACCTTACCAGTAGATCTTTGAGAGACTCTCACCCATTAGACCACACCTTCTGAACTACGGCCATCAGTGCTATGACCACATGGAACCTTTTGCTAGCTGGGGGCTGCCCACAATGATGTGCCACATCTACGTGCATATAAACTTGGGTGGCCCTTGACTCCTCAGTTCCTGCCAGATATTAGCCTTGGAGGACCTCCAACTGTGGGGAAAGTACAGTTATGTAAGAACTTACTGTAACAGTATATCTTCGAGAGGAGCTCTTGCAGCAGGTAACACCTTTAGGACTGAAGCCGGCAGGCACCAGGACCCCACAGAAAACTTCTAGCTAGCAGTCTATACCGAGGGACCGCCCCCTGACATCGGCCCACCCCCGATGTCACGTATGGTATAAAAGGGGCAGTTTCCCAGCCCATCCTCAGTTCTCCCACCTGAGACCCTGGCAATAGGAGTAAAACTGGAGAACCCAGGAGGTTCCTCAAAAACAAGGAAAATCAAAGGTAACCATGATGGAGAAGCAGCTACCTTGGGCAAGGTGGAAGGGGAAAATAGCACCTGCTGCAAGAGCTCCTCTCAAAGATCTACCGTTACAGTAAGTTCTTACATAATTGCACTATCTTTCTTCGAAGGGGCTCTTGCAGCAGGTAACACCTTTAGGACTGAATCCCAAGCAGTAAGAGGGAAACCCTGATCAGTTGGGTGAAGGTAAAAGTCTCCCAAAGAAATTTAAGAGAGGAAGCCTTGCAGGATTGCCAGTCCAAAGCGTGCTCTGCATCTAGAAGCAATGTCCAAACTGTAGTGGTTGACAAAGGTGTAGACAGAACTCCAAGTAGCAACTGCACAAATGTCAGCGGCTAATATATTCCTCAAAGAGGCAGCCATGCCCCTGTTAGAGCGGCCTTTAACCAAGTCCAGTAAAGGCTTGTCATATGACTTGTAGCAGAAAACAATGCAGTTAACCAACCATCTGGATAAATATTGCTTAGAGATGGGGGGCCCCCTCCATTCTGGGGTGAAAGACACAAACAACCTGGTCAGATTTTCTAGTAGCTCGGTGTGCTCCAAGTAATAATGAAGCACCCTATGAACATCCAGAATATGAAGTAGTGCTTCCCCTCAGTTGGAGTACTCTGGGTAGTAGACAGAAAGATGGACGCCCTGATTCAATGAAAACTCTGACTCCACCTTGAGAAGAAACTTAGGATTAGTTTGCAAGGACACCCTGTCCTTGTGGAAAACCAAATAAGTCTCTCTACACATCAGAGCCTAGAGCTCGGAAATCCTTTGAGCAGAAGTAATAGAAACTAAAAATAATGCTTTTCATCACAGAAAGTGCAGCTCGCAACTTGCGGCTGGTTCGAAGAGAGGCAGGGTAAGCTTTCCCAAAACAAACAAAAGATCCCATGGCAGGACTGGGTCCCTAATGGGAAGCTTCAAATGTAAAATGCCCCATAGGAATGTGCAGGGAAGATCCATCTGGTCAAGGGTTTTGCCCTCAATAGGTGCATGGTAGGCAGAGATGGCAGACATGCCCCTTAAGAAAGGAGTAGCTTAGACCCGAGTCCAACAGGGACAAAAGATACTCCAGTACTGAATTCATTGGACAGGTGAAAGGGTCCAAATGCCGAGCAGTGGTCCAGATGTAGAACTGCTTCCATTTCATTGCGTAGCAGGCCCTGGTGGAAGGTTTCCTAGTGGCCACCTAGACATCCGCCACTGGGGGAGACCCCGAATTGGGATATAGCTAGGACTGCAGGAGCTACACATGGAGATGCAGAGACTTAAGATCGGGATGGACTAGGTTCCCCTGCTACAGGGACAGCAAGTCCGAGCACAGGGGCAGGGAGATTGGAGGGTCCACTGCAAGTTGCTGAAGGAGTGGAAACCAAATCTGGCACAGCCAGAAGGGTGCTACTAGAATCATCTCTGCTCCCTCTGATAACAGCTTGAGAAGAACTCTGCAGTAAAGGGAAGGGAGGGAATGTGTAAAGAAAAATCCCTGTCCAGGAGAGGGGCAACGCATTTCACCAGAAAACCCCTGGCCCTGGATCTAGTGAACAGAAACTGGGCAGTTTTGTTTTGGATGCGGAGGCAAACAGATCTAATTCTGGACATCCCCATCTGGCAAAGAGGTTTTTAACCACTGAGGTAATAAGTTCTCACTCGTGAGCCTTGGACCGGGACCGGCTTAGGCTGTCGGCTAGGGTGTTTTGCATGCCTGAAACAGGGACTGCTGTCAAGTCCAGGAGGTGATCTACTGCCCATGACCAGACTCTCATGGCTTCCCGGCAGAGGGGAAAAGAATGAGCCCCTCCCTTGCTTGTTTATGTAGACCACCAACATATTGTCTGTCTGGATCAACAGAGGGTCGGGCAGCAGAACTGTCTGAAAGGCCTGAAGAGCATACAGAATTGCCTGCCTCTCCAAGACACTGATGTGGAGATGGAGCTTGTGCTGAGACCGGGTCTCTTGTGTCTAAAGGGCTCCCAAGTGGGCTCCCCGGTCTTGGCTTGATGCGTCTGTGGTCAGAATCTGACTGGGAGATTCCGTCTACAGGTAAACCCCCTTGGAAAGATTAGAGGGGTTTAGCCACTATAATAGGGTCTGTCATACTGAGTTTGATACCAAGACGGGCTGCTCTAGGATGTCTGAATGCTGGTCCCATTGCACTCTCAGGTTCCACTGGACCACCCTCATGTAAAACCGAGCCAGGGGGACTGTGGCTATGACCGCTGCAATGTGATCCAGGACAGACCTGGCTGGAACTTAATGAGAGAAGCAGACTTGCCGAGCATGCATCTGAAGGTGCTATGCTCTGGAGGTAGGAAGGCTTTGCCTTGAGATGTCCAAGATTGCCCCGATATACTGCAGCCTCTGACATGGACAAGGAGAGGACTTGGGGAGATTTAAGGTAATTTCTAGGTCCTGGAACAGGGCGAAGATGGGCTTCATGGTGCATAGAAGCCAGTCCCTGGTGGGGGCAGTCAGAAACCAGTCATCCAGATAAGGGAAGACATAGTGGCCCTGTTTCCTTAAGGCTGCAGCCACAACTGTGAGACACATGGTGAAAACTCTGGGGGCCGTGGACAGGCCAAAAGGCAGAGCCCGAAACTGGTCATGATTCCTCTGGAAGCAGAAATGCAGGAACCTCTGGTGGGTTGGGAAATCCAGTATGTGGAGGTATGCGTCCTGCATGTCCAAAGAGCATAGCCAAGCCCCTTGATGGAGGAGAAGGAGAAGACCGAGCAGTGTGACCATCCTGAATCATTTGTACTCTATGTACTGATTTACGTGGCTGATATCGAGGCTAGGATGCAGGTCTCCTGTGTTCTTTGGCACTACGAAAAGTGGGAATAAAACCCTTTCCCCCTTTGTGCCACAGTGACCGGCTCTACGGCCTGCTTCTGCAGTAGGGCCTGAATTTCCTCTTCTAGGAGGGTGGTATGAGCCTGAGGGTAATGGAAGGGGACAGGTGGGTTTTCTGGGGGCAATTCCGTGTGTTCCAGAGTGTGCCCCTTTTCCACCAGCTGAAGAACCCACTGGTCTCAGGTTATCTGATGCCAGCCTTCTATGTAAAAGGAGAATCGACCCCCCCCACCACCTCCCCCAAGGCTTCATCAGGGGTTGGGCAATGAGTCAGGCTGAAGAACTGAGGAGGGGCAGCGTTGCCTGGGAGGTTCTAGGGGCATGAGGGGTGGAACCTCCGAAAGCACAGGTGGAAGCTTTACGCTTAAATCCTGCTCTGTGCTGCTGTCCTCTAGGCTGCTGTTTGGCATTCCTATGAAAGGACTGCTTAGGGACTTGTTTAGACTAGAGATTTGCACATGGTATGTACAGATCTGATAGCCTTTCCTGATTTCTACAGGTGGATAATAAAGTTCTGTGAGTCGTCGCCAAACAGGATAGGACCCCTGAAAGGGGCATCCATCATTTCGGATTGTACACCCGGTGCAAAACCAGACACTCTCAGCCGTATCTATGAATACAGACTGCTGAGGCTGCAACCCTTCCCGCGAAGAGTTGACAATATTGTAAGAGCCTCGGAGGACGTAGTTGCCAACATCTTAGCCTGATTTCAGGATGGCCATCAGCTCCACCCTACCTGGGCAGTCAGGCATGGCCTGAGACACCTCCACTTGTCCCACAGGACATTCTGGTACTGGACCATGGGGGCGAGGAAGTTCTGAGACCGTATAGCACATGTGGCTGAGGAATAAACCTTTCTGGCCAACTGGTCAATTTGTTTGGAGTCTTCATCTGGAGGCTGAGAGCTCAGGTGCCTAGGGTTCTTGTAGCGAATGTAGGCAGCATTAATAATGACAGAGTCTGCCTCCAGGTGCTCCCCAGAAAAGGGATCATCCTTAGGAGCATAATACAGCCAATCTGACTTTTTAGAGACTGCAGACATGGAGAAGGAGCACTTCCAGGCTGCCCTGTTGACATCCTTATAGGAGTCAATAAGTAGAGGAACAACCCTGGGCAGGGTGTCTTTCTTTCTGAGAAAGGAGGCTAACTGATGTCGCATTGGATCCAGCTCCTCCGTGTACGAGCCATTCAGCTGCTGGATATGCTGCATGATGTCTAGGAAAATTGGATCACTGGGAGGGTGTCGAGGGATGTCTTTAACCCCCTCCAGCTCTGATTAAATGCTGGAATCATCGCGTTCTGAGGAGAAGGAAGAGTACCAGTCTAAATCCCGAATCTGGGGAGGGCGAAGGAGAGTGTGGTTGGTTGCACGGCCTCCCTTTTGGTTGGGGAAATACTAGCACCATTTGGTGTCAGAATAGTTCCCCTAGGTGGAGGGGTAGGAAGGTGTACCGGAAGCTTGTCACGAGGTGGACCCTGAGGCGTAGGTTTGGAGAGCTCCTTAGGGGTGCCTTAAAATAGGTCCATCAGGCTGCAAAATGCTTGTTTAAGGCCTGTGGAGAGTTGAAAGGTGGGGCTGGTGTGTACAGCATTGGAGGGGTTTGGCTTAGAGGGCCACGGTGTCTGGTCATCTGGCTGGGGTAACCTGGCATTGGTGCCAATTGATCCGGGTTGCCCAGTGTTGGTCCTTGGGGGATACAGCCATCCAGCATCAGACTGGCTGGATCAGGCATTAAGCCATCAGATCCTCAGGCGTCCGGCCTGGCTGGTGATTTAGGAGGATAAGGTGGTGACGGGGTCACTGGAAGGGATGCCAGAGAAGCTGGCATCGAAGGCACAGGTGTAGGCAGATGTCGGACTGGAGATGTAGCTGGTGTCTGCCTAGGAGGAGTCGCCTTAACTGGGAAGCTGGCTCCCGAGTGGGATAAAGGCACCACTCTCAGGGTGGAGAAGAGCACCTGTCCTGGGTATCACCTACTGGAGTTGGCCCCTGACATCAGGGAGGACTCGGCAGACACCCTGGCCAGGAGAGCAACAGGTGAAGATCTGCCACCTGAAGAACTACTGGCCATGCCACCTGTAAGCTTCAGGGGGGCTGAGAGGCGAGGGACAAAGTCCTGAGCCCCAAAACGATAAAGAGGGAGGGAGGGAGGTTTGGTCAGTGGTAGCCCCCACGGGGGGAAAGACCCAGAAGTGGTCGCGGACTTGGGGACCTGGAGCAGGAAGCTGACTGGGGTTTCTCCCTATGCTTCTCCCATTGCTTATGCTTGCCACTCAATGACTTCTCCAAATGAGAAGAAGTTGAAGTCCTGTAAACCAGAGAAGATGATGAACTTTTCTGGTGAAGCTCCTTCTCCATCTCCATCTCGGTTACCTTAGAGGAAAGCAAGAAGACTTCTAGGGTCTTCTGGAGGCAAAGCTCAGTGTGCTGGTTGAAATCTAGGCAATGTTGGCAGGCCTCTGTGTCATAGTCAGGGGCCAAGGCAGAACAGGAAAGCTGAATGGCCATCCTTGTGAGGGATCTGCTTGCCACAGGCACGCTTTGATTGCCACCGTTTGATGGAAGAGGGTGGAGAAGAAGACATACACAAGGTCCTGTAGGAATAAAGATTTTTGCAAAAGATAGACGCACGAGTAATCGCAAAAATGCCGGTTGACTGAGAGCAGAAGGCATCGGTGGAGCCGACGTGTGTGAGTCGACAGCGGGAAAAGAACTGAGGATGGGCAGGGGGACCACCCATTTTATACCATATGTGATATTTGGGGTGGGCCGACATCAGTGGGCAGTCCCCCGCTATAGACTGCTAGCTAGAAGTTTTCCGTGGGATACTAGCGCCTGCCGGCTTCAGTCCCAAAGGTGTTACCTACTGCAAGAGCCCTGTCGAAGAAAGATCCAGAGTTGAGACCAGAACCATGCATACAAGGAGAGGCATAGGGCTGGATACAGAATGGATATGGGCACAGTATCTGACAGAACTCTCACTGAAAGCAAAAGGAGGAAGGAGGGACAGATGGCATGGCCCAATGGAGATTCTCTCGAAGATCTACTGTTACAGTAAGTCCTTAAGTAGCTGTTCTACCTTCTTTAAAGATATCTCCTCCATTAGGACACACTTTTGGAATGATTCCCAGGCAGTACAAAGTAAACTGGGAGGATGGTATGGTCTGATATAGATTTAGGACAGAAGACCGTGCGGTACAGCAACCCCAAAGCCAGCATGTCCAGACTGTAACGTTCAGTGAAAGTGTGGACAGTGCTTCACGTGGCTGCAGCACGTATGTCAGCAGTAGGGACATTATTGGAACAGGCAACGGAAGTGGCTATACCCCTTGTGGAGTGACCAGGAAGTTCCTTACCATACTTCCTACATCAGAACGAAATACAATGTGCCAGCTATTTGGATAAGCATTCTTTAGACGCAGGAGTGCCATAAATCTTTCTCAGGGGAGAATGAAACAAAACGCTGAGAGGACTTTCTGCAGTCCTTGATGTGAGCTGTATTGCAGTATTCTATGTACATCCAAAGTGTGGAGCAGTGCCTCACCCTGGTTGGCATGCTGAGGATAATAAACAGGAAGGTACGTTGTTTGATTCAGTGTAAACACAGATGCCACCTTTGGTAGAAACTTAGGATTCATACGCAAAGAGACTGAATAATCAAGTAAGGACGCTCCCACATTAGAGCCTGATGCTTGGAAATTCTTCAAGCAGAAGTCACTGCAACTAAAAACAATGTTTTCCATAACAAGAAGTGTAAGCTACAACTCCTGGCAGGCCCAAAATGAGCCTATGCCAATTTTTCAAGCATAACGTTCACGTCCCAAGGCAGGACTGAATTACTATATAGGAGATTTCACATGCAGACTACCTCTCAGAAACATAAGGGACACCTCTAACTGCAACCTCTTGAAACATCTCCTGTGTCTTTATTTACTTATTTATTTAAGAGTTTTAACAGGAAGGCATGCTAAGCAGGGTACCGCTTGATTCCAGGTGCGTCCTGGGGGGTAAGTACAAAAGTAACAGAGAGCAACAGTAATAACAATAATAGTTCAGCAATGGTAAAAACAAAGTAACAATAATACAAGTACAGCTTTGCAGAGTAGGACAGCGGTAGAATAAAACATGCAAGTAAGGCCGCCACTAAAGTTATGTACAAATGTATGCCATGTTTAGCACCATGGCTGAAAATTAAAGGAAGCTAGGCAGCCCTTCTCCATCTCCCAAACACTGATGTGGAGATGCTGTTCCCTAGACAGACCAAATTCCCTGAGCGGGAAGTTGATTCTGGCCTGCCCCCTATCCGTGTAAGCTGACATCTGTTGTGAGATATAACTCTGAAAGTTCTAATGGAACTTTGCTCAGATCTTGTACATCCACTCACCAGCTCGAGGAGTAATGATGCTGAGGAGGAAAAGGAAAACTGGCCAATAATCCTCCGATGAGGGATCCCAGGCCTGCAGTAAACCCATTTGAATAGGCTGCATCTGGAAGCAAGCCCATGGGATTAAACTATTGCTGCCTATCTTGAGGTCCAAATTGCAGTAAGCCAGCGGATGTCTGACAAAAGGTCACCTTCCAGGAATGCAGCAAACGTTTCATGACTTTGTGCTGCAAAATTACCACCAGACATTCCAAGGTCTGAGATGGCTCAGGAGAGCTCTTCTGCCAGTTCACCCTTATCCATGTGACTCTGGCACATCCAGAGAGCTGAGTACCGACCTCTTGCCAAAAACAACATCAGTGCATGAATAAGCAGGTTGTTCAATCAGGATAGACATTAAGCCACCAGGACAACCAACACCTTCACGGAACTCAGTGAGGCTGATGCTCAGATGAACAGAAGCACCCTATGCTGGAGGGTTGGTCCAGTATCAAAAACCTGAGACCCTGAGTAGGACTGATGGAAGGAATGTGGCGGCAGTCATCCATCAGATGTATTGGGGCTTAAGAAAACCCCTTGACTGAGCAGCCTGGTGACTGACCTCTGGGCTCCACCCTGAAAGGTTTGTGGAGCACAAATTTGTTCAGGCTTTTGAATCCAGAATGGGCCTGACAACCCCCTAACTTCATGGGAACCATAAAATAATATTAGTAGGACCCCTGACCTCATTTGATTAGTGGGACCTGTACTATGGCCCCAAAAGAATAAGGGGGCCAGGAGCTCTGATGACATCTGGCCTTTTCACTGCTCTTGAGAACTGAGGCAGAAAAGTTACCCCTAATAAGGCATCTGACATTGTTCTGGCCCATCTTGAGGAAACCTCCTCTGATCTACCACCAAGAAAAGGGAGTCCGCATGCTTTCTTGTGAGGCACCAGGCTTGGTGCTGGGCCTCCTGCATGGTGCCTGGCCAGTGCTCCTCTGATACTGTAGCCTTGTTACTGGAGTAGGCTCCTTCATTCTCAGGAGCTTATTTGCAAAGGAACGGAACCCCCCTCAGAACTGTCTGCGCCGGCTGTTACCTTGACCCTTTTGGGTTATGGTAGTCTTGCACTGTTGTTTGACACTGGAGAATGCCCTTTTCACTGCATATCTTTTTTTTTTTTTAAATAGTATCCAGGGTGGAATCAAACCATAGGCCTCCCTCAAGGGGAGGTTAAACCACTTAGCTTAGGAAGCTTGATCAAACCCAATGACCAAGCCACATGGCCCTCACAGATGAAAACAATGAAGTAGGCCGAGCGGTCTGACACAAAATTATCCAGTGAATAACCACTTGGAAAGGTGGAACCATGGTTATGAGTTGCAAAAAAAGGCTCGCACCTTCAGTAAGGTGGAACGAAACTGGCCAGGGTAGTGACCCATAGGTTGAAGGCTCTGGCCAATAAAAGAAGCATAATATTTATTACAACTGTATGCTGATAGAGGCAAAACCCTCCTGCATGGGGTGTCCACCCACTTAACATGAAAAACTGTTAGGGCCAGAGCCTTCTACAGGCAAGGCGTTGTCTTTTCAGGAATACAAATGGCCTTGTCTTTCAGTGGAGGAGCTTCCCACCCACGAGACCTTTTCCTTAAAAAAGGAAGGTTCATGATATGGTTGTGAAGACACTTTTCTGATCCACACCTGCCTAAGGTTGCTCAATAATTTTGGTTACACAGTAACCAAAAAAAGATGTAGACAGTCACATTGATATCCGCTGTCTCCACAGACTGTACCTCCTGAGCTGTAAGGGACTATATGCCTCGGCTATCCAAAACACAAGGGCTTATTATGAAGCAGGGGAGAAAAACAACCCTGATTTTAACTTTTTTTAAGATAAGGTCAGGAACTTCCTTAAACTACTTAGCTTAGGAAGCTGGATCAAACCCAATGACCAAGCCACATGGCCCTCACAGATGAAAACAATGAAGTAGGCTGAGCGGTCTGACACAAAATTATCCAGTGAATAACCATTTGGAAAGGTGGAAGATCCCCGTAATCGTAATCCTGACCTTCAAAAAGGCAGGGTCGGGGTCTGCCTGGACATCTGTTATCGCAGCCTAAGCTCGCTGTACCGCACCTGGATGTGCCTGGATGGGGGCCCCGTGACCTGAGGGGACCATTTGGGGTCGGAAGTATCTGTGTGAATGTCCTGTGGGATACTGGGGCTCAAGCTCACTCAGGAGCCACAAGGTAATCTCTTTCCAATTCTGCTGCCACTGCCAATTAAAGAGCCACGTGCTCCCCTGCCTGGTTCCATGTCAATTCCGTGCATGAAAAAACACTGTGGTTAATTACAACACAGTCAAGTAGCTGCATGTCAGAAATGTGCATACCAAAGGCGGCGCAAATGATAATTCAGTGCACAGGGCGTCTTGACTTTTTCCATTTCATTCCCAATCCCCTCATCCCTCCTTTTCTGTAGCTTGAGTTTGCAAGGCACCACTCGCACAAAATACAGGGCTACTATATACAAACATTAATTATCATTGGAATTGTTGCAGATTCCCATTCCCACTCAAGGATTGCGCAGCACAAAGTCAGCGGTGGCATCTTTCCTTTTCTTGAACTGTGTTTCCCTTCTGTGAGCATTTCCGATGGCTTATATGGTCTTAGTAAATGTATCTACTAATCTTCTGACAATAAAATATTACCCCATACCTTGTGTCCGGTGTTTGTTTGTCAGTGCAGAGTAACTGATAAGTCCCTGCACCGTTACTGGCTCGAGCGCGGTTTGCAGAAAAATATATACTTAATATACTTGTACATGATAAACTTTTTTTTTTTAGCTCCAGGATGGCAATGACAAGTCTGTAACTGAACTGAACATAGGGGAAGGAGAGGAAATAAAATCATAGTGTTGCTTTTTTTGTATTTCAAATAAAATACTATGCCTATAAATGAATGAATGAATTTGTTTTTCTTTGACGTCCATGCTTCTCCATGAGATCAACATTCTGATCAGAGTGCTTCATGGCAAGATCGGTATTGCTACATCGGGCTGCTTGCTAGATCGGGGTGCAAACAAGTTATGTGATTGGGGGATTAGATTGGTATCTGGGTGCTGGAACCAGTTTTAAGGTTTATCTAATCTAAGATGCTACATTCTCACTGCTGCTAGCTTGAGTGCAAGTTTCAAAATAACAGTGATCGAAACTGCAAATATCTGGTCGGGGTAGTAGAAGTTCTGTGTGGTCGAGTGCAAGTTTGCAAGTTCAGAGACGATGACTGAAACCATAAGACTGGTGGCAGAAGTTTTGTATGCACTGCTAGTGTCTTACAATGTAAAGTGATTTTAGCGGTATTGATATGCGCGTATATGGATCCACTAAAATGCTTGCACCGTTTTTACCATGCTGTATTGACGTGATATTCCCTGCACCAGGCCAGAGAACCGGCTGGGGGGGGGGGGTGGGGGGGTGCTGAGCAACATTTCTGCAGGTCTTACATCATTTGTTTATTAATGGTCTCTGATAAGTCATGGTGCCAAAGAGAAATATAATTGCGCCAAATAACAAGTGTGAGATAAAAAATAATAATTATTAGCCCCAATATCTTTTCTGGGCTAAATAATCTCCAGTGAGTTGTCTTAAATGACTTGCTCAGAGTCACAAATCATGCAAGTGGAGGTTGTGGCAATCAAAGCCAGTTGAAGCCATAATGCCAATAATGGAAATCACCACAGCGAAAAAAAAAAGGTTAAACTACATAAAAAAACAATGACTATTAGCCCTATAGCTTACTGGGCTAAAATTCACCAGAGAAGATGCAAAACTGTATTAGCATTGCAAAAAATGATGAAATGGGTGTGCGCGCTCCTTAGTGGGTGCACGCAAGGCGAGAACGTGCTTGCGTAGATGTGCACACCCTTGTGAATGCGCTAACACAATAGCGCAACAGACAATAGGGATTGCGCTGCGCAAATGGGTTTAGTACAGCGCATGCATGTTCACCATGGGCGCACACTTTACACAATGGTAGGAAGCCTGCTTGAAGGAGAGTGCACCTAGCCCTAATGGCAGCTGCTCAAATGGCAAAATGGAGGTCTGAGGTGAATAATCACCAAAATACCACTAAAAAGTACCCACAGCACACATTAGCTGTAAAACAGAGAAAAACACAAAACCTGAGGCTTGGGGAAGGGGTAGAAAAAAGAAACTGATGCCAGAGCCGAATAACAACCCCTCTCCCGAGACCCTACACTCCCAACAAATAAAGTTGTACCTATCTGTTGCATCTAATGGAGACCATTAAAACACCCTAGCAAGCCAGAAGTGGCTCACAATCCACACAAGGAATGAGAAAAAAGGTAGGTTATTCAATTTGAAAGTCACAACTTAACAGGCACAATTTTAATTTAGGGGTGTTCACTGAAACAGGCAGCCCAACCTGCTGTGCAGAACTGCGGCCCCAAAAGAAGTCTTGAAATTTTGAAACGTTAAAATTCTTGAGAGAAGATAAAAGTAGCTCTATCCCCTTCAAATGGCACAGATAAACTGGGGAATTTCTGCTGCATGGAATCCTCCTATGCTCAACATTCTAAAGCTTGGGCTGTGTCATTCCCCTGGTAGGGATGCACTATACCCAGCTGTTATGATTACCCACTGACAATGTGGAGCACTACAGAATCAGTTTCTGTGATCCATCCACCACAGCAATACTCTGTGAAGAGGAGATGTGATGAGAACCATTTGGTCCAGCTCATCTGTCAACGGATTCCATTGGATCCTAAGCGTCCACTAAGGGATCCTCAGATGAAGGTATGCCAGTGACACAGTCACTATGACTGCAGCCATGAGACTCAAAAGACATAACACAGTTCTCACAGACATAGTGGCTCCTGTATACCAACTGTGCCTGGGCAATCAGATTGTATGCCCTGTCCTGTGGCAGGACAGCTCATCCCATTTCTGTGTCCAAGACTGCCCCTATGTATTGCAGTCTTTGGTAAGGAGTCATCACAGACTTTAGCACATTCACTATGACCCCCAAGTCGTCAAACAACTGACATGTCCGAGGCAGAGTATGTAACAGAGTTTCCCCCTGGAGATGACCTTCAGGAACCAGTCGTACAGATGTAGGAACATGTATAGACCTTCCCTGCAAAAGGCTGCTACTACTGCCAAGCATTTGGTAAACACTGGTACATGGTGCAGATGACAAGCCAGAGGGCAATACTCTAAACTGATAGTGTTTGCCCTCCAGCATAAAGTAGTGGTATTGTCTGTGGGATTTCCTGATCTTTATATGAAGGTATGCATTCTTTATATCTAGAGAACAGAGTCATAGAAACATAGAAACTTGTGGCAGATAAGGGCTACTTGGCCCATCCACTCTGCATATTTTCATTGTGATTGATCTTGCTGCAGACCCTCCTTGGCTTATGGCACTATCTCTTCCACTCACTCCCTTTCCCTTATGAGTCAGTCCCATTTGCAGAAGGGGGATCAGAGCTTACAGGGATACCATTCGAAACGGTCTGTATCTGATGTACCACCCAGAAGGTGGGTGTGGGGGGAGAGTTATCTAGCACCAGAGAGGTCCCCAGTGGGGTCCTGCAGGACTCAGTGCTGGGGCCGGTGTTGTTCAATGTCTTCATCAGTGACATTGGGGATGGCATTAAGGGCAAAATGTCCCTATTCACACATGCCACCAAACTCAGTGGGACAGTACACAGCTGAAGGGATACAGGACCTACAGGATGATCTGGGGAAGCTGGGGAGGTGGTTCCGGATCTGGCAGCTTGACTTCAATGCCAAGAAATGCAAAGTTATGCACATTGTAGTCAAGAATCCCATGATGGAGTACTACCTGGGTGGAATCCAGGTATCTGCATCAGTGAAGAAGGACCTAGGAGTGATGATCACTAGTGATCTGAAGAGCAAGAAAGCAGCAGCAAGGGCAAACAAGATACTGGGATGCATAGCAAGGAGGATCAGTAGTACGAGAGAGGAGGTTATACTACTCTTGTACAGGCCACTGGTGAGGTCACATCTAGAGTATGGAGTTCAGTACTGGTGCCCACACCTCAAAAAGGACATTAATCTGCTGGAGAAGGTCCAGAGGAGGGGTACAAAGATGATAGCAGGTCAGCAGGGGTAAGGCATATGAGGAGAGGTTGAGGGCACTAAATATGTACTCCAGGGAGGGGGAGGGGAGAGAGAGAGAGAGAGACAGAGAGGACATGACTGTGACCTTCAAGTACTTGAAAGGAATAAATGAGGTGGATAAGGAGGGTCTCTTTAAGCTGAGTGACAACCATAACATGAGGGGGCACAGTCTTAAGCTGGAGGGGAGGGAGGTTTAGGAGAGGTCAGGAAGCACTTCTTCACAGAGCGGGTGGTGGACACTTGGAATGCGTTGACAGAAGAGGTGGTCTAACTGAAGACAGTAGGCAGTTTCAAGAGAGGCTGGGATAGGCATAAGGGGAAGGTAAGGATCATAGGTAGGGAGGATGGGAGGAGTGGGGGGGGCAGGTACTGTAGTTCAAGCTGTGGACCCTGCAATACGAGCAGACTAGACAGACCGAATGGCCTTCTTCTGCTGGCCTCTTCATATATTCGTATGTTCTTATGTACAGGTTGAGATCCCTGAGATCCAACAGAAAACACAGCACCCTGTCAATTTTGGGACTAGGAAGTATCTGAAATAGAACCCTTTGTTCCTCTCCTCAGGAACTGGTTCTATGGCCTGTTGTTTGGAACAAAGACTAAACTTCTTCCTTCAGAAGGGACAAATGGCCCAGAGGATAAAACGAAGAAAGCAGAGGATGATCTGGAGGGATCTGTAACAGCTTCGGAGCATGTCCCCTTGCAATTATCTCCAGAACCCACTTGTCTGTAGTGATCTCCCACCACTGTTTCAGATGCACGGAGATCCTGCACCCCACACTCATCCCTGGAGGATAACAGTTGAGGTTGGAGGAGAGATGGAAAACCGTCTGCCAGTAGTACCGGCAATGGCAGGCAGGGCCACTAGAACGGATTCCTTTGGGTGCTTTTGTCTGTGCACGAGGGGGGGAGGGAAAAACCTCATCTGGTACAGCCTTCCTGACAGTAGGCACAGTTACCTTGGGCAGCAGGCTGATGAAAGGAGCCCCAACCACAACCTTTAGCAGCAGACCACAGAGTCATTTCTGTAGTTCGAAAGCCAAGTAGGGCCTCTTCAACATCATATCCAAACAGTTTTGTCCCTTTAAAAGGTGATTCAAAACTGCCTTTGTTGCATGTCACCTGCAAAGCCGGCAACTCTATGCCAAGAATATCTCCTCATGCAAATGCCAGATGCAGCTGCCCTAGCAGATGCATCACAGACCTCATAAGCTAAGCACAGCAAATGTTTGCCAACCTGAGCACCGAAGACAGTGTTTTAAATAAATCATTCTTGGCAGAACCATCAGGCAAAGCCTGAGCTGCCATAGAAGCAGCTTTCCACAGGCTGTCCTGATAGTTTTATCATGTGGGCCCGGCAGTTTGGATTCTTAAGGCTCAATGATGCAGACATATAAGTGCGCTTACCTATCACATCTAGCCTCCTAGAATCTTTATCAGTGTCTAGGGGGCCCTAGCTGTATCATAAGCAGCCATCATGACCACATATGCAGTTTCTGGCTGGTTAGCATTAATGAAGCTCAGTAGATGGTGTGAAATACTGCTCATCAGCCTTTCTAGGAACTGTAGGCAGTTAGTTTGGTTTGTGCCATGTAGCAACGCTAGCATCCTTGAATGCAGGATATACAGGTATATTTATAATGGATGGTGTGCAGGGCACATCCAAAAATTCCAAATCTTCCTGTTCCACAGCAAAGCCCACGGCAGACTGCATTTGCTGCATCATGCCATGGAAAGTTGAATCCTCAGAAAGAGATTTTGGATTATAAACCACCACGTCTTCACTGCAGGATGAGAAGGCAGAATTAGAGCGAGGTGCTAGAAATTGTTCCCCCTCATATTCCTCCTCTAAATCCACAAGGTCAGGATTGTATTCCATTTCATCATCATCAACATGATCAACGATGGGAGCCGCAGAATGAACTGGTGACGCCAGTGGCAACTGAGAAGGAGGAATCTGCAGCGTGCTATTGGAACTGTCAATGAGGGCTGCCCTGTTAGCGGAATAACTGCCTGCACTGGTAATCCAGGCAGAATATGTCTTATTTCTGAAAATGATGCCAGCAAAGAGTCAACAGTGTCCAATACAGGGGCTGGGACTACCTGTGTCGATGGGCCTCGGTCCACCAATAATGGCGTCCTACTGTCCATAGTAGGTACAGCAGTGCCTAAGTCATGCCCCAATCTTGGTGTCTCATCAAAGGTCGGGGTGGCTGAAGGAAACACTATCGGAGAAGGTGATGACACAGGCTAACCTTATCTCAAGGGCGACTGGGACTTTGCTGGTGATGAAGATCTTTCTTTTTCTGTTTGTGTATGTGGCCGGATGACAAGGAAGGAAGGTGCAACAATGACTGTTCCTTGTCTCAATCCTTAGAATTTGGCAGTCACTTTTCAGCTGACAGAGATGGGGACACAGGCTTTGGGCCCTGTTCCTTCTCCATGGCTTTCACTGTCTTGAGAAGAAGGAAGTTTTCTACAGCTTTCTTATGGCGTTGCCTTGTAATATACTAGAAGTTCTGGCAAATCTCACAAGTCCTCATGTTATGAGATAGGCCCAAACAACACACACAAACCATGTGTGTCTTCTTTGTAAATTTTATCTCCGCACTTACAGTACTGAAATAAAGACTCTTTTGACTTCGTTGGCATGCAGAGATGATGAAATAAAACAAGAAGTCAAATAAAAGAATAAATGGCAATGGCTAGATTGACAGCATTTCCTTCGGCAGGTCTGACGATGATGATCGATGGAAGAGAACTGAGGAGTGATGGGGCTGCTCATGTTTATATACATGTAGATGTGGAACATTGCTGTGGGCAGCACCTGGTTAGCAAAAGTTTCTGTGTGGTCCTAGTGCTGGCTGACAGCTATAGTTGCAAAGGTGTGGCCTAATGGAGAAGATATACTCAAAGATGATCTCTGTCATTTCAGTTAACACAGCTGCAGTGTTTCTGAGCAGCCTTTTCTGAGTGAGACATTTCTGCTCTTCTTCTGTGATCATTTGGAGCACCTGAGACGTTTTTTCTCTGTAGGTTGGATTCCAAGCATTGCTCCACTCAACTGACCACTTTCCTCCCTGGAGTAAAGGGAATCTGGAATTCCACCCGGCTGACGATCACCTGAACAGGTAACAAACCAGATACACGGGAGACTGCAGTACATTCCTTATCAACTGCAGCCTGCAAAGGCATCATAGGTAGTGTAACATTAGGGGTTGGGTCTTCAATGCCCTCCATAGGGGATTCCTCAGTACTTCTGGTGGGGAAGGAAGCAGACCCCACTACTCAGGCCACCATTCCTCCTACCTCCTCACCGACATCCATAATCTTCCTACAGGAAGCAGCAAAGCCCCTGCAGGAAGTGTAAAGGAATTTTTATTTCAGAATCACAACAATGAATATCTACAGCGATATCAAACAAAATTACAACACAAACTTACAGTTGGTAAACCATATTTAATAACAAGGATATGGAACAACCTGTCAGCTGATGTAGTCCAAAGTAAAACATCTGATGTATTCAAATATAAATTGGATAATTACATAACAAAAGAAAAGAACTCAAAGATTATTACCACAAAGTGAAGGGCAAGATATATGGTCCTTGAATCTTCTGCTGTTCCTACCTTACAAGTGAAATACAACTGAAATATTTGCAAAAAGGAAAAACAAATTGAAAGTAATGAAACCAAGATCTGAAACAGAATCATCAGTATAATCAAACCGTACCACTACCTGGCAGTCTCAATGACCGTTATGAGGTGCCCTGTCTACTAATAAACTCTGCTCTTGACCGATATATATCATACATAGCAAAAGTATTCTAATACAGATAACCATATTGTATTTGGATAATCCACTCACAACAGGGCTATAAATTGTAAAACTGACATTTGGGCAACACACTGAGCTCTTTGTTGCATATCTGCCTGAGGAAGTCAATAATCTGTTGTACAGTTATTTAAAGCAGTGTATGCTTGTTCTGTAGAGTGAGTGTACATCTAGCTTTCCACAAAAAGAATCTACATACAGACATTATAACATTCAATGTCCCAGTCTGAGTTTGCTTAAAATGTGGCCCATAGAGACCAAGTACAACTTCCACTTCTTTTTTTGGTTGTTACAATTTCTGGCCAGGAAAGACACACTAATCCAAGGCTTGTTTCCAGGTAAGAAAGTGACATGCTCAGGGTCACACAGTATGCAAGTGGTAGCTGCGGGATTCAAACCCAGGTCTCCAGGTCTGCAGCTCAGTGCCCTTAACTACTACGCTATACTGCTTCTGCATATGATATTTAGGCAAAAGCAGGCACCCTCCATATCTGCACCAGCTCAGCCCAAAATGTTTTAGCAAAAGGACAAAAGTATAAGCAAGTGTCCTGGTGTTTCTAGCATTTGAAGGCAGGATAACAGAGCAATTCCTTTCCTCTATTTTCTTGCGTTTAAATGTGTTCTTAAACCCTAATTTCCCATGCCTAACAGCCACAGAGTGTCCCACACCAATTGGGGGGGGGGTGGGGATTCTGGCATTTGTTAATGTCTTTAAAACGTAAAATTCACTACCAACTGGGCAATATGGAACAAAGTCAGCCTGTGGAAAATTCAAAGTAATAATCTTACAGTATAACTGCTTCCTGGAGTTGGCTAGAAGCAATTTTGGTGAAACATCCCACTGTCTCATTTTAACCAAGGATGATGTTACAAATGCTGGGACGTGCATTTTACTCAAGGCCCCTAGAATTCACAAACCTGTTGTTCTACCAGGCCTCCAAAACATGTAATCCAGTCATGAAGCAACAATGCCTACCCGATGCTGGTATTATATAGAGTAGGGAAAGTAAATGAAAGTGAGCAAATACTCAATGAAAAAAAGAAATACAGGATTTACCATCTCGACACCCCATTAACACAATCAGGAAATGTAGTGTTTCTTTTAATCAGGTTGAGGCGACTACCCCACAGGCTCTGCAAGAGGACACTGAATATGGGTAACAGTAAACTTTTAATCAAATAAACCTAAACCTTATTCTGTACTATATCTATAGCAGCGGACCAACTGCTGACAACTGGATCTGGGGTCCCCATGTGATGCCCAAAATTTCAGTGGGTGCACATGCCACATGGATATCGCCTACAATTTTATCAGTACAAGGAGTGATTCCTATGTCCAAGGCAATGCTCTTATCGTAGTTTAGTCTTGCTCAAGTCATGTCTGAAAATGCTAAAATAACTGGCCCCAAATTTAATGCTGATACTTTATCTTGAACAAACACTCATAAACCTTCTGCACAAGTTAATGATTTCAGGGGGGAAATGGAAGAGGGACATTAATACCTTTGATGCTGTCAGACGCCTCCTCTATTTTCTTTCGCAAATGGTTGAATGAAATGACATAAATTAGTGGACTGTGGAGATTGCCATGCCTTACGCCCCTCTTGGCATGTATAGCTCTCCCAGTCCACCTATTTGCAAGAGGTGTAATCCAAGCCTGACTATACAATACCGCTATCCATTCAACAAATGATGGCGGTATACTATGTTTTATGAGGACTTGAAAGAGATATGAATGTACCATCCGATCACGGGACTTCTGATCCAAGGAAAGTAAGAACCCAGATATTAGGCCCTCTCTTCCACATTGCAAAGCCTCTCTCTTAATATTAGCAGGTTATTAAATGAAGATGTATTTGAGAATGCACATGCTTGAACTGGAGTTATGACAACAGCAGCTACTTTGACCAGTCACATAGTGAGAACTGCGGACACTTTTTTGGTCAGTGTTCGAAAGGCTAAGGGTCCTCCAATTATTCAGGTCTGTACAGTCTCCTTTTTTATGCAATAAAATACAGTAAGTATGCAGACAGCTGCAAAATGTTTGGATGCAGATACATGCAGGCTCCCAGGAGATTCTTGGGACACAAATCCCTTTTGATTTTAAGGAATGGGTGTTGGGGCTTCCATGAGTAACATACTTGCAGGTGGACAAACAAAGCCTTACATTAATTCTTATAGCTGTAGCCCTTAGGTGCATAACTGCTCACTGGTTGCGGGCAGAGGCTGCTACTCAGGCCAAGTGGTTCTGGAGAATAAACACGGTCCACACAATGGAACCTTTAACAGCCAAACTTAGAGAAGAGCAGCATATTGAAAATGGAGAAGCTGGATACAATGGTATTAGGGAAGGGACCCATCTTTAAGCAGTGGGGTAAATGATAATGCCTAGTGACCAGTAATAATTTCATGTGGTATGTCCACAGTGAGCTTTCCATTATGAAGTGGCACTGGTGAGTAATGATTTAATACAGATATCTGGCCCGGCATCACTTAAATCCCCAGTGTCTGTGACCCTAAGGTTCAGTGGCATTCCAATTACTGACAGTCTTATTCTGGGTGGCATAAGCACACAACCTTGGTTAGCTGTTTCTTGTTAAAGTTTGTTCTTCCATATTGTTCACTTAGCATATATTATCTGCTGCAATTTAGAATATATTTTAAGAAAATACAAGGTGACTTGGAGTTTTGTAATCTTTTAACAATATAATTTTAAGAGTATTTACTAAGATTGTGATGTGTACCCATGATGATAAAATGTTGGAGGATAAAAATCCTCTTCTCTACTGCTCTTTATTTTCTTTTCCCCTAACAGGGAACCAATTGGACACCCCATTACTTAGCCCTAGTTATGGCTAACCCTAATCTCTATTGCACCTGTAGACAATTTGCACTTCTGATATACCTTAATTAACTTGTACTGTCTGTGTTACTCCTCACTAACTTGCCCTAGATCAAACTACTAGAATTCTATTCAGCCATTTTCTAGCTACAGTTAAAGGAAGGCTGTCATAAACCCTATTTTCCTGCCAGCCACTACTAACCTGCCAACTTGCAGTGAGAGAGGTTAATGTCTGTTGTAGTACATGTCTTTCACTTAAAATGTGCATTTTATGTCCTGGAGTGAGAGGCGCCATGTCCTGGATTGTAGCGCCAAGAGCCACAACCTGCATGCAAATTCGATTCCTTAACTTCCTGTTGTGTGCGGAACACTGCTTCGTGACGATTGGGGCATGTTTTCACAAAGTAAAAAGAAACATTGTGCCTGGTAGTATTGGTTGAGCTCTACCTCTAGAAACAAACCCCGTTGAAAATGGAGCAGTCTAACCTATTTAATTCTGTTAATGAAATTTGCAGCTCTGAGTTCGGGCATGCGCAGTACTGGTGAACTGGTGATCCGCACATAACAGGAAGATAACTAAGCTCACCAACAAGCCCACAAGGTCAAGCTCGGTCTTCCGGTGCAGCAGCACTGTCAGAATGGTGCTTCCAGGACAGCACTAGCAACCTCCATCAAGGCAACAAAGGACTACAATTGCATACCATAAGCAAGCTGCAAAATGAAAAAAAAAATAAGGGTTGTGCTAATCGGGCATTTCTGCAGCCCTAGAGGTTGGCACAAGAGTTTATGACAGTCTTCCTTTAAGTGTCACTTAGTGTTTGCGCTATTGTATCTATCTATTTTAAAACTGTTAGCATTCCGCTATTTCATTGCTTCTCTATTGTCTACTTACTTTTATTTGAATGTAATCAATAGTATTTATTTATTTTATTTATTTAGTTTTTGTTGACCGGGTAAGTGCACTAGAGAAATCCTGCCTATTTTCAGGCATGACCCGGGGGAGGGGGATACAGATGAACTGGCCTTGAATCAGATTAAGCTGTTGGTGGTATTTTTAGTGAATGAGGGAAATTTGGCCAGGACACTGGGGAAATTCCCCTTACTCTGAGGGGCAGAGGGCGCTGTGTGGCTGAGTGTTGGTTTCTGCTCAGTGGCTTCTAGAGTCTTGAGGGAGTTGGACATGCGGACGGCTGAGGAGCTGGTCTCCTCCTTGGCTCCCCTTGCCTTGTATGGAGACTGAAAAAGGAGGAGGTTTATCGGATATGGATGGTATGGAGACAGCAGACACGGTTGTGAATGCAGCACTAGATGGCTTACCAGGAAATTCGGAGATGGGAGCCCAGGAAGAGCAAGTTGTAGCTCAGTCTGCAGGCGGTGATACTGCGGAAGTGCTACGAGTGCAGTTGGAGTCAGCGGAATGCTCCTATCGAGCAGCAAGGGAGCGTTTACAGGAGGCACTCGAATGCCGGGTGAATGACTGTGTCACACCAGAACGAGAGCGATAGGGCAAAGTAATGGACACAGAGACAGCAGCAGCAGTTGTGGGCTCCACAGGAATTTCAGTGATCTCTACGAAGGAGGATTCTGCTGCAGAGTGTCTGGTAAGCACCTCTTCCAGCTCAGAAGCAGTACTAGATATGGGGGATCGAAATGAAGAGCCTGACATTGTCAGTATGGGGACTATGTTGCGGAGTGAAGCAGTACTTAATGGGCAGGCCAAGGACTTTGTTCCAGCATCAGGAACTCCTGCTCCAATAGACTTGCCAGAGGAAACTTTTACTATAGGGTCCTCATTGGGTGGTGCAAAGTGCTCTCTGAAGGAAGGGGGTGGGAAAAAGCAGAAAGCTGCAGGTTCGTGTTACTGATGCTCCCTTACAGGGAAAAAATGCGCAGCAAACAGTCCAGGGCCCTGGGAATTGGGTGTCAACGGCTTTGCAAGCTGCAGGATGGGTTAAAAATACTGCAGGTACTGGGTGGGACGCAATTGCATGGTGCAGATTTATACATGCTTCTCAGTCTGTTTTTCTGGCATCTCAGCGATACCTCCGATACTACTTTTAGTTTCCTCGATACCGCCGGGCAATGCTCACCTTCAGGGAAAACATTGGTACAGCAGCAGGATGAGTCCCACCCACTATTACAAGTAATTAGAGAGCAAGAAGCAAAGAATAATAATTCCTCTACAGAAGAACCAATTAAAAACTCTTGTCTTAGAGCAACAAGGCCATGATTCTGATGTTCACCCGACCCTAACTCCTGTGGCCTCAGTCCCTGCCAAAGTGTGGCATGGTAAGGTAAATGAGCATTTGTTTCCATCTGAGAGGGGCCCATTGTTAGAGCCTGCAGTGAGAAGAAATGCTGTAAGGCTGAAATACAGGGGTGATGTTTCTACTGTACCGGAGATACATTTTGTTGGAAGAACTTTGTTAAAAGACAGTATGAAATATTATACATATGAAATATATGCCCTAATTCATGTTCCGGGAGACTCCATTTTTGATATCAGCTTTAAACATCCTGCAGGCCTGGAAAGATTTTGGAAGCAGTATCGTCTTTTGAAACTCTCTCCTTTATGGAGGCCTTTCCTGGCAATTCCTTTAACAAAGCCCCTTAAAAGGAAAATTACTGTGTTATTTAGAAATGAGGGGGTGAATGCTGCAGATATAACCTACTGGTTGCAACAGCATTGCACTGCTAAAGGGTTTCCAGAGCCTACTTTGGATGAGGTGTTAGGGACAGGAGGATGGAAATATCAAGTAGTCTTAAAACTTGAAAATGGTCAAACCAGTCATCTACCTAATTGTTTTTTTCTGGGTTGGGATAGGGGAGTGATTTTCTATCCTGGACAACCACGGGCTTGTTTTAAATGTGGGGATGTTGGGCATCTTAGTAATGTCTGTGATAAGCAAAAATGTGGTTTGTGTGGAGAGTTAGGTCATGTTGGGGCTCACTGTCGGCAGCCTTTGCGTTGTAATTTATGTGATGAACAGGGGCACTCATTTCGAACTTGCTCCTGGGCGTCACATAATAATGTGGATGTGGCCATTAGAGCTGAGCAAGATGTTTATGTTGCCACAGCTCGGAAGGAACAAATGCGTATGATGGAATTGCTCAATACTGTTCCTGATAGGAATCCCCTGCCTCAAAGGGTCCCAAGGAAAGTAGATAGGTAGGTAATCAGGAGAAGGAGGTAGGAACAGATAGTTTAGTGGAGTCAGTTAATGGGGTAGTACAAGAATCAGAGGGTGACTTAAGGTCAGAGGAGACTGAAGGTGCAGCAAGTCTCCCTTGTCAGTTAGAAGAAGATGGGAGGGGGAAGGAAACCTTAGAGAGTGCGGAACAGGGTGTTGAGACAATGGAGGAAGGAGTTTCTATGCCTCCCCCATGCAGCAAGAAGCAGTATTCCAGAGAGTGACTAGATGTAAAGCAGGTAAGCTTCCAGCAGATCCTCAGGTGATATCTAAAGGCATAGAAGGGGTTGCAGTACAAAACTCTTATGCTCTATTATTTGAGCAGGGGGTGGAGGAGGATGGGTTTGATTCTGATTTTTCCTCAGTAGCCTCCTCCCAGGCAGAGGGTACTTCAGAGATAGGTCTCCCTGACAAGCCCAAAACCAGGAAAAGGAAAAAAAAAAGAAATGATTAGATTTATTTTTTGTCTTTTCTTTTATTGGGTTTGTTATCCTTTTTTGCTACTTCACTGCTCACAGTGAATGTCAATAGTATTAAGTCCCATGAGAAAAGGCAGAACACCTTTTTAAGTCTTAGTACGGGGGGGGGGGGTGAACAAATAATATTGGTGCAAGCCACTAGGCTGCACACTTTGTTAGAAGTACAGGCCGCCCAGAAGGAATGGAGATGGGGTGTCTCCTGTTGGTCTATAGGAGAGGAATTGTGTTCTGGAATAGGTTTTCTTTTTTCTGGAGTATCAGTTAAAATTTTACATGTTTTTGATATACAACCTGGAAGAGCTATGATTATTGATGTAATATTGAAGGAAGAGGTTTTTAAGATTATTAATGTATATGCCCCCCCAGACTAAGGCAGATAGGTCCATTTTATTTAAAAAAGTAGAGCCATATTTGCATACATCCAAATTAACTCTATGGGAAGGGCATTTTAATTGGGGGCTCTCACATAAAGACTGGGGGAGGGCTACTAAGAAGATTTATAGTGATTCCAACACTTTGTTGTCGGTCTTGCAGAGGAATAATTTAAAGGATGTATATGAAGTCTTACATCAGGAACCAAAGCATACCTTTTATAAGGGTAAGCTATCTACTAAGATAGATTTTTTGGTTTGTATCAGCACGCTTAACTTGTCAAGAAGTAACTTTGTTGCCATTAGAAACTTCAGATCATTTAGCAGTTAAACTGTTGTTAGGGGACAGACAGAAGTTAGTAACAGGAAGGGGTTATTGGATAGTGAACATTACGGTATTGCAGGATATTTTAATACAAGACTCTATAAAAGATTTACTTGCATTAAGGGAAGATGTTTGTTTTCAATATGATAGTCCCATAGATTGGTGGGAGGATACAAAAAGGGACTTGCAAAGCTTGTATGTATCTCTTATGAAAACGAAGACTAAGGATAAATACATTAAATATTTAGGACTTAGAGCAAAATATACACGAGTTTTGACACAGGCAGCAGATAGATCAAACAATGTCTCAACATGTTTGCAGAGCCTTAAGGAGCAGATGTGTCAGCATTTATAAGACACTACTAAGAAGGTAGCATGTCAGCAGAAATAGCAAACTGTAGGTTCAAGGGAGGAAGTAAATCTGTATGATTTAAGTATGCAGGGGGTACAAAGGTTGGTTATGACTGCACTAAAAGATGAACAGGGTAATCTGAAGGTGCAAAATCAGGAGTTGATACTTATTGTTCAGCAGCATGTGGTAACAACTTTTCAAAAGGAAACTAAGGGACAGCAGGAATCTTTTTTTGCTGACTTAAATATACCTTCTTTGAATGATTTAGAGATAAAAAGATTGGTCTCGCCTATTACAGAATTGGAAATTAAGGAAGCTATTTCTCAGCTGTCAGCTAAAACTACTCCAGGTTATAATGGCATACCAAATGATTTTTATAAGGCCTTTGTAGATATATTCGCTCCATAGTTAGAATTAGTGTATAATGCTATTTGGGAGGAAAATACGCTTGCTCCGACTATGAAAATGGGGGTCATGATTTTTTTTATATAAAAAGGGAGACTCCCAAGACTTAAAAAATTGGAGGCCATTAACTCTGTTAAATATGGACTATAAAATATTGGCAAAAATACTTACTACCCGGTTGGCAAAAGTTGCACAGAAGTTAATTATCCCGGAACAGATTTGCGCAATACCGGGTAGGAATATTATTCAAAATCTGAATTTTGTTAGGGAGATTGTGGAACAAAGTCTAGAAAATAAGTTAGCAGGTTACTTAATGTCAGTAGATCAGGAAACTGCTTTTGATGCAGTAAGGCAGGAGTACATCTGGATGGTTTTACAACACTATGGGATTCCTAAAATGTTCCTAGATTTCATTAAAGTTTTGTATACTGAGGCCCAAGCTATTCCATTAGTGAATGGTTGTTTAGGGGTGCCAATTTTTTTTAAAGAATGGGGTAAAGCAGGGTTGTCCAATGAGGCCCCTGTGATATGTTTTTGGTCTGGATCCTTTATTAAGACTGATTGAAAAGAATGAAGATATTAGAGCTATTACAAATCATAATGGATATGTTTTCCAAAAAATTTCTGCTTATGCGGACAATTGCGTTTTTACAGTAGCAGATGGGGAGTCTGGTGCTCGAATATTAAAAATGTTGCAAGAGGTTTATGATGTTACAGGAATCAAACTTAATATGGGAAAGAGTACTGTTTTGGTGTTAGGGAGTATTGGGAAGGTATAGGGTTTTCCAATCTTAATGACTACAGATGACATTAAAGTTTTAGGTTTATTTTTTGGAACTAAGGAATCAGAAAAGCGTAGCTGGAATCCTGTTTATGACAATGCACAACTTAAAGTTTTGTCTTGGTTGTCATGGAAGATGTCTAAGAAAACACTTTTTTTTTTTTAAGGGCAAATATAGTGCCAATTTTTTTATATGTTTCACATGTATCCCCCCTTTCTTTTAAGATGCATACAATGGTTATGAGTTTATTCTTTCATTTTTTGTGGGGAAGTAGATTGAACCCAGTTAAAAGGGTTCATACTTCTAGGGTGAGGAAAGAGGGAGGCTTAAATATGATTCATCCTCTGGTTTATTTTTTGGGAATTTCTTGTTTAGTTCTGTTTGCCCCTTGTTGTTCCAGACAGCAGGGATGGGGCAATTCTGTATGCAGTTGTGGGGAAAGCCTTTTTTGGAAGCATGGGGTAGAGGTAAGTGGCATCCTATGGATAAGTTACTTCCAAGTTATGTGCAAACTGTCTTGCGCTATATACGTACTTGGCAAACTGAATTGAAGTGGTGCATAGGAAAAGGGAAGAAACTGTTTTTTATAAGAGTATTCTGGATAAATGGTATCGGGAGGACCCGGTTTTTCAGGTTTCATCCACGATAAAAACAAATTTACTTTTAGAAAGTATGATAGATTCTAGGGTTCCCCTTAAAATGCAAGATTTTGTTTGGATATGTGGGCATCAAAGATTGCAGGTGAAAGGCAATCAGAAGCATAAGCAGCAAGATGATAGAAAGTGTGGGGAAGGTGCTTCTGCTGATGCTGTGGAGACTATGCAGCATCTTTTTTTCGAGTGCATACATGTCTCTGACTTTTGGAAGTTATTGTCTGATTTGTGGGGGAAAAAATTGTTCCTGTCAATGAACTATAATATTTTAATTTTAGGACAAATTCCAACCACCTGGACAAAATGGACAAAAAGCACAGTTAATAACCTTTTGGCCTGTATAAAGTGGTCTATTTGGCAGGCGAGATGCCTTAGGTTCCTGCAAGGTAAAGTGATTCTGCAACAGGATGTTTTTTTTTAGAATACAGCAAGAACTTGATAGCATTCATGAGTATGAGAAAGGTACGCTAGGGCAAGTGATGGTCTCAAAATTGTGGAAGAATGTTGGATGGGTGGGTTGATCTGTTGTATTAATGTTTTCCCTTTTTTCTTTTAGTGGGCAAAACCAGTGTATCTACCTCTCAGCTGGAAAATGGTTTCTATTTTATTTCTTTTGGTTTTGGTGATTTTTTTGTTTGTTTTTTAAGGATTCTGTTTGTTTCAGAATGATATGCTTTTTTTAATTAAAAAAAAATGTTTGTACCTTGTATGATTTTTCCTTTAATGTATAATATGGATGATTTGGTTTATTTCTTCTTGATTGCACCTTTTTAGTTTTCTGTTTTTGAATTCTGAATAAAAATTTCCCCTACTCTTTTCGATAAGTGCCATGGGATCTTTAACATCCACCTGAACTACCACCAATCCAGGCAGATGGGACCTTGGTTTAACATCTCCTCCGAAAGACGGCACCTCAGAAGTGCAGCACCCCTCTCATGCTGTACTACAGTGTCAGTACTGGAATATTAACCCAAGTGCCAGATGTGGGAACTGAACCCACAGCCCTCTGACCTCCCGGCCTCAGAGGCAAGTGTGCTATCTACTGAGCCACTGACACTGCTAAATCTTATGTTGTGTACCAAATCTCTGTATACTATCCTCATATTCTCCTATCCCCCAGGTTGCACCAGGAGATGAGCAACCTGTTGCTCAGCGTGCCTTCCTGGTGAAACATTTCAATAAATAAATAAATATGAGATTGTTATATAGGGAATCTTGGTCTCCCATTTACTCCCTGTTAAAGGGACAAAACCCTTTCACTGTCAGGAAATGTAAGACTTGTTATATATGATACTTTGGACTCACTGTACTGTGTGCTGAATAAAGCAGAGCTAAAAAAATACAATAAGTATTGCCATGGACTGTGGTAGGTTTTTACTAATCAAGAGTTTGTTAACTAAAGAGACAAACGCTGGGCCTAGCACATCTAAAAAGGTGATGTAAAATTATTTGGTAAGCCCACCCAATCCAGGGGCTGTGTTCTTCTTTAAGAACAGGATTGTCTCTTGAATTTCAGTCATGGAGACAGTAGCAATTAGTTCCTCTTTCATACTCAGATATGACTGGAAGGTCTAAGTTGGGAAAAGAATGAGTCATCCCAAGCCACTGGTGGTGCTGTGGCAACACAGTTATGGACTGCACCCATCATTTCTAATGGGGTATTCCACACAGGAGCACCCCTCTTCGGGGTGGCACTTGTGGAAATATATTTGGATACCCTATCTGCATGGCTCTTAAAGAGGACCTTCCCCAGTCACTTTGACTTTCATGCATTAATTACCCCTTCTCGCATTGATTCTGGAATTGTATTTTATTACTGTCTGCTGCAGTTAGTTTTTGCATTCTGAGCTACTAAAAACTGTGGGGTGTACCAGAGCCTCTATAGCAAGCCTGGTGTTGCTGTGGGCCCAGGGTTATACTGCTTACATCATTGTAGGGCAGAGTCAATTTCACACAAAAAAAAAACATACTGACAAGGCATTCAGATTTTGGCATAACGCATTGCTAACAGGGTGCCTTGGGGCAGGGGAAACACAGCATGTACACTGTGTACTGGTAGGTTTCCACTGCAACATTGTTGTAATCACATGGTACTGCACAGTGTGAGTCACTCCTCTATCCTACAGTGACGTCATAAGGAGCTAGCTGAACAGCAAAGGCAAGTGCAGTATGGCTCAAAACCAAATCCAAATTATGGAAGGCAGAGTAAACCTTGGCCAGAAATAACAAATGCATACACCTTTTCAGGTCTAGTACTGCATATAATGACAACAAGCTGTAACTTTCTGGACCATCAAGGAAGGTCCTCTTTAAACATATCAAGCTGCTGTTTTGTGCCTTGGGTGCTGAATTGTTCCTCTTGTTTAAGGGAAATGGTCCTATTATACTGGAGTTGTTTCATTTCACATTTCTGTAACATTACATTTTTCCTTAAACAATCCGAAAACTTACTTTTGTAGTTGGTGGTGCAACATAAGATATTTACAAAATCACACATGCCCACACAATGCAAAGCATCATGGGCTGTATATGCAAATCACCACAGAATGTTATGCTGGTTCAACTTTAAGCAGAATAGCATGGTGCCGAAAAGCCTCTCACAGTTTGCAAAGGGTGCTAACAGATAACATAGACACGTGTTTCGTCCTACCATGACTCATCAGTATGTCTCGTCTGTTTGACACCCCAGTGGAATGAACCAGCTACCCTAAGACGGTCTGTCTGGGTTATGTTGTGGTGAACCCATTAAAATAAAAAAACATTTAAAAGATATTTACAGTATGTTTCCCTGTTACGTTATATACTCTGTTTCAGAAAGAATGATTTAAAATCAGTTTTGCATGCTTCCCACCATTCTACAATTGTGTCATATTTATTTATTTTTATTTAGTACTAGGATTACAAAAATACCTCTGAACCAACAGTTCTTTTACAAAGGTTCTACATCAATTACAATCAGTGAACAGAACAAACGGAATAGCTGCAATCAAACATCAAGTATGTACAATGGGAAACAAGCAGTAGCTACTATGAAGGAAACAAAAGTCAAGGAACAAAAAAGTTAACTAGGGAAGGAGTGACATGAGACAGAGATGGGGGAAAGTAAAAACAGGAGGCAGTCGGGGTAGTAACATTGTCATAAAAGTACAAGAGGCAAAATAAGCGCAATGAAAGGTAGAGGTGATTGGGAGAGGTAGAAGAGGGGGGTAAGGGGGATAGAGGGAGAGTCAAGCTAGGAGGGGAGAAGGGGAGGAGGAGAGCAAAGTGGGATGGGACAGTGATAGTAGAGGGGCAATAGAGGGAGGAAGGAAATGCAGGGAAGGAAGGGTGAGACTAGGAGTGATAGGGGATAGTGGGGTAGAGGCAAGCACTAAGTGGAAGACGGGGGGTGGAAAGTATGAGGAAGAAGACTGGGAAAGGGAGAAACATAGAGGGGAGAGGGAGAGAGGAGGGAGTTGAGGGAGAGGGTGGGGAGAGAAATGCGCCTAGTGGGTACAGTCACATCTGCCGATATTGGGGAGGTGGTGACGCAGTTTGTGCTTGTAAGGCCCAAGCTTATTGTCACCAGTGACTTCAGGGGGGAGCCCATTCATCAGGGCGGGGGCCCTAGCATAGAAAGAGTGCTGGGCTTGGGAGGTTCGTCAAAAGGGGACAAGGAAGGAGGCTTTGCTGGTACTGCAGGTGCTCCGGATGTGCGGGGCAGGCAGCATGAGAGTGTGAGATGTGGGTGGGGTAAGGTCGAGGCAGGATTTTCTTCGAAAGTAGGCAGGTCTGGTAGGTGAGATGTGGGTGGGGGTAAGGTCGAGGCAGGATTTTCTTTGAAAGTAGGCAGGTCTGGTAGGTATTTCTCTCATGAAGGTTGGGCCAGTTGAATTGTATATAAAGCTTGCAAGTATGCGTTCTTTTCCCAGCCCCAGTGACAAGGCGGCAGCATTTGTTTGGTGCAGTTTTTATTCTTTTTAAACTTGTATCAGTGGCAGAACCATAAAAAATAAGACCATAATCAATTATCAATGGGACAGAGCCGGTTATGGCAAGGCACACTGCCTTAGGTGTAAGACAGTGCCGGTGGTGACAGAAGATCCCTATCCTTGCATTTGTGGCACTGGAGATGAGCTTGATGTGGGAGTTAAAGGAGAGGGAGCTGACAAACATGATCCCCAGGTATTTGAACTCCTGCACCTGATCTAGTGGGATGTGATGCTTGGTTAGGATAGTTAGGTCGGCAGTTTTATGTTTACTGTGAGAGTTGTGAAACAACATGGCCTTAGTTTTTTTGTAGATCATCAACAGTTTCTGCTGTTCAAACCACGTTTCTATGAGGCTAAAATTAGTTTGAAGATCATTGGACAGATGTACTCGGTCAGTATGCATAGAGAAGAGGACTGCATCATATGCACATTGCACTGATAGCCTACCGGCATACAAGGCATTCCGTCTACTTATGATGTTGGCATTTCCCAGTAGGCACGAGTTTAACTTCCATGGAGAACTGATACGTAACCTTGAATGAAGACCTGGAGCACAAGGACAGCTTAGGGCCAGATGGTCAGAAATCTCTACCACTACTGTCACAGCTCTATGAGCCATTAATCCATTTGAAACAAACAAGAAATCTATCCTAGCAGACAGGACACCGCTGACATATGTTTTACCTCCAAGGGGTGAACTTCTTTGTATCCATCCAGTAGATCTGCAGCATGTATCATTTCTTGTAAAAAACGTACATCGCCATACAATTTTGTGGTGGAACCTCTCCTGTCCTCATGGAACAGTCACAATTAAAATCACCACAGAATATAACAAATTTCTGGGTATGTAACTATGGTTGGATTAACTTAAAAAGCGCATCACAATCTGAAATAGACTGAGCCGCATAAATATTTATTAATCAGCACTGCCTGTCTAAGTAGGTTACGTTGACGAGCAGTGCCCCCCCCCCCCAATCTGGAGAAATGTCAATCAATCATCCTATTGAGAACTCGCCCTCTGTTAATAAAATACCCACTCCATCACACATTTCAGTCCCTTGGGACCAGAACGATGCACATACTGGCCAGGCCTGTTTCACTTCAGCTAATCAATGCATGGTCTTGATTCTGGTATCCTGCAGAAAAACTACATTACCATTCAGAGACTCAAGTAAAGAGAAGCTGACAAGACGTTTGTGATAACTTTTTTAATACTATTAAGTGTTACCACATTAACTGATGTACCAATGCACATCAGCATGTGTTGGGGGGGGGCAGTTAATAGGACTTGACTTGCGATCTTGTCACCTTTGGGCGTTTAGTGAAAGATGACTCCAGCTGAGATTCCTCTTGCTCTGAGGAATAATCCTTCAAGGATGATGCCACTGAGGATGCCTCAGAGTCACCCTCATCATACTCCATGTCTCCCCAATCTTTTTCCTGCTCAAGAGTGTAAATCTATTTCTTGTAAACACTTGACTGGTTTTAACCGACTGCTGTTTCTGTTTACTGTACATACCCTGCCCCATTTTCAGCTTCTGACCAAAGTCAATTTTTCATCAAATGATATTGGGGGGGGGGGGACATGTCTTTCTGAAAGTCTTCTAAGTGGTCTGCTGCTGTCTCCTGAATACCCTGGCCATCCAGATCAGGGATAGCTTCCCCATGCTGAGTGACATACTCTGGGTGCTTCCTGGACTGCTGGGGAGAGTGGCTGGGATACTGTTTGCACAGTGGTTTCTACCACTTTCTCCAGAGCTGGTGTAAGGTCTGGTAGTGCTAAAGGACCTGTATCCTGGTTCTTGTCACTCAGCACTGACGAAGTTTGGGGTTGGCTAAATAGACCAGGAAATTGGGGATTTGAGACATCTACAGTTACAAAGGTGTATGGCTGCAATTGCTGATTTCAGGACCCATACCACAGCTCTGCTTGTTGGGAAGTGATGATTTCTTCTTGATCATGAAAGGCCTCCCCCAGTTTATTGTATGCTGCCCAGGGACACTAGATGCAGTGAAGCAGAGTGCGGGGGAGAAGGTGAAGGGAGTAGCGTCTAGGTAGGGGAATGCCAGGATCCAGGTTTGGGGCTGACTGCATGACTCTGGAAGCAGGAGAGGAGGCACCAGGGACTACAGCTAATCTAGCCGCTGGCAAGTAGAGTAGCTCCTGAATGGGAACCCACCAGAGAAAGAACATAGTGGGGGGGTGTTTAAAGAACCGATCCAAGGTATGCTTTTATTCTGTGTTCTGGTGCTGTGCTGACAGACTTTTTCTTCCGATTTATTGTGCTTTTTTGTTTATTTTTTTTAATCTCTGGAACTGTCCACTTTGGTCAGTCTCTTCTCACTTTGCCCTGCAGCCCAGGGGCCGAGAGGCGGACCGGAGGGCTCTTTGGTGTGTTGGGGAAGCAGAGGATTGATTGTTTCTCAGGAGGGTGTGGGATTACGAGGGGCCCAATCAAATAGAGGAGAAAGGGCATGAAGTTTGAACAAAGGGACGGGGGCCTTATAACCCAGGACAGTGGCCTCAGTCCTTTAAACACATAGCAGCAGAGTGCAGGGGAGGGGTGAAGGAAGTAGCGTCTGGTGGGGCAAAGCCTCAGTGGGAAACGCGTGCTAGGATCCGGGGGGGGGGGCTGATTGCATTTGTCTGGAGGCAGGAGAGGAGGTGCCAGGGACTGCAGCTGATCTGGCCACCGACAAGGAGAGCGGCTCCTGAGGGGGAACCTACCAGAGAAAGGAAATAGTGGGTCTGTGTGAAAGACCCGATCAGAGGTACACTTTTATCCTGTGTTCTGGTGCTGTGCTAACAGACATTTTCTTCCCGTTTGTTGTGCTTTTTTATTTTTAATCTCTGGAACTGTCCGCTTTGGTCTGTCCGTTCTCACTTTGGCCTGCTACTTATGGCCTAGGGGGTGATAGGTGGACTGGGAGGGTTCTTCAGTTTGTTGGGGGAGCTGAGGACTGATTGACTCTCAGGAGGGTGAGGCCCTAATCACACCCACTCCTATCCCACCTTCCCCGGGTTACTCCAACCTTATATTGGATAGGACATACCTCAACTAATCACATGTCTGGGCATAGTATCTGAGGGCTGCACAGGGGACTGACAGTCATTGAGAAAGGAGTGGGAAACAATTTCTCAATTAAATTGGAAAAGGGCACTGGTAGGAGACTTGGGAAATGGAGAGGCCAGGAGGAGGGGGAAGACAGGATCAAGAAAGAGGAGCAAGAAGGAACAGTGGGAGGATAGTTGGATGGAGTACCTGTGGAGCAGCCATACTCCTGAGGATTGCATGGACAGCTGGGGGATGCTTAGTGTGTAGACAGCTTGGGCAGCTATGGGATGAAATTGCATGGCTGAGGAATGAACTGTGGGCAAGGGGAGAGGACCTGTGGGGATCATCTCATGACAGGGAGCCAAAGAATTTACACAGACAGCCTAGGGGCCAGGCTGTGGGGGGGGGAGACAAGGGAGCACTAATGCGGCCAAGACTACCATACAAGCTAGAACCAATGGAACGGGAGTCATGGAAGTTGACAGTGGTCAACAGCAAAGGGGTGACAAAGCTGAGGGGGAGAAGGGGAAGTGAGGTGACAAACAGAACACTGGGGGCTCAAGACAGGACCATATATAACTATAACAAATTCTCAGTGTTGGGGAGCCTAGAGGGAAAAGGGCCAGAGGAGCACAGGGAGGGGATAGGAGGAGCAGGATAAAAGACACAATGGAACTTCTAGGTGGGGGAGGACAAGAAAGATAGGAAGACAGGGACTTGCAGCAACAGCTAAGATACGTGGAGTAGAGGAGGGGACAAGGAAGGGTAGGGGTGAACAAGTGGGGGGGAGGAAGAGGGGGTGAAGAGGTTAGATGAGACAGAGGGGAGGTGAAGCAGGAGGACAAGCAGCAGGAGAGGGAAGAAGGGGGTGTTGAGGTTGGCCCAAGCAGTGTGAGAATGGGAGTGGAGGGTCATAGGAAAAATGGGCTGAGGAGAGAGAGGGTGTGAGCCCAACTTGGTGGAACGGGGAAGGAGGGTGGAGGAAGAGCAAGGAAGGGACCAAAGAAAGACATGGGAGGGGCAGGAGGTAAAAAGGGCAGGGACAATGATCACAACAGACAAGACTGTGACCAGGAGAGAGAGGGAACAAGCGGGGGATAGGTCATAGTCTTAGGGACTTAATTCTGAAAGGTGTGAAATGGGGAGGCAAGAATACCAGCGGGGACGTACATGGGTGGAGTGCATGCCAGGTATGATGGCGGGGACAGAGGGGCAATTTCTGCCTAAGGTTGTGGGGAAGGGAAAGGACAAACCTCACATTGTAGTGCACCTGGGCACAAATAACCTGTCAGAGGGTACAGTAACACAGGTCCAAGGAAGATTTAGGGAGGTGGGTAGATTATGCAAGTTGGCAGGGAGCTCAGTCTCCTTTTCAGAAGTTCTACTGGTACCCAGGGCTAGCACAGTCAGAAACAGAGGATAGAAGAGTTCAACATTTGGTTGGGGCAATGGTGTCAGTCAAAGGGGTATGGGTCAGTGGGGGAGTGGGGTGATACATGGCAGGACAAGAATCTCTATGTCCCAGATCAGCTCCATTTCAGTAGGGAAGGCACAGCAGTCTTGAAACAGAGACTGAGGGAGTACATAGCAACCTGGATACCATTAAACTAGGTAGGGGGAGGCAGTAGGCTGGATGATGAGCTAAGTCTGCAGGAATGGGAGGCTGCCAAGCCTCCCCCAGGCCAGTAGGGAAAGGAGGAGGAAGAATCCAAAGTGGGAGAGTAGCAGGAGGGGACAAGGGATAGGCAGAGATGGGGAGTGACATACTGAAGAGTGGTCTCCTTAAATGCAAGAAGCTTGAGAAACAAAACTGCTGACCTGAAGGCACTGATGGCAGAAGGAGAGGTGGACATAACTGCCATCTCTGAGACATGGACCACCCAATACCAGGACTGGGACCTAGTGGTCCCAGGATACAAGTTGTTCAGGAGGGACAGAGTAAGGGGGAAGGGGGAGGGAATACCCTGTAGCAGGGAAGAGGGAGAGGAGGGCAACATGGAGGCCTTATGGGTACAGATACAAGACTCAAAGGGAAGGAGGACAAGGTTCAGAGTGGTGTAAAGGCCACCATCTCAAAATGAAGAGATAAAGAGCTGGGGAGCAGATAAGAAAAGTCTGTGCAAAAGGGCACACATTGATAGTCAGGGACTTCAACATGCCAGGGGTGGAGTGGAGAACCCCAGCTACCACAAATGCCAGAGAACAGGTCATCCTGGATGCCTTCCAGGACAGCTTCCTAGCACAATTAGTGGGGGAGCCTACCAGAAGGGAGAACATACTAGACTTGGTGCTCTCAAACAGCGAGGGAGTGAAGGAAGTAAGGGTGGAAAACCCCCTGGCAGGGAGTGACCACCACACAGTGTGGTTCTCCCTCAATATGAGTAGGGAGACAGCCAGTACAAGGACAATGGTGATTGCCTTTGGGTGGGCAGACTTCTGGAGGATGAAGATCATATTGGGAGAGCATCATGCCAGAATCCAACAACATACGGATACCAACCAGAAGTGGGAGATTATCAAGGTTGGACTAACTGAGGCCACACACACTCCTGTTCAAAGCTTAAGGGGAAAAAGTCCAGGTCCAGGAGACCAAGCTGGCTATCTAGGAAGGTGCTTGGGAAGATTAAGGAAAAAAGAGCCACCTTCAAGAGATACATGCGAACCAAACGGGAGGAGGATAGGGAGGAATACGTTAAGAAATCAAGGGAGGTAAGCAGATTAGTCAGGGCAGCCAAGGCAGCAAAAGAACTTAGGCTAGCACAGGGGATAGCAGAAAGGGAGAAAGATTTCTTCCATTACATAAGGATAAGGGAGAGTAGAAAATGCAAGAATCAGATTGTTAGAATCAAAGTGGAATGGGTGGGCTGAAAAGGGGGGCGGGGGGAGAGACAGGCAGAAGCACTCAATGAGTACTTCTGTTCTGTGTTCGCCAAAGAAAAAAATGGGACCAATCCCTCAGGGAAGGGTAGCAGAGAGTATATGAGGGGAGAAGAACATAGAGGGGGTAATCCAAGAGAGCAGGGTACTGGAAGGGCCGAGAGCCCTGAGGGAGGATAAGGCACCGGGTCCATACAGCATACACCCCCGAGTGCTAAAGGAGATGGCAGAGGTCCTGGCAGGACTTCTGGCAGACCTATTTAATACCTCCCTGGAGACTGGATGCATACCCCAGGACTGGAGGATGGCACATGTGATGATCATCCATAAAAGTAGGCCCAAGGATGAGCCAGGGAATTACAGGCCAGTCAGCCTAATCTCTATCGTGGGGAAGCTCACAGGAGTCCATCATCAAGGATAGGATTGTAGCGTTCCTGGAGAAGAATGGTCTTCAGGACAACAGACAGCATAGATTTGTCTCTGGAAGATCATGTCAGACAAACACGGTGGATTTCTATGACTGGGTAACAAGAGCACTAGACAAGAGTCAAGCAGTGGATATCCTGTACTTGGACTTCAGCAAGGCCTTTGATTCAGTGCCACATGGAAGGTTGAGGGTTTATGTGATAATGGTGAAAGCCTAAAGGCGATCGCTGTTATCGTGAACTCAGTGTGCCAAAATTGTATTTTGGCGCTCTGACACCCCGGCGCACAGCAAAACGGCACCGGGGACTTCGTCTTTTAAAGTTGTGCCCCATGCATCCCCCTACTTATGGATTCTCAACTCCAGGGCTGTATGTCTTGGGTGAAAAACTAAAAAAAGGTTTGGGTCGCCGCTATTACCAATCACTAATTTTATAATATCTCGCGTTACTGGAGGTTGATAGGCAAGGTGGGGAACCTGAGGGTGGGAAAGAGGTTAGCAGAGTGGATCAAAAACTGACTGAGTGATAGGCAGCAGAGAGGTGTCATACAGGGGGAGCTCTCATCACTAAGGGCTGTGATGAGCGGGGTTCCGCAGGACTCTGTGCTGGGGCCATTGCTGTTTGGCATAGTCTTTGCTGACATATCAGATGGGGTCAACAATAAGATCAGCCTGTTTGCAGACGACACAAAGATAGGTGCAGTGGTGGACAACACAGAGGGCTGGCTAGGACTGCAGGAAGACCTGGACAGACTTATACAATGGTCAGACACATGGCAGCTGGGTTTCAATGCAAAGAAGTACACAGTTATGCACTTGGGTGTCAGGAACTGTAAGTTTACATACAGAATGGGGGAATACAGAGGAGAAGAAGGACCTTGGGGTACTCGTAACAGGGCAAATGAATCATTCAGCACAGTGCAGGAAGGCAACAGCTAAAGCAAACAAGATGCTGGGTTGTTTTGCAAGGGGAATCACCTCAAGGAGGAGAGAGGTTATTCTGCCACTGTACAGGTCACTGGTCAGACCGAACCTGGAGTACTGCGTGCAGTTCTGGCGTCCCTTGCTAAAGAAGGATATCAGACTGCTGGAGGAGTCCAACGCAGAGCAACCAAGATGATGACAGGAATGGAGGAGAAACCCTACAAGGAAAGACTGAGAGAGCTCAATATGTACTCCCTGGAAGGGAGGCAAGATAGAAGGGATATGATCGAGACCTTCAAATATATGAAGGGAATAAACAGGGTCAGCACAGAGGAGATGTTTAGATTAAAGGGAGAGAGGGCCACTAGGGGGCATAGAGACTGGAAGGGGGCAAGTTCAAGAGGGAGCTGAGAAGACACTACTTCACAGAGAGGATGGCAGGGTGGAATGCACTTCTCAAAGAGGTGGTAGCACTGAAATCGATGAATAGCTTTAAGGGGTGGGTGGGATAGGATCAGGGGAGGGGAACTGGTGGAATGGGAGGGGGAGCAGCTATGGAGTAAATTCAGATAGCTGCACACTTGAGCAGACTCGATGGAAACTAAGGGGCTGTATCTACTGCCATTTTTCTATGTTCATATGTTCATAGAGATAGGAGTGCCCAGTGTCTTCACATAAATGGTACTTAAGGGATTGGGACACTGCAAGCTCACATGCCTGTATTCCATGCATAAGTTGCACTGGCGTCTATCACACCCTGAACTCAAATGAGTTCTGGACCCACACTTGTGACATGCCTTGGGCTGACCTGGGCAAACCTGATCTCTGTCTCTGCCAATATAGAAGCTACCCAGAAGATGCTGCAACCTACTATTTGTTGGTAGCCTGTCAAAACAGCGACTCCTGAATGGCAAGGAGTCAAAACAGCCCTGGATTACAGCGAATGCCAATATTGGCAAACTCACTGTACCCACCTCCTGAGGCCCCGGGTTGGTATATCTAGTAAGGGTGGGAGGAACAGCCCCCATAAACAGAGAGTTGCCGATTTTGGCTTTTGCTAGAATCCGGTGCTATTTTGACTCCTTGCCATTCAGTAGTTGATGTTTTGACTGGGAACCCTGTTTGGTGCAATTTAGTCTAGACCTTCCAACCCTCTGCCCAAACCAGTTCACTATCAAGGATCAGAACAGGGCATTCCGGATCTTCACACTGCTGACGTAGCCAGTATAACACATCATTAATGTAAACTTCCTCAATGCGGAACAGTATTTTGTCTTTTTTTTTTTCATAGATTCATACATTTTGTTGGCAGATAAGGACCTCCTGGCCCACCCAGTCTGCCCATATAATGCTCCCTAATAGTGCTATCCAAGCCACTACTGGGGGGACATCTTCCAACTCAACACAACTCTATTTCTATAAAGTGCAAATCAAAATATGTAAGTGCTTGTCCAAAGAATAAAAACACAGCAGGATAACACATCTCACAAAATTACATATAAAACAGCAATATTCATTAAATTAGATTATCAGAATTCTGGAAAGGCAAGTCTGAACAGGCAAGTCTTCAAAGCAGACTTAAAACTCTCCACAGTCGGGCACTCCCTTATCGAATGAGGTAGAGAATTCCACAGGGTTGGAGCAGTAAACGAAAAGGCCCTAGCACCAGATGACTTCAAACTAACCCTAGGAATCTCCAGCAATCCCTCACTGGCGGAGGGGGCAGTAAGGATGCAAGAGTTCTTGCAAATAGCGTGGACCCTGTCCATGCAGGGCATTATAGGTCAGTAAACTGACCTTGAAGGTGAACTGCCACTGAACTGGCAGGCAGTACAGGCCACAGAGCACAGGTGTGACATGACACGATAAAGGTAAGCCAGTTAACAACCTGGTTGCCGCATTCTGCACCAGATGCAAGCGGCAAATGTCAACCCCTGGGAAGCCCTAGGTATAGGGAATTACAGTAATCAAAGCACAAGGTCACAAAGGCATGGACCAGAGTTGGAACGTCACTGGGGGAGGGGGGGACTAGGTGTTTCACCCGGGCAATATTCCTCAGATGGTAAAAAGAGGCTTTGACAATGGTCGACACCTGTGATTTAAGCATCAGCCCTTCATTAAAGATAACGCCCAGATTACGCACCCGGTCCAAGGTCAGCAGCTGGCTGCCCCCGAGCCAAAGCCCAGAAGGCCGCCCAGCCAATTGTCCCTCAACCCAATGATCTGGATCCACAATCAGCACCTCGGTTTTGTCTGGATTCAGCTTCAACCAGCTGGCACTCATCCAGTCCTGGATCTCAGCGAGACAGTTGTTAAATACTGAGATCGCTTCATCCTGCCTGGGCACAAAGGATATGTAGAGCTGAGTACCGTCCGCATAGCAGTGGAAACCCAGCCCATACAGCCTCACAATGTCCCCCAATGGCAGTATATACACCGCAAACAACATGGGCGGCAACACAGCACCCTGAGGAACCCCACAAGGCAGAGAGACTGGGTCAGAGGACTAAATCCCCGACACCACTCTCTGAGATCTGCCCATGAGGTACGAATGAAACCACCTGAGGACTGTACCAGACAGTCCACAGATGAACCTCAGGCGCTCCAGAAGTACACCATGGTCTATGGTGTCAAATGCTGCGGAGAGATCAAGCAGAACCAGGATCAATCGGGTCCTCTGATCTCTCACTATCAGGAGATCATCGAGTACCCAAAGTGCTGCCTTGGTGCTATACCTCTTCCTGAAACCCGAATGGAGAGGATCGTAGATCTCATGGATGGTAAGATGACCCTCCAGCTGCAGTGCAACTGCCTTCTCAATAATCTTCCCTACAAGAGGAAGGTTAGAGCCAGGCCTGTAGTTTGCAAGACAGTCAGGGTCAAGAGAGGATTTCTTAAGAAGGGGTGTCACCGCCACCTCCTTCAGGGTGTACGGGAACACACCTGTCTCTAAAGAACACTCAACTATCGCAGCTAGTACCGGGCCAATGACCTCAACACACCCCACAAGGAGGCGAGTTGGACCCGGGTCCAAACTACAGCATGTTGGCCACAAACTCTGGGTGATCCTCATGATATCCATGATCGCCAACTGTTCAAAATCTGACCAAACAGACCGAAGAGCAGCGACCTCCCACCAACCACTGCAATCCCCACTGGAACGAGCCACACAGATATCCACACTGATGCCGGCAACCTTATCTGCAAAGAACCAAGCAAACTCATCACATTTTCCATGTGACAACGCTCTCCATGGCCAGAGGCAGGCTGGATTGCACAGTCTGTCCACGGTCTGGAAAAGCTGAGCTGGTCAGTTCTGTGAGGCAGCTATCTCCTTGGACAGGAATGCCACCCCCCCATTCAAGATACCTTTGTGTTTATCCCTGACACATATAAAACCTGTGACTGTATTTGCCCTCACCATCTCCTCTGGGAGGCTGTTCCAGTCATCCACCACCCTTTCCGTAAAGAAGAACTTCCTCATGTTTCCCCTGAACCTACCCCCCGCCGACTTCATACTGTGACCCCTTGTCTTAGAATATATTTTTCTCTGGAAAATACTCTCCTCCTGCACCTTGTTTATCCTCTTGAGATATCTGAATATCTATCATATCCCCCCACCTCCTCCTGTCATCCAGGGAGTACAAGTTTAATTCCCTAAGCATCTCTTCATAGGTCTTCTGATGTAGGCCCTGCACCATTTTGGTTGCCCTCCTCTGCACTGTCTCTATCCTGTCCCTGTCCTTTGAAGAGGGGGCCTCCAGAACTGCACACAGTATTCCAGGTGTGGCCTCACCAATGAAGTATACAGGGGAAGTATTATGTCCCTCTTTCTGCTGGTGATAGCCCTTCCCTATGCATCCAAGCATTTGGTTAGTCTTTCCCACTGCCTTGCCACCTTAAGGTCACTGGAAATGAAAATTCCCATGTCTCTCTCTCACCTTGTGACCTCTAGTACCTCTCCCCTAAGTGTGTACTCCGCTCCCCCGGTTCCTGTGTCCCAAGTGCATAACCTTGCATTTCTTTGTGTTGAATCGAAGTTGCTACCTTCTTGACCACTTTTCTAGGTCTTCCCTTGTCCTTTCCGCACACACACACACACACACACACACGTGTGTCCACCCTGTTACAGATCTTTGTGTCATCTGCAACCAGGCTTACCCTCCTTCCCAGTCCCTCTGCCATGTCACTAACACAGATATTGAAGAGTATAGGGCACAACACCATCCCCTGTGGTACCCCGCTAGTCACCCTCCCTTCCTTGGAGTGCACCCCATTTACCATCACTCTTTGGCTCTTGTTTCTGAGCCAGTTTTCCACCCATTTTACTATTTTTGGCCCCACCCCCAGGCCGCTTAGTTGTTTCATTACCAACTTTTTATGCGGGACGGTGTCAAAGGCCTTGCTGAAATCCATATAGGCCACATCCACTACCCCATTCTGGTCCACTACCCTGGTTATCTCGTCGAAAAACTCTTATCAAGTTGGTCTGACAGGACCTTCCCCTGTGAACCCATGCTGTCTCTGGTCCTGCAGTCTGCTGTCCTTGAGGTATTCTTCAATTTTTTCCTTTAGAAGCAAGTCCATTACCTTGCCAACCACTGATATCAGGCTAACCGGCCTGTAATTTCCTGGCTCCTCCGTATTACCCCCTTTGTAGAGTGGGACGATGTCAGCCCTCCTCCAGCCCCCCCCCGGCACCTCTCCAGTTTTCAGAGCCCTGTTGAACAGGGCTGCCAGGGGCTCAGACCTCTCTGAGCTCCATTAGCAGCCTGGTGCCCTTCATCAGGGTCCATGGCATTGTCCATTCTTAGCTTGGACAATTCCCTTAGGACCCTATCCACAGAGAAGGGGCTAGTGTCTATTTCCCTAGCCTTCATGCCCTTGCTGTGTATTTCAGGCCCACGTTCTTCTCCCTCCTCCATGAAGACAGACAAGAAGTATCTGTTCAATATATTGGCCTTTTGACTGTCTTCCTCCACGGAGGCCACTTCTTCTCCCAGTAGCCCGATTACCCCTCTCCTGGCCTTCCTCCGTTCCCTGATGTATCTGAAAAAGGTTTTATTCCCCCTCTTGAATGACTTAGCTATCCCTTCTTCCGTTACTGCATTTGCCCACCTTACTTCTTTCCTTCCCAGCCTCCCTTTTCCTCTCCTGGTAAGTTCTCCTATCTTCATCCTTTTGTGTTTTTTTGTACTGTCTAAAGGCTGTTTTCTTTGCTCTCACTCTTTCTGCCACCTTCCGAGTGAACCACAGTGACCTCCTCCTTCTCCTGCCCTTGCTGACTTGTCTGGCACAAAGTCTTGTAGCTGTTTCAATTCCCCCCTTATTGCCGCCCACTGTTCTTCTATGCTTCCTATTTCCTGCAACCCTGCCAGGGTGTCCCTGGCATACCGCCATTTTTTCTAAATCGTCCCTTCTTAAGTCCAAGACCCCCATTCTCATGTGGCTTGTCTCTACCCCAGTCTTTACACTAAACCACACCACCCTATGGTCACTGGTCCCCAGATGGTTCTCCACAGTGACGTTGGTCACACTGTCCCCAATGGTCAGAACTAGGTCCAGTGTCGCCCCCTTCTGAGTAGGTTCCCTTATCAGCTGTTTGAGTACCACCCTCTGCAGGCAGTCCAGGATATCCCTACTCCTAGTTGTTGCAGCCGGGAGATTCCAATCCACGTCCGGAAGATAGAAGTCCCCCATCAGCAGCAGCTGCTCTCCCTTTTAAGGCATCCTTTGGATCGCTTGCATCAACTCCCTATTCACTTCCTCCGCCTGTGCCGGAGGTCTGCACACCACCCCTGCTTGAATAACTATCCTTTCATTTTCTCAAGGGTGACCCACAGTACCTCTGCTCCCCCCTGTAACTCAATAGCCTTTATGTGGTCCCGTACAGTTATTTATTTTTTATTTATTTGAATTTTGGTAGCTGGGTAGGCCCACTGAGACCATGCAGTCCCTTTTTCAGTGACGACCTGGGAGACAATTACATTACAATACAGCTCGACAAATACAGGAAATTATCAAAGTACAAAGAATTAACAATGAATTCAAGGGATATACAGAGACTTCAAGATATTTAACTTAATAAGCAACCTTAATATTTACATTGAGCACAGACAAAAAATTTAAGTATATTTACAATTTAATACAGTGAAACGTACATATTTACAAACACATGCACAACATACTGTTTTAGCATCAGGTGTAATGTATGCTAAGCAGCAGATGGTGCAGAGAAGGTAATGATTAGCTAAAACAGATGCAGTGGGAATGTCTAAGTAGATAAGAGGGAAGTTCTTTTTTGAAAAGTGATAGGGTGGGGCAGGTGAGTAAAGCGGGTGGGAGGGAATTCCAGGCAGAGGTGGCTAAAAAGGTAAACGAACGCTTACCCACTAGACGGTGCGGTTTCAGGATCGCTAACAAGGGAAGAGAAGTAGACCTGAGTGGGTGAGCATATGCTTTGTGATACCTGATTCCCCTGAGATACGGAGGATTAAAGAGATTAACTAGTTTATATACAAAGCATAGTGTATGGAACTGTAACTCTGAGTCATAATTAGGCAACTGAAGAGAATACAGGGTGTCACAGTGATGTTTTCTGGAGTTAGCACCTAGTGCAAATCGCCCGATCCTATAATAGAGTTGATGGAACCAAGCAAGGGTTGAGCGGAGAACAACAGTGGAGCACCGTAGAACAATATAGGGAGAAGGGATGTGGAAGCAATTTTTTGACAAGCACTAGCTGATAATAGGGGCCGGAGACGGTATAAGACACCTAGCTTCTGGTTTATTGCTTTAGTGAGCTGTGCTACATGAGTCACTAATGAAAAGGAGGCATCAAGGTGCATCCCAAGATATTTAAACGTTTTGACTACTTCTATGGTGTCGTCAGACACTGAGCAGATTTGGAGCGGATTGAATAGTTATGGGGAGAGGGATTATGGAATAACATAGCTTTGTTTTTTTTTTCTCATAGTCAGGATTAGGTGGTTAACTGAGAACCAAGTTTCAAGTATACTGAAGTCGGAATTAAAACTTTGGTTAAGCCAATCCATGCTGTTAGACGAATGGTATAAGACTGCATCATCAGCATAGAGTTGCACTGAAGCAGACAGACTGAGAAGCTGGGAAAGCTGTCAGAGGGGCTAAGGCAAGAATGGAGGAAGAAATAGCACAAGCTATTAAGAAGGGTGACAAGACCTTCTTCTGTTATATCAGCGTAAGTAAGAAGACCAGAAATGGTATTGCTAGGCTAATGAATGGAGAGGGTGGGTGAGTGGAGGATGACCTTGAAAAAGCTGAGATACTGAACAAATATTTTTCCTCAGTATTTACCAAGGAAGAGGCCGGGGAGAGGAAAAGACTCACGAGGAAAGATGTACGGGCAGGAGAGGTGGACACCAGCCCATTTACGGTGGATAGAGTCTTGGATGAACTAGGAAATGTAAAGACAGACAAGGCAATGGGGCCAGACAGGATTCACTCTAGAGTACTGAAGGAACTCAGGGAAGTCCTAGCAGGTCCGCTGACAACCCTCTTCAACCAATTACTAGAGATGGGGGAGGAACCTGGGGACTGGAGGAGGGCAGAGGTGGTCCCCCTGCACAAGACTGGAAGTAGGGAGGAGGCAGGCAATTACAGACCTGTAAACCTGACCTCAGTGGTGGGGAAGCTGATGGAGTCCCTGCTTAAGGAGAGGGTAGTGAAGTTCCTGGAGTCAAGCAGTACAAAAGACCCAAGGCAGCATGGATTCACTGAGGGTAGGTCCTGTCAAACTAATCTTATCGATTTCTTTGACTGGGTGACCAGGGTGGTGGATCAGGGAGGGGTGGTGGATGTGGCCTACCTGGATTTCAGTAAGGTGTTCGGCGCTGTTCCTCATAGAAGGTTGCTTAACAAATTGGGGAATCTGGGTGTGGGCTCTAAAGTGATAAAATGGGTTGGAAACTGGCTAAAAGGCAGGACCTAGAGGGTGGTAGTAAATGGCATAAAATCAGAAGGGGGGAAGTGACCAGAAGGGTTCCACAGGGATCAGTGCTGGTTCCAGTTCTATTCAATGTCTTCATAAGCAACACTGCAGATGGACTGGAGGGGAAAGTATGCCTGTTCACAGATGACACCAAGATCTGTAACAGTCTCAGCACACAGGAGGGGCTAGATAAAATGAGAAACTACCTAAGACTACCTGAGGAATGGTCAAGTGTTTGGGAGTTTGGTTTCAACGCTAAAATGTGCAAAATAATGCACCTGGAACACAGAAACCCAAGAGAGGAATACAGGATGGGAGGGGCAAATTCTAGTCACCACAAGTCAGGAGAGAGACCTGGGGGTTACCATATCCGATGACCTGAAGTCAGCCAAACAATGCAAAAAAGCAGTGGGGAAGGCAAACAGAAGGCTGGGTTGCACAGGAAGGGGCATAACCATTAGGAGGAGTGAAGTGGTGATGCCACTGTATAGATCACTGGTGAGGCCTCATCTGGAATACTGTGTCCACCTCTGGAGACCGCATCTCAGGAAGGACATAGAATGGAAGCAGTTCAGAGAAGAGCAACAAAAATGATACATGGACTGCACCACAAGCCTTATGAGGAAAAACTCAAGGAACTAAACATCTATTCACTGCAAGAGAGAGAAGGGAAAGAGGGGATATGATAGAGACTTTCAAATACCTTAGAGGAATAAACAGGGTACAGGAGCGGAGCATATTTCAGAGAAGAAAGTGCACAAGGACAAGGAGACATAACATGAGGCTGAAGGGAGGGGGGTTTAGGGGGAATGCTCGGAAGTATTTTTTCACAGAGAGGGTGGTGGATCCATGGAACTGCCTACCAGTGGAGGTAGTGGTGGAAACTAAAACAGTACGGGGATTCAGCAGTGCATGGGATAAGCACAAAGGCACCCTGCTGTACAGCAGAGTTGGGGAAAGGCAGTCCAGATAAAAGTAGGGATTGACAAACCAAGTAGGGAAATGGGCAGACTAGGTGGACTGTATGGTCCTTATCTGCCGACAGATTCTATGTTTCTAAGCACCGCCACAGAAGTTTGGGAGTTCATTAATGAAGAGCAAGAACAATACCAGACCAAGAATTGATCCCTGAGGCACGCAGTGCAAAATAGGTCTGAGGGACGAGCGAGATCCAGACCATTTTACCCCTTGTGATCTACACAATGAGATAGTCCTTAATCCATGCAAGTGCTAGGCAATCAAGGCCAAGTTGATGCAGTTTACCTAGCAGAAGATGATGGCTGACGAGATCGAAGGCCTTAGTCAGGTCAACAAACACAGCACCAGTCACTATGCCTTCATTGCTAGCTTTAAGGATATCAGCCGATACTTTGATCAGAGCTGTGGTAGTACTATGTCCCTTTCTAAAACCATGTTGGCAGTCTGTGAGAAGCTGATGCATATCTAAGTAGGATTGCAAGTGGTTGTACAAAATCCTCTTTTGGATCTTAGCCAGGGGACATAAGATTGAGACAGGCCTATAGTTTTTGATGGCGTGTGTAGCACCCTTATGGAGCTGGACCACCACAGCCACTTTCCATAGACTTGGCACAACTCCAGAAAGGAAGGACCTATTTAGAAGACTGCAGACAGGTGCAGTAAGTGCTGCAACCCCTCGTTGGAGGAACTTAGGTTCTAAAGTGTCATGACCATGGGAGTACTCCACTTTGAGTTTTGATAATAACTTGCAAACTTCCCTTGTTGTTGTGAGCTTTAAAGGGAAGGCAGGATGAGGGCCAAGGTTGGCATGGGGCCAAGCAGAGATGGAGAATTCAGGGGTGGGTGCACAGGTGATCCGTATACCTACCAAGGTCAGTGAAGAACTGATTAATTCCTTCTGTAATCGAAGGGGGATCTTGTAGCAGGTCACCCCCGAACAGTATGGAGCTGGGACATTGGGTTGTTTTACCTATGATCAAGGAATTGATTTGATTCCAGAATTCTTTAGGCTTGCAGAGGTTATCAGTTTGAAGTGAGCAGTAATAGGAACACTTAGCACCCTGGATCCTGTGTTTGTACTGGTTTCTCAGCTGACGATCAGATAATTAGTTGGAATGTAGGTGGCTGTGTTTATACGATTTCCAGGCAGCATCGCGTTTCTTCATGAGGGACCTGATTTCAGTAGAAAGCCAAGGGGCTTTGATGCCCTTGAATCTGCGCTTAGCTAGGGGAACATGTCTGTTGATTATGTCTTTAAAGGTAGCAATGAAGTAGTCTAGGGCCTGGTCTATGGTGGGGAGGTGAATAAGGGGGCTCCAAACAGCATTACTGACGTTAAAAACTCTTCCAGGCTAAACTGCGTCACGCTTCTGGATTCCTAAATTGTGGGGGGAGGGGAGGGCAACAAAGTTGTTGCACCACACACAGTAGACAGGCAATGGTCACTAATGCAGTCAGGCAGTACACCGACTGACTTGATCCTGTGAGGGCAATTAGCTACAATACAATCTAATAACGCTGATGTACCTGTCTTGCAGTTACAACGTATGGGCTCAGTGATGTGCTGGGTAAAATTAAAGACAGAGACAATAGTGTGTGCTTTGTTTTTGTGTGGGTACAGCCAGTCATTGTTAAAATCTCCACAGATTACTGTATCATGTGGGGGACGATCAGACAGGGAGGACATGAGGGGATGAAGGTCATTGATGACATCCTTTGGAGGGAGACAGATACAACCAATTAAAAGTTTCTTTACACTGCCAAGTGTCAGTGAAATAAATAGAGATTCAGCAGAGCAGGATAAATCAGTCAGTGAGGTGATTACAGTGACATGAAAATTTGATTTAACATAGAATAAACCACCACCCTTTTTACCAATACGGTCCTTCCAGAAGCATGAGCAACCATGAAGATCAATCTCATGTTGCCATATATGGGTCTTCAACCAGGTTTCGGTTACTCCAAGGGTGTCTGGGTTATGTTTAGCAGCCCAGGCCCGGATCTCGGTTATTTTTGGCTGGAGACTTTGTGTATTTAGACGAGTGATGTTGACCCTTTATACATGGTGTGAAAGGTACGGACGAGTGGGCAGATGCAAATAGTGGGCCTGGTGGGCCTGGATATAGTTCAATATCACCCGCTTGAAGGAGTTGGGACAGGTGTAAAAGTGTGCATAACTTAAATGAACACAAGCCAATAGAGGCGAGGTTGATCCTACATATAGAGATCAGTGTGGACAGAGTGCAGATCCCGAGGAAGTAAGCATCCTTTTTAGACATAAAATGAGTGAAGTGAGAGGGGACGTGCAATATCAGAATAGATAGGACTAAGGTGAAGGGGTGTAGGATTGTGGGTCAGGGGAATTAGGCAATGGGCAAGGAGTTTGTCTAGCAGTGTGAAGGATATAATAAATAGCAGAGCAAGAGCAATTCCTTGTCTAGCCATGATGAGACTTGACTTAAAATGGAGACTGCTAGACAGCCTGCTACATTGAGAGGGCATGGATTCTAGTATTCTCTAAACAAGTTAGCTTACAGATGCACCACAAGGTATAAGATGAAGTTAGAATCCCTGAGTAAAAAGCTCACTAGAGCATAAGAAGCCTTCAACATACCCCCGGGTGAAAACCAGAGTAAGGCTTCACAGAGGACACTGAGCCAGAGTGAAAGATTTAAAGCCTAACCAACAGTTAACTAAAACTCAGTTATATGCCCTCTGGTGGAGACAGAAGAAACCGGGCAAATGGGAAATTGGGGACTTGGTGATCACATGATCCAACACTGGCTATATAAGAAAGGACAGCCAAGGGTGGGCGTGGCAACAGAGCCCCTGTTCCCCTTACTACAGGCAGGTAAGCCCCGTGGAAAGTTAGCTTTAGCTATGAATTTAAATTAGCAGAGAAGCTCGTGAGAAGATTTTTCAAACAAGCTTTAGCTTTGAATAAAACTTTTTTTTTTTATGATTAGCAGAGGAGCTTGTAGGAAGATTTTTTTTTTTTAAACAAGTGAGCTCAGTGGAGCACTTTAAAGCCCAGAGAGAAATCCTCTGGGTTGTCGGAGCACAAAAGAAGCCTTAAAAAACATTTTAAAATATCAAGAGGGGTCTAAAATTAATTTAAATATTGAACGAAGCCCCTACAGATGTTGTGAGCAGCCAGTATGCTGCCACCAAAATTAAGCAAATGATTGCAGCCTGTAAGGCTGATGCGGCGCCGTCTCTGGAAAAGGTACCAAGTTCCAAAACAAAGCCGAAGATGAACCGCTGAGTTCATTTTGGTGCATACCCGAGTAATTCTGTGGGCGGGCAGGGTGCTAGTCCAGCGGCTCCAGCTGCATTCTGAGGAGCCCAGGGGGCTGCGAGGGACTGTGGAGAGAAAGGGGGTAGAGGTTAGAAGATATAGTAGTACAAGGAAGGCTACAGGTAACAAAAGGGGTAGGAGGGTAAGTGGAGCGAGAGTGCAGGAATTAGGTTTCAAGTTACAGAGATAGAAGTTAACTGAGGCTGGAGGCAAAAAGAAAAGAAAAGTAAACAGCTAGGCTGGTCCCAAATTATGAAAAGACCATGTCACAGAAAGGCAGAAGTAACTTCAGTTCACAGTGCTACAAGTAAATACATATGCAGGCAATTATTAAATGAAATTACACAAGTTTATCCTTGCTCGGAGGACACAGAAAGCCAGAAGCAAATTCAGTTTACATTGCTACGAGTAGATACTGTACATATGCAGGCAAATTATTAAAATAAATTAAACAAGTTTATCCTTGCTCCGAGGACAAGTTACAAGTCAGCTTTTCCAGGGGAGGGACTGAGTAATTCTGTGGGTGGGCGGGGAACTAGTCCAGCGGCTCCAGCCACATTCCGAGGAGCCCAGGGGACTGGGAGGGACTGAGTAATTCTGTGGGTGGGTGGGCAGCTAGTCCAGTGGCTCCAGCTGCATTCTGAGGAGCCAAGGGGACTGGGAGGGACTGAGTAATTCTGTGGGTGGGCAGCTAGTCCAGTGGCTCCAGCCACATTCCGAGGAACCTAGGGGGCTGGGAGGGACTGAGTAATTCTGTGGGCGAGTGGGCAGCTCGTCCAGTGGCTCCAGCCGCATTCCAAGGAACCTAGGGGGCTGGAAGGAACTGAGTAATTCTGTGGGTGGGCGGGGAACTAGTCCAGCGGCTCCAGCCACATTCCGAGGAGCCCAAGGGGCTGGGAGGGAGGTACATAAAGCGCTACCCCTCCCCCTTTCCTTCCTACTCTATCCCTTCTGACCAGATTAAAACCCAGATGACCACATCCTATTCCTAGTTTTCTGTGCACCAGGTCTCCGTTATGGCAGCAATGTCCAAGTCCTCCCCCACCATGATGGCCTACAAGTCAGTAATCTTTTTGCTCAGACTACGAGCGTTCAGACTCGTGACCCTCCACCTGCTTCCCTTTTCCTTCCCTTTATAAACTTGCTTAATCATTGCTGTCATTTGCAGGGAGTGTCAGCTAGGTTCCCATCTTCTCTGCTATCCTCCTTGACCTCCCTAGCACCATCCTCCCCCTCTCTTCAGTTTAAATGAAAGATCTACTCCATGTATCTCCTTAGTCTCCCCCTAAGCACCCCAGACCCCATCTCATTTAGGTGCAGCCTGTCCTGTGCACACAGTCCCTCCTCTACCCATGTGTTCCTGCCCCATTCCCCAATGCATTTGAACCCCTCCTTCTCACACCAATCCCTCAGCCAATCATTCAATTCCACAATCCTTCCCTTTCTCACCGTACTGGCGCTGTGAACTGACAACACCTCTTTATTGCAGGTTTAGCTAGGGAAACTGCAATAAATAGCAACCATGGTGCTTAAGTTTTCTGTCGCGTATACTTTAAGCAAAAGTTTCCAATGCATTAACAGTCTTCAAACTGATGCCATTTACTGGCTCACCTGCCACATGCATGTAGAGAGTAATGCCTGTGCAGTGTGTGTTGTGAGGATTTTTCACACACCTGAGGTGTGTGTGATAATCAGGGTTTTAAATAGCCGGGATCGCATAGCAGTTTGCGATGCAAACCAGCAGATCACGCGAGTCAAACTGAGAATTGGATAGCTAAAAAGTGCTATCCGTTTTTCTGGGATTTGGACTGTGGCATTGAATCGGTTTATTACTAAGTCACGTTAGAGTGCCAAGCCCAGAAGCTGCAGCGCAGCAAAAAAAACAAATACATGTTCACATTATGGCATGCACATTCAGTCCATCTTGCGATCTCTCTGCCAGTCTGCACATGACTTTTCCCTATACGTGGGATTCTGTAGGCAAAACGCGATGGAACATTTATTTAGAACTTGCAGCCAGAGGAGGCCCAGATGACTCCTGAACCCGAGAGGAGTTGACTGAGAGCAATCCCGTGTCATGACCATCCCGATCTGACCAGAGTTTAACTTGTTTTGTCCAGTAGTCGCCAGCCTCAACTGTCAGTCATTGTTCTTGTCCCTCCATCTTGAACTGGAGAGTCCTGGACTATCCAGACCCCACCTGTGACCGCAGTCGGTAGCAGCTGTAGCCTCGTAAATCTGTCCGGAGGACTGTGTGCGGCGGCAGTCGGTGTGTGAGTTGTAAGCAGTCCACCAGAGGTGAGCGTGCGGTGAAACAACAGTGCTCTACAGTACTACAAAACAGACGGACTGCCGTGATGCCAGCCCGGTAAGTTGATCCGACCATTGATCACTGCAGCAGCTAACAGTTGGGGGGAGGAAGGGTTCAGCTAGGTTTTGCTACCGCTGCTCACTGCTGTTAAGTCAATCTAGTGACTAGTTCTTCGATGGGCTGGTTTTGATTCGGACCCAGTAAATGTAATTAACAGGTGTACCTCGGAGAGTCCGACTCCAGTCTGACCTGACTGAGAGGGCAGAGCGGGAGTGGACTGGGAGGCTGGCTGTCTGCTGTATGGGCTGTGCCTATCACTGTGTAAGTGGCTAGAAGTCCATCCTGAGCTAAATATGAGCCGTCCATCAGGGACCTGATGCACAATGTATGATTCTGCGATGTCTGTAATGTATCACTTGATTCCTACTGCGAGGGATTGGGCAACAGAGTTGATGGTCAGACAGGGTCGGCAATTTAGTACAGACAGCAGACCACCTTGAGGTATCCTGAACTTAAGTTTGGAATAAAAATACATAGATTACAACTGCTCAGCAGCTGCCTACTGTATGAATTTTTGTTGCAGGCAACTACAAAGGCATTGCACAGCAAATCAAAGCAGACAGCAGGGTAGAATGTTTCGAATGATTAAATGCACATATTAAATGCAGATTCAGTATTAGTCCATTATGATCATATAGTCCTGATCAAATAAAAATGCTAACAAACAAAACTGTTAGACAAAAATGAGGAATGCTCCACTGTTCATGCTGATGAGAGTTTCAGATGTAGAATAAAATGGAACGTGTAAATCAAATGTTTTTCAGCAAGTTTCTTACTGGTGGCTCATTTTGCATACGCCACTCAATACAGCCTTGCAGCTGTGACTTTGGTGGTTAGTGTTGGGTCCCCCCCCAATATTTACAGTTAGTGACTATTTCCTCACTTTAAGGACCTATGAGACTATTTGCTTGTGGGGAGCTGCACTGATACTATAAAACTGCATTGTTTAATAAATGCAGGTTTTCCATGAATGTAACCCACAGCCTTCCTTTGTCTTGCTATGAAGCCAGATTTTGAAACAGATATTTGTAAAAAAAAAAAAAAAAAAAAAAATGCTTGTTTAGTTGTCCTAAACTGCTGGGGTACACGCCTGTCAACTATTTTTGTACTCGCCTGAGTAATATGACAGCTTTTTCATTTTGCTAATCAATTCGATCCCCTTGCTACACATTAGTTACATTGAGTAGCACTTTTCCTCGCAAAACTGCTAATCAATTAAAAATGCTTATTTAAAACCCTGATAATCCATAAACCCCAACAGCAAAGCTCGAGGGGTTTATGAGATTATCACACAACAAGGGCATGTGAAAAATCCTCATAAAACAAATTTTGCACAGGCATTATTTTTTATGACTGGCGCAAAGTTTCAGAGGAAAACTGTAAGCTGCATTTGCACGAGCAAGCGCGTTCTTCAGTGGCTGCTGTACTTGAACAAATACACTGTGCTTTCCTGCATACTTCAGTGACGTGAACGTGCAAGAAGGAAAATGCCGTAATAACCCCCTATCGAGTTATTATGGAATTCAGTGCATTATTATGGTGTTTTATCAAGATTGGATATCCAGTCATTGTAGGGGGTCACCAGTTATTATACATGTATACAGATCGGCTACAGGAACTCCACAGCAATCTTTAATAGATTTTTAATGACACAGACTATCAGGAGGTCCCTCCATCCCCCCTTATATTTCAACCACACTTCTGCACTGGGCTGGTTCCCTGTTTACACTAGAAAGATCAGACATACAGAACTACTTTGCTACTGTTCACTATGGGGTGAAGGACCCTCCTCAAGATCATGATCCCCTCACCCCCAATCAGTGTCACAAACAGGATTTACATTTGAGCCAATAATGTTGTGCCCCTGAGGAGATACAGTATCAGTAGGAAATCTGTCTTGCATAGCCTGGGCAGATTCCTTTCATCTGGCACTCTGGAGCACCTGAATAGGGCTTGAGGCGACATGACTGGAGATCAAATAGGATCTGTGGTGATACTATGGGCAGGGAAAAATGGGCAGACTAGGTGGGCCAAGCGGTCCTTATCTGTCAGCAAATTCTGTGTTTCTATGTGACTGCAATGCCCAGTAGTATATTAATATTTAAGTCAATGGCAGCATGTACTGTGATAAGGACTTTAATCTGCAGTGGTGTTACAGTTGTGAGGTCAGGTAACATGCCTAAATCTGTGTGCGCTGTACTATGTATGCCCTCAGACCCAGCGGTACAGTTTACATTGGAGTTCACACTCACGTTTGCTTGCTGGTGGATATGATCACCAGCAACATGAGGTGCTGATGTAGGAACTGACTGCACAATAGCAGTATTCTGCACTACAGCCACAGTCACATTTTCTCCCATCCCTCCCTGTACCACTCCCAGAGGACTGTCTGTGATAGTGCTGGGGGAAACGCTCTCTGCTGGACCTTATCCTGCTCCAATATATATGAACTGGACCTGTGATGGCTAACATACTGCTGACTGCCCTTACCATTTAGACCAGAGCTGAATGCAGTGCAGTTCCATCATACATGGACTCTGTTTCCATACTGCCCTGAGAACCTGGCTGTGGAGTACTCACTGGTGTGGAGAGTGTCTGTGTTTGGGGAATGGGCCTCCGTGTACAACTCTCTTGGTACGAGTCACTGTCCATATTGCTAGTAAAGCTGAAACCACCTCCACTGTTACACTTGCACCAACTAACAATGGCATATTCAGGGAAACAGTCTTAATGCTGGTGCTCGATTGGGAGACCGGGATTTGAGGGGCAACAACCAGTAAGCATCTGGCTGGAGTACTTCATAATGGATGTTTCCACTTGTTGGTAGCTACCTTAACCTTGGCAGCACTCAGGACCATGCCTGGATCCCTAGATGAACCATCCAGTGATTGCTTCCAATCTGCAGCCATTAATGCTGCCTCCGGGGACCCTTTTGCTGAACAAGTTGGAGCAGGGCAACTTTTGCGCAGTCCTGGCTGTTCTGCTACAGAAGAAGTTCTTTGCACTTGTAACATTGTCACTGTCTATTTTGAAAATGTTACTGGAGAAATGGCAGGCCCTGGCAGTGGCTTTGTATTAGCATTTACTTATGTGGCTTTGGCAACATTTTCATCCTCTTTGGCTGGCAACTCCAGCAAATGAGCTATCCTGGTGGACATTCCAGCCAGAAGTAGAACTGAGCTACAGGACTACTTTCTATGTCTATATCAGACTGTGAACTGGAATGCAAACTAGGTACCTCCACAAGTTTTCAAAGGCTTAGGTGAGACTTCTGTTTCCATTCTATCATTGACACCAACATTCAACAGTACACCTTTATCCACCACCTCTTCTGAGGTCGCTTGGAGCCAAAAGAGCAAACACTCCACATCCATCTCTTTCCTCCACACCTCCTGGGTCTGCCATCTTGGCAGCCTGTCAGACAGCCAGATGTTCCCCCTACTGGAGAGTTTCCCCAAGTGTCAAGGCCAACATTCCCCCATCAATAAAACAGGCCCATGTAACCTATCCACCTAGGAATCACGCAGAAACAGTTTATTACAACTTAATGTGCCTTTCCTGGTCAAAAATGACAATAAATACATAATAAATAAATTATTAGTGGCTGCAAAACATAATCTCTCCAGTATATTAGATTTACTGCAATAGAAAGGAAAGGAAAACAAAACTAGCACTGCCGACCATGATCAGGATGGTTTTAAAAAATAGAGCTTTATTGTTACGAACTGTTTCACAGAAACTATAAAATGTACTATACAATTAAAATACATTAAGAGATACAACTGTGCCAACACAAGTTTGATCTTCAGTCATCACGAAGGATACGACCATTGGGGCTGTTCTGCAAAAAGCCAACTTCCTGCAGTGGCCATATCTGAAAGAAAAATAATAACAACGATATATCATAATACACTCAGAATAAGGTTTGAGTTTTCTTTTCAGTTCAGCACTAGTTCTGTAGCTGTTTGCAGTCTGAACAAAGTGTACTGATGTTTCATTAATATCTGCAAAATGGCAGTGTCTGAAAGCACTTTGCAAGGGATCAGAGAAATTGCTAGGACAGGTTTCATGACATCAGTTTCTCTTGCATTCATCCATTTCAGATGCTTCAAGAAACAGTACCCTAAAATGTACAGATTTAACTGAAGCTTCACAGCAAGATGGTGACCAATGCTGTGTTTTCACAAGTTTAATTTAGCCAGCCAAGCCTTATTTGTTCATAGGTTTTTAATTTATTCCCTTCTCGCTAGGAGTGGGGGCATAGCTTACTCCTCAGCTGGCACTTACCTTTGGTAAGCAGCAGGCATTACTTCAGTTGCTGAACAATCTATAGTCTTGCATTTGTCCTGCTTGTAGCACCATCTCCAGCCAGCAAGTATACAAATGCTGCTAACTGCCTATAGTTATCACTAGAAACCACAATGAATCAACCAAAATCTTGATCTGGATGGGCACTTTTCAAAGGATTTTGCTTAAAGGACAGAGCATCATGTGCCTTGCCTATTAACTGACAATTAGTCTGTTAGATAATATTAGTATAAAGTATTGAGGGGAAACCAGGCCAACGATCGGTTGGCTACCATTTTATTGTTACATAAGGCTGTCTGCTCATCTAGATATTGAAAGAAGCATGTATGGAACTAAACAAAAAAAATTCAATTTTGTGAGTGAGTTGTTCAAATGATTAAAATATCAAAAATGTTAAAAAAACAATCAGTGTTCTGATTGGTCAGTGTGGCTGTGAAGAACTACGCAGTTATTAGACTATTCACAGATTGAAAAAGTGTTAGAACTTGTTTTCTAAGCTGGGAAACTTGCAGGGAGATTCATGGGCCTTTTCACTAACCCTCAGTGCCATCACAAACGTACCTGTCACCTTTACTAACTGAAAACCTTCAACTAGGTCCTAAGAATAAAACTCCCTTAACTTAAAAAAAAAGCACAACAAAATTTATTTCTCCTCCTTTTCCCTTCACTGCACACACACATACATAAATAAAAAAAAAATGAAGTACTACTTGTAGATTTAATTTCCAGTGTTTCTTTGCCGACCATGAAAAATCCTTCCTATCCTTAACTATTTACCAGGGAAACCTCTGCTGCTTATCCTGCCAAAGATATAACTGAGGGCTTGGCTCTAAATGAGGCACACGTGTGTTTCTGTATGTATATGTGTGTGTTTCTGTGTGTTAGAGGTATTTACTGTAATAACCGCGTGCCTCAGATGGGTTGTGAGGTAAAAAAACATTCTGTCAGTGGAATTTCACAGAATTTTAATTCTTATATCCCATGGTAAACACTGCGTCACTTGTGGATGTGTTCCGGAAGACAGACAAAAAACAGAAACAGGGTGGGGAAGAGAGGAACTAATATAAAGAACGAGAAGGAACGTTCGGGGAAACATAAGTGTATGTGTAGAGGCTTAATTCAAACCATTTTATCAATCAATCAAATCTTTATTCAGATGAACACCATTGAGCAAGCTCATTTACAAGATGGACCTGATACATAGGAAAGTACAGTTACGTAAGAACTTACCGTAACAGCAGATCTTCGAGAGAGGCTCTTGCAGTATGTAATTACATACAGGACTGACGTCGGTAGGCGGCAGCACCCCACGGAAAAATTTCTAGCTAGCGGTCCCTGGCGGGACCGCCCCGCGTCAGGTGACCGCGCCGGGAGACGTCGGTACAAAGGGGCGGTCCCCGATGCCCGCCTTCCAGTTCTTTCCCGCCACAGGCCAGAAGAGGCCGGACGAGAGAGGAGCGGATATTTCCCTCAATGGAAAAAGAGCTGAAAAAGCTTAGGGGATGGAGGGCAGGAAGGTATTACCTACTGCAAGAGCCTCTCTCGAAGATCTACTGTTACGGTAAGTTCTTATGTAACTGTACTATCTTACTTCGAGAGGGCACTTGCAGTAGGTAATTACATATAGGACTGAGTCCCAAGCAGTCTGGAACAAGGAGAAGCACCGGGAGGAGGAAATCTACTCCAAGTAGAAGCTGTAGCTGTGCAAGCTTTAAGATAAGAGGCCTTGCAGGGCAGCCAACCCGAAGCCTGCTCTATGGCGACAGCAATATCCAAACTGTAGTGTTTTGTAAAGGTATGGACGGAGGTCCAGGTGGCGGCAGCACAGATATCTGCCGCTGACACATTCTTGAAACAAGCTGCTGAGGCAGCTACTCCTCTGGTGGAGTGGCCTCTTACTTGACCCGGCAGGGTCTTGTTGTACTTGTCATAAGAGAAAGTGATGCAATGAGCCAACCATTTAGATAGGCATTCCTTAGAAACAGCATGGCCTTCTCTTTTGGGTGCAAAAGAGACAAACAATTGATCGGTCTTCCTGAGGTCTTTTGTTCTGTTAGTATAGTATCTCAGAATCCGGTGAACGTCCATAGTATGGAGTAAATACTCCCCCTGATTAGAGTACTGCATAAAAAGGTGGGTAACTCTATGGACTGGTTTAGAGTGAACTCGCTACTACCTTGGGAGATACTTAGGGTTAGTCATGAGCAACACGTTCCTTGTGAAAAATCAAGTATAGAATTTTACACATCAGGGCCTGGAGCTCGGAAATCCTCCAGGCAAGTAATGGCCACCAGGAAGAGAGTCTTCCATGAAAGGAACTTCAAGTCTGCTGAAGCTGCGGTTCAAAGAAGGCAGAGTAAGTTTCTGAGAACAAAGTTCAAGTCCCCAGGGGAGCAGGATGCGTATAGGAGGTCTCAGATGAAGGACCCTCTGAGAAAGGTCTTAGAGACCTCCAGTTGAGCAAATGTCTTGTCTGCAAAGGGGACATGATAGGCCGAGATGGCCGCCATGTGGACTTTCAGAGAAGAATGACTGAGACCCAGGTCAAAAAGATGGCGTAGGTACTCCAGCAGAAGCCCCGCTGAGCAGGAAAAGGGTTCCACGTCCTTAGAAGCAGCTCAGATAGTGAACCTTTTCCACTTCATGGTGTAGGTAGATCTAGTGGAGGGTCTTCTAGCCTCCAGCAAAATCTCTGCCACTTGGGGAGAAACCCCAAAACGGTATTGAGCTAAGTCTGCAGGAGCCATGCATGCAGCTGAAGAGATTTGAGGCCTGGATGGACCAGGGTCCCCTGATCCTGGGTCAACAAACCTCATGATAGAGATAGAGGAAGAGGAAGAGGATGATCCTCTGAGTATTATTGTAGAAGAGACAACCAAACTTGCCTGGGCCAGAAAGGAGCAATCAGAATTATTCGTGCTCCTTCTGAAGCTAGTTTCTGTAAGACTCGTGGGATAAGTGGAATTGGGGGAAAGGCATAGACTAATCTGTCCTTCCAGTCTAGAGACAGAGCGTCTCTCCAGAAAGCGCCTCACTCTGGAACGAGAGAGCAGAAGACGGGAAGTTTTGCGTTTAGAGGGGATGTGAACAGGTCGACCTGTGGTGTTCCCCAAAGTTGGAAGATACTGTCTAGGATCCCTTGGTCCAGTTCCCACTCGTGAGCCAGAGCAGACAAGCGACTTAGCTTGTCTGCCAAGGTGCTGTTGATTCCCACAACATGAATTGCCGTGAGGTGAAGGTCGTGTTGTGTTGCCCAATCCCAAAGCCTCATTGCTTCCCTGCAAAGAATGTAGGACTGAGTCCTCCCGTTTGTTGATGTACCAAACCACGCACATGTTATATGTCTGAATGGCTAGGTGGCCGGGAAGGATGTATGGTTGAAGAGCTTGGAGAGCGTACAACACTGCCCGAAGCGTGAGCACACTGATGTGGAGTGTCTATTTGAGCTTGGACCAAGAGCCCTGGGTCCGATGGGGACCAAGATGGGCTCCCCAACCTTCACCCAAGGCGTCTGTGGTTAGAGTCTGGGAGGGGGGAGGACAAAAGAAAGGAACTCCCCGAAACAGGTTCTCTAAAACCATCCACCATTGCAAGTCTCGGAGCATCGGCGAGGAGACTAGAACTAGGTGATCTAAGTCGTCCACTAACTGATCCCATTGGGAGCAGAGAGTCCACTGAGAGACTCTCATGTGAAGCCGAGCGCGGGGAACTGTCGGGATAGCAGCTGCCATGAGCCCGAGAAGGCGAAGGACCGACCTTCCACTGACCCGTCTGCGGCTGGACAACAGACTTATTTGAGTCTGAAGGGTGGACGCCTGGTCCGGTGGCAGGAAGGCCCTGCCGATGGTCGTGTCTAGAATCACCCCGATAAACTGTAGTCTCTGAGACGGGATGAAGTGAGACTTGGAATGGTTGATAGTAATACCCAGGCAGGCAATAACCTGCTGGGTAAAGGTGAGGCAGCACAGGAGTTCCCCCCTGGACGAGACCGCCAGAAGCCAATCGTCCAGGTACGGGAAAACCTGCACCCCCCGGGTACGCAGGTAGGCCACCACCACCACTAGGCATTTGGTAAATACTCGGGGCGCCAAGGATAGGCCAAACGGAAGTGCCATAAACTAGTAGTGGTCCCCCTGGAATGCAAAAGGAAGATATTTGCGATGAGATGGGCGAATGGAAATGTGCAGGTAAACATCCTGCATATCCAGGACACATAGCCATTGACCCGACCTGAGGAGGGGCAGAAGGCTCTGCAACGAGAGCATTCTGAACCTTTTGTATTCCACAAAAAGATTCAGAGAACTGAGATCTAGAATAGGTCTGAGATCTCCTGTCTTCTTTGGGACCAGGAAGAAATGGGAATAGTAACCCGTCCCTTGAAGATGAGGGGGGACGGGTTCTATTGCTTCTTTCTGTAGCAGAGCTGAAATCTCCTCCTGGACCAAGAGAAGATGTTCCCTTGAATATGACGACTTTGGGGGGGGGGGTGGCGAGGTGGTTTCTGTAGAAACTCTATCGAGTGTCCTTCTGCGATCAGCTGGAGCACCCAAGAATCTGATGTTATCCTCTCCCATCCCGGAAGGCGGAGGGAAAACCTCCCTCCTACCAGTTTCTCCAGGGAGTCCGGAGGCTGTGGGAGAGGAGAGGAGTCAGGTGGTGTGGGGCAGCGCCGCAGCCGAAGCACCCACTGCTTTTTTGGGCAGAGGAGGGCTTAGCAGCTGTTGGGGCCTGACGTTTTGTGGCCCGCCTTCCTTGGGGTTTCGCCTTGGGCCGATTCAGTCTGCGAAAGGGATGGCGCTGCGGCTGGTGGGGGCGGTAGATGGAGTCAACGGACTTCAGTGCCGTCCCCTTCTCCTGCAAATCAGTGATGATGTCCTTGACATCGCCACTGAAAAGCACCGACCCCCGGAAGGGCACTTCCTGGATAGCGGACTGCACTTCCGGTACCAACCCTAACACACAGAGCCAAGCATGATGATGTAGGCCTACGTCGAAAGCTGAGCTCCATCCAGCAGTGTCCACTGCATCGTAGGTTGCTCGAAGCATGTGTCGACTGGCCGAACGTGCAGAGCGGACAAGATCAGCCAACTCCTGCTTGACCTGAGAGTCCAGCAGGGAGTCTAGTTTGGTTTCCACCTGAGTAAGAATGGCCTTCTGGTAGTCCCCCATATGGCCGACATAGTTCAGGGCCCTAATCCCCAGCGTGGAGGAAGCGAAGATCTTTCCATACTAGTCCAGTAGGCGGGATTCTTTGTCAGATGGCGATGAGCTGAGATATTTTGAGTTAGCTGACTGGCCATGAGTGACGCTAATCACGACCAAGTCAGCACGAGGGTGAGAATCCAAAAAATCAACACCCTCGGGAGCCTGGTATAGCCTATTTGACTTCCGTAGAAGTGGAGCTAGAGCCGACGGCTGCTTCCAGATGGTGGTAACAAGGTCAGCGTGAGGCTCTATCCAGGGTGGCACCAAAGTAGGAGCTGTCACGGGCAGATCCAGATGCATGGCGAGTTTCAAGTGCTGAGGGTCTGGTTCCAGAGAGTGCCACTGATGAACCTCCTGGATTTTACGTAGCAACTCCGTAAAAGAAGGATCTTCTGGAGGAGACTTTGGAGGAGTCCTTGGCCTGGGCTTCGACGGAGAGCGTGGCTCATCGTCCCTTTTGGAGCAACCATCGGAGGAGTCCGAGGGTGAAGAGGAAGAGGAAGAGGAAAAAGACTCCCTTTCCCAACCCGGGGGAGGAACGGACCCCTTGGGAAGCACCCGAGGAAGTGTATCCTGCCCCTCTCTGGACCCAGATGGGAGAGCCCTGGAGTCCGGAGGTGGTGAGGGAGTGTGCCGCCTTGGATGTACAGGAACTTGAGATGGCACCATCGTCGGTAGGTGGCTCTCCACCTCCCTGGTGAGCTGAGCCTTGGCCTCAGCCCACCAGGAGGCCAGAGACTCCTGCAAATCCACCGGTGGCTGTGGGGGCAGTGGAGGAGGAGAAGGAGGGGGATAAGGATATGGGTTGTACCCATACGGAGAGTATCCAAAACCCGGTGGTGGGAAACCTGGCGTCGGGTATTGTGGCATTGGGTACTGCAGGCGTGGAAAGACGGCGTCGGGTACTGTGGCGCTGGGTACTGTTGGTCCCGGATCACCCGGCGTTGGATATGATGGAGAGGTATCCGGGGCCGAGAGCTGCCAGAGCAGGCGGCCTGGCGGAGGCCTCACGGTGGATCAAGTTGGAGGGCCAGGAGGGCGGAGGGCCCGGCGGCGGGGCGACATCTGGAAGTGGGATGTCGGCCGGAGTTGGAAAAACTGGCGTCGGGGCCGGCGTTGGAGGTGCCAGTGTCCGGGAAGCCGACGTCAGATCCGGCGCACCTAGAGGAGGACGGTCCGATGGAGGAGGAACCCCAGCGTCGCCCGGGGATGGAGGAGAAAAATCCCCGGGGTTAGGCTGGGGGGACTCGGGGTCCCTGGATGGCAGCGAAGGCTGTGGAGAACTGGGGACGACGGACGTGGGTACGTCCATTGTCGGTTCTTTCGCCGACCGGACGTCGGACAAACCGACGTGCAGTTTTACAGCGAGCTCCCGACTTATGGGAGCCTTCGCCGGAGGCTGACCGAGAGGAAGGATCAGCCTGGTCCGGCGGGACAGGAGCTGCGCGCTGCCCCAAAGGGTCGTGCGCCTTACTGGCTTTCTCCGTGCGGACGTTGGAGGAGCCAACGTCCGCCTTACCGGAGTCACCCATGCCAGAAGACCGCAAAGCTACGGCCGAACCGAGGCGGAGACCTCCAGTGCCCAGAGGACTGAAGGCTGAGCTGCGAGCCAGGCGGGAGGTCGATGCCCCTCGGAAACCTCCGAGGCGGCCATTGAGGAGTGGTCCCCTGGGGGGGACATTACCTGAGTCCCGGCGACTCCCGAGGGAGACGCGGTGGAGGAGCCCTTGTCCCAGTGCCTCTCCTTGTCTTTCTTCTTCCGATGGCCTTCGGGGGAAGTGGATGCCTGCCTCAGTTTTTTGAGCTCCTTCTCCATCAAACTCATCTTTTTCTTCAAGATGTGGGCTTCCAGGGATTGCTGCCGCCTTTTCCGGATAGCCGTGTTGAAGCTGAGGCAGTGCTGGCACTTCTCGACTGGAATATCGGGGCCTGAGCAGAACGCAGGCACAGGGGAATGGCCGGATCTTTGTGGGGAGTTAGGCGCCGCATCGAGTCGCACTTATTTTGTGCTTGAAGGGTGAGGAGCGACATATACCGGCGATGACCTGACGAATGTCGAAAAAAGTCAAAATAATTTGGTAAAAAATGACGAAGGGAGGCTGACAAAGCAACAAACTTTTCTGCGAGACGCTGCATGAGCTAACGCCGGGAAAGAACTGGAAGGCGGGCATCAGGGACCGCTAGCTAGAAATTTTTCCGTGGGGTCCTGCTGCCTGCCGACGTCAGTCCTATATGTAATTACCTACTGCAAGTGCCCTCTCGAAGTAAGATTACAAATTATAACAGCACAGGTCAAACAATAAACAATATGTACAGGACAAATATACAGGAACACAGTAGTACAGTGCAAGGAATAAAAAAGGCATAGTGATAGGGCATATACTGGATGGTTGGGCTTAAAAGATGAAAAAAAGAAAAGAAAAAAAACACCTAGGTTACAGGGTAGTTAAGGTGTTTCTACGTGCAAGGGGGGCGTTAATTAAATTAGGTATTTCAGAAGGTCAATCCTGTTTGCTGCTGGGCCAGACGGGCAGAAGATTCGGGTAGGATAAGGTGGGATGGAGCAACAGGGCAGGGATATTACATACGGAGGACGAGAGGTGGTAGGGTAGCTTACGGCAGAAGAACTCCGGAAGGCGTGACGTTGCAGGTGGGCATAACACTCCGGTCAGCCAACGTACGGGTTTTGGAGGCAGTGAAAGCAGTTACAGGTTTCTTTAACTAGAAGGTCGTATAAGGTCTTAAAGGAAGAAATGCTGATTGGGGAGCTAAGCTTCATTGTTTTTGTAAGGTATTCAACAAAGACGGCAGCGCAAAGCTTATAGTCATTCTCCCAATACGTGATTTCAGCCTGGGAACCTTCAAGTAAATGAGGGTTGAGCTTCACAGTGCATAAGCTCCAGATTCGCAAAGTGGGAGACAATCGGAAATGTACGGGGGGAAGTTTCTTGATGATGGCTTTGTATGTCCACAGTAAAGCATTTCTGTTTCTCCTGAAGTGGAGGGAAGGCCACCCCTCGGCTGTATAAAGAACACAATGATGGGTGGCATGAGGTAGACCAGTAATAAATCTCAAGGCCCTGTGATATAATGTGTCCAGTTTAGCAAGGTGCAATGCAGAGCAATGGTTATAAAGAAAGTCGGCATAATCAACCAAAGGGAGGAATACGGTTTGAACCAGCTGTCGTTTGGCATTGCTGGTGAGACAGATGTTAATTCTGAAGAAGAGACCGAGCCTCTGTCTTATTTTTTTTAGGAGGTCTTCGATGTGGTCCGTAAAAGAGAGTTTACAATCTAGCCATACCCCCTAAGTACTTGAACTTACTACCAAATTCTAGGTTTTCACCCAGAATTGTGGTAATCTGCAGGATGGTGCCGGCAGTGGCTGGGTTTGCATCCAGTAGAAAGGGAGAAAACAACAGTCTTAGTTTTCTTAGCGTTTAATAACAGTTTTTTCTTGAGGAGTTGGCTCTGAAGAATGTTGAATTCTGATTGTAAGTCTTTGCAGGCTGCTTCGGATGAGGAGCGACTAAGGTAGAGGACCGTGTCATCTGCAAAGAAATGAATACTGGCCTTAGTTATGTTACTATCAATGCTATTCACGTAGATTGCAAACAGTAGGGGACCCAGGATCGAACCCTGAGGGACCCCTCTTTGCATAGGTTTAAGGGGGGTAGTTCACCATCCAATTTAACTTGCTGCCATCGGTCAGAGAGGCAGTCGGCAAACCAGTGGAGAGACAGGGAGTCCAAACCTATGGTCTTAAGGGAGGAAAAGGAGCAGGTCATGGCCGACAGTGTCAAAGGCCTTGCTCAGGTCTAAAAACACAACGCAGACAAATTTCTTGTTTTCCAAGTCTCGGTGCCAGTCGTTGGTAACTTTAGCTAGGGCCGTAATAGTGCTGTGTTGTGCTCTAAAGCTGGATTGCATAGGGTTTAGGAGATTCATAGATTCTACATATGATTTCAGTTGCTTGTTTACAATTTTTTCCAGTAATTTGGACAGCATAGGAAGTAGTGAAATTGGTCTGTAATTGTTTAGATCACAAGGGTCCCCAGATTTGAACAGAGGGATAACATGCGCTATTTTCCATAGTGATGGGAGGGTACCATAGGACAGAGAAAGATTGAGTAGGTGGGTGACAGGTGCAGACAGGACATAGAAGGTGACTTTTAGAAAGTGTGGATCCAGGGAGTTGGCGCCTGCACTTTTCTTGTCGTCCAACTTTAGAAGGAGTTCTTCAACCTCCTTCACGGAGGTATGTTGGAGAGAAAAGACTGAGTTGGTTTGAGGAGGTCCCGAACTTAGGGCATCCAGTTGCGAGTGTAGGCAACTTACAGGTGAGTTGTCAAAAGCAAGGCCTGCAGTGGCAAAGTGGCTATTAAAAGCATCCAGAATTTCCATTTTGTCGCAGATGGTGACACTACCAGAAATTATCTTAGCTGGCAGGGAATTAACTGGGGTGTGACCAGACATATCCTTAATGGATTTCCAAAATTTGTAGGAGCTCCTGGAGGCAGAGTCCAGTTCCATGCGGTAGAAGGAAGCCTTAACATCTCTTATCAACTTGGTGCACTCATTCCTAACTTTCCTAAAGATGCACCAGTCCATCGGGTCTTTCGTGGTTCGTGCTTTTTTCCAAAGCTTGTCCCTATTTAGTAAAACTGATTTGAGTTCAGATGTGAACCATCGACAGGTTCTTCCCTTTACCCTATTTTTTACAAGCTGGGCATACTTATTTAAGGCCGCAGACATAATTTCTGAAAAAATCTCATAAGCCAGCTGTACCGAGTTGGCTAGGTAAAAATCCTGCTAGCGCACTGAGGATTTAAGCTCATAAAGGTAGGGAGGCAGGTCAAAGGGACGTCTGTCCTTCTTAATAGTGAACCTTGACATGGAAGGTCGGTTCTGAACCAATCTTATGCTAGCAATAATACAATGATCACTAATGTCCGAGAACAAAAAACTCTGCATGGGAGAATAGGTGCAGTTTGTTTACTAGAATGACATCGAGCAGCGTACTATTGACAGGTGATTTTTTGTTAGGGCAAGTAGGTTCTCCAGTGAGTTGAGTTAGTTAGGCCAAGGGCATCGCAAAACTCCTTGAGGGGTGCACCAGCATGGATAGCCAGTCAAAGTTCAGGTCCCCAAGGATAATTGCTTCAGGAGGGCCACGCTCTATGACGTTGGTTATGTAGGTAAGGATCTGGGAACCAGCAGAGGGAGGTCTGTAGCAACCTATAACTCATATCGCAGAGGACAGGGATATCTCCAACTTTAGGACCAAGAATTCAAACTGATTAGCAATGGAGGACGATTCTAGGCATGTAACCGTGTATTTGTTCTTGACATATATGGCCACACCTTCCCCCCAGTTGGCCTGTCAGCTCTGAATAAGGAGTATTCGGGAATGTTAATTTCTCTATCAGGCATAGAAGGTCTGAGCCAAGATTCAGAGATCACTAATACATCTGGTTTGGTGTGACATACCCAGGCCTGAATGAATGTGAACTTTTTTAACAAGCTGCATACGTGCATGTGGATGAATTGCATACCCTTCAGATTAGCTAAGTATTTATAAGCACAATAACGTATTCCAGGGTGTGTGACTGTATAATAACCACACTTCCCAGGTGACTTAAGGTCATACATAATCACATATACAGCGCCTTCAGTGAATGATACTCTGCTTGGCCTTGCACCGTGTAATGGGAGTGGGTAACCTAATATTAACCCTTAACTTGTGCCTGGCTAGTAAATGCACTAATATCTACTGTAGAGTACAGTAACTAATAATCTCTCCATCCAGAAAAGTCTCCCTTCTGCAAGTAATGAGCTGTAACACTCATGCAAATTTAGCTAGTGCTCAACAGTGAACTTATGACCTTTCAAAGTACATTAAGATTTTGAGCAGTAACACCAGTTACATCATCAGCACATTTTAAAACTGTGAAATACCAGAAAAAGTTCCCACTTGTACCTTCAGACACACACGCCCTCTTATTAATGCATAAGGAACAGGTCCATAACTTCTGGAATCTGTGGAGTTTCCGAGATTATCTCCTTCTAACCAAACGTGCCCTTTAGGTACCTATAAATATAAATACACTTGAAATATAATGCTTACATACAAAGTTTGACCACAAACAGCATTAAAAAACTACAGCTCAACAGATATTCAGACAACAGATTCATATCACGAACAGAAGCTGGTATCCTATTTTCAGGAAAACACCAGTTAACAAAAATTCTACATTAGGATGCAAAAGGTTAGACCAGTGTGACAGGGTCATTAATTTATTAGACTTCAAAAAGGGTCATTAAGATGCTAACTAAAATCTGCCCTCCTGTCGCAGTTGCAGCATGAACGGGACAGCCACACACTCATCAACATCCTGGGGCCAGAACCAAGGCTAGACCTGCCAGTAGGCTCATGATGGACTAAATGGTAATTGATGGTGACATCAATTACGAATAATCTCATCATTTTATCGGAGTGGGCTTGTCAAAGCTCTAATTAAGCCCACATTTCACTCTATGTGCATGCAGGATCCAAACACATTATATTCCAATAATGACCATCAAACCAGCAAAATTCTCTTTTCATGTTTTAGAAATATAATAATGATGGACCTTGCATTATATGACGATCCTTAATTGTCTATATGTACCATGTGGCATTATCTGTGCTGCATGGAGACTTTAAAACTTCGAAAGGTCTGACTTATAAAGTTACCAGTGCTGGCACCATAAATCCTGCTCTACAGTACATTTTGCCCAAAGGCTGAACATATTACGGTGTATTACTACTTACACCATATAGACTCTATAAATTAGTCTTCACGTAAATGGAACAAGAATGGTTATTTTGAATTCATTGTTTTGATGAAAAAATTATAGAAGTATACAGGTAGCTTTTATTTGCTGTAAAATACAATGATTTCTAAGTGTCAGCAATTAAAAGTTCTTATATGCAATGACTGGCTCAACTGTCGACAAATGTTAGACATAAATCCTTAAAAGTCACACTGTATATATGTGATACTGAAAATGGCACAAGCCAATGATAATGCTGCAATTTGCATAAATAATGTCTGTCGATGCTGTGATAAACTAATGGCTGGTAGACAACGGTTATGAAAACATCTACATTTTCACTGTTAAAACCAACCTATATAAAGTCAGGCAAACCATATTTACAAAATTATTACAGGTTTACCAATACAGTATAATGGCAATAATGGTACAGTGCTGGGGTTTTTCTCCCAGTAATAACTGGATCTGTCCACATATGAACACCTTGGCTGACAAATATGGTTATTACCTTGTAAAATCCAACCACTACAATTTAAAATCACCTGCTCTTTGGTGTAAGAGCACCAAGTGTGTGCTCATTTAAAATTAAGGTTGCATCAAAATGTGGTGAGTCTTAACCTACCCTATCCTAAGCTACCCCTGGCAGTTTAGATTTGTGAAGTAGTATAGTCATCATTCAAATCACTTTATAAAACTGTGGATGTCACCAGGAAGCCCAGAGGCAGCAAAGCTCCCAACGTGCTATAGGGCGCCAATCTCCCAGGCAATAATTATATTACTGTATGGAGGGTGCTACAGGGCTCTCCACAAAGGACTAAGGGGGACCTGTTTTAAATTACATGTTTTGATTTAGGCAACATGACCAGTGGCTAATCAGACCTACAGCCACAGTAAACTAGCTAATTTAAATTATGACTAAATCAGAGGGGGACTCCTGAGACACCCCCCCCCCCGCAGCTAAGTAGGAACTTTGTGTATTATAGAATCATAGAAGGTGAAGGCAGAATCTAGTCTGCCCCTTACCTTCCTAGCCCAACCTACCGTATCTTGAGACACTCCCCTTCCCCTTAGCCCCACGTGTCTGTCCCAAGTGGTCTTGAATCCCTCTATGGTCTCTAAATTCACCGCCTCCTCCAGAAGTCCATTTCAGTTCTCCACTGCCCTCTCCATTAAAAACTGATCTCTCACATTGCTCCTGAAGTGCCCCTCCCCCTGAGTCTCAGACTGTGCCCCCTTGTTATGCTTCCTTACTTCCTGTGGAATAACTTCCCTGGGCCTCCTTTGTTCATCCCTTTGATATACTTAAAGGTCTCGATCATGTTCCCCCTCTCCCTTCTAGTCTCCACTGTATATAGCCTCAACCCCTTGCATCTCTGTTCGTATGGTTTGCCCTTCATCCCCTGCACCATCTTGGTTGTCATTCACTGAACCCTTTCGATTGAGTCTATATCCTTGTGCAGGTAAGGCCTCCAAAACTGGATACCATACTGAAGGTGTGGCCTCATACAAGGGCACCGGGACCTCCCTACACTTGCTGGTGATCCCCCTGCCGATACTTGCCAGCATCCCATATGCCCTCCCTACCGCCCTCAAGCATTGTTTCCCTACCTTGAGATTGCTGGAGACTGTTACCCCCAGATCCCTCTCGTCCTCTGTCACCGTGACTCTCTCTCTGTATAGCATAAAAGAGCAGCAAAATAACAGGGCAACAATTTGGCCCATTTTGCACCACCATCCTTTGCAATGGGACACGATCAAATATACTTTGACAAAGTGAAAAAAAAATAAGCATATAATAGTTAATTAAAAAACATTTTTAAATTCCAGGAATGAGTTAGGACAAGGTAAGACTTGCCATTTATATTAAGGAGTTCAACTGTCCTGCTAGCTGAAAAACAAAACAAAAATAACCATGTTGTTTCACACAGAGCGTTCTTGCTCCTAGCACTTAGGGCAGAGACAGTAGTGAGAAACACACAACATCTCAAGGCTGTTAATATCAAGTACATTTTATACTTCCAAAGGTTCAGAACTCCACGCTGTTAACTCACCCCTGTCTCCCCCTCCCCCCATTTTCATATATAAAAACTGCTCATGTCTGCAGCCCCAGTTGCAAGTTCCCCCATAGTGCAGGGGTAAGTCTAATGAATTTGAAAGCTGTTTCTGAAGTGCACAGAGAGGCATTTTAATGTACTCCATGTAAAATGAAAGACTTGTTAGCTGTGTGTTTTTTTTTTTAACTTGCTCTTTATACTCCTCCCTGCTCCCTGGGCCCTGCACCATCGGGAGTCACCGATGGTGCCTGCCCTATTCTCTACCTACCTGGAGCCAATCCCCCATGGAGCCTTGGTTCTACCTCCTAGGCAAGGACGAGGGGCCCATACACCCCGAGCTTCTAGTTTTTAGTGGGAGTCAGCCCTCGCAGGACAGGCAGGAGAGTTGTGGGGTCTGCACCGAGTGCCCTGTCTTCCTGGTGCCCAGGGAGCTGGTTTTCCATTGTTCTTGGGGGCGTGAAGTGCGCCCAGATGTCAAGGCACAATCACTGACATCCGTCATGCCCCAATCCCTCTGAATGGCTCTGGTGCTTGTTGTGCTTCCAGCTGCCACCAGAGGCCAGTCTGGCATCGAGCCTTATCCCCCCTCCCTCCCAGAGAAGGCGAGCTGTCCATAGGATGCTCTAATCTCCTCCCCCAACCAGCCCCCCACCCGTCTCCAGGTGTTTTTTTTTTTTTAACCACACCAGTCACAGAGTCCAGCAGCCACAATATAGGGACTGAGTCCTCAGTCAAGCTAGCACTGCAATGACAAGGTATGTGGATGGGATTCATTCTAACTCACTCCTAACAAGGAGCTATGCACTTAGAAACCCTTGGGCTTACTAGTTAATGCCAGAAATGCAAGACTGCTTTATATGCTATTTTCAGGGGTTTAAAACAAGGAGAAAATGAATGACAGGAAAGCAGCCTAAAATCGATACAGGTACTGAGTGGGTTTACATACTGACCAAAATGGAGGCTGTCAAACAGTACACTGTGCAGCATTCTGTCTGCCATCACATGCTGAATTATTTAGCACTGAGTTAGTACTGCAGAACAACTTATAACTGTGTAAAGCTTTGATCGTGCTCAACTGATTGCAGGGTTGTCTGTGCCACAGAATATTTTGGCCATTTCACCCAGCGACCAGCTGTTCTGTCATTTGCTGTCACAAAGCCAGTATGGTAGTGGCTCTGTTTGCTGGCGCCTGCACTGTGTTAGTGAAAGGGAGACTGATAATGTCTCACCATGTCCCTGGTCACGTGGTTAAACTCCCTATGAAGCAAGGCAGTGAAACATGACTTTTTAGCGCCAGAGACTAGAGACCATGATTTTCCATTTTCAAAACTGGTCAATTCCATTCGGTAAAATCTTAAAATCCATTTTTCCCCAAACAGAGGGTAAAAACACAGGTTACTCACCTGTAACAGTAGTTCTAAGAGTGATATATGATGTTCAGCCACACTATCTGGCAGATGTCTTTCCCCTTTAATTCTTGCTGGAACGTCTTCAAGCTGGCCCCTCCCACCCACCTGGGTGGTAAACCCTTCGGCTCCGCCCCTAGACGCCAGATCTTAGCCCGCTGGAAGCAAGGTTGTGCGCCTGAGCCTGGGGAGGTCTGGTGGGTTTGTATGGATGAACATCATATACCACTTCTAGAAAGATCAGTTACGTAAGACCTTACCGAACAGTAGATCTTCTAGGAATGTCTCTTGCAGTAAGTCATTACTTCTGGGAGTTCCCAGCAGGTGTCGCTATCACATGGCAGCTTCTTCCAAAAGTCTCCACACCAGAAACCACCCACACGACCTCACTTCCTGGGCTGTGCCTATAAAAGTGGGTGGTTCCTGGCAGTCTCCTTTCCCTGCCAGTTTTAGCTCGTACTGGCGAGGGACAGAGGGGAACCGAGGTACCAGAGCATCCCAACCGTATTTGTGTTTTCCCTGTTACAGACGGCAGGTGGGAAACCACTTACTGCAAGAGACATTCCTAGAAAATCTATTGTTACAGTAAGGTCTTACATAACTGATCTATCTTCCACAGAATGGTCTCTTGCAGTAAGTCATTACTTCTGGGAGATTCCCAAGCAGTTATATGCCAGTGGGGAGGCCAGCTATGGCATTGTCCCTTATAGAGTGGTGCAGTCGGATGACCGGTAATGTTCTAAAGGCAGTATCCCAGTATATTGGCTGGTAAAGATTCAGACTTTGTGTGTAGGCAACCGCATTATAATGTCAGTGATAAAATTATGGCTGAAACAAGCCAAATTGTCTGGCAGTAGTTCTCTCCTGAGGATCTAGGCTGATCTAAACCCGATCAGGGTATATAGTATCTAGTATAGTAATAAGTTATGTGATAGATTCAGCCATATAATGGAGTGACCGGTAGGTCCCAGTAGCTTGTAGTTGAAAAAGACAGAACCTATGGTGAATAAGGTTTGAGCAAGAGGTTATAATTACAATATGTTTCTGAGGGATATTCTGGTTATCCAGTTTCTGATAGAAATGAACAATTCACTGAGGTATTCAGCGATAAATTTGTTGAAATTGTATGCGGGTTTTGTAAGTAGGTAGTAGTATGAGCTGAGAGTTGAAAAGGAACCCAAATGATACAAATGAGTCGATTTAGGAGTGCTACTTTGTAGCGTGACAGGGCAGCATCAAAGAAATGTCTGCTAAATTGTTATAACTGATGTAAATGTATCCATTTTGGAATGTATAGGCTACTTAAGTGGCTATCAGGAGAACCACAAAGAGATGTTTGCTACAAAGTCATAAATGAGAATGTATCCATTTAGTATCATTACTTAGTAGCCTTTAGTAGTCAGCAAGAGATGTCTGCTGTGTAGTCAAATGATGTAAATATACCCAGTTTAGGATTAAAAGCTGTTAAAATCAGTAAGAAGAGTTTCTGTTATTTTATCCTGTATTAGTAATCTCATTTACAAGGGAGTCCATAAGTGGTACGCTAGGGAATGCAGACTTCTCAGGTTTTTACATGAAAAGCTAATATGGTGATCCCTTTATTTATCCTGTTGGGTAAACAGAGATCCCAGTAAAGGCCTGGATGGCGGGTAGGTATGAGCCGGACGTCAACAACCAAGGCAAGAGATTAAATAAGAGATTGTGCAGTGGGGTTGTTCCACGCACCCTGTGAATAAATTTCGGTTTTTAGTGTTCCCATTTAAAAAGTTGGCTCTGTTATTTGTATTTACTGTTTGTCTTCAGCCCTGGTTGAGGTTGGAGACAAAGTCCACCTCGAAAGGGCATTATATGACGCAGGTAGGATCCAGATGTGATGGTCTAGGTGACACATGCTTGGTCACCACTTAAAATTGTCCATTATTAGGGACATACACCTCCTTGGTTCTCCTCTTTTTTTTTTTTTTGTATAGTTTCTTTATTTAAGAATTAGGTCTGATGTCATATAGTGATGCCTGTGACATAATATAGGCATGATATGCTCGTTGTCAGGTGAAGGAGGTGAAAAATGCCCAGATTATGCTGGTATGTAGCATATGGTCCATATAATTCAGTATCTGAGTATTCGGAGAATCTGGGCAATATTCTACATGAAGAATGGAATTGACAGGGGTATTGGGTAGCCCTGGAAAGTTGACCCTTGTCGCTTTATGTGGCTCCAATGTATGGTTGAGCTCAAATATCATGAAATGTTATGAATAACATGCTCAATAGTAGGTATCTGTAGGATAGCATATCAATAAGTTTAGCTTGCGAGCCCATCATGATTGTTGTTCCTGATGGCAGTGGGCATTATGAATGTATGCCTCCTAGTAATATAATCATAAACTCCTGTGGTAAGGAGGTGTCATGTGTGTCTGTTTTTTTTTTTTTTTAAATTAAATATATTAGTTTGCCTCCTTCTCTCATGAGGTATGACTCCATAATATGTAATGAGGTGTCCCCATGGGTATATGCAATAGAAAATAAGGCACCTTTGTCATCTAGTTCGGAGCCCCCGAGTGGTGGACGTCAAAATAATAATCTCCATTGATGGAGAAATAACTTCTGAAGGTATGATTTCATGATAAAAAAACCTGCCTCATCGACGTTGGAATGTGGCCCATTGATGGGAAGTATAAAACAGATGCTCTGTCGATGATGTAAGTACTCCCTAGTAATAGAAGGATTATAATGCAGGTTCCGTTGACGAGGAAAACAGTCCCACAGAGAATATATGGGCTCCGCCCGACGGAGGGCAGGAGTTAGCCCGTTGATGGAAGTGTAAGCAATGTGCCTCGTCGATGGAGAGGCGATCCGTCGACGGAGGAGGCAGTCTTGTCAAGGGAGAGGCACTGTAAGAGCCTCCATTGATGGGGAGTGTGCCCTTCGCGAGAGAGTAAAATCCAGATGCTTCGTCGACGGGGGAGGCAGGCCCGTCGACGGGAGAGGCTGTTGTTGAAGGAGAAATATGTGGAAGCCTCCGTCAATGGGGAATGAACAGACCATCGATGAGAAACATGTAGGAGGCCTCTGTTGACGGGGAATGGACGTCCCCTCGATGAGAAACATGTAGGAGGCCTCCGTCAACGGGGAATAAATGTCCTGTCAATGAGAAACATGTAGGAGGCTTCTGTTGATGGGGAATGAACGTCCCATCAACAAGAAATATGTAGGAAGCCTCCATCGATAGGGAATGGACGTCCCATCAATGAGAAACATGTAGGAGGCCTCCGTTGATGAGGAATGAACGTCCTGTCGAGGAGAAATATGTAGGAAGCCTCCGTCAATGGGGAATGGACATTCTGTCAATGAGAAACATGTAGAAGGCCTCAGTCGATGGGAAATGGTTATGGAGTCTCTGTTGACGGGGAATGAACGTCCCGTCTATGGGAAATAAATGAAAGCTTCTTATATCCTCCATGATGTTTATAACCATTTGTTTTCAGGTTACCAAATCAAGTCTCTGATGAGATGGAGGAAAAACGGTGCCTTGTATAAAGCCCAGGCACCCAAAGCTGTAAAGATGAAAGTTCAGTTCTCTTCAAAAGACTTACATGTAGAAGATTGTTCTAGCTGCTGTGTGAGCTGAAGCCGGCGGGAAAATGAACGGAGATTGCCAGGAGCCACCCACTTTTATAGGCACAGCCCAGGAAGTGAGGTTGTGTGGGTGGTTTTCTGGTGTGGAGACTGCTGGAAGAAGCTGCCGTGTGATAGCGACACCTGCTGGGAACTCCCAGAAGTAATGACTTACTGCAAGAGACCATTCCGTGGAAGATCTACTGTTACAGGTGAGTAACCTGTGTTTCTAGGGATGTGCATATGATGTTCTAGTCACACTGTCTGGCAGACTCCTAGCAGTTCTCCAAGAGGAGGGAGACAAAGCACACCCCCCTACTTGGGATAAAGAGATTGGAGAACTGAGGCCACAAAACTAGCATCCTGGCATGAGTCAAGGTCAATGTGGTAAAGGGAAATGAAGGTGTTTGACGACTTCCAGGTAGCAGCCCTGCAGATTTCCTGGATAGGGACGTCCCTAGAAGCAGCCACCGATGCAGCGTTATGGCGGTTGAAATGAGCCCATAGCCAAGGTCACTGTTTTTTGTTTTTTGCCAGAAAATCTGGTAAAATTCTGGAATTAGGGCTGCCTGAATACCGGTAGAAACAAAGATTTCATGGAATCTGGCATTTTATATCAGATCTGTAAATCTACAAGACTTGTGTTTTTCTTTTAATTTCTTCTTGTACTATTTTCAGTTTGCTTTATTTAATGCTCTGTATATTAAACCTTCTTTAATTCTGATTATTTATGCACATACTAAAAGAATAATAGCAGAATCCCGGTAAAATATGGAAATTAGAGTAACAATCACCAGTGCAATTCTGGAATCTAAAGTCTTGAAAACAGAATTTCATTGTTTTAATCACCGTAAATCAGTGGCCTTACCCATAGCCCTACGGGAGGCTCCCTACCCACCAACCTATAGCAGAGATCAATGCAGGAAGTGATCCACCTGCCAATTGTCCGCTTGGCTGCAGGTCTGCCAGGTGCGGCTTCAGCGTAGGTGACAAACAACTGGCGAACCTCTCCCTAAACTTCAGCCGTATGATCTTTATAGTAGGCGAGTGTTCATCTCAGGTCCAAAGTATGGAGCCTGTACTCGGTGTAACTGGGGTAGCACACTGGCAGAATCAACACCTGGTTAAGGTGAAACTCCGACACCACCTTCGGAAGGAATTTCGGTTGGGGGGCGCAGGACAACTTTGTCCCTGTGAAAGACCAGGTAAGGAGACTCCACCAGAAGCACCTGGAGCTCCCCAATCCTTCTTGGTGATGAGATAGCCACCAAGAAGGCAGTCTTCCACGACAGGTGGGAGATGTCACACCTGTGCATCAGTTCGAATGGCTTGCCCATGAGCTTTGCCAAAACCAGCAGTAAATCCCATGGAGGTGGTGGTTCATGCACCAGAGGGGATATGTGATCTAGGCCCTTGAAAAAGTGCTAGACCACCTTCTCCTGTGCCACTGACTGCTGACCGGCCCGCACCCGGTAAGCAGAGATGGCTGCCAGATGCACCTTAAGGGTCTTCGACTGTAGTCCCCTTTGGGAGAGGGACCAAAGGTAGTCCAAGATGCTAGCCACTGGACAGGTCAAAGGGTCCAACCCTTTGCCCTGACACCAAAGGGAGAATCTCTTCCATTTGAAGGCACAGAATTTTCTGGTCGATTCCTTACGGGATGCCTCAACAACCACGAGAACCTTGTCAGAGAGACCAAAGCCTGGAACTCTAGCCAAGGCTGTCAGGTGCAGGGATTGAAGGTCTGGGTGGAGTACCTTCCCCTGACTGATTGAGAGCAGGTCCGGGTGTGCTGGAAGACGCCTCGGGAGTCTGCTGCTGAGGCTGAGGAGAACGGGGTATCAAAACTGGCGGGGCCAGTCCGGAGCCACCAGAATCACCTGTGCCTTGTCCCTCTTGACCTTGAGAAGCACCTTGTGAATCAAGGGAAGTGGAGAGAAGGCATAGAAGAGGCCTGGAGTCCATGGCCTCGAGAAGGCATCCCCCTGCTGTGAGCCCTGCTGAGGGGGGCGGGCACAAAAAAGCCTCAGCTTTGTGTTCTCCCTGGAGGTGAACAGGTCCACCTGAGGGATGCCTCACTGGGAGAACAGATCATGCACTACCTCTGGATGGAGAGACCACTTGTGAGATGCCTTGGCCACTCGGCTGAGGTCATCTGCCAGCTGATTCGAGGCTCCTGCCACATGGATGGCGAGGAGCTCTGCCTACAGGCTGTGCACGAGGGTCCAGATGAGGAGAGCTTCCTTGCACAGAGGCAAGGAGTGCCTCCTGCCCCGCTTGTTGAGACAGTACATGGTTGTGATATTGTCCATCTGGACCTGGACCACTTGACCCTGAATGAACGGAGCGAATGTGGTCAGGGCTAACCAAACCGCTCGAAGCTCCAGTAGGCTGATGTGACATCGGGACCCCTGAGGGGACTCTGTGCTCCCCCAGGTGGGCACCCTAGCCCGTCAGAGACGTGTCAGTTGTCAGGATGACCGTTGGCTTGGGACGGACAAATGGGATCCCTTCCTACAGATGTGCTGGGACAAGCCACCACTGGAGGGCATCCCACATCCTCTGGGTCACAGTGATCAGCTGGTCGAAGTGATCTTTGTGCTGAGACCACTGGCTGGCCAGCTCCCACTGGAAAGAGCGCATATGCCAGCGGGCCCATCGGACCATGCTGGTGCAAGTCGCCATGTAACCAGAAGGCGCAGGAAGTCCTGGGCAGGGAGAGCGACTGCCCAACCAGAAATGATTGGGCAAAGGAGAAGAGAACCTCCGCTGTTTGCCAGGAGCCAGGCTCTGGCTTGGCAAGAGTTGAACTCTGCCCTGATGAAATGAATCATCTGCGAGGGCACGAGTTCAAACTTGGCCTCGTTGACAAGGCGGCCAAGCTCGAAGCAAGTCTGGAGGGCCAGGTCTCTGGACCACTCCACCTCCTGCCTAGAGGGACCTGCTATGAGCCAGTAATCCAGGTAGGGGTACACCTGGACCCCTCGGCACCTCAGGTAATCTGCCACCATTGCAACGCATTTGGTGAAGACCCTGGGTGCCGAGGAGAGGCCAAAGGGCATGGCTCGGAATTCGTCGTAGAGGATTTCCTCTGTCAATGGAGGAACCTTTGATGGGATGGACAGATCAGGACATGAAAGAACACATCCTGAAGATCCAGGGAGCAAAACCAAATGCCTTGCTCCAGAGATGGTATGATCTGTGCCAGAGTTACCATCCTGCAGGTGCCAGACCTGAGAAACTAGTTCAGGTCATGCAGATCTAGAATGGGGCGTGAGCCCCCCCCCCCTCCATTTTGGTACCAGGAAATACCTAGAGACAAACCCCGCTTGTTCCGGAGGACCCACAACTCTGAGCATGACCTCCTTGCTGAGGAGCTGGGCAATGTCATCTCAAAGAGCCGACTGAGTGACTGCGAAAACCAAGTCCTCCTGTGTTGGACGGGCTTAGCTTGGAGGGTACTGCTTGAACTCCAGAGGCAGACCCTGGCTGACCACTTCCAGAACCCACCTGTCCATGGTGACAACGGACCAGGCAGAAAGAAAGTGGTGAAGCCGGACCTCCATGGGAGGACTCAGGGGAGGCATGACGGGTATGAGGGTGGCGACCCCCATCCTGTCAGTGAGAAGGCTTGGAGGAGGAGGTGGAGCCAGCCAATGGGTCCCTTCCCTCCAGGCTTTCTGACAGATGAGGCCACCGACTTGGCCCGAGGTCACAAAGATTAAGCCTGCTGGCCCTGCTGTTGCTGAGCTGGTTTTGCCGCAGGAGTGGAGGACCGAAAGGGCTTGCGCTTCTGGTGCTTAGGGCCCTTGTCCTTCTGGGCAGATGTCACAGAGTCCCAGGTCGCATTGGACTTTTCAATGCGCTGGAGGTGACCCTCCACACTGGGCCCGAACAGGTCTGTGCCCAAAAAGGGAACATCTGCCAGCTTGTGTTGGGTATCCACCATGAAGGTCGAGATTCTCAACCAAGCCCTAAGGCGCATGGCTATTGTGGCCATGACTGAGCAGCTACAAGTATCACCAATATCCAGAGCCATCTGAAGTTGCTGCTTTGCTACTGCCCTAGCCTGGTCCCAGACCTGCTTGACCATAGTCTGGAAGTCTGCTGGGAGATGAGGAATCACCTTATCCAGGGAGCCCAAAAGGGCGTGAGAGAAGTGTACCATCAGCATGGGCGAAGTAGCCTGGTGAAGGCCGAGCCAAGAGACAGCACAGACTTTTTTATCCAAATGGTCCAGCTTCTTGGACTCTTTATCCGGCGGTCTACTGACGTCCCCTGTATTGCCCGAGCACTGGAAAACGGAGTCAGCCACCAATCCCTTAGCTGAGGGATGCTCCAAAAACCTCAAAAGTGAGCCGGTTGGTACTGCCTACTTTCGGGCCATCTGGGTCGAGAGCGCAGGGCAAGAGGCGAGACGCTGACAAAGCTCCAGGGCCAGACCGACAATGGCCTCATCTACCAACAGACCTCCGTGGGAGAATCCCCTTTGTCCAGAATCTCTGTGAGGGGATAAAAAGCCTGTTTCGGGACAGGCTTGAGTTCCATCTCTGTGAACTCAGAGATGAGCCAAAGAATGTCCATGAACAAGGAAGGACTTTTGTCCAAAGAGATGCCTCTCAATGACTCAGTGTTGATGGCATGTGAGTGCAGGGAGGAATCCTCGGATACCAAGGAGTCCGCGTAAAGTGGGTGGTCACCAGCGTTGCCCTCAACCCGTCTAGGATGGTTGGGAGTAAGGGTGACCGATAGCCGATGGGGAAGTCTCTTGGCCAGCCGAGACTCCAGTCATCAGCTGCTTATGTGGCAGCTCCACCACGATGGGCAGAGGCACCTGCTTTGGCCGTGCTGGCATGGTCTGCACTTTCTCCGCTGGGGGTGGAACTGTGGTGACCAACCTGGACGGGGGAGTCAATGTCAGCTGTTTGGGCGACAGCCACTTAGTGGCTAGGGTAGAAACCGGTGTTGGTTTTGGTCTGGACAAGACCATCTGCTGCCACATTAAATCTTTGTAGCGCTGACACAATTTGCGCTGAAGCCTCTTTTCATCTGAGGAGGATGAAGAAGAACAGCGGCGGCGCCGCTTTCCATGATGCCAGGAGCGAGATCGCCAATGATAGCTAGACCTGCCCGACTCGGAAGAGGAAGACCGAGACCTCGATCTCAACCATCGGTGGTGCCACGGGGAGCTTCAGAGGGAGCCAGAGAACCCCGCGGCTCCTCCTGGCCAGGGTCTGGGACTGGTGGGTTTGACTCAGCGGGCTGGGCCGACCCATCAGAGGTCACCGGAAGGACTAGAGTCCTAAAAAGAGAATTATTGGTCTCTTCTGATGACAGCTGGTCGACTGGGTCGAGAAAAATCTTGGCCACGTCATTGACTGGCGTCTTGGCAAACTGATCCGATGGGGTCACCATGAAACCAGCGGCCACGGCCGCAGTTTCGATGAAACCGAAGTCTCCTGAGAACGGGAACATTCCCGGTCCCAGGAGCACCGACACAGAGTCTTCTCCTTGTCTTTCCTTGACTCCTTCTTGAGAAAGCGCGAAACGTGCAATCCCAAAGGACCCTCTCCTTCAGCTGAGAGGGATTGGCACAGCTCCTTGAAGGAAGCCAAGTAAGTGGAGCCCAACTGGAGCAGAACAAAGGCCGAAGTCGAAGAGAATTGGGTGACGGCCTGGGCCGCCTCCTCCTCCTCGAAGGCCTTGAGCTGTTCAAACTGCTCGGCGGATCCTGCAGCCATGGAGACCACCCAACGGGCGTCCTTGGACTTGACCGGTGGGTAATGTTTCTCCGGTCACCCCCAGCTAAAGTCAGGCAGCGCTGTCGTCTAGCACAGATGGATGAAAGGACCGACAAATCTCGCATGCCTGCAGATCAAGATTGTGGCCTAAGCAGTACAAGCATGTGACATGGGGGTTGGTCCGCGACATCTTCTGCGCACAGGGGCACCGGCAAAACCTGGGAGTGGTCTTGTCTTCCATCGCGGGAACGATCAAAGAAAAAGCTGAAGTTGTAACTCATACGAGTTTTAAAGTAAGTTTAGGAAGCAAATCCGAAGATTCGAGTGCCAGGACCTACTACACTTGGGAACGGTAAGGAGGGAACCTGAACCTTCCCAGCGGAAAGGAAGATCTGGTGTCTAGAGGCGGAGCCAAGGGTTTTACCACCCGTGTAGGTGGGAGGAGCCAGCATGAAGACGTTCTGACAAGAATTAAAGAGGAAAGGCATCTGTCAGCATGGACAGAACATCATATCCAGATCCCTAGAACAGTATGTTTCTACTGTAACAAAAATCTGTCTCAAAATAGAGGGGTCTGCGAAACATTTGTTTGAAAAGGAAGGGGTTAGCCCAAAAACTATATATTTTTTTCTATGATAAAGTGGAGCAGAAAATTTGAGAATTCCTTTTTTTCCCCAGTGTTTTAGATTGAAAATAGAAAATCGTTGTCTCTAGATGCAGATTAGCGACCTCAATACCATGGCTTCGATCTTGCTGGCATAGTAAGCATTCACTACAACTGCCTGAACAGCTGATTTTAAAGTTCTGGTAAGTATCATAGAAGAGTTTTTATATTCAAGTACCATTTTTTCACATAGTTAACCAGTTTCCCTTTTGTTTTTCTTTAGATGGAGACTCACTGTACCTGGAAGGAAAACGATGAGGAAAGGCAGTCACGCCAATAGAATATGTCTGCTGCCCATCTTCTTACCTCCCCTGTACTATTTTCACTTTCCCCTGTTTTTTTTTTTTAAACATAATGTTGAACACTTTAAGCATTCGAGAGTCTTTATTGTATAGTAATGGATGGAGGCTGTACTTCAATGCCAAACAATGCTACCACAACCACACAGTCAGAGAATAAGACACAAATAACTGCTGTCAGACAATCACTGTGCCTTAAAGGCATAGCACAATGATAGCAATAACTGTCAGTGGCTATTTCTAGTTCTACCGTATCTGGGTGATGCCTTGCCCTACATGCTGCTGGACCGCTGACTTTGATCATGATAATGAATACAGCAGTTTAACGTTGAAAAGTTATATAATGTGTGCTGGGAGCACTATGTTTGGAAATTCAGGTGGCATGGATGTGTTTATTTTGATGCTTTTAAACACATAGTAATTAGATTTATGATTGATTTTCATATGAAGGAACACAGCTGTTGGTGGGCCAGGGTGAAGTGGCGTGTTGGCATGAAACTTTGCCTTTCACCATTTTTGTGTTGTGCAAAATGAAGAATCTGAAGGAGAATCATATCAGATACGGTGTGCACCCATTCCTTGCTTTATTCAGATTTAAAATTAGTCATTGTGGGTGACCCAAGACAAAGCAGGATGGTTGATTTAGAAGAACTGAGGGCAAACTGAAACATTTCTTGCTATTTTGTTGGATACACCCCAAGATGTTAATAACACAAAGTACATTTTTATATTTCCAAAGGTTCACAACTCCACTGACACCCCCTCCCTGTTTCAAAAGGTCAGGGTCACAAAGTTAGCAAGCAGTGGTGGTGGGAGTGAGGCCAACCTGGGTCTCTATTACCATCATACTGCTACCACCTGCTCAGTCAACAAAGGCTTCCTGCTCATCTATGCTGACCAGCCAATGTCCACTTTCTGTCCTACAGGTGGTTGTAAACATGTCCATTCTGGATATATTTTTAAGGTTCACTTATTAGTATGGTGAAGGCAAAGAGGCAATAGTCTTTTATACCCATAAAACATGCCACTTACTTACCCAACAAAAAGTGCAGACGTTTAGGTATTTGTTCTTTACAGCATAATAGGTAGCATACTGGAAGCCCTCAAAAATGCACCCTCACAGTCAGTTTTATGCTCACAGTGTAGTTAGTGGCTATGGCAGTACGTATATTTGAACAGTCACAATCCAACGTTTCTAAGGCCAGAGGTCTACTATAATCCCTGTCAGAGCATTAGAAAATAAGTCCCATATTCACTTGCAAAACATACCATGTCACAACATTTACAAATTATCTGACAAGGCCCCCTACTGTTGGCACAATTGACAGTCATTTGCAAGCATAAAATACTTGTTTGTAAGTCAGTATGGCATTTGTGCCTGAACAACAATAGCTCATTTTGGACTCTATTATGCAAATCAGCCCACACTTAAAGGGGCACTATCAGGTTTGCCTCTCCGTTTTATTTTTAAATCACATGAGTGTGCCTCTTGGCACACACCTAACAAACAATTACTGTAGAATGCCCCTCCATGTCTGAAAATTCTCACCTTGTACCTGTTTTGCTGATTTTTACATTATATGTTGGCCATTCGGTCCGAGTTTAAATTGCACGCCTACCGCAAGCACTTACCAGTCAGGAACGCGCATCTGCCATGAGCATGGTCCCAATCTGCCTTTTTTTTTTTGTTATGAGCACAGTATAAAAACAAGATCCACCAGTCCATTATGGTAATTCAAATAATTTGTGGGATCTCCGAAAACAAAACGAGCACTCCCAAGTTCTACAAATAATAGTTTTAGCCGGGCCAAAATCCATGATCTTAAAGAACAGCACATCTGGCGGGATCTTTGCTAAGTCCAGCGCTGCACATGCGTGGGATTTTGCTCGGGACTAAAACTATTATTTGTTGAACTCGGAGTGCTCAGTTTGTTTAGAAGATCCCACAAATGATTTGGATTACCATAATGACCATGAGCCTGTTTTTATACTGTGCTCATAAATAAATGCAGTTTGGGATCAGCGCCGCAGCAGACGCACGTTCCTGACCAGTAAACGCTTCAGGTAGGTGCGCGATTTAAACTCAGACCGAGCGGCCAACTTATAATGTAAAAATCAGCAAAACCAGTACAAAATGGGAATATTCAGACATGGAGGGGCATTCTACAGTAACCGTTTGTTAGGTGTGTGCCAAGAGGCAAAGTCTTGTGATTTTGAAAAAACAGAAGGGGGGAAAGCTGACAGTGCCCCTTTAATTGAACTCCCAAAATCAAAACTATCATCTCACTGACTGCAATTTGCAGCTACGTACAAGAGCACCGTACGCTTTTCACAGTGAATGAAGACTGTATGCTGCTTAGGAAAACAGACACAGCAGTTCAGAACCTTGAAGTGCCAGTACTGCGTGCACATATAAATGTGTCTTGTGGTGATGCTGAACTACCAAATTACTCACAAAACAGTAATGTTTTGTTTTCTGTTTTGCATTTTATGCCCTGGAATAGCTATGTATTATTTTGAGAAATTATGCCATATCCACAATGTATTAGTTATATTTTTTTGTTATTATATTATACTATATTTTTACTCGGCCAGCCACCCATCTTATAGGGATATACCCTGGATCAGGCTGATGCCATCATTTAGACAGCAGCTGGATGCTTCTCCTTGCTTTTCTGCCTGTCCTTCCATACGCCCTGTGGTTTGGGTTGCTACCTCTGAATGAGGCAAAAATCGGATCTTAAACTCTGCCCCTAGTCCCACCCCTTTTCATGACTTATTGTACATTGCTCCTCCAAAGCCATTTGTTATGTCAGCAAAAAACAACACTTAGAGCAGCAGTTCAACAAAATGTTAACATACTGTAGCTGTTAGTTACTTGTCTAGGCCTGGCCTTCCCTTCCCCTTCCCACTGGTTACCAGATACACATACAGAGCTAAAAGAAATCTCATGTACAGATATGATCTGAGGGGAGACAATGGAAATACTGTAAACAGCATACTGCAGTATACATGGTATATAATGATGTATAAATAAAGAACTTGTTTCCCATTATGTGTACCTTATATCTTTTTCTGGCACCATATCCTTTTCATGTTCACATTACTATTTCAAAGCCAAATAACTGACCAGACTTTTTTCTTGAGGAAAATAATATCATTTAAAACATTTTAAAATGCTTAAATTCTGTTAGAGATGAAAAAGTTTACCAGCAAATAAAAGTAGAAGACAACTGGATCTTTTACTATTACAAAAAGTGGGGGCAGGCTTTTTGCCCAGCTTTGCTGTTATGCCATTTTAAGATGTACAGTGGAAAAGATAAGGTTAAGTAACTGCTAATGATCTTAATGACCATACGTTACACCTCCTAGGTTGACTGCTTTCACAAATACAGTGCTATAATGACAACAGAACTTGTCTGTAACCTGGATATGCGGCAGAAACAATGAATGATATGACAAAATCTGTTTCAGAAGTATGTGAGTACTCAAAATGGCTCAAAAACCTGACCAGCACTTAGCAAAACTGGATTACCGGATAGGGACCCTGAAAAATGGATTACCAGGTAAAAAGCCTGACAGGTAGCAAACCAACCTGTGGTGTGGGCAGTGGCCATTTCGGCCTGCTTGCAACCACAGTCCACTGCTAGGGGAGCAAACACACTGTCATGCCTGGAGGTGTCACCGGAACCACTGTCAGCCCTCCCTAGATGGAGCGCACTTCCATGTGTTAGCCGCTCCAGCCCATGACTACTTCTCGACATGGTTCCCCATGTCTCCTCTCAAACCCAAGTTGCCTACATGGCAGCCTGACACACTGTTACTGAACCACTGGGGCATCCACATGGTATTTTAAAGCATATCATGGTAAAGTATTTTCAAAATGGACTTTCACATTGGGACACACATTTTACAAAGTAATACATTACATTATATTAAAACTCACTGTATGTTCTCGTCATTTACGCAAACTTGTGAGGCAGCAAAGTCTAGAGGTTGGAGCATGAGCTTGGGAACTGGGAGATCACAGGTTCAACCTGACCAGAAACAACATACTTACTGTATGACCTTGCACAAGTCACTTAACCCCCCTTCCCCCATCGTGTTCGAGTCTGTCTAGCAGCAGAAATGGGCAGAAACAGGACCCCACTGAAAATATGATGCTGAATCTCAGCTGAGCTATCCTGGGTAGACAAGTCAAAAAAATACCTAACAAACATATATACTCACTGAAATGTTTGTTTTTGAACATGTACTTTCTCTGTCACAAACTCTTTTTACCACTACTTGTGTTAGTGTCCTACAGTCATTTGCAAGTGGTTACCGAGTGCTTTCAGCACTCCTTAACTTTGTGGGCATAAACAGGCAGTTAAGGAGTTTACTGGGGCTTCCAATATATCTTAAGGATTTGTACTAATGACTGCCTCATTAGTATATACTCCTGACTTGCCTTTGCAAGTAGTCATACTCCAATTTGTGCCCTAAAACAAATACTTCTAAATATGGATGAGGCCTACCAAACTGCCGACTCTGCACTCAAAAACTTTGCTTGCAAGACACAAACACGGTTTGTTTAATTCTGCATGCCCGCGCTATGGTTAACTACAAATCATCAAAATATTTGTACAAAGCTCCCTGACTAACTCATTACTTCCAATAGCTTCATATGTAGTCCGTATAATCCATTGCTAACCTGAGACAATATGGCTGCCAAGAGATAATGAATTTTTTAACATGGCGTAACTTTCACGACTAAAGGAGGCAGTATAGCGCAGAGGTTTAGGGCTCTGAGCTGCAAACCTGGAGACCTGGGTTTGAATCCCACTGTCCCCACCTGCATACAGTGTGACCCTGAGCAAGTCACTTGACTTCCTTGTGCTCCCAGGTTGCACCTGGAAACAAGCTTCTGCTAAGTGTGCCTTTCCTGGTTAAACAATGTCTCCCATCCCCCCTACTAATGTTCCATCAAGTTAAGGCACAAGAGAAGTGCACACCAGTCTCCTTAAAGGTGCTCCAGCCACACCAAACTTATGAAAAAGCACACAATGTTGGGCACACACCAACCGGACTCAAGGAAGGATAATTCTGATTTTATTTTAACAAAACAATAAAAGCGTGGCAAGACCTGGGCTAACACCCCTATGTATCGACCCAATCACGTGGGTCTCAGGGGGTGGAGTTAGCCAACAGTACCAATGCTTAAGTACACCCTTTGATCAAATAAATCAATTGCATATCAATTCATGTAAATAAGAAACAGTGAAATTGTCTGAAAAATGTGCTGACAAACCAAATCCCCTTAACACAGTGATGCCACACTTATTGCCAAGCATGATCCATAAATATATTTTAAACATTGCAATAAAAATATTTAATTCCAAAACAGAGTTGCATAAAACAATTCTGAATGACTTTCATTATAATTGCACAAACTTACAATGCCAAGGATAGAAACATAGAATTTGACAGCAGATAAGGACTGCATGGCCCACCTAATCTGCCCATTTCCCCTACCTACTATAACACCCACATCCACTTGATCTCTGGGTTTTCCCACCATCCCTTACCACTAAGGTTCCCTTATGCCTATTCTATGCTTTCTTGAATCCCACTACAGTTTTTGCCCCCACCACCTCTGCTGGGAGGTTGTTCTAGGCATCCATCACTCTTTCTGTGAAGAAGTACTTCCTTACATCTCCCCTGAGCCTATCCCCCTCCAGCTTCAAAGCATGATCCCCTTATTCTTGAGGAGCAAGATGGTGGCCACGATGGGTTGCTGTCCACAGGGGCTCTGACTGGTGCTAAAAATCCTCCTCCTTACTTTCATTTATTCATTTATGTTTTATTTTAGGAGAGACCAAGCGATTTTTTGACGTCGCAACTTTGGGCTCGCTTATCGTAGTTAAAGTCCTAAATTTTAATTCTGCTTTAGGTTAGATGCCAGGGTCAGGGCAAAGTCTTAGGTAGGGTTGGGTGAGTGAGTGTAGTGTGAGGAGCCATTTTTTTTGTTTTCAGATAGGTCAATTTCCAGTGCTACAAATCTGTTGGAGGAACTTCTGGAGGAGTGAAACCAAAGGAGTGACTACAGTGACCCACAGTTGAGTGCTGTGGTCTGAAAGTGAGCATTCGACCAGAGGTTTCGTTTTAAGGAGGTCTATACCTGGAGGGACTCCCCAACATATTGACAAATCTGCTGCCACTGGGTCCGACTTGGGAGGCTGGCCGTGGACCGGGGGAATACCAAGACTTCACTTCCAGTACAATCTGCTTGTTGCCTGCTGAAGCATCTGTGTGGAGATTTGGTTCAATGTGAATGTTTTACATCTGGAACACTTACATTATTTTGAGTGTTTATCTCTAGTGGGTGAGTGGTGTGGCTAATCAGTGTAGACTGCGACTCTGCCTTCTTTTGGTCTGCTTGCTGTGCAGGTTCATTGCAGGTCCTGGTGGGAGAGTTGCGGTGGAGAACTAACTGGTTAGGCCCCCGATTCAGATCTCTTGACTGCTTTTCTGTGGAAATTAATAGGTGCTGGTCCTGGTGTGAGGCGTGTTCCTCCTTTGTGGAAGTTCTGCTCACGTTGGACTTCGCTGAGTGCCAGTGACAGAGGTGCTGAGCAGTGGTTTGGGACTTGGCTCCAGTGAGTTCATTTCCTCCTGGTTAATTTTTTTTGATCTGTGTCCCAGGCAGTTCTGTTCTTGGTGCAGGTGAGAGCAGCCCCTGGGATAATTACAGCGCTGAGGACTACTAGCTCCAGAAAGTTTTCCTCCTGTTTTAGATAATTCTGAAGTAGTGCAGTACCTGCTGAAAAAAAAAAAAAAAAAAACATTATGGAACTTCAGTGGTGAGAGCACAGTTCCTGTGTGGGATTGTCTTGCAGTCTGGTGACAGCGTACTGAGACACTACCATATTAGCAGGGTCTGCATCTGGAAATTTGTGTTGATTGCATACGCAGCATCCCAGCTACGTGACCTCCATCTCTTTTCCGACCTCCTGGTTTTGGCTACTGCAGCTAGGTGCTGCAGGAAAGTTGGCATTACGAGGGAACGGGCAGGTTGGTGGTGGCAGGGTGCAGCAGGCTCGGCAGAGGTGAGTGGTATTGAGGTGGTTAGGAGCAGGAGATGCCCTGAGATTAGACAGAGCCTAAAGACAGGCCAGACACGTTTGGCCTCCATCCCCAGGGTTCCCACCAGACCGAGTAGGCAGGTAGCTGGGGTGGGGGGTGCAGCAGCATCTACCAATGCTCTTCGGGCCATGCTGTGCAATGCCAGGTCAGTGAGGAACAAGACCGTAATTATGGCAGACTTGATTTTCTCAGTCGACCTGGCTTGCATTACGGAGAACTGGTTGGGTGATGACACCGAGCCAGTTTTGGAGGCGACTGTCCCCTCTGGGTATTCCATAGTGCACTGCTCAAGGAGGAAACGCAGGGGTGGGGGTGTGGCCACCTGTTTTAGATCCAGCTTGGGCTTCATCGTGCATCCAGCGGGATCGGCCAAGTCTCTTGAGTGTCTGGCAGTGCAGGTGAAGGCTGCAGGATTCTCATTTACCACCCCCCCTGGGGTTGGGAGGGGATTTCCTGCAGGAGGTCATGAATTTCATCATTGGCAAGGTGCTGGAGTCCCCCAGATGTTTGATTTTGGGGGATTTCAGTGCCTGGGTCAATGACAAATCCTTGCAATTTGGTTATGACCTTCTCCAGTTGATGTCATCACTGGGCCTGACACAAGTAGTTACTTCTGTGACTCATCACCACGGCCACATGCTCGACCTGGTGTTCTCACTGGGGTTTGAGGCAATAAACTTCAAAACTGATCAGGTCATTTGGTCTAATCATTGCACGGGTGAAGTTCTTGTTTGGGTCCCCCTCCCCCGAAAGTCCCTCCCCTGTTAAGATGATTAGCTATCGCCCTTTGTGGAGACTGTCCCCGGAGGAACTGCTGGCATTAGCCAACTTATCTAGAGTAGGCACTGCATGTGCGGTTGGCATGGGCGAGGCGGTGGCCACCTATAATAAGGTGGTTCTGAAGTGCTTGATGCCATCACACCGGCCCGTATACGACCAAGATCTTCTCACTTGAGATCCCCTTGGTTTGATGGGGATCTCAAGGTGATGAAGATCAGGGGCCAGAAGTTGGAGCGTTGCTGGTGGAAGACCCGGTCGGAGGGGAAAAATGGCCTTGTGTGCACATTATCATGAATACCAAGGGGCAATCAACCGTAAGAAGGCAGAGTTCCTGTCCAGGGAGATTGCTGCAGGGAAGAAAAGACCATCTCAGCTATTTTGGACTGTGGACAGACTTTTACGTCCAGTCTGTCTACAACCAAAAAAAGCTTTTTCAATCACTTTGTGTGAGGAGTTTGCTCTGTTCTTCTCTGACAGGGTGTCCTCCATCCAGCTGGGGATCCAGTCAGTGAGGCAAGTTTTGCCTTGCAGTGATCATCCTGGGGTTAGCAGAGGCACTCCGTCTGTCTTGGATGAGTTTAAACCAGTGGAGGTGGCCAAGTTCACAGGTGATTTCGAAGCTCAAGCACACTTACTGTGAATTGGACCCGGCCCCGACTTGTTTCTTGATGAGATGTGTCAGGGCTGTCAGCCCAGTGTTCGCAGGGATTGTCCGGTGTTCGATGTCGGAGGGAGTCTTTCCGGATGCCTTGAAAAAAGCTCTGGTGAGACCCCTCTTGAAGAAGCCATCTCTCAGTCCTGACGTCCTGGTGAATTACTGTCCAATCTCCAACTTGCCATTTCTGGGCAAGGTTGTTGAGAAAATAGTGGCACAACAGCTCGAAGAACACCTCATGTCCTTTGATATCTATTAGCCATTCCAGCTGTGTTTCAGTGCCAGGCATAGCATTGAAACAGCGCTAGTTAGGGTGCATAATGACCTCCTCAGGGCTAAAGATAGAGGAGACAGGTCAATTCTTGTTCTCCTTGATCTCTCATCAGCCTTTACCACCGTGGATCACATTGTGCTTCTTGATCACCTTTGAGAATATTGTGGACTCGCCGGTACTGTCATCAACTGGTTTGAGTCCTGTCTCTCTGGCAGGGAGCAGCAGGTGCTGATAGGGAATTTCTCCTCTTCCTCGAAACCCCTGTCACATAGGAGTATCTCAGGGTTTGATCTTGTTGCCGTTGTTATTTGCGGTATACATGCTGCCTCGGTAGAGCTCATTTGGTATTACAGTGTGGATTTTCACTGCTATACAGATAATACCCAACTGTATTTGTCTTTTGCCCTGGAAAACACAACGCCATGGAAGTGATTAACAACTGCCTGGCCGAGATCAATGACTGGATGTCCCCCAGCTGGTTGTGACTGAACTCGGACAAGACAGAGGTACTGGTGATCAAGCCAGGTCATGGGTGTGATGGGAGTGCCTCTGTAGTGGGTACAGGATTGTTTCTGGGATCCGCTCCATTGACGGCTTCCCCTAGGGTGCGGGAGCTTGTCGTTATTCTAGATAACAGAATGACACTTGAAGCTCAGGTGTCATCTGTGGTCAAAAGTGGTTTTTATTTTACCACTTGAGGAATATTGCCAGGATTAAACCCCTAATTCCGCCCGAATTCCTGACGCCACTGGTGCATGCCTTTGTTACATCGAGGCTTGATTACTGTAATGCTCTACACTTCGGGGTCACTGGAGGGACCCTCCGCTGGCTGCAGCTGGTGCAGAACGCAGTGGTTCAGTTGCTGACGTGCCTGGCTAGGTCCAGTCATGTGATCCCAGTCCTGCGGGCTCTGCACTGGCTGCCTTTCAGGTGGAGGATCCTCTTCCGGGTGGGCTTGCTCACCTGTAAGGCCCTATACAGGCTGGGCCCTGGCTAGCTGGCTCATATCCCTACACCTGCCACCTCAGTCCATTCCCTCTGCTCCTAGACTAGGGGCCTCCTTGCTGTCCCTAGGGTCAGATTAAAAACATCAGGCAACCGTGCTTTTAGTGTCGCTGGGCCGGCCCTGTGGAACACCTTTCTAGCTGCTGTCAGGGAGGCCCCAACAGTCAAGTCTTTTAAAAAAGGTGTAAAGGCTCATTTGTTCTGTTTGGCTTTCCCTGATGAAGGTGGTTGACCAGCATTAGTTACATCAGTTATTTTAATCATCATGAGATATATTTATTGTTTTAAATATTTATTTGTATATGTTACTTACAGTGTTATATGTGTTGTGTTACTTGTTATGACCTTACCTGTTTTTATGTAAGATGCCCAGAGCCTCAGGGACTGGGTGCCATATAAAAAAAATTGCCTTTTTCTTTGTAAAAGGCTTCTCTCTTGAACCTTATTTAGACCTGTGAGGTATTTGAAAGTATCTACCATATCCCCCCTTCCCCCCTTTCCTCCAGTGTGTACATATGGAGGTCCTTTAGTCTCTCCTCACAGGGCTTTTGATGCAGACCCTGCACCATTTTAGTTGCCCTCCTCTAGACTACTTCTACTCTGTCTATGTCCTTCCGGAGGTGTTGTCTCCAGAACTGGACACAGTACTCCAGGTGAGGTCTCACCAGTGATTTATACAGCAGTATCACCACATCCATCTTTCTGCTGGTGATACCCCTCCCTATGCACCCTAGCATCCCACTGGCCCTCCCCACTACCTTGTCACACTGTTTGGCCATCTTTAGGTCATCAAATATGATTACCCCCAGGTCTCTTTCCTGGTTGGTGGTGGCCAGTGCCACTCTCCCCACATTTTGTACTCTGCCCCCGGGTTTCTGCACCCCACGTGCATGATTTTACACTTCTTTGCATTGAAACTTAGTTGCCATACTCTTGACCACTCCTCAAGCTTTCTTAGATCCCTCTTTATCCCCCCCATGCGTCTACCCTGTAGGATCTATAAATAACTGCTTTTATTATACTAAAAATATGTAGTGTATATATATAAAAAAAAAAAGAAACATTGTTTTATGGTATCATTTTATTGATGATCTCATTTGTGCCTGGGGTGGGGGGTTCGAACTATGTTACAGATTTTGTACAGTGGCTTAATAATAATACTGTGTTAAGGGGATTTGGTTTGTCAGTACGTTTTTCAGACAATTTCACAGCTTCTTATTAACATCTGGCTAACTCAACTCCCTGAAGAAGAACCACATGATTGGGTCGTTACGTAGGGGTGTTAGCTCAGGTCTTGTCATGCTTTTATTATTTTGTTAAAATAAAATAAAAATTATCGTTCCTTGAATCTGGTTGGTGTGTGCCCAGCTTTGTGTGCCTTTTCATAATTTTCCATCAAGCAGACCCCGATTAATAATCTTATACCAATAGTCTTTTAAGTAGCAATAACTCAAAACAGGGCAAGCATTTCTACAGAATTAATGCATGCCCCCTGGTGAACTGGAAGACACACGGCCAATGGCCAAGTGACTTTCAGCACACCCAGGAAGTGAGTTAAGTCTCAAGAAAACGATGCCCAGGAGTGGGTTACTGCACTTATAAAATTGAAAATGTCAGGCCGGCCCGGTGGCACAGAGGGCTGAGGTGCTGGACACCTTACCTTGCGCTATGCTGGTGACCCGGGTTCGGGAACAACCTTGGATAGCCGGGGTGCCAGCACTTGTGGGGTGGGATCTAATGATGTCTCTCCTCTCCCGGGAGGGTCACCCGTCCGCAGTCCTGCTGTCACCGGATGGAGGTCCGGTGGCAGGCATAGGCAGTCATGGAACGACTGGTTGAGTGGAGTGTCCCACAGAGTGTGACGTGCACATGCCTCCACAAGTGCACGCTCCACCAAGGAAGCAAAGGTGGGGGAATATAACAGGGAAAAAGTACTATAAATAATTGGAAAAAAAATTGCCTAGTTTTTAATGGAAAAAGGTTTTATTTTCCTTTATTTATTGATTAAAGAATAGGAATTACAAACCTTTCAGCTAAGAGCTCATTTACAGAGGGTCCTCATCACTCAAAGGAGGGGAACAATTATATGAGTTGGGAATAGCAAATACAGTTAACAGGCATTGTCAAACATATTAGTAACACATTAACAAACTAACATAATACAAGAAATTGAGTATTAAAGACAGAGGCAAATTGTAAAGTACAGTCTTAACACAGAGTATATAAGGAACAAAACACTGGCAGTAAAAATAAGGTGCTAACATATAAGATAGTGGATGGGCAACTATACATATCCAGTGTGTTGTGCCACCGAGGGGTACAAAGTCAAAGTTGAAAAAAACATTTATGCCATTATACAGTTTACCGGCACTTCTTCAGTTCGCGGTCGGCTTTGAAGAGTGCAGACATGTTCCCAGTCCACCGACGATCGTCGTGCCGGGCTCCGGAGGTAAGTATGGGTTGAGGGTGTGGGAGTGGTAAGTGCAGAGGGTGGAGGGATTGGAGGAGGGTCACGGACTCAACGAGGGCCGCGTTTACTTTTGACAGGTTTATTTATAAAAACAATGTCACGGGACAGTTTTCTTTTTCCAGGAGATTTAATATTTGGCACTGGGTGGGCTCCCAGCATGCCATTTGGTAATTGGGGGGGCTGTAGCCGGCGAGTTGAGACGCATGCACACAAGAAATTGGGGGGCATTATGCCGACAGGGATTGGGCTCTCCGTCGGCAAAATCATCAGGAAAGGGTGCACACCGACAGGAGGATTAGGCACCCTGTTGCTTATGAAAGTGCGGGGGGAGGTGGTGGCAAGAGCCGAGGGGGATTGGGCACCCCTGGTTGGCTTTCTTTTATTTCCTGAAATGTTTCATCAGGAAGGCACACTGAAGGCTGGGTGGGGGCTTACGGAAACACAGCATAATGGTGTTGTGTAACTGGCTACTGCAATCAGGGAGGCCCGCGTACAAACAGCTGATTGCGTAGTGACGGGGTGTTCCTTGATTGCAGCAGTTCAATTGCTTTGATCTAGTGGCCTGCTCATTAACTGCGGTGATCGACGGCATGCTCCTCTATTGGCCGAGGCAGAGACCAGCCCCTGAATGAGCTGCTGCCATTCAGCACAGCACTGCCGTGCCTCCACAACCTGCTTGTGAAGACAATGTGATGCAATGTGTTTCAATGCAATCACAGATTTTTTTAAGTGAGTGAAAAGAGAACCCGCAAGCATAAAACACCTAATACCCTTGCCCAGTAATGTGTTACATGCAAATGATCAGCAAAGGTATGCAAAAATGAGCCCTCTACCTCCACTACTAGGGCTCTACAGAAATACAGGACCCCATGCTTTCAAGCCCTACTGCGACAAACTGACTGGTCTTTCCTAACTCATATGAGAGATGTCAACACAGCCCTGGAATACATTATTCACCAGTTCAACAAGATTTGTGATGCTGTCAAACCATTCAAAAGTATTGTTACTGGGGAGCTCTCAAGCCTGGACTGCTCTAGCTATCAAGTCTCTTGCTCATGAATGTGACAGAGCCTGGAATCTTTACAGGGAATACAGCCAGCATCAGAAAGTTGCAGAGGAGCATACAAGGGCAGCTAGGTTGGTGCTAAGAGGAGCCCTGAAATATATGCAAGAAAACAGAAGTACTCAGCACTCAGGAACAATGCAATAAAATGTAGCTCAGGTGCAAATTCAAAATTTATTGTGGCTGGGTTGCCCACAAACACATCCTATGTCTCCAGCACTTCAATCCCACACAGGGCCTTCCTAAGGGGGCGGATATTCCTCACATTTCCCCTCAGCCTGCCACCTTCCAATTTCATATCATGCCCCCTCGTTCTTGTACATCTCTTATACTGGAAGATGTCTCCCCCCTGCACCTTGTTAATGCCCTTTCGGTACCTGAATGTTTCAATCACGTCCCCCCACTCCCTCCTCTCCTCCATTGAGTACATATTGAGGTCCTTTAGTCTCTCCTCATATGTTTTCTGGTGCAAGCCCTGTACCATCTTAGTTGCCCTTCTCTGGACCGCCTCCACCCTGTCAATATCCTTATGAAGGTGCGGCCCCCAGAATTGCACACAGTACTCTAGGTGAGGCCTCACTAGCGTTTTGTACAATGGCATCACCACCTCCCGCCTTCTGATAATGATACCTCTGCCTATGCACCCCAGCATGCCACTGGCTCTCCCTGCAGCCTTTGTACACTGCTTGGACACCTTTAGGTCATCAGAAATTATGACCCCTATGTCCCTTTCTTCCTTGGCGATAGTCAGCAACTCCCCCCCCCCAACCTGTAGCTCTCCCCAGTGTTGCTTCTTCCCAGGTGCATTATTTTGCACTTCTTGGAATTGAACCTTAGTTGCCACACTTCACACCATTTTTCAAGCTTCTCAAAGTCCCTTCTCATTCTCTCCACCCCGTCCAGAGTATCTACCCTGTTGCAGATCTTAGTGTCGTCTGCAAACAGGCAAACCTTTTCCTTCAGTCCTACCACAATGTCACCATTGACCTAACCAATGTTAGGCCAACAAATATTGCTGAAAACTGATAACTGTGCAAGGCTTACCCCGAACCACAAACATTTTCTGTGGCTTGGTCACACTGGTTTATGAAAATAAGCATATTTCAGATCCAGGGACCCTAGCCAATCCCTTTTTTGTAAAGATGGGATAACTGACTGCTGAGTTACCATTCTGAATTTTTCCGTTTTCAGGTGTCTGTTCAGGAACCTCAGATCCAGAACTGGTCGCTATTACCACTTCTTCTTGAGAGTAAGAACTTACCTGGAAAGAAGATCTTTTCTCCAGCTAACGAACAGGTACCACTTCCACTGCACTTAGCTGCAATAGCTTTTTCCCCTCCAGCTGCAGTAGGATTTTCTGCTCTGCAGTTTGAGTTGGAAATGTTCCGATTCAGCTAAACGTGGACATTTTATGTACTAAATGATTAAGCCTTGTCCTCCTACCTCTAGAACCCCCTTATTCATAGATTTATAAACATGTGATGGCAGAAAAGGGTCTTCCTGGCCCATCGAGTCTGCCCATTCCCTCCCTCTACCCGTCATCTCCAAGATTCCCCCTCGTCCTCCCCTTGACAACCCTCTGTGTTTGTCCCAGGAACTCTTGAATCCCTCCACTGTACTGGCACTCACCACCTCCTTCGGCAGTCTGTTCCAGGGCTCAGCCACTCTCTCTGTGAAGTAATACTTTCTAACATTTCCCCTAACCCCCCCCACCTTCAGTCCATGCTCCCTAGTTCTTGTATCTACCTTCCCTGTAAATAAGCTCTTCCCCACTTTATTGATCCCCTTCACATACTTGAATGTTTCATTCATGTCCCCTCTTCCCCTTCTTATCTCCAGAGGATACAAATCCAGTTCCCTCAAGCTCTCCTCATATGCCATCCCTCTCAGCACATGCACCATTTTAGTGGCCCTTCTCTGCATCCTTTCCATGTCATATATGTCCTTTCTTAGATGGGGCCTCCAGAACTGTACCCCATACTCCAGGTGTGATCTGTGGTAATTTTTTTTAATGCCTGGAGATAAATAAACGCAGGCGCTTCCCTACTGACATGGAATCTATGGCAACATGGGGAAATTTGTCCAGAGTTGGGCTTTGCTTGGGCTGGAGGAGCCAAGGCAGACTACCACCTAGCTCCTTCTCTACCTCTGCCTCAGCTCATCAGGACTTGGTAGTCATGGTGCACACAGGGTCTGCTAGAATAAGACCTTCCCTTCTTTAAGACCTATAGGATGTGGAGTTCTTTTCCTTCTCTGTGAGATTTTTAAAAGTTGATTTTTCTTCATCAACCTTTTTCACACATGCCCTGTTTTGTCTCCAAAAAGAAAAAGACCTTCAAAGAAGAAATCTGTGGACTTACTGTGTGTGTCTTGTGAAAGGGAGATGACTCAAGTCAAGTAAACTATCTAACTGACAATGCATTTGCTAGAGCCCTAGAAGCAATGTCATTCACATCAACTGTCATCTGGATTGATATTATGCAGCTTCTAAACCATCCTTCACAGCATGTGCTTGGTGGGTCATTTCCTGCAAGGGCAAGCTCTCACGCACAGGCTTGTGTTCCACAATATCTGCTGGTAACATGCTGCATAGCTAATGTTGGCAGTCTGCCTCAAAAGCAACACTGATGTCAAGTAAGCCTTAAGAGCCATGTAGTCCAGTTTATCTCAATCCTTATTAGGTGGTGTATAACCGCTAGTGGGACTTTAGCGTTCTCACAGGCAGCAGCCTGGACCACTACCTCAGGATCAAGGTGGGCATACAGAAATCCAGAGCCTTCCTTGTTCACCTGTGATCCTTTTTCAACCTTCTTGTTGATGGCTACTGCTAAAAAGGATGTGGCTACCACCTTGGCAGTAGCCTTTTTAAGAAGTTATATGTATGGGAACTGACATCCTTCTTGAAGAACGTACGGGGGTACACTATGCTTAGGAAGGATAGAAAGGAGGGCAGAGGGGGTGGAGTGGCTATGTTCATTAGAGATGACATAGAAATTGCTAGGGTAGAAGAGGCAGAGGGAAACGTGGAGGCCTTATGGGTCACCTTACGATCCCCAGCAGGAGATAAGGTCAAGCTGGGTGTAGTATATAGGCCCCCCGGGATGAGTGATGTTCTAGAGGATGGTTTGCTGGACAACACCACTGCCCAGTGTGGACCAAAAGGGGAAGGAGTGGTGTTGATGGGGGACCTTAATATGCCAGGTACAAACTGGGGAACCATGTCCTCTAAGGTGGCCAAGGAGCAGAGGCTGCTGGACAGGCTTCAGGATGTGTTCTTAACACAGCATGTGATGGAACCCACAAGAGAGGGCATGTCCTGGACATGGTTCTGGCAGATGGGGATCTGGTAAGGGACATGGTTGTACAGGACCCCTGACTGGGAGCGACCACAATACTGTCTGGTTTCAAATAAGCATGGGGAGGAGGATCTAGGACACTGGCAATGGACTTCAGGGGGCAGACTTTGTGGGCATGGGAAATATTCTCAAGGATCACTTGAAGGGGATTACATCAATGACAAGTGTGGAAAGGAGATGGGAGGTCATAAAACGGGGACTTCATGAGGCAGTCAGGATCTGCGCTAAGTTGAAACGTAAGGGAGCAAGGTCACATAAACCATGCTGGTGGTCCAGTGAGGTACAGGTAGCAGTCAGAGAAAAGAAGGCAGCCTACAAAAATGTAAAACAATAAGAGGGATAGGGATAAGGAAGTGTACCATCTTGCATCTAGAAAAGTCACCGAGTGGGAGGGAGCAAAGTCCAGTAAAGAACAGAAGGGCTGGCGAGGGGATACATGGAGGGGAAAAGGGTTCTTCCGGTACATTGGGAGTGGAGAAAACTAAGGGCCATCTCAGCAGATTGAGATCAGAAGGAGGGTGGGTGGAAGAGGCGAGGACCAGGCAGAGTATTTAATGAGTACTTTGCCTCTGTGTTCACTAGGGAGGGGGATGGGATATCTACAAAGCAAGGCACAAAGGGGATAGAAGTGGCAGTAAGTGGGATCAGGGGAGAAACAGAAATAGAGCAAGAGGGAGGGGGAGGTACCCCAGGGGTGTCACATCTGGATAAGGATAAAAAGGCCAGTAAGGTGGAGGGGACGGATGATGCTATCTCCGCCAAAAGGGTGTGGTTAGCACTCAAGGTCCTAAAGAAAGACAAATCTCCTGGGCGGAATTGCATTCATCCGAGAGTACTATGGGAATTGGCGGACATACTGGCTGCACCCCTGGTGGAGCTCTTCAACAGGTCACTTGAGACAGGGAGGGTACCTAGGGATTGGCGAGAGGCACATGTGGTGCCAATCCATAAAGGGGGTCGAGGAAGTACCAGGTAACTATAGACCCATCAGTTTGACCTCGGTGGTGGAAAATTAATGGAGAGTATACTAAAGGAACGATTGGGGGTGTACTTGGAGGAGGTGGGAGGTCTGGATGATCGGCAACATGGGGTTTGTGCCAGGTAGGTCATGTCAAACCAACCTTGTGGAGTTCTGAATGGGTAACATCAGAACTGGACAGGGGAAAGCCTGTGGATGTATTATTCTTGGACTTCAGCAAGGCGTTTGACTCTGTTCCCCAAATGGTCTGGTGGAGAAACTGATGGGGTTAGGAGTAGGCCCTTTGATGGTCAGATGGATTGAAAACTGGCTAGCTGGGCGCACCAGAGGTAGTGGTCTGTGGGGAGCTCTTGAACCTAGAGAGGTTGGTAGTGTGGGGTGCCGCGGAGCTCTAGGTCCTGGGTCCGATCCTGTTTAATGCATACATATCGGACATCAGGAGGGTATAGGGTGTGAAATGGGTCTCTTCGCGGATGACTCCAAGATGGGAGCAGTAGTGGAGGGAAAAGAGGGGAGGTTGGCCCTGCAAGGGGACCTGGACACCCTGGAAAGCTGGGCTCACACATGGAAATTAAATTTCAATATCACCAAGTGCAAGGTGCTGCATCTTGGTCGGGGAAACCCTAAACACAGGTACACCCTGGGAGGGGAGGCACTGGAGGCCTCAATAGGGGAAAAAGACCTAGGGGTCATGGTTGATGCATGTATGAATAACTCTGAGCAGTGCAGGAGAGCGGCTAGCAAGGCAAACAGGATGTTGGGATTCATCGTAAGGGGGATCACCTCTAGAAGCAAGGAAGTGATTCTGCCGCTGTACAATGGACTGGTTAGACCACACCTTGAGTACTGTGTACAGTACTGGAGACCACACTTGAAGAGGGACATGCAGCTCCTGGAGAGGGTACAGAAGAGGGCAACTAAGATGATACCAGGGCTAGGGGATTTGACGTATGAGGACAGACTTAAGGAGCTCTGCCTGTTTTCACTGGAGGAGAGGAGAGACAGGGGGGACATGATTGAGGTCTTCAAATACCTCAAGGGAATAAATAGGGTAAACAAGGAGGGGATCTTTAGACTAAAGCAGGGAGGTATCACCAGAGGGCATGGTTTGAAGTTGGAAGGTGGAAGGGTGAGGGGAAAAGGAGGAGGTTTTTCACTGAGAGGTGGTGGACCCTTGGAATGCACTGCCTGGCGAGCTGGTTCGAGATCCACAGTGGAGGGCTTCAAGAGAGGGTGGGACAGACACAGAAAGTGGATGTATCAGATGATGGCCTGTCTCAGGGGGGTGAGAATGGATGATAGGGGTTTCTGGAGCACAAGGGATGGGAGGGCCTCGGCACCCAGCTAAGGATCTAAGGTTTGAGCAGACTCGATAGACCGTAAGGCCTAATCTGCTGGCAAATAGTATGTTAGTAAGTCAACCCCAACATGCTCATAAATTCTACTTTCTATATATCCCTTTCTCTTTCTGTGAATGGTAGGTTCCACATACTAGTCATCTGGTCTACAAATGCGAGTATGAGATAAAATCCTCAATGACTCTGGAAGGAGAACTGGAGTACTATTCTGGGGACACATCAGGCCCAATTGGTTACTACTCCTCTTTCACCTCCTCCACATAATCTGGTTCCACATTCTGGGGTTGAGGAGGGGGCAGTGGGACCCATGCAGCCTGCATTGTCTTGAAGACTGCCGTATTTTCCTATAAATCTATGGTAACTGCCTCCCACCCCAGTGAGGCTGTTCAGCTCTGAGATGAGCTGTGACTTGGTCTCCGCCCACTAGGACTGGAGGATGGCCCGGATAGCCGCCCGAGGCTGAGGAGGTGGCGGAGGGGGCTGGTAGATGGGATGAAACCCCGGCATCAAGTACCCTGATGTATGATACCTGTGCATTGGATAACCCAGCAGGGAGTAAGCCGGCGCATACCCAGGCGTCAGAAAGCCTGATGTCGAGTGGCCCGTTGGGAGGGTAACTGGGCAGAGGGTAGCCCGACAGAGGCCCTGATGGGGGTACTATAGGACCAAATGGGGGACCCTGAGGGAGCCTAAAACGTGGCTCAGAAGGACCTGGAATGACAGCATCAAGCACTGGACTGGCGGGCAGAAAGCACGGCGTTGGTGCTGACAGTCCTGCCAGAAGAACCAGAGCGGAGGGGTCTGAAAAGTTGCCCAGAGTATCCGATGTGACGTCTGGATGTGACCCGACAATGATGTTGCCTCACGGACGACCCCCTGTCCTCTGGCTACCTCTGGTCTGGGGAGGACGGAGAAAGCTCCACAAAGTGAGAGGAGGGGGTATCCCGGCAGGGGGGACCCAACCAGGGAAGGCTGCGTTGAGACCAGCAGCTGGCTCATGTCTGGCTGGACATTACTGGGTCCAACACCGGGACCCAACGTGAACCTTTTGGCTGGGTGGTCATCGAAGGACCCAAAAACTGGCTTATCGATCGTGTCCATGCAGGCACCTGAGTCACCAGTGCCTGACTTATTGGCCCCGGCCGGGTGCTCGTCGGGGTGTCTGATGAGTGACTTATCGGCCCCGCCTGACTGCTTAGATCCCTTGGAGGAAATGTGTCTAAGAGTGGCGGAGGCCTAAGACTCAGCTGAGGTGCCCAAGGCCACCTTGATCAGTGGTAGCGGGGGAACCAAGGGTTGCTCCTGGGAAGGTGGGGCAGACTTGGCAGCAGCAGTGGTCTTCCCAGAGGAAGAAGGCCTCTGGTCACCTGAGGGCGGTGCAGGTGAGAAGGAGACCTATCCTGGTGCATTTACTTGTCCCTCTTCTTCTTGTATTTGTGGGAGTCAGCAGGAGAGGATGAAGTGCTACTCAGCTTCTGCAGCTCCTTTTCCATGGTGGCCATCTCCTTTTTTAGCAAGTGGGCCTTGTGGGCCTGCTGGCAGTGCTTCCGTGTGGCCTGGTTGAAGCTCAGGCAGGCCTCACAATCCTTGATCTTGTGCTCCGGGCCTAGGAAGAAAAGGCACACAGCATGAGAGTCCTTATGCAGGAGCTGCGAAAGGAATCGCACTTGTTTCTATGTGACGCGACGGAAGACGGAGAAGATATATACAAAAATTAAGTTATGAATAAAGAAAAGAAACAACAGATACCCATCCAAGAAATGGCGGTCGAACTGAAGCAAGGAATCCACGAGGTCCTACGTACACAAGTTGACGACGGGAAAGAACTGGAAGGTGGACATGGGGACTGCCCACTTTATAGTGTCACGCTGACGCTGGTCATGTGATGTCAGGTGGGCAGTACCCCACCAGGCACTGCTAGCTAAAGTTTCCATGTGGTCCTGACGCCAGGGGGCACAGTCCTCAAGGTTATTAACTACTGCAAGAGCCCTCTCGAAGTAAGATCAGACTATTCCAACCGTCTTTAAATGACTTTAGCAATGCATTTCTAGTTAGGCATAATCATTAGGGCTTGTTCAAATCTCCCTGATTTTAATGGTAAAAATCAGAAGCTCTCCCCCATTTGAGGAGTGCTGACTTGGAACCTCTGGCTTTCTGTCATGCCCAACTGACTGGACACAGTGCCAAAATCATTTTAGGCTGCTGCACCTGAGAGAAAAATTACAACTGTTAAACAATTTAAGACAGAATTAAAAATATAAATATTTTTAGTCAATTTAAAATGGAATTTCCCAAACCAGGAATCACTGTAAATCGCAGTTTTCTCCATTCCAGTAACCGCTGTGGAACCAAGAAAAAACACTATTTCATATCAAATACAGTAAAAACTACCTAAACTAACACTGAGTATCGAATAACTTAATATAACCGTGTTTCCCCAATGGGAAAAAGAAGACGCCAGTAATAATAAATTAATAGTAATGTTTTTATTGTTTGAGCAAAACTTAGCAACAAGGACTGGATCAGGACTCTAGGGCATCTGGACTCTTCAGCAGGGAAATAAATATGCCATCTGAATGCTAGTGGGAGCATGAACACAGTGCAGAGACTGAACCTGAATATTACAAAGTCCATCTCCTGGGCAACGACTCAGGGCTGAGGCTGCTGCAGATTGTATAACATCACTAGTAAACTTGTTAGAACAGTTTTAAAATGAATATTTCTAAAATTAATTCCAAAAGTGGTTCACATATGAGGTATAAATTGAACTTGCAATGGGTAGAGTGAAAATAACACACTTAGTTTTGTTTGTTGGGGGGGCGGAGCTGCCATAACTCACTCATAGAAATAATTATTTTGTAATATATGGAGATGGCCATATAATACTATCCTACACCATACAAAAAAATCCTAGTAATAGCACAGTACCCAAAGTGATAATAACATCGTTGACAAGTGATAATACTATTGTTCAGAACTCGTAATACTATTGTTCGAGCTCTCAACGATAGTATTATCACCAAACCTGAAGAGCGCAGCCTCCAAACACTTCAGTGCCACAGGCCTTTTCCAGACATCCCCGTGGCAACCTCTTACCATGTGTGGTGACATTTAGAAAACTACGCCTCTGATTCGGCGTCGTTTCTCTGTGGGTGGGCAAAACCGTTGAAAAAACATGGCGCCCGTCTCTCGCTTAGCGAGAGAAAATCGTCCCTTCGCTCCAGTACCACTGCTTTCCTACATAATAAAGCTGGCTAATCCTACCTACAGCGAAGGAAAACATCAACTTAAGGTAGGACTGTGTACCAAACAAAACTCGATCACGAGAGACAAGGAGCGAGTGAGCGAGCAGGTGTGACACAAAGGGATGGGGGTGGAGGTGGAGACAGTCATTGTCTGACTTCTCACTTCAAGAGAGCCTGCCCTCACAGTACTACAGAAATAAAACTCTCCTCCATATATTACAAAAAATAAAATATAGGTGAGTGTCTATTACTCGGGAGAAATACCATCTCGAGGTTCTGGGGACAAAGGAACCTCTCGAGCCTCGCTCTCGAGGTTTCCTTGTTCCCAGAACCTCTCGATGGTATTACTCCCTTGTAATAGATACTCACCTATCTATTATTCTATTTATTTTCACTCTACTCATTGCACATCATATATATTATTTTAGTCTTTGGTGACTGGGTAAGGCCCACTAGGCACAAGTGCCTGTTTTTAGGGACGGCCTGGGAGCACTGCAAATTGCATTAATGCACATGTTAGGGTTTCAAAGCTTCAAAGCCACAAAAGACTGGAAATGTGGTGTTAGGCAGGTCACTGAGAACAGAATACAGCAAAGGATGAAACCTTACAGTACCACAGACTTGATGGGCAGGGTAGGGGAGGGACACCTCCCATGAAAACTGGGACCTACTACTCTGGTAGGAGCCAGACCATTTGACAGACTGGCCCCAGTAAACTTTTCTAGTAGGAGAGGGTGAGCAACAGTGCTGAAAGATTTAGCTATGCTAACAATGACTCCAGACATGGTATGTCTCAGAACCATTCCTTTCAGTATGGAATCAGTGAGATGCAGCAGAGTGTGACAGTAGAGTGTAATTTTCTAAAGTTAGACTGGTACGGGCTAAGAATGGCAGAGGAGTTCAGAAAAGGGTTAAATCTGAAGACTACCAGATTCTCCTTGAGCTTTGCTAGAGAAGGGGAGGAGGGACAGAGGGCAGCAGTGACTGGGGGCAGCAGAGACATCTCCTTTCTTTAGGGGGATGACCTTATCCTTGTTCTACGCCTCAGAAACAGTGGCCATTAGGAAAGAGAGATTAAGGAATTAAGGAGGTCAGTAAAAGGGAAAGCTATAGTGGATGGAAAAGCGAACCGAAAAAAGAAACAGTCTTGTTCTGATTGCAGTTCGTATATGCATTATTAAATTTAAAAAAAAAAAAAAACACAAAACAGGACTGTTCTAGCTTTAATAAAGCTTTAAACAGATCCAGTTCACTATAAAGCCCAGTTTGTTGTTTTCCGCATGAGTTGCTGATACTGAGAGCCGCAGTATTGCTAGGTGCGGTCCCTTTTTGTTCTCGAAAGTTATCGCAAGGACCGAGACACACAGTACTATAGGATCAAGTCTATCAGATCTGTTACCTCTAGAGGGACGGAGAAAAAGAAAAGCAGAGAGGGTAGCAGAGGAAGCAGCGGGGAAGAAGAAGAAAGCTTTTAGCTGATTGTTTTGTGAGGGCACAGTTAGGCCCAAACCCTTCCCACCCTCACCCCACCCACCCTGGAAAAGTTCCTTTATACCTGGGGTTCTGACATCATTTCCTCAAGAGGGCAAGGTGCATATCACTGCCATATCCTCTTTAGCACACTGCACTGACAATATAAGCATACACATTATATAAATACATATATTTCTATATAACAAACCAATCACTCACACACACACACAAAAAAAAACAAAACTAAACAAGGTAGACAGTTATGTGGGAAGTAGTGCAATGTAATGGCTGTGGGGCAGCAGTCTTCCAGGAGCCTTTCTGGAGGCTGAGATGCTGCCCTGTTTGCAGACAACTATCTGCCCTGAGGGAGGAAGTTGCCCATCTTCAGGCTGCACTGGACAGCAGCAAGGGAACCCCCTCCATCCAGGGAGCACAAGAGCCACCACCACTACCTCAGAGGTTGCGAAGAAAGCACAGCAGTTGGACCACAGTGGGTTCAGGGAGAGTAAAGGTGATGGAACAGAGGCACACCCAGTCAGCTGTTCCACTCCACAATCCATACACCATTCTGGGGGAGCATAGTTCCCTTATGGATGCACCCGCAGAAGAGACTAAGGAGGGTGCAGACAACTGTCACAAGGGAGGCCCTCAGGAAGGGGGCAGAGGGCACCACAGGGAAAGAAAGCAGCTCCTGGTGGGGGACTCAGTTATTAGGGGATAGAACTGGGGGAGCAAGGAAAACTGAAGTAAGGTGCCTGCCTGGTGCCATGGCTTGGAGGGACAGGAAGCGCATCCTTAGGATCACAAGAACAGTTGCACAGGAGTCTGAGCTGGACGTCATTATCCACCTAGGGACAAATGACTTGGCTCATCATGAGATTAGAGCAGTGCAGAAGGACTTTGTAGAGTTGGGGAGGGGCTTAAGACAAGTAGCACACACAGTATCCTTCTCAGAGGTGCTGCCTGTCAGTGGCATGGATGAGGTGAGGGTACTTTGCACCATGCAGTTTAATGAATGGTTGAAAAAATGGTGTGGAGCACAGGGGTTTGGCTTCATTGGGGACTGGGGTTCCACCTGGAGGGACACCAGCCTATACTGGCAGGATGGTCTGCATCTGTCCAGGAAGGGAACAAGTCTTTTGGGCAATCAGTTTAAATGCTTCATTGGCAAGCTTTTAAACTAGTCAAGGGGGGAGGCACTGATAAGCAGCAGGAAAATCCCAGCCTCCCCCTACAAAACAGGGTACTAAATGAGAAAAAGACCAAGGTAGAAAGGTCAGTGGGGGATGCTGCTACAGAAGGTAAAGCCATCAAAAAATGGAGAGCAATGAGTACCAATGCCCGTAGTCCAGGTAACAGGCTTCCTGAATTAGTGGCCTTGATGAAGGAGGAACATCTGGATATCGTGGCAGTCACAGAAGCATGGTACACACAGAAACATGACTGGGACGTAAACATACCAGGATACACTATCTACAGGAAGGACAGGGAGGGTAAAAGAGGAGGAGGAGTAGCTCTCTACATAAGAGAAGGAATCAAAGCAACAGAACAAAAGGGTAAACAGGAAGGAGAAGAAGCACTGTGGGTCAATTTGGAGGCAGGCAATGGCACCACAATCTGCACAGGGGTTGTATACAGACCCCCCTCTCAGGGGGAGGAAATGGACAAGGAAATGATGGAAAGTATACTTAGAATGGCAGATAAAGGGGAGATATTGCTGATAGGTGATCTGAATATGCCAGATGTTAACTGGAGTGCAGTTGCAGCAGCCACTTCTAAGAGTGGGGTTATTCTAGATGCCCTACAAGAGGCATGCCTTGGACAACTAGTATTGGAACCCACTCGAGAGGGAGCAATCTTAGACCTGGTCCTCTCAGATGGAGATGGAGAGAGGATCACAGATGTAGAAGTGGGTAGCCATCTGGGAACTAGCGACCATCGAACAGTATGGTTCACAATAAACACAGCAATAGAGTCAAGCCATATAAAGGCAAAAGTACTGAACTTCAGGAGGGCTGACTTTGTCAAAATGGGTGATGCCTAAGGAATGCACTAGCAAATGGGCAGGAAGGAGGGGTGGAAGAACAATGGGGAATAATAAAAACTGCCATCACAGAGGTAACAAGCCTTTGTGTGAAGCAAATAAACAAAACAAAATTATGTAAGAAACCACTATGGTTCTCAAAGGAGGTGGCAGTGAAGGTTCAAGAGAAAAAAGCATTCAGAAAGTACAAGGAATCACAGAAGGAGCAGGACAGAGAATTGTATCAGTTAAAGCAAAAGGAAGCTGGAAGGCAGTCAGAACAGCAAAGGCCGAACTGAGAAAAGATAGCCAACTTAGTTAAGAAGGGGATAAAACCTTTTTAGGTACATCAGGGAGCGAAGGAAGACTAAGGGAGGATAGTGAGGCTTAATAAAGGGAGGGGTGGGCAGAGGGTGACTGTGAAAAGGCAGAGATACTAAACAAATATTTTTGCTCAGTATTTACAAGCGAGGGAGGTACCTAAAACAAACAATAGAAACACTCTGGATACAGAAGTTGATACCAGCCCATTTACAGAAGAAAGGGTACTGAAAGAACTCTTAAAACTGAAGGTGGACAAAGCAATGGGGCCTGATGGGATTCGTCCCAGAATTCTAAAAGAACTAAGGGTAGAACTAATGACACCGCTGACTACTCTCTTTAACAAATCATGGGAGGATGGGGTTGTACCTGAGGACTGAAGGAGAGCAGATGTGATTCCTCTTCACAAAAGTGGGAGCAGGGCAGAAGCAGGAAACTACAGACCTGTTAGTTTAACCTCAGTGATAGGGAAAATGATGGAATCACTTCTGAAGTAAAGAACTCGAATACCCAGAGGCCAGAGGGGCACAGGACCCAAGGCAGCATGGATTCACAGCGGGAAGGTCATGCCAGACGAATCTAATAGATTCCTTTGACTGGGTGACCAAAGTAGTAGATCAGGGAGGGGCTGTGGACATGGCCTACCCAGACTTTAGCAAGGCATTTGACTCAGTCCCATACAAAAGATTAATATACAAGTTAGCCAGCCTTGGAGTGGGTCCCAAGATGATAGCCTGGATAAAGAATTGGCTGGAGAATAGGACACAGAGGGTAATAGTAAATGGAGTTCACTCTGAAGAAAGGGGTGTTACTAGTGGGGTGCCGAGGTTCAGTATTAGACCGGTCCTCTTCAATGTCTTTATAGCGACATTGCAGAGGACTGGAAGGAAAATATGTCTCTTTGCAGATGACACAAAGATCTGCAACAGAGTTGATGCACAAGGTGGGGTGGAAAGGATGAGAAAGGACTTGGCAAGGTTAGAGAATGGTCAAATGTATGGCAGCTTAGATTTAATGCTAAGAAGTGCAGGTAATGCACCTGGGAAACAAAAACCCAGGGGAAGAGTACACAATGGGGAGTGAGATACTAACAACAACAAAAATGGAAAGGGACCTGGGGGTAGTCATATCAGATGACTTAAAGGTGGGCAAGCAATGTGAGAGGGCAGTAAGGAGGGCTGGGGGATACTGGGATGCATAGGGACAGGCATCACCAGTAGAAAACAGGAAGTTGTTATCCCTCTGTACAGACAGCTGGTGAGACCCCATCTGGAGTACTGTGTGCAGTTCTGGAGACCCAATCTCCGCAAGGACATAGACAAGATGGAAGCTGTCAGAGGGAGCACTAAAATGGTGCAGGGTCTGCACCAGAAGACATATGAAGAGGCTAAAGGAGCTTAATATGTATAGTCTCGAGGATAGGAGGAGAGGGGGGACATGATAGAAACTTTCGAGTACCTCAAGGGAATCAATAAAGTCCAAGAGGGTAGCATCTTTCAAAAAAAAAAGGTGTGCAAGAACAAGGGGGCGCAATTTGAAGATGGGGGGAGGCAGCTCAGAGGTAATGTAAGGAAGTATTTTTTCACAGAGAGGGTTGTGGATGCATGGAACGGCCTTCCGGAGGAGGTCATGGCGTCAAAAACAGTGGTTGAATTCAAGCATGCATGGGACAGCCATAAGGCAATTCTAGGGGGTGGGGGTAGAAAAAAGTAGGCTGCTGGTTAACTAGGATCTGCAGCTTATCCATTAGGTAGGGAAATGGGCAGACTGGGTGGGCCAAGCGGTCCTTATCTGCCGTCAAATTCTATGTTTCTATGTTATGTTTCTTAGAGGGATGAGAAGGTGGGGAGGAGGGGAAGGGAGGGAACAGGGGAAGGAGTGGGTAGATACAGGTGCAGAAGAAGCATTTAAAGGAGGTAGCTACTTTAAGGGGATTAGAAACTCTGGAAGTTCCTAGTTTAAGGGCATACTTTAATCTAAAGCCTGACACTGGGTAACTGCACACATTGTGTGATCCCTGCTCTTCAGGTTATTCCCCAAATGAACATCTACATTCAAGAGCTGCTGATGCCTTAAAAAACTTTGAAAAACATAATTATTAGGTACAATTCAGCTTCCATTCCATATATAAAGATTCCTCCTCCCCAATATTTATCACTAAGGACATTTGCATGAATGCATAATCTTTATCCCTCAGGGTTCATCTATCTCTACAGCTGACTCCCTACTTCAAGACATAATCCTCTGTTGTGACATCACAGTTTGTTACCATGGGAGTAACTGTGATGTCACAAGCAGTGTATTATGACTTCAGGTAAGGAGACTGGAACAGGAATAGATGAACTCTTCAGGAGCAAAGACCCTGTTTTCATGCAAATGACCTCAGTAATAAATAACAGGGAGGAGGGATAGAGAGCTGATGTGAAATACAAGCTGGACTGCATCTAAATATTATGTTTTGGTAAAGTTTTCGTGAAGGCATCAGCTGCTCTTTAAGATCATCACTTATTCCCACCTGTAACATTTATTGCCCCCCCCCCCCCCAACTCAGGAATAATCTATCCAACTGAACTGGCACCTTTGATCCTACTGCACACTTTACCAGGGCAAACTGATCAGACAGGAACTGTCCAGGATTAACTTGATTCTGATGCACTAAAGAGAGCAGATCCTGTATCTCACCAGGCTTGTGGAACCTTCCCATTCATTTCAACAGGGAGCATCTTACCACACTTTCCTGGTCACAGAAGGCACTTGGCTATGTCTTGTGCTTCACAACCAACTTGGGCTTGGGGAACACCCTCTTGTGGGTTACTGCATATAAATAGTGGTGCCCAGCGTCAGGTCAGAGCATGACCATGGATACCCTAATACTACTGTCATACCGTCCTCAGTTGCAACTAGTTGTAATGCTTGTTGTTGCTCTGTGTCTGTTTTTAAATGTTATACATATGCATCATCTGCGGGACTGTGAAAGAATAAGCAAGTGGCATTTTACAGAAGCAGTGCTTCACTTGTATGGGCCACCACAAGTCCTTTAGCCTGTGGGCTCTTGTGCTCAGCTGACAAACTGCATGAACACAGGAAAGTGCAATCAGATTTCCTTAAAATTCCTCAACTGTTCTTCACTCAAAATATTGACATAACCAGACATGAGGGAACCCACAGTAATTTGCAACCTGACTGGCTAAATCAGGGTCACATGACTAGAGTTTATGTTAACTCTGTTGCTGTGCTAGCAATCAACAGTCTCTGAACTACAGTTGCAGCAACTGACATGGTCAGATAGTTTCTAAAATTTCTGTGATGTATCTAGAGAAATTCCATACCTACCTGCAGTACCACTGCAGGGCTACCAGATAGAATCACTTCTGAAATACTGTAAAATATCTGGAAATGTCTGACCATGTCAGTTGCTTCAACTGTACTGCCCTCGAACCAGTCAATCATCTGAGCAGGAGTAATGCATTCCTTAACCAGGCAGCTGATTTTTATGTTTGCTTGCACGCATGTGCAAGAAACATAGTGCCATCATCGGAGATTTCGGAGGTGTGTCACCTCCTCCTCCAATTCAGTCAGTGTGCTGGCAGGCGCGGCCCCTGTAAGCCAACGCATGATGGAGCTGTCTATGACACGCTCCAAAATGCAGTGGCATACAGTTGAAAGGGGAGCGCTACGCTTGGTGATCAGCAGCGATAAGCTCATGCGCAGCTCCCCACCGCGTGCAGCGCGATGCGCACGCGGCGTCGCCTTCTGCCGCACTGTATAGCCGACGGGGTGCCCAATCCCGTCGGCTGTATTCCCCGCCCCAAAGGCTTCAAAATGCCGCTGGGTGCCCACCCCAAGCGTGGCAGCAGCTAATATAGCCGGCGGGGTGCCCAATCCCGTCGGCTCCACAGTCCTCCACTCCCAGTAATAAGTGCCACGCTGGGAGCCCACCCCAGCGTGGCAATCTATCCTTAGGCGGCGGGGTGCCCAATCCCCGTCCGGCTGAACGCCCCACAACCATTCTTGTGCCATGCTGGGAGCCCACCCAGCGTGGCAAGCGATCACGTCGTCCTTTTGTTGTAGTTTTACCTGTAAAGAAAAAATGGTCCAACGTAGTCTCCCGCCCCCTCCCACAACCGCACCCCACCCACTGCACCCAGCCTCCCACCCCCCTCACCCCATACTTACCTCTGGACCTCGGCGCGATGCTCTTGGTGGACCGGAAACGCCTGCACTCTTCAAAGCCGACCCAGAACTGAGGAAATGCCGTAAGCTGTATAATGGGCTAGATAGGGGTTTCAACTGTTGCATATCTCAGGCATTTTGGGACTTTTGCACCAAATTTTCAACATGGGGTTTTGGGACCCCTTCTCATGAATGATGTCACTGTCATGCGGTATTGGGCCCGAAGGGTGATTTCTCACAGTCACTGCGAAATCAGCCGCCCGGGCCTGAGCATCGCCATCATTGTTTATCGATCATGAAAGGATCTAAAGCTTCTCGATAATTATATAATCAAAATGACTTTTCTGGCGTCAGTTGCGCAGTTCCTACGCAGGCTCGTAAGTTCGCGAATTTTCAATATTTTCACTCCAGATTTTCAACATTGCCATTTTACCACACCTTCTTATGAGCAGTACAGCTGTCATTTTTCACATCTCACCCAAAATGTGTTTCCGCCCATGTAGCGCACAATGGCAGAGTCGGTGTGCGAAATCAATGTACTGGACAAATTGAGAAAATCACAGTGACACTGTTCATGAGTAGATGTCTTAAAATGGCTATGTTGAAAATTTGGGGAAAAAAGTCCTAAAAATGACTGTTTTATTTAGTGCATTACTAGTTCCTACGCACCGTAAGGTCGTAATTTTCAATATTTTCACTCCAGATTTTCAACATTGCCATTTTACCACACCTTCTTATGAGGTAGTACAGCTGTCATTTTCAATCTCACCCAAATGTGTTTCCATACATGTAGCGCACAATGGCGCAGTCGGTTATCGAGATCAATGTACAGGACAAATTAAGAAAATCACAGTGACACTGTTCATGAGGTGAGGTGTTAAAATGGCTATGTTGAAAATTTGGTGAAAAAATTCAAAAAATGACTGTTTTTGGCGTCGTTACAGTTCCTATGCTGCGTACGTAAGTTCGCGAATTTTCAATATTTTGACTCCAGATTTCCAACATTGCCATTTTGCCACACCTTCTTATGAGAAGTACAGCTGTCATTTTTCACATCTCACCCAAAATGTGTTTCCGCCCATGTAGCGCACAATGGCGCAGTCGGTGTGTGAAATCAAAGTATGGGATAAATTAAGAAAATCACGGTGGCACTGTTCATGAGCAAAGGTCTTAAAATGGCTATGTTGAAAATTTGGTGAAAAAATTCCAAAAAATGACTGTTTTACGAGTGTGTGTTGCGCAGTTCCTACGCAGGCTCGTTAGTTCGCAAATTTTCAATATTTTCACTCCAGATTTTCAACATTACCATTTTACCACACCTTCTTATGAGTAGTACAGCTGTCATTTTTCACATCTCACCCAAAACGTGTTTCCGCCCATGTAGCGCACAATGGCGCAATCGGTGTGCGAGATCAATGTACAGAACAAATTAAGAAAATCATAGTGGCACTGTTCATGAGGTGAGGTGTTAAAATGGCTATGTTGAAAATTTGGTGAAAAAATTCCAAAAAATGACTGTTTTATGAGCGTGCATTGTACAGTTCCTATGCACGCTGTGAAGTTCGCGAATTTTCAATATTTCCACTCCAGATTTTCAACATTGCCATTTTATTAAACTTCCTTATGAACAGTACAGCTGCAATTTTTCATATGTTGCCCAAAATGTGTTTTCGCACATGCAGTGCACAATGGTGCTGTTGGTGTGCGAAAGCAATGTTTAGGACAGATTAAGAAAATCATAGTTACACTGTTCATGAGCAGAGGTCTTAAAATGGCTATGTTGAAAATTTGGTGACAAAAGTCCATAAAATGACTGTGTTACGAGTGAGCATTGCGCAGTTTCCACGCACCCTCGTTAGTTCATGACTTTGTAATATTTTCAGTCCAGATTTTCACCAGTGACATTTTTCCACACTTCCTCATGAACAGTACAGCTGTCATTTTTCACAATATGGCTGAAGTGTGTTTTCACACTTTCGGTGCAGAGATGCGTGGTCGCTGTGGGAAATCATTGGCACAGATAAAGAAAATCACAGTGACACTGTTCATGATCGGAGGCACCAAAATGCCTGAGTTGACAATCTGCTGTAAAAAATCCCCAACCTAATTATATTACGGGTGTGCGTTGCACAGTTTCTATGTACACTCGTGACTTCACCATTTTTTTAAATATTTTTACTACAGATTTGCAACATAGCCATTTTTTACACCTCCCCATGAAAGAGTACAGCTGTCATTTTTACATCCTGTTCGAATGTTTTGCACCTGTGGTGCTAAATGCCGTAGTCACTGTGCATAAGCAGCTACAACAAACTGATATTCCCCCTGTTCATGAGGTGGGGTCACAAAACAAACATGTTGAAAATTTGGAGTGAAAATACCAACGAATGCCTGAGGTATTAGGGTTTTCAACTAGAACGCCCAACCCTATAGAGAATGACAGGCATCAGGGGTGTGACTTGGGATTCTTGCCTGTGATGCTCATACCATTCCACACCCTGCAGTCAGTGAGAGGCATCGAGGTATGCCTTGGACTCTTCGGCTCCAAACTTCACCCCATTCTCCTATATCGCACCCATCTCACCATATTTCCTAATGAAATGGGGTGCGCATAAGGGCCAAAGACCACAAGGAACACCGTGACACTTGTCAGTCTCTGCAGGGTGGGGTGTGGTGAAATGGCGTGGCCGTTATGCCTGACGACCCAAACGCACACCCCAATGCCTGTCACTCTCTGCAGGGTGGTGGTGGGGTTGGCTTCAGTTCAATACTTCACTGCCATTCCTATTATGCAGCTCTGTAACTTCTACACTACCACTGCCAATGCCAGCAAGCAAACATTCGGCATTGACAAATGCTTGTTAGTTTTGCATGCCAAAGGCAAGGAAGGGACTTGGATGGGGTAGAACATTTAAAAACATCCATTCCACGGTATCTAGTATACATTATTTAGTTTCTTAATATTTTCATAGCAGGTTTTTGCAATATAATAGACACAGAACCATGGACAATTACATCAGAGATAGACCAATGGCCCATCCAGTCTGTCTGTAGTTCCCAATCAACACCCCCCCCCCCCGAGATCTATTTTCAATACAGGGTACTAGCCTTCAGTATACACATGCAATTCCACTCCCTACTACCACAACCTTTATACTCTTCTATTCTTCACTCCACTGTCCTCTGTTGATTCACTTATCCTATCTCTGTCTAAGCTACCTATTAATAATTATGTTTTGTTCTGGCCATGCCTTATGATGACACATTCCCCTATTGCCAGCTTCTTGGTCTACCCTAGTCTCCTCCTCTACTATTACCCACCTAACCCAAATTAGCATACTGTCACTTAAATCTGAGATATTCACAATTTGTGACTTGCAGATGATACTGCTGCAACATTGTTTGTTCTATGCTATTGGCTGATTCTTGTATGCTGACTTTTATGTATCAAATTGTCCCACTGTCATTAGATATGTATCCCTCATCTTTTGTATTTTGTCTGAGATTTTATCATAACCAGGTCCATCTTGCAAATGAGCTCTGCTCAATGATGTTTGCCTGGATAAATAAAGATTTTGTTTGATTGATTGACTCCATCTCAGCTGTACTTAAAACCAGTTATGGTTTTGGCACTCACCACCTCAACTGGCAGACTGTTCCAAGGTTCCACCCCCATTTTCTGTAAAAAATAACTTTCTCAAATCTCTGCTGAATTTCCCTGCTGTCAGTTTCCACTTGTGCCCCTATGTCCTTGAACTTTGTCACTCATACTAACCAGTTCCTTACAGTTCACCTTGTTTATTCCTTTGAAGGTCCACATCTGTTGCCAGGATTTCTGCAAGGGGGGGTCCTTTTCTTGCAACTGTGAAGGTCTGTTGCCAGGATCTCTGCGGGGGGGTCCTTTTCTTGCAGCTTGTGACTTTTTCAAAAAAACTGTGGGGGCTGCTAGGCCCTCGGAAGCCCTGGGGTACTAGATGCTCTGTGGTACATTCTGAGGTTTATTTTTAAGCTGCAGAACTCATACCTGAGTTTTCCCCTACCCCTTGCTCTAAGGAAAATTATTATTAGCTGGATGGCTGCAAGGTGAATACATATATGTATTCACTACCTGAGGCTAGCAAGATGCTGATATCAACTGTACCTGAGGCACAGAGTCTGCAGCTGTGGTTGCCCTGGGTAGTGTACTTACCTAAGGTAAGTGCCCTGATAGTGCTAGTTAACATCCAGAACGACGTTTTGCATAGTGCACTTACAGAGAGGACTCTGCCCTGCGCTATGAGTGCACCCTTGTGTGTAGTGCAATTCGATGGCAGCACAATGGAGTGCACTTGAAGTGCCATGTGAATGACTATCCATTAAGGTTCCTCATTTACAGTTTAAAGGGACACCATCAACCCTTTTTGCATCCTATTATTTCTACATGAACACCCACATTTTATGATTGCTTACCTTCTCTAAAATTCATTGATATTGCTGGTTGTTTTGTTTGTTTCCTTTCTAAGTAGAAACGAAATGTATAGTAATGGTGTAATTATAACCAACCTTGTTTTGTTTTTTAAATCCCCAATCAACTCTAACTGCGTACTTCTTGAACACTGCAAACACCCTCAGACAGTGCAGCCGCTCATGATACAATAGTCTCCTCTCCTCCCATTGTGTCATGAGTGGCTAGACTGTGCTGGGGTGTTTCCAAATCCAGGAAGGAAACAGTGGGAGTTGATCAAGCATTGTAACCAAACGTATTTCTGTGGTAACACCAGTATGGTGGGTAGTCTGTTTTTCACTTCAAAACAGAAAAAAAAGAATTAGAATCAAACTACCAGACACATCAGCAATCTCTACAGAATGAGACCAATCATAACATGTCTTTAAACCATAGACAATTTGATGCCTAGACAGTGACCCTTTAAACTTGTTTCCCACTTTTTTCTCCAAAGTAATAACATTATACTCATTTTACGGTATGTGACAATAATCAACTGCAGCACATGGGATTGTGCAGAATTAATATACTTCCTGAGTTGCTGAAGGCACTCAGACTTTAGTCTCAGGTCTCGTAATCCATCGGGGTATTAATTCTGCATGACCCCATAACCTTTTGTGGGGTTATTGCTTACTTTCCCCATTTTTGTACTGTTGGAACATCTATTATATAACGGGGTTCAAATAATTAGAGCTACTGGATCCATCTCCACTTTAAAGAAAATAGATTTTGACAGCAGAAAAGGACCTCTAAGTCCATCCAGTTTGCCCTTTGTCTCCGCCTATTCCGTGACCACTTACCCTAGTAGGTCATACGTGTCACTTCCTCCCCCTGTTCCTCTATGTAATATGCCCCTGTGCCTATCCCATGCAAGCTTGAAGCTCTCTAGTCTTTGCCCCCGCTACCTCCTCTGGCAGGCTACTCCAGTCATCCACCACCCTTTCCATGAAGAAATATTTCCGCACATCTCCCCTAAACTTCCCCCTCTTAACTTCACTGCATGTCCCTTTGTTCTAGTGCCTTTATTCCTCTGAAACAGACCCTCCACTTGCACCCTGTTCACTCCTGTGAAGTACTTGTAGGTTTCAGTAATTTCCCCTCTTGTTCTCCTCTCTTCCAGGGTGTACATGTTGAGTTACTGCAGCCATTCCTTGCATGGCTCCTTGTGCAACCCCCTCACCATTCCTGCTGCTCTCCTCTGTACTGCCTCCACCCTTTCAATATCCTTGTGGAGGTGGTGGTCTCCAGACATGGACACAGTATTCCAGGTAGGGCCTCACCAGTAAGCAATACAACAGCAGCACCACCTCCTTCCTCCTGCTAGAAAACCCTCTCCCAATGCACCCCAGCATCCTGCTAGCCTTTTCCACTGCTTTGTTACACTGCCGCACTACCTTGAGGTCATCAGATATGATGACCCCTAGGTCAGTTTCTTCCTTGGTGACTGTAAGGCCCACTTCTCACAAGCTCTGTGAAGAGTCTTAAAAACAAACACATCTTTTCAGTACCAAAACAAACTTAACATCAGAAGACCACATGTTGAAATGATAGCCTAGAACCAGCAACGTTTCAGCATACAAAGGTGCATGTTCAACTCCTTTACATTAGATTTCATTTTTCTTTAAAATAATTTATCAGGGATTTGCACTCATTTCAACAATGGCTTTTTTAAAGAAACAACGGTCCCACTTCTCAGTCACCACAGTGAGTGCAAAGTGGTACATTTTCGACCCAATAAAGGCACTTGCTCAATGAGGTCACAAACTAATTCTTATACCTGAAAAGTCCTTGGCAAGTGAATTGGAAGGAATGTGGGTGTACACAGGGCCATATTTATAGTATTGCAGCTCCCATAACCTAGGTAACAGGATGCTGCACTTTCACCGAGTTACCAGTGGCAACTAGGTGAGACCACTTGCTACTGAGTGAGCTGGGGAGAAGGGAGAACGACAGGGCCATGCTGGAAGAGGTGACCACTGGGCAGCAATGATGCCGGTGGGGAGGGGCTTGCTAATGGTAGCAGGGGAGAAATCAAACTGCAACAGTAATGGAGCACACTGCATCAAGCTATGGGTAGTACAATGGATGATGAGCACTGCATTTACTGATTGGGGAGGTGCAGCAGTATGGAGGACTTGTATCAGCTGACTGTGATGTCATTATACACTACTGACTGCTTGGAACATGGTGAGGTGGGAGGAGGTATCCTGAATCCAACACAGAATGGAGTAATGACCCAGTCAACGGTAGAGTTATTTACTTTATTCCAGATCCATCATAATAATCAGGCATCCTAGATGCAGTTCAATGTTTTGGGGTCCTGTCACCTCTGTCCATTTTTTCAGGACTCTATGTATGATATTCTTTCATACAGTGGCCTTTAACTCCTGTTCTCGTGGTATTACTCTGTTATACGTTTTCTACAGCAAACCACTCTTTTGCTCTCTCAGTAACTTATAATCCTTAATAAAGTTTTAGTATCAAAGCAGCTGCGCAACTAAACTGTACCACTATGCACAGTTGGCTGACAGGAGGGCCATAGGAAGACTGATACTTTACTAAAACATTATGAAGGACTATAAACTACTGAGTCAGTGACTGAGGCCTTGTGGAGCAGTTCCCGCCTGGTTTCTGTTTACTTTTGCAGGTTAAGTGGACCACACTGGCTTTGGTGTTTAAAAGTTATCCTTGGACACCAGGAAGTGCTTAAGGCATGATGAGGAAAGCCACTTGACTTGGAACAGAGGGAGTGAGTGGGGTCCTGTCGATACACTGTAGCACTGCTACAAGTGCCAAATCTGAAAGCACTTGCTCTTGATAGTGCCCACTAACATCTGGATTGGCACTTGGCATAGTGCTGCACTTACAGAGATGACTCTGCCCTGTGCTATGAGTGCACCCTTGTGCATAGTGCAGCTGGGTGATGATGCAATAAAACAGGCTGAAATTACCTGTTTTGCACTGTCTCCAACAGCAAGTGAGAACTGTGCCCTATGTAAGCAATAATACCCAACAGTGTGGGCAGTATTGGACTATACCGGACCGCGCAGGAGTGTAATGAGGCCCAACACCACAGGCGCAGGGTCTTATAGCCCATGGAATGTCCTGTGTAGCGCAATACTCTCCACCCTGGAAGGTATTTTACACTTAGAAAATGGGTTTTGTCAGCACATACATAAAATGTTTAAGAAAAACTTCAAAATAGTTGTAAAAAGTCTGTAAAAAACAATAAACATTTTTTGTGTAAAGTAGTCCCATTCTGCTGGATATGCAGTAGAGAGAGCTATTGTGTTTTAGAGTTTTTTTCTCTGTGGCTACTCTGGTGAATGTGTTGCCCCCACCACCTCAAGCGTTTGTGGAGAAGTGCTTTTGCAGAGATTTCTGGTTTATTTGCCTTCTCCCTCTCCTTGTATAGTGATTGGTTTGACATTTTTTTTAACAGGTCTGAATATGAATCCTTGTGTGGCGTGCAGTTTGGCAGAGTGACTGCAGCATCAGACCCAGAAAAAACAACAGAGGAGGGTCACTGAAAGCCGTAGTGCTAAGTTTGCATTTTATTTCTACAGAGATCCAAAGGGTGACAGGGTTTCAATGGTGTTGGCATTAAAGTGACTTTTTTTTAAAAAACATTTCTTGTTTCCACAGTGTGAGCAGGGAGCAAATGCAGAGGGCATTCAGGAACCGTAGAGCGGTCACACTGCGGCCTGATAAGCAAGTACTGGCATCAGCCACGAGTTGTATGCAAATACGAACTGAAGAAAAGAGTTTTAAAGGTTTAAAATCAGGTACAACTATTTCATTTGTCTGTTTTCAATGTCAAGATGTAAGCGAGAGTAGGAGTGAGAAATCACACTAAGCGAGTAAAAAAATGGTGGCCATTCACTACTTTAAAATTCTATGAGGAACATTAATATGTGTAAAATGGCAGGTTGGCACAGGGACTAGTTATTTACTGGTCTGTGTTGCCAGATACCCACCCGCCTGTTGGGTGCTCCCCACCAATCAAGAAGCTGGGTTTCTCTAACCCACCAAAATGGATTAACACTTTTCAGAAGTTGTTAGATAATTATTAGGCTCTTTCCCAATTTGTGGACATTTCAGTATTAAAGCTGATGAAAAAGAAAACAGCACAAATCTTTTACACCAAGATAAGAAAATTGTTGTGACGACTGTAATATCAGACAACACAGTATATACAGGGTAACGAGGTACAATAAGAAATCCCCATATAATTTAATTTATCAACTCTAAAAGCCAGACTTCCTCTCCCCAACCTCTAGTTAAATCCACCTGTAATTTGTTTTTCTTTAAACTCTGCTAAGCTTATCCTGTGGTTTGAGTTTCAAGATGACCCAGTCAAACTGCCTAAGAACAGATAATGTCTGAACTTAGAACAAGGTCACAGGTATCTGAATCACCTACAAGGAAGCCGATGTTAGATAAAAAATCTGCCTAGTTCCCTATTCAATTCACATTCCTCTTTCTTGAGCAAAACCTAATCTTAGCACTGGACAAAAGAATAAAGTCCTATGTTCTCAGTTATCCCTACCGAGGTCTTTTAAAGTGCCTTCTACTTTGGTACAGGCAACAAATGTAATTGCCTCATAGCCTGCGGGTGTTCAGTTAACAAAAGGAGGTTTTTCGAATAAACCACAGGTGTTAACTTTCTTGATTAAAGTGAAATACGAGGAAAGGGTCAAAATATCATGTGACAAAGGGACAAAGTTATAATGAAATTTATTTCTTTGATTAGGCAAATAGCAGCTAATTAGAGAATAGCAAGAGGCCTACAAGTGCAACAGTTTTGTTCTATTCCTGAGTATTTCAAGAAAGGAACTGTTGAAGATTTTACCTTTTCCTAGTAAAAGCTTAATTTTTAAGACCAGTCACAGTAAGTTGAGAACATTTTTGTGCTTTTTGCCAGTCAATGACGACTCAGTTATACCTGATGTTTATTATTTCCTTTCTCAAAAAAACAATACAACATAAAAATCTAGTCCTAAAAGTCTACTTATTTAACTTTTTATAGCCAGCACTGTACTGGCTGAGAGAGAGAGAGAGAGAGAGCGGGTTGGGGGAGGAGGAGGAGGGGAGGGGAGAGAGGAGGAGAGAGAGAGCGGGTTGGCGGGGGGATGAAGGAGGGAGAGAGAGAGGGAGGGAGGGTGGGAAGAGAAAAAATATTCTCAGAGTAGATCTTCATAGAGGCCTGCTCTTTGGTCTTAAGTGCATAGGAACCAGAACTTTTGGGGCTGGCAGCCTCATATATAGCATCAGTGTGTAGTGCTATGCACACGTCGGCACCATAAATAGCTACACCAACTGCAAATATCTCAGTTCCTTTTTTCCCACCACTGTACAGCATACTACCTGCTGAGGGACCAGGATGTCTCATTGCTTCAAAAAGCTCTCCTGCTGAGATGTGTACTTTTTGACAGCTATTGTATTTTATCTATACTTACTAATATGTGTCATTTTACACCAATTTTACTCAGTTTTTCTCTATGTTGGGTGGCTGTTACTCCGCTCGCTGCAGAGAAACTGTTCAGTTCCATTATGCAATGACCGTTCTGTAGTATATGTAAACTTCATTTGGCATTGCTGTTTTTAGCAATTATTTAGTGCCATTTCACTTCTTTGGCACCAATCTTCTTTAAAGCCCCTCCTCTTCTGTTCTCACTGTTTATTAATGTACTTCAGTACTGCAGTGGAGCGTCAGTTCAGCTATACGCTGATGATGCCATCCTATACAGGTCCTCCTCTGACCCTACATGGCTGAACCACCAGCTACAGCAGGATTTCTGGTGCCTTGAGGCATGGTTCCTCAACATCTCCTTGTACTCAACACTAAGACCAAGTCCATGCTCTTCTGTTACTGCACCCCTAAGCTCACCTGTCTGCCCTCCCCTTGTGATTAACTCCTCCCGTGGTGGCACTCTTGAATTGGTGCAATCATTTAAATATCTAGGAACCACCTTAGATTCCAGCCTCTCCTTTGATTCCCATGTTATCAATGTCGTCAGGACCCTACACCAGAAACTAGGCCTCCTGTATCACCTTAATCCCTAGTTACATAGAAACACAGACTTTGACAGCAGATAAGGACCACTTGGCCCACCCAGTCTGCCCATTTCCCTACTTATAGGATAAGCTGCAGACTCTAGTTAACCAACAGCCTACTTTCTGCAGCCCCCCACTATAATTGCCGTATGTCTGTCCCATGCATGTTTGAATTCCCCCACTGTTTCAGACCCCACAACCTCTCCAGGAAGGCGGTTCCATGCGTCCACCACTCTCTCCGTGAAAAATAATTTCCTCACATTACCCCTGAGCAGTCCCCCCTCTAACTTTAAATTGTGCCCCCTTGTTCTTACACATCTCTTTTTCTGAAAGATGCTACCCTCCTGGACTTTGCTGATTCCCTTGAGGTACTTAAAAGTTTCTATCATGTCCCCCCTGTCCCTCCTTTCATCAAGGGTATACATATTAAGTTCTCTCAGTCTCTCTTCATATGGTTTCTGATGTAGACCCTGCACCATTTTAGTTGCCCTTCTCTGGACTGCTTCCATCCTGTCTATATCCTTATGTAGATGAGGTCTCCAAAACTGTTAACTCCCTCCTCTCACCTGACCATAGCTTCCTCATCTTTACTCTCTCTTATGGAGTTCCTATTCTACGCTCTGCCCAGGTCTCCATTCTTGCCCGGCTAAAACAAGTTTACCATAGTATTGGTCATTTCGCTCTTGGTACAAACTCTAGGAAGCACCACTGCTCTGTCCTTGCCTCTCTTGGTTGGCTGTCCTTCAAACCTAGACTGCAATACCCCACGCTGTGTCTTATCTTTAAATGAATCCAATCGATCAATCAAAATCTGTATTTAACCAGGCAAACACCATTGAGCAAAGCTCATTTTCAAGCTGGACCTGGACAGTATACCTAAACATTATAAGACACAGAGATTACAGCAATACCAGCCAATACAAATTAAGCCAGAGACAAACACAACGGAAAAGGAAACTAACAGTGAAAAAAATGTAAAAAAAGCATAGACCATAATATACACAAAATAAAAGCATTTCCATAGTTATAGTACATATTTACACAATAAACCTGGAGAGTACTAGGAGCCAGAATGAAAGGATCCATAAATTAAGTATAGGAATAGATTAATGATCCCGGAGGGAGGGAAGGGGGGAGAATGGTGTAATCGATGGGAGGGAGGACTAACCATGAGTAGCTATGGAATATTGAGGCCTGAGGATGCAGCCTAATAGATTGAGTGCAGGCTCCATGTTGGGGTTAGTAAAGGTCATTCAAAAGCGAATAGACACGATGTGTAAGCAACACTTACATTACCAAGACCAGATGCGACCAACTGAAAAGAATTTAGGGATACTAAAATGCGGTAGGACTAGGGAGAGGAGGGGACAAGATGTTAAAGGGACAGCAAATGGAAGACTTAACTTCTAGAGCATAAGGAAAGGATCAAGGGGGACACAATAAACTCGGGAAATGGCAAATATCATGGGAAGCAATTACAGGATTCCTTGAAGGAACGATTGTACATCGATTTGAATGCTGCTAAGTTGATAGGGTGTAGCAGTTTCAGTGTTTTTTGCAGTTTATTCCAAAGTAGTGGTAGCACGCAACTTATGGATGCCCAACCAAAGCGCAATTTCTACCTTGGGCACAGTTAGGGAGATATAGGAGGCACTTCTCAGCCCATACTTGTCTACCGTGCTTAATGGTAAACAGAAATATATTGAGGGAGCTTCTTAGTGATGCTCTGAAGGTCCACAGGGCGGCATTTCTCTGTCATCTGTGATTTAGGGAAGACCAGCCCACAGCAGTATATAAGGAGCAGTGGTGCGTAGAGCAAGGAAGACCAGTAATAAACCTTAAGGCTCTGTGGTAGAGTGCATCAAGTTTAGCAAGCGCAGCAGCTGGGCCCTGAATATAGAGGAAATCCACACAATCCAGCAATGAAAGGAAGGTGGTTTGAACCAGTCTCTTCTTAGCATCCTTTGTAAGAAGGTGCTTAATCCTGTAAAAGAGACCAAGTATCTGAGTTTTTTTTTATCATTTCTTCAATGTGGTCATTAAACGAAAGTTTATGGTCAATCCAAACCCCCAGATATTTGAACTTGGCTACATATTCCAATGGTTCACCTAGTAGAGTAGTAATCTGAGGTAACGTTCCATGGATGGCAGGATGCATTGCATGAACATAGGGTGAAAATAGCATCGCCTTAAGTTTATTTGGTGTTTAGGAGCAGTTTTTGTTTTACGAGCTGTAGCTGCAACTGACTGAATTCCTGCTGTAGATCACCACAAGCACCTCCAGGGGTAGGTCTGCTTATATAAAGCACCATAACATCTGCGAACAGATGTATGTTCGCATCCTTGATACTGGCATCAATTCTGTTGATATACACTGCAAAAAGCAAAGGACCCAGTATAGACCCCTGTGGTACGCCTCTCAATAGGGGTTTCTGAGGTGACAGTTCCCCTTCTGCTTTAACCTGTTGAAGCTGGCCTGTGAGGTAATTAGGGAACCATCTCAGCTATAGGTGGTCTGGGCTGATGCTCTGGAGAGAAGAAAGGAGCAAGAAGTGGTCGACCGTATCGAAAGCATTGCTTAGGTCTAAGGATACTGCGCCAATAATGTTCTTTGTATCCAGTTCGTACTGCTAGTCGTTAGTCACCTTTGTTAGTGCCGATATGGTACTGTGTCGTGGTCTGAAGCCTGATTGTAAGGGGTTAAGCACATTTGCAGACTCTAAGTAGTTCCTGAGCTGAGAATTCACATTTTTCTCCAGCAGTTTGGACAGGATTGGGAGTAGAGAGATAGGCCTATAATTACTGAGGTTGCTGGGGTTTCCACTCCTCCCTGTCTTGAAAACCTTATCCAACGCAAATCTGCGACAAGGTCCCTAAGGTCTGCCACCCTTCCTCCACTAGCTACACCTAAACCCTGCCTAGTGGTAGGTCAGAGAACCTTCTCCTTCACGGGACCTTCTCTCTGGAACTCCCTCCTGCCTGTGGTTCTAACTTTCCCTTCTTTGATTCAGTTCAAGCATTCGCTTAAATCCCACCTACTCTCCTCCCAGAATTGCACCTGTACTTGAGGTCTTCCATCCATATGTAACCCCTAGATGGCGCTATCCCAGGGGCTACTACCCCTGCCTGATTTGCCACTAACAGGTTGAGGGGCCTGGATCCAATGACGGGTGCCTCCACCCAGAGGTCAGGGTTTGCAATAGTTAAACTTACTTGGTCACAGCCCTCTGGGACACTGCAACCCCCCTTTCTTCCCACTAGTGGCCCACACAATATATCAGAATTACCTTCACAGTATACACTTACCCCCAGGGCTGGTTCAGGCACTGGGACCTCCTGTAAAATAAGATACAGTGCAACAATCACAGTACAATACTTTAACATAGAACAAATACACTCCAGGCAGTGTAACTTTGCTGAAACAAGCAGCTCGGATTTATTTAGGGAATATAACAAGGACAGGGAAATCAGGTTAATTAGCTTATCACTTTACTCATCTACCTATGGCTCTGTGCACAGGCCTATCCCTACCAGTTACTGTCCCTGGGTACCCAAGCCCTAGTGGCTAGTCCAAACCGTGGCAGCTGGTGGAGCCCTTTCCCACAGAGAAAAGAAAAATTAGTTTAAACAGTCAGCAGTACAGTGATTCCATTTGGATTCAATGTGGCAATTCAACAGGGAGCGACCGTGAATTAGTACTCACTACCTCCAAACAAGATAGGGTCCTTCAATGTCAAGGGCTACTCTTGAGCTCACGAGACTCCTCACACATTTATCTGACAAACTGCAACAGACAAAGTCCTTTAATGGCAGCAGGATTCACTTGAGCTAACCAAGCCTCCTCACACATTTATATGGTGAACAGTAACAGGCAAAAGTCCTTTAATGGCAGCAGGATTCACTTGAGTACAAGCCTCTTCACACATTTATATGGTAAAACAGAAAGTACTATACCAGGCAGGCTGCTTCTCTATCCCGATGTAATTACTGCACAATACCGGGAGAACACACAGCAGATTCAGTTCCTGACAGACCGGGTGCAATTCAAGCAATTTCTCCAGTCTTCTACAGGGTGAGCCTGGTTTCTACTCTTCAGATATCCTTTGATTCTCTTCACAGGGCGATTCAGTCTAACAAGCAGTTACACAAGCTGCAGACCGGAACTCTGGGCCTTACACACGTTTCCCGACTAAAACTGCACACTGAAAAAGCACAGGGCTCCTTTCTTCTTCACAGCCAGAGCTCAACTGAAACTCCAACAGACAAAACTGGGCACTTCCTTTGAGTTCCTCCCAGTTCTTGACTGGATTGGCTGTCACTCACAATAGACTGCTCCTGTTGGTCCAAAAAGGCGCCGAAGTCTAAACTATATCTCCCAGAGTCACTGCCCATACAATCCTCTTGTGGCTGGCTCAGATTATGAGTCCAAGTTCTGATTCGTCCAAGGCACCATTTTAGAGCTAGCTACCCCACACTGATTGGTCCAGTTCAACAGTTCAAAACCAGAATGGGAACTAGGCAGACACAGTTCTGACTGCAAAGAAAGCAGGTTAGACAAACTGTAATTTCATTATTACTCTAAATGGTTTCTGGCAAACAGTTACATCTTTCAGATAGGTTCCTTTGCACTCCTAGTGACTGCAAAAATGGAGTGAATTGGCAGCAGCTCGGTGGTACTCAATCAAAAAACACACAGTCCCCATACAAACTAATTATGTCTGCAAGCAGACAGCTCTTAAAGACAGTACCAGAGGTTCTAAAACACTCACTGATAAATGAAGCTAGCGCCAAACACCATTCAGGCTTGGAGCATTCAAGCAAGCTCCTGGAAGTCTTTTGGGAACCCCCATTTGCAGGGGTTACACCCTTCCTGGCCTGGGAAAGCTTGACATCCGTGTCAAGCAAGTACCATAAGTTTCAACTGCAACCATATACATTTGCATTAGGCTCGCACATGTAATCATCAGTCAATATATCATTTTACCAAGAACACATTTCTGAAACATTGCAGTCGTCCTCTTTCACAGTATTACATACACATTGTACCATAACTCAAGTTATTACCTCTTGTACATGAAACCTGAAGAGAGGGCCCTTCCTATCAGTTACCTTGGGGCTGGATGGGGCAAGGCACCATACTGAAAGGCAACACAAGTAACTTGGAGTTAGCACTGACGCTCAGTTTGGGCAATGAGCTCGAGGGACACATACACTCCTTTATGGACAACATTGAGAGCAGATCCACTGGCGGCCCAGGGAATCATAACTGAGGGTGCACCACAGGCTTTACAGCTCGACCAGTCTTTCTAGGGAGAACTGTTACAGTCTCTGCACTCTGAGCCTCATTTTCAGCATTGTCCTCACTTGTCAGGGAGTCTCCATGGGGTAGAGAGCTAGAACTTGGGGCACTTTCGCTCCAGGAGTTACAGTTTCTGAGTCCACAACATTTGGCTCGCATGGAGAGCTTTTGGACACTGGCAGTAGACTGTCAGGGCACTCAAAATACTCTTCTTGTTCTGGTGTATCACCAGTCTGACCTAATCCATCATTTTCCTCCCTGAAGCTAAAACAGTTCAACCATGCACAATGATTCCATTTCATCTGATCTGATGCTTTGCACTTCACTTTCTGGGAGCATTGGCCCAGGGACGAAGCTGGGGCTTGGACAGTCCAGAAGGCCCAGCTTCATCTCCAGTATTGACTAGGGATTGCCCAAACAACTGACTCAGTTCGTAAGAAGGATAGTATTCAAAGTCACTCTCACTTTCTTCCGATATGGACTGACAGTCATGCTCAACTGGGACTTGTGGAGGGAACACTTTAACTTTGCTTCTGTAGGTGCAGACTTTCTTGATCTTTTCTTAGCAGCAGCTCTAGTCACTGGTCCGAGGGGCATCTTCTAGGGCTCAGACTCAATTAAGATTTGTCCAATGGGCAGTAAATGATTTCTATGCATTGTTTTTACATCTTTTGAATTATTCTCAGGCCTTACTTTGTACACTGGCAGATCATCTAGTTTGCCCACTACAATGTGAGGGAGATGGTGCCATCTATCAGCAATCTTGTGCATGCCATGAAGTCCCAGATATCTTAGCAATACCCGATCTCCCTCCTGGAGTTCCTGTGCTTTCACCTTTTTATCATACCTTTCTTTGTTGGCCAGATTTCTTTTGGCAGCCATGGTTTGAGCCAGTTAGTACGCATGAGTTAGCTGGGCCTTTAACTTTGCACATACTGTAAATAGTTGTCAGCTGAACCCCATCAGGAGAGACCCCAAAACACACATCTACCGTGGTAGAGCTTCTCTTCCAAACATCAGGCGGTAGGGGAGAACCCAGTGGCATCACTTTTGGTGCAGTTATAAGCATGTACCAGGGTGCTAATTTGTTAGCTCCATCTAGGCTTGTCCTTTGGATGCAGGGTGCCTAGCATATCTAGCAAAGTTCGGTTGAAACGTTCAGGCTGAGGGTCCCCTGGGGTGGTAAGAGTGGTTCTGGACTTTCGCATTCCCACAGAGAAAGCATCTCTTTGATCAGGCGACTCTCAAAGTCTCTCCCTTGATCAGAATGGATTCTTTGTGGAGCCCATAGTGAACAAAAGTTTTCTACAAGTACTTTGGCCACAGTGGATGCTTTCTGGTCTTTGGTGGGGAAAGCTTGGGCATATCTCGTGAAATGGTCAGTGACCACCAGCACATTACTGATATTTCTTTGATCTGACTCCAAACTCAGAAAATCAATACAGACCAGCTCCATGGGTGCACTGGTGGTTATGTTAACAAGGGGGCAGCCCTCTGGGCAAAGCTTTCCTCTGTAAGTAGCGACTTCAAGTTCGAATGTGTTGCTCCACATCAGCCCCATCTTAGGCCAACAGAATCTGGACTCTCACCAAGTTAAGTGTTCTGTCTATACCAAGGTGCCCCATGTGGTTGTGCAAGGACCTCAATACTGAGTCTCGAAGGCAGTGGGCAGCACCAGTTGTTGTTTGTCTACTTGTCCCCTCTGTCTACTGTTTCTCTGTATAGTTTATTGATCAGTTTCAACTTAGGACCTTCTTTGTATAACAGTGCAGTTCTCAAATCAGTGGGCGTAATTTGGACACATCTTTTCCTGCATAGAGGGCTTCTAAAGCTGATTTGATCATAGGATCAGTGAGATTGAGCCCACGAATACTGTCATTGTCCAGCTGAGGCAGTGCACCAATGTCTATTGCAGAAAAGTGGCAATAAGCAGCAGGTATGCAATTCTCAGAGGGTCCCAAGCAATCCACCATGCAGTCCACTCGTCCGTGGACATTGTTCCTCCCTGTCAAACTTCCGGCAGAGTGCCTGAATGTCAGGTTCTGCAATCGGACCCAATCATTCTGGGAACAGGCCTCCGGAAGAAACATCAGCATCTATGTGGTTCAGACCTGCTCGATTGATCGAAGCATAGTCATATGTAGATAATGCAGAAAGCCACCTGTGGCCAGTGGCATCAACAGCTGAGGTCTGCACATAGGTCAAAGGATTATTGTCAGTTTTACTAGTATTTAGCCCCATACAAGTACTCATGGAATTGGTCAACAATAGCCCACTTCAAAGCTAGAACTCTAACATGTGCAGGATAGTTCTTTCGGATGGGGTCAGGCTTCTACTGGCAAAGGCCACTGGTCTCAGGCCATTCGTGCTCTTGGAACAACAGCCCCCAACCCTTGCAAGCTAGCATCAGTGTGCAGGACGTGAAGGTTTTCTTGGGTCAGCATAGGCCAGCACTGGAGCATGGGTAAGTTGATATATGATCTCATGAAAAGCAGTCTCACAATCAGGAGTCCAAGCGGGCCCCAAATACTTCACTCGGATGAAAATACACTCTTTCAGTCTTGAGGGCGCTGACTTTTGGTATTTTTGTGGGTTGGGGATACCCTTGAGTAGAGGTTAAGTAAAGGCGGATCACTCTTGAATAGTCCTTGATGAAGCGCCGATAATAACCACAGAATCCAGGAATCTTTGCAGTTCTTTTAGATTTTGGGCTGTGGCCAGGTGGTCAAGGCCTCAACTTTACTTGGGTGGTCTCTATTCCTTGGTGGATACTATGTCTCCATACTTTACTGATGTTTGAAAAATTGACACTTATCAATGGACAGTTTAAGGCCAAAGTCCTCAGTCGGTCCAATACCTTAAATAATCTGCTCTCATGTTCCTCCAGTGAGCTGCCAAACACAATAACATCATCTAGGTATACCAGGCACTCTAGTAAGTTCATGTCCCCCACTGCCGCTCCATCAATCGTTGAAAAATGGCTGGGCACCTGAAATCCCTTGAGGCATCCTCATGAATTCATAGAAGTCAGCGGACAGATAAAGGCTGTCTTCTCACGGTCCTCTGGGGCCAGTCGGGATCTGGTAGTACCCACTGCGGAGATCCAGCACAGAGAACCACTTGCTCCCGTTTAGGCAATCCAAAGCATCCTGAATGCGGGGCATTGTGTACTGATCAAGGATAGTCCGCGGTTTAAGGTGCGATAATCCATACATCCTTACTGTTCCATTCTTTTCCTCACTACCACAATGGGGAAGCATAAGGCTTCTGGATTCTTGTATTACACCAGCAGCTAACATCTCTTGCAGATGCCGTCTCACATCATCTATGTCAGCAGGTGCCAGGCGGGGCAGACCTCTCACGAAATGGTCTTTACGTCATGCAGCCGGATATTGTGCTCAGCTCCTTGCCGCATCCTACATCCCATTCCTTTAAAGAAAACACCTGGTCTCTCTGGGCAAGCTTCTCACTGATCCTCACTTTCCATTCAGCTGGCAGCAGGGATTGCGAAATCAAACAAGTCAGGCGTTACTCTGTCATTCTTCCTTGAACTCTTGCTGCTGGGTAGCACTGCAGTGTCTGCACAATGCAATTAGCAGGATGCAACCCCTATTTACTCGAATGTCTCTTTCAGACACATTTGAACTTGGACCATTACCCTTCTGGCATAAGCATGGGCTCTAGCGGGCAAAATACTGGAAGCTTGACCAGCAGTCCCTCTGGCAATTTTCCATCGCCTGGTGCATCCAACATTAATATTTTATTCTTAACATCCTTTCTGATACGGACCTCTCCCTGTAAGGTACACTGGGCATTTGGCGCCAGGATCAGAGACTCAGGATCCTTCTTCCATACAATTCCGACCGGTTCCTCTGGTTCTATTTTTCAGCATCTCTGTGCCTCACAGGCCTTCTTAATTAAAGCCGGAACTCTTAAAGCTCTACTAGTCTTTGACCCCTGTTTTCATAACACAACTGTGCCAGCCTTCCGAACATGAGCATTTGTTCCAGTCAACAAAGGACACCATCATACAGTCCAGTGGGGACACACTAAGGCTAGGGTCTCTACTTGTTCGCCACTCCAGCCACGGAGGTGGGAAAGACAGCCAAATTCAGATATACCGGAATAGGGGTAGGCCTTCTCACTTAACCCCCATACATGCAGTCCTTCTAATGGTTGTAAGAGTGCGTCTGACAAATGCTTCTGATACCAATCCTGGAACATAATTGTCACTTGGGAGCCACTGTCTAATACAGCTCTTGTAGACACTCCATTCACCTTTACAGCGGTCTCCATGGAGGGACCCACTATTCTGGACCAGTCTGGAGAGGCGGTAGTGGGGGCCTGGGCAACTGACCTTGCCACAAAAGGACGTGAGTTATCATTTTTGGTGCCCTCACTGGGATCATTTCGTGCACCTCTTAACCACTGATTTGTTCTCCGAAGCTCTCCTTGTAGCCTATATGCAACTTTGTCAGTGTCTTTTGGGGACCGGCATTCCCTTTTTATGTGCCCATCTTTCCCACAATTATAGCAAAACATACTTTCTGGAGTTTGAGCTGGCCGAGCCGCCACACTGGGAGCCAGGGCGGGGGTATTACTAACTGGAAACCTTGGTGCCATCTCTGTCTCTGGCGTGATAAGCATTTGGAGACATCTCGTCAGTTCTCCACTTCCATGGTCAAGGAATCGAGTTGAGCTGTTATCAGCAGGAGATACATGGGTGGGTACCCCACCCCTGACTGAATGCAGTCGGATATAGGTCAGGGCGTCTTGCAGGCGTGGCCTTCCTAAAGGGACTGTTTTGAATTCTTGGATCTCTCTCAACAGTTCGCCCCATTGTGGCATATCTTTTTCCTTGTCGGAGCACTCATTTACTGCCAACCTCTGCCCCTGAACTTCACTTGATGGGTCACCCTCAGTCACTCGGGTCGTAGCTGCAGCTGTTGGTGCAGGTCCCTCCAGAGGTCGCCTTTTCTCAACTCCTCAGATTTCTCTCATTAACTCATCATAGGAGGGTGGGGATTCAGTCGATTTGCCAGGCGTAACTGAAGCAACAGCAGTTCTGAGAAGGGGCAGACTTAAGGATCCTGTCCAGCCTGGTTCGGTCCAGTTCAATCGCTGGCAAACTACCCTTTCTGAGGCATTCTTGCAACAATTTTTCCAGCCGAGATACATACACAGACAACAACTCCCTTGGTACTGTTGTGCATCTCTTACTCTCACCATAGGTCTTCATCAGAATCTGGGCTCCCATACACATTCTCCAGGGCCTCAAGATAGGCCTGTGCAGTCACTTCAGGGTTACTGGCCCATTTAGCACAGATGGTAGCCAGGGCAGGACATCGGAGGCTCTCACCAACCCTCTTTTCGGCTACGGCTTCGAGCATTGCCATTCTAGCACTTGGGGGCAACATAGTCTATCCAGGTCTCCCAGTCACCGCCCCTTGGGGGTGGGAGGGTGCAAGAGAAGATCCTCAACCTTCGTAAGAGTCGTGACTAATGGCAGGTGCAGAAATAGGAGTCTGCATTGGTTCAGCCACCATTACGGGTACTGGGCGGGAGAGGTGTTGGGAGGAACACCCCAGGTGGCAAGAATAGTTTCTTCAAGTCCTCCACAGTTTTCCCTTCCCCAGCAACCATTTGTAAAATTTCTCCTCAAAGTTTCAGACAGTGGTGGGGCTCATTCCCCGGGTCTTTACTGTCCTTAGTTATCACTCTCCAAGCAGTGAGGGCTCCCTCTGGGGTAATGGTCTGTGGCACTGGAGCTATCTATGGGATCCTTAAACTCTACTAGGGCCAGGAAAGTGTGGGTGAGCAGATTAGCATGCCGACCCACCACCACAGGGTTTTGTAAACCTTCCACCTTGGAAAGTACTCCCTGCATAGTGTCCGTATTGATACCCAAGGGAATGTCCAGGATAAGCATAGCATTTTGGGGGTCGATCTCCTCCCCAGTACACCACTCTACCAGCCGGTGCACAGCCACTTCTGTCGGGGTACCCATTTATTTATTTATTTTTTTTCCTTAACAGTGGTTTGTAAATATGGCCACTAGAGGACACACAATCCCAGCGGTGAGCCTCCAAGATGTAACCCTAGATGGCACTATCCCAGGGCTACTACCCCTGCCTGATTTGCCACTAACAGGTTGAGGGCCTGGATCCAATGGCGGGTGCCTCCACCCAGAGGTCAGGGTTTGCAATAGTTAAACTTACTTGGTCACAGCCCTCTGGGACACTGCAACCCCCCTTTCTTCCCACTAGTGGCCCACACAATATATCAGAATTACCTTCACAGTATACACTTACCCCCAGGGCTGGTTCAGGCACTGGGACCTCCTGTAAAGTAAGATACAGTGCAACAATCACAGTACAATACTTTAACATAGACAAATACCTCAGGCAGTATAACTTTGCTGAAACAAGCAGCTCGGATTTATTTAGGGGGAATATAACAAGGACAGGGGAATCAGGTTAATTAGCCTATCACTTTACTCATCTACCTGGCTCTGTGCACAGGCCTATCCCTACCAGTTACTGTCCCTGGGTACCCAAGCCCTAGTGGCTAGTCAAACCGTGGCAGCTGGTAGGGGCCCTTTCCACAGAGAAAAGAAAAATTAGTTTAAACAGTCAGCAGTACAGTGATTCCACTTGGATTCAATGTGGCAATTCAACAGGGAGCGACCCTGAATTAGTACTCACGCCCTCAAACAAGATAGGGTCCTTCAATGTCAGCAGGGCTACTCTTGAGCTCCACGAGACTCCTCACACATTTATATAGCAAACTGCAACAGGCAAAGTCCTTTAATGGCAGCAGGATTCACTTGAGCTAACCAAGCCTCCTCATACATTTATATGGTGAACAGTAACAGGCAAAAGTCCTTTAATGGCAGCAGGATTCACTTGAGGTACACAAGCCTCTTCACACATTTATATGGTAAAACAGAAAGTACTATACCACGCAGGCTGCTTCTCTATCCCGATCGCAATTACTGCACAATACCCGGGAGAACACACAGCAGATTCAGTTCCTGACAGACCGAGTGCAATTCAGCAATTTCTCCAGTCTTCTACAGGGTGAGCCTGGTTTCTGCTCTTCAGATATCCTTTGATTCTCTTCACAGGACGGATTCAGTCCTAACAAGCAGTTACAAAGCTGCAGACCGAACTCTGGGCCTTACACACGTTCCCGACTAAAACTGCACACTGAAAAGCACAGGGCTCTTCCTTCTTCACAGCCAGAGCTCAACTGAAACTCCAACAGACAAAACCGGGCACTTCCTTTGAGTTCCTCCCAGTTCTTGACTGGATTGGCTGTCACTCACAATAGACTGCTCCTGTTGGTCCAAAAGGCGCAAGTCTAAACTACATCTCCCAGAGTCACTGCCCATACAATCCTCTTGTGGCTGGCTCAGATTATGAGTCCAAGTTCTGATTCGTCCAAGGCACCATTTTAGAGCTAGCTACCCCACACTGATTGGTCCAGTTCAGCAGTTCAAAACCAGAATGGGAACTAGGCAGACACAGTTCTGACTGCAAAGAAAGCAGGTTAGACAAACTGTAATTTCATTATTACTCTAAATGGTTTCTGGCAAACAGTTACATCTTTCAGATAGGTTCCCTTTGCACTCCTAGTGACTGCAAAATGGAGTGAATTGGCAGCAGCTCAGTGGTACTCAATCAAATAAACACACAGTCTCCATACAAACTAATTATGTCTGCAAGCAGACAGCTCTTAAAGAGACAGTACCAGAGGTTCTAAAAACACTCACTGATAAATGGCTTAAACGCCAAACACCATTCAGGCTTGGAGCATTCAAGCAAGCTCCTGGAAGTCTTTTGGGACCCCCCATTTGCAGGGGGGTTACACATAGCTCTCTGTTCACTCCTGCCCCTCTGCCTCCCAATTACGTGTGATTTGTCCCCTCCCCCTGATATTCCCTTATGTCTTTTTGCACTCCTACACCTTTGCCTTGCTCTATTCTTCTCTTTGCTATACTCCTGTCGACTTTACCTTACTGTGTTCTTCACCCCGACTAATTTTCTTTGGCCTATATTTTACTTTTTCTTTCTATATTTAACTTCGTCCTTTAGGTTACTATTGAGTAATTTGTAATTTTTACCATTTCATGCATATTTAACTGCACTTTTGGAACTACTGCTTATGTGCCTTGTATATATATTCCATCTCCAATTATCTTTTGTGTCTGATTCGTAACTTATTATGTTTATGCTTATTTAATATTTGTAACTACTGTCTATGTGCCTTTACACTTTCCATTAATATTGTTATTTATTTCATTTTGTACCTCCTATTGTACCCACCCCTGGGGTTGCACCTGAAAAAGGAACATTCTGTCTCAGTGGGCTTACCCAGTTACCAAAATTCAAATAAATAAATAAATAAATAAAGCCCCAAAACTCATGTTGTATGTGTCTGGGGTCTAAATTGCCATCTGATATTGCTGGCTTCCAGGCAATGGTTGGACACGATAATACTGGGTCTAGGATGGAGCTTTCTGAGGTATTTCTGTTTACATATAGGAGAAGGACTCTGCAAGGTCTTGAATGAGGCCTGTCAAGTAGGGAGACACTTTATTTCTGTCAGAATATCCACGTCTTGATGTCATGGTACTCATACCAATTCTAATGGTGTCAGTGCTTTGACGCTTCCAAATATCTGTGTGCAGTTTCATGTTGTTTTTTTCACAAGTCATGTTGGTTCCGAGATGGCATTAGTACAGAGCACTGCTCATGCAATTTAAGAGACTTTCATGCCACTCAAAGAAAGTGCTGCTAAGTTACTTCTAAGCTCACAATGACTAAATTCACATGATGGCAGTTCTGATTGCAATACATCATCCTCCCTTTGGGCGGTAAGGTGCAGCTCCTCAACCAAAGTGTTCCTCTTTTATCAGAGATGACCTTCTGAGCAGCCGTATTCAGTAAGGTTTGAGTCCAGTCCATTTGTTCAGGATCTGGATCAGAGAACAACCAATCAAGCTGTAATACTGGCTAATCTCAGCTACCTGAGGGGAACTATCCTATTCCTGTAAGAGAGGAGGTTGGAACCTTCCCATCAGCAACTGAAAAGTATCTCCATGGACAAGCTGTAAACACTATCCAAAATGGGTACTTACTGTAATTAATAAAAATCGATTACTCACTTGTAACGTAGTTCTAGGAGTTGTATATAGTTTACATTCAGACTCTGGCAGTTCCACTGGAACTGCTGATTCACCAGACATCTTTAAGCTAAGCTCCTCCCACCACCCGGGCAGTATATCCCCTGACTCTACCCTGCGATGTCAGATCTTGCACGATGGAAGCAGGAATCCATGTGCCACTTGCCAGTGGAGGCCGGGTGGGTTGTGTGGATGTGAACTATGTACCACTTCTAGAATTAGGGTTACAGATGAGTAACCAGTTTTTTTAGAGGCGTGGATATAGTTCACTATCCACACTGTGGAACACCCCTAGCAGTTCTCTGCGAAGAGGGGCAAGCCACACACACCCACTTGGCAAACGGAGACTGGAGAACCAAGGTCCCAAAACCAGCATCGCAGCAGGACTCAAGGTCGATGCAGCAGTAGTAAATGAAGGTGTGCACTGAGGCACCCAATGAAGCAGCAGTATGCCTGGTGGAATGACTCCTAATCCCTGCAGGAGGCTCCCTACCAGCCAACCTATAGCAGAAGTCGATGCAGGATGTCATCCACCTGCCAATCATCTGCTTTGCTGCCAGTATGCCAGACATGACTTCAGCATAAGTCACAAACAGCTGGTGAGCTTCTCCCCGAACTGCAGCTGTGTACTCCTTATAAATGAGAGTACTCACTGCAGCTCCAGAGTATGCAGCCTGCGGTTGGCCTCTGAAGACGGATTAGAAAAGTATACCGGAAAGTTAATCACCTGGTTAATGTGAGACTCCAATACCACCTTCAGAAAGAACACTGGGTTGGGGCAAAGGATGACGCTGTCCCTGTGGAAGACCAGGTAGGGAGACTCCACTGAGAGCGCCTGGAGTTCCACGATCCTTCTAGCTGACATAAAGCCCCTTGCCTAGGCACCAAATGGAGAACCTCTTCCATTTAAATGCACAGCACCAGCTAGTTGACTCTTTTCGGAAGGCCTCCACAAAGTGGAGCACATCATCTTAGAGACCCAAAGCCTAGAAATCTAGCTGCTCAGGAACCAGGCCGTGAGGTGCAAGGACTGCAGGCCTGGGTGCAGGACCATCCTGTTGTCTGGTCAGCAGATCCAGGCAGAGAGGCAGCCACCACAGAGGTCTGCTATTGAGGCTGAGGAGATCTGGGTACCAGAACTGCTAAGGCTAGTCTGGAGTTATCAGGATCATCCGCATCTTGTCCTTCCGAGCCTTGACCACTACCGTGTACATCGGGGGAAGGGAGAGAAGGCGAACATGAGGCCTAGGGCCCTGGGCCTCATAAAGGCATCTCCAACAGTGTCTCGGACTTAGGGGGGGCATGCACAAAACAGTCTCAGTCTGGTGTTCTACCAGGAGACAAACAGATCTACCAGAGGACAGTCACACAGGGAGGACAGGTGGTCTTCCACCTCCAAATTCAGGGACCACTCATACGACGTCTCTCCTATCTGGCTGAGAGTGTCTGCCAGCTGATTGTGAAGTCCCGCAACATAAATCACCATAAGATCTGCACCCAGGCTGTGCATGAGGGTCCAGGTATGGATGGCCACCCAACACAAGGGAAGGGAATGGGTTCCGCCCTGCCTGCTCAGGTAGAATATGGTTGTGGTGCTGCCTGTCTGGACCTGCATGACCTGGCCCTTTACTAGAGGACCAAATACTGACAGTGCAAACCACACTGCATGGAGCTCCAGCAGGTTTATGTGGTGACAGAAATCCTGGGGTGACTATAACCTGTGGGCTCTGTGGTCTCCCCAAGTGTGTTCCCCATCCCACCAGAGATGCATCCATAGTGAGCACGATGGCCAGTTCTGGGCAGAGAAGAAACAATTACTCACTGAAGTAATATTACTTCTTCAAGGGGATTCTTTAGCATTATTGACAGATGCAGTATGCCAGCTGGGTTCAGCTGCCCCGGAGAGGAGGAGTCAATGCAAATGAGGAAGGCATTGGCCAATCAGTATACAGTTAGAGTAGAGTGCTGCCTGCAGTCAGCCTAAGGGACCTCAGAACACATTTCAGAGCTGAAAAGGAAAAAAATCTGTGCCCTCTAGGGGCAAAAAAACTGTTAGCAATAACCCACCATATATTCTAACCAACTTTTATGAAAACATTTTTTGTTTTGTTTTTTAATCACACGAATGAATGACAGTCGTCAAATTTGGCTAAATCCCCTAACAGAGCCTTTAGACAAGGTTTCCAGGGGAGGAAGGGTGGGAATTTCAATAATGCTAAAGAATCCCCTGGAAGAAGTAATATTACTTTGGTGAGGAATTGTTTCTTCTCACCCCAGGAATTCTATAGCATCTGCTGACAGATGCAGGCTTCGAAGCAGTGTAGTTGGGAGGAGGGCACAGAAACCTATTTTAGGAGGAGGCTCTGAAGTACTGTCCTGCCAAATTTGGCATCCTGTCAGACTACACATCCAAGAAAAGATCTTATTGAATGTGAGAAGCAAATTTCAAATAAGTGATCTGCACACTTCTAATAAGGATATAGCCTTGAACACTGCCCAGGAGGCAGCTGTTCTCCAGGAAGTAGGCCCTAAGCAAGAAAAGGGCTGAATGTCAGTCTTGGTGTACTAAACCTGAAATAAGGGAAAACAGTCCCATGGGAAGATACTCTTGGTCACTGGTTTCTCCTTTTCTGTGAAACGCAGGAAAGGAATGGATGATAATGACAGTACCTAAACTGCTAGGATTGCTGACACAGACCGGCAGGACTAATTCATGCCCCATCCGAGCAGCTTGAGATAGCCTAGACAGGACTTGCCTGAGAGCTGTACAGGCAGAGAAAAAGGGTTGATGAAGGTGGAAATGGTAGACACTTGGGAAAAGGATCTCCTATCCATCCAGAGGACTAAATTGTTTTTAAAGGCACTGAGAAGGATAAGGCCTAAAAGAAAAATCTGACACTCTGAAAATCTGTCTGACAGAGGAAAAGACAAGCGTAAAGGTTGTCTTCGATGTTACTCGCTTCAAGACAGAATTGTCACAGGTTCAAAGGGACACCCCATGAACTTGAACATACAGAGGTTTGTGTTCCATGGGAAAAAACTCTGGTCCCTAGAAGGGTCTCTAAGTGAAACGGCCCCTTGTGGAATTCTGTGAAATGGTCTGAGACATGGTAGATTTCTCTTGCCTGACAGAAAAAGAATCTGAGTAACAGCTAGGTGTACTCCCAAAAAAGAGGCCTACTGACCTACTGTAGATAAGAAAAAAAAAACCTTTATATTTTTATAGGAAACAAGTCACAAAGACCAAACTAGTTCAGTGTACAAGACAGTAATGCCTGGATATGAACTAAATAATCCAGTCATGAGAGGAAAGAGGGTTGAAAAACTCTAGGCTCTTGTCCTTGTACCAAGGGGAAAAACCACTTCCACTAGGAAACTTGAGGTTTTTGTGGTACAAAAACTAAATTTTTTTTTTTTTAGACGTTCCAGGCCTTGTTTGGCTACCGGGACTCTAGGAGATCTAGCCTCTCAAGAACCAGGCCTTGAGGAGAAAAGACTGGGAGCTGTGAAAACACTACTCCTGTGCAAGAAAGGAAGTAGCCTGTGGAAACAAAAGCAGCCAGAAGGCTGTTTAACTGAAACATTTTTTTATCAGAAAGTACCAAGGTTGTCCAGAGCCACTGGGATATGGTGGCTGATTCCTTAACTAGAAAGTAGGTAGGAAACAAGGGATATATGGGAGAGAGAGAGAGAACACTTCTCCGACCAGTCTTGAGATAAGAAAGTCCGTTGGAAGGAACCCCGAGCTGAGGCCTGCAACAGGAAAAAAAGGAAAAAACTGGTGGTATGGGCTGGAGGTGAAAATTCAGATCTGAACCTGACCTTACCCCCTGAACGATGTGGCTAGGATATGTGTGCTAAGGGCTCACTTGTGGTGGACCTGACTAATGCAGCTTAGAGGATCTGCCAAAGGGTTCACTTGCGGTGGCCCTGACTATGCCAAAGTGTTGTTCTTGCCTGATAGATGGATGAGTGACTAAGACACCTCCAAAGAAGCCAGCTAGAGATCGAAACTCATAGCTATTGAGGAGAGATTGAAAGCCTTGTGTCCCAAATGCTTGTTGGTGTGTTACAGGGCAGGAATATCATCCGGTCGTCTCTGAACTAAATTACCTCTAGACTGAAATAAAGCAGGCCTGATAGAGACGCTCTGAGATTCCAGGGACTGATGAAAGAAGGAGTCTCTCAGAAACCAAGACCCAATGATGGACCCCCCCGAAGGGAAGCACCCACCGGAAGGAAGCCTCTGTACCGAAGATTTGAAGGGGAGAGGTGTGAAGTTCACCATTTCCTTACACCAGTCCAGCTTGTAACAGGGTTCAGGCTTCAAGAAAAATTATCTTACTTGGAATCTGACCTAGAGGTCTAGTCCCTGGGACTCTAGTGACAAAATTATGCACCATATATGGGGAACAAAGTTCCCCTGCCCTTAAGAGTTGCCAAGATTTATATGGTTAGGGAACTTTTTTGTAGTAGGTACAAAAAAAAAAAAACAAGACTGTAGGAAATAACATGTCAGACTTAGGGCTTGAAAACCAAAGTCGAGGAGAATTGGCTAAGGATGGCCAAACCTCTGAGAAGGGAAACCGGGGATTCCCTGTCTTCAGGTGAGAACTGCCAACCTACCCAGATACCTGGAGAATAGCCTGATTTTTACTCCGTATCTGAGAACACTCTGGAGGCATGGAAGAAAACTGGTAGCTGCCTGAGAAAAAACCCAGGCTAAGGAACTGAGAACACAGAATGTATCAAGGGAAACACCCTACGTTTGCAAAAGAAAGACCTGAGTCAAGGAAGCATCCTGACCCCAGGTTGAGGAACTTCATAACGATTTGCTGTTCCCTATTTTCCTTTAAAATACAGGTAATAGCCGGAAAAAAAAGGTCCAACTCCCAAAGAGAAGGGAACCGTTTCATGACTTTGAACCTCACAAGGTTCTAGTGCTCTAGTTTCCACTGCTGACACGCTACTGGAGAAAAACAGAGAATGCAGCACTTGGAGGTAAACTTTAGTTATTTATTTATTTATCATGTACATATATATATATTTCAATATCTGCATACATCTATCTCCTTTTATTTATTTTTACACCAACTAAATAAGGGTTAAAAACTTGAACCAAGAAGAAAAGTAACTGAAGAAAAAGGGATTACCAGGAATGAAAAGAGCATTCCTGCCTAAACCCCTGGAAAACTTCACATTTGGAAATTTCCTAATGTGTTGGCATAGGGAAAAAAGGTTGAAGGGAGAATAATTCCTACCCGAAGTCACCCATATCCTGAGACTTCTGGGGAAGGAACACGTATCTCTAACTGAGTACTAGGAGAGTTAAACTCATCCATACGTGCCAGTCAGCTTCAGTTTGCCATAAAGACAAACCAAAATTTGCACCAAAGCATAACCCAAAAGGCTGGAACTTTTCAGACAGGCAAGCCTGAGAGAAATGACATATGCCAAGACTCCAGAAGCTGTAACATTATGACTTACGAGAGCACAGTGCTACCATATGCCACTTGGGTATTTCAGCAAACCTCCTTGTGAATAGTGCTCCAGCGCTGTCGCACTATGGTAGGGATAGGAAACATCAAAAAACTCTTAATATATAATAGCATATGCTACAAAGGTAGGAGGCATTATGTAAAATTTCTTACACATAGTATATGATTATCTAGAGTCTATCTCTGGAGGGAAAGCAGACAGTGGCACAAGGCTGAGAAGCAGGCCACTGTTTGCACTAACTCTCTTTAATCTGAAAGTGTACAGATAAAAACAACAGAACACTTACTGAGCTGGTATTTCCTCTGAATGCTTCGGTCAACCCCGAAAAAGAAGGAGGGGCTTCCAGAACCTACCTGTACGTGTCTTCAGAGAGTTGTCAACTTCTTTGGAGGACAGCAACCACCAGATCTACGAAGTCGTCATCCTCCACCTCTTTATTGGTGCCGTCCTGGAGGGAAAGGTCCAGGGAGTCCACCGGTTGAATATAAATGCCTCATTATACCATAACCTGAATCAACCTCAGAGTGACCGACTGGGATTAGTGGGCCCCGAAAGGAGTTCATGAAGGAAAATCCTCTCCTAAATTACTAATAATAATAACAACATCATCCTTGGGCATAAGGATTAACATGCAGAGGAATTCTCAGACCCGAAGGAGCCAAGAACACGCCCAGAAATATAAAGTCTGGAATAACTGCCAAACTCTCAGAAATTCAGTTGCAGAGGGCATAATTTTATCAACCCCTGATGATTCCCTAAGTCCTTCAGGAGGGAGGATCAGAGGAGATTAATATCTATCTTTGTGCAGGGAAAAGGGCACCCTGCCTATTTTCAAATGAAAGGCTTGGACAGAGAAACAACTACTACAGAACCAGACTTGTAATAATAGAAGTCCCAAGGGGACTTGTCATTTCTTTTGTGTTAACTTGAGGTACCCTCCTCAGACTTTCAAGGAGGAGGTGAGCTGAAAGCCCAGATAATAATAAGTTAGTCCAAAGCTTAAACAAATCAAAATCAACTTTAAGAGATTTTCTTTTTCACAAAGAGGAAAAAACAGAACCACCTCCACACCTCTTGTCAACAAAGCCCACTGAACAGCGAACAAGAGAGTCTCACCCCAAAAGAGAGGGGATTACCCTTCAAATATCAATCATTTTGAATTTATATAGAGAAAACAGGGTTCCAAGAATTCGTACTAGTGCGCAATGGAAAAATTGTGCACTCGCACAAAAAAACTTAATCCATGATTTGAAGCTAAAGCATTAAGAATCACTGATAAATACTAAAAACCTAACAAATTAAATTAAAAGACACAATTTATCTTACATGGGCAAATTTTGCTTCCAAGCAGTGGGAAAAACACGAAATATCCCACAACTGCACGGAACCCAGGGCAGATCACGGTAAAATAGATAAAATTAAGAAAATATACAAAATACCTTAAAAGCAGCCCTCAAAAAGAAAGAAAATGGCACAGAAAGATCTCTGAAGAGGAGAGCTCTGGGGCAGTGTTGCCAGTTCAGCAAAGAAAAGGTTCTGAGGTCCCTCAGGCTGACTGCAGGCAGCACTTTACTCTAACTGTATCCTGATTGCCTTCCTCATTTGCATTGACTCCTCTTCCTCTCCGGGGCAGCTGAACCCAGCTGGCATACTGCATCTGTCAATAGATGCTAAAGAATTCCTGGGGTGAGAAATGGGATTTCTTCCTGGTCCAAGTGGCCTAGGTGCTGGGACCATTGTCATCCCAACCCCCACTGCAGGTGGTGCATCTACCAGCAGGCCCAATGGACCACGCTAGTACAGCATGCCATGTACCCCAGCAGCTGCAGGAAATCCCAGGCAGGGCATGAGAACCCAACCTGAAATGATCAGGCAAAGGAAGTAAGATCTAGTTCTCAGTCTGCAGGGAGGTAGGCCTTGGGCTGCAGGGAGACTAGTTCTGCCCCAATGAACTTGATCAGCTGCATGAGTACCAGTTTGGACTTGTCCAAGTTGACCAAGAGGACCAAGTCTCATCAGGTCCAGAAAGCCAGATCTCTGGAACTCTCTACGGCCTCCATGATCGAACTGGCTAGCAGCCAGTCGTCCAGGTAGGGATACACTCTGATGCCAAGGTGCCACAGGTATGCTACCACCACTGCTATGCACCTGGTGAAGACCCTGGGCACTGAGCAGACACCAAAGGGCAAGACCTGGTACTGGTACAAAACCCCTTCCGCTGAGAACTGGAGGTACCGGAGGTGGGACAGACAGACTGTGATGTGGAAGAATGCATCCTGGAGGTCCAGGGAGCAACCCAGATATGGAATGTTCTGGTTCGGAGAGACCATCTGGAACTTGTGCTTCTGCATCAACTGGTTCAGATAATGCAGATCCAAAATGGGGCACCAGCCCCTGTCTGTTTCAGGACCAGAAAGTACCTGGACATGTAACCCTGACTGGTCAGGGTGTCCGGGACACAGGCTAATGCCCTTTTTGCAAGGAGCTGAGCAATGTCCTCCCAAAAGGCAGACAGTGTATCCTGTGACACCCCGGAATCCCAAGGTGCACAGTGGCGATAATGCAGGAGAGCCTTGAAGTCCAGAGGCAACTCTCTGCCTACTACGTCTAACAAAAGATAGGGTCCTACAAGAGCTCGCTAAGCTCAGGGTGGACAAGGCAATAGGACCTGATGGCATACATCCCAGGGTACTAAAGTAGCTAAAAGTGTAACTAGCAGAGCCATTATCAGAAATGTTTAGTGAGTCTCTCAGCACAGGAGAGGTCCCAGACGACTGGAGAAGGGCTTATGTGATCCCGCTCCACAAGAGTGGTAGCAGGGAGAAGACAGGGAACTACAGATCAGTCAGTCTTACCTCAATAGTGGGCAAGATTATGGAGGCACTCCTTAAAGAAAGGATAGTGCAACACCTGGAATCCATAGGGGCACAGGATCCAAGACAGCATGGATTTATAAAAGGAAGGTCCTGTCAAACTAATCTCCTAGATTTCTTTGACTGGGTAACCAGAGAGGTGAACCAAGGGGGAGCAGTTGATGTCGCCTACCTTGACTTCAGCAAAGCTTTTGACACTGTTCCACATAGAAGATTGATAAATAAGCTGGGTAGGCTCAGGGTGGGTCAGAAGTTGGTCAACTGGGTGGCAAACTGGTTGACGGGCAGAAAACAGAGAGTGGTGGTAAATGGTATACAGTCAGAAGAGATGCAAGTCACAAACGGGGTACCTCAGGGATCAGTTCTGGGGCCAGTCCTCTTCAATATCTTCATCAGTGATATTGCAGATGGACTGGAGGGCAAGGTCTAACTGTTTGCAGATGACACCAAGACCTGCAACAGAGTAGATGATCCAGATGGGGTGGGCAGAATGAGAAAAGATCTGGATAAACTGGGAAAATGGTCGGAAGAGTGGCAACTGGGGTTTAACATAAAGAAGTGCATGATCATGCACACAGGGAAGAGAAACCCCCAAAACCACCTATAGGTTGAGAGGGGAGTTGCTGGCAATCACAAGGGAAGAAAGAGACTTGGGCATTATCATCACAGATGATCTGAAATCATCCAAGCAGACCACTAAAGCAGTAGGTAAGGCTAGAGGGATGTTGGGGTGTATTAGTAGGGGTATCACAAGTCGGAAGAGGGAGGTAATAATCCCTCTTTACAAGACACTGGTGAAGCCCCATCTGGAGTACTGCATGCAGTACTGGAGGCTGCACCTGCACAAAGACATTAACAAAATGGAGGCAGTCCAGAGAAGGGCAACCAAAATGGTGCAGGGACTGCATCAGAAAACATGTGAGGACAGATTAACGGAGCTCAATATGTATACCCTAGAGCAAAGGAGGGAGAGCAGTGCTATGATCGAAACATTCAAACATCTTAAGGACATTAACACAGTGAAAGAGTCTAACATGTTTCAATATAAGAAAAACAGCAGGACAAGAGGACACAGCATGAGATTAGAGGGAGGCCGATTAAGGGGTAATGTGAGGAAGTTCTTTTTCACAGAAAGGGTGGTGGATGCATTAAACAGCCTACCTCAGGAAGTGGTGGATATGAATACAGTGCAGGGCTTCAAACAGGCATGGGATAGGCATAAGGGAGCAATACAGAGGAGTATGAATAGCTAGGCCATTGACAGAGTACAGGCCTACAGCACATTCATTAAGGCATAAAAAATGGGCAGACTGGATGGGCCTTGCAGTCCTTATCTGTCGTCAGCTTCTATGTTTCTATGTAGTATCTACTTGTTTACTGTGATAGCAGACCTACTTAACAGGAAGTGACATAGCTGACCTCTGACGAGGAGTACAGACAGGGAAAGGACGGGTGGAAGGATAACACCACTCAATCCATCAATGGTTAGCTTTTGCAGGGGCAGCACTACCCGTACTCCCTCTTTCTTAGGGCCCTGGCCCCAGGATTTGGGCTTGGGGCCTGAGGCCTAGTATTGCCCTACTGGGGCTGATGCTGAGGAGGCTGTGGCTGAAACGGCTGGTACTTGAAATCCTGTTTCTTAGACTTCTTTTTCAGGTCCTTCTGGGACAATGTCACAGAATCCAGGGTGGCACTGGACTTCTTGATTTGAGTGAGATGACCTTACACCACAGGGCTAAAGAGGTTGCAGCCAAAGCAAGGGATATTGGCCAGTTTGTGCAGGGTGTCTGCCAAGAAGGTGGACAGATGAAGTCAGGCCCTGTATCGCAGTGATACAGCTGATGCCATGACACAGGCACACTAATCGCCCATGTCCAAGGCCGTCTGGAGCTGGTGTTTAGCCAGTGATTGACCCTGGTCTCTGATGACCATCAGCGTTGACAACTGCTCAGCCAGAAAATGAGGGAGGATTGCATCAAAGACTCTGATCAGGGAGTGACTGAAATTAGCCATCATCAAGGCACAGCTAGTCTGACCGAGACTCAAGGATGCTGCAATGTACACTTTTTTAGCAGTATGGTCAATCTTACAGGGCTCCTTGTCTGAAGGCTTGTCCATGTCCCCTGGTTTCCTATCTTATGGAAAACCAAACAGGTCACCAGCCCCTCTGCAGAGGGGTGGTCTTAGAACCCCAAAAGGGACCCAGTAAGGACCGCATACTAGCGGACCATACGGGTAGAGGGTGCCCAGCTGGATGCTGCCAAACCTCCAGGGCCAGTCCCAAAATGGCCTCAGCCAGGGGAAAGGCAACCCCTGTGGATTTGTCCTAATCCAGAATAGCATTAAAGGGATACTTGTCCCTTTTCTGAACCTCCTTCAATGGGACTGACATGGACTACTTGTCCAGTATACATAAGAGAAGCACCCTGAAAGACATTAAAACATGCTCAGTGGAGGACTCCTTAACCGATCCCGGTCCAGAAGAAGAGTCCCAGAGGAGGCCATAGATTCATGATCTGAGTCGTTCTAAGGACTGCTTGAAAATGGTCCTCAACCATTTCTCACCCGAGTAACTTCTCCAGGGGTGATGTGCACTGACAAATGGCCTGGCAAACTGGTGGTCAAATGGGCCTCCTTGGTTGGAGTGCTTGCCTTTAGCTGTGGTGGTAGTAGCTCCACCAGAAGGGGTGGAGAAGCAGTTGCAGGAAGACCTGCGCAGTGTAGACTGAGAGAGCACCACTTGTGGCAGCCAAGTGAGTGTAGGTTGAGAGCGTAGAATCCTACCCTACTGCATGATGGTCCACTGTTGCTAGAGGAGCTCCTCATAGCACTTGCACATCTTGTAATGGTGCCTCTCCTTGCCAGAGTATGAGGTGGACAAGCAGCTCTGACAGCAATGCTTCCCGCTCGAGCGGGATGGCGAGCAGGAGTGCCTTGATCAAGATCTCAACTATGACCTCAACTGTCAACCAGATGATAAATGTCGAGGGGAGCCTTCTGGCTGGCTGTGGTGCACCACATGCCTGTCCAAACTAACCAGGGCAGGTGTGGAAGACTTGACTGCCGGTTGAGGCCACTCCCGCATTGGGCTGGCCGGGGACACCGACTGGCCCATGTCCTCGTAACTGAGGACTGGGAGCACCGGGGTCTGCGAGACTGACTCCTTGAACTTGTCCAACAACCAGTCGACAGGCTCAAGGAAAATCTCCACATCCTGCTCAACTGGAGTCGAGGTCGACAAGGTTAACTGTGATGCCGAGAAGCCTTCAACTTTCCCCTTAACTAAACTACCATCAAGCGAGCGTCGAGGGGATCAGGAGGACCTCAGTCTCTTATGGTCCCATGACTGGTGCTGGCAGTGCTTGTGTTTAGTGAGCAGGGCTTGCCCCCACGGTCTGGTGGGCCAAACACATATCCTGGAAACCTCTACTGAATGACCTTCCACCGTTGGCCCTAGCTGAAAACAGTGCCAAGACTGAAGAAGCAGCCACCGCCTCAAGGGCAGCAAACTGCCGAGCTGACCCGGCAGCCACTGAGGCCTTCTTGTGACCCTTAGGGTGGTCTTTCGCATCCCACTCTGAAGGCTGTCCCAGGGTGAGCTGGAGCTTCCCGTCTTCATGGACTCAGGGAGCATGGACATGCAAAGAGTACAGCTGTCCATGTCATGCTGCCTGCCCAAGGCAGTACAGGCACATGTTGTGTAGGTCGGTGATCCACATCTTCTGCTGGTAACGGATGCAAAATTTGAACCTTTGCTTCTGTTGCTCCATCGTCAATCTCAAAGAGGAGTCGAGGGGACCTAGGGAAAAAGCACTAGTTAAAGTTGAAAACTTCGAAAGAAAGTTCACCTATGGCGCTTTAAATCCTAAGCAACAGCCATGAAGGAGGTGGTCTGTTCTTCCAGTGGAAAGAATGATCTGACATCATGGAGTGGAGTTGGGGCAATACTGCCCGGGTGGTGGGAGAGCTTAGCTTAAAGATAAACAGCATATCCACAATTCCAGAAATGCCAGAATGTAGATAATTAACTATATTCATGCCCCTAGAGATAAGATTACCAGTTGGAAGGGCACTGGGCTCTGTTCCATGTACATTTAAGCACTCATGAAAGCATAAACATTGTATCAAGGCATTCCCTTCTGCCAGGCTAGTGATAAAGAAAATCCACTACCTAGTAGTAAAGAAAATCCACTGGCCCAATAAACAGGTACATATGAAACTTTTCCAACACGAGCAAACAGGGCCAGTTACAGGAAAATGTTACTAGTCAGAGATATTTACCAGTTTTAGCTGGTGTTTTAAAGTACAGTTATGTAAGAACTTACCGTAACAGTAGATCTTCGAGAGAAGATCTTGCAGCAGTCCATACTGATAGGATTACAGTCGTGGCCAAAAATATTGGCGCCCTTGCAGTTTTTTCTAATAATGCACCATTCCTTCCACAAAATTGTTGAAATTAAAAAATATTTTGGTATCCACATATGTATTTCTTTGGTTTGCAGTGGAATAAAACACAAAAAGCAGAACAATTTACCAAGTCTTAGCTTATTCCACACAGAAATCCTTAAATGGCCTGGACAAAATTACTGGCACCTTTTAGAAGTAGTTAGAAATAATTAGCTTTCAAGCAGGTGATTCTCCTTCACTTTGGAACTGAACTCACCTGTGGTGAGTTGCAGGTGCCTGCATATAAAAATCATTCATTCAACCAGTTTGAATAGAGAAAAGGACTCATTCTCCTGTTTTGTGTCACTGTGTGTATCGCAATGAGCATGGAGAAACGAAAGACAGTCAGAGAATTATCTGAGGAGGTCAGACAGAAGATTGTAGCCAAGCATGGACAATCTCAAGCCTACAAATAAATCTCCACAGACCTTGGTGTTTCTGTTTCCACCGTACATAACGTTATCAGGATGTTTAAGGCCCATGGCACTGTAGCCAACCTCCCTGGACGTGGCTGCAAGACAAAACTTGATCGAAGACTGCAGCGCAGGATTGTTCGAATGGTGGAGAAAGTACCTCAATCAACTGCCAAACAGATTCAAGCTGACCTTCAGACACAAGGTACGACAGTTTCAACTCGCACCATCCGTCGCCAACTCAATGAAAGGGGGTTATATGGTAGGAGGCCCAGGAGACCCCACTGCTGAGACAGAGAGAGAGACATAAGAAAACCCGACTGGGGTTTGCCAAAACACACCTGAACAAGCCAAAATCCTTATGGGACAATGTCCTGTGGACAGATGAGACCAAATTAGAGCTTTTTGGCTTAAGCACATCATCTCTATGTTTACAGAAAACAAAATGAAGCCTTCAAAGAAAAGAACACCTTCCCTACAGTCAAACATGGAGGAGGTTCAGTGATGTTTTGGGGTTGCTGTGCTGCCTCTGGCACTGGGTGCCTTGAATGTGTGCATGGCATCATGAAATCTGGAGATTACCAGGCCATTTTGGAGCGCAATGTTGAACCCAGCGTCAGAAAGCTGGGTCTCCGTCGAAGGTCATGGGTCTTCCAGCAGGACAATGACCCCAAACACACTTCAAAAGGCACCCAGGAATGGTTCAAGACAAGACGCTGGACTGTTCTGAAGTGGCCAGCAATGAGTCCAGATGTAAGTCCCACTGAAAACCTGTGGAGAGATCTGAAAACAGCAGTTGAGAGAAGGCACCCTTCAAATCTGGGAGAACTGGAGCAGTTTGCACAAGAAGAGTGGGCCAAACTGCCAGTAGAGAGGTGCAGGAAGCTAATCCATGGCTATAGGAAGCGGTTGATTGCAGTTATTTTGACCAAAGGTTGTGCTACCAAATATTAAGTCTAGGGTGTCAATAAATTTTGTCAATGCCATTTCTTTTCATTTTCTGATTTAAAAGGATATATTAAATTCTGAATCAAAAACAAAGGTTCTGTAATATTAACAGAGAAATAAAGAATTGTGGAGACCAAATACTGTACTGTTAATTTCAACTTATGTTTAGAGGAAATTGTGAGTTATTTGAAAAGTGCAAGGGCGCCAATATTTTTGGCCACGACTGTAAACTGCCAGGCGCTACAACCACATGGAAAACTTTTAGCTAGCAGTCTATCATGGGGGACCACTCACCGCCAGTCAGCTGACATCAGCCTAGCCTATATAGGTGGGTGGTCCCCGACACCTACCTCAGTTCTCCCACCACAGACCCCGTACGGGCAGCTAAAGGAGAACAGAGGAGGTTTCCGGAAAGTCAAAAGAAAGACAGAAGCTGTGCGAGCAAAAAAAAAAAAAAAAAAAAGCACCAGGGGGAAGGAGGGAGGGAAAGCAGGACTGCTGCAAGAGCTTCTCCCAAAGTTCTACTATTAAGGTAAGTTCTTGCCTAACTGTACTATCTTACTTTGAGAAATGGTCTTGCAGCAGGCCACACTGGTTGAACTGAGTCCCAAGCAGTGGCGGGTATCACCGGGATAACACCACCGGGAGGAGGACAGATCAGTAAAGCCAAGAGCTAAGGACTGAAGGCCCTGAAGAACTGCTATGTCAAAACTGGCCCTGCACCTAGAGGCGATGTCCGGACTGTAATGTTTGGTGAAAGTGTGGCAAGAACTCCAGGTGGCAGCTACACAGATGTCTGCAGCAGACACATTTCTGAAGCAAGCCATACCCCTGGAGTGGCCCTTGACCGCTCCCATAAGGGGTTTGATATACTTGTGGTAGCAATAAACCATGCAATTCACTAACCACATAGACAAATACTGTTTGGAAACAGAAGCGCCCTCTTTCTTGGTGGTAAATGAAACAAACAACTGTTCAGATTTTCTGGAAGTTTTTGCGTGGTTCGTGTAGTACTGCAACATCCTATGTACATCCAACATGTGGAGCAACACCTCCCCCTGATTGGAATACTCAGGAAAATAAACAGGCAGGTGGATGAATTGATTTAAAGTAAACTCTGACACCACCTTAGGTAAAAACTTGGGATTAATACGCAAAGACACCCTGTCTTTGTGAAAAACCAAATAAGGCCCCTTACACGTAAGGGCACGTAGCTCAGAAATCCTTCGGGCAGAAGTAACAGCAACTAAAAAGAGCGTTTTCCATGACAGAAAGCGCAGCTCCCAACTTGTGGTTGGTTCAAAGGGAGGTAAAGTGAGTTTCTCCAAACATAAAGTTGAGGTCCCATGGAGGGACCAGGTACTGAATGGGAGGGTTTTAAATGCAAAATGCCCTGCAGGAGTGTGTGGGACACCCTCAAGCTGGGCGACAGCTTTGCCCTCAACAAGTGCAAGGTACGCAGAGATGACAGAAAGGTGCACCTTAAGGAGGAGTACCCCAGCCCTGAATCCAAAAGGGAAAGGAGGTATTCCAACACCTGATTCACCGGAAGGATCCAAATGGTGAGCAGTGGCCCAAATGGAGAAGTGATTCAATTTCACAGCATAAGTGGCCCTAATGGAGGGTTTCCTGGCAGCCACCAGAACATCTGCAACCCTAGAGGATACCCCAAAGTGGGCAACAGCTAGGTCCGCAGGAGCCATGCATGGAGATGCAGGGACTTCAAGTCCAGGTGGACCAGGGTGCCCCAATCCTGGGAGAACAAGCCGGTGCACAGGGGTAAGGTCACTGAAAGTTCCACTGCCAGTTGTTGCAGCAAGGGAAACCAAATCTGGCATGGCCAGAAGGGAGCTATGAGGATTATCTCTGCCCCTTCCAAATGGAGCTTGAGCAGAACCCTCAGTAGAAGTGGGAAGGAAGGGAGGAAAGGCATACAGAAACCTCCCCTTCCAGAAGAGGGACAATGCATCTCGCCAGAAAACTCCAGGCCTAGGATCGAGACAGCAGAAAAGTGGCAGTTTTGTGTTGAGTGGGGATGCAAACAGGTCCAACTCTGGATGACCCCATCTGCCAAAGAGATCTTCAACCACCAAGGTCAGAAGCTCTCACTCATGAGCCCACAACTTGGAGTGCCTGAGACTGTCAGCCAAGACATTTTGGACACCTGGAACATGTACAGCCAAGAGCTCCAGACCGTGCTTGATGGCCCAATAGCAGACACACATTGCCTCCCGATACAGGGGGTATGAATGGGCCCCCCCCCCCATTTGTTGATATAATACACCACACACATGTTGTCCATCTGAACCAGCAGCAGACTGGGGAGGAAATCAGTCTGAGAAGACTGCAGGGTGTCAAGAACCACCCGCATCTCCAGGATGTTGATATGAAGGCCTGGTCTACTGCCATCCAGGTACCCTGGGTCTGGTGATTGGCCAGATAAACACTCCATCCCAGGTCAGATGCGTCTGTTGCGAAGATCTGCCGGGGATCAAGAGCTGAAATGAGACCGCCCAAAGGAGGCTGGCCGGATTCAGCCACCATGACAGAACCTTCCAGACCGGGTCAGAGACCAAGACCAATTGGCCATGTACAGCAGAGAACTCCAGACGTCGTCCATGTGTTAGTCCCACTGGACCCTCAAGGTCCACTTGGGAACCTGCATAGGCAGGCGGGCCAGGGGAACTATGGCAACTGCCATGTGGCCCAGAAGGCGCAAGAAAACCCTGGAGGGAACATGCCGATTGGACGAAACCAGATGGGCCTGCTCCATCAGTCACTCCGCCCTGTCCTCGGGGGGGTGGGGGAGAAGAGCCCTGCCCTGGCTGGTGTCCAGGACTGCCCCTATGTATTGAAGGCACTGGCAAGGGGAGAGGCATGGCTGGCATATTTAGAGTGATCTCCAGGACCTGGAAGAGACAGAAGGTGAATTCCAGGGTCTGAACTAAGCTGTCCCTGGAAGGGGCTGCTAACAGCCAGTCATCCAGGTAGGGGAACACATAGACGCCCTGCCTCCCAAATGTGGCTGCCACCACTGCCAGGCATTTGGTAAACACCCGGGGGGGGGGGGGTGGAGCCAAAAGGGAGGGCCCAGAATTGAAAATGGGCTCCCTGAAAATGGAAGCAGAGGAAGTGACGATGGGCAGAAAAAGATTTACATGGATACATAGATAATGTCGGCAGATAAGGGCCTATGGCCCACCCAGTCTGCCCATTTGAGCTTGTAAGTTCAGTATATATTTTCCTAGAAGTCTGTTGCCTCTTATCCCTGACCTCCAGAATTCCTTTATGTCTATCCCATGCATTCTTAAATCCCGTGATTGTTTCAGCCCCCACCACTTCCTCTGGCAGGGTGTTCCACTTGTCCACCACCCGTTCTGTGAAGAAATGCTTCCTCATGTTTCCTCTGAATCGTCCTCCCTCCAACTTCATCCCATGCCCTCTAGTCCTGGAACATCTCTTTGCTTAAAAATAGTGTATTCCTGCACCCTGTTCCTCCCTGTAAGATACCTGCATGTCTCTATCATATCCCCTCTCTCCCTCCTCTCCTCCAGGGAATACATGTTCAGTTCCTTCAACCTGTCTTCATAGGATTTGTGATGCAATCCAGCCGCCATCTTTGTTGACCTCCTCTTAACCTTCTCTACCCTGTCTATGTCCTTACATAGGTATGGTCTCCAGAACTGTACACTGTACTCCAGGTGGGGCCTCACTAGTGTCTTGTATAGTGGAATTATGACCCCCCTTTTCCTGCTGGTGATGCCCCTGCCTATGCATCCCAGCATCCTATTTGTTTTACCTGCTGCTTTGTCACACTGTTTCCCTACCTTGAGGTCATCAGGGATGATAACCCCAAGATCCCTTTCCTGCTTGGTGCATGCTATATCCTCACCCCCAACTGATATATTGTGCCAGGGTTTTGTGCCCCATATGCATTATCCTGCACTTCCTTGCATTAATTTCAACTGCCAAACCCTGACCATTCTTCAAGTTTCTGCAGGTCCCTTCTCATTCTGTCTACACCATCTGGTGTGTCTACTCTGTTACAGAGCTTTGTGTCATCAGCGAACAGTGAAATTCTGCCTTCTAGGTCCTGTGAAATGTCACTGAAGAAGATGTTGAATAGGACCGGTCCCAGCACTGATCCCTGTGGTACCCCACTGGTCACTCTTCCCTCTGTGGAGTGACAGCCATTTACCACCACCCTCTGTGTCCTGCCACCCAGCCAGTTACCTACCCAGCACACTACTGTCCTGCCCACACCCATATTCCCCAGTTTGTGTAATAGTCTTCTGTGGCACAGTGTCAAAGGCCTTGCTGAAGTCCAGATAGGCCATGTCCTCTGCCCTCCCGATCCACCTCCTAGTCACCCAGTCAAAAATTCAATGAGATTGGTCTGACATGACTCCCCTGGTGAAACCATGCTGCCTTGGGTCCTGTAGTCCATTGACAACCAGATGTTCCACCAATCTCTCCTTCAGTAGTGCTTCCATGATCTTCCCCACTACCGAGGTGAGGCTGACTGGTTTGTGGTTCCCTGCTTCCTCTTTGTTCCCACTTTTGTATAAGGGGACTACATCTGCTGTCCTTCAGTCTTTGGGTACCTCCCCTGTTTCCAGTGATCGGCTAAACAGGATAGCCAGAGGTTCAGCCACCACCTCTCTTAGTTCTTTAAGGACTGTGGGGGTGCACCCCATCTGCCCCCATTGCTTTATCAACTCTTATTACTTCCAGTTCCTTCAGGGCCCTTTCTCGTGTAAAGGGAATTGTGTCCATTTCTGCACCATTCTCACCCCTTGTACTCCCTTCAGACCCATTACCCTTCTCTTTCTCAGTAAAGACTGAGCAGAAATACCTGTTCAATATGTCAGCTTTACGGTTGTCATCCTCCACGCGGCCCCCATCCTCCCTCTTCAGTCTCTCTATCCCTCCCTTTGTCCTTCTTTTTTCACTTATGTACCTGTGAAAGGTTTTGTCCCCTCTACCCAATGATTTTGCAATGTGTTCTTCTGTCTGAGCTTTGGCTTCCCTTACTAACCTCCCTGCCTCCCTTTGCTTCTCCTGGTACTTCTCCCTATCCCGTTCTGCCCGAGTCTTTTTGTATTGCCTGAATGCAATCTTTTTGGCTTTCACTTTCTTTGCTACCTCTTTGGAAAACCATAATGGTCTCCTCTTCCTTTTCCTCTTGCTAACCTGCTTAATGCATAATTCTGTTGTACTTGTAATCCCATTTTAAATACTGCCCACTGTTCCTCAACCCGATTCCTGTCCCATTCCCCTTAATGCCTCTTTCAAGTGTCTCCCCATTTTCCCAAAGTCTGCCCCCCCTAAAATCCAGGATACGTGTTTTTGTGTGGTTTGGTTCTGCTCTTTCTGTGATTTCAAACCACAATGACTGGTGGGCACTGTTTCCCAGGTGCTCCCCCACTGTTACCCCCATCACACTGTCCCTGTTTGTGCACACAAGGTCCAGTATTGCCTTCTGCCGAGTTGGTTCCATGACCAGTTGCTTGAGGAAGGCACCCTGAAGGGAGTCCAGGATAAATCTGCTCCTAGTTGATACTGCTGCTGGGATGCTCCAGCCCACGTCTGGAATATTGAAGTCTCCAACCAGTACTACCTCACCTTTGTCTGCCATCCTTTGGATAACTAGCATCAGCTCCCTATCTGTTTCTTCCTCCTGGGCTGGTGGTCTATAGACCACACCTGTGCAGATGGCTGTCCCCATTTTCTTTTCCAGCTTAACCCACAGTATCTCTCCCCATTTTGTTCCTCCTGGATCTCTGTGGCCCTTATGTCATTTTCATATACAGTGCCACTCCTCCTCCCTTCAGTGCCTGCTCTGTCTCTTCTCGAATATGTTGTAGCCAGGTATGGCCATCTCCCAGTCATGGTTATCATTACACCAGGTTTCAGTGATGGCCACAATGTCCAGGTCTGACTGCACCATGACAGCCTCCAGATCTTCCATCTTGTTGCTAAGTCTCCTGGCATTTGCACACATGGCTTTCCATGATTTGACCTCCCTAGACTGTTTCGCTGTTCTACTGCAGCCCCATCCTTGGTTGTCCTTTATCCCTGGTTCTCCTTGCTGTCTGCTAAATTTTGCTCCTTTTCTGCCTATCCACCTCTTGGGCACTAATCTCCATCTTTTGCACACTGCTTTGCAGAGATAGCCACTCCTCTGGTTCACTGGTTCCACTGCTAGCTGTAGGGGGTGAGCAAGTAGGTACCCTCCTTGCTGGCCTGCCACCCCCCTTTGCTAGTTTAAATGCTTGTCAATGTAGCATTTAAACTTATCATTGAGTGCTTGGATTCCCCTCCAGGATGGATGCAGGCCGTCAGGCTTGAACAAACCTCCATCCCTCCAGGTGGGTCCCCAGGCACCAATGAATCCAAACCTTCCTCACAGCACCAGTTCTTCAACCATGAGTTAAAGTTCCTGGTGCATGCACTCCTATGCTCTCTCTTGCCTCTCGCAGGAAGTACTTCTGAGAAAGTGACAGAAGTAGCTACTTGCTTGAGACCCCTCCCCAATTTCCTAAACTCTTTCTGAACTTCCTTTGGCTCCCCATTTGCCAGGTCATTAGTACCTAGGTGGATAATGACATCCAGCTCACCCTCCCGTCTTGCCTTCCCAGTGATCCCCAGGATCTTCCCTCCATGCCGTGGCACCTGGTAGGCACCTCACCTCCCTGTACTTCCCTTCCTGTGTTCCTAGCTGGATCCCTCTTATGATGGAGTCCCCCACCAGGATTCGCTTCCTCCTCCTCTGGGGTCCACTGCTTTCCCCGCTGAGGTCACCTCCTTGGCTAACCTCCACATCCTTTCCTTTCACTTCTCTGGGTATCTCTATTTGCTTGTCCTCGTTTTCCAGTGTGGCATATGAGTTCTTGAGTGGAATAGGATCTGGGATGTGCCTCTGCCGGACTGCTCTAACCCTCCCTGAGCCCAGTGTCATCCAAGTGCTCCTCGTTCTCGGCATCCTTTGAGGCAGTTGCATTGGACTGGGTGATCTCTGGATAGGGGTGATGGTACTCCTGACCCAGTTTACTTCTGCTCTGGCTACCTCATCCCGCAGTTCAGAGAGATGCATGCAGATAGGGCAGCACCTCAGTATCCAGAAGGTCTGCCTGAATATGGCTGCCCCACAGCCACTGCATTGTACCACTCCCCACATTATGCTGCAATTATACTGCTATTCCACTACTTGTCTGCTACTGAAGCTCTCCTAGTTCCCTTTTTATTAATTTATTGTCTTAAAAATCCTGCCACTGATCCTCAGATAATTTTCTTTAGAAAAAAAAAAAGAAAAGAAAAGAAACCAATAAATAAATAAATGAGTCAAAACACTTGCCGTGCTGAGGGTGGGCTTCTTCCCCCTTATGCCCCTCCTACTTCACACCCCTTACTATACCCTGTGTTTAGCTCCTGTCAACCAGATTTAACAGGGCATATAATTAAGAGTTGGGGAAGGGGAGGGAGGGAGGGACGAAGGGAGGACAGTTTGCAGCAATTAAAGACAGCACAGAATTACACCACCACTACGTTTTAAATTTTCAACAGCCCAAAAACAATTCTAAGTAAAGACAACAAAGAAAGTAGTGTCACTAAAAGCCCACAATCTCAGTTTAAAAGAAAAATAGCAATTACCAGTTACTCTAAAGCACTGAATTGAATATGTTTCCTTCCTTCCCCTTCTGGCTTCTTCCATTTGGATGTGCAGGCAGGCATTCTGCATATCCAGACAGCAGAGCCAGTTCCCCTTGTGTAGAAGGGGTAACAGTTCCTGCAGGATGACAATCCAGAAGTACCTGTACTCGATGTACAGATTCAGATGGCTCAGAGTTCTGAATAGGCTAAAGATCCCGGTCTTTTGTGGGATGAAGAAGAAGTGGGAGTAAAACCCCCTTCTCCATTGAGCCTGAGGGACAGGCTCTATGTCACTTTTTTTTTGAAGGACAGCCTGAATTTCCTCCCAAACCACAGACAGGTGTTTGGGGGGGTAGGTGAAATGAACAGGAGGGTTTTCTGGTAGCCACTCTACAAACTCCAGAGTGTGACTGTGATTTGGAGCACTGAGTTTTCTGTGGCCACCTCCTAGGTGGAGGGAGAACTGACCCCAGACTGCCTCCCTTGGATCCTCTTCGGGGGGGGGGGGGCAGCTAAGAAGTCAGGAGTTAGGGGCAAGTATAGGTGGGGGGGGGCTCTGGCAGCGAGAGCAGTAGGGGCAGCAGGTTCTGAGACTGCCTGCAGGAGGACCTGCAAAATGGCCGACGTTGGCCTGCTCTAGGTTGGGTGTGATAGAGTGAATTGACCAACTTGAAGGCTTGCAGGGTAGAAATTATGTTCTGGACCCCCCCCAAAAGGACTGATCCCCAGAAGAGGGCATCCAAAATGCTGAGTTGCAAGTCCGAGGCAAAGCAGGATACCCAAAGCCAACAACGGCGCCAGAGACAGACCCCCAGCAGCTGCCCCATGCCTGGAGGCATCTACAGCATCATAAGCAGCCTGGAGGAAATGACTGCCAGTGTCCGAGCCCGACTTCATAAGCTGGGTGAGCTGCGTCTTAGTGGGGTCCTCTGGTAAAGTCTGTACTAGGTACCTGGCTTGGTCCCAAAGAACATTATGGTATTGGACCATGTGGGCCAGATAATTTATGGCCCGGACAGCCAGAGTGGTAGAGGCAAAAACATGTTTGCCAAGGTGATCCAGCTGGACTCCTGATCCGGAGAAAGGGCATGAAGGTGCTTCAGCTTCTTAGTACGGTCATGCGCCACATTAGTTACCACTGAGTCCACCTTAGGGTGGCTCCCCAAAAAGGGCTTGCCAGCCGGGGCGTGGTATAGGTGGTCTGCCTTTTTAGGCAGAGTAGGGGTGGTAGAAGGGTGATTCCAGGCCACCCTAGTGACATCCTCATGGGATTCAGACAAAGTGTGCACGATCACCAGGAAGGCATCTCGCTGCCAGAGATAGACGGCCAAACGGCATCTCCCCAGATAGTGATCCTCTGTCTCCCAGCCCATTATGGACTGGATGTAGTGCATGACATCCATGAAGGATAGACCATCAAGGGGGAACTTTGGTACCTCCTGAGCCTTGTCATCCTCCTCTGAAAACTCCCCAGGAGAGGAGGAAGACTCTGAAGAATCTGAGTCATTCTCAGTAGTATCACTACCTGGAACTGACACCGGGGGCCAGCGATCATCCGTTCTAAAACCAGAACCGATGTCAGGTCGAGCCCCGGAGGACCCCAACATGTGGGGTTCACTCGGATGAGCCTTGTCTGGATTCTAGGGCTGGGGGCCCTGGGGAGGGTGGAGAGGGGAACAGTTGAGGCAGCCCCTGAGTGGTGGTGGTCTGCTTTTGCAAGAAGGATCACCACGCCGAAAAGAGGGCTTTATAATCCACCTGGGGTGTTGTATTGTGCACTGGCAGGAATGGGATAGAGGGCGCTGGCGAAGGGTATGATGGCTGAGCAGTCGGCGAATGGTACCCTGACGCAGGTCCATCCAGGGCTGGCTGAGGGTCTGGTAATGGCCCAGCATGCTTTAGCTATAACACATGTTGTGGCATGGGCAATGACTCAGTCAGACCCATAGGCTGGGGCTGCGGGAGCACTGACTACGGCCCAGCAGGTGATGGTTTGGAGTGCCCGTGGGAAAAATCCACCGGCGCTGGCCCAGCTGGAGAAGCTGGCACCTGAGGGGATGGAGACCCTTGTGCAAAAGGTAGAGACGATAGCCTGCTGCAGACATTGTCTGGCAGGACTGATGTTTGGTCCCAGTAATGGGAACCGACGAAGACAGCGCCATGGCTGGGGGGGTGCTACATTTGTGGAGCTGACACTCAAGAGATCAACACTGGCCAAGTCACCTGGCTAAGAGCCTGTGGAAGATACAAGCCTGAGCATCAGGGGGCTGGGGAGAAGGAGATGAAGTCCCCTGCCCCAAAGAGCTGCCCCCGAAATGGAAATAAGGGCGTGCGGCAGAGTCACCGGGAGCCCGGAAGAGGAGATGACTGGCGGGGCTGAGGATCTGAGACACCAAGCCGGGTCGACGGGTTTGTGGGGTGACCGCGAAGGGGAAGCTGGACAGTCCCGCTATTTATCCCTGTGCCTATGCTTCACGGATTTCTCCTTGTGAGAAGACAGAGAGGCCCCAGAGGATTGTGCCGGTGAGGCCGAAGAGCTCCTGGTCTGCAGTTCCTTCTCCATCATGACCAACTTCTGCTTCAAAAGGTGTCTCTCCAGAGTTTTTAATCAACATCTCTGAGTGGTCTGGTGAAATTTCTGGCAAAACTGGCAGGTTTCGGTGTCATGGCTGGGGCCTAGACAGATGAGACATGCAGAGTGGCCATCCTTTTCTAAGTTGGTGCAGCAGACAAACTCATCGATGAGAACACCGAAAATTCGATGTTTTACTCTAAACAGAAAAGAAAAAGAAAAAAGCGTAGCAAGCGCAGGAAATGGCGGTCGACTGTAGCTGCTGTGTCCGCTAAGGTCTGATGTGCGTGGGTCAATGGTGGGAAAAGAACTGAGGTAGGTGTGTGGGACTGCCCACCTATATAGGTTAGGCTTAAGTCAGCTGACTTGATGTCACTGGTGGGTCCCCCGCGATAGACTAACTAGACGTTTTCCATGTGGTCCTAGCATCTGGCCGCTTAGTCCTACCTTCCTCGAAGTAAGACTGCCAGTTTCAAAGCCTGTATTGTGCTTATCAGTTCTGTATTTCATGGATTCCCTCCTTGTATTTAGTGATAACTGGTTCCCATCAATACCCAGTAATGACATAACCATCTTTTCTGAGTTAGTCTGATGATTCAGAGGCAGAACCACAGCTATCAGGACCAGTCACCACTCATGATGTCATCGGGATCAATTAGCACTCGAACAAAAAATATCAACAATATTTCAATGGGGAAGGGGGTAGTACATCCCTTATATATTCTTTGCAAAAAACTCCATTAGTGCATCAGTTTGTATTGCTATTAAAGCAGCAAAAGTATGGAAATGCAAGGTTAGGGTTTTTAACACTAACTCTGCATTCCCCCCAAGCAGCCAAAGGGGGTGAGGCAACACAAGCAACCACATCCATCCATCATCAGGTAAGAAAAACAACACAGAGCTCTTTCCAAATGACATAAGAGACATCCATCATCCTGGTCCTGTGCTTCTGTAGCCATGGATACACATGCACACTTGCACACCACTTGGGAAGTGCGGTACAAAATTTCCATAGATCACACTGTAAATTCTAAGTAAGGAATAACATATGACAGGGTGTGCGGCAAATACAGGTTACTCACCTGTAACAGGAGTTCTAGGAATGGTATATGTTGTTCATCCACACTTATTGGCAGGTATCCTTGCCGCTTTAAATCTTGCCGGAAGGTCTTCAAGCTGGCTCCTCCCACCCACCCGGGTGGTAAAACTCTCGGCTCCGCCCCATGACGCCAGATCTGGCCCGCTGGAAGCTCAGGTTGTGCGTCCGAGCCGGGAGGTCGAGTGGGTCTGTGGATGAACAACATATCCATTCCTAGAACTCCTGTTACAGGTGAATAACCTGTATTTCTAGGACATGGATATGTTGTTCATCCACACTTATTGGCAGACTCCTAGCAGTTCTCCGGGAGGAGGGAGGCAAGACGCACACCCCCTACTTAGGGAAAAGAGACTGGAGAACCGAGGCCCCAAAACCAGCATCCCGGTGTGACTCAAGGTCGATGTGGTAGTGGGTGATAAAGGTGTGTGCTGACTTCCAGGTAGCAGCCCTGCAGATTTCCTGGATAGGGACATCTCTGGAAGCAGCCACCGATGCAGCAGTATGGCGGGTAGAATGAGCTCTTATCCCTCTGGGAGGCTCCATGCCCGCCAACCTATAGCAGAAATCTATGCAGGAGGTGACCCACCTGCTTATCGTCCACTTGGCTGCAGGTCTGCCAGGTGCGGCTTCAGCGTAGGTGACAAACAGCTGGTGAACCTCTCCCCGAATTTCAGCCGTACGCTCCTTATAGTAAGTGAGCGCCCTTCTAGGGTCCAGAGTATGGAGCCTATATTCGGCCTCCGAGGTGTGATTGGGGTAGAACACTGGCAGAGTCAACACCTGGTTAGGGTGAAATCTCGACACCACCTTCGGAAGGAATTTCAGGTGGGGGCGCAGGACAACCTTGTCCCTGTGGAAGACCAGGTAAGGAGACTCGATGGAAAGCGCCTGGAGCTCTCCCAACCTTCTGGCTGATGTAATAGCCACCAAGAAGGCGGTCTTCCATGACAGGTGAGAGAGATCACACCTGTGCATTGGTTCGAATGGCTTGCCCATGAGCTTTGCCAGTACCAGCAGTAGATCCCACGGAGGTGGAGGTTCTCGCACCGTAGGGGAAATGTGATCAAGGCCTTTGAAAAAGCGCCAGACCACCTTCTCCTGCACCACCGACTTCTTCCCGCCCGCGCCGGGAAGCAGAGATGGCTGCCAGGTGCACCCTTAGGGTCAGCCGACCTGAGCCCTTGCTGAGAAAGGGACCATAAATAGTCCAAGATGCTTGCCAAGGACAGGAGGAAAGGTCCAGGCCCTTGCCCTGACACCAAATGGAAAACCTTTTCCATTTGAAGGCATAGCATTTCCTGGTCGACTCCTTACGGGATGCCTCAACTACATTGAGGACCTCGTCGAAAAGACCCAAGGCCTGGAACTCTAGCCGCTCAGGAACCAGGCCGTCAGGTGCAGGGATTGAAGGTCCGGATGGAACACCTTCCCCTGATTGACTGAAAGCAGGTCCGGGCGAGCTGGAAGCTGCCTCGGGAGCCTGGAGCTGAGGCTGAGGAGATCTGGATACCAGCATTGGCGGGGCCAGTCTGGGGCTACCAGAATCACCTGTGCCTTGTCCCTCCTCGCCTTGAGAAGCACCTTGTGGATCAAGGGAAATGGGGGAAAGGCATAGAAGAGGCCCGGGGTCCACGGCCTCGAGAAGGCATCCCCCTGCAGTGAGCCCTGCTGAGGGGGGCAGGCATGGAACAGCCTCAGCTTCGCGTTCTCCCTGGAGGCAAACAGATCCACCTGAGGTGAGCCCCAATGGGAGAACAGATCTTGTACTACCTCCGGCAGGAGAGACCACTGTGGATACAGCCCCATCCGCTTAGGCATCGGCAGGTGTTGGAGGCCCTGCCACATGAATGGCTAGGAGATCCGCCTCCGGCTGCGCACGAGGTGACCAAATGCGGAGAGCTTCCTTGTACAGAGGCATGGAGTGCGTCCCGCCCTGGCGGTTTAGGTAGTACATGGTCATGGTATTGTCCGTCTGGACCTGAACCACTTGACCCCGTAGAAACGGAGAGAAGGCGGTGAGAGCTAGGCGGACCGCTCGGAGTACCAGCAGGTTGATATGGCATCGGGACTCCCGCGGGGACCACAGGCCATGCGCTCTGTGCTCCCCCAGATGGGCACCCCAACCCATCAGAGAGGCATCGGGTCGAGCAGAAAGACGCCTGCTCGGGCGGACAAACGGGATGCCTCCTGCAGATGAGCTGGAACGATCCACCACTGGAGAGCTGCCCACATCCCCTGGGTCACCGCACTAGCTGGTCCAATGGATCGCAGCGTTGAGACCACTGGCTGGCCAGCCCCACTGAAGGGGGCGATGTTCCAGCGGGCCCAATGGACCACGCTGGGCAGGCCGCCATGAGACCCAGGAGGCGCAGGAAGTCCCGGCAGGGCGCGACTCACCCAACCAGAAATGATTGGGCAAAGGAGGAAAGAACTCGGCCTGTCCGCCGGGAGCCGTGTGTTTGGCTCAAGAGAGTCGAGCCTGCCCCATGAAGAGAATCACCTGCTCGGGTTCGAGTTCGACTTGGCCTCGTTGATGAGGAGGCTGACCTGAGAGCAAACCTGAGGGCCAGATCTCTGACCGCCCACCTCCTGTCTGGAGGGGCTGCTATCAGCCAATCGGCCCAGGTAAGAGTACACCGGACCCTCGCACCGCAGAGGAATGCTGTCTCCACTGCCATGCATTTGGTGAAGACCTTGGGTGCAAGAGACAGGTCAAGGGCATGGCTCGAACTCGGAAGGGATCCTTCCGCCGAAAGCTTAAGGAATCTCTGATGAGACGGACGGATAGGGACGTGAAAACGCTGGCCCTGCAGGTCCAGAGAGCAGAACCACATGCCGCTGCTCCAAGGATGGTATTATCTGAGCCAGAGTGACCATCCTGAAGGTCCGAGACCTTAGGAACTTGTTTAGGTCATGCAGGTCGAGAATGGGGCGCCAGCCCCCGTCCGTTTTGGGACCAGGAAGTACCTGGACACAAACCCCGGTCTGAGGGAGGGTCTGCCACCCTCTGATCACCTGTTTCTGAGGAGCAGAGTGATGTTGGTCATGCGCCACAGCGAGGCTGGCGGATCCTGAGGCCCCTGGGGCGACGACTGAAGGGCGGGCCTGCTCGAACTCCAGAGGCAGGCCCTTTCCTACCATTTCCAACACCCACCGGTCTGTGGTTATGGCAGACCAGGCGGAAAGGAAGAAGCGGAGCCGTCCCCCCATGGGTGGAACCTGGGGTGAGGTGACGAGGTTGGGGGTGACACCCCTCAACCCGTCACTGTGCAGGCTTGGAGGAGGGACCGCCGAGGGACCTCCTGGGCCTTTACCTCCCTGCTTCCTGGAGGAGGAAGCCGCGGGCTTGGGTTTGGGACGCCAAGCGCGAGCCTGCTGGCCCTGATGCTGCTGGGCCGGACGTGCCGCTGGGCGCAGACGGATGAAAGGGTTTGGGTTGCGGTCTGCGGCCCTTGTCCCTCTGGGCGGATGAGACAGAGTCCAAAGTGGCATTGGACTTTTCGATCCTCTGGAGGTGGCCTTCCACTCCAGGGCCAAAGAGGTCAGTCCCCAGGAAGGGGACATCCGCCAATTTGTGCTGGGTATCCGCTGTGAAGGTGGATATCCTCAGCCATACTCGACGGGCAGATAGCCACCGCGGCCGCTACTGACCTGGCGCATGAGTCACCGATGTCCAAAGCAGTCTGAAGTTGCTGCTTGGCCACTGCCCTGCCCTGGTCCCGCACCTGCTTAACCGTGGTCTGCAGGTCAGCCGGGAGATGAGGGACTACCTCGTCCAGGGAGCCCAACAGTGCGTGAGAAAAATGAGCCATCAGTACGGCCGAGCTGGCCTGACGAAGCCCGAGGGAGGACGCAGCGTAGAATTTTCGCCCGGCGTAGTCCAACATCTTGGACTCCTTGTCGGGAGGTTTGTCCACGTCCCAGGCATTTCCGCTACGCCGGAAGACGCTGTCGGTAACTAACCCCTCGGCCGAGGGGTGTTCCGAGAAACCGGACAGGGAACCGGTAGGGACCACATACTTCCTTGCCATCCTGGCCGAAGGCGCACGGCAGGAAGCAGGACGCTGCCAGAGCTCCAGGCTGGGCCTACAATGGCCTCGCCACCGGAAAGGCCTCCTGAGAGAATCCCACGGTCCAATATCTCGTGAGGGACACTTGGCCTGCCTGGATAATGGCTCGATCTGCATCCCGGTGGATTCCGAGATGAGCCTAAGTAAGCCCATGAAGGACTTAAGGCTATCGTCCAGTGACTGACCTCCCGAGACTCCAAGCCACCTGCCTGGAGAACAGGGAGGAATCGCCGTCGACTCGGAGGAGTCCGCAAAGAGCTGCCTTGGGCCTGAGCCACCCTCCACCTGCTGAGGGCGATCGGGAGTGAGGGTGACAGACAGCCTATGGGGCAGACCTTGGGCCGACCGAGAATTTTTGGTCAGGGCCCCAAGCAACGGCTGTGGAGGAGGAGGTTCCACCGGAATCGGTGGGGTAGCCGGTTTTGGCCGAGCAACAGGCCTGGAAGTAGGCGCCTCGGCTAAGGCGAGGGGTTGCTTCGGCCGCTCCGGTGACAGCCACTTGATAGCCGGGGAAGGCAACGACGTCGGCTTGCTCCCGGACAGAAGAAGTTGTTGCCACATGAGGTCCTCAGATGGGCCGACGCAATCCTGCGCTTGAAGCCCCTCATCCGAGGAAGAGCATGAGGACGAGCGGCGGCGTCACGGCGACGGTGCCGAGATCGAGACCGCCAGTGGCGGGCGGGATCGCTGGACCGAGAAGAAGTCCGAGACCACGTAACCTCGGCTTTTCCGGCGGGTACGGAGTAGTGCGGGGAAACCCGCCTCCCTCGCTCGAGGGCTCAACCGTGGACTCTGGAACCAGAGGCACGGTAAGTCCACGGACTCTCAATCACCGCCGGGGAATCGGGAGTGAGGGTTTTCAGCTTCACTGTCGACAGCCCGTCCAACAGGTCGAGAAAATCTCGATCATGCCGACGGAGTCTCAGTCAACTGACCTGACGGGACACCGTGAAGCCAGTGGTCGAGCCAGGGATCGACCGAAGTCGATGGTCCACTACTCGGTGAGAGGGACCCCTCCCGCTCCCAAGAGCGCCGACGGAGGGACTTACCTTGTGGTCCCTCTTCTTTGACTGAGAGGAAGGCCCTGAAGATGTTGGTCCCTCTCCCTTAGTGGAGAGGGAGAGACAGAGCTCCTTAAAAGAAGCTGAATAGGAGGATCCCAGGGAGAGCGGGATAAATGCCGCGGCCGAGGAAGACAAAGATGCGGCCTGCGCCGCCTCCTCCTCGAGGGCCATCATCTGCTGAAGCTGCTCCGCCAAGCCCGCCGCCGCGGAAACCGCCAACCGGGCCTCCTTCGACTTTTCCGGAGGATAACGTTTTTCGGGTCACCCAAGTTGTAAACGGGCGGCACGGTCTTCCAGGACGTAGGCCAAAAAGAAGAGCACAGGTCGCAAGCCTGCGGATCGTGCCCAAGGCCCAAGCAGAAGACGCACGTGGAGTGCGGGTCCGTCCGAGACATCTTCTGCCCGCATGGGCACCTCCAGAAACTGGGAGTCGATTTGTCCATCGCAGCCGCGAGGGAAGTAAGAGACCGAAGTCTTGAAAACCTTAAAAGTAATTCCGGGTAAACCAAAGAAATAGGAACCAGTCTTATACGCGGAGCGTTAAGGAGGGAACCTGAGTTTCCAAGCGGTAAGGAAGATCAGGCGTCATGGGGCAGAGCCGAGAGTTTTACTACCCGGGTGGGTGGGAGGAGCCAGCTTGAAGACCTTCCGGCAAGATTTAAAGCGGCAAGGATACCTGCCAATAAGTGTGGATGAACAACATATCCATGTCCCTAGAATGCTAAATTACTGCATGCCAAAGGTGGGTTGTGAGGCATGAGGTGTAGCCGAAGGCTTCAATCACCTGGGAAGTGTGGTATATGTTTCCCATAGGATCACAATGTAAATTGTAAGTAAGCAATAACACACGGCAGGGTGTACGACAATGCTAAATTGCTGCATGCCCTAGGTGGACTGTAAAGCATGAGACACAGCTGAGTGCATTCAAACACCTGGGAAGTGCGGTATATAATTCAAATAAGATTACATTATATATATTAAGTGATCAATACCACATGGCAGGTTGTGCTGCAATGCTAAATTGCTGCATGCCCCAGGTGGGCTGTAAGGCATGAAGCACAGCTGGGTGCCTTCAACCAACTGGGAGGTGTGGTATATAATTCAAATAAGATTACATTATAAATTTTAAGTGATCAATATCACATGGCAGGGTGTGTGCAAGGCTAAACTGCTGCATTCCCCAGGTGGATTGTGAGGTACGAGGCACAGCCGAGTGCCTTCAACCACCTGGGAAGTGCAATATAAAAATCCAATAGGATCACATTGTAAATTGAAAGTAAGCAATAACACATCACAAGGTATACAGTAATGCTAAATCACAGCGTGCCCCAGGTGGGTTGTGAGGTACAAGGTGCAGCTGAGTGTCATCAACCACCTCGGAAGTAATGTCTTCACTCAGGTGCCAAAGGCATGCTAAGGACGTGGGAGAGTCAGCAGGTGGCTGCTGTGAGGAGCACCAGGCCCCTGACTGGGTAACACTCCAACTTAAATGGCACACAGCTGAATAACACAAAAATGAAACCAAAAAAAGGGAAACAGCAGCAGAGCGAGATGTAGCTCTGGGTGGTACGGCGAAGGCAGTTTTCATGTGCACTGACTAAATGCAAGAAAAGGAAGTGTCGGTGGGTGGCTGCATGAGAAATGCAGTGTTCCCTAGATCACTTTTCCTGACAACGTAAATTTATTTTATTTTATTTAGTTTTTGTTGACCGGGTAAGTGCACTAGACAAATCCTGCCTATTTTCAGGCACGACCCGGTGGAGGGGGGATACAGATGAATGCCAACTGACCTTGAACCAGATTAAGCTGTTGGTGGTATTTTTTCTTTAGTGAATGAGGGAAATTTGGCCAGGACACTAGGGAAATTCCCCTACTTCCTGCTTCCTGTGAGCAGGGGACCCATTTTCTGGTGGGACCAAGATGGCTGCCGCTGTCATTGCGATGGAGGAGGAAGGAGGTCTGGTTGGGGCTGAGGTAGCCCAGAGTATGTCAATAGTTACTGTACCTGCTTTTGAAGAACCAGTGGTGTCGGTGGCTGGGGTGCACCCGCGGGGTGGCCAGCAAAACGCCGATTCAAGTGGGCCTTTGCATTTTTCGGAAATGTCCTGTTTGAGTCTTGTGGAGAAACAACGTTGCCTTGAGGAGGAACTTTTGCGCGTTAGTGACTTATTGCAAACGGAACGCCGGACCGCGATTTCAGAGGAGGACTGGAAACGGAAACGATCGGCTACTTCGCCGAGTGCTGCTGAGTCTGAGGGGCCAAGCAAGCTTCTTCCACCGGTGGAGAGACCTATCAGGGAATTGGACAAGCCTTCCAGGGATTGGGGAACTTTGGTAGAGGAGTCCTGGTCGCCGGAGCGAGCGTTGCGAGGGGCTGGATGGATTCCAATTTCTGGAGGCACATGGAGACTGGAGCAAGCTGTTCCTGCTCATGCAGTGGATGAACAGATAAGTCCTTGTGATATATCTGACTCTATAGGGGCTGTCTTGAGCACTGAGGCTATTGTTTCCCCAACCCCCCTGTCTACAGATATTGCTGCTGATTTAACTATGGGATCTCGGGGAGAGGGGAGGCTGGAGATGTGAATGCTTCCCCTAGCCTTCCTGAGTCAGTTGTTCATCTTATCTCTAAACCTTCTTATGCTAGCCATTTCAGACAGCCGCTGGAATTGGCAAAGCGACGTAATGCTGTTAGATTACGTTATGTGGGTCCTAGGGATACTCCCCCAGATAGGTTTTTTGTTGGGAAGACATTATTGAAACGCAGCATGTTTTTTTTTTTCCCTCAGAGGTATATGCATTAATACATGTTCCGGGGGAATTCACCTTTGATGTCAGCTTTCACACCCCTGCCTTGATGGAGTTGTTTTGGAGTCGATATCTGAATTTGAAGACTAACCCACTATGGTCTGACTTTATTGTATTACCTTTGTCTCAGCAGGCCTATAGGATCATCACAATCATGTTTCAGAATGAAGGGGTGAATATTGTTGATATTGTTAAATGGCTGTCTAAATCTTGTGATATTCAGGGGAATCCAGTCCCTATTCTGGATGAAGAGGGTTTTGGAATGGGGTTGGAAATTTAGGGTAAAACTTCATTCCACGGATTCTGCTTAATTCATCTACCTAATTGCTTTTTCTGGGGAGGGATAAGGGGTTTTTTTTATCCTGGGCAGCCTAGGTTTGCTTTTAAGTGTGGGCCTCGAACCCACATTAGTACCTCCTGCACCATCCTTAAATGTTCTTACTGTGGGAGATGGGTCATCAAGTGCCCATTGTTTTCAAACCTCAAAATGCAATCTTTATGGGAGGTGGGTCACACATTTGAAACCTGTCCCTTAGCTGCCAAAAATCCTGCTGATGCTGATTATGGGGGTACAAGATCATTACATCCGGGAGGCAGTTAGACCCGGTATTCCTACTAAGGGAGGAAGGGGCCCTGATATTGACGGGGTTGTTCCCCCCTTGGCTGACTCTGGTTTGTTAGAATCAGCTGATTCCCAGTTGACTACCATGGTTCCGCCTGATGTGGGAGCTGTAGTGGGCTCTAGGGTGGATCAGGGGGAAGGTGGGAGCATCGTCCCTGTGTTGCCAGATTTAGAGACTCCGGATGCTGGGTTTGTGGTGGTTAGCGAGAAAAAGGGGAAATCTGCCAAAGGGAGGGGGAAACTAGGGAAGAAACTAGCTGCACCTGCTCCTGTTGTTTCTATGGCTGACCCGAATATGTTTTCTGTTTCGGAAGAGTGTCCAGTGGATGATCCTAGCGGGTCTGGGCCTCCTCTACCTTTACCTGGGTTATAATCTACTGAACTCAGTGGTTGACCAGGTGGGCCCTAGACCACCTGATGGTAAGATTGGTAGGATCACAATGGCATCTAGTAAGGTGAAGTGAATGTTCCCTTGCTGGGCTCCTTGTTCCCTTCCAGCTTCGGGTGGCATCCTTAAATGTGAACAGTATTAAGACTCCAGAAAAACGACGCAGAACTTATTCACATTTTCTGTCTGAAAATCTAGATTGCGTTTTTCTGCAGGATGTTCGCTTGCATTCCCTTGAAGAGGTGGAGGCTGCCTCTGCAGGTTGGATTTGGGGAGACTGTTTTTGGTCTTTGGGTGCTGACTTATGTAGTGGGGTTGGAATATGTTTTTTTCATTATCATGTCACTGTGCTACATCAGATAGAAGTTCTGGCTGGCAGGGCCTTGGTTCTCGATGTTAAATGGGGTTCCTTATACCTGAGGTTAATTTCTGTGTATGCTCCACAATCTAAGTTTGACCGGTTGCTTTGTTTAATTCACTTTATCCCTTTTTATGCTCTCCTTATTACATTATTTTGGGGGATTTTAACTGTTCCTTGCCTTTACAAGTGGCTTCAGGGACAATGAAAAAGGTGTATTGTGATGAGACTAGTTTGTTGAAACTCATCTCAGACGCTGGTTTGGTAGATGCTTTTGGACCCTCTACTGGAGGGTCTGGGGACACTTATTTCTGTGGACCAAGGGCTTCCAGGATTGATTTATTTTTTCTCACTTCTGTGGTTACTGTTCAATCTAGATCTTTGCAGGATGTTGCTTCCTCTGATCACAGATTACTGAGACTGACCTTGGCTGATGTTTCTGCAGCTCGGAGAGGGCCGGTATCTGAAATTGAATTCTGAATTGTTGCATATCCCTTGTGTAATGGGTGGTTAAGTTTCTTTTGCTGGCCAGGAAGTCGGTTTCTTTTGTATGATGATTTAAATGTTTGGTGGGAGGACACTAAATGGGAAGTTCGGGTTTATTTTAAGGCTGTGGGTCGTTTAAATGGACAATTATCACATACTGAGTTACGGTATCGAGGAACGGCTTCATTTTTTATCCACTAATAGATGGGATTCTTGGCCTCAACTGTCAGCAACAGATTGCAAGTTTGAAACTGGAATTGGCTAAGGCTCAGTCTCAGGTTTTACGTGATATGGAAATGAAACACAAATTTAGACTTTGTGGCAGGAAAAAAGATACTTTGCCTTTTGAGTACTTGACATCACTCAGACATTTAAGAAGTATGGCGTATCTGAACACCCCAGGGGTTGGGAGAGTTTCTACCAATGATGATATTTTGGAGGAAATTCATGCCTATGCTTCTACATCATTTCAGAGCAGGATGCTTTCCAAAGCCGCTATCTGAGATTGGTTCGCTGGTAGATCGGTTCCGGCCTTGTCCTTAGCTGACCGGCTTGAATTGGTGCAACCTATCACAGTGGAGGAACTGAGGTCAGCAATTTGGTCTTTACGATTGGGAGTTACACCTGGGTATGATGGGTTGCCTCATGTGGTTTATAAACTCTTATGGGAGGTTTTGGGAGTTGATTTCTGTTCGGTCCTGAATACTGGGCTGCAGTCTGGGGTACTCCTCATAGCATGATGCAAGGTGTGCTACCCTTCTGTATAAAGAAAAGGGTGATAGTGGGATTTGGGTAATTGGAGACCTTGTCATTACTGAACTCAGATTATAAGATTCTGATGAAGATTTTATGTCTGAGGTTAAGGAAGGCTATGGGTACCCTTTTGCATCCGACGCAGTTTAGTGGGGCTCCTCTCAGAAGGGTTCAGGATGCACTGATCTTACTTAGAGAATTGGTTTCTAAAGGTAAGGCTGGAGAATTATTTGGACATTTGGTTTGCCTGGATCAGTCCAAAGCTGTTGGCCAGGTAGAATATATTTATCTCTGGGAATGTCTGTCAAGGTACGGATTCCCTACCCAATTCATAGGATGGCTACAAACATGCTATAGAGGCATTACTTTGATCCCCTGTGTGAATGGCTGGGTGGGTAGAGAAATTGAGGTCCATAGGGGGGTTCGGCAGGGGTGTCCATTGAGTCCCTTGCTTTATGTGCTTTCTTTAGATCCCCTCTTACATGCCTTACACAGTACCGATGACATTGTTGGATTATCGATTGGCTGTAGTGATCCTGAGATAGTTACTTTAGCGTATGCTGATGATATGATTTTAGTTTTAGCGGATAAGGCTTCTGCTATGGCGGCAAAGGAGTTGTTGAGTGTCTTTTCTGATGTGACTGGGTCCTCAATTAATTGGCTCAAAAGTGGATTCTACCCTTGGGGTATGATGCGGTTGATGTGTCCTTGGTTTGGGGTTTATTTATTGTATCTGGCTATAGGAAAATTCTGGGTATTAACTTTGGAGGTCTAGATGACCACAGGTATAATTGGGATCAACAATTGTTAGCAGCTCATAGTAGGGTTCAGCTATTGAATAAGGGCTGTATGTCCAAAGCTAAGCTTATTTATTTGATTAAGTCTTTTTTGTTGCCATACTTTTTATTTATTGCCGCAGTTTTTCCCCCTCCCATCTCTATGGAGGCTTCTCTTTATGGAGTGTTTTTTCTGTGTTTATGGGGTAGTAGGCTAAATCCTTAAAAGGGGTATAATGTATTTACCTCTTAGTGAAGGAGGGTTATGGATGGTTAATCCCGTAGTGTTTTTCAGAGTATTTTCTTTTTACAACTTAGTGCCCTTCCTTAAAGGGCAGACTATGATTTGTCTCCATGGGTGGCAGATGGTGTTGACTTTATCTTGTCACAGTGGGGAATGGACTCTTTCTTGCTGTCAGGTTAGGTGGGTGCCTTGTCCAGTCATTTTTGTGATGTTTCAGAAATTGAAGACGTGGCGTGTTGTTCGCCGCTTGCTTCTTTCTCAGACATGTCAACAATTTTATTTTTCCGTATTACATGATTTCTTTTTCTCTGACCCCTGGTTTCATGTTAGGCCTCCTGCTGAACAATGTGCTAAATTACAGTTCTTAGTGAGTAAGAGGGTGCCTAGCAATATGTGGGATTTTTTATGGCTCTGTTTACATAGGAAATTAAGAGTGAAAGGAAACAGGAAACATAAAGAATTGACTGAACGATATTGCCCTAGGGAGGAGACCTGTTTGGGAGTTGTTGAAACGATGGAGCATTTTTTTGTAGAGTGTCCTTTTACTGTTTCATTTTGGTCTTCTTTTCACGATACATGGCCTTTGAATCCCTTCGGTTCTCTCACCTGGCGGTGGGTGGACGGGTTCTACCGAGCCCTGATTGTGTATGATGTAATTACATTATGGCCCTGTGATGGGCCATATCAGTTTTCAGTTATGGCAAGCTAGATGCTCTCTTACTCTTCTACAGAAGTTACTTTCTGAATCTCAGATAGTTCACAACATACACACAGCTGTGTTTACTTGGAGAGGCAGGAGCAGGGAAAGGTGCATCCTGAATTGTTCAAATTATGGTGGAGGAAGATGACCTGGTTAGATACAGGGTGAGGACCTTGTGTCTGCCCAAGCCCTGTATTGGGTTATGATGGTTTCCTTGTGCTGTGAGAAGCCCTTCTCTGCAGAACCTGGTATGCCTTCACTGTTTTCTGTATAAATATATGTCCTGTGATATCTCTACATAGACAGTCCTGGATTTTTTATTTTGCTTCTGTATAGCTTGATTGCTTCTTTGCCTTTATTATGATTTGTACTTTGCTTTTTGTGTGGTAATGCCATTTTTCTTGTTGAAATGTGGTGTTGTGAATGAAAAATTCCCAACTCTTTTAGTGGGGGGTATGTTTATTCCTGTTTCCTTTCCCATTTCTAGGATGATGTATGATTGTTATACTTTTGAGTTTGTTTCCTTTATGATTTGTTTATTATTTTGTGTGACTTATCACTGTTTGTATTCCTTTTGATTTGTTGTTGTGAAAATAAAAATTCCCCTACTCTTTTAGTGGGGTCGGTAATGTTTGAGGTGATTGTATTGATGTAATACTTTCTTTGATTTTTTGTTGATTCTTTTCTTTTGTGTTTTGTGATGTATGCTGTAATACCTTTTTGTTTTATGTGTATCAATAAAAAATTCCCCTACTCTTTTCAATAAGTGCCATGGGATCTTTAACATCCACCTGAACTACCACCAATCCAGGCAGATGGGACCTCGGTTTAACATCTCATCTGAAAGACGGATAAGTGGGAATACGAGAATCTGTCACTCACACTGTAATGGCAAGGCAGCACTGACAGAGCAGGGGAAAACAGAAATGGAAACATTAAGCGTACAACAGTTTTGCACCTCCCTTCCCCTGTTCGGAAGGCAGGAGGTGGGAGCTATTTGAAAAACAAATTAAATTTTGGTTAATTGGAAAGGTCACAAGAACAAAAAATATCAACAATATTTCTTGTAGGGAGGTAGCATATTTCATTTATGCCATACTGTACCTCCAAAAAAGTAAAAAAAAACTGAATTTCCTGCCATATTTTGCTGATTATAGCAAATCTAAACTGTATCTATAAATGAAACACCACTCATTTGGCAGATATTTTTGTGCTGAACAACTTTTGTGCTCAAAGTACCATACTATCATATTTTGTTTTAAAGCTATTTGCATTTGTTTGTTGCAAAAAGGGAAAAAGAAAATTGAATTTTCTGCTGTTTTTTGCCAATTATATAAAAAAATAAAAGGACATATAAATGAAACATCACTCATTTTGTAGATACAGTATTTTTGTGCTAAACAAATGTGATGCTCACAGCACCATGCTATCATTTTTTGTTTTGAAGTTATTCACATTTGAATAAGGTTAGTAGCTCTAGAATACATCTGCACAGCTGGCAGCTCTCCCCATTAACATCATCAAGGCAGCCATTTCAGGATTCTCAGAGCAGGATTTTTGAATCAGGAGAGGCTGTACTTAAAATGTTAAAATGCTGTGAAACTGCATTTATCCTACTTTAATAAATGCAGTTTCAGTATAAATGTAAACAACAGCCTCTCCTTTACAAGCCTATGGAGTAATTCAAAAAAAAAGTGTCAAAAGATGGTTTAGCTGTCCTTTAAGATACATTTGTTGGCATATTCCAATCCATCATGAGGTGGTCAATGGAATCCTTGCGACACAGCTGCTTCTATTCAGGCAGCCTACATTGATGACCTCTGAGGTTTGGAACTTCTTTCCAGGGTCGGATGAACTCTCACCCCCACATCCATAGCTGGCAACCTAGTCAAGCTACACTCTTTTGTGCTGGTACTGCACACGCTAACCATTTTTTAAAGTTAAACTTTTTATTGTATTTTTTTCCAGATACAGTACATCAAATGCACAAAACATGTTGTATTTGTATACATCAACAGCATATGAATTTGCAAACTTCTTTATAGGAGCCCTGAGATGACACTTGTAGCGGACTGTTAACATTTACATACAATAATGCAGCAACTTTACGACTGGGTCTTAAGGCATGCACTGTTGATAAAATGACTCAATAGGGGTTACATGCAATATTTTAATCAAACTTTTCTTCAGTCTAGCAGTTAAATGTGAGTTTGCCCCTGTTGATGATGCTGTGAGGCATGGAGTGACCATACTTAAACAATCTCCTTGTTTGACATCGTACATACTGTATAGGACAGGTTAGTGTCCTCTTAAGTAGTATAATAAACTTCTGTTCATTAGGAATACAGTTGACTGATATTGATGCTCAGATCCATGGCATACTGACCCGGGTTTAGTGCTGGCTAAAGTGCCTTTAGGGTACACACTAACTATTTACAGTTCTAAGACACTGTATCATATGCTTGAACATTACGCAGTTAAGACAGTAGTAATGTCTGACAGGTACACTGGGGACCGACATATTTGGACAGCCTTCAGAGTGGCACCATGAACTAGTACTAAGGGACTGGGGCAGAGCTTCTAACCAATGCCCTGTCTGGGAAAATGCGGAGACAAAGTATAAGCAGTGGTACCTAATATATTGAGGTACTGGTACCAGGGTTCCTACACAGCTGTGCGAGTGTGGAGAGTATTGTGAGCAATATGAGACATACGGTCAAAAGCGAAAAGTTGTGAGAGGATGTTTAAGAATTCAGCCTCAGTAGGTATGTTGGTAGTACACCAGTGCTGCAGGATCAGCCTTTTGGCAGTGACACTGGCTTGCAGTGGGAGTTCTGGCTGTTTATTTTTGTGTGCTCCAGAGGGTGTCGCAAGTCCTATAAGCAGAAATCCAAGTGTCAGGGTAATGGGGGGGTGGGGTGCAGAGTGTCTGATAATGCTTGTATTACCTTTTCCCAAAATGGCTGAATGCGTGGGCAGGACCATATGATATGGTATAGATCTCCATGAGGCTGAGAGCATCTCCAGCAATTGTGCGTTGGGATTACTCTTGCTATGTATAGGATTTCTGGGGTACGGTACCAACGATGGATGATTTTATTCTGGATGAGACAATTTTTGGGGTCTTTGATTGCTACAATGGCGTTATGCCAACATCTATGCCACTGTCAGTCAGAGATATCGGTGTGTAAGACTGTGGCCCAGTAGTTCTTAGCTGGAGCTGATAGGTCAGGGAGATTATCCCTTATGGAGGACTAAATAAGCCCTGCCCTGCCTTTCTTCTTGTTTTGCCATTTGGGAAGTGGGGATGGGTTACTTGGTACACCTTTGGATTTTAGGACTAGGAATTGTTTGACTAGGGAACTTCGTGTCTGCAGGTATTTCCAGAAGTCCCTTTTTGGGATGTCATGTCTGTCCTGGAGTCTGTAGAAGGAGTCTATTATAGTTGTGTTTGGCATGAGAAGTTCTGCTATAGTGTTAATTCCTTTAGTGGCCCAGGTGTCCCAGTACATAGAACTGCTGTTGATTGTAATGTTTTGGTTGTGCCATAAGGGGATAAAGGGAACGTGGCCAAGGTCTACATTGAGCCAGTGACTTGTATGTTGCCATGCCAAGATTGCTGCTGCTGTAATTGGGGGTGTTACGGTAATTTAGTGTTCATTAATACTGAGTTGCTGGGTTGACTTGGTTACAGGCCGCCGTTTCAATTTGTGTCCAGAGGGGGGTGTTGGGTCTGTTGTCGGGATAGCCCTTATAGTTTGCTCATTTCTGTAGGCCCAATAGTAGCCTTTGAACCATGGCAGGTTCCAACTCCCCTTCCTCCAGCAGGTTCTAAGTTTATTTCTGCTGTACCTGGGCCTTCGGCTTTCCCAGAGAAAGTTGCCTATCATTTTGTCAATATTGTCGAACCACTTGTTGGGGACATTGATGGGGATGTGGGATACTAGGTGAAATACTTTTGAAGCAATAATCATTTTTACCCACCATAGACAGCTGGAGGTTTTTCCACCTGTTTAATTTTGGGAAGGCGTGATTGAAAGTTTAAGTCAGGAAGGAGCTGCAGCTTAGGGGATATTATAATTCCTAGATATGTAATAGGGGTGGGGGGCCCATCTGAGTGGGATGGTGGAAAATAGCTCTGGTTTGGCTGTGTTATTCAGGGGGAGTAACTCTGAAAGAGAATAGGGCAAGAGTATCTAGCAGTGGTGTGACAGTCAGTGGCTTGGTATAGAAGCACCAGGAGATCGTCTGCATAAAGCAGGGTCTTATAGGCTTGATTATCAGGCTTTATACCCTGAATAGTTGGGTTTTGTCGAATGGCTGCTGCTAGGGGTTTAATTGCTAATACAAAAAGCAAGGGGAACAAGGAGCATCCTTGCCTAGTACCCCTGGTGAGGGGAAATGGGAGCGCAATGTCTGAGTTGGTGAGTACCTGAGCTTGGGGGATGAATACATAGCCTACAGGACTGACATGAAATTAGGCCCCTTCCCAATGTGAGACCGTGATGCGTATAGGTAGGCCCACTCGACTGTGTCAAACGCCTTTTCAAAGTCTATGGTAATGGCCACTGCTGGGGTTTTATAGGATACTGCTATGGACATCAGATTCACAAAGGTTTTGATGTGATCCGAACTAAGCCTTCCCTGTACAAACCCTGCTTGGGAGGGTGTATGATCTCTGGGAGAAGGTGTTCAAGTCTACTGGCCAATACTTTTGCATATATTTTCCCATCTGCCGTAATTAATGAGATGGCAATATTACTGAGTACAACTTGTTAGAGGAGTGGATTGAGCCGGATAAACATTGCCCTAGGTTCTCCACTCTCTAACTGGGGGGTGGGGTTAGGGGAGTGTGAGGGAGGGACGTGCACTACTGTAGAGTGGTTCCAAGATGGTGTAGGTTGTTGTTAGAAAGTGCTAGGTAAGTTACTATGGGGGCATCTCACAAACCATCTGGGAATTTGCTTCGAGGACAGGGTATTTCTTCACGTACTCCCAAGTCCTGAGATTATGTGATCCATATGCACTATGGTGTGGTAGGAGGGGACTGACGTTTAAGACGGCCCCATGTTTGGCATTCATTTAGTTTGTGTCCACTATAACTGCCTGGATGGCTGCCTTTGGGCAATTTGTAATGGACACTTGTACCACCTCTTGTGCCTTGAATTATAACTGTTGCATGCTCTGTGCAATGTGTGCCAGCTCTGCAATTGATGCGCTTTGCCAATAATGGCGGTGCCCTGCAGTGATTAAATATAATGCCATTTGCTTTCATGCACCGGAACATTACAGGGCTGAGGGAGGATGCTGCCCCCAGAAAAAAGGAGGTGAACAGAAAAAAAGGGGGGTGGGGGGACCAGACTGTTGTGCAGCCTGTATGGTTGCTTCATGGTGGTTCGATGGTAGGGATGGGGGTTGGTAAATTACAAGGGTCCATTGGACCCATGCACACATGCCACGGGCCCCAAGATAAAAAGAACATACCAGGGTTCAGCGATTGCTGATTTCAGGGTGAGGTTCCTATCCCTGTTAGCCCCAGGCGGTGTCCGCTCACCTCAAGCACTATCTGTACAGTTATGTGATATAAAGAGGGCACCATCAGAGCTGCACGGCTCAGCAGAGGGTGCGCCCCAGAGTGCAGCTTGGAGACCTGTAGTTTCCACATGTATGCGCACTTGTTTAGAATCATGAACTGGTCTCCCTGTGACACTATGTACGTGGGGCAATCTTTATAGACCAGTAAAGCAACAGTCCTGTAGGATCACTAGTTGCTGCTCACTGGATGTCATTGGCTGTAACCCTTTTGTTAATTTCAGATCAGAGCAGCGCCTAGACACAATGACATTTCCAGACAGGTCCATACACTGGGGCGGGTTCTTTCTGTCAGAGTGTGGGGTACATAGGAATCACAGGTCCTCATCCTGGATTGATTACCTAATTTGGGGCAGAGCGCAAAGCCCTGCATCTATTTTGGGGCTACACACTGGGGTACCTTACCAAATCGACATTTGCTACTTCATGTTTCTCCCTCCTGCAGCTCCTTAGGCAAACAAGAGCTGCTAAAAACAGGCAGATAAATGGCCGTGAGGGTGTGTGTGTCAGGGACTTATCAATATTTTAAACAGACACTGCAGCCTGAAAAACAGTTGGCACAGCAGTGCAAATCAGTTTTTATATATTGCTGCATTGCAATCAGGAGGGCCAAACACGTGACATTGGGATTAATGTGCACTGAGTTCTGCAATACTGTAAATGGAATAGAAGGTTGAGAGCTCTAACCCAGGCGTGTAAAAGTACTTTATGTCCTGCCGCCCATCAGTAGGTTAAATCTTCATTTTATTTGCCTAATTTCTCCTTTTCCCAGTTCTAGTGATCTGTGACTGGCGGCCCTTGGGATCGGGGACCTCAGGCCTAGTCAGCCACATCTGGATTGTGCTAGAGTATTGCTGGCAGTGAGGTTATGTATTTTCTGGGGTGAAGAGGGACCCACGACTGCTGCTTCCCAGGACTTTGAGGAACGATTATCGACATGCAGGAGTAATGTAACTGGTTCTTCTTCTGCCTGGGATACTGCAAGCTGTGCCTGTGATGGAGCTGGACCTTCGGCATCCTCCAGGTGAGCCAGTAGTCCATATCTGTTGCTGACCATGGTTATGGGAGATAGCTCTGGTTGACACTCAGTTCAGCCACTGTGGCTCCTACGATGGGACCACTCTCTTGGCGGGCTAGAGGGTGTATGGTCCTGAGTTTTGTTGTGGTGTCAGGGAGGAAGCATCCACAGGTCATTGATGGTTGCATGTTGTTTTGACGCAGTGGATAGCCTACGATAGTCAGAGGAAATGGGAGGCAGTGGGGTAGTGTCCATTGCATGCTGTGGCATCAGAGGCTCTTCCAAGTTGCTGGTACGGTCTGCTTTTTGATGGCAGCACTGATTTAGGCCATTGCTTTTGTATAAAACTTAGAGCTGCTTCGGGGTATTAAAGTTCACTGGTGTCTCGTTATGTGTTATACAAAGTACTGCTGGGTATTGGAGGGAGAACTGGATTCCAGCTCTGTGGAGTGACAGCCTGGCCTCCTTGAAAGATCTGCGCTGGGCTGTCAGCTCCCTCGAGTAGTCCTGAAAAAGCATCACTTTGGTTCCTTGCCATTCTAGGGTGCCCAGATCCCGAGCCCACCGAAGGATGTATTCTTTATCTTGATACCATAGAAATCAGGCAATAATCGGTCTGCGGCACTCACCAGGACGTGGAGCTGGAACTAAAGTGTGGTGTGCCCGCTTGATCTCGAAGTAGTGGTCGTCCGTGGATTTCATGAGGCTGAGTATTATATGTTGAAGAAAGGAGATGCAGTCTCCTTGTTCGATCTTCTCAGGAATGCCGACAAATCTTATATTGTTCCATCGGCCCCTGTTCTCAAGATCATCAAGCTTGTTCTGCATCTCTTGTATGGTGCGAGCTTGTTCCCTGAGTGCCATGTGGCGGTCCTGGCATGATTATTCATTCCGGTTACCCCTGAGTTCGTTGATGGAGACCTTCTGATTCAGTTGCAAGATTTGATCTTGATGTCTAGTAGACTGTTGCTTGTAGTCTGCCAGCTCGAGCAGGACTTTATTGAGCATAAGTTCAATTCAGTCCATTTGGTCCTGCTTGTCTGGCGTTAGTTAAGATGCAATCGTTAAGCCACGAGGTGAGGGTCCTGGCAGAGTCTGACAGCCTGTATTGCAGTAACACCTGATATTCTTTATATCTTCGTCTGGGTTGCTAGTATAGGTCTGAAATTTGTTGTGCCGATACTCTGGACCATGGTTTGTTGAACGCTGGTTTGTAATTCTGGATTGTTGTCCAATTAAGTACGGATAGCTGTCAGATTGTTTTTAGATGCTGAGGAGCTAAGAGATCAAATGTCCATCTTTGTCTAGCATTGGCCACACACCCCCACATGCTAATCATTTGATCTTCTGTGCACTGTAATGTGAGCAATCTTGCTATCACAGCAGGGAGGCAGCTGACTAAGGCAGCTAGAACTTCTCTGCTAGAACATTTCAGACTAGGGGGTAAGTAGACAGACACTTTATTAGAAGTGTGGAGTCTGCAAGGTGAATTTGGACTTTCAGTTAGGGTAAAAACAAAAACACAAGAGTTAGTGTGCTAGTCTGAGTTGGGAGAAGGGAACTGATAATTATCTTTGCAGTTAGCTGGGTCAGGAAGACAGCTGTAAATTGGGGGTGTGGCTTAGCAAAAGTGAATCAGCTGTCTGCATTTAGACTTCCCTGTAGCTAGCTTTTGGTCAGAAAGCAATCTTGCTGTCCCCTATCGGCAGCCAATCCAGGACGCAGCCTGGGAGACAGGAAGTGGGCAGGGGCTTTCTTAAGGAATAGGCCATCAAGCAGCCCCCCACTCGAAGAACCAACATGCAAAGGATGGAGTCTGCCTACTAGAGTCAGCCCAATGAGGCAACCAGCAGCCAACCACTCTACTCCCCCTGCTGACCCAAGGGGAACCCTACCCAAGTAAGGCTGTTGGGGGCTGCATTATAGGGTGGCTGTATTTGGGAGGTTAGCTAAGTGTGTCAGTGGGCTTAGGGGCTTGCTGTTGTTTTTCGTCGTCTTGTTTCTGGGTAGTAGGGATTGTAGGTAAACTTGCCGTATAAAGACTGCTAGGTATTAGAAAGCTTTAGGGTTTAAGGGCTTATGGTTACTGGATGACAGTAGGATAGCATGACTAGGTCTGGGACAAAAAAAAAAGAAAAAGAAAGGGGAAGGCCTAGAAGAATAGGGAAAAGGAAATGTGGGAGAGATGCAATACAGTGGTTGTGGGGCGGCAGCCTACAGGGAGACATTCTGGAAGCTGCGGTGCTGTCCCATCTGTGTGCACCTCTCTAGGTGGAGGAAACAGGTCTCAAGACTCTGAGCAGCACTGGTAGTAAGTCAAGAGAATGATGAGAGATTCAAAGTCGCATTGGCAAGGAGTCGGGGGACCATCTCTCCCACCGAGGGACGACCTAGCCAGACACTGCTACCTCAAAGGTTGCCAGAAGGAAGAAGCAGTTGGACTAAGGTGGGCTCAAGAAGGACAGGGGTGGTAGGATTGGAATGGACAACAGGCACACTCCTCATCCAGTGCCACTAAGAAACTCCTATGCCATTCTGGTGGAGCGGAACTGACATGAAGGGTACCTGAGGTGGTGAATGGAGAAGAAGTGGGTGAATACCCAAATAGAGTCCTCAGGAGGGAGGGAAGGAGGCCCCCAGAGAAGGAGGAAGCAACTTCTAGTGGGGGACTCTATAGTTAGGGGGACAGAATAGGGGGAAGGAAAGGCGGTAGAGTGGGAGGTTAAGTGCCTACCTGGTACATCGTCTTGGAGGGATGGAAAGCATATCCAGCGGACAGTGAGGGCTATAGGAAGGAAGGGGGAGCTGAACATCATTGTCCATCTGGGGAAGAATGACCTAACTCTGGAAGGTACAGGGGCAGTGCAGGAGTAGTTTATGGAGATGGGGAAGCATCTTAGGCAGGTAGCATGCACTGTAGCCTTTATGGAAGTGCTGCCTGTCTACAACAGGGGGAAGGAGAGGGAGCTCTACACCAAGGCCTTCAGCTCATGGTTTAAGGAATACTGCAGAGACATGGGGTATGGCTACATTGGGGACTGGGGTTCCACCTGAGGATCAGAGCTTGTACCGGGGGCCTGTATCCATCCTTTCAGGAAGCGGCAGTCCTTAGAAGATGGTTTAAGTGTTACTTCAATGGGCATTTAAACTAGCCAAGGGGGTGGCAGAAACTGCCCCCTCCCGGCTGCGATAGAGGGTAGAGTATTTCTGAGTTAGGTCATTCTTCCCCAGGTGGACTATGACGTCACCAGTGGCCAAACAGCAGAGGCTGCTGGATGTCTTCCAGGATGCGTTTCTAACACAACAGGTAGGTGAGCCAACTAGGGAGGCCCAGACACTGGATGTGGTCCTGGCGGACAGTGATCAAATTAGGGGTCTAGAGGTGAGGAACCCTTTGGTGGGGAGTGATCACGCCACAGTTTGGTTCTTCCTGGACCTGGGGGGGAGGAAAGCCGAACAAGGACAGTAGTAGGTGTGCAGACTTCAGGGAGATGGGAAGGATCTTTAAAGATCGTCTGGACAGGATAAGGCTGGATATGGATGCTGAGAGCAGGTGGGAGATCATCAGGAGAGGAATACAGGAGGTTACCAGATCTTGCGCAAGGGAAAGGCGTAAGTCCGGTAAGGCCAGAAAACCCTGCTGGTGGACTCTGGAGGTACAGGAGGTGGTGATGGGAAAGAAGGCAGCCTATAGGCGCTTCAAGTGCTCAAGGAGTAAAAGGGATCAGGAGGAATATGAGCGGACAGCCAAGAGAGTCACCAGGGTGGTGAGAGCAGCTAAGGCAAAAAAAGAGCAGTCCTTGGCCAGTGGGATCCGGAGGGGGGACAAGGGGTTCTTTAGAAACATAGGGGAAAAAAGGAAAGTAAGGGGGAAGATCAGCAAGCTAAGGGTAGGGGACGGTTGGGCACAGGATGCGGGGGAAAAGGCAGAAGTCCTAAATGAGTACTTTGCCTCAGTGTTTACCGGGGGGATGGACGAGCTATGTCTTGCGAGGGGAGCGGGAGCAAACAGGAGGAAGGGTTGGGACCGGTAGAGACCACGGGCCCTGACTGGTCTGGGGAAAGGGAATGGCCACCACAAACAGGTGGGGGGGCAGCAGTGCAGGTTGAAAAGGGGGGAAGACGTGGAGGCTGAAATCCCGGTAGAGAGAGTAAAGGAATCCCTCAGGTCCTTTCGGACAGAGAAAGCACATGGGCCAGATAAGATACATCCCAGGGTGCTGAGGGAACTGGCGGATGTCCTGGCAGTCCCTCTTGCAGAGCTTTTCAACATCTCTTTGAGGACTGGGTGGGTGCCTCAAGACTGGAGGGTGGCCCATGTTGTGCCAATCCACAGGGGGGGATCAAGAGAGGAGGCGGGAAATTACAGGCCTGTTAGCCTGACATGGGTGGTCGGCAAGGTGATGGAGGGTATTGTCAAGTAAAGACTAGGGGGGTTACTGGAGCAAACTGGGTACTTGGATGATAGGCAGCATGGCTTTGTCACGGGAAGTTCCTGCCAGACAAACCTTGTTGAGTTCTATGACTGGGTGACGAGGGCCCTGGACCTGGGTAGGCCAGTGGACATCCTCTTTCTGGAATTTAGCAAGGTATTTGATTCAGTACCCCACAGTGGCCTGCTGGCTAAGCTGAAGGAAACAGGGGTAGGGAGACAGTTGTTAAGATGGATAGGAAATTGGCTCTCTGAGCATACTCAGAAGGTGGTGGTTGGAGGGTTAGCCTCATCCCCAAGGTGGGTTACTAGTGGGGTTCCCCAGGGGTCAGTGCTGGGGCCACTCCTGCTCAATGCCTATGTCTCGGACATCAGGAGGGGGATCAGGAGTGAGATGAGTCTCTTTGTAGATGACTCAAAGCTGGGTGCAGTGGTGGATGAGGAGTAGGGCAGGGTGGCCTTGCAGGAGGACTGGAGGCTCTGGAAAGGTGGTCGGGAAAATGGAAACTAAAATTCAATGTGGAGAAGTGCAAGGTTCTGCACCTGGGAGTCAGAAATCCAGGCCAGGGGTATACCCTGGGAGGGGACATGATTCAAATCACAGAGGGTGAGAGGGATCTGGGAGTAGTGGTAGGTGTCAAAATGAACAACTCAGAGACCTGTAGGAGGGCAGTGGCAAGGGCAAATAGGATGCTGGGATGCATCGCCGGGGGAATTACCTCCAGAAAGGCGGAAGTGATCCTTCAATTGTACAACTGCTTGGTTAGGCTACACCTCGAGTATTGTGTGCAGTTTTGGAGACCACATTTAAAAAGGGACATTACACTCCTAGAGAGGGTCCAAAGGAGGGCAACCAAAATGATCTGGGGCCTGGGGGAGAGGACCTATGAGGAGAGGCTCAGGAAGCTCGACATGTACACCCTGGAAGAGAGGAGGGACAGGGGGGACATGATAGAGGTCTTTAAGTACATGAAAGGGATCAATAAAGGAGGCCCAGTCAGGGTGCTCCAAAGGAAGAAGGGTGGGGCAAAGAGAGGTCACGGGTGTAAGATGGAAGGGGGCAGGCTCAGAGGGGAGAGGAGGAGATGGTATTTCACTGAAAGGGTGGTGGAGCCATGGAATGCACTGCCCAGGGGGCTGGTAGAGGTGGAGACTGTGGGCGGGTTTAAATGGGGATGGGACAGGTACAGGGGGAGAGTAAATCTGACCAGGCCCAGTACAGGCGGAACATCTGGGACTGGGCACAGTATAACCCAAGTGGGAGGGAGGGGGACACCACAATTGACCCTCAGTGTAGGTGCTGAAAATCAAACAGACTCAAGAGAGACCATTAGGCCTATTCTGCTGGTGTTTTAGTATGTTAGTATGAAAAGGATTCCCACCAAAATGAAAGACAAACAAAGGTGTAAGGGAGCAGCATGGGAGGAAGGGAAAAAGAGAAGCAGGCAGTATGCAAAGGAAAAGAAAGGGGAACAACTAGACAGCATAAGAAGGGACAAGTGTAGGGACTAACAAAATATGGACAGCTATGTGTGCCAGTGTTAGAAGTCTGGCAAATAAGATACCAGACCTGGAGACCACCATGGCTGAGGTAGGCCTGGATAGTGTGGTCATCACTAAAACATGGCGCACAAATAACCATAACTGGGAAATGGTCATACCTGGCAACAAAATGTTTAGAAGGGACAGCGTAGGAAGAAAAAATGGGGGAGGACTGCTTTATGTTAAGGAAAACATCAAAACAATGGAGGTACAGGGAGGTGTTGTGGGTCAACCTTGGGTCTAGAAATGGAGCCACCATTCACATGGGAGTGGTATACAGGCCTCCGACAAAGGCAGAGGACATAGACAAAGAGATGTTGGAAGACATAGGCAAAATGGCTAAGAAGGTGGAGGTGGTGCTGGAGGGGGAGTTTAATCTGTCAGATGTAGAGTGGGGCCTACCTGCTGCAGCATCAGCTAGGAGCAGAGAATTATTGGATTCCCTGTAGGGAGCATTCCTCAGGCAGCTGGTCACTGAACTCACTCAGGGTGGGTCAATACTGGACCTGGTATCATCTGGGGACCAGTGACCAACGCACGGTATGGTTTAATATAAGAACAGCGGAATCCAGCCACACAAGGGCAAGGGTCCTGGATTTCAGAAGGGCTAACTTTCCAAAGATGGGGGAATGCATCTGAGATAACCTGGTGGGGGGAGATGTCGGAGGGGGGAGGGAAAATGGGCCAGAATATAAGAGAGCATAGTGAAGGCTACAAACCTGTACATCAGGCATATAGGCAATGCAGACAGAGCAGGAGATCATTATGGCTCTTGAAGGAAGTGGTAGAGAAGGTAAGGGCAAAAACAGTGGCATTTAGAAGGTATAAGTAGATCCAGAGAGAGAAGGACTGAGAAGTGTATCTGGGGAAATGGAGGAAGGCAATAAGGAGTGCAAATGCGCAGGCTGAGGAAAGAATAGACCAGAATGTATCAGAGGGGGACAAGACATTTTTCAGGTATATCAGCAAGAAAAGGAAGAAATTTCACAGTTAAAAAAGAAGGTAGGGGTCTATGTTGAGGAGGACCAAGAAAATGCAAATATCTTAAACAAATATTTGTGCTCAGTATTCACAGTTGAGGGGGAAGCGGAGGGACCACAAATAAGCACCAAGAGGTTGAGGGGGAGGTAAATGGACACCAGTCCCTTTTCTCAGGAGAGGGTAAGGAAAGCACTCACTAATCTGAGGGTGGACAAAGCCATAGGGTCAGACAGGGTGCATCCAAGAGTGTAAAAGGAACTCAGGGATGTTCTAGCTGTACCCTGGCAGGCTTGTTAAACAGTTCACTGGAGACTGGCATGGTCCTGGAGGACTGGGCAAGGGTGGGCATAGTCCCACTTCACAAAAGATGTAGCAAGGAGAAGATGGGAAATTACAGGCATGTCAGCCTGACACGTAGTACGGAAACTGATGGAAACACTATTAAAGGAAAGAATCTTGGAACACCTGGAATACAATGGACTGCAGGACCCGAGGCAGCATGGTTTTACAGAGGAGACGTCATACCAAACAAGTCTGATAGATTTTTTTTAATGGGTAACCAGGGTGTTGGATGGGGCGTGGGGCAGTGGACGTAGTCTGCTTGGACTTCAGCAAGGCCTTTGACACCGTTCTACAAAGGAGGCTGGTGAACACATTTGGTAGCATGGGAGTGGGCAATGAAGTGGTAACCTGGGTAAGAAACTGGTTAGGGGATAGGAGGCAGAGGGTGGTGGTACCTGCAGTTCGCTTCGAGAAGGGGACAGTGACCAGCCTGGTACCGCAGGGGTCCTTACTGGGGCCAGTTCTCTTTAATGTCCTCATTAGTAACAGAGCAGAGGAACTGGAAGGGAAGGTCGGCTTCTTTGTGGTTGACACCAATATCTGCAACAGGGTGGACACTCCGGAGGGAGTGCAAAGGATGGAAAGAGACTTGAAACGACTGGAGAAGTGGTCAAACGTTTAGCAGCTAGCTGGCCCAGGGGTGTGGCAGGCTGAGGCATCCATGCCTCCCAGCAGCCACACCAGAGACTCGAGGTCAGGAACTGACTCAGGTTGCTTGGGAGCCAGCAGGGAGAGGAAGGATCGAGCACCCAAAGACAGCTCTCCTTCTTCGGGGAGTGGAGATTGCATGGTGCGCTGTTTGTCTGACACCCAGTGGTAGCTGCATGCCTGCACATGCACGCCACCACGTTGGGAAGGGACTCCGCATCCAGGGCATCAGACCATTTCTGCAGAAGCAGAGCTCAGCCACTCCGCCCACTGCACATTCGTGGGCCTGGGGAGAAAACCAGTGGAAAAAAACCTCTGCGGCGGCGATATGAAGACTGACCCCTCGCAGACTCCACACCTGGTAGCCGGGCATAACCATAGTCCCATGGCAGAGGGCACTGGTGAAGTTAAGTCCCAGGGGAGCCAGGGTGATGGGGCTGTTGGAGGGGGGTCAGTAAGAAGAAGGTGTACGAGTACGAGCAGGGAGTATAAAGTATAAATAAAAAAAAAAAGTTAAACAAAAAGTTTGACAGCTAAGGTTTAATCCAAAATAGTGCATTTGGGTCACAATAAACCGGGGGTGCAGTACAAAATGGAGGAGAGATACTAGCAGTGATTGATCAAGCAGGAAAGAGACCTGGGGGTAATCATATTAGATGACCTGACGGTGGCCAAACAATGTGACACAGCGATTGGGAGAGCTAGTGGGATGCTGGGATGTACAGGTAGGGGTATTACCAGCAGGAAGAGGGAAGTGGTGTTGCCACTATATAGGTCTTTAGTACTGGAGTACTGTGTCCAGTTTTGGAGGCCACATCTCAAGAAAGACATAGACTGGATGGAGAATCCAAAGGAGGGATACCAAGATGGTACAGGGTCTGAGGTATGAGGAGAGGCTAAAGGAATTAAACATATACATCCTGATGGAGAGGAGGGAGAGGAGATATATAATTGATATCTTTAAATGCCTCATGGTTGGAAGTGGGAATTTTTTTTTCAGAGGAATGGGTGCTCCAGAACAAGGGGCCACAATATGAAGTTGGATGGGGGTAGGTTTAGGAGAGATTTGATAAAACACTTCTTCAGAGAAAGGGTAGTGGATGCCTGGAATGGTCTTCCAGCAGAGGTTGTGGGGGGCAAAAACAGTGGTGGGATTCAATAAGGCATGGGATAAGCACAAGGGAGTCGTGAGGGAGTGGCAGAGAAAGTGCCATAGATCTGGAGTGGTCTACAGTGTAAGGAATGCAACAAAAAAGGGCAGATCGGATGGGCCATGCAGCCCTTATCTGCCATCAGCTTTTACGTTTATATGTATATTTCTATGATAGAGTAGTGCTCTTCATGCTTATTATGTATTTCTCAAAGATGCAGGCGTCATCTCAGACAATTCTTAGTGTTGCAGATGTTCTTACCGTAAGACACAAAACAAGGACCAGTCCTGTTTATTCTCTTAAACAAGGGGACTCAACTTCTGTACCGACTTAAACTAGCAGTCTTCCCAGTTGTTTGGGGAGTTCATCTCTAATTCAGGGTTAAACTACAGTAGCCTTCAAAAGGTGTATGTCCACCTGAATTGTTATTTGTAGTCAGCTCTGCTTCCCACTAGTAGAAAAGCAGCTGTACAACTATGTACATTCCATTTGTAATGTACCACTGTTAGTGGCTGTCCTAAGGCGTTTCTCATTGCATTATCTGAAAACCACAGCCTGAAGTAGAGGTCATATGCTTGATAAGCACTAGTTCCTAGATGTACTCTCCCGAACACATGTAGGTTTTTCAGTTGGAAGCACTTCAAGAATTGCTGTTCTCACAACCAGGGCATACAGACAGGGTATATCCAGCCATCCGTGCCTGAACTACTGATTTCTCCACCAAAGACTGGGGTTCTACAGAGGAGACTGATTCTAAGAAGACAAAAATTACTTACTAGTAACTCATAATCTTTTGGGGGTATTGAATCACATATGACCCATACCCTGGGCTAATGAATATCTTACCTGAATGACCTTCTCCATCAGGGAATAGAGTCTGAGCTATTAACTATGCTTGCTTGTTTTCCTTCCACAATGTGGAACAGGGATGAATATGTTTCTTGTTTTCCTCCCTCCTACTGGTCTTCTTATAGCGTTTACCATTTTTTCATAAAATTTAATCAGAGGGAAGAATAATGCATCTTTTTTTTACGGTTGCATGGGCAGAGCCATGCTGACGTATTACTATCATGTAGAAGAGTGAAGGAATGGTGGAAACATGTGATCGGATACCTTCCCTCTGTTCTCCCACAATGCTGTGGTCAGTGCTTTTCTGTTGTTTTTCCACCATCCCTCCCTTCTGCAGCCGCACTAGCCCCCCTTCCCCCTGCAGGTGCACTATTTTATTGCTGCCTGTCACTTCCATTTCAGTTCCATAGTTGCAGTCGAAAATGAAAGAGCCCACTGTACCCAAGATGGCCGCCATGAGCTCTGTGCACGTATGCGAGTTCACTTCTGCAGTTGCGCATGCGTGAGTTCACTTCCACAGTTATGGTGAAGTCACGCATGCGCACTGAGCTCATGGTGACCATTTTGGGCATGGCGGGCTCTTTTTTCAGCCCTGTGAACACCCTTATAGCAGTATAGTAGCCGTCTTGGCTCTGAACAGAGTATTTTTTTTTTTTTTTTTTTGTGTTACTGTCAAGACTACTTTCCGGTCGTGTGTTTTTTCTGTACTCTACACTTTTTCTCCTTGGCAGTTTATTCCATTCTCTCCTCCTCTTGAAAAAAAAAAAAAAAAAGTACTGAGGGGCCACCTTGTAGTCCTGCAAAAGCATAATGTGGAAGTGAACTCGGGAGCTTGCTCTGGTGGCCGAGGGGGTATGGGTAGCACTGCAGTGTCAGTGCTCCTAACCAAGATGGGACTGACACTAGGTTCTGCCACCACAGCAACACCTGCAGTGGCCCTAGGAGCCTTGCCCTCTGCTGGAGTATCACTGTGTGCTGTGCATGCCTGCAGTGTCAGGGTGCTGCCTGGCATCGTGGGAAGAACACAGACACATAGATAATATTGAGAGAAAAAGACCAATGGTAAAACTTTATTTTTAAATAGGAAATACATGTCATTTGGACTTTACAGTCCAACTTACAAGACAGTACTGTGTTTAGATTATCTAAAATTGCTGTACGTAAAACATTGAATGTTAAAGTTAAGAGGTCACATACAGAGCAAACGACATGTTAAAACACAGGTCCATTCAGTCTTCCCACCTACTTAGCTACTCCGAACTGATCCTTGTGGCCACCCCCCCTCCCTATTTTGTTTCTGCAAGCCATTTTCTAACACTGCATGTCTGTTCCTATTTTGATTTGTCCTTTACCCTTTCCTCTGGCAAATTATTCCACTTGTCCACCACTCTTTCAGTGAAAAAGTGCTTGCAGATGTCCTTTTGGCCCCACGCATAAGTTTAAGTGAGTTTCCCTCTTGTCCCTTTATTTGAACTCAAGGAGGAAAGCACTTTGGCATCCACCCTATTTATCCCCTACAGGTATCTGTATGTTTTGATCACATCACCCCCTTCCCTCTTTTCAAAGGTGTACGTGTTCAGATCCTGCAGCCTCTCCTTCTGTATCTTGTCTCATATTCTGTGAACCATCTTGGCCACCCTGTGCTTCTGTCAGTCTGTCATCGGATATGGACTCCAGCACCTTGTGCAGTATTCCAGATGTCGTCACACCAGTGACCTGAACAGCTGCAGCAACTGACACTGTCAGACATTTCCCCGAGACTTCTGATATTTCTAGAGAAAGTCCCTGCCTGTCTGCCTGCAGTACTGCTATAAAACCACTAGAGAGAACTTCTTTAAAAATACAGTATCTGACCATGTCAAGTGCTACTACTATACAATGGGAGGCTCACTTCCCAGCTTCTGCTGCTTATCTCCCTCCCTCCCTATGCATCCTAGCATTCTGTTTACCTTACCTACAGCTCTATCACTGGAGGCTGGGCAGGTTGTCCTATGCCCCAGAAGCATGTTACTTTTCACTCCCTAAATTTTCCTTCAGGAATAGGGAAAACCTAATATTTTAGGTTCTGTAGTAGTGCTTTTGCTGCAGTTTATATATCGGTTTTATTCTATTTTAAGTAGAGTAGTAGTCGGGTTGTTATAGAGTAGCTAGACTTCCAGTGAGGTAGATTGAGGAGCGTAGTTTTCATTGTTTTAATTCCTTAAGTCAGTATGGTACTTGGTACCAGTTTATTTTACTTTTTGAACTATTAAATGCTGCTTTAGCTCGGCATCAGTAAATCTGTGGTTTTGCCTGGTTCGGAAAGTCTGCAAAAAGAAGAGATAGCTGCATTTCTGTCTTTGTAGCGCCCTCCAGAACACAGTCTACTAAAGGGGCAGCGAGTTGTATGAACATATGAATGTGCCAGCAGAAACAGACCACTTGGTCTACCTAAGTCTGCTCGAGTGTGCAGCTAGCACCCCTAGTTTGCAGCTGCCCCACTCCCCCTCCCCTTTGTCATCCCACTGCCACCCCACCTCCCCCACCCTCACTCTCCTCTGTTCCCTGTCCCATGCCCTTTTGAAGCTGTTCACAGATTTACATGATACCACCCATTCTGGTAGGGCATTCTGTTTTGCTACCACCCTCTCTGAAATAGTGTTTCCTCATTTCCTTCCTAAATCTTCTCCCCTCTATTCTTAGCCCATGCCCCCTGGTGACCTTCCCCCTCCTTAACTTAAAGACCCCTTCTGCACCATCCTTATTGATTCCCCTCAGATACCTGAATGTCTCTATCATGTCCCCCACCCCTTCTATCCTCCAGGGTGTACATACTCAGGTTTCCCAGCCTGCTGTCATAGTCTCTCCCCTCCATTCCACATATCATCTTTGTTGCCCTCCTTTGCACCCCCTCCAGTAGCCTGATATCACCCTTTAGGTATGGCCTCCAAAACTGCACACAATACTCTAAGTGTGGCCTTACCAGCGACTTGTAGAGGGGCAAGATCACATCTCTTTGCTTGGACGAAAACCCCCTTGATATGCACCCCAGCATTTTGTTCATTTTTGCAACTGCTCTCCTGCACTGGGCAGTGTTGTTCATTGTCCCTGTTATCATTACCCCTAGGTCCTTCTCCTCCTCAGTGATCCCCAGCTCAACTCCCCCCCCAGCCAGTTTTCTCTCCTTGGGTTCTTCACCCCAAAGTGCATAACCTTACACTTCTTTGCATTGAACCCCAGCTGTCACCTCTTTGATCACTCCTCTAGCTTGCTTAGGTCCCCCTGCAGCAGCTTCCATCCCTCTTCTCCATCCACCACTGCTCCGATTTTGGTGTCGTCAGCGAACAGACTTACCTTGCTCACCACCCCGTGTGCAATGACTGATATGAAGAGCCCAAACAATACTGGCCCCAACACAGAGACCTGTGGCACTCCACTCATCACTGGCCTTGGAGTTGAGAGCTCCCCTCTCACCACCATCCGCTGCAGCCTCCCACTTGCCAGCTTGTAATCCAGTTCATCATTTTTGCCCCTACCCCTACACCAGTTAGCTTTCCCCCATGCTGCTCACGAGGCACAGAACTGAAGGCCTTGCTGAAGTCCATGTAAAGAACATCCACCGCATGACCCTTATCCAGCTCGCCTATCACCCAGTCATAATATTGTATCAGGTTGGTTTGACAAGACTTCTCTGAAACGAATCCATGCTGCCTCACATCCTGGAGGCCACTGTCCTCCAGGTACGACACCAGTCTTTCCTTTATTATTGTTTCCATGAGTTTGCACACTATGGAGGTGAGACTTACCGGGTGATAATTACCTGGTTCATCCCTTGGTCCGCTCTTGTGTAATGGCACTACATGTCCCATCCTCCAGTCCAGTGGCAAACATCCCGACTCCAGTGAGGTGCTGTATGGCTCCGCCATCTCCCTCAGCACCCTGGGGTGGATACCATCTGGCCCTGGTGCCTTGTCTACCTTCAGTGTCCTCAGTCCCTCTAGGACTCTACTTGCCTCAATTCTTCCATCTGTTGCCTCCTCTCCTCCATCCCCACCCTCTTAGCCCATGGTGGCAGCAGTCCCCCCTTTTCTTCCGTGAACACTGAGCAAAAGTATTCATTCAGTGCTTCTGCCTGCTTCTCCCCCTTTTCTGTCCATGCCCCACCCCTTTTTATCCTCACTATTGTCTCCTTGCACTTCCTTTTCTCCCTGATGTATCTGAAAAAATCTTTCTCCTTCCGGTTAATTCCCTGCGCTAATCTCTGCTCCCTCTGGGCCTTGGTTTCTCCAACTTTTCTGGTCACCTCCCTGGACCATCTTGCATACTCCTCCCTGTCCACTTCCTTCCCCATCTTCCTATACCTCTGGTGCATCTCTCGTTTTGCTCTCACCGCCTCCACTACCTCGCTGTTCAACCAGCATAGTTTTCTTGCTCTGCTCCTCTTACTCTGTGTTTTGGTGCAGGCTTCTGTTGCCTCTGTAATCCCCGGTTTAATAATATCCCATTTCTGCTCTGCATCCATCTCCTGCCTTATGCCCTGTAGTTTCCCTTTCGGTACTTCCTGCGTCCTTCCAAAATCTGTCCCCTGAAGTTTACCACTCGAGTAACTGATTTCTCTGGCTCCCTGCACATCGTGATATTAAACCACACTGTTTGGTGATCGCTGTCGGCTAATGCGTACTCCACCTTTATTTCCCTTATTGCCTCCCCATTCGATGACACCAGATCTAAAGTGTTCTTTAGCCTAGTAGGTACACTAACCGTGTAAGGAGACCCTCCTGGATCGCATCCAGGAGCACTTTCTCCCAAGCACTGGAGGTGACTGGAATGCTCCAGTCAACCCCTGGCAAGTTGAAACCCCCGATGACCACCTTCCCTTTTCTACATACCTTTCTGATTTGTCCTGCTAAGTCCCTGTCAAGCTTCTCAGACTGGGACGGTGGCCTGTATACCACCCCAAACCTCAGTTTCCTACCCCTTGAATCTAGGAGCTGCAGCCAGATTGCCTCTGTTCTCCTTTCTTCCCCCTCGTCCCTTGTGCATTTGATCCCGTCCCTCACACAGACTGCCACCCAACCACCCCTCCCTTCCTTACGGTCCTTCCTGTATACTTTGTATCCTGGGATTGCCAGATCCCAGTCCCAATGCTCAGTTGCCCACGTTTCTGTGACAGCTACAATATCCACCCTCCACACTGCTAAGAGTGTCTGTAGCTCAGCTTATTTGTTGCTGAAGCTTCTTGCATTCAGCAAGACCACCCTCCATCCTGCCCCCTTCCCTTCACTGGCCTCCATTTCCTTCCTTCTACTCCCTCCTTTTTCGGCCGCCTCGAGTCCTCTCCTGCTAGCCTAGGGATAGGCTGTGACTCCACTCTATCGGATCCCTGCCTACCTGCTGTCCACTTGCCACCCCCCCGATCTAGTTTAAATCCACCTTTGTCATACTATACCTCCCCAGTCTTTGCTTTAATACCTCCTTCCCCTCCCCACTCAGGTGTAGCCTATCCCAGGTACTGCCCCAGCCGCCCACAACCCCATATCCCTTAGTTTGACACCATTCTACCAACCATGTGTTCAACTCCCTAATCCTCTCCTTTCTCACTGTGCTTGCGCAGGGTACTGGGAGCACCTCAGAGAATGCCACAGACTCCCCAGTCTCCTCGCATCACTTCCTCAATCCTCTCCTTTGTTACCTCCACCGTTTCCCCCACTAGTTGTGGTGAAGAGCGATGAGCTGGGCTGCTGGCACTTTAAAAACTGCAACCTGATATCTGTCGGCCTCTCTCCCATGCGCAGAATGGTCACAGTATCTGTGCGGAAGTTGGGGGTGGGGGGGAGACTGCCTGCAGCTCCACAGAACTGGCCCAGGGCAACAACAGGAGATGAGAGCGGAGGTTAGCCCAGTCTGGGCCTTGTCTTATGATTGGAGAAGCAGCTCCCTGTAGGGGTTACATTGTCCAATTCCTCAGCTGGGTTCGAAGAGAGTCCAGGATAGTGCCAAATAGGGACAGATGCCCAAATATGGGAGACCAGAGGTGGTGGTGGGAGCACCATCTGGCTCATTTAAACTTCTGCTGAACTTTCTGTAACCAGGATGTTTTTACAGTACTTTGCAATGGCGGGGCAAAGGACTGTTACTTTAATCAGAAACTTTGAACTTATTTGTGAAGCAGGTGCTCCTGTGACAGGACAGACTGTGTTTCACCTTTTCAAACAATTTCTTGTTTAAATATGTGATAGCTGAAGCTGGTAAATTGGACTAGGGAATAAGACTCCAAACTGTAACTGTTTCTTCAGTTTAGCCTAGAACTTTAGCACCAAAGGCTTTGTCACCACATGATTTGACTTGTTGCGGCACTGATTTGGTTGTGTAGCTATAAATCAGTATTATGCGTGAAGTGTGTAAGAGAGTAGTAGGTGGATGTTGTGTGGGTGTGGTTGGTAGGTTGGAGTTTATGTGGCAGCATTATCTGTAGAGATTCTGGGGCCCCTCTGCTTAGTTACTCCTTGGCCCAGCTGCTGGACCTCCACCTTTTGATAATAATAATAATAATAATAACATTTATTTGATTAAGCGCCTTTCAACTTTCAAAGCGCTGTACAATATACATAGAAACAAAACACATGTGCAGATACATGCAATATAAAATCAAGATAATACTGAAAAAGATTTCCCCCATAAAAAAAGTCTTAAGTGCCTGCTTAAAACTCCCCACTGACCTGCACTCCCGAAGCTGACAGGGCAGAGAATTCCAGAGGGTGGATGCCGCACACCCAAATGCATGTGCACCAGATGACTTTAGATTAACCCTCGGAATCTCCAGCAACCCCACGTCAGCCAAGCGGAGCTGTCGCAAATGGGTGTAAGGAACCAGGAGTTCTTTCATGTAATTGGAACCCGATCCATGTAGCGCTTTGTAAGTCAATAGACCTACTTTAAAGGTGATCCGCCACTGTATAGGCAGCCAGTGCAGAGCGTGCAGCACTGGGGTAATATGAGATCTTCTGGATGCCCCAGTCAACAAACGTGCTACCGCGTTCTGCACTAGCTGTAAGCAGTGGATATCAACCCCAGAAAGCCCTAGATAAAGGGAGTTGCAATAATCAAGGCGCGATGTCACAAAGACATGGACCAAAAAACAGGCAGGTCGCTGGATGGAACAAGGTGCCTAATCCTGGCAATGTTCCTAAGATGGTAAAAGGCCAGCTTGACGACTGCCGATACCTGATGATGAAGAGTCAGACCATCATCAAGCACCACTCCCAGGTTACGCACCCATTCAGAAGTGAGAATCTGGGCCTCCCCCAGGACTAAACCAGAAGGGAGCCCAGTCCTTAACCCCTCTGTCCTATGACCCGGGGTCCACAACCAAAACCTCAGTCTTTCCTGGGTTCAACTTTAGACTGCTGGAATTAATCCAATCTTGGATTTCTGCGAGGCAGCTGTTCAGTACCGAGATAGCACCAACCTGGTCAAGAGCAAAAGACAGGTAGAGCTAGGTATCATCGGCATAGCAATGAAACCTCAGCTCATACCGTCTTACAATGTCTCTGAGGGGTAGCATATATATTGCGAATAACATGGGGGACAGCACCGAACCCTGAGGTACCCCACAAGGCAGAGAGAAAGCCCCGGATGAAAACAAACCCAAGACCACTCTCTGCATTCACCCAGCGAGGGAAGATGAAAACCATCTGAAGACTGTATCTGACAGCCCACAGATAAACCTCAAGTGTTCAAGCAGAACCCCATGATCCACAGTACCAAAAACTGATGATTGATCCAGGAGAACCAAGATAGAACGGTGTCTCCTAACTCTCGCCATCAGGAGATCATTGAGCACCCAAACCAGAGCAGTCTCAGTACTATGCCTCTTACGAAAACTCGATTGGAGAGGTTTGTATAAATTATGGATGGTTAAATGGTTATCCAGTTGAGCAGCCACAACTTTCTCAATAACCTTCCCCACAAAAGGGAGGTTAGAGATAGGCCTGTAGTTTGCTAGGTTCTCCGGGTCTAAAGAAGCTTTTTTCAGAAGGGGGATCACCACCCCCTCCTTCAGGGAGCTAGGGAACTCACCCATGTCTAGAGAGCACCGGACAATCCGAGCTAAGACCGGGCCAATTATCTCACTACAACTCAAAATCAGGGAAGTAGGACCTGGGTCTAAACTACAGCATGTGGGACGCATCTCCTGGACAATCCGCATAATGTATATGAAATCTGACAGGTCAAAGGTACTCCAAGAAACTCCGGACTCCGCGACAAAGCACCGATCAACAGCAACCCCCTTAGAGTGAAGTTGGCGGCACTCCCGCCTTGATGATCCCCCCTTATTAGTGGTGGTGTATAGGTGGTGCAGGAAGGTGGCATCGCTAGGAGGTGAGATGGAAGGTTGCGAGGCACTATACGGCTGGTGAGGACCAGAAGGCACCCGGGGCGAAATGGGCCCAAGAGAGAGGCCAGCGTGGTTAGGGCCCATATGTAGTGTTTCCACTGGCTTGAGTGGGCACAAGTAGTCATTAGGCCCATAGCCTCCTTTCATCCCCCGAGGGTGGAGTTTTGTGATGTCAGATCAAAGAGGAACAAAAGAGACATTATGGCTGTTGATCTGGCATACATTATGAAGAACAGGCAGGGGGACGATGCTAGCCCTGTTTTGAGGGACTGTCCCAGTGGAGTTATCCACAGTTCTCTGCCCTTGAGGGATCGCTGGGGGGGCATTTGTTTTAGATCTGAGATGAACTTCACTGTGCACCCAATTGAGGAGACTTTGTCGTTTGAATGTGTGACTGTGCATGGGGGTCCAGGCACAGTCACACCTTGGATTTAGTTGTTGCTGGGGCTCGAGATTAGCAATCTTTAGACAGATCCAGTCAATTGGTCGGATCAACACACAATGAAGTTCTCATTCAGGCTCCCCCCATAGTCCACCTCTAGTGGAGACAGTTCACTACCGCCTTTTGAAGGGGTGGTTCCCAGAAGTACTCTCTCGTTTGTAATGGCTGTTTGTGGGACTTCCTCAGAAGAAGCAGTGGTGGCCTATAACAGGGTCATCACAGCAGCCTTCGAAGCGCTGCACCGGTCCATATACAACCCAGGACTTTGCGCATGAGATCCCTGTGGTTTGACGGTGAGCACAGGATGCTGAAGTCTAAGTTTCGTAGGCTGGAGCATTGTTTAAGGAGGTCTAGGGCCAACAAGGATAGACTGGCTTTGAGGGCTCACTATGGTGAGTATCAAAGGGCAATCTCCCATAAGCAGGCAGCATTTCTCTCCAGGGAAATGCAGCAGGGAGAACCGAACAAGTCAGCTCTTTCAAATGGCAGACAGACTTTTGAACCCACTCTGTCTGCAATCAATGAGCACAATTTCATTTGCACAGTGCAAAGAGTTTGCTCAGTTCTTCTCTGACGTGGTGTCCTCAATTCAGTCAGGGATCTCCCCAATCAGGTCATTTCAACCAGGCAGGGTGGAGCTGGGTGTGGCTAGATGCACTTCTAAGGTCTTGTTAGAGTTTAGGCCAGTTTTGATGGAAGAAATAAGTGTGGCGATCTTGTAGCTGCAGTCCACCATCTGAAAACTGGACCTGGGCCTGACACGCCTTTTGGTGAGGTGTGTGGGGTTTCTGGGTCCAGTGTTCACTGAGTTAGTCCGGTGCTCTCTTGTGGAGGGGACTTTTCCTAGTGCATTGAAGAAAGCGTTGGTGAGGCCTCTTTTCAAGAAATCATCTTTGGACCTGGACTGCTTGGGGAATTATAGACCTGACTCTAAATTCCCCTTTTTTGGGGGTGGTTTTGGAAAAGATGGTGGTGTTGCAGCTTGAGGGGCACCTCATAGTTTCTGACATCTTTGAACCTCTCCAGTCTGGTTTTAGGTCATGGCATAGCACGGAGACTGTACTGATCAGGGTGCACAATGACCTTCTCAGGGCAAGAGATAGAGGAGAATATGGTCAATGATTGTCCTCCTTGATCTCGCTTCAGCATCTGACACCTTGCTCCATGGGTTGTTGTTGGATCGTCTCAGGGAGTAAGGGGATTCGCTGGCATTGCCATCTGCTGGGCTGAGCCCTTCCTCAGGGACAGGCTGCAGAGGGTGATGATGGAGAATTTCTCTTCACTTCCAAAGCCCCTGCTTTGTGGTGTATCCCAGGGTTTGATCCTCCCACCTATGTTGTTCGCAGTGTACATGCTATCCCTGGGAGGGATCATTAGATAGTAAAATCTGGGTTTTCACAGCGATGCTGATGACACTCATCTGTATATGTCTTTTGCACCTGTGATACTGAATGCGGCCATGGTGCTAAATTTGTGACTGGCCAAGATCCAGGACTGGATGTCATCTAGTTGACTAAGACTTAACCCAGATAAGATGCAGGTATTAGTGATTGAGCCTGCACAGAGGTGGAGTGCAGGGGCTACCATGGTGGAGTCTACCTTGTGCTGGGCTCCTCCAGTTTGGAGGCATCTGCTAAGGTTAAGAATGTGGGGGACATTCTGGATGAACAGCTGATATCTGAGGCCCAGGTGCCAGCGGTAGTCCGGAGTGGCTTTTACCATCTTAGAAACATCACCAGAATTAAAGCCTTGATTCCCCTTAAGACTTGCCCTCACTGGTACATGTGTTTGTCATGTCCTGGCTTGACTAAAGTAACACCCTATATCTCCAAGTGAATGGAATTGTCCAATGATGCCTGTGGCTGGTGCAGAACGCAAAGGGCAGGTCATTGACGGGGCCTTTCTAGAGCCTGTCACATAACCCTGGTCCTGCATGAACTGCACTGGCTGCCGCTGAAGTGGTGCATCACCATTAAGGTCGGTTTACTGACCTATAATGCCTATATGGATTGGGATCTGACTACATGAAAGGCCATCTGACTCCTTAGCAGATCTCTCGCCCCCTCCACTTCTTGGAGGTGGGTCATCTCGTAGTTCCCAGAGTTAGACTCAAAACATTCAGGGATCAAGCATTCACCACTGTAGAATAGGCTGCCTCAATCACTATGGGAGGCCCTCTCGATGGATGCTTTTAAGAGGGGCCTAAAGTACTTCTTGTTTCAGGAGGCCTCTGGGGATTAAGATCTTTCTCCTCCTGCTCTTCGGCAGCCACGTTATATGTAGATATACTGGACTCCTCCTCCTTTGTACCTACTTATTTTGCACAATATGCACTGTATTATATTTTATATTGTTATAATATGTCATGCTGCTATAATGTTTGTGTTGTGAGGCACTCAGAGCCCCCAGGAATGGGCACCAAAGAAATATATTTTATTACTACTACTGTCACAGTATGTGGTTTTCAGACTGAACAACATCATGAATCCAAAGTCCTTTACTTCGTGGTGCTTTCCAGTAAACCCCTTCCCCCCCCACACAGACAAACACACATTTCATACTGCACTCTTGGGTTCTTCTTCCCAATGTGTAGAAATAATGGGGAAAAATCTGGGTGGAAAATAGCAGCCACAGGGCTAAAGGCAGCTGCACAATCCGGCACCACGCCAGCCAACTCCACACCAAATTATACTCTGGTGGGAGAGGTGGGAACCCCTGCCACTCCCCTGGACAGACTTTGGGTGCAATCTGTGGTAACCCTGGAGCAGGGTCAGGAGGTGACAGGGCTGGGTGGTTGCCTGAGAGGGGTCTCACCTGGAGAATAAACAAATGATGAAAAAAAGATATTAAGATGGATGTGCCAGCGATGCTCTATATGCTAACGACATAAATGTGATAAAATATGTCAGTGCAGTACATTACTGCTGCTGGCCCCAGGTTCCTGCAGTGTCCTAGTGTCTCCAGGTTTTACAACAAAAAATGAGGCTCTACGGAGGAGCTACTCAAGAAGATAAGTTACTGCAAGTAACATCTCTCTGTCAAGTTACACAGAATGACAGACAATGATGGCAGAAAAAGACCAATGGTCCATCCAGCCTGCCTACAGTTCCCCATCAAACACCAGGAACTATTATCCATACAGGGTTCTAGCCCTCACTATCCACCCCCTTGCTCCCATCCCTACTGCTTGGCCCTGAGTAACCACTAGACTCTTCACTCTGTCCCAGCCATGCTTATAACCTTTTATGGTTTTGTGCCCACCATATCTACTGTCAGACTGTTCCATGGCTCCACCACCTGTTCTGTAAAATAAGTCTTTCACTTCCCTCCTGAAACCCCTGACAGTTTTGACACCTGCACTTGTGCTCTTGAACCGTTGCTCATTCTAAATAGTTCCTCACAGTTTACCTTGTTTATTTGTTTCAGGAACTCAAAGGCCTCTATCATGTCTCCCCTCTCTCGTCTGATCTCCAGCGAGTACATGTTCAGTACCTTGAGACAATCCTTGTAAGATCTGCCCTGTTGGCCCTTAATCATCTTGGTCATTCTACACTGCACTTTCTCTAGTCTGCCCTTTTCCTACCTTAGGTGCAGACTTCAGAACTGGGCACAGTACTCCAGGTGTGGCCTCACCAGTGATCTACAGAGAGGTACTAATACCTCTATTCTGCTACCATCAACACCCTTCCGATACACCTTAGCATCCTGTTTGCTGCAATATAAGCCTTGTTATACTGGTTTGATCATTTAAAGAAGTCAGGAATGATGACTCCTAGGTCCCCATCCTCAGCCACAGTTCTTAGCGTTACCCTCCTATCCAGTACCCAGTCCTGGTGTTCTTGTTCCCTAAGTGCATCACCCTGCACTTTTTGGCATTGCATTTCAACTGCCAAACCTTAGACTACCTCTCTAGCCTTTACAAATCCCTCTGCATCTCCCTATTCCCCCTGTCACTGTCTACCCTACCACAGAGTTTAATGTCATCTACGAAGAGACACAACTTGCCCAGAATTCCTTCTCCAGTGCTGTCTGTGAACACACGGAAGAGGCCAGGACTTAGGACTGATCCCTGTGGCACCCCACTTTTCACCTCCCTCTGTTCTGATTTGACTCTTAACCATAACCCTCTGCTTCCTCCACTTCAGCCAATTACCTACCCATCTAACTACGTCCCTAGCTGCATGCAGATCGTCCATCTTCAGCAGCCTTCTGTGAGACATTGAGTCAAAAGCCATACTGAAACTGAAGTTGAGTAAATCCACAGCGTAGCCCTTATCTACTGCCCTCATTACCCAGTCAAAGAAAACTATCAGGGTGATCTGACAAGACCTCCCTGACACAAACCCATGCTGTTTATTGTCTTCCGGTCTGTTGCTCTCCAGCTAGTCCATGAGGTCCTCTTCAACCAGTGTCTCCATCAGCTTACCCACAACAGAGGTAAAACTGACTATTGTTCCCCAGTTGCTCCATGCCCCCCTCCCCTCATGGAGCGGGAATAGACGCACTACCCTCCAGTCTTTCAGAACTAACCATGTCTGAAATGAGCAACTGAACAGCCCCATGATGGGTTTAGACAGTTTCATTGCCAATTCCTTGAGCACGTTTGGCTGCACCCTATCTGGCCCCAGGGCATTATCTATTTTTAGGGCTGCTACACTTTCTGGACCATTTCACTGGTAAATACGGTTTTTCTTATGTCCAAGATCTCCTTCACAGCTGTTTTGATGCCACTCCCTGGCAGGGGCCAGCCATCTTCCCTTGTGAAGACAGAGCAAAAGTTATCATAAAGGATGGCTGCTTTTTGCTTGTCCTTCTCTATTACCCTACCTCCATCTTACAGTCTAACAATGCCCACTCCCTTCTTTCTTTTTCCCCTAATATATCTAAATAACTCTTTATCCCCACCCTTGACCCTCTCTGCAATATGCATCTCTTTGTCTGCTTTTGATTCCCTGACCACCGTTTGCTTCTTTAGTCCTCATTTAGTACCCTCCTCATTCTGTGTACCCCTGCTTTTCCTTCTACCTGGTACCTCACTGTTTCCCTAACACTTCCTGAGAATCACTGGTCTCTTGTACCAGTTTCGTTTGGTTACTGTTCTCATGCATGACTTTGTTGCCTCAAGAATGGCCCTGTTAATTGCTCCCCATCTTTCCTCCACATTCCTATGCTGCTGAGTCTAACTTGTCCTGGACCAGCTCCCTCATCCAAATGAAGTTATTCTTCTGAAATCTAGGACATCAGCCTTTGATGAGGGCTTTCTGTTACCAAGGGCCAGCTAGGATGTTAGCCTTTGATGAGGGTTTTCTGTTACCAAGGGCCAGCTAGGACGTCAGCCTCTGATGAAGGCTTTCTGTTACGAAGGGCCAGCTCAAACCAAATAAAGTCATGGTTGGTGGGTAAGTTCACTAGACAACAACATGCCGATTTTCAGGAATTATTTTCAGGCAGTTTATAGTGAAAAATAACTAGCTTTACAAATATGCAAAATCAAATTTACAGAAATGACCGTAAGGTGACAAAAGAAAAAAAAATGGGCAGACCAGGTGGCCAAGCAGTCCTTATCTGCTGATAAATTCTACATTTCTGTAACGGAGCAGTAATATTAGAAGTTAAAGCAAGATATATGAAAGAATACTACATCTGCAATAATTATAAAGGTACAAGGCTGAAATATCTTTAGTGATCATCTATGCACACTGTTTTTCGTCATTAATATTAAGTGTGGTCCTTAAAATAGCCTGCTCTATGAAACACTACAGTCAGTCACTGCGTTTGACACAGACAACTGCCTTAGGGCTAACAGCTCTGTATAAGGCCACCCCTCTTATCTGCAAACATACAAAGCGACATTTATCTTCACAATTATGTTAGCCATAGAGTTAGCCATAGAAATCCAGGATGAATGGGCCATGTCACCTCCGCAATGAACTCCACTTTAGCACAAGAGTAAACAAATTTCTCCCACATCAGCCTCAGCCAGGGCATTAACAGTAGGCTGTGATTGATTGCAAAGAGAGCGTTGCTGAGAAATGGATGGATAGCTGAGGCTTTTATCACAGTGACTGACAAGGAGCGAGTTCCGTATTTACAGACCCTAGCTGTATTAAGTGACATTATCAGGTACTACTTCTGTTTAAGTGACACAAGGGCTCAGCTTATCAGTGGTTTATGATACAGAGGCTACTTTAATCTGATGACTATTTTTTTGTTCATAAACAGGAGCTTGAGCTGCAGAGAACATATGGCTCTATAGAACCTCAAGCAAAAGCAAATGGTTTTAAAAGCAAAGACAAATAAAAACAGTGTGTTTGAATATGGAACATTTTAATTATAGTACAGTGTTAAACATCAAGGTTTTTTCAATGTGATATGTCCTAAAGAGAACCCATTATAATAATCTAATAAACTGAACTGTCAGTTCAGACAGACACGATTTTTAATTTCAAGTCAATTTAGTTGATTAAGTAGGCTTACAGATAGACAGATCACATAATAGTGTATTATTTCAATAGTTATTTGAAAGAAACAGCTAGGCGATCAAGCAACATAACAGGTGATTAAACTTTGACGCCATCTACTGTGTTTAGGTGTATTTACTCACCACTGTGCAACATTTTATGGTCAGGAAAATGCCAGTTCTGCTGTAGACCTGGCAGTATGGATAATTCAATAATAAAGTTATAGTGTATGGTAGAATGCTGTTGAGCATGGAAATCCATGCTCCCAGCAGCGTTGTTATGCTGCACTAGCTACGTCATCGTAGCTGTTGTGCTGCACTAGCTATGTAGCTAGTGCAGCATAACACGTAGAAGGTGGGTGTACATGCGTGGATGCCGCATGCATGGAAGCTGGGCGCATGCACCATCGGGCGACCGCCATGTGCCAGGAAGGGCTGCGGCAGTGAAACAGCACAGACTTAAGAGAAACTGCACACAGAAGTGTAAAAAGTAAGTGCAGTTTTGTATGAAGCGAATATACACTATAAAGACTGTGTATGATCACATTAACAGCAAGGTATTTTTCATTCTTGAGGTTTGCATGGTAACGAGACCTCTTGAGCTGTGCTCTTGAGGTCTCCAGTTACCATGTAAATCTCTCGAATGAAAAATACCCTTGTTGTGTACGAGCGATCATACACAATCCTCTCTGTTTTGTGCATGCTGAGCTGCTAAGGTAGTTGGGAGTGAAAATGCTATAGGCATTTTCTAGCTTGATATAGATGTCCCCAATGGCCTGAAATGTTTCCCTATAAAAGTATCTAATAACCACATCATGATGGTTATCCTCATATTGAACACTAGTGCTGCAGTTGGGCTACTGAGTATGTTATGTAAAAGTAGCCTTCAGGGTCAAAAGGTCATTGTGCAAATAAAACACAATCACATGACAAATTGGATCAGCCACCCCACAAACCTAATGAGCACAGACCCCCACACCTGCACAGAAACAGCAATTCTACAATACTCACAAAAATCAATGAATTACAACCCTACACAATGAGAAGCACAATTGAAAGCAGACACCCTCACCCAGCCATAAGCACAAATATCCATCCAAACCTAAAAAACAAGAAATAAAAAAGACCCAAACAAATAGGTGATGCTCCGTAAACTGAGTCAGAAACGAATTCAAAATGCACACAAAAACGAAATACAGCGAACCCCCTCACATACACAGAAATTATGTTTAGGTTTATTTAATATTTATACACCAAAAAGATCACTGGGTTTTGGGGCAATTTTCAGGATCGTCTTGTCTTTCAACAAAACTCAACAAAAATCAGAAACACCTAAAGACTCGACATTACCAATATCAACAAAACTGTACATATACATCACCACTCCAAATGCCACCAAAAAAAAAAATACCAGACTCAAATATCTCCTTTTCTTCACACACTTTAAGCCAGCATGAAGCAGCATGATGTTATCAGATGTAGACCACGCTCAACAGGACACATGACAGTGTCATTAGCCATAGCCACACTCCTAAAAGGGTACAGCACTACTCCAAAAGTACATCACTGAAAGCACACTTAAAAAACACACCATCATTTAGAATTAAAGAAAATGTTACAAGTTGAGTAAAAAACCCTTACATTGGGAATTATGCGAGATTAACACCTCCAGGTGGTTGAAGACCCATGGCTATGCCTCAGGTTGAACACACTAGGCGGTGTGTCAACCTAGCATAATCGCCACTCTATCTTGTCTCATTCTTTACTTATACTATCTGTTGATCTACTTATAAAACTTCTCTCAATGAAGGCAATCATTTTAGATTTTTTTTTGTACTTACTGTTTATGTCCCTCTTTTCTTCGGCTGTGCTGGGCAGACAGAGGACAACAGCTCCCATGGAGTGCTCTGCTCCCCAGAACAATCTAGAGCCCCTGAATGACCACCCTAGGTGGGGTGGAGGGGACTTTCTTAATCCCCTTCGAGACCTCAGATGGAAGCGGCCACCCAGAGTTGTTCCCCGGATCCCCCATGGTCACCGGTGCCGGGGCTCGACTCCTGGTGCAGTTGTGGGGTCTTTACTTGGCCCCACCCCTGCAGTCGCCGGCACTCGAGGAGAGCCAACGAGATGAAGGCACTCAGAGACATGCCTTCGCCTCAGGCCCTTGGCTGACGTCCGCCCCTCCCTATGCTGCTGTGTTCTCTGGCTGCACCTCCACCTGTGGTCACCCAGGTGGTGGTATAGCAACAAAGATTGCAATCCACCCTCCCTGGAGAAGGAGAGCAGCCCAGAGGGTGCTCAATCCTTCTCCCCCTGGCCAGCCCTCCAGCAACCCAGGCTCATTACTAAACCCGGGTCGCTGGTGTTGCGAGTGGTAGTTCTACTGCTGCGCTGGCGGTTCGGCTAGGCAATCATTTTAATTCTTTCATTTGATACAGCTCTGCATTTTGGCTTCAGTTTTAATGAGTCGCTTCCAGTGATGCACTTTTTTTTGGTCACTGGCAATAATTTCTGTACCATTTAAATAGTAATTTAATTTCTTATTTTTCTTACCAATGTAGGGATGTGAGGAAGTTATAGTTCATGGAAAGGGTGGTGGAGCCATGGATCTGTCTTCCAGCAGAGTGGTAGGCACCAATACCATAAATGTTTCAAGTATGGCTGGGACACAGTGTGGTTGCGCAGGTCAGCAGCAGTAGGGAAGGGAGCAGAGTGATGGATCAGGAAGGATTAAACCCCATAAGGAAGAGCCAGAGCCAGATGGGGAAGTACTGGAAAGCTAGATGGACTTTTGTTCTTTTTCTTCCATCACTGTCTATCTTTCTAAAAGTCTCCCCCTCTCCTGAGTGACAGACAAGCCTACTGCTTGCCTAAAAGCCCATGACTTTGCTTGGCACTTGCACAAGACATCTGGCAACCTGGTAGACCTGACCAAGTACAAGTAGCATCAGAATGCCTGTCTCATTGCTACCAGAGTGGCCAAAGCTACCTTGCCTCTAATTTCAAGAGGAATCTGAACAACTTCTCCAAATTTTGGATGACCGTTACAACTTTTCTGATCCCCATGCAAACTGTAGTCTGCCATCCCACCCAGAAGCTAGGTAGCTCCACCTTTTCAAACACCCTTGTCAGCCTTGTTAGTTGAGCAATGGTGTTGGCTGTGGTAACATGCAGAATTAAATATTAAAATAGCCCCATTGAGTTCTATGGAGTGCGTCCCCATGCTCTCCCTGGTTAAATGTCATAAAATGTCTGAGCAGAGGGGCGGGGCCAGCACACCAGGAAATGGAAGGGATCAGCTGCCCATTATCCTGAACCAGTTTTCTATCCTTTCCCCCTGGATGGGATGCAGTCTAAGGGGAAAAGAGCCTGTTTTCATGCAAATGTTGTTAGTAATAAAGAATGGAATGCTAAGACACTGCAATTCTTTTGGACTCCTACAAGATTTAAGTCTTATTCAAACCTGCTTATGAAGCAGGAGGTTGACACAATGGACCCTTAAAATAACCATGCTACTATGTTCTGTTGATACCAAAAATACTATTTTGCAGAAACCTGGAAAATCACTTTAAGATCCCAAGCAGAGATTGGGTCCAGATGAGGTGAACACAAATGATTTAACCCCTTTAGGAATCTATTAACGTAGGAACCACGGAGACTGAAGGAGCCCCTTTTCTGTACCTGTATGCTGAACGTCTGACAAGTGCAACTTTAGAGAAGTTGTTTTTGTCACTAAAGACACCAGTGACAGCAGGTAGTCTAGTACCCTGGCAACTGGTTAAGTGTTAGGAAATGGCAAGCTTGCTGCACCAAATAGAAAACTCTTTCCATTTGAAGATATCTGTTTTTCTGGTTATAGGTCTTCTAGAAATCACCACCAATACATCCAGGACCTCTTCTGACAGTCCCAAGTCCTGAAATTCCATCCTTTAGGAACTGACAGCTCACCTTGTAAGCCAGATGAACTGCAAGGTGAGTGTGAGTGAACACGGCTAGTTTTCACGGACTCTGGAACTGCTGAAAGTCTGGATGATCCAACACTTACTTGCTTGTTCCCGTAAAACACTTCAGTGACAGTGTCCGTTTACCCAAACATAATGATCTACCACTAAATGCCTAAAGGGCCACACAAATCACAGAAAGTTCAGGGACATTTATGCTGAAAGAGCATGCCTGTTTGGAGTAAGTCCAGTGCAGCACATGTAGTTAGGTGTATACTAGGATGAGGGTGCTGAAAGGGGGCACTTGGTCAAGATGCAGTAAGTTACAACAGTGCAGTTAACAACCGTGCAGGAAAAATGGCACCAACAATAACTGCACCCATGAAAAAATGCTGTCTGAAACAATAGCGCCAATGGTAGTGGTCCAAAAACATACGGAGGACCACTACCATGGATAACTAAAGACTAAATTTGTGTTTTTATGGGGGCTCTGCCCTCTGCACCACCCTAATGTGGGCTTCTTGCCCCATCTCTTTATATAATCAACATTGGGGAGCTTGGGGGGGGGAGGAATCAAGTAAAACTAACAGTCAGGGAAAAAAAACACTTGGAGAGGGACAAAAAATTTACAAACATTGGGCAGAATGGAAAACTGTAAGCCCACAACCCAGGAGACCGGGAACAGAACCCAGGTCTCTGGGTCTCCTCTGCCCTGGATGTGACTGCCCTAGCCTCGGCAGGCACCTCGCTTCCAGCTACTTGACTCTCCCGTATGCCTTCACAGCTACAGGGGTAGCAGTAACTGATGTGTGCTATTCTACCCTTGTTGCTGTAAAGGCATACATGGTATTGGAAGCGCTGTTTTATTTTTTATTTAGTTTTTGTTGACCGGGTAAGTGCACTAGACAAATTCTGCCTATTTTCATGCACCACCCGGGGGAGGGGGATACAGATGAATGCCAACTGACCTTGAACCAGATTAAGCTGTTGGTGGTATTTTTGTGAATTGGGGGAAATTTGGCCAGGGCACCGGGGAAATTCCCCTACTCTTTTCGAGAAGTGCCATGAGATCTTTAACATCCACCTGAACTACCACCAGAACAGGCAGATGGGACCTCGGTTTAATGTCTCATCTGAAAGACGGCACCTCAGGAGTACAGCACCCTCTTCATGCTGCACTGCAGTGTCAGTATTGGGATATTAACCCAAGTGCCTGGTGTGGGGATAGAACCCACAGCCTTCTGATCTCCTTTTAGACAGCGCTATTCGTGAAATGCTATTCTAACCGGTTACCTTGAAAGGGGAACCCCCTCCTTTCTGATGTTCTGTTCCACTTGCCAACAGGGGAGGGCTTTCACCAACATTATGGTTATGGCTACCTTTTAACCTATGTGATTCCCTCCTCTGAGACTATCATTCTTTGAGGTACCACAGTATCAGCCTAATGGGAAGTTGAGCTCAAGGGACTACCAATGCGGTCAAAGATATCAGCACGGTTAACAGAGAGGACTGACTGGCGCACAGTGCACTGCTGGCCCACATGAAAGGACCAAGCAGAAGTCATTAGGTCCAAGGCTCAATCTAAGGGAAGTAAAGCCTTGGCTAAGGCTGAATCTAGCTCTGCCCCCAATAAATGTGATGTTCTGAGTTGACCAGTACATATCTTTCTAGATTCAGGATAAATCACAACTTCTAAAATGTATCCAGTGTAAAGCCTCCAGCCTTCTCAACTGCCTCCGGTATACAGGTGTTGATTAGCCAGGTATCCAAATATGGCTATAACCACCACCAAGCAGTTGGTGAAAATCCTGGGAGTAGAAGAGAGTCCAAATGGCAAGACTCTGTACTAGTACATTTTGTCTCTCAGTCTGAACTAGACGAAGTTTTGGTGGAAGGATCTGACTAAGATGTGAAAGTGTACATTCTTAAGCTCTAGGGAGCAGAACAAGTTTTCATTTTTGGAGGGGAAGATTTATCTCTCTCAAAGAAACCATCTTAAATTCTGTAATTCAGGCCTCTAATATTCAAGATGGGCCAACACACACTCCTGACTTTCTGGAGACTAGAAAATTCTGGGAAAAGAATCCCTTTCTCCATCTCTGGAGCCTCCTCTATTGTTTCTGCAAGCAGAAGGCTCTGAACTTACTTCCACTGGCACTCCTGCTTTTAGGTCAGACAATACCCTGCACTTTACCAACCAACTGGGAAAAGGACATGACATAAATTACAGAGTCAGAACTTCCCTGACAATCTCCAGCATCCACCTAGTGGCGGTGATGATTCACTTGGGTAGAAGTGGCAGCTCCTGCCTCCTACTGGAAGGTCTGAAGGGACCTAGAGGGAGCAAGTTCTGCTGTCCTCTTGACGGCTTGAGGGAAGCCGAAATGGGGGCAGGTGGGGCCTTCTCATGTTCACTGCCCTTACCATATTTGCCATGGTAGATTTCTACCCAATTTTCTCTAGAGTTCTGAGGGTGTGCATGGGAAGAAAAGGACCGATTCACCTCCTAGTCAGGATCGTGGTCTGTTTGCTAGAGTCTGACAGAATTAACTGCTGCTCTAGCTTCTTTGGATTTCTGGAGTAAGATTTTCAAACCATACTAAAAGAGGGTTGTGCCTAAAATGGGAGGTCACCAACCCCCTCCTGCAGTTCTTGAGATATGTTAACACACTCCAGCCAGTCCTGTCTCCAGGCTGAAACCACGGTGACTATGACTCAGCTGCAGTCTCACAGGCATCCACTGACATTTGCAGCACATACTTAGATGCATCCATATCATATTATACAGCAGAATGTCTCCTTTAGGTCCTCACTGATCTTTTCTACTGTGGGCAGAAGGTTAGACCAGAGATTATACTGATAACTTTGCCGCATAACTCAGGTATACAGTATATCCTGCCTTAAGACTTTGGAAGCATTAGAATAAAACCTTTAATACAGTCCCTCAACACTACAACTCTCCTTGTCTAGAATATTGACTGAAATAGCAGATCTGGATTTTCCAGCTGCTGCTGCAGGTACGAGGATATCATCTGCAGAATGCAACTGCATAATGTCATGGAATTCTTTGAGGACAGCATAAATGACTTCCTATCCACTTGTTAAACCATGGAGGTTGTTTGTACTGGATCCTTGCAGATTTTTTTACAGTGACTGTAAGGCAGTGGTGATAGGACAGTAACGATTCCAAGTAGAGATTTTCCCAAAGAGGTCCAAAAACTGGAAGTCCCCTTCTGACTCCTGGGCAACAATCTCCAGGTTCTCTGCAACATGCTATATATCTTGTTAGTGTTAAATATTCTCAGGGGAGGGGATGCGAGAGGTGCCACCTATAAAATCCGCCCCAGAAATGTCAGTGTAGTGTCCATTTCATACTCTGAATTGTATGCAGATAGAACAGTTACATAAGAAATTACCGTAACAGTAGCGCTTCGAGGGGATCTCAGTCATCAGGTCACACAGTAGGAACTTCACCGTTGGTGAAGTAGGATCCACACGGAAGATTTTCAGCAGTACCACTGGGGCCAGCCACACTGACATCATGGGCCATCGTCACCAACCCTATAAAGGCGTGAGCGGTCCCACTCCCTCCTTAGCTCCTCCCCCCCTGGAGACTAGGAAGCAAACCCGTGCCATGGAGGACCAAGGAAAGCGAGAGGTGCCCAGGCCAAAATAAAAGGCTGGATACAACAGTAAGCCAGTTCTAAGCAAAGAACCCCATAAGAGTGGGATGGTGGGAGGGAAGGCAGACCTGATGACTGAGATCCCCTCGAAGATCTACTGTTACGGTGAGTTCTTATGTAACTGTTCTATCTTCTTTTGGGGTATCTCAGTCATCAGGTCACACAACAGGAATGAGTCCAAAGCAGTTACAGGTGCAACAAAACAGTCTGGGAGGAAGGCAAACCAAAGCTTAGGACAGGAGGCCCTGTAAAACAGCCCTGCCAAAACCTGCACGGGCTCTAGAGGCAATGTCCAGACTGTAGTGCTTAGTAAAAGGTATGGACTGTACTCCAGGTGGCAGCAGAGCAGATATCAGTGGCCGAGACCCCCTTGAAAAAAGCCACAGAGGTAGCCATACTCCTTATGGAGTGGGCATTCCCTGCCCTTGGAAACTCTTTTCCATACTTGTTGTAGCAGAACACAATACAATGTGCGTACCATTTGGATAAACATTGTTTAGAAACTTGAATGCCCTCTCTTCCTGGGGAGAAAGAAACAAAAAGCTGCTTTGACTTTCTGCAGTCTTTAGTTCGGAGCAGATAATATTTCAAAATGCTGCGCACGTCTAATGTATGGAGCAGTGCTTCCCCTGGATTGGCACGCTCAGAAAAATAAACAGGTAAAGGAATCTTTTATAAGAAACAGATTCTTAAAAACTAGGTAAATAAAAGCCATAGGCCAAAATGGTGTGAAACTGCATCAGAGCTTCTGCGGAGACCCATGCAAACAGAGTCGATGGTGGGAAAGAACGGAGAAGGGACCATTATAGGATTGGTGACATTAGCAGATGATGTTGGCATGTGTGGCCCCAGTGGTACTGCTGAAAATCTTCTGTGTGGATCCTGCTTCACCAATGGTGAAGTTCCTAGGGTGTAACCTGATGACTGAAATACCCCCAAAGAAGATCCAGAGTTCCAGTTAGAAGGATCCATCAAAAAGCTGAGAGCAGGTATCTCCCAAAGAATGACTAGGCAGCTCAACAGAAGTGAAGGGAACCTAGTGGAGACCTAGGGGTAGGCCTGGTGGAGGCACTGGTAAGTCTGTCCCTGAGAGAAAATGACTGCAGTAAGAGCTGGTTTCTGCTGTCCCCTCTCCTTGGTCAACCACATTAGATGAGGTAAATTACCCCTTGGAAGGCTTGGGAACCAAATATCAGAACCAAGGTAGGAAAAACTGGAACCAATCTAGAACTCGCAGGCCTGGGCTAAGCCTTCTCTGGGTCAAGAGAAGTACCCAAAGCTGGGGTAGATATGGGTGGGATTGAGGTAGCCTCATGAGTGGGGAACTAAACCAGCCTTTCTTCAATAATGGTTCAGGGGAAGTAAAAGGCTTAGCTGGGCCTGCATCACTGGAGCCGCATCCTCTTGGAAACTGAGTGACTGCACCCAGATATGGGATCTGGTATTAGTTCTCAGCATCTGATAACTGTTCCCCATCCCCAACGGGTGATGTCTGGGAAACAGCCGTCTTGGTGCACAGTTTAAGAACTGGATACATCTTGGTGTTGGAACACTCCTTAGAACCACAGTTGTGGTACTTTCCACCCACTCTCTCTGAGGGGCCTGATCCTTTGAAGACCAGTAGAGATGCGCAGTCAACTAATCCAAACTAGATTGGACCCACTCAGTTTTATTACCAGAAACAAGATGGGGATTTACCTTAAGGAGATTCTTCATTCTTCCTGTCAGATTCTAATTGGACTTCTTGGACATTTTAGAGCAGCCAGGAAAGTTACATTTCTTAAGCATGATATGGGCTCAGACACATTTGACGCTCACTGTGGCCATCAGTTAATAGTGGGTTTGTTGCAATTGGTGCTCTTTTTAAACCCACCAAAAGGGGTTTCTCATGGGGAGGCCATAACCATTTGAGGGAACCTTCTGGAAAACCTTAACAAAACTGTAGAAATCACAGGTAAATCCCAATAAATTTAGGTTATTTTGGTGTGGAGGCAGTTTTAGAACTCAATAGGAACTACAGGCAGCATTGGAACTGTGATGGAATGGTACACTTAACTGTAAAAGCAAAGAAACGCTGAGCAGATCCAGTATAACTGATCTCTTCAACTGAAAAGAAAGATCTGACCGTTGGAGAGAACCACACAAGAAGTGCAGGTGGTCATGTGGTTGAGCAGTTGCATGTGGATATGGACGAATTCCATGTTGCTAGAAACATAGATTGTCATCGGCTTCGGAGGGTTTGTGTCTATTAAAGCCCAACACACAATAAATGATGAGCACGTTCATGAGAAACTCATGGCTTTGGAATCTGTAGGTCAGGTAATCACTGCTCATTTTAACAAACATAACCTGTACAGAATCACTGGAAATCTGAGTTATAGAATATAAGCCAATTCTGGAACATGGTCACTCAAGCAACTTATGGAGGGGAATACAAATGCTGCTGGGAGAAAACTTCATCCAACAGTCGTGAACTGAACATGTCATGAGCTAAAAGGGAAACTGTGGTCATTGATTTGATCAAGACTGATTTTAACACCAAAGGACCAATAATACTTACCACAATACCTTTGCCTTCAGGCATATTTGCTGAGGCCATTGAAACCTCATCAATACAAGAAACTGACTTTAGATAAGATAGAGCAAAACAATCATCATCCAGCATCATTGCCATTTGTTACTAAGTTGTTAGAGCAGGTTGTGGTGTTCCAGATGGCAGGCTATCAGAGCAGTATGTCTATATTTGAAGGGCTTCAATCACGTTCCGGCTCTCGGTACTAGACAGACAGCACAGGTGAAAGTTACAAATGATTTACTCAATAGTAAATAGTCAGGGGCTGGTATTCATGTTGATTCTTCTTGACTCATTTTCTGCTTTTATCACTGCTGATCATGTCATTTTACTGGAAGGTTTACAGGTCACATTTGAGTTTGAGGACCAAGTCTTACAGTAGTTCACTGTACAACTGGATGAAGTTTCTTTATGGTATTTAGGAAGTGAAAGGTTTTTCTGTAATAGAGGTATACGTATTGGAGGCGCAGGTTTTCAGCATCCTGGCCAGTTCAAATCTTTTCTGCAGAGGGGTGAGGCTCAGTGACATGACTGGTATCTGGGCTCTGTGTGCTTTTTACCACACAGCATTTGCTAATATTTTACAATTTGATAAACACTACAACTCTAACAAAGCCAGCCTTGAATCTGAAAGCGGTTCCCAGGTGGGGCAATAAGGAGGAAGTGTAAGCTAGGCCAGAAAGAGAAACCTGCAACACTTTGTTCCATGGGTGGTAGCAAAATGACATGTGAAAGATATTCTGAGATATGGCACATAACAGTAACCATAAGATTTCAACTTGAGAAGTATACTTTAGTTATGGAACATAACGCAAAAAAATTAATTACAGAAATTTCCAGAGACGCTCTGAAGTAGTCAAGAAAAAGCATGAAGAAATTCTATTTTCCCATACACTTGCACTGTATCATGCATCATTCCTTTGGGATGTAAAATGTGTTTAAGGCTCAGTTGGAAGCCACTGTTAGTTTATACAGTGTGTGTATATATACACATATACACACACACATATATATATATTATAGTGCTTCGGTAGTGGTACTACAGTTAGGGTTGGATGGCCACTTTTATTACTATGTTAAACCCAAAAGTTTTCACTTCAATAACTTTGCAACTGTTCCATCGATTAGCCTGAAATTGTGCATGCACGGTCTGGTACCATAGATCTCTTGATCTGGCAAGTTTCGTTTCAGTTGAATGTGCGGTTGCGGAGCTGTGGAGTGTCAAAATGTGCGAAAAATCCTCACTTTTTTGCAAATTCTTTGCTTGTTTCTACAGCCTGAATGGTTTGTGGTTCTGGTCTGAAATGTTCAGGGTATATGGGGACTGGGTCACCAATGTGCTTTTTGAAGATTTGATGAAAAAATATTAATCCGTTTAAAAGTTTTTAAACTTTTCTCATTAAAGCCTATGGGAAAAATATATGTGCAGCACAAAAACTTTCAAGAAAGCCTCTTTTAGTGCAGTGCGTGTGTGTTTTTCTTTTACTTTCGTACTGCCGCCATCTTGTTTTCAGTTAGCAATGCGGAAAAAACAATGCATCTTAAAAAATACTGCCCCTTGGTAACCAACAACAGTTGTACAGGAAAACACAGGAAACTGGGGAGGGGTGAAGATAAGGATACATACATGGAGAAGTCTAGGGAGGTTACCAGACAGGCCAAGGCATCCAGGGAGCTGAGACTGGCACAGGGAATCAAAAGTGCAGAAAAATACTTCTTCCGCTACTTCAGAGAGAGAAGAAAAAGCAAGGATCAGCTGGTGAAGATTAAGAAGGATGGGGATGTGGGTGGAGAAAGGGGCGGAGCAGGGAGAGGCACTGAATGAATACTTCTGGCTCTGTATTCATGCAGGAGAAGGGGGGGCAGATACTCCGGGGGAGGGGAGGACAGATGTAGGGATTACACAGAGCAGGGTACTAGATAAGTTGAGGGCATTAAGGGTGGACAAAGTACCTGGACCTGATGGCATTCACCCAAGGGTACTAAGGGAATTGGCAGAGATCCTGGCGGGGCCACTGGCTGACTTGTTCAATACCTCTCTGGACATGGGATGTGTACCACAGGACTGGAGAATGGCTCATGTGGTGCCTATCCACAAAAGTGGCCCAAAGGATGAACCAGAAAACTAAAGGCCAGTGAGCCTCACATCGATCGTGGGAAAGCTCATGGAGACCATACTAAGAGAGAGGTTAGTGAGCTTCTTGGAAAAAAATGGTCTCCAGGATGGTCAACAGCAAGGGTTTATAGCGGGCAGATCTGGCCAGACAAACCTTATACAGTACTATGACTGGAAGATGCGGGAACTGGACAAGGGCCATGCAGTGGATGTCCTGTATTTGGACTTCAGCAAGGCCTTTGATTCAGTGCCGCATGGGAGGTTGGGGGAGGAGGGGAACTGGAATATGTGGGGGCGGGACCAAAAATGGTGAAATGGATCACAAACTGACTAAAGGGAAGGCAGCAAAGGGTGGCGATGATGGGGACCTCTTGTCACGGAGAGCAGTGACAAGCTGGGTACCACAGGGATCGGTACTGGGACCGGTGCTGTTTAGGATTTTTATTGCAGATATCTCACTCGGGATCTGGAGCAAGATCAGTCTGTTTGCAGACGATACCAAGATGGCAGCTGTGGTTGATGATGCGGAGGGGTGGAAGGGGCTGCAGGAGGACCTAACTAAGCTGCAAGAGTGGGCGGAAACTGAAGGGGGTGAGAGTTAGGCCGACGACCCCAAGGCACACCCTGAAGCCTGTTGGTGTGTGGAGGGTGAGGTGGGGTGGTAGGGTTGGTAACTCCTAACTTCGAATTTCCAGACTTTTGTCTGTATGAAATCAACCCTAACTGATGCATAAACAGAGTTTTTTGCAATGAATACATATATATATATATATATATATATATAAAAAATGTATAATCCACTACATTGCACGTGGTTGTGCTCTTGCAGCCTCTGCGTATATCACAGCACAACTGCATACCCTGTAGTGGATTATCTAAAATGGGCACTTTTTTTAAAGGGGGGAGGGTTAGTACTAAAAAATGAATATAGGTCAACCTTCCCCAAGACGTATTTTAATCCTGAAATAGCACTATTCTACAAATGTATCCCTTATGTGGTTGATCCTGCCATTTGTGTTGTCCCCTGTTCCTGCACAGGTTTACTTTCACTTTTAGTAGTCTGATCCAGAAGGTGTCTGTTTGTGAAATGAGTTTAAACAAGCAGTCTTTTAAGCAAGAATTAGGTGAAAGGAAACTTTTTTTGTGCCAGAAATGAATGTAAATGTAGAAATGTGTTTCTGACTCTATAGTGAAACAGAGCGAGCGAGTTGGTGGTTTCGATACTGCACACAGTAATGTGCGCAAGCACTAGCAACCTCTTTCTTGCATGTGTCACTGTAGTACCGAAGCCGCCGATTCACTTGCTCTGTTTCATTATAGAGTCGGTGGCACATTTCTACATTTACATTAACTTCTGGCACAAAACAAGTTTCCTCTCACCTAATTCTTACTCAAAAGACTGCTTTTAAAAGAGTTTGTTTAAATTAATTTCAGAAATGGACACCAGCTGGATCAGGCTAGTAAAACTGAAAGTAAAAGAAAGTGCAGGAGCAGGGGACAACACAAATGGCAGGATCAACCACATAAGTGATACATTTGTAGAACAGTGCTATTTTAAGGATTTAAATATGTCATGGGGCAGGTACATAGAGAACAAAATTTTAACCTCTGTTCATTTTTTATGGTGACAGTGCATGGGAGGTGTGGAGTGACCTCTGGTCTGGGTTGGCAGTGAGCAGGTTCTAGGGGGCTAGAAAGAAGTGCGGTCGTTGTGGGATAATGCACAGTCATGTGATGTGTTTTATCCAATCGGGGCCTCAATTTTCACAGATTTCTCCTACCATTTTAAAAATATATACAGTACAGTATATGCACCTATCATGGAGAAACCGAATAAAGTCCATTGTTTTGAAATCATTTTTATGCAGATGATACTGAAATCTGTTAACCCTTTATACAGTTTAATTACGGCTTGCTGTTAGTAGTAAGGAATTGTTGGCTGACTGTCACTTTTAAATGAGGAAGAAGACTAAAATGTTATTTGCAGGGCAAAATAGGCAGGGACCATCTGGGCAGACTGAGTGGGCCAAGGGGTCTTTTTCTACTGATAAATTATCTTCTTCTATGTTAAACTGAACAGATAAATACAACAAGTGAAATCAACTGGAACTACATACTGTTTTTGTGAAATAATTAAAGCTTGCTACACAAAAGTGGGGTGCAATTTTGATTTTGTTATTTTCACCCAATATCTTATAACATCTAAAATAAAACAATGTTGGCTTATTCGTTCAGTATTTAAAAAAAATTAAGTTTATCTTACTGAACAAACACCAAATGTTTTGGTTCACATGAATATACAGAACTGCTAGTTTAGTAGCCACCACTGTGATTTGTAGAGCAAAAAGAAAAGAGCCAAGGAGCCTAATAAAATGACAATCGGCTAGTTACAACCGAAATGAAGAACCTCATTTAGGTTGTCTTTTCTAGTGTTGCTAGTCTAGTCTGGACAGGGACCACATTTTTAAGATCCTATATAATGACATTGTCTGCTTTGCTATTTGCAGGCAGCAAACAAATTTGTCTGCCATCCCATGTGTGAACTGTTCCAATTCAAAGTCGAGAGCATTTGCACGTCTGGCTCCTCTATAGTGGAAGCCATTGCCCCTGGAGATATCCAAGGCTGAGATTCTATTCTTATTTAGGAGACTACTGAAAGCCTCTCTTTTTACAACCAGTTGAGAAGTGCTTAGTTAACATTGTATGATTGTTATATATTTTAAATTGCTGATAATTAGGACACTTAGCAAGAATTACTGAAGTGTGCTGACTTTTGATACTTAAACAAATGAAATATTAATACCATCCATTCAACCTGTATTATTACTTACACCAGCAATCACACATGTCTAACACAATGTATGGTTGGGTACATCATTTTTAATGTATTTTTTTTGAATTATATTTGCAGTCACTCAAATAGCTTTAAAGAGCTCTAGATGTCTCTGAGGAACTGAAAACGCATACGTTTTAGACATATATCAGCTTATATGTTACATATTTTCTGAATTTAGCTCCCAATTTTTCTTTATACTGTAACCAAGTACATTTGAACGGAAACAGAATGTCCCCCAGAACTCATCAGCTCTGCCTGCTTACCTACACCTGACATCACAATCTCCTGCTTGCAACATCAGTATCTGTTGCTGTGGAAAAGACTGACATCATAAAAAAAAGAGGATTACAATGAAAGGTGTAGACATTGAAAAGCAGCTAGTGCAGAAGAGATCTAGGAGCCACTGCTCCTTTGTCATATTAATGTACCTAGTTACTGAGAAAAAGATGACGTGTCTAAAACCTATGTTTTTTTCTAAATTTCCCTTGTGATGTTGGGCGCCTTTTAAAATGCTGTGAAAGATGATTTACAGTAGGGCCCTTTAATTGTACAGCTGCAGAACTGGCATATTAATTTAGGAAGACTGTTCTTTTTAATATATATATATACATATACATATACATATATATATATACACACACATATATATACACACTGTATATACACATTTTATGCTCCCCTCGGAACTAGCAGGTGGCTCTGGCCCCTCCCTTGGAGGGACTTGCTCTTCAGTCCCCAAGTCTCCCGCACCCGACCCTCTGGGCAATCCCCTACGGGTTGCACCCCCCCCCAATGACAGGGCCGAGGGTGAAGGGTGTCAACTCCCCCCTCCCCCGGAGACCAACATTCAGACTGCAGGGGGTCAGCACGGGCACTGCGGGGCCATCATGGAGCCTGCCAGCTCCATTTTCCACTTTTCTGCCCTCCCCATGCTGCGGTTGCTCGTGTGTGTGTGTGTGTGTGTGTGTGAGGAGACACACACGCGCAGCAATCCGTGGCACCCTCCCTATGCTAGCCGCTCCCATCTGCACTACCCTTGGGCCTCCACCCAGGGGCAGCCTTGCAGCAGGCGTGACTCGGTCCCTACCCACGTGAGGATAGCAGCCTACGGACACTCAATCCATCTCCCTGGCCCCCCTTCCCTGCTGACTCCTGATGTCCCAGGCTTGTTCCTGAACCTGGGTCACCAGCATGGCACGAGGTGTGGCATCCAGCATCTTAACCCTCGGCACCATCGGGCCAGGTGAGAAAGATTATTTTTTAACTAATTTGTTCTTTTATAGAAACATAGAAATTGACTGCAGAAAAAAGCCCAGTGGCCCATTCAGTCTACCTACCCTTCCCAATTCTCCTGAGCTTGCCATAGTGGTCATCCTCTCTCAACTCTTCCCCTTTTCCACCCGTCTTCTCTACTATGGCCCTGTGCCTGTCCCACCCTTGTTTGAATACCCCCACTGTTTCGGCAGATATCACGTCTTTTGGCAGTCCGTTTCACTCATCTACCACTCTTTCAGTGAAAAAGTGCTTTCGGACATTCTTCTTGAATCTTCCCCAGACAGTTTTAGTAAATCCCTCCTTGTGCTTGTGTTTGTTCTTAAGAAGAACAGCTCTTTGTATGACACGCTCTTTATCCAATGTAGGTATCTGTACAACTCCATCATGCCCCCCCCCCACTCCCACCTAGTCTCTAGGGAAGTACATGCTGTATTAAAGTCCTTCAGTCTTTCCTCATAGGTCTTCTTCCCCAGCCCAAGGATCTTTGTGGTCACCATTCTCCATACAGCCTCTATTATTTCACAGTCCTTCCATAGCTATGAGCTCCAGAACCTTGCACAGTACCGAAGATGTGGGTGTATAGGGACCTGTACAGTGGAAGGATCACCTCCCTGGTTCTACTGTTTCCTCTCTGCCTTGGTGTACTATGCTGTGGAGTTCTATGTCACAATGGTGACTGCAGAATAGCGATTGCCATTTGGGCAAGTGTACAGCACGGAAAATGAATTACAGCGATGCAGCGATTAGAAAACCGGTGACCGGTTTTCTATGTTATATGGGGGAGCTGTGCCCCCGCACCCCCCCCACAGGAGGGCTTCACCCTCCGCACCTCCCTACTTAAGGATTCTCAACTCCAGGGGGGGTGCATGTCAGGGAGGGAGTGTAAAACTTAAAAAAATGAAAACCCGACCCGATGCAAAAAATGATCATACCCAGAAACGAACCCGGCACCCTCCCAACCCCAGCCTGCCACATATCCACCACGCCACACAGCCAGCTCAGCAGCCAATCGCTGCACTACACCCCACATACCCTCCCTCCCCTTCCACCCGTCACGTGACATGGTCCCTCCATATGTGTGTGTGTATATAGCGACATCCTGTTGCTGTACTCGCCTACCCCACAGCCGGTCGCTACCCTGCCAGGTACCCCACAACACAGGCACTGTGACCGAGTCACCCTTTCTGAAAGCACTCAATCATGGCCGCCTTGCTCACTGGATACCGTGCTGTAAATTTCATGTTGTCCATTATTATCACTCCCAGATCCTTTTCTTCTGCTGTGCTTTGTACCCCCCAAATCGGGTACTGCATTTTTGGATTTTTGTTCCCGGAACGCATTACCTTGCACTTTTTTGCAGTACAGCTTAGCTGCCAAATTTTGGACCATCTCTCCAGCCTTCCTAGGTCCTCCCTCAATTCCCTACTCCCATCCTCACTATGCTACCCTTCCACAGATTTGGTATCATCTGCAAATAGGCAGATCTTGCCCTGAACATCCACCCTTGTGTCACAGATAAATATGTTAAAGAGGTCGGGCCCCAGGACTGAGCCCTGCGGTACCCCAATTGTTACCTCTTTAACATCAGACAATTCCCCATTCACCACCATCCCCTGCATCCTCCCCCTCAGCCAGCTTTCTATTCATGTCAGTGTCTTTTCTTCTCCTCCTACATTCCTCAGTTTTCTGACCAGTCTCCTGTGAGGGAATGAATCAAAGTCCATACTGAAGTCCAGGTACAGTAATGTCAACTGGCTATCCTTTGTCGGACACTCTTAGTCATCTAGTCACCCAGTTGAACTCAATCAGGTTCATTTGGCATGATTTGCCCCCATATGAGCCCGTGCTCTGTGTCATCCTGTACCCCATTTGCCTTGAGAAAATCTACCAGCCTAAGTCTAAGAATAGCATCCAGCACTTTCTCCCAATACAGAAGTTAGGCTGACAGGTCTTATGTTACCCAGCTCATTTGTCATGCCCCTTTTGTGCAGGGAAATCACACTGGTAGCCCTCTAATCCCTGAGGACTACTCTGGTGGTGTTTAGCAAGTAGCTGAAAATATCAGCCAGAGGTGCTGCTACCACCTCCACTGTTTCCTTAACCATACTATGGTGCATCCCATCTGGTCCCATTGATTTATCTACCCTTAATGCCCTTTCTTTTGTGATGTTAGGACTGCTGTAAGTACCCCCTCCACTGCCTCCCCTTTTCACTCCAACTCCACAATCTGGTAATGGACCTTCCTCCTCCTTGGTGAATACTGAAACAAAAATATTAATTCCGTATCTCCGCCTTTTCACTATTTCCATCCACCCATCCCTCCCTCTTACTCAGTCTCACTATACCCCACTTAACTCTGTGTTTTACTTGAATGTATCCAAAGAATGTCTTGCCCTCCTGCTTCGCCCCTTTCGCTTTTCTCAGCTCCACCATGGTCTTTGCATCTTTGACAGTCCTGTTGGTCTCCCTAGTTGCCTTCAGGAATATCTCTGCCCTCAACCCTTTGGCCTTCCTTTTCCCCTTCTATCTTTTCCCTCTCACTGCTTCCTTCTCCTCCATTGTGAACCACACTGGTTTCTTAGCTCTCCTTCCCTTGCTTACCCTCCTAGTACAAGCTGCTGGTTCTGTGACTCTTGTCTTGAAGTAAGCAATAATACCCGAGAGGGTGGGCATTCTTGGGAAATACCGGACTGCCCAGGGGCGTAATGAGGCCCGATGCCGCAGGCGGAGGGCCTTATAGCCATTGGAAGGTCTGGTATTTCCCAATAATGCCCACCCTGGAGGGTATTATTACGCTTAGAAAATGGGCTATATGTAATATTATTTGTGAAATATTTAAAAAAAAAAAAAGAATAGTAAAAAAAATAAAACAAAATTACTTATAGTTGCTTTGTCATAAAAGTAGTCCCTCCTGTGGTATACTTACTATACCCACCAGTAGAGGGCAGTGCAGTTTCTCAGCAGTTTTATAGGTTTCTTACAAGTGTGTACAGCATGTTCCTTGGTCTTGAACCATCAACCCCCAACAAGTTCACTTGGGTTTAGTTTTGTGTGTGTTTCATTTTTTTTTCATGAATGAGACCCACTCGTCAGAGTGATTTGAATCTCCCAATACATATGCAAGTGGCTGAGAATCGCAGTGCAATCGTGGAAAAGTGTACAGACGTATTCAATGTTCTACAGGTTAGCAGGACTTGAGTTTTGTTTAAAAAAGACAAAGGATGTTTTGCTGTAGTAGGAGTGGAGCTGGTGTGACTGACTTAAGTTTACAAGTGGCGCTCAGCGTGCGATGTGCTAGCGCTACTCATTTAAAAAGAGAACTTTTTTTTCCCTCTTTCACTGCCGAAGAATTGTGGCTGAATTGGTAGTATGTGGCAGTTCAGTTTGCAACCTGTGTTTGTCTTTCGGTGTGCACTCTTCTGCTGGTGGCAGTTTGTGAGCGTAACCTCTTTCTGTAAGCATATGCTTCCCACTTGGAGAGGAAGAATTGTGACAGCACATTATGTATGATACTGCTACTGTGCCGAGAGGAGCTGATTTTTTCCATAAAATGCAGACTAGATGTCCGCTCAAGTGGAAAATTCCAAGAAATACCGCTGTTCTCAAGGATCAGTGGTGGTATTAGAGACAACTACCTCTCCTATGTAATTCAGTATACAGTTTAAAAACCGGAAAGTAGGCTTAGCTGCCCACAGTCATTTGCTGTTGTAATAATTGCTTTTTTCCCTGCTATCGGTCGGAGGAAGAGAACGGCCTAGCTGTTATTTTTTCAGCTAGCTTGGCGAGTGGGGCATAAATGGTGACTGGCTCTTCTAAACATTGGGGTGCCCAAGGATCACTGCGTAATGGGGCATCCCAAGGAGGCTCTAGTTTTGATGCGGGCTCTATCAGAAAATAAATGAATCTCTAGTCAGACATTTCAACCAATGAGATTCATTTATTTTCCGATACCATTTTCTAATGCTTCCCATTTCCCCTCCACTCCCTCAATCCCTGCTGTTCCCCTCATCCTGCTCACTAAGAATTCCCACATCCAGAGGGATTTCAGTAAATAAGAGCACTGGCCCAAAAATGTTTTCATTAAAGTACACATAAACCATCTAAACAGTGTGCTGTATTCACAGACTTCCCCCAAAAATGTAGGGCTCTAGAGAATTGCATTACAAAACAGTTTTAGCCATTACTCATGTGATTTGTGGAGTGTTTATAAATAGTGATTCATCAGGTCTGGATTTTTTTAAACAAGCTGGCTTTATGTTTAAAACTACCATGCCAAAATAATCCTAAAATGTCAACCGATGTCACGCGCAGTGACGTCACTGGATCTAGAGTACTCCAACTGTACTGCTGTACCCCTAAGGAACAATATAGCTATTTATATCCTATTGTCCAGTCTACGTAGTCACAAAATGTTTTAATTAGCATGTGCATTGGTGTCAGACCGCAATGCATCATGGAGATAGTGAGAGTGGTGAATGATCTCCTAATCGTGAAGAATAAAGGGGAACTTCTTTGCTGGTTCTCCTGGATCTTTCTTCAGCTTTTGACACAGTAGATAACAGGTTTTAACTGACATCCTGGAGGACTTGGGACTACTCTCTGTGAATATTTGATTTTGGTTTCAATTCTTACTCTGGTCATGAGCTGCAGATGGTGATAGTTTGTTATGCTTTAACTCCCACTATCCTTGTTTTTGGGGTGCCCCAGGCTTCAATCTTGTCTCTGATGTTTTCTGCAGAATACATGGTACCACTGGATAAAATTATTGTTTGGCATGCTGTTTAAACGATTATGCAGAAAACAGACAATGATATCCATCTTCCATGTTTGACCAGCATCTGTCTGTAACTGGTTTGTAAAGGTATCTTGAAATGGCATCAAGCTGGCTAAGGCTGAACCCTAACCAAAGATAAGTTTTATTGGTGGAAGCCTGTGCCATACTGGAGCTTTCAGTCTTTGAAGGTGTGTCTCTAGGGTCACTGCGGGACTGTGCTACCACGGGGTTGCCCTAGACAGCAGGATTATACTTGAGTTGCAACTGTCTATGTTTGCCAGCAACTTCAGAACACATGCCAGTGCTTCAGGATTTATACTGGCTGCCTATTAGGCAGAGGTCTGAATACAAGGTACTGTACTGTACTTTTTGACACATATTACCTCACATGCATGGGTCCTTTCCATCTCTCCAACTTTCTGCACCCATATTTTCCATTACAGCCATATATGCAAGTGCCCACAGGAACTAAAACCAGCAATTACAAAAAATAAACTTCCTGGTATTGTAGTTATTCACTTTTTACATGCCTTTCTTGTGTGATTCCTTAACGAATCACTCATGATTTGCATACAGGGTTTATGTGGTATCCCACACCTTGGTTGTGTAACAACAACAAATTAAAAACCTCATCATGTACAACACCCCAAACATTATTCTATATGTAATACATGACTCCCAACAGATTATTCTTTTAGTACACAGGTATGACATCAGAGATCTCGTTATACACAGTTGTTATGTCACAGTCAGTGTATAATGGGATTTTTGGAATGTTGAAAAAAGTATCTGCTGGCATTTTCTTCTTTTCCTTATCTCATTACTGCCATCTGCCTCACATATTCAATTTTAAATGCAGCCCTACCAACCCACCCAATTAGCTGTAGCTCACAGACACACTGGAGTTTGTAAATCTGATACTGTAACACTTCTTTTTGATATAACATTTTTTTTTTCATATACGTACAAAGATACAAAAAAAAACAGCAGGGCCAGAGCCCTTTTGGCATAACAGTGTTGTACACTACATAATCAAAACAAGAAGAAGGAAAGAAAAGGAAAAAAGGGGGGGAGGTTGAAAGGGGGAGAGACGAGGAAAGGGACAAATAGGAAGAAAGGATGGGGAACATGGGTTAGTATAGGTTGCGACAGTGCCAGGACTGTCCATATACAGGCAAATGAATTATCCTCACAAAGTTCACATCAGGCAGACTACTATATGGGTTACATTAATCAATCAAAAGAAAGCAGTGGCAGTACGCAATGATTATATTAGTGACTATATATATAACTAACTGTCGTACTCACCAAAAGGAGTAGCCCCGTAAAGGGTAACACAAAGGCAGAAACAGTTTAGCAAGGTGTGATACCCGCACATCTCTCTTCAAGGCCTCAGGGAGATATCTGGGTATTTTAAACAGATCCTGCCACAGTCGATGACCAACCTGCAGTAAAACAGAAGCAAGAATACCCCAAAGAATCAAGTGTAGGTTAGGCCCACAAATACACCTTAAGTCCTATAATAGAGACCAGTAGGAATGTAGGAAGTATTTTTTCCTAGAGTGAAACAGGGTGCATAGAACATAGGGAAGGTGGGTGGGGTGGGGGGGAGTCAGTAACAATGAAGGAAAGGAAACCCAAGGCTGAGGCATAGCACTAGAAAACAGACATGGGTACCACGTGTTATATGAGCTAACAGGTAGTTCTTGTGAAGGGAGGAGGGGTCTGCCTATCCTCCGTGGCACCATGGAACAGATAAAGCTTTACCTAGCATTTAAAGCATTTAAAGGGAGGATCAACCAATGCCCACCTGAGGGTCGTTCAGGATCTGCAATTTCAGAAAATTTAGGTAGGGAGTCCAACAGAGTTTAAATTTGGTAATTTGGTATTTTTGCAGATGTGAGATCCTGTCCAGTTTGGCCAGGGAAGAGAGAGACTCTAACACCTCGGCCAGTGTAGGCATCAGAGGGGACTTCCATTTGCATAGCAAAGCTCTCTTGGTTTGGAGAGACAGCAGTGCCTGCCATCTAGTCTCAGAGGAGGTCATTTGGGGAAGCACGGTACGAATGCCCAAAGTATGAAAAAGCAGACTAAAAGGGATCTGCTTCTTCAGTGCTTTGCAAGCAGTGTCTTGGATACCTTGCCACAAGGAATGTATTTGAGAACCACAGTATATGCAAAATATCCACTCTTGGCCCCTGACATCTCCAACAAGAGTCAGAATCCAGAAGTTTGGCTGTAAAAAGCACAGATGGGGATTTATACCAGGAGTGGGCTTTTTTGTTTTGTATTAGTCTGGATCTAGTGTCGGTCAGCCAACTATGGGTATCCCTCCACGATTGTTCCCAGGCTGTGGAAGGAATAGGAGTCTGAAGCATCTTTTCCCATTTAAGTCTTGTCCTCTCAGAGTACTGGGGAAGAGTGTCTCTCAGTTTAGCATAGATACGACCTGTTAGACCCATCGGCTGCTGTATCCAGATATGCAGCTCTGAGGTGCATACCTGGGATGCTGGTGGGTGCAGCACATCTCTGAGTGCTGCCCTTAGCTGGAGGTATTTCCAAAACTCTGAATGGGGAAGATTCCAGATATGTTGGAGGGATTGAAATGTATGAAGAGTTTTGAGGTTGGGATCTAACAGGTCCTTTAGTATGAGAATGCCTCTATCTGCCCAGGATTCCCAAAAAACCCAATGTGTATCAATAGTAATATCAGGGTTGTGCCGTAAAGGGGTATAGGGCAGAGGGAGAGGAATCAGGTTCAATCTTTTATGGGTAGCCAACCAATTAGACCCGGCAGCCTTAACTGTCGGAGAAAAAGATGGGGACAAAGAGCAATCAGGGGGACAGGGTCTATGGGCCTTATGGGGCATCAGTAAAGAGGAAAAATGGGTTGCATCAGTGATAGCAAGTTCTATGTGGATCCATTGAGGGGAAAGAGATGTAAGATAGTGCAACCCCTTTACCGTTTGAGCCAACAGAAATGCTTGCCGATATCCTTCTAGCCATGGAAGGTTCCAACCCCCCTTATTCCAATGTGCTCTCAGTTGGGCACGGCTAAATCTTGGTTTAGCACCTTCCCACAAGAAATCTCCAATGAGCCTATCTAGGGCTAAATACCAATGTTTAGGTAGGGGGATGGGGATATGCATAAGCAGGTAAAAGATCTTGGATGCAGAGATCATTTTAATTGCAGCTATTTTGCCTGCAAGGGTCAATTGGAGAGGTTTCCACCTATCAAACTCTGTCTTTAGAGATCTGAGAAGGGGTTTGACATTTGTTTCCCCAGAGAGTATCTAAAGAGGGTGTGATAATGATGCCCAGATATGTGATCCCAGTTGGAACCCAGATGAGACCTATGGACTGTGCGATCTCGTGGGAGCAAATTGCGTTCAGGGGAAGTATCTCCGTCTTGGACTAGTTCAGTTTCAGCCCTGAATATTGGGAAAATAAGTCCAGTAATTCCATTGGGGGGGAGGGCGGATCTTTCTAAGCCCACTAGAGGGAGAAGCAAGTCGTTGGCATACATAAGGGATGTATATTCTGTGGTCCCCACCTTAACACCAATAATATCTGGGTGGCCACGGAGTGCAAGGGCCAACGGCTCTGCTGCCAGAATAAAAAGGAGTGGGGAAAGTGGGCAGCCTTGTCATGTCCCTCGCTCGAGTTGGAATGGGGCACAGAGTGTAGCACTCGTATTAACTCTGGCTGAGGGGGATGAGTAAATAGCTTGGACTCTGGAGAGAAATTTTGAACCAATTCCAAATGCCGCCAAAGTAAGGTACAAGTAATCCCACTCAATGGAATCGAAAGCTTTTCCGAAATCCACTGCAACTGCTGCAGCCAGAGTGGAAAGAGATCTTGCTATATGCATGAGATTCATTAGTGTCCTTAAGTGGTCAGAACTGTGTCACCCGGGAATAAAACCCATTTGTGAGGGGTGTATGAGTCCTGTCAGCAGGGAACTTAACCTAGATGCCAGAATTTTAGCATAAAGTTTACTGTCAATATTAATGAGAGAGATTGACCGGTAATTGCCTGGGTTGGAGGGATCTTTACCTTTTAGGGATAAGTACAATATTTGCCTCTCTTAGTGAGGGGGGAAGAACACCTTTAAGCTCGACATCTTGAAATACTGCCGTAAGGAGAGGGGTAATAGTGGGGGCGAGTGCCTGATAAAAATCTGCTGAATATCCTTCATTCCTGGGGGATTTGCCTAATTTGAGAAGTTTAATTGCAGTACTAACCTCTTCTGAAGTTATGTGGGACTCAAGAAGCTGGGCTTGCAGATTAGTAAGCTTAGGGAGCTGGCAGGAATGAAAAAAGGGCTGTATCTCACTGTTCAGGTGACAGTGAGTGAAGGTGTACAAAGACCTGTAAAAAGAGGCCATAATATCGTTTATTGCCTTAGGGGCAGTGGCCAGAGCTCTGTGCTTGTCTCCAAGGCCAGCAATAAATCTGCTAGCTTGCAGTTTTCGAAGCTGATATGAAAGTACCTTGCCAGCTTTATCTCCACCTTCCCAGAAGGAGTGCTGCAGGCGTAGAATGGTTATTTCGGCTTTTCTGTTAAGGAGTTGAGTAATTTCAAAGCGCAGATTTAGAACGGTTTTACCTATTGGAGAGTGAAGGGGGGCGCCTTAAAAAGGCATTCAGCTTCCTTCAATTTCTGTTGTAGGGATGCAAGATGTAGTTCCCGCTCTCGTCTTTTTGCTGCAGCAAAGCCCATTATGCTGCCCAGCATGGTGGCTTTAAATGCTTCCCATGTGTTAGCCGCAGATGTATCTGTTATGGGGTAATGGGACAGGAAAAGGGCAGCTTCATTCCGAGCCAATGGGATAAATTCGGGATCCCTCATTAGAAGAGGGTCTACCCCCTAGTTACAAGGTGGGGGGGGGTGGGGTCCCACTGAAGGAGAATTTGAACTGGGGCATGGTCCGAGATAACCCTAGGAAGAATAATGGCATCCAGAGATTTCTCAGTAATTGTCAAAGACCCCAACCAGAAATCCAGTCCCCTATAGGAGGCATTAATCTCTGAGTGGTAGGTGTAGTCTCTAGTTCTGGGGTGGAAAAGTCTCCAAATATCTGATAAACCAAGATCCAGGATCGTTTGTTGGAACACATTAATACATCTATTGTGAGACTCTGTACCTCCATCATTTCTGTCCATAGATGGAATAAGGGTGAGGTTAAAGTCTCCTCCAATAAGAAGAGGGCAGGCAGGGGGAGTATATTCCAAAATAGACTGTGTTAAATTATGAAAGAACTGTGGTGCATCATCATTCGGGGCATAAATGTTGCAAAGGGTGATAGGCCCTGAGGGAGTGTCAAAGGTACCTAACTCCCATCTACCATCCGAACTAGACAGCGTCTTGAACAGGGTCCAGGGTAGAGATTTATGAATTAGGATGGCTACCCCACACTTCCTAGTGGTGGCCGAGAACAAATTTGTTGACCCACCCAATCCTTAATCATACGGGCATGGTCATCTCCTGTAAGTTTTGTTTCTTGGAGAAACGCCACCTGAGATTTGAGACGTTTCAAATGGGCTAAAACTTTTATGTTTCATAGGAGTTTAAGCCCGTACATTCCAGGTATGCAGAAGCAGGTCTGACATAATGAGCCTACGTAGGTGTACAGGAAAAGGGATGGGTCACGGTGTGGAGGAAGAAACTGTCGGGGAAAGATGTTACTTCAAGGAGGGGCTTGTAAAGAGTGGACTTCCTGGACTAAACCAAAGCTCTATGGGGGTGGGGAAATAAAGGATTCAGAATACGACAGGAGATAACCTCCCTTGTATCTGTAGCTATAAATCCTAACACACTATATGCCACAAGTATAAATCTTTAAACTTATAATTACTTCATAGAAAACAGTAAAATGCACATAGAATCCAAAACTAAATGTTTATGAGAATGGTGAGGGGCTTATCCTGCTGAAATCAGCCAATGGAAAACCCACTCACGTCTGCGGGGCTAGGCAAAAAATGAGAGAAAAGGAAAAACCACAACAGCTCCTGGCTGTTACCTGTAAGTGCTAGATTAGCTAGCAGTAAATCTTATTCAGGATTAGAGAGAAAAGAAGAATACATAAAAACTAACAGCAGAGCCGGAGCCTACACGGATTATCCTAGGAGTCTGTGCTCTCCTGGGGGAGGGCTCCAATCGGAAAGGTAACTGCCTTCAGATAGTTACCTGTTAAAAGGCTCATAGAAGGGGAGGGGAACCATTAATAACTGAGTAGGGGGCACGTAACTGATCGGTTGTTCAGAATTTCAACCTCAGCCCCTAAGGTCAACCGTGTCTGCCCCAAAAGGAGCGGGTTCAGAATGAGGGACCCATACCTACCAGGCCAAAAACCCAATGCATCTGGAAAAGCCAGACTGTGAACATTTTCTTATATACTGTATCATACAAGTCTTAACACAAAAGTCAAGTGGCAATTACACATACAAATGGTGTACCTCCGAGGTGAAGCGTCTATCGGGGGGGGGGGGACCCTTAAGGCATCCCTGTCTGACTACATCAAACAAAGCATGAGGGAAGAGAGCCCAGTCATGGGCGAACTACGCAGTAACCTAAGCATCAGATTAGCCCCATTTAATTCCTCCCACTGGACACCTATAACTACCACGATTCCCCCAGACACAAAACCTTGGGTACTTATCTGAAGCACTAAGATAATCAATCAGCCATTCTTCTCAGGTTGAGCTTCCATTCTCTTGCACTTGAGTCAAAGCCTAGTGGCGTGGAGGAGACCGAAGATATCAGTTCAGAGTCCTGCAATGGAAAGGTAGCCTCCACATCTATGGCCCATGAGGTTCCAGCCTCTTCAGAATCCGATCCTGGACATTCCGTAGTTAAGAGTTCCATATTGTTACCTAAGTCCTCTTCCTGGTGAAGGTTGAGCGGAGCAAATCTGTTTTTTGTAAAGTAAGGGCTGGTGTAAACAGTTTCCTGATGATCATCCCTGGATGCACTCTGATCTATGCCGGCGTCTCCTCGTCTACGCTCCTGTGGGTGGTCTCGCTTAGAATGCGGGGATTGTGGGGGTCTCTTCCATACCTTGGGGTTTCTGAGCCCCAACCCATTAAGAGATGACTGGGAGATCCTAGGTTCTGGAGCACCCGGAGAATCGGGATTTTTGTGAAGCGCTCCTCAGGGACTGACCAGCGGGACAGACCAGCCCCTCTTCCTGGGTTGTCGACGATCCAGAAGTAGGCCAGATCGCTGAAATGTATACGAGTGCTGCCTCAGGAGTAGCAAATTGATGAGAGGTACCATTTAGAAAGATTAGTAGCGGAGAGCGGAAGGTATCTGTAAGCCATGAAGCTTATGTCGCACCTCGGTGTAGGCTCGTCTTTTGTTTGGAAGTTCCTTCCGAGTAATCTTGAAAGATCATAATGTGATGACCTTTCCATTGGAGAGACCCACTCTCCCTAGCTCGCCCCTGTATCACTGCTTTTTTGGTGAAATTTAGAAGCCTAGCTATGATAGGCCTCGGTTTGTCTCCCTGAGTGGGTTTCGGCTGAAGTGAATGGTGCGCTCTCTCTATCGTTATTCTAGTTGCAGGAGGAAGGTTCAGTAGTTCTGGCAGGGCTGTTTGTAAAAAAATGAATAGATTTGCCTGCTTCACAACCCTCAGGGAAGCCCAGGAACTGCAAGTTGTTGCAGTGGCCTGTTTTCGAGGTCGTCTAGCTTATCTTGCAGGGCAATTATTTGTGCAGCTTGGTTTCTTAAAGTAGCGCAGTGCCCTTGCACAATGTCATCTTGTGCCAATGCTTTTTGTTCCACCCGTTCAATTCTGGAGTGGATCTGTTGAATTGAGACTGCTGTGGTGTTAGAAGCTAATGTTAGAGCGTCAATACTAGTAATTATAGAGGCGAATATTTCCCTGATTGAGAGTTCCTCACTCTCCTTCCTTGAGTGCGCCATTCGGCCTTCAGAACAATTTCCCCAAAAGAAGAAAAGGTGATGGCTATGCGAATCGTGCGTCTAAATCAGTTCTGTTTCAGCTCGATGATTGCTCTAGCATTCCGGTTGGTAATCCTCTAAAGTACCCAGGAGGGGGTTGACTTATAGGAGGATTTTTTGCAGATTCTTGGCTCCAGGTTTATGGCAATGAGAGATTAGGTTGCCATTTTGACTACAGGTTGGCCACGCCCCCATAACACTTCTTTTTAACATTGAGCAGTTGTTATTATAGGGGTGCGGTAGTGCCCCTATAGTTAGGGATGTAAGTTTGTCATGGCAGTCATACACGTCATTCATTCCATGACGTCTGAACTTTATTCAGGACTTCCACGACTTTCACTAGTATCATCAAAATGTAGCAATGATGACAGTGCCACAACATTTACTACTGTTTACTAATGATTTCATGAACAAACAATGAGTCATTAAAACCTCATCCATGACAAACTTACATCCCTACCTATAGTTAGGGTCGAATAGGCTGTTTTTTTTTTTTCCAATAATATGTTTATTAAATAGATTTTCAAGGGCAGGACCGCCGGTGCAGCGGTTGGATTTCTGCTTGTGATGCTGTGGACCGGGTTCGGAAACGAGCCGGGTCACTGGAGGGCTGCCGGGGAGAAGGGATTGAGCGTCCCAGGGACAGCCTCCTTCTTCGGGGGGAGGGTAGGGGACTGGTCTGGCACCTGCTGGCTCCTAGCAGAGGCTGGAAGTATCACAGGATGCACGGCCCAATACTAACTGGGGGAGGAGCGGACGTCGGCATATGCCATGACGTCACTATGCTGCCCCCAACAGAAAGCCAGGAAAATCGCTCGCTGGCCTCTGGATGATGGCTCTCTGTTCCTAAGGGCCTCCAGCACCTTCCCAGTGCCTCCTGTTCCCCAGCAGCATCCCCGGGCCCTAGAAGTGTGTGCTGCGGCTATCCTCCCCCCCCCCCGGTGCCTTTCCCCTGGAGGAGAGTGGATCCGCCCGTGAAGGGGATACACTGGGATATCCCGGGGGTCGGCTGAGATCTGGAGACAAGAGGAGGGCCGGGCAAGGACAGAAGAGGTCAGGGGGAACTTGGCAGAGCCTGAAGGAGTGGAGGACCAGCGAGCACGGGGCGGGGAAAAAAAAAAAGATTTTCATAGACACAGAACAAAATATAGACAAAACAACAACATTTAATAAGCAAAACCATAAACAACAAATACATTCCTTGTACACAGGTCCAGTCCATGTTTATCTTACACTCCCTGTGGCTGGGGTGTAATAAGTTGCAAATGAGTAGACTGTTTAATGCTAAATCCATAACTGTACACCTTAATAACTCTGCACTGGTTCAACGGAATTGCACAAAATTCTGCATGTGCAGTTTGGGGGACAAGGTCTCTTGATGTGGCAAGTTTTGCTCTGGTCAGATGTACGGATTAGAGACCCGGATAATGTGTTTTTAGGAAAAATTGGCGGTTTTAGCTTTCTTTTTGTCATTGCTTACAGCCCACATGGTTTGGAATTTTGGTCTGAAAATTTCAGGGTAGAAAGAGCTTGCTAAGAATGGTGACTTTTGTTAGTTTGGTGAAAAAATATTAATCCGTTCCAGAGTTATAAGGATTTGAAATTTTGGTTCTGAGCATCGTCAGTAGAGTCACTTGCATAGATGTTTGATACAAAAGAAGAATTTGGCCATATGAAAGAGAATTTCTCTTTTATGTGGGGGTAATCCTCTTTTGTGAAAGAAAATTATTCTTTAGTATGGCAGCAATCTTGTTGCCTCTTTTTTCAAAAAATTTTTTTTGAAAACCCATAAATATGATGCCCTGCAGAGACACCAAGTCATGAAGATAACTAAACAGGACCCAACTAACTAGATCCTGCACTTAGGTTTTTGAAAAATGACCCCTAAATGTCTGTCCACCGGCTCCATGGCACTGAGCGATGAGGGATCATTCTCGCATGTTGGTGACCTGAATTTGAGCCCAAGCCTAGGATGTCGGGGGTGGAGGCCGGCAGGGAGAATACAGAGCGTCTGATGGACGCTGTCCTCCCAGGGGGGCACTGCCATCTGATGGATGCTGTCTTCCGGGGGGGGGGCTCTGCATCGCTCTGCAGCAACTCCTGGTGCAGGCATGTGGTGATGCCATTGATGGCATGGGTAAACTCGTGCCATCAGGCACCCCCTCTCCAGGTCGGCTACAGCATGTGCATCCATGCAGGTGGTGGGTGGAGTGGAAATAGGAGGAAGACAGATGTACCAGTGGCACACCGGTCCCCTCCCATGCCAACCGACCCCATACACATCAGCACCACATCACCCCTCAGACTCTGCTCAGCTTGTTCCCTCCTCCTCTAGTAGGTAGGGAGCCTCCCGGCAAGGACAAGCTGGCCAACTGGAGGAAGGAGGGAGGCTCCAAGTGTCTTTCCCCTCCACGAATGACAGAGAAGGTCCCCAACATGGACATGCGGCCCAGGGGACAGCAAGCTGCAGGAGGACTTTGGTGGTAGCTGAAGATGCAAGGGCGAGTCTGGCTGGCAGAGCGGGAAGCACTGGCAGCCCAAAGGAGAGGGGTACCAGTGGGCATGGAGGCAAAAAAAACAAAAGGTGTATCTCCTCTTAAAGTACAACCATAGTAAGCTTCGCACCAAACCAAAAAAAAGCTGACCGAGTTGAGCAGCCCGGTGATGCAGAGGGCAGAAGCATCCATGCCTCACCTGCTGTGATGCTGGCGCATTGGTTTGAGAACCAGCCTGGGCTGCCCAGTGGTTGGCCGGGGGAAGGAGAACTGAGAGTCCTGGTGGATGCTCTCCTCCCCTGGGGAGGGTTGGCAGACTGCTATGTCGCATCTCCGCCACCTAGGTGACCACATGTGGTGGCATGGCTTGGGCAGCAGTTGTGGGTAAGGGATGATCCCTGATGGTGGATGTTTGAATGAGATGAGGGCATCAGACCGCTGCTTCCATGGAGTGTCTAGGGGTTGGGATCCTGAACACCAGAAAAAACACCACCAATGGCAGGTTGATACCCCCCACAACACCTTGCAGACCCCATACCGCCTATAGGACACGTGACCGCTGACCAAGCGTGGCTTCTGGAGGAGGCCTGGGGGACCCCCGATGGCCCCGCCTCAAGGGTAAATCTGTGGATGAATGGGAGATCCTCAGGTAAGTCCCAGGGACAATGGGTGGTGTGGGGTTGCGGGAGCTGCGAGGGCCAAAGTGGGCCTATCGGTGAGAAGGGGATAAAAATTAAAGTAAAAAAAAAAAAATGAGATGTCTAAAACATGCAAAAACACATTTTTGCTTATATGCAAAGAACCACCGGGACTTAAGAAATCACTTAATATATATATTTTTTTATTTAAAGTGAGTCCAACAAAAGAACATTTCAATGAAGTAGTTAAATTGCTTCCCGCATTGCCTAAATTCCTTTATAAAAACCACACAAATTTAAAAATGAAACATCCCATAGGATAACACTGCAACATTAGCAAGCCGTTATGCTGTCAATCTTTGGAGTTAACAATATATATATATATATATATATATATATAGATAGACAGAGAGAGAGAGCTCAATGAATTCAACAGTGACACACAATACCCCCCCCCAAAAGAAATTCATGGGGTATGCACAAAACCCTTAAATTACCTCGTAGCTTCACCATGCTACGAAACTAAGGAAGAAGCACGGAACCCAGAGGGCCCCATGCTTCCACAGGTGGATCTACGGAGACATGGAAGCGCAGAGCCCAGAGGGAACTGCACTTCCACAGCCAGATGAACATATTCACGCAGGTCCCTTTGGATCTAACTATCTCAAAAAGAAAGGAAAGTCTTTTCAAAAAAACAACATTAATGCCCCAGTTAGGGTTCAGATTAAAGTGACAGAAGTAGGGAAATGTGGTGTTAGGGTTTCCAACCCTAACTCCCCACCCCCATGCCCCCAAGCAACAAAAGGAAATAACCTCATGATTTTGCCTGTCATGAGTCTTGGCAAATCAGTGGTGGGGTCTTCCTTGGGGTTCTCAACCCTAACGCTCACTCTGTTCTCATATAGTATTCCCTGCCTGAAGAAAATAGGTCACATCTGATCTTGTTTGCTCGGGGAATGCAGTGTGCATTAGGAATGAGAACCCCGAGGAAGACCCCACCACTGATTTTCCCAAGACTCAGGACATGAAAAAACATAATTTTATTTTTGGCTGCTTTGGGAGTGGTGGTGAGAAGGTAGGGTTGGAAAACCTTACATCACATTTCTCTACTTTCGTTGATTTAGTCTGAACCCTAATTGGTGCATCAACGCAGTTTTTGCAAAGAATATGAAATAAAATATGGTGGGCAGTGTCAACTCATTATTATTTTTTACACACCCTTGTTTTTTGGTGACCTCACAAACCACTTGAGTTTCACTCTCATGAGTTATGTGGTCATCACAATCCTCGGGTACAATACGTACAAATACCTCACTATAGCCGGCCCCCAATCCATTACTGTATATAGTATTAATTCTAAGCAACTTCTCACTAGCATTGGACTAGAAAGTTAGTTAATAGAAAAAAATCCTTCACCACAAGCAATGTGCCAGCAGATTAGAATGAGGTGACAGTAGTTCTGATCTACAAGAAAAGAAAAAAGTATAATATGGTGAATTACATGCCTATCAGTTGAACATTTATGGTGGATAATAAAATGAAGTCAGGGATAAAACACATACTAGAACGCCACCTATCAGAGACCGAAAAAATGGACAAAAACAGCATGGATTCTCAAAAGGAAAAAAGTGTCTATCAAATTTAAATCTCTTTCTATAAAAAAAGTGAGTGAATCACTGAAAGGACCTTAATCTTCCTGGTGATATATTCTTTTTAGGTATCAGTAAGGCATTTGACAGTGGCCCCAATGACAGCCTCCTGACAAAGTTAACTGACTTGGCCTAGCCAGTAATATCACTAACTGGATAGTCAATTGGTTATTTAATAGGAAACAATGGGTTTTAATAAATGGCATGGCATCCAATGATAGGCAAGTGACCAGTGGAGCACTGCAAGCATCAGTTTCAGGACCTATTGTTTGCAAATAGTTATAATATCAGTGCTCACACACACACACACACACACACACTTAAAAGCCTGCAATTCATTTCAATCAATTCAGTTTTCTTACCTGGTTTTCAATCATCATTTTAACATTTAGAGGGGGTTCTTGGTCACATTCGGCTGAATCATGATCAGCCTGACCACTGACGGCAAGGTGACCCGCTCATCGGCCAGGAAACTATACTTTAAAATTTAAATTGCCAATATGAGCTGAGGACCTGCTGCTCACTCCCTCTCATGTGGTCCCCTGTAAACAATTTAAAAAAATTAAGAAAAATGCATAAGAAATATGATAACATTTTTGCATATTAGCCAGGGCTGAGCTTGCTAAACCTGCAATGCAAACAGGAGAGGTGTGGCCTTCTCCTAACTGATGAACTCCCCAATGGTCACCTGTGAGCTTCTTAAGGGCCAGAGCACACTACGTATAAGGGTAAGCCAAAGAAGGGCTTCCACACAAAAATTAGAGCAAGCAGTGAAACCTTGGCTCATATTGGCTTAGAGTGGTTTCCACATAAGAAAGAGAGAGCGAGCAGTGGGACCTCAACTCACATTGGCATTTTAAAGTGTAGTTTCTTGACCAATGAGTGGGTCACCTTGCTGTCAGTGGTCAGGCTGACTGAAATGCAGCCGAATGATGAGACCAAGAACCCCTCTAAATGTTAAAATGACGGAATGAAAATCAAATAAGAAACTGAACTGATATGAATGAAGTGCAGGCTATTAGGCAGCTTTGGGGTGGGGAGCACTGGTATCGCTGAATTACTGTACCCTCTTTTATATTTCCCTACTGCAATGCTTTTGCCTGTAACCACAAATGTATTCTAATTTGCTAACCTATGCTGAGTGTCAAAAGCTGTCAAACTGTAAACTATAATCTGTGTTAACAGTGCGATGTTCAGATGTATGCCTTTCTATGCTCACTGCATAACTGTCTGTTGAAAACTGTGCTCACTCATGAAATATCATCCTGTACCTAATGTGTACCTTCATGGATTGTCTGCCTGTAATTAACTGAAAAAGGGACTGTCATGGTCTCAGTGGGTTTACCTGGTTACCAAAATTTAAATAAATAAATACATTATAACTATTTGCTTATGACTATGGCCACAGGCCAGGAGCCCCCTTTTATTTATTTATTTATTTTTATACTTTTTCTTTTACGCTCCTCCCACCCGCAGCGCTTCCACTCTTCAGGAGACACCTAAGGCCTTATAGTCCCCACCCTCTTATCTGGAGCCCGGTGCAGTCCATCTCTCATGTGGCCATGGCTATATCCCCCAGGTGGGCACGAGATGGGAGCCCTTACAGCCCGAAGTCTTTCTTGTTTTCGTCGGGATGCTGTCACTGGGACAGGTAGGGGCACTGGGGATTGGGTCCTGGTGCTCTGTCTACTGGGAATGCTGCAGGGCATTTTCCATTGTTCCGGGTGTGCTGTGTGCCCTCACATCAAGGCGCTGAGTGTCGACGTCCAACACACCTCCCACTTGATGGCTTGGGCTTGTAGTACTTCGGGTCTGCACCCGAGGCCAGGCAAGCGCTGAGCCCTGGATACCTCCTCCTCCCATGGAAAAAGAACTGACCTTGGGATACTCAAGCCTCCTCCCCCAGGCCGGCCCTCCAGCTCCCGGGCTTGTTCCCAAACCCAGGTCACTGGTGTTGCAAGCGGAAATCCAACCACTGCGCCGGCGGGCCGGCAGGAGCCCCCTTTTAAACAATTAAAACATTTAAGAATGATGCATAAAAAATGTGATAAAATCTTTGTATATTAGCCACGGCTGAGCTTGCTAAAGCTTTAAGATTGCAGGACCTATTATTTGAAATTTATATAACAGACTTAAATGCTAACAACAAAAAGGCAGATCATCATCCAGCCAGCTGGGGTGGAAGGCAGATGCGTTGAATGCCTCACCTCCTGCCATGCTGGTGACCTGTGTTCAGGAACGAGCACGGGTTGCTGGGGATCACTAGGGGTTGGGGGAAGAGGACTGAACTTCTGGGCAGCTTTCCTCTCCCAGGGTGGGGTGGTGTGTCATTTCAGCGCTTGACTGCCACCATGTGGAGGCCTGTGGGGGGTAGCACCAGGCCTGAGTGGCAAAGGGAGGGTGCAGCAGTTCCATGATGTGTGCACCTCCATGCACACATGTTCCAACTGCTGCTGCAGCTGGGGAACCAGGGAGAAAACAGAAATATGGTCTGTACTAGCTAAATGAAGTCCTGCCCACCAGTCCACTGTCCCGTGCCACCGCCTTGCCAACCAGACTCAGTACTGGATGTGAGTTCCCAAGTGGTGGGGGGAGGACAGCCCTCCCCCACCTGGCCCTGCCACAGAGCACAATTGGTGGGGGTCTCTGGGTCTGGTTGGGCTGGGTTGAGGTGGTTGCTGGATGATGGGGGTGGAGGGAGCTAGGACTGAAGGAGACTGCCCGTTCTGATCAGTGGAAAACAGCTATATGGGAAAAAAAAAAGGAGGAAACAAAACATCTTGATCATCACATTTGAGGATGATACTAAATAAGGAGGACAAGTATAATCAGAAAATATTCTCTCACTTCAAAATCATTTGGACACAACTGCTGAGTTGGCAAAAGGATGGAGTATGTAATTTAACCTGACTAAATATGTGGTAATGTATTTTGGAACGTGCAACCCAAACACTGAATATTTTCTTGATGGCAATAAGATCCGAGCCACTCAGGAGGAAAAAGTCTTGGGAGTACCGATTTCATATGCCTTCATGTACAGCAGGAACTGTAGTGCAGTAATTACCAAAGCAAATCAATCAATCAATCACTTTATTTAACCAGGCGAAAACACCATTGAGCAAACTCATTTTCAAAGTGGTCCTGGACACTTGTACAATCAAAAAGAAATAAGAATACAATACAGTACATATTCACAGATAAAGTATACTCGACAATAATGGAGACTTTTTACAAGTAGGATCATAAGACTCCTAACACTGGCCTGTCAAGGTATGGCGATGTGAGATACCAATTGTTTTACAGAAAAAAGAGAGAAGCCAGTCATCCTGATATCTCTGCAATGCGATGTTAGCAGACCGGGAGAGGGAAGGCCGGGGGGGGGGGGAGGTACAGAGGGAAAGGACAGGGTAAGAAGGGTCAGGGTAAAGTATGATAGGAGAGCTGAAGGTCCCCTATAACAGTGGACCTATGGTAAATTTAGTTGTAGCAATTGATAATAAGGCTAGGTGCTAAAGGCTCAGTGTTGTCTAAAACAGTTGCATGTTTCATCAACTCACCTACTAGGGGGCATCTACAGGAATCTCATATGTAGGTCTGACGAATGTGTTGCGCCTGCTGTACAGATTACTTACAGTGCCTCACCTGGACTACTGCTCCTCAGTTATTGGCACCATATCACAGACAAGACATCGACTGGTTTGAAAAGGTGCATAGAAGGGCAACAAAAATGATAACTGGTCTCTCCAACTTGGACTACAATTTAAGACAGACTAAGCAGGGCCTTTCTAGTCTATAACATTCCACTCTTTAGGATCACTACAGATCGATCTCTGATGACAGAGCTGGGAATAAGGTTGAAACAAAGGAATCCCTGGACAAAGGGGCATGGTTTACATCTACTGAGACAAATCTTCAGGGGAAACAAATGGAAGCAGGAGGAGGAGGTTGTGGGGTCTAAAACTGTGGGAGAATTCAAGAATGCATGGGACAGACATAAGGCAGTTCTTGTGGGGGGGGGGTAGGAAGAAATAGTCTGTTGGTTAACTAGGATCTGCGGGCCTATCCTGTAGGTAGGGAAATGGGCAGACTAGGTGGGCCAAGCAGTCCTTACCTGCCGTCAAAGTCTATGTTTCTATGTTTCTTTTCAACACCCAGTGGATGCTTGGTATGTCTAACAGCCATCTCACAGCAACAGTGGATGCTAAAAATTTTAACCGTTTTAAACATGCAGAAGACAGGCACATTTTACTGGGTTCTAGGGCACAAAACTACCACTAAGAGTCAGTGGATGATCACAGTGGACCAATACCCTTTCTTTCAGCCCTTGTCACCGTAGTAGTATGAACCTTTGTAGTTATACCAAGCATATAGTAGGGATGAAGCAGAAATACACCAAGATATAAAGTACTCACATATTTATGGCTCTTGAAGATATCTGATGGATTGCTTGTGCAAACTTTATCACCTTCCATGCCAATTACTCTTTTGCAAATGTTTGTTCTTGGATCATTGGGACTTTTAGCAATTATAATGTCACCCCTGTTGAACAAGTCAGCAAATATTGAAACTCAACACTGTGTAGATTTATACAACTGAAACTTCTAACACAATCTGAAACAATGTATAAATGACTAGTTACTGATCCTTTTCTTACGGTCATTTGTGTCCGTCTCTAAATGATGCCTTGCCTTTAATAAAATAAAAAGCTGGACTGATAAAGCTCACTACAAAGAGCACATTCTGCTATTTATATGGCAAAAAAAGAAAAGAAGAGTTACTTAAGGACTTACCATAACAGCAGATCTCCAAGAGAATCTCCTCCATTAGGCCATGCCTTAGGAAATGTAAGCCATCAGCATCAGGACCACACAGAAACTTTTTGCTAGTCGGGGGCTGCACACAGTGACATGCAGCGTCGATATATATGTAAAGTGGGTGGCCCCATCATTCCTCAGTTCCCCGCTGAAGAGTAGCCTCGGAGGGTCTCTGTGAGGAACCAGGAGATTAAAACCAGTACCAGGCAAACAAGGAGAGGCATGGGACTGGAAACAGGAAGCATGGAGTACGACTTTAGGCACAACATCTGACAGAACCCTCAGCTTACCAAAAGGGGAAAGGAGGGAGGGTACAGCATGGCCTAATGAAGGAAATTCTCTCGAAGATATACTTTTATGGTAAAGTTTTTATGTAACTGTTCTATCTGTATTGAGGATATCTCCTCCATTAGGCCATACCTTTGGAACTACTCCAAAGCAATGCAGAGTAATCTGGGAGGATGGTACAGTCCAATATATGATCAGGTCAGCAGGCCTTGCAGTACAGCAAGCCCAAAGCCAGCATGTCTATGAGAGAGGATGTCTAGACTGTAATGTTTAGTGAAAGCGTGAACAGTGCTCCATGTGGTTGCAGCACATATGTCAGCAGCTGGGACATTTTTGAAACAAGCAACCCAACTGGCCATACCTCTTGTGGAGTGACAATGGACAGCACCAGAAAGTTCCTTACCGTACTTCCTATAATAAAATGTAACACAATTCGCCATCCATTTGGACAGGCATTGTTTAGACACAGAAGCGCCCTCTTTGCAAGGGGCGAATGAAACAAAAAACTGAGAGGACTTTCTGCAGTCCTTGGTGTGAGTAACACAGTATCTCAGTGCTCTATGTGCATCTAAGGTACGGAGCAGCACCTCAACTTGTTTGGCATGTTCAGGATAATAAAAAGGAAGGTGTATCATTTGGTTCAGTTTAAATTCTGATACCACTTTTAGTAGAAACTTAGGATTCATACGCAAAGAGATTGTGTCTTTGTAAAAAATCAAATAAGGAGGCTCACACATTACAGCCTGAAGCTCAGAAATCCTCCGAGCAGAAGTCACAGCAACTAAAAATAACATTTTTCCTGACAGGCAATGTAAATCACAACTTGCGGCAGGCTAAAAAGGAGCCAACGTCAATTTCTCAAGTATGAGATTCAAGTCCCAAGGCAGGATTAAATTATGGATAGGAGCTTTTATACGAAGGATACCTCTCAGAAAAGTACTGGACACCTCTAATTGGGCAACGTTCTAGCCATTAATAGGGGCATGGAAAGCAGATATGGTGGTCAAATGCACCTTAACAGAGGAATACTGCAGGCCTGAGTCAGATATGGAAAGCAAGTATTGCAACATAGAACCTACAGGGCATGCAAAACTGTTCATACTCTGAGAAGCAGCCCACAGAGTAAAGTGCTTCCACTTCAGGGAATAAGTATGTCTGGTAGAAGGCTACACAACCGCAAGCAGGACATCAGTAACCTTAGGGGATACCACAAAATGAGCAATGGCTATGTTTTCAGAAGCCATGCATGCAGGTGTAGGGACTTCAGGTCTAGGTGGACCAGGAACCCCCTGCCCTGTGACAACAGACCCCGACATAGAGGTAGAGGTACAGGATGTTGCATTGCCAGACACTGAAGGAGTGGAAACCATATCTGGCAAGGCCAAAATGGAGCAATAAGGATGAGAGTGGCACTCTCCACCCAGAGCATGAGTAGCAGCCTCTCTACTACAGGAATGGGGGGAAATGCATATAGAAATTTACATTTCCAAGAGAGGGACAACGTGTCTCGCCCAAAAACTCCAGGCCCTGGAGTGAGCAGAAATGTGGCAGCTTTACATCGTGTGGGGATGCAAAAAGGTCCAGCTCTGGATGACCCAATCCTGTGAAGAGGTCGTTTTCCACAGAAGTCAGCAGTTCCCATTTGTGAACCATTGATCAGGACCAGCTTAACCGGTCTGTCAAGATGTTTTGGAGACCTGGGAGAAACATAGCTGACAGTTGAAGGCTGTGAGACAGAGCCCAGTGCCATACTCTCACTGCTTCCCTGCGCAGAGGAGAGCAGTGACTGCCCCCTTGTTTGCTGATGTAATGCATCACACTGACATTGTCAGTCTCGATTAGCAGAGGGCCAGGGCAGAGACAATTCTGAAAAGCCTTAAGGCTGTACAGGACAGCCCGTGGTTCCAGGACATTTATGTGCAGCTAAGACCTTAATCTATGACCTCTACATCTGATAACGGTTAAAAATGAGCACCCCATCCAAAACCCGATGCATCTGTACTGAAGATCTGTACAGGAGCTGGTACAAGGAATGGAATGCCTTTCAGTAAATTCTCATGATCCATCCACCATAACAATGTTCTACGTAGTGGAGATGTGACGAGAACCATTTGTTCCAACTCATCCGTCAGCTGATCCCACTAGACCCTGAGTGTTGGTATCCTAATATGAAGTTGGGCTAGTGGCACAGTCACTATGGCTGCAGCCATGAGGCCCAGGAGATGTAATATTGTTTGTGCAAAGACTTAGTGACCCCTATGCGCCAAGTGTGCCTGTGCAATCAGAGTGTCTGGCCTGTACAGGGGCAGAAAGGCACGTCCCTTTTCTACGTCCAAGACCGCCTCTATGTGCTGCATGGAGCCAGCACAGACTTTGTTACATTTACTGTGATCCCCAAATTGTTGAACAACTGTTGCGTTCTGGATAGGGTGTGAATCACAGTTTCGCTGGAGCTGGCCTTCAGGAGCCAGTAATCCAGATAGGGAAAACATTCATGCATTCCCTGCAAAGGGTGCTGCAACTACTGCCAAGCATTTTGTAAAGATCCATGGTACACAGGACAAGCCAAAAGGCAATACCATGAATTGACAGTGCCGGCCCTCCATCATGTTTTGGGAGATTCTATAATGAAGTACCTAGATAGAATAATTTGTGACCCTGACAAAACAGATCGAACATTGTCATGTTTTAGCAGAGTAGGAATACCTGATATTACTCATATGGTTTAACAAAATAGTGAGTAATGCAGAAGAAAATCCACTAGTAATAGTACATGCTGGTGCGAATAACATCTCATATGATCCAGTACAAAAAATAAAACAAGAGTATGTTGCTGTGACAAACAAACTTGTAGAATTAGGCTGCAACATGGCATTGTCAGAAATCTTACCTATCCCTAAGGCTACTGAGTATCAGTACCATAAAATCAAACACATAAATGTGTGGTTACAAAAATGGTGCATTAAGCAAAACATAAAATGTATAAACACATTAGGAAGAATTTGCAAACAAAAAAGATTTATTCAGTGGGGACGGCCTTCATCCAAGCAGAAAGGGAAGTCCGCTTCTTGGAAACCATATACTAACCTATGTCAATAGATTTTTAAACTAGACCAAGAGGGAGGAGCTTGCTACACAGGCCTCTCTAAACATAGGAGTTAGGAACATGATAAAGCATAACAAATCTATAGGGACAAATCATAAACATTTACAATCTGAGCTAAACATTAATCAAAACAAATCTAAAAAACAACACAAACCTAACAGCCTTAAAATCTTACTAATTAATGCAAGAAGTTTAAAAAACAAAATGGGTGAACTTGAATATATTCTCTATTCCAAGAAAATAGACATCTGCGGGGTAACTGATACATGGTTCAAAGACAACGACTGGTCCATGGGAAATTGCAGGTTATATGAAAATAATGAAAAATAGACCAGAAAAAAGAGGCGTTGGAATAGCACTTTATAGTTCTAATAACTACAAAGCATATGAAGTTACTTTACATAATGAAATAGCGAATGAAATGGAACTCGTACGGGCCAAAATTCAGTTACCGTCTAATTATCTAACAACTGGCCTAGGATATCGATCACCAAATTTCAACAGAGTGGAAAATGATTCCTTTCTCACCAAAATAGAAGAAATGGAAGTTAATGGTGAATACATTTTAATGGGTGATTTTAATTTATTATCTATTAACTGGTCTAAGTTAGAAGGTACAAACCACACTGAAAAAAGATTCATCGATATCACCATTTCAAAAAACTTACATCAACTAGTCACTCAACGCACCAGAGAAAATAACATCCATGACATAATACTTACTAATATAGATAGTGGATTAACAGAACCAAAGGTGACTTATCCGCTGGGAAACAGTGATCATAAAATGGTAGAACTTGAAATTCAAACAATAAAACCTGCAAGTCCAGGGCAAAACTAAGATCAAAAACTTCCACAAAGCTGACTATTCCAGTATCAAAGATTACCTTACATCATGGAACTGGGAAAGGGAATTAAAAGACTTAAGTCTTACTGAAACATGGGGCATCCTATATCATAAAATCAATCACTGTATTACTCGGTGGGTTCCTGAATGACTGAAGAATAACAATAATCGAAGAATTCCATTATGATGGAATAAAAACATTCAAAAACAAATAAAGATAAAAAAAGAAAGCATATGCCAATTATAAAAAACAGCCTATATCAGACAAGTAGTAACAATTTAAAAAAATAGTTAAAGTCATAAAACAACTAATCAGAAAGGCAAAACAGAAATTAGAAGCCCGACTAGCAACATCAGCTAAAGATAACAAAAAACAGTTCTACAACTACACTGGCTCTATGTGAGGGAACAAAAATGAAGTAGGTCCTATATTAATCGAAAAGGGAATTTCAAATAATGAAACATAAATAGCATGGGAACTCAACAGATACTTTTTAAGTGTATATCAGCCAAAAGAAACCATTCAGGAAGTGAAAGTTACTCAATGTGACTCCTTTGATCCATTCACTAGGCAAGAAACCTTAAATGTTATTGCAGTGATAAAAATCAATGGTTCAGCAGGCCCAGATGGTACTGTGCCCATTTTTTATCAGAGTTAGCCCAACAGCTTTTAGGCCCACTGACACACTTGTTTAATATATCAGTAAGGGAAGGCAAGACAATACCTGAATGGAACATCGCTACAGTAACGCCCATACATAAAGGTGGAAAAAAAACAAGCAGTCCAAAATTACAGAACTATTGGCTTAACTTCGGCTGTGGCAAACTGCTAGAAAGACTCTTGCAACACAGGATTAAAAGTCACTTACAACAAACTGGTCACATTGACAACACACATCATGGTTTCTTTAAAGGTGGGTCATGTTTAACTAACGTATTGGGATTTTTCGAGCCAGTCAGCACAGCGCTCGATAAAACTACGTCAGTGGACATATTATATCGGGATTACTCAAAGGCATTCGATACTGTATCCCATAAAATATTACTTGATCAACTGATTGATTCAAAGCTACATCCATTGATAATTAAATGGGTCATCGCATGGCTGGACAACAGAAAACTAAAAGCTGCAATAAGAGGCACCGAATTACCATGGGGAGATGTGACTAGTGCTGTACCACAGGGTTCGGTACTTGGGCCAACTCTGTTTAACATTGTCATCTCATCAATGCAGACACCTGATAATGTATGGATCAGTAAGCATGCAGATGATTGTAAGGTGGGTGGAATCGTAAATGACAACTCCTCTGCTGTGGAATTCCAAAGAAATATAAACAAACTAGCAGATTGGGCTAACAAAAACAAAATGTCTTTCAACATCAACAAATGTAAGGTGATGCACCTTGGCCATAATAATCTGATGAAAACATATAAACTAAACAATATTGAACTACAAATCACTGAAAATGAAAGAGACCTAGGAGTCAATATTAGTAATAAACTCACTTTTGAATCACACACTAAACACACACTGTATTAAAATGCCAGCGGATCCTAGACTGCATTCTCCATAACATTAAAAGGAGAATACCTGAAATTATCGTCCCTTTATATTCAAGTCTAATTAGGCCCCATTTGGAGTACTGTTCCCCTTTCTGTGCTCCAGCAACAATATCAGGAATGAAAAGCAGTGAATCAGTACAGAGGAAAATGACCAAAAAAACTACATAACCTACAAAATCTAAACTACAATGATAGACTAAGAAAAACAGGACTTTATTCAATGGAATATACAAGGCTTTGAGGGGATTTATATTTAACTTTTACTACCATGAATGAGGAGTTGACTCTGGAAACAACTGGGTTGGTTAAGCGCTCAGGTAATAATAACACTAGCTCACACAATCAAAAACTTAAAGGTGAAATAAATAAAACAATGAAAAGCTGTAAATGGTTCACCCAGAGAGTAGCCATCATTTGGAACACCCTGCCAACACATGTGGTAGAAAGTCAAAACATGACTATGTTTAAGAACAGATTGGACAAATATATGGGGAATAAAAAATACTCTTTCCACCACTGGAGAGTAAATGGTGGCAAGTACCCATTGGGCCTATGGCCTTTTTGAACTTGAACCAATCCTAGGAACCTATAAAGCTAAGGTACTGTTGTGGGACTTCCTGGTCTTTATATGAAGGTATGCATCCTTCATGTCAGAGAACGGAGTCAGTCCCCTTTTGTAGAATGGGAATTAGGTCCTGCAGAAATATCATTTGAAACTTTTAATATTCTCTATAAAGGTTGAAATCTCCGAGATCTAACACAGAACGCAGATCACCTTGACCATTTTGGGACTAGGAGGTATCTGGAATAGAACAGTACAGTTACGTATGAACTTACCCGTAACAGTAGATCTTCGAGAGAAACTCTTGCAGCAGGTAACACTTGTAGGACTGATGCCCACAGGTGGCAGATTTCGGCAATTCTTTCCTCCAGCAGTACCGACGTGGGACCGCCCACCTGACGTCAGCTCCACCCCCGACGTCACCCAGTATAAAGGCAGGAGGTGGTCCCTACGTGCTCCAGTTCTTGAACGCCTAAGGCAGACCTGCATGAGGCTCATCTGCGGATAAACAGGACACCACAGCCCTAGGCAAATCTATGCCCTTGCAGCTAGAAACAACTAGGCCCCAGCAGGAGAGACCTGGTCCTGGGGGAAGAAATAATACCTGCTGCAAGAGTTTCTCTCGAAGATCTATTGTTATGGTAAGTTCTTACGTAACTGTACTATCTTACTTCGACAGTCAGATTTTACAGCAGGTAACACTTGTAGGACTGACTCTGAAGCAGCATAAAACTAAAGACAACCCTCAGGAGGAGGAGGAAGGAAAGGCAAACACACCAGGAACAGTAAGATCTCTGAGATCAGGCCCTGAAGGACAGCAAGGTCAAAACCTGCTCGACACCTAGAAATAATATCCAGGCTGCAGTGCCTAACAAAAGTATGGACAGAATGCCAGGTAGCGGCAGCACAGATGTCTGCCGCTGATACCTTTTTAAGGCCGCAAAGGAAGTAGCAACAGCCCTAGTGGAATGTGCCCCGACAGCACCCGGAAGGGTTTTTCCACCCTTCTGGTAACAGAAAGAAATACAATTTACCAACCAACGTGAAAGCATCTGTTTGGTAACAGGGCACCCCAAGGACCTGTCCGTGAAGGACACTAAGAGTTGATCTGATTGCCTGACCTCCTTGGTTCTGGATAAGTAACAAAGCAAGGCTCTGTGCACATCCAAAGTGTGCAGAAGAGTTTCACCCTCATTGGAGTACTCCAGATAGTAAACTGGGAGTTGAACCGATTGATTAAGCATAAGCTCCGAAACCACCTTCGGCAGAAACTTAGGACTGGTGCGAAGGTCTACCCTATCCTTATGAAAAATAAGACAGAGTTCCCTGCACATCAAGGCATGGAGTTCTGAGATGCGTCTTGCCGAAGTGACCGCAACCAAAGGAAGCATTTTCCAGGAAAGAAAACGGAGCTCACAGCTGATCGCCGGTTCAAAGGGAGGAAGAATAAGCCTCTCCAGAACAAAAAGCAAATCCCAAGGAGGGATAGGATCCCAAATAATGGGATGGATGTGAAAAATTCCCTTAAGGAAGGCTTTAACTACCACCAATTGAGCCACTGTTCTGCTCCGGACGAGCTGCTGATAGGCAGAAACAGCGGCCAGGTGTACCTTAATGGAGGAGTAATCGACACCTGACTGTGATAGGGATAACGGGTATTCTAATACAGTATTCACTGGACAGACCAGAGGGTCCAATCTCCAGGCTGCAGCCCAAAGACAGATATGCTTCCATTTCATGGTGTAAGTGGCCCTGGTAGTGGGCTTCCACGCCTCAACCAGGATTTGTGCTACTTTATCTGAAACTCTGAATCGGAACTTTGCTAAGTCCTGAGGAGCCAAGCACGCAGGTGAAGGGAGTGCAGGTTGGGAAGAACCAAGGCCCCGTTGTCCTGAGAAAGTAGCTGAACTGAGACTGGATAAAGGAAACGGAGGCTCTATCGCCAAACGTTTGAGTAAGGGGAACCAAATTTGTCTGGGCCACAGAGGGGCTATCGGGATCATGACTACCCTCTCTGATTGGGCTTTGAGGAGTACCTGCTGTATGAGGGGGAAGGGTGGAAAGGCGTAGAGGAACCTTCCCCTCCAAGATAGGGACAATGTATCTTGCCAAAAAGCTCCAGGCTGGGGATCGAGCAGGCAAAAATTGGGCAGTTTTGCGTGGATAGAGACCCAAAAAGGTCTAATTCTGGTGTCCCCCACATGTCAAACAAGCTCTCCGCCACACTTTGTAGCAATGTCCACTTGTGAGTAGGAGGTCTTGCTCGGCTGACAGCATCTGCAATCACGTTCAGAGAACCTGGAATGTAGACTGCAGAAAGCCTGAGCTGATGTTCCGTTGCCCAGTCCCACACTCTCATTGCCGCCCGTCACAGAGGATAAGAGCGAGTGCCTCCCTGTTTGTTGACATAAAACACTACCGAGGTGTTGTCTTTGTGTACCCGGAGATGGCCAGGTATTGAAGATGGGCTCAGTGTTTGTAGAGAGTACAGAACTGCTCTCAGTTCTGACTTCCGGCTCCGGTGATGCCCGAGTGAGGAAGCCTTTCGGGAAGCTCCTGCCAATAACTAAAAAATAAGGGACACTATTAACTAAAATAAATGAAAAAAACCAGACCCAACCTGAAATGTCAAAACAGCAGACTGCCCAATGGCTACATCATTGAAGAATCGATTCCTGCCCATCGCCGATACCAAGGATCTGCAATTGGACGAGGGAGACGCCCAGTCTAGACACACTACCGGCCCAGACAGAAAATCTATGAAGGCTAATGGGCAAAAAAAGATTTCGGAACCAAATGCTGAATCCATATTACAGGCGATCACGGACTTCCATGGAGAGGTCCGCGAGTCGCTTAAAGACATAAAACAAGAAATTTCTCACCTACAGGCCCAAGCAACTGAGGCGGATCATCGGATATCACTAAATACCTCCAGATTAGATGAATTGGAGGATGAAGTTCGTACAGTCGCAGCGGAGCAACTCGCTATGTCAGTCTGACAGGAGGATGAGAAGAACAGGGGAAGACGACGCAATATCCGTGTCTTTGGTATCCCAGAAGGTGAGGAGGGGAGCGATCCAAGGGCCTTCGCAGACTACTTCCTTAGACTATCTTTAGCACGCAATCCAGATTTCCAACTTGATGTGTAACAGGCTCACAGAGCCCTAGGCCCAAAGCCGTCTCGACCCGATGCTAGACCCCGCTCCTTCCTGATTCGTCTACTAAGCTACCAAACAAAAGAATCCCTTTTAAGCAAGGCTTGGCAGAGGGGTAAGGTAATGTGGGGCCAATCCCGCCTACTCTTCGATAACGATTATGCCCCCTTCACGCAGAGGCAACGTAGAGACTACAATCCGCTCTTTCCAATCCTCAGATCCCACAAAATTCGATTTAAAATGCCCTACCCAGCAAATTAGTAGTACATCTGCCCTCCGGAACACAGACCTATGCATCAGCTAAGGAAGTGGTAACAGATCTCCACACGAAGGGCATTATAACCGAAAAGACCAAGGAGGTAATCGACTTGAGACAGAGGCAGTGGGCCCAGCAGGAATGTCCAAATCCACCTCAATCATCACCCCCGATCGGAGAACTTCCACAGCGCCTACAGCAATTCCGTAACAACTCTATTCCACCTTGAGAGCTACCTCGTAAAACTAGTCAGTTTTGAGGTGAGTCGGGGAGGTGGTTACCTCTTGGGATCCTGGGGTATATTCATCTGGGGGGGGAGGGTGGTCGGCTACTTGAGTAGAGCAAGGGCCATTAGCCAGTGTCTAGGCAATATTTAAATTCTCCCTCTTGTCAATTAGGACTCTGATTGCCATTTAGACATTTTAGATCTCTCTAATAGTGGGGATTTCCCTCACTAGGGAGCATCGTCTATTGAAATACTGTTCCCTCATCCCTGCTCGTGGCCTGGCCTCCCTGATTCCCACCCCGACATCACATGGCTCTCGTGGGGGTGCCCCTCCCTCCTCCTGGCATGGACTTAAGCTCAGTAATGATCTCTTTAGGGGTCGATTTTAAGTGTTATTACAGTAAAAAAAATCCCCAGACCGTAGCAGACTTCAATCTCCTGAGATACCACTAACTTTGGAATACGGAGATTCACTATATGGCTATGTCTGCAAATAGTTCGATGGGGAGAGATATCGGACCAACATTCTTTATATAAGACAAATAAAAACTAATATGGTACTGGGGCCCCACATATAATAATCAATCAATACTCCCCAACAGGACATTTTAAGGGGTGGGAAGGGGATCTCTTCCTTCTTAGCGAGGAATGATGCCATGTGTGCCCCCTGCCCCCACACCCTAGAAGACTTTGCTTTCTAATCAAGCAAGCGCCGGCTTACTTGTCCGGCCTTGCCCCTCTCCCCTTATTCAAGGGGTGACCTAATCGTTGCACTGTCTGGGAATATATTAACACTAAAAGCCTGGGGTTTCCCCAATATGGGCCAGATACTTTAAATCCCCCCATATAAATACCATTAGGATTAAGCCTGGGTAATCAAGGACAAGGCAGTGGGCTTCCACGAGTCATTTCCTCTTACCCAATATGGTATCACCAGAGCTAATCTGGAGTGATAAAATACTCACTCCACTAGGGGCTGTTTTGCTGACCCTGAATGTATTTCTATTTGGAGTCAAGCTAGGAACTCCTCACTCCTCTCCTATTCCATACGGAATCAAGGACAGGACATTCCACGAGGAGCTCGACGCGAGTCCCTCCCACTTGGAGGTCATCTTGTATATATGTTTGTTAACTTTTACATGGTTGTGTAATGGTTTTACGCATTCTGTTTTCTTTCTAAAATTTGGACAAAATGTTTCTTCAGTTTGTTTTTGGTTAACACAAACTAGTTCAAATGACCATGTTAGTGGTCAAATGGTTAATAGTTTATACATCTATGTAATGCTTACTAGAGTAGCAATTATACTCGATTGTTTGAGGGGAGAAGGGTTAAATAACCACACATACAGTGAAATGACAATACTGAACTATTTTTTATTGAGAGATTCCTACAACAATATAAACTGGTGGGCTTTGTTATGTGTCATAAAGGTTCCCGGATGGGCAGTGTGGTCCACAGAATTCTTTCCATTTCTGACCTGGGGAGAGAAAAACAACATAAAAAAAACTATCAATAGCGATAGAAAATGGGAACAATAAATCCAATTAAAATCCTATCTCTCAGCATTAATGGATTGCATGACCCAATCAAAAGAGCTCGACTCATGCAATTCTTAACTAAAAACCCCTCCGACTTGATATTCCTTCAGGAGAACCATCTCTCAGACTCCGAACACCTTAAATTAAACTGGGGGGGGGGGGAGTATCGGGTGGTGGCATCCTCTCATCCCAGAGGGAGAAAGAGGGGTACAGTAATTCTAATTCCAAGGAACACTCCCTTTGAGATACAGAAAACACACATGGATGCCCAGGGCTGATATACAATAATAAATGGTAAATTACATGGTAAACCGGTCACATTGGCCAGTGTATACTTTTCCCCCACAGTCAAACTTTCCAGTATATAGGGGTTTTATAACTACCTTACTCAATCAATTACAGGGTCAACTGATCATGTGGGGTGACCTGAACCTAACATTGGCCCCACATCTTGATTGCTCAAACCCACAAAAACATAGGAATAGTACAACTACAAAGAAATTTAAAAGAATCATTGATCATTTAGGCCTGGTCGATGTATAGAGACGGATTATTTCCCTCCACAACAGGTTTCACCTACTATTCCCCCCCAGTTTAAATCCCACTCAAGGCTAGACTATATACTAACAACATGTGAATATCTATCTTCAATATAAGACATCACCATAGGACCCAAGCTATTATCAGATCACCACCCCTTGATTCTCACACTAGATGTGGGAAGAGAGAAGAAAAATTCTCTCTGGAGACTCAACCCCTCAATCCTATCTGATAAAGAGTTTACTGAGACCCTTTCCACCAGACTCTTCCTTTTCTTCGCTGAAAATTCAGACCCTGAAGTCCCGATGGCTATGCAATGGGATGCTATGAAGGCCACCATTCATGGCAAAATAAGTCTACTCATCCAGAAAACATAAAGAAAGGGAATTCGAATACCAAAGATTATCTGTCCTACTACTAAATTATCAGATGCTGTATCAGGCAGGAGATGCTGATCTCCAGGTGTTAATAAGAAATACAAAGGTGGAATTGCAATGCAGTATAGATAACAAGGTACAGCAGTCCCTGTATTTCCTCCGTCAATCAATCCATGAGGGGGGTCCTAAAAGTATCAAGCACCTGGCTCGCAAACTAAGAAATAGGAAAATTCATCTACGATACTAAGACTTAGGAATTTGACTACAGGGAGAACTCACCACTCGGATGGTCACATCCAGCAGGCCTTTATGGAATACTGCGCTAAACTTTACACTCCCCCTCGCCCAAACAATATAATTCCTAAAACGGGCGAACCTCCTGACCCTAACTCCCCCCAGATCCAGTCACTGAAGTCCCCAATCTCGGCTTTAGAAATCGATGATTCCATCAAAAAACTAAATTCTGGGTGCTGCCCTGGTCCGGATGGCTACACCACTGAGTGGTACAAGAAATTCAACAAAGAAATGACCCCAAGATTACATAAGCTATATAATGAAATCTCCTAAGGTGGTCTGTCTCCCCCCCCCATCCTGGGAATATGCCACAATAGCCCCGGTACTTAAACCTCATAAAGACCCCATAGATCCAGGGTCTTACCGCCCTATTTCTATTCTCAGTGTAGACTATAAAATATATATGGCCATAATGGCATCCAGACTAGAAAATACTGTCCCTTGCGTTGTCCATCCAGACCAGTCAGGCTTTATTAAAAATAGAAGTACAGTAGATAATATTCGTAGAGCACAGTAGGAAGGTCATGCCAGACGAATCTAATAGATTTCTTTGATTGGGTGACCAAAGTAGATCAGGAAGGGGCTGTGGACATGGCCTACCTAGACTTTAGCAAGGCATTTGACTCAGTCCCACACAAAAGATTAATATACAAGTTAGCCAGCCTGGGAGTGGGTCCCAAGATGATAGCCTGGCTAAAGAACTGGCTAGAGAATAGGACACAGAGGGTAATAGTAAATGGAGTCCACTCTGAAGAAAGGGGGGTTACTAGTGGGGTGCCGCAGGGTTCAGTATTAGGACCGGTCCTCTTCAATGTCTTTGTAAGCAACATTGCAGAGGGACTGGAAGGAAAAGTATGTCTCTTTGCAGATGACACAAAGATCTGCAACAGAGCTGATGCACAAGGTGGGGTGAAAGGATGAGAAGGGACTTGGCAAGGTTAGAGGAATGGTCAGATGTATGGCAGCTTACATTTAATGCTATGAAGTGCAAGGTAATGCACCTGGGAGACAAAAACCCAGTGGAAGAGTACACAATGGGGGTGAGATACTAACAACAACAAAAATGGAAAGGGACCTGGGGGTAGTCATATCAGATGACTTAAAGGTGGGCAAACAATGTGAGAGGGCAGTAAGGAGGGCTAGCGGGATACTGGGATGCATAGGGAGAGGCATCACCAGTAGAAAACAGGAAGTTGTTATCCCTCTGTACAGACAGCTGGTGAGACCCCATCTGGAGTACTGTGTGCAGTTCTGGGAGATCCAATCTCTCGGCATGAGACATAGACAGGATGGTCGCCGTCCAGAGGAGGGCACTAAATGGTGCAGGGCTTGCACCGGAAGACATATATGAAGACAGACTAAAGGAGCTTAATATGTATAGCTTCGAGGAAAGGAGGAGAGGGGGACATGATAGAAACGCTCATACCTCAAGGGACAACAAAGTCCAAGAGGGTAGCATCTTTCAAAATAAGAGGTGTGCAAGAACAAGCGGGCACAATTTGAAGAGGGGGTGGGTAGAAGTCTCAGAGGAAATGTAAGAACGTATTTTTTCACAGAGAGGGTTGTGGATGCATGGAACGGCCTTCTGGAGGAGGCTGTGGAGTCAAAAGCAGTGACTGAATTCAAGCATGCATGGGACAGCCATAAGGCAATTCTAGGGGGTGGGGTAGAAAGAAGTAGGCTGCTGGTTAACTAGGATCTGCAGCTTATCCATTAGATAGGGAAATGGGCAGACTGGGTTGGCCAAGCGATCCTTATCTGCCGTCAAATTCTATGTTAGCAAGAAAATGTTAGAGCCAGACAAATACCATCTGCATTTATAAGTCTAGACGCTGAAAAAGCATTCGATAGAGTCTCCTGGTTCTTTTTGTGGGAGATTCTTAGAATGCTTCATTTTCCCTCTCAATTCATATCATGTTTAGTTAATCTATATAAATCCCCTAAAGCGTACGTTTGAGTAAATGGTTCTATGTCCCCTCCCCTTACATTAGGAAGGGGTACCGACAGGGATGTCCCTTATCCCCATATCTTTTTGCATTATTTCTAGAACCCCTGGCATCCATCCTGCGTAATACCCCCTCAGTAGAGGGAATAGCAATTGGCCATCAAGAATACAAAATTAGTATGTTTGCCAATGACATAATGCTGACCTTACTGTCCCCTTCACAATCTATTCCAGCAGCTTGGAGAATCTTAACCCACTTTGAAAAACTATCTGACTTCAAACTTAATATTAATAAAACAGAAATCTTACTCTTTAATTTCTCCCCCTCTCAACAGTTGAGAAAGAACTTTCCCTTTAGATGGCGTTCTACCAAAATAAAATATCTGGGTCTTCAAATATCCTCAGACCCAGGGGTCCTGGAAATGATTAATTACGAGCCCCTTACAACTCAAATTCAAGCAGACCTGGATAGATAGGCCATAGCCTCTTTTCCGTTTCATCAAAGAATCACAATTATATGCACTAATATTCTTCCCTGAATCTTGTATCTTCTCCAGACTATCCCTTTCTTTCCATCGAAATATTATTTTAAATCCCGGGAAAGAATTATCTCGTCCATTCTATGGGGAAAGAATCGCCCTAGAATCAAGCTTTCAACCTTAAAGCTATCCCTTTCCCAGGGTGGGCTGAATCTACCGGATATTCGACTATACGCCCAAGCTGCCTTTTTAAGAATACTAATACTGTGGGTGACTGACTCCTACAACTCCTCATGGAAAACCACAGAATTTCATTTAAACGACCTCTTTGATATAAAGAGGATCCTTTTCTCTTCAGACCAAAAATCAGTCAACCCTTCAGACTTCACAAATATAACCTCACAAACGTATAAAATATTGAAAAGAATCAGAAAATCTGGTCCTACCCTTAAAATTTACGAATATTGTAAGCTGATATCCCAAGACGAATTATTCACCCCTATTTATATGGATCACACCTTCTCCTTACGGAGAGATATTGGCTTGGCCCATATATATCAGTTTCTTTCCCAGGATGGCATTATTCCATTTGACAAACTACAGTCTCAGTACTTACTTAGAAATATGGATAGATTTTGTTACTTTCAAGTACGAAACCATATACTCCGCAACAAAAACATCCATCCATCTTTACCCGTGCCAACACCAAACCTGTTAAAACTTTTTATTGAGGCAATCGACAGAAGGTTGGGAACACATATAATAGGCCTAATCTACTGTGAGCTGAGAGATGGGCTCCCAATATCCACCACCACTATTTTGACTAAATGGAACAAGGATCTTAACATAGAGATCTCCATTGAAGACTGGTCCCGATCCTCCCTTAATGAACTAAAATCTGTCTCCTTCCCCCACTGGAGGGAGTTCGCTTAGAAATGTCGTACACGTTTCTTCCGAGCCCTGGCGGTCCTAATAATATACCTACCAGAGGAGTATGGAAGGTGCTGGAGGGGCTGTGGTTGTTCTGTTGCCACCTTGGATCACATTTTTTGGCTTTGCCCTTGTCTCATGCCCTTTTAGATGTCTTTCCAAATGGAACTGTCAAACTTTTTTTTCAGGAACTTACTAAACTCACTCCTGAGCAATTATTAATGGGAATTTACCTGGACCACACTCCTCACTGGGGTCAAACAATCTTACCAATATGCTTTATGGCAGCCAAGAAGGCCATTACCAGATGTTGGATGTCTAGACTAATACCAACAGTCCAAGAATGGAAACAGATAATGTCAGAAATATACAATTCTGAGAGCTTCAATGCCGAGCAGCAGGGAAGGGTCCTCACCCTTACTAAGAAGTGGCAGACTTGGATACAATACTTTTTTAATACTAGTTTGGATCCCATTGAATGACTACTATCCCTCCCTGAGATAAATAGAGGTGGTCTCCACAAACTAAGTCAACTAACCTGGATACAGATACCACCAATATATAAAAGTATCCAAGTCTAACAATTAAATAACCTTTTTATCCCCATGCATTATAATATCATTGGAGGGTCGAGCCATGCCCTGCAGCTCTCTTTAATTGAAGCTTTACTAGCATAATAATAAGTTAAGTCTTACTTTGATGTATCTAACGAGAATCTCACTAAGATTAATTTATTCAATGTATCATTTAATGATATTTTAAAAGGCTTTTTATGTATGTATGTGGTTAAAAAAAATCGCAATAAAAAGAAATTAAAAAAAAAAAAGAACTGCTCTCAGTTCTAGAACGTTGATGTGCAGGTTCTCTTCTGAAAGAGACCACAGTCCCTGAGTCCTGTGAGTCCCCACATCTGCACCCCATCCCATTCCTGAAGCATCTGTAGTAAGAGTCTGGATGGGAGGCTCGGGTCAGAAGGGGGAGACCTAAGAGAAGGTTCTGTGGCAGCCCCCACCAACAAAGCTCCAGATCCTTATAAGCAGGTCCAGATCGTTCTGGTTCTGATCCCATTGGACGTGAAGCGTTCACTGGACGGTGCGCATGTGCAGCCGGGTGAAGGGGATGGAGACAACAGCTGCAGCCATGTGTCCCAGCAGCTGAAGAATAGACGTGGCCGGAACAGTGGATGCTGAACATATTTGAACGGCCAGAGCCATGAGGCACTCCGCTCTGTCGGAGGGAAGAAACGCCGTTCCAACCAAGGTATCCAATAGAGCTCCTATGAACTGGAGCCTTTGGGAGGGAAAGAGCTGTGACTTCTCTGGCTTCACAGTGATACCCAGATGCCGACAGAGCGCCAGAGTGTCATGTATTCTCTCCCAGAGATGAGGCTGGGAAGGAGCCAACAGAAGCCAATCGTTCAGATAGTGGAACAGGAAGTGCCCCTTTCTGCACAAGGCTGCTGTGACCACTGCAAGGCACTCTGTAAAGACCCTGGGGGCAGAGGAAAGACAAAGGAAGGACCCTGAACTGGAAGGACCGACCTTCGAACCTGAATCTTCCAGTGACCTGGGGTGATAGGGATATGAAGGTAAGCATCCTGCATGTCCAGCGAAGCCATCCAGTCTCCGACCGAATTGAGTGGAAGGAGATTGGGCAGGGAGACCATACGGAATCTCTTGTAGAAGACCCACAGGTTCAGTTCGCTGAGATCCAGGATGGACCTTAAGTCCCCTGTCTTCTTTGGAACTGGTAAGACATGGGAGTAAAACCCCGAATCTACCTCTGCTGCCAGAACACTCTTTATGGCGTCCTTGGGAAGAGACAATCTTTTGTCATCTGTCTGATAGGAGCTCTGTGGTCTCTTCGGTAATGGTACGGCGGTGGAGGCATGTCCATAGGTAAGGAGTCGAACTCTACTAAGTGCCTGAACTCCACGAGGTCGAGGACCCACTAGTTGGAGGTCACTTCTCTTCAAGCCTCGGCGTAGGGAAAAAAGCGACCTCCCACATGCTCTCTCGACAACAAGTCGGGGGGGGGTCACCCAGATAGTCAGACTGTAGAAGGGGGAGAGAGGGCGGTGGCAGTACTTCTAGCCTGTCTAGAGGTGGCATAGGCAGAACCTCTGCCTCCACCTCTATGACCAAAGCCTCCCCGCTGATGCTGAGGCTGAAAGCTGGGATGCTGAGGCTGTTGACCCCCTTGGCCATGAAAACGGGGCCAGAGAAAAGGCTCCTGTTTCAGGCAGTACATGGACTGCATGGTACGGATAGCCTAACCGGAGTCCTGTAGTCTAGCAATGACCTTCTCCTTGTCTTCACCAAAGAGCACAGAGCCCTTGAATGGGGCATCCAGACGATTCGTCTGAACATCTGGTTCGAACCCCGAGACCCGGTGCCAGGAGTGGCACCGAAGACAAACACCAGTTGCAGCCGCCTTCGCCAAAGTGTCCTCAGAGTCGTAACTCTGCTCTCAGGATGTGCGTGCCCACATCTGAGCCAGTTTGTAAAAGCTTAGCACGCTCTGCCTTTTGTGGGCAATCGGGCATGCCTTGCAGAATTTCCAGCCCTTGGTCCCAAAGGGTGTTTTGGAACTGGACCATGTGCATCAAAAAATTGAGGCTATGAATATTGCAAGTGGCAGATGAGTACACCTTGCGACCCAAGGAATCCAGCTGCTTCGACTCCCTGTCAGGCGGCTGGGTGCTCAGGTGCTTCGGCCTCTGCGAACGATCATGCACAGCCAAGATTACCACTGAGTCAGCTATGGGGTGCTTGGCTAAAAAGGAGTAGTCCTTGGGGGCCCGATATAATCTATATGCCATCTTGGGCACAGCAGAGGATACATGTGGATGCTTCCAAGTGGCATATGTGACATATTGGAATGTATCCACAATGGGAAGAATAACCACTGGCTTGGGAGCCTTCTGGCATAGATATTTTGGCAGGCACAAGCGTTCGCGGTCCAGGGCCTCTGTATCGCATCCCATATTCTCCTGGATATGCCTCATGACGTCCATGAAACTGGGGTCATCAGGAGGAGATTTGGGTTGATCCTCTGTATCCCCAGAAAGAAGTTCAGTGTCAGAGTCAGGAGATGTGGGGTCTGACTCGCCATAGTCGTCAGGAGATGGAGAGGAGGAAGGAGAATGATGTCTCCTCCTCTTGTGCTTGGATCTCCTAGGAGAAAGAGAGCGGGAGGAACTGGAAGATCTAGACGTCCTGCGTTTGGATTTTTCCTTGTGCTTCCTAGGACTGGTGGGTAATTTTCCCCCATCTTCCCCAGACGGAATTGAGACCTCCTCGATGACTGGGTTAGGTTAGATGGGGAGAGGCTTAGGAGTATGAGCAGGGGTGGGTGCCAAGTCCTGCTTCACTGTCTCCCACCAGTAACAAAATAGTTCCTTTACCTGGGACATACCCAGCTTAGGCGACTCCAGCCTGGGGGGAGGCATCGGTAGGCCTTCGCCCATATCAATGTCGGGCTGATCTGGCGTCAGTCTGATGGGTGACGACAGTGGTATTTCCTCAGTACCATCATCAGGTTCCAACGTCGGGTTACCCGTCGTCAGGTCTTTGGGCAGTGTGACGTTGGGGCTCTCATCAGCAGGAGTTAGAGGGGCTGGTAGCGAAGGAGGTGCAACCGACGGCTTGGCCGGTGCCAGAGTGGTGGTGGAAGGTTGCTGCTCTGGCATCGGGCCTACGCCCGAATCCGATGGACGTCCCTTGGCCAATGTGGGCTGAGCATGGTCGGATCGCTTGTGAGATTTGGACTGCTTTTCTGCAGATTTGTCCGAAGGCTTGTCTGAGTGGCGTCGATTGGAAGCCGGAGGCTGACGCTGGTCAGACTTAGACTTAGGTGGGAGGGATGAGGCCCTGCCCAAAGAATGCCCGGAGGCCTTCTTTCCTTCCCGGGAGTCGGCTGAGAAGAGGGAGGCCAAGCGGGAAGTAGATCTACCTTGTGCCGCTGCAGATCCGGCGTCCGAGGGCCCGATTTTGATGGGCTGAAGGGTACAGCCCGTAGAGAGAGAAGCTGAGGCGGGAGGCTTGAGGGAGGTAAGCCAGACCTCATGCCCAGATGAGCCAGAACGACCTGCTGACTGAGAGCTGGAAGACCTGGGCCTGGAACGGGACCACTCCCGGTCCTGGTGATGGTGCTTCTCCTTCCTATGCTTCTTTTTGGTGGGGGAAGAAGAACGGGATTCCCTCACGGATGACGACTCCCGCTGCATTTGGGCCAACCGTTACTGGGCAAGATAAGCCTGAAGTGATTTCTGGCACCTTATGTGGGTCCTGCTGTTGAAGGCCTGGCAGTTGGAACAGGCACCGGAGTCGTGGTCTGGACCCAAAGGCAAGGGGAGTGGCCGTCTTTGAAAGGGATCTGTCTCCCACAACAGCACTTGTTACGGTGCCCAGTTGATAAAGCTGACATACATCGAATATCGGAAAACCAAACATGGAGAAGTTCCAAGGAGCGGACAAAACTAGCCAGAGAGCCAAGAGCTAACTAACATGTGCCGTGATGGGAAAGAACTGGAGCACATGGGGACCACCTCCAGCCTTTATACTGGGTGGCGTCGGGGGTGGAGCTGATGTCGGGTGGGCAGTCCCATGTCGGTACTGCTGGAGAAAGGAACTGCTGAGATCTGATGACAGGTGGTGTCAGTCCTACAAGTGTTACCTGCTGCAAGAGCTTACTCTCGAAGTAAGATCCTTTGTTCTGTTCTTGAGGAGGAACTGGTTCTATGGCATGTTTCTGAAATAAGGCCTGAATTGTCTCTTTTAGAAGGGACAAGTGGTCCAGAGGATAAAAGGAAGGAAGCAGAGGATAATCTGGAGGGATTTCTATTAGGTCTGGAGTATGTCCCCTTGCAAGTATCTCCAGAAAGAACAGTTATGTACTTACCGTAACAGTAGATCTTTGAGAGAATCTTTTTCATGAGGCCACACCTTTGTGATTATAGCCGCCAGGCTCCAGGACCACACGGAAACATTTGCAAGCAGTCCACCAGGGGCTGCCCATGATGACGTCCTATGGTATCCTTCCCTATATAAGCATGGGTAGCCCGTCCCTCCTCAGTTCTCTGCTGGAGATCATGCTCAAAGGATCTCTTCCCCAGTGAACCAGGAGAGCATGCATGGCTCTGCTGAACAAGAGAAGCAGAATACCCAGCATGAAGACATCTGATATTCCTTCATGGAAAAAGAGATAGCATACATAATGCTGCTGAACCCTTGATCCTCTATTCATGGAACCAGATGATAAGGTGCAACTCTGCAGAACAAGGGAGGCAGGGAAATCCATCTGGCAAACCTTCCTAAAGAAAGAGACAGCATGTATAATACTGGGAACCCCTGGGGCCTCTGTGCAGGAAACCAGGCAGGAAAGCACGGTTTTGCCTGACAAAGGCTGCAAAACCCAACATGGAGACATCTGATGGCCCTTCACAGAGAAAGGAGACAGCATGTACCAAGCTGTAAATCCCTAGGGGGATGGAGGGTGAGTCAGCATGGCCTGATGAGAGAGATTCTCTTGAAGATCTACTGTTACGGTAAGTACTAATTTCTATCTTCTTAGAGGATCTCTCTTGCATCAGGCCACACCTATAGGATGAGTACCAAGCAGTTCTGACCATTAACAGTCTGGGTGGTTGGATGGCTACAGGCCTATGAAAGAAGGCCTGGAAGACCTGCCAGGTTCAAGCCTTTTCTTTTTCAGACTGTCAATTTCTAATGAAAGTATGGACAGTACATCAGCTGTTAGCTGCGCATGTCCCTGCAGCAGATACAGGTGGAAACATGCACCAGAGATGGCATGTCACTAGATAAATGGCACGAACAATGCAGGAAGTTGTTCACCATGCCATTTACAATTGGAATTAATGCAGATGACCAGCTCTCTGGGCAGGCACTGGTCACAGATAAAGGGCCATATTTCCCAAAGAAGGCTGAAAACCAAGCTGTTAGGACTCCTTAGAGGCAGTTATACACCTAAGTATTCTGGGCATCGATACGAAGAAAACTCAGGGTGAGTACTCAAAGACTTGCAGTCTTCTGCAGCAGGCGGACAAGAAGACTAGTATATCGGCCTGAAGCTGTGACATCCTTCAAATAGAAGGAATGGCAGTAAAAAAGTAGCTATCATTCCAAGGAAGGTGCATACTCCTCCAGACACCACCAGTTCAGAGAGAGCCAAGGTAATGTTTTTGTGCAATGCTGGCCACTAGTCACCGTTGGCTCCAAAGTGAGCCAAGGGGACTGACTTCAATTCAGGCCTTCAGTTAGGACTGTATGATGAACAAGAGGCTTTTAAGATCAAAGGCCTCTGTCAGATATACAGGTCCCTATCAAATAGGCTACTGTTTAACCTGCGATAGTTATCTGGAAAGGTGGAGCAACTGCCCAAGTACGCTATAGGAGTCCGTCTCTGAGAACAGTAGTGGATACTGCAGACTGGGGTTACTGTAAAGGGCAGTAACCTAAATGGGTCTGGTGGAAAACTTTCCCAATTGCCTCCCAGACAGCGACCACTTGGCAGGAGACTCCAAGTCTTTCCATGGCTACGCTCTCGGGAGCCAGGCAGGACCATAACTCCAGATGGGGTCCTGATGGGCCATAGCATTGCCCTCTTGTGATAACAGGCCTTAGCAGGAGAGTAGGTCCACAGCTACTTTCACAAGTCTGTGGAACAGGTATGTGTAGCCCCATGAAGAGCAGTGGATGCCCGAGCTACCCCCTCCACTGGAAGCACAAGGGGCACTTTCTGCATGAAAGGAAATGTACGAAAGGCATGTAGGCATTTCCTTTACTAATAATAGGAGAATGTGCCACACCACGACGAAATCCAGGATCTGGAGGGAGTGAATAAAAAGGAATCGAGCCTGTGTTGTCCCATCTGCCACAATGGGTGTCAGCAAGGTCCTGCTGTGCTTACTGGATCATGGACTGCCTAACTTGTTTCTGGCTAGGCATGCAATATCTTCTGGTATGATGCTTATTGTTGGTTCTAGGTTGTCAACTAGAGGCCAACTCCAGATTCTTATTATTTCCTTTTATAAAGGAGAAAGGAGGGCACTCTCCTTGATTGATATTGCCCATCTGGATCCAAAGAGGACTTGATAACATCCATAGGTAGAGGCAGAGAGGAGGGCGGGTGAAGGACCCCTCCTGTGTACCAGGATGCTAATCTCCTTTGCTGCAGAAAGGGATATGAGAATGCTCTACTCTGGAACTTCATTATGTATTGTGCCCAAGGCCATTAGGGATCACCTAAAGGGCCTCAGATGTCTCTAGCCCGGTCCTGAATATCAGGACAATGGCCATTATGAGAATGTCTGAAGACCTGCAAGATGGATCCCCTAGAGCTGTTACCAGACAGTCTGCCATCCAGTTAGAGGAAAGTTGGGTCTAGAATGAGGTTCCAGACTGCGGGGAAGGTTAGGGAGAAAAAGACAGCATTCAGGAAGTATAAAGAAACAGAAGGAGCAGGACAGAGAACTGTACCAGTTAAAGTTTATTAATCTTTTCTGCAGGACTGTCAAATGCCTTGCTAAAGTCCAGGTAGGTCATGTCCATAGCTCCTCCCTGGTCTACTACTTTGGTCACCCAGTCAAAGAAATTGATTACATTCGTCTGACATGACCTTCGCACTGTGAATCCATGCTGCCTTGGGTCCTGTGCCCCACTGGCCTCTAGGTACTCAACAATTCTTTCCTTCAGAAGTGATTCCATCATTTTCCCTACCACTGAGGTCAAACTAACAGGTCCGCAGCTTTCTGCCTCTGCCTTGCTCACACTTTTGTGAAGGGGAACCGCATCTGCCCTCCTCCAGTCCTCAGGTACCACACGATCCTCCCATGATTTGTTAAAAAGGGTAGTCAGTGGTGTCACTAGTTTTCCCCTTAGTTCTTTTAGAATTCTGGGGTGAATCCCATCAGGCCTCATTGCCTTGTCCACCTTAAGGTTTAGGAGTTCTTTCAGGACCCTTTCTTCTGTGAATGGACTGGTATTGACCCCTCTATCCAGAGTGCTTCTACTGTTTGGTTTAGGTACATCCCCCTTCTCTTTTTTTGTGAATACTGAACAAAAGTATTTGTTCAGTGTCGCTGCCCTTTCACTGTCACCCTCTGCCCCCCATTAAGCCTCACTATCCTCCTTTGGTCTTTCTTTGCTCACTAATGTACCTATAAAAGCCTTTATCCCCCTTCTTAACTGAGTTGGCTATCTTTTCCTTGGTTTGGGCCTTTGCTATTCTGACTGCCTTCCCCGCTTCCTTCTGCTTTAACTGGTACAGCTCTCTGTCCTGCTCCTTCTGTGATTCCTTATACTTCCTGAATGCTATCATTTTCTCCCTAACCTTCCCTGCCACCTCCCTTGAGAACCACAGTGTTTTTTTCCTTTGTTTTGTTTTATCTGCTTCACACAAAGGCGTGTTGCCTCAGTGATGGCAGTTTTGATTTTTCCACATTGTTCCTCCACCCCTCCTTCCTGCCCTTTTGCTAGTGCATTCCTTAGGCACGCTCCCATTCTGCCAAAGTCAGCCCTCCGAAAGTCCAATACCCTTGCTTTTGTATGGCTTTGTCTGTATGGCTGTGTTTATTGTGAACCACACTGTCTGGTGGTTGCTTGTTCCCAGATGGCTACCCACTTCTAAATCCGAGATCCTCTCACCGTTCTCGTTTGAGAGTACCAGGTCTAAGATTGCTCCCTCCCGAGTGGGTTCCAACACTATCTGCCTGAGGTATGCCCCCTGTAGGGGTCGAGAATAACTCTGCTCTTGAATGTGGCTGCAGCAAATGTGCTCCAGTTAACATCTGGCATATTCAGGTCCCCCATCAACAATATCTCCCCCTTTTCTGCCATTCTAAGGATGCCTCTTATTTCCTTGTCCATTTCCTCACCCTGAGACGGGGGTCTGTACAGAACCCCTGTGCGGACTGTGGTGCCATTTCCTGTCTCCAAGGTGACCCACAGTGCCTCCTCTCCTCCTTGTTTACCCTTTAGTTCCGTTACTTTGATCCCTTCCCTTATGCAGAGAGCTCCTCCTCCTCCTCGTTTATCCTCCCTGTCCCTCCTGTAGATTGTGTACCCCAGAATGTTGACATCCCAGTCATGGTTCTCTGTGAACCACATTTCTGTGACTGCCACGATATGCCAGCATTCCTCTTCCATTAAGGCCACTAGTTCAGGAAGCTTGTTACCCAGACTACGGGCATTGGTGCTCATTGCCCTCCATTTCTTGATGGCCTTACTCCTTTTAAACCTATCCCTATACTTACTGCCTTTGCCTTTTTCTCCATTTATCCCTGCCCTACCCCTAACTGACCACTCTACATTGGTGTTAACCTTGCTAACTACCTTGTTTTGTGAGGGGAGGCTGGGAATTTCCTGCTCCTTTTCAGTGCCTCCCACCTTGGCTAGTTTAAAAGCTTGCCAATGAAGCATTTAAACCTATCACCTAGGATCCTGGTTCCCCTCCCGGACAGATGCAGACCATCATGCCAGTATAAGCCTGTATCCTTCCAGGTGGAACCCCAGTCCCCAATGAAGCCAAAATCCTGTGCTCAGCACCAGTTTTTCAACCATTCATTGAATCCCACGGTGCGGAGTACCCTAGCCTCACCCATGCCAGAGACAGGCAGCACCTCCGAGAAGGTTATCGTGCATGCTACTTGTCTAAGGTCCCTCCCCAACTCCACAAACTCCTCCTGCACAGCTCTGATCCCATTCCCATCTAGGTCATTTGTCCCTAGGTGGACAATGACATCCAGCTCCCTCTCCCATGCAGCTACTCCCACGATCCTGAGGATTCGCTTCCTGTTCCTCCATGCCATGGCACCAGGTAGACATCTTACCTCCCTCTCCCAGTTCTACCCCCCTAACGACTGAGCCCCCCACTAGGAGTTGTTTTCTTCCCCTGTGGGATCCTATGCCACCCTCCTGTGGGTCTCCTTTGTGGAGATTCCCAGCATCCTCCTTGGCCTCCACTGCAGGTGCCTCCATAGAGGAACAATGCTCCACCAAAAAGGCATATGAGTTGTGGAGAGGTACAACTGGAGGGATCCGCCTCTGTTCCACCACCCACACCCTCCCTGAGCCCATCGTAGTCCAACCACTCCTTATTCTTGGCAATCTGAGGCAGTGGCCCTGGTGGTTTCTGGGTGGGGAAGGAGATTTCTCAAACCCCTGCCAGGTCTTGGGTGGGGGAGGTTTCCCTACTCCTTGTCAGGATGGCCTGGAGATGGGTAACCTCCTCCCTTAGAGCAGAGAGGTGTCTGCAAATAGGGCAGCATCGCAGCCTCCAGAATGTCTGCCGGAAGACTGCCACCCCACAGCCAGTGCATTGCACCACTCCCCACGTCTCTCTCGCTCCCTGTTGAAATTGAGTTTTTTTTCCGCTATTATGGAACTTCACTTCCTCTTAGTAGTGTAACCATGTAGTGTAAGCTATGGGAGCAGGACTCACAAGGTAACTATTCTGGACTTTCTGTGCTTGAAAAGAAAGGTCCAGGCTCCAGGATCTGGGGTAGGCCTTAAATCTGCTGTACCTTTTAAGGACTAGGATGTGCCTCACCACCCCTCCCTATGTTTCCTTGTTCCCAGGGAACAGGGTCACCAAAGCTTCACTTATAGCAAGGTAAGAAAAGTCTTCCAGATACAGTATCAGATGTTCTAGGAGGAAATGAGGAAAATTTTGGTGAACGGGCTGGAGACAGTACACAAATGTCCAGAGCATGTCCTCATGCTACCACTGGTAGGGCCCAGGCCTCTGGTGTCACTACCCGGTCTTATATCTGTCTGATGACCACCCTTATGAACAACAGTGCTGAAATCAGCAACAGTGAATCTGACAGAACTAGGAACTGCTACTACCATCCCTCCTTTTGTCTGGTGAGGAACTTAAGGGATGGACGGCTGGGTGTGTCAGGGGGTAGACAGGTGCCCTACTACTGACCTGAAGAAGATTGTTTGGCAGTGGAATAATCATGAACACTGGCCTGAGAAGCAAACACCCTCTGTCTACGTCTAAAATGAGTATGACAAGAGGAAGGAAAAGGGTTCCAGGCTCCACTTAAGGTCTGCTGGCTAGAGGGATGGCCTGTAACTGGTGTTCCTCCTACCTTATCCTCTTTTGGGGGAAGGGGCGCATGGTGAAGAGTCTTTTGCCTGTTAATGGTTAAGCCAGACACCCTGAATTAGGTGTGTCCCTTAAGATATGAGCCAGGGACCGGTGCCCTGGCAGCATTTTAAGTGTCATAGACCTTATGTGGGAATATTCACCAGCAACAGCAGCAACTGTGGTGTCCATGAGGAGCCCCTGTTTAGATAAAGCAGTAAGGGGAGCTGATCCAGCTGCATCAGCTGTCCTAAAGGCAGACTGGCCTGTGGCTTACTATCCTCAGGCTTAGATATGTTTGTTGCCCTGAACCTCTAGCCCCTATATGTGGTGTCAAAGTATGAACTGAGGCAGCTATGATGACCCCCAGAATGGCTGGCACAGATCTGTAGTCTGCCCTTCCAAGAGTAGCAGGAAGGGTTGGCAGCCTATGACAGACAGTGAGGGTGGCATCCTCCCCTGCAGAACAGAGAGGAGGGGAAAATGACAGGTGGGAGACCATACCCTGAAATGGCCTTTCCTGTAAGGCAAGCCCCCTATTGATTGCTGCTGTGTTAGTTTCAAAGCCATGACCTCAGAGGGGACCCAGAGCATACTGGTCTGGGGGCATTGTTACAGTCTTCCTACTGGCCATCCTCCTGGATGGCACTTCTGATCACCACCAACGTGGTCAACAGAGTGAAAGAAGTGAGCCTGCAGGGGTCATCGATGCTCGGGAAGGAGCGAATGCTAAGGCTCTGAAAGTGTTGTTGCAAGGTTGTACAATAGGTATCTCGTCGATGGAGTCTGTGTTACTGGAGAAAGTGGTAAAAAGGCAACCTAGCATATCCATACCGGGCTAGGGGACACCAAGACATCGGCGTCTGTATCATCAACAGGAATGCCAGAGGATGTTGACGGGGAGTGAATGAGGTGCCATTGTCGTGTTTAGATGCATAGGAACATCAACATGGGATGCAATGGTGCCTCCGGCGATGTAAATGTCTTGACAGTGGTTCATGTCAGTGGGGGAGACCATGGGTGCCCCCGCTGATGCTGCTAATTGGCAGAAATAGGTGGACAGGGGAGGCAAAGGCATCACCACTGATGTGAGAGGGTAAGAGCTGGAGCTAAACAGCCGACGGGTGAGGCAGAGGCATCACTGTCGACGATGTTGTATGACTGAGGTATAGTCGACGGGAGAGTCAGAGGTGTCACTATCGACACCGCTGTATGAATCAGTAGCCCTCCCATACCCTGACCATTATGTCCAGCTTGGCAGTCAGTATGGGGGGGGATGGCGCCGCCGAGGCAGGCAACCACCGGTTTCTTAGAGGAATCATCCCAGAAGATGAGAGGTGATCTGAGGCGCACCTGGGAAGGCCTTCCCCCGCCTTGGTCCCAGGGCTGGCGCTCAATATTCCCACATACTGAAGTTACTGGTAGGCTGGTTAGCATGGAAAAGGCTGCCATCTGCTCCGAGGATGAATTCCTTTCTCTTCTCCCTATCATTGGCGCATGTCGCTGGCTCTTTCGACGACATGCCAGTGATGAAAATGTATTTTATTGCTCAGAAGAAGAAAAATTGGCAGCCGGAGCAGCAACGTTTCTGCAGCATTCTGACAAGAACTGATCGACGGCAGGAAAAAAACTGAGGAGAATGGGGCCGCCCACGCTTATATAGGGAAGGGTGATGTAGGATGTCATCGTGTATGGCCCCTGGTGGACTGAATGCAAAAGTTTCCGTGTGATCCTAGAGCCTGATGGCTATAATCCCATACGTGTGGCCTGATGAAAGAGATATCCTCAAAGCAGATCCCACTTGTCTGTGGTGAACTCCCACAATTATTTTAAATGCAGTGAGACCCTGCCCCCAACAGCTGTCACACTTGGACAGCTGGTTCTGATCCCTGTATCATTTTTTGTAAATATAAAAAAATGTGTGACGGATTGTATCAAGAGAAACCACTGTCTTGCTGAAGTTGACACAAAAAACCCCAGGGATAAGGTCAAAAGACAGGAGGTATTTTAAACTGCAGATTTCTAAAATGCAATTACCGTGCCAATTTGCTTTGATCCCAGGAAATAAAATTAGCCATTCATGACGTCCTCAGGGAAATCCTTTGATTTTGCACTAGTTGTCATAATGGAAAGAGCATGCTTGTGTTTTGGGTGTGTCCCAGGAAGCCAGCTCACTTCATCAAAGAGACCTTTGATGTACAGGTCCCAGACTACATTGTAGTCCAATATGCATGTGTGTGGTGGTGGTGGGGGGGGGTGTCGTCAGAGGGAAGCCAGCATTACATCAAATAGACCTTTGATGTCTATAGATACCAAGGCCCAGAGGAAATTAAGGAGGCCAAAATACTTTTGCTTTGAATATACAGTGACTTGCATCAAAGAGACTTTTGATGTGTGTGAGAAACAAGAGCACAGACAGGTTTGGATAAGTCAACATGAGAAGAGGAGATTTATTTTGTCATCTATTATTTTTTAAATACCTTAGTAGGCCATCATGTGTTATAAAATATAGATTTTTATACACCAAGGCGGAGTTTGGTGACCTCAGAGAGAAGGTCGTCTCAAGACTGTTTTTAAACCTACTGAGCAAACCTTGAGACACACTTTCTGAGACAGGAGGAACATCAAAGCACTGAAAGAAAGATTAAGAAGGACCTTAGACAAGATTAGTCTGAGTGTTATTATTTGTAGGAATCTACACTTTTAAACCCGTTTGTTTTAAGGCTGTATGTGTTGGGATATTTTGTTCTATAATATTTTCTATTTTCATATTTTTTTTTTTTAAGTAAAGATTTATTTTAAAATGGAAACTGCCTGGTTTGCCTTGAAATTTATTTTTATATAAGTGGAGCTTTAAAGGTTATAGCTGACACTGTGTATGAGCTTATTGTTATACCAAACTGGGAAATGGATAGAGTTCTCTAAGGTCTTGCATAGAGTTCTAAGGGTTCATTTTGTAGACCTGGTTAGGTGCCCGTAGGCAAAGATATCTGGCTCCCGGAAGACAGAATTATCTGAGCCTGATAACTGGGTATGCTAACAAGAGGTTATCAGTTTGAATCCCTCCAGAACTTGAGACTAAGGTGACTCGAACCCACAAAACAGACAAGAGGGTTACCTTGTACTGCTAACTGTCCACAAATCCTATGCTCAGAGGTTGGCACTTTGGGAGTAGAGGGCTGACCGTCTGAGCGAATCTGTGACAACAGTCACCCTTGGAGTCAACAGCAGAAGGGGGCGGGGAGAGACAGAAGAAAGTCAGGCAGAACTGGGGCAGCAGGGCCAATGGAACCGATTTCTTTTGGTGCTTTAGCATGTGCACCAGGAGGAGGGACCCGGGAGAGGACCACCACTTCTGCCTCAGCCTTGTTGATGGTAGGCATGATTACCTTGGGCAGTATGGCTACAAAAAAGTACAGTTACGTAAGAACTTACCGTAACAGTAGATCTTCGAGAACAGCTCTTGCAGCAGGTTACACCATTAGGACTGAAGCCGGCAGGCGTCAGGACCCCACGGAAATTTTCTAGCTAGCAGTCTTCAGCGGGGACCGCCTCTGACGTCGGTCCCGCCCCTGACGTCAGGCGTAATACATAAGGAGGCGGTCCTGCCAGAATCCCCAGTTCTCCCGCTGGAGACTTCCGGTCACTGGATGACATCAGAAGAGGAGACTGAAGACCCGCCATCAGATGGCCAAGACTAAGAACCGACCTTTCCGATTCTAAGGAAAGTGTTAGGCCGGAACCTACTTCCTCCAAGGGGGAATGGTGGGTGGGAAAGTACCTGCTGCAAGAGCTGTTCTCGAAGATCTACTGTTACGGTAAGTTCTTACATAACTGTACTATCTTCTTCGAGATACAGCTCTTGCAGCAGGTTACACCATTAGGACTGATTCCCAAGCAATGGCGCCTTTGAAAAGCCATCGGGAGGAGGCAAGACGGAAATTGAGACCCATCCTGAGCCTAAGACAGGAGTCCCTGAAGAACGGCTAGGCCGAAACCAGCTCTTCACCTTGAGGCGATATCCAGGCTATAATGCCTGATAAAAGTGTGCACCGAACTCCAGGTGGCTGCGGCACATATAGCCGCTGTAGACACGTTCTTCAGTGCTGCAAAGGAGGTAGCCACTCCTCTTGTGGAATGGCCCTTGACCACTCCTGGTAAGGGTTTCTTACGTTTGTCGTAACAAAACGAGATACACTGAATGAGCCAGCGTGAAAGGGTCTGTCTCGAAACTGGGGCCCCTTTCATCCTCTCAGCAAAGGAAATGAACAGCTGCTCTGCTTTCCGGTGCTGTTTGGTTCTGGTCAAATAATATCTGAGACACCTGTGGACATCCAAGGTGTGGAGCAATGCTTCTCCTCGATTGGCGTACTTAGGAAAGTACACTGATAAATCAATGTCCTGGTTAAGAGTAAGGGCTAAAACCACTTTAGGCAGGAACTTAGGATTAGATCCTTAGGGACACCCTATCCTGATGAAAAATTAAATATGGCTCGCGCATGAGAGCATGTAATCCGAGGAATTCTTCGCCCGAGTAGCAGCAACCAAAACAACGTTTTCCACGACAGAAAGACGTGGCTACTTAATCTACGGCAGGTTCAAAAGGTGGCAGCGTAAGCTGCTCAGGACAAAGGTAAATCCCAAGGAGAGGCGGGATCCTTAATGGTGGCTAAGGTGGAGGACCCCACTTAAAAGGCAGGTAGTATCCAGCTGGGCCACTGTGGTGGCCTATAGGGAGCATGATAAGCTGAGATTGCACAAAGGTGCACTTTGATCGAGGAGTAAGCTAGCCGGATTGAAAGAGGAAAGTAGGTACCCAGAACCAGCTTCTCAGGACAGTCTAAGGGTGAGAAACGCGTGCTTGAGACCACAGGCAAAACCTGCACCACTTCATGGCGTATGTTGCGTGTTGGCGCGGCTTTCTAGCGGCAGAGAGTACATCTGCCACCTCTACAGAAGACGTGTCGCCAACATGGCTATGTCTAGAGCCAAGCATGCAGGTTCAATGAATGTAAGTCCGGTGGACTAGTGAACCCTCCTCCTGAGACAACAGGTGGGAGCTGATTGGCAAAGGGAGGAGGTTCCGGGACAACTGGTTCAAGAGGAACCAAATTTGCCTGGGCCAAGGGTGCTATCAAAATAAGCGTCGCATGCTCCTCAGCGAGTTTGAGAAGGACTCTCTGGATCAGCGGGAAAGGAGGGAAGGCGTGAAGGAATCTGCCGCCCAGGAGGAGGGACAACGCATCTGGCCAAACACCAGGCCCTGGATCCAGCGAGCAAAAACTGGGCAGTTTCTGCGTTGGATGGGAGCGAATAGATCTAATTCTGGAGTGCCCCATCTGTGGAACAGATCCTCTGCCACCTCCTGTAGAAGTTCCCACTCGTGGACTCTGGCCTGGGAACGACTCAGGCTGTCTGCGACAGTGTTGTCCACCACGGGAACGTGAACTGCAATGAGGTTTGTGCTGTGTCATATTACCCATTCCCACACCCTCAAAGAGGTTAGGAGTGTGTGCCTCCTTGTTTGTTGAGGTAATACATCACCGCAGTATTGTCTGTTTGTAACAGGAGAGTACTTGGTAGAATCTCCGACTGGAAGGCTTGCAGAGGCATAAGGACCGCCCTCATCTCCAATATGTTGATATGGAGATGAGATTCCTGGAATGATCCATGTGTCCTGAGACCTCACCATTCAAATTGCACTCCCACCCAGCCTGGGCGTCTGTGAGAGTGTTATCACCGAGGACGGCTGTGAAGGGAACCCCCACGAGAGGGGTTCCGGATCTAGCCACCATTGTCCGAACCACCCACGGTCTTGTGATTCTGACTGGATGCTGCAAATAGTCTTGCCTTTGGTCTCACTGCACCAACATCCACTGGGTTACCGCATGTGGAGTCTTGCCATCGGGACTGTTGGAATGGCCGCAGCCATGTGTCCGAGCAGGCAAAGACCAATCTGGCAGGGACCGGTCTTCTTAGCTGATAGGTCCCTTATGAGGGATTAATGGATTCCCGCTCTGTCTTCGGGAAGAAACTTCCCCTTGACGGTGTCCAGATGCCCTATGAACTGCAGTTTCTGGGACGGTACCAGGAGAGACTTCTCGTAGTTGATTAAGATGCCCAGGGACTGAAAGACAGCCTGGGTATGCTGAATGGCCAACAGCAATGCCTCATGGAGAGCCATGAGAAGCCAGTCGTCCAGGTACGGGAACACGTAGTGGCCCTGTCTCCTCAGAGACGCTGCCACGACTGCCATGCACTTGGTGAATACCCTGGGTGCTGATGACAGCCCGAAAGGAAGCACTCGGAACTGATAATGGCAGCCGAGAAACTCGAAGCACAGGAACCTCCTGTGCACCTGAGCAATAGGGATGTGCAGGTAGGCGTCCTGCATGTCCAAGGACGCCAAGAAAGCATCCTTCTTCAGCATGGGGATTAGTCCCGGAAGGGTCACCATGCGGAAGCGCTTGTAAACGACCGACATATTGAGGTCGTTGAGGTCAAAGATGGACGGAGGTCCCCTGCTTTTCTTTGGAACCAGGAAGAAGTGTGAATAATAACCTGCTCCTCTCTGGTTCCTGGAACATGCTCCAAAGCTTCTTTCTGAAGAAGCGTGAGCACTTCCTGCCTTATGAGCAGAGCGTGTGACCCGGTAATGGGAGAGCAGGAGGCATTGTGAGGGCTTGTCTAGGAATTCTATAGTGGCCTTTTTGACCAACTGTAGCACCCACCTGTCGGTGGTGATCGCCGCCACCCTGGCAGGTGGTGCGATGCGACCCCGACCTTTGTTTCCTGTTGATCCTGAGGAGAGCGGGGCGGGAAGGAGTCATGCTGTGGCAGCAGAGGGTCCTGCAGGTTGGGCCGACTTGGTAGCACGTTGGCCTCTACCTGAGGACGTCTTGGCCTGGGCTTTCCGAGAGAAGGAACCCCTCTGTTGTTGGCCAGAACGAGGTTGTTGCCTCTGAGTCCAGCTGCGAAAACGACTCTGGTTCCTACGAAAGGAACTGAGTCTAGATCTGTACATGGCCTGGACAGAGCTAACAGACTTCCCAGCTTCCTGTAATTTGGTGATGACCTTTTCCGAGGCTTCACCAAACAAAACTTTGCCATGAAAGGGGCCGTCCATAATGTTTTTCTGGACATCCGGGGTAAACCCGGAGACATGGAGCCATGAGTGTCTCCGGAGACATATGCCTGAGGCTGCCGCTCTGGCCGAAGAGTCCGCGGAGTCGTACGTGGCTCGGAGCACCTGGGTCCCCACGTCTGAACCCGTGCGGAGGAGCTGAAGAAGTTCCTCCTTTTGGCCACCGTCTGGCAATTTCTCCGCCAGTTCCTGTCCCTGTTCCCACAGCGCATTCTGGAACTGAACCATGTGGGTCAGGTAATTCAACGATCTAATGGCGCAAGTCGCGGCTACGTAAGTGCGCCTGCCCAGCACGTCCAATTGCTTGGACTCCGGGTCCGGTGGCTGCGTGCTCAGATGTTGCGGTTTCTGAGACCGGTCATGAGAGGCTGTAATGACCAGGGAGTCGGCCAGAGGATGGCTAGCCAGGTACTGGTCCTCCCTTGGGGCCTTGTGCAGGCGGTCAGCCTTCTTTGGCATTGCTGGGGTCGAATGTGGACGCTTCCACGCTGCCTTGGTGACGTCCACAAAGGTATCCACCAAGGGTGGCATTACCACAGTCTTGGGATCTTTTTGCTAAAGGTAGCGGGCAAGGCATAGTCTTTCGGGGTCGAGTTCCTCCGCATCCCATCCCATGTTCTCTTGGATGTGTCTCATTATCTCGGAGAACGAGGGGTCATCCGGAGGAGACCTAGGGAGGTCGCGTGGGTCTGGAGAGGGGATGCTGATTGGTGAAGGAGACCTGGAGCATTCAGAGATGTCAGATCTGGAATCCTCCGTAGACAGTGAATACCGACGTCTTCTGGGTCTCTTGGGGCTGGGTGACCCTGAAGAGGATCTTGACGGAGGCCTTCTCTTTTCTGTAGATCTGCCCCTAGGAGGTGGCTCCTGGGGTGAAGGTGCTCGGCCTGCTGACCCTTTTGGTGAAAGAGGGGGTGCAGGCATCGGTGGTGCCGTGGGTGCAGGAGGAGGATGCGTGCTGACCACATCCTTTTTGATGGTGTCCCACCAGAAAGTGAAGAGCTCCTTCACTTCCGCCAAGTTTAAACCAGACGACGGACCGGGTGCCGGTGGCCTGTTGTCGGGGCCGGGCGCCGGCTCCCCGGGGGTCTCAGGTTCTGGAGAGGGCTCCCGTGGGAGTTCGACGGGTCCGGAATCGCCCACCTGGTCTTCGGGCTGAGTGGACTCCTCCTCCGACACCGCCTCCCGACCGACGTCGGTAGGCGGCGGTGTGGTCCTCCTGGCTGCGGTATCTGACGTCGGTACCCCCGCCGGCGTCCTGGGGGGTGAATGCCTGACCGGCGACGGGTGACAAACTGCCGCCAGTTCCCGGGAGTGTTTATGTACCTTGTCCGACGTCCGCCTAAGGGAGGTCAGCTCCTTGGTCTTGCGTTGGGGTGGCGGCGGCAGGGAGACTGACCGGATGTCGGAGGCCGAGTGCCGGGAAGATGACTTGTGATACTCCCCTGACCTGGACGAGGCCTTAGCCGAGGAAGTGGGCCTGGAGGTCTTGGCAGGCCGCAGAGTAGAAGAACCACTGGCCGATTTGACCATGACCGGGGGAGGCTGAGAGTGGGCTCTCGACGGGGAGCGGTCCGACCTGGAGCTGCGAGAGTCTGAGGCCCTGGAGGGGGATCTGGGTCTCACCTTCTCCCGGTGCTTCTCGTGGTGCCTGTGTGACTTCCCCAAAGATTCCCCTCTGGAGGAAGGTTCCATGGCCTTAAGCTTTTCTTCAAGAAGGAAAGCCTGGAGAGCCTTCTGTCAGCAGATTCTCGTTCGGCTGTTAAAGCCCTGGCAGAAGGAGCAAGCCTGGATGTCGTGATCCGGGCCCAGGCACCGAATGCAGGCCGAATGAGGATCTTTGAAAGGAATCTGCTTCCCACAGGCACACTTCGAAGAATGGCCCTCCACTGAAGTTGGGGAGGACATCAGACGAAGAAACGGCTGAAAAATAGATTTCCTCCGAAGTTGGGAAAGTTTGGAAGAATTTCCTGGTCGTCGCGCGCTAGACTTAACCGATGAGGTCGAGACATGCAAAGTCGACGGCAGGAAAGAACTGGGGATTCTGGCGGGACCGCCTCCTTATGTACTACGCCTGACGTCGGGGGTGGGACCGACGTCTGAGGCGGTCCCTGCTGAAGACTGCTGGCTAGAAAATTTCCGTGGGGTCCTGACGCCTGCCGGCTTCAGTCCTAATGGTGTAACCTGCTGCAAGAGCTGTATCTCGAAGAAGATCAGCTCATATCACATCCCCTAGAAGGAGTGGGATAGAGGGACTTAACAGACCTTAGAGTCATCTCAGAAGTCTGAAGGCTGCAGAGGGCTTCTTCAACAACATAACCAAACAGTTTAGAGCCTTTTAAAATGAGCATTCAAAAAAATGAGCATTCAAAACTGCCTGTTGCACATCACTGGCAAAGCCAGTGATTCTGAGTCTCAAATAACGTCTAATGAAAATGCCAGAGGCAGCAGCCCTAGCAGAAGCATCAGAAACACCATATGCTGAGTGCAGCAAATGTTTGCCAAGCTCAGCTCCAGCAGATAATGTTTTAAGCAAATCATTCTTGGCAGAACAGGTAAAGCCTGGACAGCAGTATGAGCACCTTTCCACAGGCTGTTCTGATATTTGATCATATGGGCCTGGTAGTCTGCAATCCAAAGGCCCAGGGATACAGAGGCATAAGTACGTTTACCCATTACATTCAGTCTCCTAGATTCCTTAGCAGAAGGCAACGTACTCATGTGTCTAAGAGCTCCTGACCTATCATGGGCAGCCATAAAGATGAGTCAGTTTCAAGCTGGTTAGCATAATAAGGATTACTGGTTAGCATAATAAGGATTAGCAGAAGGGGCAGGATACTGCTTATCAGACTTCCTAGGGACTGCAGGCAGTGAGTTAGGCCTATGCCATGCAGTCCTCTAAAGAAGGATACAAAGGTGGAATAATAATGGAGGGAGAGCAAAGCACCTCCGGAAACTCCATAAGATTACTTGTAATAAAATCCGCCTCTTCAATAGCAAACCCTATGGCTGACTGCATTTGTTGCACCACAGCCTGAAAACAGGGGTCCTCAGGAGGTGACCTCAGGGTATAGACCACTGAGTCCTCACTGCAGGACAAGAGGGTAGGACTAGAGGGCAGGTTTCTCTCTTCAAACTGCTCCTCCCCTTATATACCTCCTCCAAATCTGCCTCAAGGTCCATGAGGTCAGGATTATATTCCATTCTGTCGTCGTCATCATGAGTGATGATGGGAGCCGCAGGAGGAGACGGTGACACCAGTGGCTGAGAGGCAGGAATCTACAGCACGCTTGCAGAAGCTGTCAATGGCAGCCTTAATTCAGAAGGCTTTACCAGCAGAAAAACTGCCTGAAATGGTAACTCTGGCAGAATGTGTTGGATCATACTAGAGAACGGTGCCAGCACAGACTGTGAATTGACAGTGCCCTGAAAAGGGTCTGGAATTATCTGCGTCGAAGGGCTAGAGCCCGATGGCTGCAACGTTCCATCCACAGTAGGTACAGCAGTACCTGAGCCAAACCTTGACCTTGGTTTCTCAGCGATGGGGGTGGGGGCTTTCATCAATGCTGCCGACACATTAGTGTCAATATACCCAGTTTTAATGGTGACTGTGACCTCGCTGGCGAAGCAGACTTAGCCATATCTTTTTAACAGTGCTTATGGGACAAGGAGGAGGCCTGAGACAAAGTCAGTTCCTTGTTCTTGTCTTTTGGTTTCAACAACTGTTTCTTGGACAGCGATGAGGGAGAAGCAGACTTCAAACCCTTTTCCTTCTCCAAAGCTTTTGCATTTTTTGGGCAAGGAAGCTTTCTACAGCCTTCCCACATCCTCGCCTTGTAGCCTGGTTGAAACCCTAGCAAATCTCACAAGTCCTCACATTGTGAGAGAGGCCCAAACAGCACTCACAAACGAGTGAGTATCTTCCTTGTACATTCTGTAACCGTAAATACAATATCTAAATAAATGTTCATCAGACTTCAACAGCATACAGCGACGATGATAGTGAACTACTATAGAACATAACAAAAATGGCAATGGCTTTGTCAACGTTGTTTCCTTCAGTAGGTCCAACAAGGATGATTGACAGTGGAAGAAAGAACTGAGAGGAGTGATGGGACTGGCCATGTTATATACGCGTCAATGCCTCATTTAACTGTGGGCGGCCCTCGGCTAGCAAAAAGTTTCTGTGTAGCCCTGATGGTGATGACTTACACCTCCAAAAGTGTGGCCTAACATCCTCAGTGAAGATCTACTGATTATTTTTTGTGGTATTTTTATTTTACTATTTGTTTACTCAAAATATTCCAGTTGGATTCAATATCTCATTTTCAGTGGAGTACTGTTTTTGCCAATTTTTTAAAGCTTGGTGTACTGAAGCACTGAGATGTTAACTGACTTGATCAGGGTCACACAGTTTATACACGACTCTGGTGGGATTTAAACTTGGTCTACTAGTTCCCTAGCCTATAATCTAGCCACTAGACCAGACTGTCTCGCATTACACATTCAGAAGACTTTTACTGCTCTATGCAAGTCCTCACAACATATTAGGAAGTAAACAGTGCAAGGCTCTAAATATAGAAAACGTACTTCTGAATCCAATAAAAATGTCGACTCAGCCTTTCAGAAATCACCACATCATAGCTTTTGATTGTAGGCTCCATAGAAGGTCCTGAACACTGAAAAAAATCAGATTATATTATCAGCATGATGAAATGTTGTACTTAAACCTAAAAATCAAACAACTTTATAAAGTGCTGAGGATCATGACAGGTGCATATGAGTATAGAAACACAAAAACGTAGACAATGACAGCACAAAACGTCCACTGGTCCATCCAATCTACCCATAAACACCAACAAACCCAGGAACTATTGTCCATACAGGATTCTAAGCTACACTATCCACCCCCATGCTCCCCGCCCCACCACTACCACCCTGAGCAACCACTAAGCCTTTCACTCTGCGCGAGCCAAGTTTTAAAACCATTGATAGCTCTGGCACCCACCACATCAGCGGGCAGACTATTCCACAGCTCTACCACCCTGTCTGTAAAATAAACCTTTCTCACTTCTCTCTTGAATTCCACCTCACTGTCAAGTTTCCACTCATGCTCCCATGTTTTTGATCTGCTACTTATGCTAAATAGTTCCTTGCAGTTTGCCTTGTTCATTCCTTTGAGGAACCTGAAAGCCTCTATCATATCTCCCCTCTCTCGTCTAGCCTCCAGTGAGTACATGTTCAGTGGTTTGAAGCGATCCTCGTAACAGCTACAGTGCTGGTCCTGAATCATTCTGGTCACCCTATACTGCACCGTCTCCAGCCTGTCCTTATCTTTCCTTAGATGAGGACTCCAGAACTAGGCACAGTACTCCAGGTGGGGCTTCACCAGTAATCTACAGAGAGGCAATACTACCTCCTTCCTTCTGCTGTCAATACCCCTTCCCGTATACCTCAGCATCCTGTTTGCCTTACTTAGGCCTTGATACACTGGTTTGATTGTTTTAAGGAGTCACTGATGATGACCCTTAGGTCTTTTTCTTCAGAGGTTGTTGTGACAGGGTGGAAGAGGACCCTATCCCAGTTGTTATGGAAAGAGTTTGAATGCAGGGATCTGTTCTAATGTCTCCATTTCTGTCTCTTGTCTGTCTGCGCAACCACATTTTCCTGTGAGACCTAGGATTTGACCACCCCTACAGTCTCACAATTCTTTGCCTCTCACTGTCCATCAGTCTCCCTTGCTGTCTGTCTTTTCCTCCCTTGCAAAGCCGCTGATATAAAAATATATGCAAATCATTATATGGAAATGTAACTGATACTGGGATCCCTTTTGTTTAGAAATTATATAGTGTTAAATTTTGAAATGTAAATAACTGTGGTTTGAGATGATTGCAAAAAGCTATTGGAAACTCAAGAGGTTACCTAAGTGCAATTTTTAAGCTTTTTGCATAAGAGCTGTGAAAAAGGGGCCTCGGCTCTGGGACACTGTTTTCTTGCAGCACCTGCCTGAAACATACAAGAACACTTTGGTAGAAACAGGATGCTTGTTAAGAATGGGGGCTGGAAGGACTTATAAGAGAGCTGAGCTGCAATTGCGTGTTTGATGGACACAGAGACTGAAGAAAAACTCAGATGGACTTTTTCTGTTTATTTGGCCTTTGTAAATAGTTATACTGAACAATATTAATTTTTTTATGTAACTGCTAGTACACATAAAATTCTTGTTGTGCATTTTACAACTGCTCCTGGTTTTTCTTATGCTTCCTGACCTGTGCCTCGATGACAGTTGTGCACAGCTTTAACCTCCCACCATCCAGTAATCTGTCCATTAGTTCTTGTTCCCTATGTGCCTCACCTTGCACTTTTTGGCACTGAAATGCAACTGCCAAACCTCTGACCACCTCTCCAGCATTTGCAAGACTCTCTGCATCCCCCTAACCCCCTCTTCACTGTCTACCTTGCCACAGAGTTTAGTGTCGTCTGCAAAGAGACACATCTTGCCCTGCAGTCCTTCTCCAGCACTGGTAATTAACATACTGAAAAGGACTGAACCATGGACCGATCTTTGTGGCAGCCCACTGATGACCTCCCTCTCTTTGATATGACTCCGTTAACCACAACCCTTTGCTCTCTCCCGTCCAACCAGTATCTCACCCATATAAAGAACATTTACATAAGAATCTCTTACAGCAGGTCATACCTTTGGAACTATAGTCATTAGGCACTAGGACCACACAGAAACATTTCTAGCTAGCAGTCTACTGGGGGTGCCCATGGCGACATCCTCCATATACAGCCACGGGCGGCTCTGCATCCTCCTCAGTTCCCTGACAGAGACCATCCACTGAGGATATGCTCCTGAGGGAACCAAGGGAGAACTAGAGGTACCAGTCAAATGTCAAATGGGACACAGAAGGCCAACCATCCTGGAGATAGAGAGAGAGAGACAGACAGACAGAGGGAGAGAGACAAGAGACAGGAGAAACTCGGCGAGCAAGAGGAAAGGAGGGTGGGATGGCATGATCTGCTGAAAGAGATTCTCTCGAAGATCTACTGTTATGGTAAGTTCTTACATAACTGTTCCATCTTCTTCAAGGATATCTCATTCAGCAGGTCACACCTTTGGAACGCGTCCCAAGCAGTACTGTACCAGAACACAGTCTGGGTGGTTGGAAGGCAGAGGCCTATGAGAGGATGCCCTGTAAGACAGATAGGCCAAAGCCTGCCCTCCTTCTAGAGGCAATGACCAGACTACAGTGCTTTGTGAAAGTGTGGTCAGTACTCCAAGTTGCAGCAGCACAGATCTCAGCAGCTGAGACACATATGAAACAAGCACCAAAGTGGCCATACCTCTGGTGGAGTGGTCCTTAACAGCACTAGGAGTTCCTTACTGTACCTCCTGTAACAAAAAAATAAAACAGTTGGTCAACCATTTAGACAAACACTGTTTAGAAACCGGAACGCCTTCTTTTCCAGGGGCAATCAAACTGTGAGGACTTCATGCTGTCCTTCGCACGGTGTATATAGTATCTAAGTATTCTATGGACATCTAAGATATGGAGCAATGCTTCCCCTGGATTGGCATGCTCGGGACACTGAGCAATCCAACTGTTTCAAAAGGACCAGCCACACAACAAAATATCTTTAAATAACTCTTCTCCTTTATTCAGTAAAGTTTTTCTCAATGTTTCGCTTCTAGGGGCTTCCTCAGGGGCTAGGATCTGAAAGTTAGTTGAGTCATAGACTTATAAACCAGCGTTCAAGATCGGGTCTTGTTCCTACTGGAGTTCAGTATGAAAGATGCAAAAGAACGGAACTAATGAAGGCAGAAACTTCACTGTGAAAACAAATTTTTTTACCTTGATAAAGAAGGAAACAGAATACAAGAGACAACAGAGAATATCCAGAAGGGACAAGACCTGATTGTGAACACTAGTCTATAAGTCCATGACTCAACTAACTTTCAGATCCTAGCCCCTGAGGAAACCCCTAGAGATGAAATGTTGGGCATCATCTGGGGATCTGACTGAAAAAACTGTCCTGAATAAAGGAGAAGAGTTATTTATAGATATCCTGTTGTGTGGCTGGTCCTTTCAAAACTGTTGGATTGTACATGCATCTGTATACCAGCCCCTCTAACATAAACAGGACTTAAAACTTATTGAAGGGAACCCACCTGCACCCCAAATTGTGCGGGATAATGAACAGGCAGATGGATGGCCAGATTTAAAGTAAACTCAGACACCACCTTTGGTAAAAACTTAACATTAGTATGCAAAGACACCCTGTCTTTGTAGAAAATCAAATACGGCTGCTCACACATGAGAGCCTGTAGCTCTGAAATCCTTTGAGCAGAAGTAATAGCAACTAAAAGTAATGCTTTCCACGACAGAAAGCGTAGCTCACAAGTCACAGCTGGCTCATAAGGGGCCAAAATAAGCTTTTCCAAAACAAATTTCAAGTCCCAGGCCTGGACTGGACTGCAGATAGGAGGCTTCAAGTGTAGAATGCCTCTCAGGAACGTATGGGCCACATCTAACTAGGCTACCATACGGCCATCGATGGGCACATGGAAGGCAGATATGGCAGACAAGTACACCTTAAGAAAGGACTATTTTAGTTCTGTGTCTCACAAGGACAACAAGTATTCTAGCATCTGATTCATAGGACAGGTGAAGAGATCCAGGTGATGTAAAACAGCCCACAAAGAAAAGTGCTTCCACTTCATGGAGTAAGTAGCCCTAATGGAGGGTTTTCAGACAGCCACCAGGACATTCGCCACTTTAGGGGATACATCGAATCAGGCAATGGCTATGTTTTCAGGAGACAGGCTTGAAGGTGAAGGGACCAGAGGTCCAGATGAACTAAGGTTCCCTGCTCCTGGGACAGCAAGCCTTGCACATAGGCAGGGGCACTGGAGGCTCCACCACCAACTGCTGCAGCACTGGAAACCATATTTGATGAGGCTAAAAGGGTGCCACCTGTATGAAGCTTGATGAGCAGCACCCTCGGAATCACAGGAAAGGGAGGGAAGGTGTAAAGGAATATCCCTTTCCAAGAGAGGGGCAACAAGTCTCGCCAGAAAACTCTAGGCCCTGGATCAAGTGAGCAGAAAAGCAGCAGTTTTAAAGCCGTCTTGGTGGCAATGAGGGCTGAGGCGCTGGCGCCTTATCTTGCACTATGCCGGAGACCTGAATTTAGGAATGACCTCTGGTCACCGTGGAGCTGGCTCGGGGGGGGGGGTTGGAGTGTGACTGAGTCGTGCCTCTCCCCTCCAAGGGGTGGACGCCCGCTCCTCCGTAGTCCCGCTCCCACCGTGTGGAGGTCTGGTGGGATGTGCAGGCGGTAATGAGTGGTGACATAAGTCTGGGGAAGGGCGGAATGGGCCACTGGATCCTGGTGTGTGCATGTGCCTCCATGCGCGCACACGCATGTGTACATTGTGGCCTCGGGGGGGGGCTGGAAAAATACAAACAAAAATACTGTATATATGGAAAAAAAAGAAAAGAGGCAGTTTTGCTCTGTGTGGGGGTGCAGAAAGGTCTAACTCTGAAAGACCCCATTTGTCAAACAGGTCTTCCAATACCCAGGTGAGCGACCTGCTTAGCCTGTCTTCCAGGACATTTTGGACATCTGGAACATGGATGGTCGACAGTTCTAGAGCCCCAAACTCTAATCATCTCTCGGCATAGGGGGTAAGAATGAGTCCCCCTTGCTTGTTGATGAAATGCATCGCACTGATATTGTCTGTCTGTACCAGCAGAGGGCCCAGGGGCAAGTGGCTCTGGAAGGCCTGTAGGCCATACAGGACAGCTCTCATTTCGAGAATGTGATGTGGCGAGAAGCCTCCACTGCAGACCAGGCCCCTTGAGCCTGGTAGTGGCTGAGATGTGCCCCCCAGCCTACCCCCAAGGCATCCGAGGTGAAGATCTGCTGAGGGAAAAGGATAAGGAAGGGAACCCTCTTGAGTAGATTGCTGGGTTCCATCCACTGAAGAAGTACCTTCTTGACAAGCAAGGTGAGAAGGACCTGCTGTTCTAGGTCATCATAGTGCTGATCCCACTGGACCCTCATATTCCATTGAGGGATCCAAAAGTGCAGCCGCACCACAGGGACTGTAGCAATGGCTGCTGCCATCAGGCCAAATTGCCACAGGAATGTCCTGGCTGTGACATACCAGTTGGTGTACAGTTCCTGTCCTGTGCTATCAAGCGCTTTGTCCTGAGGTAGAAAAGCTAAATCCTGGGCAGTGTCCAGTATAGATTCTATGTATTGGAATCACTTGACATGGAGTCTAAACTGACTTGGATAGGCTGACAGTGAACCCCAATGCACTGAACAGCTGCCTGGTATGCACTAAGGTGAGGAACAGTTGCTCTCTGGACTGAGCTTTGAGGAGCCAGTCGTCCAGGTAGGGGAAGAGGTAGAGCCCCTCCCTCCTGAGGGCTTCTGCCACTACTGCTAGGCACTTGGTGAAGACCTGAGGCATTGAAGACAAGCCAGAGGGTAAGACCCTGAACTAGTAGTGCTCTCCCTGAAGCAGGAACCTGAAATACTTCTTGTGGGGAAGGCAGACCATGATGTGCAGGTAGGCGTCCTGCATATCCAGGGAGCATATCCAGTCCTCTTTTTGCAGAACGAGCAATAGACCCTGTAGGGTAACCATCCCAAATGTTTTGTACTGAATGTAGAAGTTCAGGTTCCGCAGGTACAGGATGGGCCTAAAGTCTCCCGTGGACATGGGGACGAGAAGGAAGTGGGAGTAGAACCCCCTGTTCCGTTAATCATCTGGAACAGGTTCTACATCCCTTTTTCATAGCAGAGTGCGAATCTCCTCTAGCAGTACTGGTATGTTGCCTGGAGGGCAAGTCGAGGGATAAGGAGGAAATTTCAAGGGCATCTCCAGGAATTCTAGAGCGTGTCCTTGATCTATGAGTTGCAGGACCCAGGTGTCTGTTGTAATCTCCCGCCACCTGTCAAGGTGGAGGGAGAAATGACCCCCTAGCACCGCATCCTGGATCACTGGAATGGGGGTGGGGTCAAGCAAGGAGTCAGGTTGAAGCAGGACTTGTGGCTGGGGCTGCTCCTCCACCTCTCAAGGATTTTCCTGTAATGGAGGTAGGGGCAGGCAGGGCTGAGCCACCTTTTATGCTTGCTTGGCTATTTGGACCCAGAGCTAGGTCTGTGAGTGGCACGCCGAAAGGGTACTCTCTTCCCATGTTTCGGGTGGGTGTGGTAGAGGGAGTGGATGGACCGCAGAGTCCTCCCAGAAGCCCGCAGGTCATTAAGAATCTCCTGGACGTTTGCCCCGAAGAGTCTGTAACCTCAACAGGGTGCGTTCATGATAGATTGCTGGATTTCGCTGGCTAAGCCTAATACTCCAAGCAAATTCCCAAAGCAGATGCCCTGGCAGAGGCATCTAAGGCATTATATGCTGTTCTCAAAAGGTGTTTGCCCACATCTGCCCTGGACTGAATGACCTTAAGACACTCTTGCCTCTTGGGGCCTTCAGGAAGAGCCTGAGCTGCTACTTTGTACTTCTTAAACATAGAAACCTAGACTCTGATGGCAGATAAGAACCACTTAGCCCAGCTAGCCTGCCCATTTCCCTACCTATTGGATAAGCTGCAGATCCTAGTTAACCAATAGCCTACTTCTTCCTATCCCCTACCAGAATTGCCTTATATCTGTCCCATGCATTCTTAAATTCCCCCACTGTTTTTCACCCCACGACCTCCTCAGGAAGGCCGCTCCATGCATCCACCACCCTCTCCGTGAAAAAATACTTCCTCACATTGCCCCTGAGCCATTACCCCTCTATCTTCAAATTGTATCGCCTTGTTCTTGCACATCTCTTTTTCTGAAAGGTGCTACCCTCTTGGACTTTGTTGATTCCCTTGAGGTACTTGAAAGTTTCTATCATGTCCCCCCTCTCCCTCCTTTCCTCAAGGGTATATATATTAAGTTCCTTTGGTCTCTTTTCATATAGCTTCTTTTGCAGACCCTGCACCATTTTAGCAGCCCTCTTCTGTACTGCCTCCATCCTGTCTATGTCCTTGCGGAGATGGGATCTCCAGAACTGCACACAGTACTCCAGATGGGGTCTCAACAACTGTCTGTACAGAGGGATAACAACTTCCTGTTTTCTACTGGTGATGCCTCTCCCTCTACATCCCAGTATCCCCCCAGCCATCCTTACTGCATTCTCACATTGCTTGTTTACCTTTAGGTCATATGAACTGGGGTTTGTGTACAGGCCTCCAGAATAGGGGGAGGACACAGACACATTACTGTTAGAAGATATACAAAACATGACCACTAAAGGGGAGGTTCTGATAATGGGAGACTTCAACATGTCAGATACAGATTGGTCAATACCAGCAGGAACATCTGCAAGAACTAGACATATGGTGGATTCCCTGCAGGGGGAGGGACTCAACCAACTGGTACAACAACCCACAAGAGACAGGACTATCCCAGATCTAGTACGGACTAACAGGGAAAGGATCATAGATCTCCAGGTAGAGGGTCACCTGGGGTCTAGTGACCATCACATGGTATGGTTCAATTTGGCCACTAGAACTAAATCATTGCATTCCAAGGCAAAAATATGGGACTTCAGAGGAACTGACTTTCATAAGATGGCCAACAGAGTTAAGCTAGCTCTGGCAAAAAGAAATACAGGTGAGGGGGTACAGGCAAAGTTGGCAAGCATTAAAGATGCAATACTTGAAGCAACATCCAATTGTGTTAAAGAGAAAAGAAAGTGCAAAAGAAGAAGGAAGCCACTTTGGTTCTCATAAACAGTAGCAGAAAAGGTCGGAGCCAAAAGGCTGGCCTTCAGGAAATATAAGGGAATGCAGCAGGATGAAGATAAGGAGGAATACCAAACTTCCCAAAGGGAAGCAGGGCAGGCAGTAAGGCAGGCAAAGGCCCAAACCGAGGAAACACTAGTACAAACAGTAAAAGGTGACAAGACTTTCTATAGATACATTAGTGAAAGGAGAAAGTCCAGACTATATTGCTAAGATCAAAGGGGATAAGGGGGCATGTGAGGAGGAGGACCATGTGTAAGCATCTATCCTAAATAGATACTTCTGCTCAGTATTTACTGAACAGAAGGTAGGGCAGGGCCAACAGCTCAGCACCATGGACACAGAGTGGAGGGAGATGTGCACTAGTCCCTTCACAAAAGAAAGGGTCCTACAAGAGCTCGATAAGCTCAGGGTGGACAAGGCAATGGGACTGGAAGGCATATATCCCAGGGTACTAAAGGAGCTAAGGGTGGAACTAGCAGAGCCATTATCAGAACTGTTTAGCAAGTCATTGAGCACAGGAGAGGTCCCAGAAGACTGAAGAAGGACTCATGTGATCCCGCTCCACAAGAGTGGTAGCAGGGAGGAGGCAGGGAACTACAGACCAGTCAGTCTTACCTCAGTAATGGGCAAGATTATGGAGGCACTCCTTAAGGAAAGGATAGTGCAACACCTGGAATCCACAGGAGCACAGGATCCAAGACAGCATGTGTTACAACAGGAAGGTCATGTCAAACTAATCTCATAGATTTCTTTGACTGGGTAACCAGAGTGCTGGACCAAGGGGGAGCAGTTGATGTCGCCTACCTTGACTTCAGCAAAGCTTTCGATACTATTCCACATAGAAGATTGATTAATAAGCTGGGTAAGCTCGGGGTGGGTCAGAAGTTGGTCAACTGGGTGGCAAACTGGTTGACGGGCAGAAAACAGAGAGTGGTGGTAAACGGTATACAGTCAGAAGAGACATTACTTATGCTACTGCTGCATACATATTGGAAAATAAAAATGAAATATACAATTTTAAATTCATGGGAATTGAAAAAAAATTTTTGGACAGAGGGGTGGTAATTTTCGTAATAAAATCCTGAGAAAAGAGAATGAATGGATTCTTAGATTAAAAGCACATAAAAAAAAAACAGGAATTAATGCCTGTTTGGAACTGAAACCTTACTTGGAACATAGATACAAAGATTTTAGGTATATTTATTCAGTACCTTAGAAAATATAATACTGTCTGTTTATATATGAATTCAGCACTTTATTTATAAAGAAGTAAAAATAACTTTTGTCACCTATGGATCTTGCACATTAACTTTAGATGGTTTAACTGATTTTATCAAGGTGATGGTGTTTCAACTAGTAAATGATTATGATGAACCAATGAATTGCTAGTATGTCATTATGACATCATATATGTAATGATATTTAACTGATGTTTTTTCAATGATGTTTTAACCTTTGATAAAGGACTTAAGAGTCTGAAACGCGTCAGGTGGTCTTGTTGGTGTAATAAAGTATAATTTTAGTAGCTCTATGTTCGATTTTATTTGTGGGATATGTATGTGCTTCAGCTTTCTGGAATTATGTATTAATGGCTGAAAGCACCACTGTTACCTTGTGCACGGTTCTTTTGAAAATTAGTCAGAAAAGATGCAAGTCACAAGTGGGGTACCTCAGGGATCAGTCCTGGGGCCAATCCTCTTCAATATCTTCTTCAGTGATACTGCAGATGGACTGGAGGGTAAGGTTTGTCTGTTTGCAGATGACACCAAGATCTGCAACAGAGTAGATGATCCAGATGGGGTGGGCAGAATGAGAAGAGATCTGGATAAACTAGCAAAATGGTCAGAAGAGTGGCAATTGGAGTTTAACGGAAAGAAGTGCAAGATCATGCACATAGGGAAGAGAAACCCTGAAGCCACCTACATGCTGGGAGGGGAGTTGCTGGCAGTCACAAGGGAAGAAAGAGACTTGGGCGTCATCATCACCAATGACCTGAAATCATCCAAGCAGACCACTAAAGCAGTAGGTAAGGCTAGAGGGATGTTGGGGTGTATTAGTAGGGGTAACACAAGTTGGAAGAGGGAGGTAATAATCCCTCTTTACAAGACACTGGTGAAGCCCCATCTGGAGTACTGCGTGCAGTACTAGAGGCCACACCTTCACAAGGACATTAACCAAACTGAGGCAGTCCAAAGAAGGGCAACCAAAATGGTGCAGGGACTACATCAGAAAACATATGAGGACAGATTAAAGGAGCTCAATATGTATACCCTAGAGCAACAGTTCTTAGACGTTGTCACAGTGAGCCTCCCCAAATCCATGGAAAAGATTTTGAGCCTCCCCCAAAAACTGAAATAATCTTGGCCCCCAAAAAAATAACATACTGTACTTTGCGAGTACACCGTAAATAAATTGAAACCCATTTGAGTACTGGACTCACATTCAGTTCTTTGTCTTATACTGATATGGAACATTTGAAAAAGAGCTCCTGTGCTCAAAGGTGTTATCTGAATAGCAAATAAATAAAATAAAAAATATTATTCAGCTTATTGTACCCCCACAGGCCAGCCTACTTGCTCCACTATTTTCATTCTTGAACCATTGTCACCCCTTTTTGCAGTACATTCATGGGTCAGACAACTTTCTGTTTCCTCTCATACCTAATTAACCTTCCTACATACTTTGCCTCTCCTCCTCCTTCCCTGCTCCTAAGCAACTTCTCTGGGATTACTTTGCTCCTTGCTGCCATTGCTCTTAGCAATTCTATGCTCAATCCTTGTGTTTGGGCTGTTCTGCCATCAGGCTACAAACTGATCAATTACCACCTCTCATTATTAGTTTATTGTTCATATTTGTTTGCACTATTGTTCATTGTGTATTTCTTGATTGTTTTGCAGTTACCTTTCGAAATGTATTCACTACCTACCCTTCCCCAGGTACACCTGAAATGAGCCTTGGCTCATTCACCTTCCCTTGTCACCTATTAGTAAATAAATACATAAAATTCACCTACTGTTATCATCCTCTTTCAGTTTGCTTCATCTCTTCACATAAAATGCATAAAACTCAAAATTTAAATACAGTACTTTTTCAGACTTGCTTGAGCCTCCCCTGAAACAGGTTGGGGCCTCCCCAGGAAGGCTGGCCTCACCATTTGAGAACCCCTGCCCTAGAGCAAAGGAGGGAGAGAGGTGATATGATCGAAACATTCAAACACCTTAAGGGCATTAACAAGGTGAAAGAGTCTAACATGTTTCAGTATAAGAAAAATACCAGAACAAGAGGACACAGCATGAGATTAGAGGGAGGCCGATTAAGGGGTAATGTGAGGAAGTTCGTTTTCACAGAAAGGGTGGTGGATACATGGAATGGCCTACCTCAGGAAGTGCTGGATATGAATACAGTGCAGGGCTTCAAACAGGCATGGAATAGGCATAAGGGAGCAATACAGATAAGTATGAATAGATAGGCCATTGACAGAGCAAAGGCCAATGGCACATTTATAAGGCAGAAAAAGAAATGGGCAGACTGGATAAGCCTTGCTGTCCTTATCTGCCGTCAACTTCTATGTTTCTCTGTTTCTATCTGATATGACTACTCCCAGGTCCCTTAACATTTTTGTTAATACCCCCCCCCCCATTGTGTACTCTTCCCCTGGGTTTTGGTTTCCCAGGTGCATTATTTTGCACTTCTTTGTATTGAATCTAAACTGCTATACTTTTGACCATTCCTCCAATCTGGCCAAGCCCCTTCTCATCCTTTCCACCCCCCCCTTGTGTATCAACCCTGTTGCAGATCTTTGTGTCATCTGCAAAGAGGCATACTTTTCCTTCCAGTCCCTCTGCAATGTCACTTATAAAGACATTAAAAAGGACTGGACCCAGTACTGAACCCTGCGGTACCCTGCTAGTAACCTCCCTTTCATCGAAATGGACTCCGTTTACTATTACCCTCTGTGTCCTGTTGTCTAGCCAATTTTTCACCCAGGCTACCACCCTGGGACCCACTCCCAGGTTGGCTAATTTGTTTATTAATCTTCTGTGTGGGACTGTGTTAAATGCCTTGCTAAAATCTTGGTAGGCCATGTCCACAGCCCCTCCCTGGTCTACTACTTTGGTCACCCAGTCAAACAACTCTATTAGATTTGTCTGACATGACCTTCCCGCTGTGAATCCCTGCTGCCTTGTGTCCTGTGCCCTGCTGGCCTCTAGGTACTCAACAATTCTTTCTTTCAGAAGTGATTCCATCATTTTCCCTACCACTGAGTTCAAGCTAACAGGTCTGTAGTTTCCTGCCTCTGCTTTGCTCCCACTTTTGTGAAGGAGAATCACATCTGCCCTCCTCCAGTCCATAGGTACCACACCATCCTCCCATGATTCTGATATTTGAGCATATGGCCCAAATAATAGGTTTTTATTTTTACTGTCTATGACCCCTCCTACACCATGCCTGCTCCTTTCATCAGGGCTCCCTAATGTGACCGTACGGGCTGCACCGGAGGACAAGAGACTGTCCACTCCCACAGGTGCCCCGCTCCCTATGAACCTTCAAGCCCTCGGATTGCCCCCCCTGAGTGGGGAGGAGTCCCCCTTTCCTCTCCTTATCTTAAGCGGGGCTTTTCACATTTTCTAGTCCTACCCCCTGCAGATGCTGGCACACGGGGAAGGACCCAGGAGACAAAGGCACGCTGAGACGTGCAGCCTGTGGGGTCTGGGTGAAAAAAGGCTTCCCGGAGGGAGCCTGGTACAACTTGTTCACCTTTCTGGGCATAGGCGGGATGACATTAGGTCTGTGCAAGACAGCCATGGTGGCATCCTCGCACTCATTCACCATGGGGGATGATGAGGGGAGGATAATCTGGCAAGTCCAGGTAGCCTGCCAGGTTTCTCCTGGTAAAGTCCTGCCCAACTGCATTAAACCCCATAGCGGCCTGGTGCTGTTTTATGACTGAAATGAAGGAGGGGTCATCTAGAGGAGACCTCGGGGTGTAGTGTGTGGAGTCCTCACCATTCGAGGAAACTGTAGAGTTGCTGGAGGGACTTCAGGGCCCCTCATCGTCATCCTCCTCATAAGGTGATATGAGGTCCAGATTATAATCGTTCTCATCCCCTGGCTCCAAAATGGGTGCTGAGGACACAGACGACCACAAAGGGGCTGGTTGTGAGGAAGCAGAAGGTGTCGACATGGGGCTGGTCTAGCAGGCCCTGCTGGTGATGGGCCCAGGGGAGGAGCAATCCGGTGCATGAAATGCCTGCAGGAGGTAAGCACAGTCTGAACGTCAGTGGTAAGTGGCATTGGTAAGGGGCCTTGCGGTGCCAGTGGGGGGTACTGAGGCCCCAGCATTGGCAGAGTAGGCATAGGTTGCGATGATGGGGTCTGGGGCCCTGGCACTGATAAGTCAGGCAAAGGCACTGTCAGGAAGGACTGTATCCCTGGCAACTGAAGAACAGCCAAAGGCATCGTAGGAATGGTTCTGAAGCCTGACAATGACAAGCCATCGCCGACTGAAGAGACATCCTGGTCATCGCCCGACAGTGAGGGGAGGTGGGTGCAGCAGGGGTGATGGTGCCGGTGGGGGAGAAAAAGACCCCATCGACAACGAGCCAACGCTGATCACGGTGGAACTGGCCGCACTGCCAGAGTCCCACCCATAAAGGAAAGGGTGAGGGAGCCAGTAGAGATCGATGGCAGGGGTGCTGGGAGGCCTGCCACAATGAAATACCACTGGGTGGAAAGGGACTGGTGGGAAGAGCTCCCAGAGTCAACCCTGCGGTAGAGGGGGGCTGGACAGCATTGGGGTTGTAGCCAGTCCATCAGACAATGCCAGAGTGGTCGGCGCTGGAAGCGGTGACCAAGAACATTCCCGGGAGCATCTCTCAGTATCTGGGTGTTTGTGCTTCCCTGCCGATTTGTCCCAGGCCTTGGCGGCATGGGAGCCCATGGACAGGGCAGGGGAAGCAGAGGAGCCCCGGGCCTGAAGCTCCCTCTCCATCTCAACGACCTTCTGCTCCATAAGGTATGCATCTGGGGCTGTCTGGAATTGACTCCAGATGGCCTGGTTGAAGCCTTGGCAGATCTTGCAGGCCTTAACGTCGTGGTCAGTGGCGATGTAGCAGACACAGGCCTCGTGGTCGTCCTTGTCGGATATTTTCTTGCCGCAGCTGCTGCATCGGATGAGATTCTCAGAGTTGGTCAGCATAAAAAAGAAGAAACTATCACTTTAAGTTATAAAGTGATGGAAGGGCTAGGATGAGTAAAGAAACAAAACTGGAATAGAAAATGTGAGAAATTTCGGCGGTCGACTGAAGCGGCAGAGGCTCTGTGGAGTGTGATGTGAGATGGTCTCCATCGGGGAACTGAGGAGGGTGTGGGGCCACCCACAGCTATATATAGAGGACATCGACGTGATGACACTGCTGTGGGCAGCCCCAAAAGACTGCCAGCTGGAAAAGTTACCATGTGGTCCTAGTGTCTGATGGTTATAGTTCCAAAAGTGCGACCTGCTGAAAGAGACGTCTTTGAAGAAAATCTGTGTTTTTCACTGTACCTAGATCCTCCAGCTTCTTCAGCAACCTTCTGCGTGGCACCGAGTTGAAAGTCTTGCAGAAAATAAAGCAGAGTAAATCCACAGCATGGCCCTTATCCACTACCCTCATTATTCAGTCAAAGAATACTGTCAGGTTGGTCTGACAAGACCTCCCTGCCAAAAACCACTGCCCTCCAAATAGTTTATGAGGTCCTCTCTGACTTGTGTCTCCATCAGTTTACCGACTGACAGGTCTGTAGTTACCTGGTTGCTCCTTGCCCCACGGAGCGGGACTATGTCTTCTACCTTCCAGTCTTTTGTTAACTACCCCTGCCTGAACTGAGCTACTGAATAGCCCCATCAGGGGTTCAGTTAGTACTGATATCAATTCCTTGAGCACCCTCGGATGCATCCCATCTGGCCCCAGGGCCTTATCTATAGTGCTGCTAGCCCTTTCCAAACCTTTACACTGGTAAATACTTGCTGCCTCATCTCATGGATACCCCTTACAGCTGCTTAATGACACTCTCTGGCAGAGGCCCTCTGTTTTCCCATGTGAATACAGAGCAAATGTAGTCATTAAGTATGGCTGCTTTCTGCCTGTCACCTCAATTATCCTACCTCCCTCTGTTAGCCTAACACATCCTCCTCCCCCCTTTCTTTTTTCCCCTAATATACTGTATCTAAAGAACTGTTCTCCCCACCCTTGACCTCCTCTGCAATACGTAGCACTGTTTCTGCTTTTGCTTCTCTGACTGCCCTTTTGGTTTCCCCTGTTCTCACTTGGTACTCTCCGTGTTCTTCCTTCCCTTGTTTTTCCTTGTACCTGGTGAAGGCCTTCTTTTTGGCTCTCACTGATTCCCTGACATATCCAAAGAAACATATTGGTTTCTTGTACCTTTTTCTATTGATTACTGTTCTCATGCAAGACTTTATTATCTCGAGAATGGCCCCTTGATTGCCCCTCCACTTTCTTCCACATACCTCTTGCTGTCCACTCTAACTTGTCCCAGACCAGCTCCGTCATCCAGCTGAAGTCTGCCCTTCTAAAATCTAGGACTTCAGCCTTTGATGAGAGCTTACTTGCCCCAAGGCCAGGTCAAACCATACAGAGTTATGGTCACTGGAACCTAGTGGCTCCCCTACCCTCACTCCTCCTACCACTTCAGAGTCAGCGAGCACCACATCAAGAATGGCAGTCTGCCTACTGGGTTCATTAACTAGCAAGCAGTCCTGCAATGTATCTAGTAGAGCCTGACTTCTGAAGCTTCTGGCCTCTGGAAAGGCCCAATCAATATCTGGTAAGTTTAGATCTCCCATCACCACCTCCTCCCCCTTTGCCACCCCCTTTCTAATATGCCCCTAGCTTCTTATCTCTCTCCTCCCCCTGTCCTGTAGGTCTACAGATCACCCTCATTCATAGTTTCTTGCATAAAGATGCTGTGAGCGACTGTTTCCCCATTACATCCCCTAATGCTTCCATCCTCCAATTCCTCTATGCCCTCTATGACATATAGGGTTACATCTCCTCCTTTACCTTTTCCTCTACCCCATCTAAACATGGCATAGCCTGGGACAGTTAGGTCCCAATCGTTCTCTGTGGCCCAAGTTTCTGTGATGAATACTTGATCCATCTTTGTGTCTGCCACCTGCCACTGCCTGGAGCTCACTAATTTTACTTCCTAGACTCCAGGCATGAAGGCAGATCCCTTTCCATCTTTCCCCTGATCCCCACTTGCTATTTCCTATTCATTCTCCCTCATTCTTCCCTAGTCTCCTTCATTTTTTTTTAGTTTTCATGCTGAATGTAGACTTTGTCAGCCCTCCCTCACTGTCCTCTTCCTCTAATCTAATCTGAACTTCAACCTTACTGTTACCCACCTTGCTGCTACTAATCCCCAGTTCAGGGGGAGCTCTAGCTAGGTTCACCACCTGCTGTCCCTTCTCGGCGGTTCCTCTAGCCTCCATCTCCTCCTGGAGTCAGTTTAACTGTCCAATGTAAATGTCAAACTTCTGCCCCAGAGCACTGGCTCCCTCTCTCATCAGGTGAAGGCCATCAACACTGAAGAGCCTCCTGTCCCAGAAGTCCCCACCCAGTCCCCCACAGAGTGGTACCCCTTCTCCTGACACCATCCCTTCAACCACTCATTAAACTCCTCAGTCTCTTCCTTCCTTACTCTATCGTACTCATTCCCCTTATTCCACACAGGGATGACCTTGGAAAAAGCCAGGGAAGCCAAGTGTGCCTTCAATCTGTCCCTCAGCCTCTTAAAGTTCCACTTCACTGCTTCCACAGGCTGTTTCACCATATCGTTGGTACACAAGTGTACGGGCACCGTCAGATCCCCCTCCCCATCTTTTCAAGCAGTTAAGACATTGCATAGCGGGAGGAAGAGCATAGGAAGAGACTGCAATCGCAGTGGAATCAATGAAGGCTCACAGACACATACTGGCGTTCGGCAGAGTCAAAACAAAAGCAAAAGCCCCAAACAGTAACAGGTAGACCACACAGTGAGTACACTCAGTTCCCTAATATGAGAGGCCTTGGAGGACAGCAAGACAGAAGCCAGTCCATCTACAGGAGATCAGAACAAAACTGTAATGTTTAGTGAGTGTCATGGAAAATCTTCACACTACACTGACAGAGGTAAAAAAGTGGTTGCTTCTGCTCCAGTATAAAATGTTACAAAACTAAATAGAAAACATCAGTGGTGAAACTTGACATAAGTGCCTCTTCAGTCTGAAGAGAGTGGTCGATGGCAGTAGAAAAAAAAAAACAGGGCAGGTGTGGGGACCATCCACTTTATATAGGCGCTGAAAATATCTTTGTGAGTAGCTCCACCTAGGCAAATGTTTACAAGTTATCCTGATGCCAGCTGCTTACAGTTCAATATGTTTGGATATACAGATGAAAATGTATTGAAGTAGATTACCTGCTCCAGCCACCTGTCCGCTCAGGGCTACTGTCCCAGCTCCAGGGCTGTCTGTTGCATCTGGAACTCCCATCCTTGTAACTGCATGCATGACACTGTCATAGTTTGCCACATCTCCTGAAGTTTCAACTGTCCTGCAAGCAGTATACACACCCTCCACCAGACACCTATCCCCTGAAGTGGAAGCGCTTCAGCATCTGGTGTCAGCCTAAATCTCTATATCTATTTACCTACACTGTCCAGAGGGTGTTTAAATACTTGATCCATATGTCCCAATTAGAGATGCAGAACTCATTTGTGAAAGTGCACTTATGAACCACCTCGGCTTACTATGCAATCATCATTGGGAAAAGTGTGGCTTAGATGATGGTTTCAAGCAGGTTTCTGAAGGGCAGTTTTCATATGAAACCACTGGTCTACATACAAGGCCTGGCATGGGACTTTAATCTGGCCCTTGATATCCTAATCAGGACTCCCTTTGAATCAGCTGTGACCTCAGGTTCCTGTCCTGGAAAATGCTATGTCTGGTGGCTCTCGCCTCAGCACATTGGGTTTCTGAACTTTAGGAATGGATGGTTAATCCTGATCACTTGACCTTTCAAAGGGCTAGGGTAATGCTTACAACTACTAAGTTTCTGCCAAAACTAGTGCCAAAGTTCACCTTGACTCAGGGCATCAACCTGCCCATGTTCTTTTGGCACACTCAGACTCCATGGAAGTTGCTCTTACACTCCTTGGATGTATGCAGGGCACTCAGCTTCTATCTAGATCCCTTGGAAGGATGTTAGACAGTCTCTTCAGCTGTTCATCTCTTTTGCCTTGCTGCAAACATGGGGCAATCAGGTGTCTATGCCATGTCTCTCCAGGTGGATATACTCTTCCACTTTTTTGTGTTGTCAGAAAGCTGCCAAATAGCTGCCTAGTAAGGTTATGGGGCACACAAGGGGCATGGCAGTATCCATGGCTCGTTTCAGGTTGCTCTTAGCAGCTTACATTTGTAAAGCTGCCACCTGGACTGGAATCCATATATTTACTAAGTCTTACATCCAGGATCTAATCTCTTGGATGAGAGCTGGTTTTGGTCTGGCTGTGCAACAAGGCCTACAATATCAGGGGCACTGCCCTCCAAGGTTCATTATCCCTTGTTTGTGATTCAGTACTGTTTTGTATTCATCCAATGAGTGTGGCTCCTCAAAGGAGGTATCCTAGAGGAAGATAGGTTCATCACTTTTCAGTAAAATTACATCTTACAGAGAATCTCCTCTATAGAGCCACACCATTTCCCACCCTCCATTCCCAGTGAGGACTTGTGTGTTCTTCCAGGTAACTATGCACTCTGATTTTTCAGTTGCCCACTTATTTTGTTGGGCAGATTGAGGATCTTCTTAGCCTGCCTCTCCTATATGACTGGTCATGGCTGGATTCCTATTTTTGCATAACGGTCAGTAACTGTTAGAACTCTGTTTATCGTTGGCTAGAACTGAAGTGGATGGGGCCACCCACATTGCATGGGCAATGCAGAAGTGTCCAACACAATATACCTGAGGATGTACGGTAACATGGGTGGTCCTGTCTTAAAAGACTCCCACAAGGTCCTGATGCCAATGACTTAAGTTTCAATGAGTTGGGCTCTATGGAGGAGATTCTCTCGAATATCTACTGGTGCTGGTAACAAACCAATGTGAAGGATGGAGAAGCGAGGGCAAGAGATGAAAGGGAGGTACTGAGGCTCTAGCCGATGTTTTTTTCAAGGACTTTACGCATGTTAAGTAGACTGCATTAGTAGGACTACATAAAATGAATCCAGGTTATTGTAAATGATTGTTTACTTGATAGCGATGTGAAAACATACTGTAACTTAGTGCTGATCTTCTTCAACCCTCATTAGTATTGTGACCTCACTGACATTACAAGTCGCCAATCTAGTAGAAGGGGAACAGCTCTCCTTGTCACTTGTAGTCAATCACTATGGTTACCATGCTGATAAGGTATGAAGAGAACTAGATATGATGACCTCTGGGAAAGTACTGTTTCCACACATTATATGCAGTACAGTCAGGTGGAAAATCTTCTGAATTGCAAAATGAAAACCAAAAAAGGGCTTTAAATATCTAAAAGTAATTGGTAGTTATTCTAAAGAGTACTTTCAGGGGCTGCAATAGCTCCTCAAACCATTCATAAATCATATAAATGAAAAAACAGATCATAGTAACATACCACAACGATGTCTCCTAAGTACTCAAAGGCACAGTGGGCAATACAACCATACTGAATAGAATATCCCACAAACCCAAGTGCTTTTCCCAGAACACTTCGAAACATTTCACACCCACGTTATTCTTCAGAAGCTCTTTGATCTGTGCCTATAAAACAAAAATAAAACGTTGTTGTTATTCTTGCAATATATACTATGCAAATATGAAGCTAAACAGGAAAAAAAATCAAACAGTGCCTTGCATGTTAGTGTTCTGGACATGTCTGAACTAAATTCATATAGCTAAACTGTAAAAAGCCAGGGTATGGTACAAGTCAAAGCCAGCATTCAAGTAACAAGAGCCGTGTCGCTTAAATACTGGCTTCGATTCATGTGACAGATCATGAAGTAGAAGGGATCAAGTAGCTAGCCCTCAAGGGCAAAATATGACCCCTTCCCTTCTTAAGGGGGCAGATCATATCATTCTAAAACTTGTGTGGTACAACTCCCATTCAGGTAAGGGAGCCTCTTATTTGTTAAAACTTCACTGTTAGAATTGCGTGGAAAGGTACTCTTTACCTCATGCTAATCAGATCAAATAATACAAAAACACTGCCATAACATGTCACAACATATCTAAGAAAAAATATGCAAGTCAAAAGTATTATTTATTCAAATCTTTCTTTGTTATACACAAATTATTTAACAAAGTTATGACAGTAGGAAAAAAAGAAGTCATCGACTTCTTTACCATGAAGTAGAGTAAAGTAAAGATCTGAATATTTTCTGTGAAAAAACATGAATGGCTGCTCCAGGGGAGAATTCCTGGTGCCTTGGTGAGTACAACTGTAGACAGAGAATCAAATGAAATGTACACACAGGCTGTTGACGTGGCATATTACCACAAAAGTTTTGTTTGCAGCATTTAGTGGGTACAGTGCCAAATGGACAAACAGAAGTGCAGAGACAAGCACCTCAATGTTTCCCGTGTCAGTGCTTTTTCAAGGAATGGTGCTGCCTCTAGTGTACCCATTAGATAGTTTACTTAAAAGGCCATACATTAAGGCCCTGTACACTTCAGGCTAGTTAAAACTTTTTAAGGCGCTTAAAACGTTTTAAGTAGCACAAACACTGTGCCCGTCCGCATTTAAGCACGGTTTCAAAGCGTATTAGTAAACTGTGCTTAAACCCTGCTGGGAGCCAGTCTTAAGTCCGTTTTTAAAAACGGTTTAAAGGAGGAAAGCGTTTTACCTTATGGTGTGGACGGACGTGCGATTCTCATTCCATTACACAGATGCATCCTGGGTTGAATCCCCCAACATAACCGTACTGCAATAGCGGAGGATTATCGGGTTTGAAAACGTTACTCGCTGCTGATGTAGACAGGAGTTAATGTGTTACAATCGAGTTCAAACTCAGTGAAAATTAATGTGGATGGGCTACTGTGGTGGGTTTAAAAACATTTTTAAAACGTTTTTTAAACCGGTGCAAATCTTCAGCTCTAATGTGTACAGGGCCTAACTGTGCAGGTGAAAAGTGAAACAAGTACATAATAGGTTATCTCTGCACGTCTGTGCTTGTGTGCACAGTTCATTTGTTTCTCTAACGGAATATTTTTCTTAATTACTGTGCAAGAAGAGATGGATGGAAGAATATAGAATAGTTCAGGAAACTATTTGCAGGAGAGAAATGTTTTTTCCGTCTTTCACTTCTCCTTCCAGCCACACTCTGGTGAATGGAATGTACTATATCAAACACCTTTCCATGATGACTCATGCATATGTCCAAAAGAAAAGACCAATTAAATGGGAAAATGGGTTTATAGTACTACTTTCTGCAAGACCTTCCTAAAAAAGGAAGCATTTGCATAGGTCAATGCATCCAGAATTTAATGATTAGAAAAAGAGCGAAACAAGGATCAAGTCGTGATTGACGAATGTCCAGTGGTGTGGCCTGAGCCAACTACATCCAGGAGGTCACTATACCCCTCACAGCATGCACTTTAAGACCTGTAGTGTCCAACCAACAACTGTTTTGTAGGTTTCCCTAATCTATCTCTTCAGTCACATACAAGAAAGCTGAAGGCTTAGTTTCTTCGGCTTTATAGGACTTGAGGTTCATGAAGATGTTCAAAGTTCAGACAATATTTCAGTATTCTATGCACTTCTAAAGTGTGTGAATGTTTCTCTTCATTATTCGGGGCATGGCAAGTAAGCATTAATCCACGACAAAGGAGGGCTCTACTAGGGAATTAATGACCCTTTCTTGGGGGGTTGGGGCATAGATCACAGGCCAATGTTTTGCCCTCTGATCCTACAACACGGTGATAAATTACACTACTGCATTGAGGGGAAATGTACATTTCCATATTTATGCCCCAGAAAATGCAGCAACAGTGTTCTAATTTTATTTGCGGAAAGCAACTTACAGTGACTGCTTCAGCCTCTGAAGTCCAGTGGGTGGGTGGGAAACAACAGTGCGCGGGGATATTTAATCACCTCAGCGGCGGCTCTGAAGCACATAATGCAACAAATACAGCAGTGAGGACATGTTTCTGCAGCGCGCTCCCAACCGTGATCTGGCTTGCTTGCTCGACCCCGATGCCTGGATGATTTGGTGTGATCCCGAAACAAAACGTGCTCTAATTGTTGGTTTTCCGCAGTCCCGACTTCACTAACATGCACTAGCGGGCACTACTAAGGGATTAATACCTGCTTGACTTTGGGTCACATGTTGGGTTTTGGAAAATCCAATTACAGTATTGTACTCTTATATTTCTTGCCATGTTACAACATACTTTAGAAGTGCACAGAACACCAGTACCAATTCCTGGCTCAAATGACAAGGAGAATTCAGTATCTGAAAATTAAATCGGGATTAGTTCTCAGAATAAAACATTATATCTGGGAGGAACTGGTGATGTATGGCTCTCTGATATAATGGGTTACCAGTTTGCAAATTGCAATACAGAACAACACACTGTTATTCCACACAGCATCTTTCATACTAAACTACCACAAAACTTGTCACAAACCGTATGCGTATAGGGATAAAATACAGATTTGATGGCAATCAACTTACAGGTAACAAAATTTGCAGAGTTAACAGAAGCTGGTAGGAAAATAAAGTAAACAGTGAAAGGCAAGAGAGAAAAAAAAAATAGGATTTCGCCGAGATTTAAATAGCTGAAGAGAATAACATAACAGCAATTTATGCCTGAACAACATAGGAAAATGTCTGACAAATTGATTTGTGAGGAATTTGAGCAGCTGGGAAGAAAAAAATAAGAACAAAGCAGGTCACGTCATTTTTTCAGAAATACTGCCAGTCCCACAAGTCTCAAAAAAATAAACAGCAGTCAACTGGTAAAATTAACAAATGGTTAAGAAAATGGTGCACTAAAACTTCACTTTTATCAGAAACTGGAATATGTTCACAGGCAGAAATTATCAGTATGCTAAAGATGGCCTGCATATTAATAAAAAGGGAGTGGCCTTGCTGAGAAGTATGCTTGCCAGTGCTTTGGGGTTTTAACTACCTCGATTCCCTGTCCTCTGGGTACTTTTATGGATGGTTTTAGGCTGCATGTTTCTGACAGTTATTTGCACCCTTGTTATTAGTTTAAATTAAGCTCAATTACATGTATTATAAATCATGACATCATTCTTAGCCAATTAGAATTGTTCATTTCTAAACATTCCAGGTTCTCTTACAACCAACTATAAGAGGGTGTCTCATGCACACAGTTCTAACCTTCTGCAGTTCTAAGTTTAGTTAACATAGTCCACTTCTGCTTACAAGGGTTTCTACTACTCTCCATAAAGCAACACATTTCAGTTTGGATTCAAGTTCCATTTAAAAAAAAAAAAAAACCAGCAATCTTTAGCATGATTTATAATATGTTTATATGCACACTTACTACAGTTCCTTCAAGTCCTTTGTTTGCCAGAACTGTTTAGCTTCGCTTCACAGTTCTCCCACCCAAAGCACTTGAGAATGCACTCTTATAACAATAACAGACACAGCAACTGTACACTTAAACAAATAATATGTAACTGAGCATAATTTAAACAAATAACAAGGGGGCAAACAGGCTGTCAGAAACATGCAACTTAAAAGCATCCATAAACTTACCCAGAGGACAGGGAATCAAGGTGGGTAAAATCCCAAGCACTAGAAAGCAACATTAAATAACTCAAGAAGCTTCAGTAACAAAAGACAAGCGACAGAAATGCTTATCACAAATTCAAAACAAGATATTATTGTATTAACAGACCTTGCTAGGACTCTAACAACATATTGATTTAACTTGTACTATCAGGATAGGAAACACAAAAAAGGAGGCGGTATTGCACTATACCTAGGTAACAGCATAGAGGCTGTGGATATATCCAGTGAGAACTCTCTTGTTGAATCCTTATGGGTCAAACTAAACAGAAGCACAAAGGATAGTGTAATCATTGGCCTATGCTGTAGACCACCAAACATACTTGAGGCTCAAAACCAGAAGCTCCTGAAGAAAAAAAAACAAGGTGTGGGACACAGGGATCATCATACTAATAGGAGATTTTAATGCGCTGTGTATGTCTTGGAAAAAACAGGGAATATAGTACATACTTATCCAAACAATTTTTAGATACTATACACCAACTGAATCTTACCCAACATGTCCACATCCCGACTAGAGGTGAAAATATATTAGATCTGGTTACTGCATCAACTGATAAACCAACTAGCGAATTCAAGGTTGGTGAACCACTGGCTAACAGTGATCATGTAATGGTAAAGTTCACAAATGATCATTGTAAAATGAAACGCCAAGGTATAATGAAAGTCTTCCAATACTACAGAACAAATGTAAGGTTCCAGAACATGGAAATGAATAAAGTTGATTGGACAGAATTCCTAAACAATCAAAGTGTTGAAGAAGCTTGGTGCTCTTTCAAAACAATCACAATGGAAATATGCAGCAAACATATTCCCAAGATCAAAAAATATAACAACAAGGATCAAAACCAAAATGCCTGAATAAAAAAATAAGGAGGGCAATAAATAGTAAAACTAAAGTCTGCAAATTAGACAACTCCACAAACTCAGATGATAATTAGATGAGTTATGAAAACAAACTCAAAATATGCAGAAACCTTGTTACAATAATGAAAGACAGAGCTGAAGGTGACCAAAAACTCAAAATAAAGTAATTATAAGGAATTCTATGGTTATATGTAACTGAAAGAAAAAAACAAACACCATTGTTGGTGCCCTTATAATCAATCACACAACAGTAAGTACACCAGAGGAAATAGTTGAACACAAACAATTATTTATGCTCGGTGTTTTTAAATACTCAAAGGCCACAGGCAGGGAATTCCAAATGTACAAAAAAGCAACTAGAAGAATATCAAAGACACACATTGAAGAAAGCATTTATAACAGAAATAAATACTGCTCCCCGGCTCTCATAATATTTCAAGTTCTAAGCTACAAATGATGTAAAAAACATCTCAACACCTGAAGGAAAACTACTGAAGGACTGGAAAAGGGCAGTTCCACCAAGCTGCAGCCACAGAAATTACAGTAAAGTACAATACATCGACAGCACCACAGTGACACATGCAACAACGACATGTATAAAAATCGATAAACCTCTACAACGAGGAACACCACTACACATACTGCCCTCCACACCTCCTGAACTAAAGATAACTAACTCCACGTCACACAGACAGTGCAGAAGAGGGCAGTTCTCCCGGCTGCACAACCATGCCCGATTCACTACAAGGACAATCCTACCCACTGCACATCCTGCCCACCTCCCCGATCGTTTTGCAGCCATGCCCGATCCATACCAAAGACAATCCCACCCACTGCACAACCTGCCCATCTTCCCAATACTCTCCCTGTCAACAGAACGCACCGGTCAACATCAATTCCCTGCTGACAGAACGCACCTGTCGACATCAACTCCCAGTTGCCGCAATAGCCGTCGTTATGCAGCTGTCACTGCAATGCAGTCAATGTATTGCATTCGTTGTTATAATGGTATACCCAAAAGAGCAAATGTCCTATTTTTAAAAAGGGGCTATGGTCTGACATGACTAACTACAGCCCGATAAGCCTAAATTTGATCCCTGGGAAACTACTTAAAAGTATAATAAAGGTGCTATTACCATTAAAAAAAGACCTTACAAAAACACAATCACCAACATAGTTTCCATAAAGGAAGATCCTGTATAACAAACTTATTATGTTTTTATGAGCATCTAGGTAAAGAACTTGACAACAACAATCCAGCAGACGTGGTCTGTTTAGCCTTCAAAAAAGCATTCGACTTAGTGTCACACTGGGCAGTAATTAATAAAATGAATTACAAATATATCAGACCAAATCAAAACTTGGATAAATGGGTGGTTGTCAGAACACGGAGTAATGGTGAATGGATATATCTCCTCAGAGGGGACTGTCACTAATGGGATTCCCCAGGGCTCAGTTTTAGGCCCAAACCTTTTTGACATCTTTAGAAGTGATCTAGACCATGACTTAGAAAACTGGCGTATCAAGTATGAAGATGATACCAAGCTTGGGGAATCTATAGCAACAACAGCCTTGATCCATACAGACTTAAACAAAATAGGAGCACAGGCATCGAAGTACAGAATGTCCTTTAACATGGACAAATGCACTGTTATACACTTCAGTTCCAAAAATTATCAACATGGCTACAAATTATAAAGAAATACATTTAAAAAAATCAACATCAAAAAAAGACCTGGGGCTCACCATAAACAATACATTTGAATGAAAAAGACCACTGCAATGAAGTAACAGCAAAAGTCAACAAAGTATTTGGTCCATCAAAAAGAATATTAAGAGCAGAAGCCTGACAGTGATAAGTCCACTGTACAGAACATATGTCCAGCTGATATTTTTTTTTTTCAATTGTTTAACCAGGAGTGGCACTCTAAGCTGAAAGCTTGTTCACAGGTGCGACCTGGGAGCACGGGGAAGTTAAGTGACTTGCTCAGTGTCACACAGTATATGCAAGTGGGGGCTATGGGATTCAAACCCAGGTCTCCAGATTTGCAGCTCAGAGCCTTAAACCACTGCGCTATACTGCCTGCCCAATACTGAATCATGGATCTCAGTTCTGGGTCCCTGTAAGAGATAACACATTGATAACTTGGAAAAAATCCAAAGACGAGTCACCAAGTCGATTATAATATGCAAATATAAACCCGACATGGAAAGATTGGAATTATTAGATTTGATGCAGCTACGGAAAAAGCATCTTGGGGGGGGGTTATTTTACTCCTTTTTGATATCAATAATGACCTACAACATACAGTCAAGCTAGGCTTAGGCTTCCAATCAGACACTCTAGGCACATGAGGGCATCTGTTACAGTTGCAAAAAAAAAACAAGGATGGTGGGGACCTGAAACAATTTACCAATAGAAGCGGTTAGAGGCATCACTAAGGACACCTTTAAAGAAATGTCTGGATAAATATATAACCACTGTACTGCTCATGAAATACTACCACTAAATAGTGGGAGAGTAGTTCAAATGGGCATCCAAGCCTTCTTTTACTCTTAAAACCATAGTATGAACATATACAAAGATGGAGAAAAGCAAATCCAGACTTCAGGAGCAACATAGGAGCACGATCTACTGCCAACAATAGATAGATACTTCACCACCAACTTCCAGGTAAACCTAACTAACCCTGCCTAATTCTGGAAGGTACTGTAGTATACAACCTCTTTAACCCACACTGAAGGCATCCCCACCCGTCTAATGGTGACTTCTCCTGCTATGTTAAACTTCATGTACTTAATTCTACTCCTCCTGTTTTTCACCCAATGACCTCCTTACTTCTCCGTGTCCAGTCTAAGTACAACTTCTTTAATATCTCTCATTCTGCTACCCTGGCAATGCTCCTCACTCTAAACATCTCCAAAGAAAGCAGTCTAGATAACCTTGCCTCTGTGTTCTTTAGCAAGACTACCTCAGCCACTGCTGTCCTCATTTCTCCCCTCTTCACTCTCTCTTTCCATTCATGCGTGTTGACACTTGCCTGGAAGCTAGCAAAGGTTTTCTCCATAAAGGTGGTGATATCTCTGTACCTGACATCCACCACCAGAATGATCTCCTCCCTGCTCTGCAAGAACATTTAGTCTATATCCAACTATCCTACTTAATTAAATCCTCTGCTGTTTTGTTCTGCTGGGGTTGAGGAAAGCCGTCGCTGCCGCCGACCAGAGCTGTGTGGCCGTTGCAGCTGAGGGAACTGTGTGGCCACTGCCACCAGCGGGAGTTGCCAGCCATTGCCGCAAAGGAACCATGTAGGAGCCTACAAAGGAACTGGCGGCCGTAACCACCGATCGGAGCTGTGTGGCTATTGTGGCTAAAGGAACAGGGCCGGACCAGAGGACTGTGCTGGAGGTGTCCCTGAGTGTCCCCAAGTCAGCCAATTAGGGACCCACAAACATAAAGGCACCAGATTTAAATCAGAGAACCAGCTATAAAAGTTGCTGGTCCCCAGACTACTACTGCTGTTCTGCTGGGGTTGAGGACGGCGGTTGCTATCGCTGACCAGAGCTGTGCAGCCGTTGCCACTGAGGGAACTGTGTGGCCATTGCCACTGACCGTAGCTGTTAGGCTGTTGCCGCTAAAGGAACCGTGCGGCCATAGCAACCAAAGGGAACTTGTGGCCATAGCTACTGACTGGAACTGTGCGGCTGTAGCCTTCAAAAGGAACTTTATGCTGTAGCCACCGACTGAGCTAGCGGGCCGTTGTCTAAAGGAACAGTGCAGCCAGAAAGACATTGAAGGAGGTCTGCTCCTGAGCAGGGCTCAGGAGACCACGGGCCTGACCAAGGACTACACCAGGGTGTCCCTGAGTCAGCCAATCAGGACCCACAAACAAAAAAGCACCAGATTTAAATCGGGGAACCAGCTATAAAAGCTGCTGGCCCCCAGACCACTATAGCCCCCCCCCACCTGCCCCACACCGCCTCCAAGTTAAATGGTTCCACTGGGCTCCTCCCAGTAGAGGCAACACCCACCAGGAGGAGCAGGGGGTGGAGTAAAGTAAGGGAAGTGGTAACTTGACAAACACTTGAACTGAAGCTTTATCTGCCTAAGAGGACAGTCAAAGGTCCCTGAGGGGGGCTGAGGACTCGTGTATTGTAGGGTTAAGGCATTTAAAGTCTTTTTTATGTACTGTTTATGGTAAAGCATTCATAGGAATTTGCATTGGGGCTGGAGCAGTTCAGGGGAAATTGTTTGAATTCTTTGAATTTGCATACTAAGCACTACATATGGGGGAGCAGGGACAAGAATTTGCATTGTTACTATAAAAGTGGGGGACATGAAGCGGGGATTTGATTGTAAGGGACTAAACTGCAGGTTGCTAGCAACAGGATAAGCTAGGAGAAGATAGAGTCCAAAGACAAGGAGTAACTGAACACAGGAAAATGGGAATTATCAATTGCTGCAGGGCCGGGGCTCATCACCAGGGTGATGCTCTGGAGGATGGGAGATTGCCTAATACGTCAGAACCTGGATGGGCTCTGGGGGCAGCTGGAGGCAGCCTGTGGGGAAATCTCGAGACTGAGGCACATGCTGGCAGGAGGCTATCCCGCAATACACCCACCACTGCTGGGCCCCACAGATACCAGGGTGGGGGTGGAAGGTATTGGGTAAGGAGGGGGGAGAGGTAATAAAGTGGGCAATGGCAGCATGGTTCGGGTTGACAGCATCCTGGTGCAAAACTGTTATGCGCCCCTGGCTTTAGAAATCCGACCCACTACAGATCGGGGGAATCTAAAGTAAGCGGGGGATGCAAAAGAAATCCAGACATCAAGGAAAAAGGAAAGGGTCAAAGAACATAAGAGTAAAAAGAAATTAGTAGTGCTAGAGACTCAGTGGTCAGAGGGGTGGACTCCAGATTGGAGGGGGACAGCGAAATGGAGGTGGCAGTCTGCCAGGTGCATCAGCCAAGAAGGATACGAACAGGACTAGTGAGCTGCTTGAAACAAAAGACAGGGGTCTGGGGGTCCTAATTCACCTAGGACTAGATGACTTAGCAAGGCAGTCTGTGGAAGAGACAAACAGGAGTCTAGAGCAGCTTGCAGACAGTCTTGAGGGTAGGACAGCATCTCTGGCATTCTTAGAGGTACTGCCTGTATGGAAGAAGGGGGGGGGGTAGAAGAGGCAAAATTAAGACAGGCCGAGATCACAGAACTAAACAACTGGATGAAGCTGTGGTGTCAGTCTAGAGGGTACCATTTTGTGGATAACTGGTGCGAATTCTGGGAAAGGAGGTTAATTCAAGTGGGATGGACTTCATTTAATGAGGGAAGGGGTTAGTGCACCAGTGCAAAAATTTGATGTTTACATAGACAGCCTAGGATGACTAGGAACATCAACCAGAAACTGGGGAGATTGCCATTGTAGCTTCAGGGAGGGACTGGTAGGTACTGGGAGGACACAAGGACTAGGGAAATGAAAAGATAACCACAAGGAGGGGACGGATAACACCTCAGGAGATGAGGGAGAAAGGGCACACATGGGGGTAATGAGTAGTTTCGGTGTATGGAGAGCCATGTGCACCAACGCCAGGAGCCTAGGGAATAAGATCCCTGACTTGGCCATGGTCATGGTGGAGGCAGACCTAGATATTGTGGGAATCACCAAGATGTGAGGCTACAATGGTCAGGAATCGGACATGATAATACCAGGGAGGCGCTATTCTGAAGGGACAGGGAGGGCAAAAAAAGGGGGGTTGCACTATATTGAGGGAACACATAAAGGCCACAGAAGTGCAGGGAAGATTTGGGGGGCTGCAGCTATATGGATATCATTGCAGACAGTAAAAGGGAAGTCATAAGAGCCAGGGTGGTATACAGGACCCCCGCGCAGGAAAGGATGGTGGATAGGGCAATGCTGGAGGAAATTCAGAGGATGGTAAACAGGGGGAGGTGCTGCTGATGGGGGACTTCAATATGCTGGATGTGGAGTGGTGCACTCCATCAGTTGCATCTACCAGGAGTAGAGACATGATTGACTCCCTGCAGGGGGCACTCATGAGGCAGCCTGTAAGTGAACCAACCAGGGAAGGGGCAATCCTAGACCTGATTTTTACAAATAGAGACGGGGGGGGGGGGTATCAGTGGGGGAGAATTTTGGCACAAGCAACCACGATACTATTTGGTTCACGGTGGAGACTGCTGCTGTTGGTCGCCAAACCAAGGTGAAGGTACATGATTTCAGGTGCGCAGACTTTAGGAGAATGGGCAACTGTCTTCAGGAAGCATAGAAACATAGAAGTTGACGGCAGATAAGGACCGCAAGGCCCATCCAGTCTGCCCATTTCTTTTTCTACCTTATAAATGTGCCTTCGGACTTTGCTCTGTCAGTGACCTATCTATTCATAGTCATTTGTATTGCTCCCTTATGCCTATCCCATGCCTGTTTGAAGCCCTGCACTGTATTCATAGCCACCACTTCTTGTGGTAAGCCATTCCATGCATCCACCACCCTTTCTGTGAAAAAGAATTTCCTCACATTCCCCTTAATCGGCCTCCCTCTAATCTCATGCTGTGTCCTCTTGTCCTGCTATTTTCTTATATTTAAACATGTTAGACTCTTTCACCTTGTTTATGCCCTTAAGGTGTTTGAATGCCTCGATCATATCACCTCTCTCCCTCCTTTGCTCAAGGGTATACATATTGAGCTCCTGTTAATCTGTCCTCATATGTCTTCTGATGCAGTCCCTGCACCATTTTGTTGCCCTTCTCTGGACTGCCTCAATTTGGTTAATGTCCTTGTGAAGGTGTGGCTCCAATACTGCACGCAGTACTCCAGATGGGGCCTAACCAGTGTCTTGTACAGAGGGATTATTACCTCCTCTTACGACTTGTGATACTCTACTAATACACCCTAACACCCCTAGCCTTACCTACTGCTTTAGAGGTCTGCTTGATGATTTTAGGTCATCAGTGATGATGATGCCCAAGTCTCTTTCTTCCTTTGTGACTGCTAGCAACTCCTCCCAGCCATAGGTGGCTTCAGGTTTCTCTTCCCTATGTGCATGATTTTGCACTTCTTTGCATTAAATCCCAGTTGCCACTCTTCTGACCATTCTGCTAGTTTATCCAGATCTCTTCTCATTCTGCCCACCCCATCTGGATCATCTACTCTGTTGCAGATCTTGGTGTCATCTGCAAACAGACAAGCCTTACCCTCTAGTCCATCTGCAAGGTCACTAATGAAGATGTTGAAGAGGACTGGCCCCAGGACTGATCCCTGAGGTACCCACTTGTGACTTGCATCTCTTCTGACTGTATACCATTTACCACCACTCTCTGTTTTCTGTCCACAACCAGTTTGCCACCCAGTTGACCAACTTCTGACCCACCGAGCCTACCCAGCTTATTTATCAATCTTCTATGTGGAACAGTGTCAAAAGCTTTGCTGAAGTCAAGGTAGGCGACATCAACTGCTCCCCTTGGTCCACCACTCTGGTTACCCAGTCAAAGAAATCTATGAGATTAGTTTGACAGGACCTTCCTTTGTAAACCCATGCTGTCTTGGATCCTGTGCCCTATGGATTCCAGGTGTTGCACTATCCTTTCCTTAAGGAATGCCTCCATAATCTTGCCCACTACTGAGGTAAGACTGACGGTCTGTAGTTCCCCGCCTCCTCCCTGCTACCACTCTTGTGGAGCGGGATCACATGAGCCCTTCTCCAGTCTTCTGGGACCTCTCCTGTGCTCAGAGACTCACTAAACAATTCTGCTAATGGCTCTGCTAGTTCCTCCTTTAGCTCCTTAAGGTTCCTGGGACGTATGCCATCAGGTCCCATTGCCTTATCCACCCTGAGCTTAGCAAGTCTTGTAGGACCCTTTCTTTTGTGAAGGAGTAGTGCTCACCTCCCTCCCACTGTGTCCATGATGCTGAGCTGTGGCCCTGTCCTACCTTCTCTTCAGTAAATACTGAGCAAAAGTATCTATTTAGGATAGATGCCTTTACAGGGTCCTCCTCTCACATGCTCCCTTTTCTCCATTAAGCTTAGCAATACCCCTCTGGACTTTCTCCTTTCACTAATGTATCTATAGAAAGTCTTGTCACCTTCTTTTACTGTTCGTGCTAGTGTTTCCTCAGTTTGGGACTTTGCCTGCCTTACTGCCTTACCTGCTTCCCTTAGGGCAGTTTGGTATGCCTCCCTATCTTCATCCCGCTGTGTTCCCTTATATTTCCTGAAGGCCAGCCTTTTGGCTCTGACCTTTTCTGCTACTGTATTTGAGAACCAAAGCACTGGCAAGGGTGGAGAAAAAGTGGGCAGCAATAAGGGGAGCCATATTAGATGCCACAAACCTTTGTATCAAACAGGTCAGTAAAAACAGGAAAAAAAGGAAGCCACCATGGCACAGCAGAGTAGTGGCGGAAAAGGTTACGGCACAGGGAACCGCGTTCAGGAGATACAAGCAGAGCCAGAAACAGGAAGATAGGGTTGTATACCAGAAAAAGCAGAAGGAAGCAGGGTCGGAGGTCAGGAAAGTAAAGGCAGGAACAGAAGAGAAAATAGCAAACTCTGTCAAGGAGGGGGATAAAACTTTTTCCGGTATGAGTGAGAGGAGAAAACCGGGGCGGATTTACATGCTAAAAAACAAAGGTAGAGGGTTGGTGGAGGATGACCAAGAGAAGGCGGACATATTAAACAGCTATTTCTCTTCTGTATTCATGGTAGAGGGGGAAGGGGAAGGAAGTTGGATCAAGGAAAAGGGGGTGTTAGCTGGGGGGTGGACACTAGTCCTTTCCAGGAACACAAAGTCCTACGAGAACTAGAAGAGCTGAAGGTGGACACGGCAATGGGCCCAGATGGGGTGTACCCCAGGGCATTGAAGAAGCTACGAAAAGTAATAGCAGAGCCTCTGGCTAGCCTCTTCAACAGGTCCCTAGAAATGGGGGAAGATTCCTGTTGACTGGAGGAGGGCGGATGTGGTTCCCCTCCACAAAGGGAGGGGATAAGGAGGAGGTAAGCAACTACAGACTGGTGAGCTTGATGTCGGTGGTGGAGAAGCTTATGGAAAAACTGCTAAAGAGAAGAATCACTAGCTATCTTGAAGCCAATGGCCTGCAGGACCATCAGCAACATGGGTTCATGGAGGGCAGGTCGTGTCAAACGAACTTGATAAGAGTTCTTTGGTTGTGTCATCAGGGTAGTGGATCAAGGGGGAATGGTGGACCCTGACTTTAGCAAAGCATTTGACACCGTGCCGCACAGGAGGCTGTTGCACAAAATGAGATGCCTAGGGCTGGATCTGGTAGTAGTGAGGTGGGTGGGAAACTGGCTTAGGAAAAGAAGGCAGAGAGTAGTTGTAAATGGAGTGCCCTCAAAGGAGGGCTTGGTCACTAGTGGGGCACCAGAGGGGTCGGTGCTGGGGACGTGCCTGTTTAACATCTTTATAGGGGACATAGCAGAGGAGCTGGAAGAGAAGGTATGTCTTTTCGCAGATGACACGAAGATCTGCAATACAGTGGATACCACAGAGGGGGTTGAAAAAATGTGCATGGACCAGTATAAACTGAGCAGTGGTCAAGGGAGTGGCAGCTGTCATTTAACACAAAAAAGGGCAAGATTATGCACGTAGGGAAAAAAAAAAACCAAGAGGCAGAGTACAGGATTGGGGGGGGGGGGGCATGTCCTAAAGGCAACTGAGCTAGAAAGGGACCTTGGCATAATCATTTCATGGGACCTCAAAGTGGCAAAGCAGTGTGAGAGGGCAGTGGCAAAGTCCAGTAGAATGCTGGGATGTACTGGTAGGGGGTTTACTAGCAGGAAGAGGGAGGTTATAATGCCACGGTACAAGCAATTGGTGAGGCCACACCTGGAATATGGGGTTCAGTTCTGGAGACCACACCATAGGAAGGATGTAGATAGGGTGGAGAGAGTCCAGAGAAGGGCAACAAAAATGGTGGGGTCTTAGTCAGTTGTCATATGAGGACAGACTGAGGGACCTTAACATGTAATCCCTGGAGCAAAGAAGGGACAAGATCTAGATCTTCTAATACCTCAGGGGTATAAACAGAGTACCTGTGAGTGACATTTTCCAGCTGAAGAGACACTCAAAAACTAGGGGTCATGAGATGCAGATAGAGGGGGGTAGGCTCAGAGGAAACATTAGAAATTTTTTTATTTCACGGAGAGGGTGGTGGACAGCTGGAACAGACTCCCAGAGAAGGATGTGGTGGGGTCAAGGTCAGTGGCAGGATTCAAAATGGCATGAGACAGGCACAAGGGTATTATCAGAAAGTCTAGCTTTCAGGTAGAGAGTTTGGGCAGACTGGGTGGGCCTAGTGGTCCTTTTCTGCCGACACATTCCATGTTTCTTTTCTCAGTTACTTCCAGCCTGGCTTCTGAAAAGATCACTCCAGTTATCTCTGTCCTCCAGCTTCCAGACTTCTTCCATAAATGGATGTACCAAGGCCTGCTGCTAAAGTCATCTTGAATACCCCCCTCCTAGAATTTAAGAGTGGTGGTCTTTGAGTAGATAGGATTGGTTAAATATTACTATCTGACTGCTTCCAAGCAGTAAACATAGCTGGCCCTACATCAACTCCCCTTCACATGGACAAGAGTTTGCCCCAAGACTCTATCCTTGGGTACATCTTATTCTTCCTTTTGAGTGTCAGTTTCTACTTAACATAGTCACGTGCATGTGGATGACACTGTACTCTTTACAAGCTGGTCCAATGTCCAGTTACTCAACACTCTAAAAGACTGCCTTGTTGTGCTGAATGCTCAAAATGACCTATGGTACAAAGTCTATACTGTCCAAACTTCTCATCCTTCCCTTCCCTAAAACCCTTCATGGTCCCTAATTGGATCAGGTGAACGCCTTCATGTGTCAGGGTCTGGCTTCAGCATCATCCTAATTTCTCCACACATACTGATGCCATCTCCCTGAAACACCTCCCAAAAGCTGGTACCCAGCACCAGAACAAGGCCTGCCTTCTTTCTGTCAGATGGGTAGATCAAATGCAGTGATCCTCCCCACCTTTAACTACGGTAATGTCAAGTACAGTGCTGCCTCCAAAACTTCTATGGCCAGACTGGACCACAGTTTCAATGCCATTTGCTGCATCACCCAGAACTCTTCCCCACCACTCCAATGCAACCTTTTTGCTGGTTTACTTTCTTGCTTGCTTGTACTACATCACCCACAGCTAGGACACCCAGCAGAGGAAATCTCAGCTGAGGGGTGATGCAGAATAGGTATGCAGATGTGACCATGATAAGCCCTTAGTTCATTCTTTGTTAAAAAGAAATGGCTGGTGGTGAACTGATATCATACAAATAACGACTCCTTTTGTCTAAAATATCTAGTGCTGCACAGTGATACAGCACAGGTGAGAAAACAGAGGTTTTTCCTCAAAATCAGTTACCCATGATAGCCCAGCTTAGATGTAACATTTTCATTTCAGTAGGACCCTTTTTCTACCCAGTTTTATAGTGGGGGAAAAAAGAAACACAAAGAAGTCACAGACTTGCTCAGAGTCATATAGTGGGCAAACAGCTCCGCTGGGATATGAAAGAACAGTTACTTACCATAACAGTAGACCTTCGAGAGAATCTCCCCCATTTAGCCACATCATGAAAATGTAAGCCGTCAACATCAGGACCACTCAGAAATATTTGCTAGCTGGGGCCACACACATCCATGTGCATCATCACTGCCTATATATCGTGGGTGACCCCATCATGCCTCAGTTCTCTGCTGGAGACAAGCTCAGAGGATCGCTGGACTGGCAGACACCAAAGCAACCAGGATCCAAAAACAGGTACACAGGAGAAGATATAGAAACCTGTGTAATATAATACTTAAATCAGGCATAAGAGGAGAACCAGTGTGTGAGCACAGGCAGGATAACTACCCGCCACCTGAAAAAGGGGAAAGGAGGGAGGCCGCTCTGTGGTTCAGTGGAGCAGATTCTCTTCAACATCTACTGCTATGTTAAGTAATAATTCTCTAATCTTTGAGGATATTTCCATCTGTTGTGCCACATCAATTGAGGAATGAAGGATCCAGATACCCTGAGTAAGGAGTCCTTGCAAGACAGTAAAGCCAAATCTGGCACATCTACAAGAGATGATGTCCAGACTGTAATGCTTAGTGAATGTATGAACAGTACACCAAGAGGCAGCAGAACAGATGTCAGCAGTGGATGCACTGTAGAAACAAGCCATGGAAGTAGCCACTCCATTGGTGGAGTGAGCATGTACAGGACCAGGAATCTGCTTACCACACTTCCGGTAACAGAAAGTAATGCAGCATGCCAACCATTTGGAAAGGCCCTGCTTCAAGATGGGGTATCCCACCATTCTGGGAGTGAAGGTCACACACTGATGAGAGGATTTTCTACAATCTTTAGTATGATCAAGGTACCAACACAACAGCCAAGGAATGTGAAGCGTGTGCAGACAATGGTCCCCACTATCTATGGGAGTCAAAAATACATCATGAGAGCAGCCCCAAAGGAAAGGATTCTGGTTTGACTTTATATAATATCTCAACTTCTAATACGTTTGAGGCGCTAGCAAACTATGAAGACTGATTGAAGGACTCAGTGATATCACATACTGATATCGATAGCGTAAAACTAGCTTTAATTTCCTGGAATATCTCAGGGTTGACTAACCATTTTGCAGATAAGGAATGGATTGATTTTATATCCAAATTCAGTATTTATTTATTTGTACAATTGGATTTGCAACCTTTGAGCCAGAGGCTCGTTTACAAAGGTACCTTGTCACAGAGAGGACAACAGTGTTACAAAATTACAGTAGGTGGAACATAGAGATTTACACAGATTTTACACAGTATTATACAGACATTGTTACATATATTTTGTACATTTCATAAAAAACAAAACAAAAAAAACAACAAGTTACATAAATACTGACATCTGGCAGGGAATGAGAGAAAACCGGGGTGGAGGGAGGCAGTCCGGAGGACTTTGTCGGATGCGCTTTGTGATGTGCAAGCAGCCTGTTAGTGACAGGAACAGCAGTGGGTTTTGAACAGGTGTTTCCGAAGAGCAGTTTTGAAGGAGGCAATTTTGGGAATCTTAGTGATGGTTACAGGGAGAGTGCTAAACCAGGAAGGGGCCCTGTAGCAAAAGGATCTCTGGGCCAGGGAGGTCCTAATCTGTTTACAAGAGATATGACATTCACAGGAATCTGAGATATCACTTAACAGATATTTACTTTTTCACGTTCCAGGACTAAAAACAGCACATAAGAGAAGACAGGCTGGTGGATTGGGAATTTGGGTTAAGATTGAAAAAGACACCAAAGTTGATTCGTTATTCTCTAGTAACAATGCTATTATTCTCTTTCTGCAAATGAAAGGGAAAAAATTCTGTTTTGCCAATGCATATATTCCTCCATCCAATTCTAAATTATATAATTCAACTATATGGGAACAGCTTGATGATTTTATACACAAAAGCTGGGCTGTCACTTCCTGTGAAGAATTACTCTTATGCGGCGATTTTAACGCAAGAATAGGCTTTTAGGACAGCTATGTGGACAATGACTTTCACAACTGGTGCCATCTTAAAGCCCACAATTTCCCCAGATGCTCACAAGATAGTAAAGTAAACACAATGGGATACAAATTAATGGAGATCTTAGATATATATAATTTGACCCCTATAAATGGCAGGTTACAGGGGGACAAGCTTGGTAATCAAACACATTATTCAGTTAGAGGGCTGTCAATAATAGACTACATTTTTTGGAATGGTGATATGACGTTATGGGATACATTCATGATTCCCCTAAAAGTTTAAAGTGATCATCTGCCTTTGGTGTTAAAATCTACAAATATAGTAAAACAGAAATTTGCCTCATCTCTATCACAATATGTAGAGATTAGAAATCGGAATATCAGATGGCATGTGACAGCAGTTAGTCCAATTAGGGAAGTGCTATCAAAGCTTATTCTGCCAGTCCTTGAGGATAACTGAGACCACTTCAATGTAAATCAATGTGTTATTTCCTGCATTGAGGAAATGAGATCTTACCTAATATACAAAAATAACAACAATAATAATGGCTTGAACATATTTAGTTCCACTTGGTTTGATGCAGATTGCTGTAGGGCTAAAAAGAATCTTAAACACATAGTGAGACAGGTTAAAACTCAGGATTCTGGTGTTACACATAAAGATTTGAACAAAGTTAGAGAAGAGTATAAACGATTTCTCAAAAACAAGCAGAAGGAATTTCAAATGAAACAATGGAACCATACACTTAGGATAATAAATAGTCAGGATACTCAATCCTATTGGTTACTTGTTGCAAAGGGCACAAATAATTTAAAATACTAGATTGATACTTACATAGCTTTGGAGATATGGGTACATTTTTATTATTCCAAATGTTCTAGTAGGGACTACAATGCCCCCTCGAATGTTAATCTGGAAGTTAATATGGCACAATTTGGATTATTCACAATTTTTGAAACCTATACTGTAATTGCTTCTCTCAAACCCAGAAAGGTACCTGGACCAGATCTTTTTCAGTCTGAAGTATACTTAACCTTACCCTCCCTATGGACAAATTTATTAACAATTTTTTTCAATCAATGTGGTCAAAGGCTCGAATTTCCATTTTCCTGGAATAGTGCTATAATTATCTCTGCATATAAAAAGGGGGATAAATCTAACCCAGCCATATATAGGCATATTTCTTTACTTGATAATTTTGGAATTTATTTTTGCTAAATTAATTTTGGAGAGATTTAGGAAACAACAGAGTTCGGTAGGTGGCCTTTTAGAAGCCCAGTCAGGTTTCAGAGCAGGTTATTGTACTACAGATAATTGTTTTATTGTTAGACATTGATATGAAAAGTATGTAGTTCTACGCAGACAAAAGGTTTATGCAGCCTTTACTGATTTTAGTACAGCGTTTGATACCATTTCCAGGAAACGAACTATGGCACCTGATGAAGGACAAAGGTTGCTCACATGAGATTATAGCTATTATCAGGGAACTCTATACTAATACGTGGGCCCAGGTCAAACTAGGTTCTTCTGGTCAGCTTTCCTCTATTTTTCCAACCAACATGGGGGTTAGGCAAGGTTGTATTCTTGTGCCAATTCTTTTCTGTATCTACTCTTGACAAACTTTTGGAAGAGCTGAACATTCTTAGTCAGACTCTCCCAACATATTAGGTAACCACTGTGCTGTGTTGGCTTTTGCCGACAACTTGGTATTATTATCTTTAACTTAGTCTGGGTTACAATGTAAATTGACTATACTGGATGATTATACTAAGAGATACAACCTGAGGATTAATGATCAAAACAGCCAGGTTGGGACTTTTGGGACCAATTCTATGAGAAAGTCATGGTGGCTAGGGGCTAATAAAATCAAACCTACTAATCAATATCTTGGTTTAACATTAACTAATGATGGTAAATAGTTTAAACATGCTAATTCATTATTAACAAAGCTTAAACAGACTGCTACATCGTTGTGTATTTTCAATAAGAAATACGGAGGCAATTTTATTAAACCTCTATTAATAGCAGCTACAACAAAGTATAATGCTCAAACACTGTTTAATGGAGAAATCTGGTATTCTCATCTTGTAGATAAATTTGAGATCCCATTAAACAAATTATTAAGAACTTGTTTAGGATTAAGAAAACCTGTCCCAGCCTCTCTGATTCATGCAGGGCTAGGTATTTCCTGTATTAGAGCCTTTTTTATGGCCAGGATGGTAAATTATGGGATCAAGGTTTCTCAACATAAACACACTAGGTTTACCTATCTCTGCTTAAAGGAAAAATATTCGTGGATCAATCTGGGTAATCTAAACTCAGAATGGCTCTATTTAATTTTTCATATACTATCTGAAACTGGCCTGGAATATTTAAGAAATTATAGAGAAATAGGTGTGTCAATAAGCTTAAAATATCAAATATTTGTCACCAATAGAATTGTGGAATATTTCAAAGTTAAACATCTGGAAAATAATCTTTGGCTGAAGCTTTCACCATGGACACAGTTGAAAGACAATAGGCATAATTTAGATGTTTTAGTTGATCAGAATCAAAAAATTCAATACACTAAGTATAAGTTGGAGTTATTTCAGAGTAATTTATTAGATGCAATATATAGAAGACTCTTCCGGTCAGGCTAGGTTGTGTTCCTGTACTACTTTCTCCTATCTAGAAAATTTAAAGCATGTTATGTTTGAGTGCCCCTGGTACAAGTTTCCTAGGTGGAAATGGATAACATCACTTTGTAACACGATTCAAACTTCTAACCGAGATCTTCTTTTGAAAATTTTTTTCACCACTAATGATGATATAATAGTTAGGACAGTAGGCCAATATCTAGTGTGTATCTCAAGAATCATCTTAAACGTAAAGGTGTAAAAGGACAATGATTAAGAAACTTCAAAAATTATGTTGTGTCTGCAAGACTCTAAGATGTTGTTTGTGCAAATTACTATCTTTCTAAAGAAAGAGCTTTGGTTTATATGTGCAATAACTTTGCTTACTTGTATTTAACATGTACTATGCTGTATTTTAAATATTTGTACTTATATATATTTTCTACAGTTTTTTACACTGAAAAGGTCTAATGACCAATCAATAAACTAAACTTAACTGAACTGAGAGTCAAAAAGTAAACAGGAAGGTCAATAGTCTGATTTAGTGTTCACTCAGAAATGATCTTCAGACCCCTTGAAGCATAAATTGCCATATTTTCTCTCTATCATACAGATTGTACTGCTACAAATTGTTTTCTCAACATTAGTTTTCCCCTTTAATATCATTGTATAATACTTGAGGCATCATGTTTTTTCCTTCTCCTATTAAGAATGTATGTAAGTGTATATTAGAGAATGTAGCGTATTTGTATGTATAATCACAATAATTACAATAAAAAGATTAACTGTAAAAAAGAAATAACCTTCAGCAGAAAACAAGGACTGGTGCACAAGGTAACCCAATCCTTGTGGAAAACAAGACAAGGAGGCTCCGCAACCTTAGCCTGCAAATCAGAAATACGTCCATCAGAGATCATAGCCACAACGAACAATCAGGGCTCGAAATTTCCCTTTATTTAGTGTTCTGTGCATAACAAAAAACATGCAAGGAACACCAAAATCAGCCTGCCGGTAACCAGTCTGGTATACCAATTTTTGTAAAGTAGTTTGACTGCTGCAAATGCTATTTTGTGGTTCCGTAGATGAAAATCTGCATTTTCTTAACATTTGCAGGGAGTTTACCGAATGACGGCAAGACCACAGCCCCCAGCATGCTCAACTCTTCTACACTTTCTCCAACCAGTGATGTTCTTGGTCACATTTATCAGCTGGAAGTTCTGCGATTGGGCCAGCCACTTGGGGAATTCCCAGTTTACTGAAGATGCCCAGCAGTCGGATTCTTCGTGTGCAATTTAATTTTTTGCATGAAGTAGAACGTTGCAGTGAGTTTAAGCGAGTGGAGTGGTGACAGAAAAAAAAAGTTGCTCCTGTGCAAATGATGGCTGTTTCCAGAGTGCGTGAGGAGGATCAGAGCAGCTGGTGCAGACTCAGGTACTCACGGGAGTGTGGGATTAAAAACCAGCCACATGGGGCAGGTTGGAAATTATGTTAATTATCCCTGTCCGTCCTTGTTCCCCCTGGGTTCATAACCCAAACTTGGTTAAAGTCAAGGTGGTGGTGCCAGAACGTTTTGTAAGTGGGCTGGGCTCACTAGCTGAAAACTGAGTCAGCCATGTAACAGGAGACAAGAGCTTTCTTGAATCTGGGTCACGCATGTGGGACGAAGTTGGGCACTCATCCTTGAGGAAAGTACATTCTCGTGTTTGATGCCTTTGACAGGGAGCAGGGCAGGATCTGGCAGTTTAGCACCAGTAACACAGGGTACAGGGGCTCCCAGGAAGCTGGACTGGGTAAGGATCTTGGCACATGCAGATTGCACAGAAAAAGTCTAACAAATAGTTAGATATAAAACAAGGCCTTTGAAGATGCAAATATTACACCCCATAAAAATATACACCATGACATCACCCACTCAGACTCTATGAGTGGACAATGTCATGCTGTATTTTTGTTAAGTGTAATATTTTCACCTTAAATAAAAAACATTTGTTTTATATGTAACTGTTTGTTACACTTTTTTGTGCAGTCTGCATGTGCCATGATCCTTGCCCAGTCCAGCTTCCTCGGAGCCCCTCCTTTTACCGTGTTACTGGTGCTAACGTCCAGATCCTGACCTGCTCTCTGTCAAAGGCATCAAACCTTTTCTCCACAAGAAAAGAGAATGTTCCTGCTGCAGCTGACTCCTACAGTCAATCAACCTGGGATACTTTTCCTGAATCATCGTTTTAGTAGCAGTATACAAAAAAAGGGGGTTGTATACCAGTTTTCAAGACTGAATACTAAATATTGGGAAACAGTATTACGTGTGGAATATCACTTTTTAAAACAAATTTCTAGCCCTGACAATGCATTCAAAGAGAAGAAGTGCAGTTCACAAGTAGCAGTAAGCATGAAGGAAGGGGCAGGAAGGGTCTCCAAAACCAAATTAAGGTCCCATACTGGAACCAGATCATAGACTGGAGGTAGAGAAGTAGAACAACTTATGAGGAACCTTTCAGAAATGGTAAGCAGGGCCACCATTCTGCTGTTGGTGAGGGCATGAAAACACAACAGCATAGCTAAGTGAGCCTTTATTGAGGAATACCCGAGGTTAGTGTCCGTAAGGGGAAAGAGGTAGTCCATAACTTGACTGGCTGGCACATAAAGGGGTCCAGCTGATGGGCAGTACACCAAACCATAAAACACCTCAATTTTTGCAAGTAGGTGTATCTAGTAGACAGCTTATGAGCTGCCAGCATAACAGATGCAACTGCCTGGGAATCCGCAGAGCAGGAGAGTTCTAAATCCTCAAGAGTCATGTGGAGGAGCAGGGATTAAAGATCCAGACGCACCAGACAGCCCTACTCCTGGGACAAAGTCCTGCTCATAGATGGAGTGGGACAGGGGTCAGCTGTAAATTGCTGAAGCAGAGTGGACCAGATCTGTCTGGGAAAGTACAGGACCACCAGAATTAGTGTGGCTGACTCGACCCACACTTTGACCAGAACCCTCGGTGTCAGACAGAACAGTGGAAATGCATACATGAGCCTACTTTTACAAGAGGCAGAACATGCATGTCTCCAAAAAAACCCAGGCCCAGGAGCAAGTAGAAAAGTGGCAGCTTTGCATAGTAAAGAGACACAAACAGGTCAATTTCCAGGTGACCTCATTTTGCAAAGAGGTTGCCCATAATGGAGTCCAACAACTCCCATTTGTGGCACAGCACCTGGGACCGGCTGAGATTATTCACTGGGGCATTGAGGGCACCATGCAGAAAGACAGCTGAAAATAAAATGTCACATTCCATGGCCAAGTGCCAGATTTTCATTGCCTGTTTGCAAAAAGGATATGAGTGGACTCCACCTTGGCGGCTGATGTAGTACATCACTGAAATACTGGTGACCCTGCAGATGAGTAGCGAATGCCTGTAGGCCACAAGCAGGACAGCTGTCATGTCCAGAAGCTGCTATTTGGAACCATATCTAAGGGGGACCACTGACCCTGAGTCCTGAAGGGGCCCAGGTGGACACCCACACTGAACCCGAGGCAGCTGTTATCATTATTAGAAGAGGAGATGAACAGAGAAAGGATTTCTCTTCCAGGTTGGAGTGGTTCAACCATCAGAGCAGGGAGTGGCAAAGTGAAGGAGTCACTTGTATGAAACACTCCAGTTCATCTAAATGCTGAGACCAATGGGCGGTGAGAAACCATTAGGGAATCATCATTTGCAGATGCGCCTGTGGCACAGTGAGAACAGCAGCAGCCATGAAGCCTATTAATCTTAGGAGACATTTGGCAGAAACATAGTCACTGGAAGTGACCAGCTGAGCCTGGGTAACCAACACTGGAGCACAGTCTGAGGGCAAAAAAAGTATGATCCAGTCCTGTGTTCAGAACTGTCCCTATGTATTGGTGACACTGGCATGAAGCAAGTACTGACTCTGGCTTGTTCACCAGAATGCCCGACTGCTCGAACAGCTGTCTGGTTTGGAACAGTGTGTAGAATATTGCCTCCTTTGACAGGGTCTTTAAAAGATAATGGTCAAGATAATGGAAAACACAAATGTCTTTCCTACTGAGGGTGGCTGCAACCACTGCAAAGTATTTGGCAAAGACACGTGGAGCAGAAGACAAGCCAAAGGGCAACACCTGAAATGAACAGTGAGAGCCCTGAAGCATAAACCTCAGGTACTTTCCGTGGGACTTGTGGATCTTGATATGGTGGTAAGTGTCCTTCAAATTCAGTGCACACAGCCGATCACTTTGCAGCAGTAAGGGAAGCAAGGACTGTAGCGAGACCATGAAAACCATTTTGTATTCTATAAACAGGATGAGGCCCCGAAGGTTCAGGATGGGACGTTCGTCCACTGTCCACTTCAGTACAAGAAAGTACCGAGAACAGTGGACTGATTCAGTTCTGCAGTTAGGATGATCTCTATGGCCCTCTTGCAGAGGAGGGACTGAACCTCCTCAAGCAGGGTAAAAAGGTGTCCCTGAGGGTAACAGTTTGCCATGGGAGGATTTACGGGCGGGACAGAGAGGAGTTCTGGGGCATGTCCTCGCTTAATCATCTCCAGCACACAAAGCATCCACTGTGATCTTCCTCCACTTTGGAAAGAAAGGAAGGGGAGAAGCGAACTCCCACAAAGATGCTTTTATATGTACGAGTGGAGGGAAGCAGAAGAAAGTCAGAAGGCTGTAGGTGTAGTTGGCACCGCCAAGACTCGCACCTCTCATGACCATGGCATGGGCACCAGAAGGTAAAGGGATCTGCAGTGAGGCCACGGCCTGATGGGAGCCATAGCTGGGTCCCCTGGAAAAATCTCTATCAGGATGGACACAGGGCTTATAAAAGGAGCCCTGGTCACAACCTTGAGGTTTTGAATTAAGGATTAAGGATACGAAGAGACCTCAAGGTAATATCAGACATGTGATAGTCCCTCAGAACAGACTCAACATGGAACCAAAAAGCTGCTTACCTCTACAGGGAGCATTAAAGGAGAACTACGGGCAAAATTAATGGAGGCATCGCTGCATAGATTGTGGCTCTAGTATCTTGATGCCTCCTGCTGTCACAATATAGATTTAGCGGTTTAAATACCTTATTGCTCATACAGTTTGAATATTTCTGTGGTGCAGCCGGCACTATGTAACAGAGGGTATGGACTGCCAGAGATCGCACTGCAAACACTGCGATATGTTGACGCGGCATTGCCCCTTCCTGTATTGTGCCCATATGTACAGAGATTTAATAATCTCGGTATCTCCCATGCCCAGCGCTATTTTTACAGAATGTGTGCAGTGGGCATGGGAGATATGGAGCTGTTTAAATCTCTGTATGTATGGGCACAATATCACACGGGACAAAGTCGTATCACCATATCGCAGCATTTGTAGCATGATCTCTGGTGGATCATACCCTTCATTACAAAATGCTAGCTGCACCACAGGGATTATCAAACTTTACAAGCAATAAACATAGAAAAATAGAAGTTGACAGCAGATAAGGACCGCAAGGCCCATCCAGTCTGCCCATTTCTTTTTCTACCTTATAAATGTGCCATTGGCCTTTGCTCTGTCAATGGCCTATCTATTCATACTCATCTGTATTGCTCCCTTATGCCTATCCCATGCCTGTTTGAAGCCCTGCACTGTATTCATAACCACCACTTCCTGAGGTAGGCCGTTCCATGCATCCACCACCCTTTCTGTGAAAAGAACTTCCTCACATTACCCCTTAATTGGCCTCCCTCTAATCTCATGCTGTGTCCACTTGTACTGCTATTTTTCTTATATTGAAACATGTTGGTCTCTTTCACCTCGTTAATGCCCGGAAGGTGTTTGAATGTTCCGAACATATCATCTCTCTCCCTCCTTTGCTCTAGGGTACACATATTGAACTCTGTTAATCTGTCCTCATATGTTTTCTGATGCAGTCCCTGCACCATTGTGGTTGCCCTTCTCTGGGACTGCCTCAATTTGGTTAATGTCCTTGTGAAGGTGTGGTCTCCAGTACTGCATGCAGTACTCCAGATGGGGCCTAACCAGTGTCTTGTAAAGAGGGATTATTACCTCCCTCTTCCGACTTGTGATACCCATACTAATGCACCCCAACATTCCCGTAGCCTTACCTACTGATTTAGTGGTCTGCTTAAATTATTTCAGGTCATTGGTGGTGATGGTGCCCAAGTCTCTTACTTCCCTTGTGACTGCCAGTAACTCCCCCTCCCAGCCTATAGGTGGCTTCAAGGTTTCTCTTCCCTATGTGCATGATCTTGCACTTCTTTGCATTAAACCCCAGTTGCCACTCTTCTGACCATTTTGCTAGTTTATCCAGATCTCTTCTCATTCTGCCCACCCCATCTGGATCATCTACTCTGTTGCAGATCTTGGTGTCATCTGCAAACAGACAAACCTTACCCTCCAGTCCATCTGCAATGTCACTGATGAAGATATTGAAGAGGACTGGCCCCAGGACTGATCCCTGAGGTACCCTACTTGTGACTTGCATCTTTTCTGACGGTATACCATTTACCACCACTCTCTGTTTTCTGCCAGTCAACCCGTTTGGCACCCAGTTGACCAACTTCTGACCCACCCTGAACCTACCCAGCTTACTAATCAATCTTCTATGTGGAACAGTATCAAAAGCTTTGCTGAAGTCAAGGTAGGCGACATCAACTGCTCCCCCTTGGTCCACCAGTCTGGTTACCCAGTCAAAGAAATCTATGAGATTAGTTTGACAGGACCTTCCTTTTGTAAACCCATGCTGTCTTGGATCCTGTGCTCCCATGTATTCCAGGTGTTGCACAATCCTTTCCTTAAGGAGTGCCTCCATAATCTTGCCCACTACTGAGGTAAGACTGACTGGTCTGTAGTTCCCTGCTACCACTCTTGTGGAGCGGGCTCACGTGAGCCCTTCTTCAGTCTTCTGGAACCTCTCCTGTGCTCAGAGACTCACTAAACAGTTCTGATAATGGCTGTGCTAGTTTCACCCTTAGCTCCTTTAGTACCCTGGGATGTATGCCATCAGGTCCCATTGCCTTGTCCACCCTGAGCTTATCGAGCTCTTGTAGGACCCTTTCTTTTGTGAAGGGACTAGTGCACACCTCCCTCCCCTCTGTATCCATGGTGCTGAGCTGTGGGCCCTGCCCTACTTTCTCTTCAGTAAATACTGAGCAGAAGTATCTGTTTAGGACAGATGCTTTTACGTGGTCCTCCTCCTCACCCGCCCTCTTATCTCCTTTGATTTTAGCAATACCCCCTCTGAACTTCTCCTTTCACTAATACATCTATAGAAAGTTTTGTCACCTTCTTTTACTGTTTGCGCTAGTGTTTACTTGGTTTGGGCCTTTGTCTGCCTTACTGCCTTTCCTGCTTCCCTTAGGGAAGTTTGGTATGCCTCCCTATCTTCATCCCACTGCATTGCCTTATGGTTTCTGAAGGCCAGCCTTTTGGCTCTGACCTTTTCTGCTACTGTTTCTGAGAACCAAAATGGTTTCCTTCTTCTTTTGCACTTCCTTTTCTCTCTAACACAAAGGGATGTTGCTTCAGGTATTGCATCCTTAATGCTTGACCACTCTGCCTGTACCCCTTCACCTGTATTTCTTTTTGCCAGGGCTAGCTTAACTCTGTTGGCCATATTATCAAAGTCAGCTCCTCTGAAGTCCCATATTTATGACATGGAATGGGATGATTTAGTTCTAGTGGCCAAATTGAACCATACCATGTGATGGTCACTGGCCCCCAGGTGACCTTCTACCTGGAGATCTGTGATCCTTTCCCTATTAGTCAGTACTAGATGTAGGACAGCCCTGTCTCTTGTGGGTTGTTGTACCAGTTGTTTGAGGCCCTCTTCCTGCAAGGAATCCACCATGTGTCTAGTTCTGGCAGATGTTCCTGCTGGTATTGACCAATCTATATCTGGCATGTTGAAGTCTCCCATTATCAGAACTTCCCCTTTATGTTTTTTTTATTTTTTTTTATTTATTTAAGAATCAGTTTACAACCTTTGAGCTAGAGGCTCGTTTACAAAGGTACTTCGTCACATAAAGACATACATTGCGTTTCAGTTACATAGCACAGATTTGCCAAAATCAGTAGGCATTCACCAGAGGTGCCACGTCACATTGTGGTCAGACAGATACAATTGGGTACAGGGTACATGTAATCGATAGCAGGTATTAAACAAGTTGGTATCAAGTGAGCAATTTTGGTAGATAAACATTGAAACAGCTGGCACTGGCCAGGTTAAACCTAGGCAAGGTGGACATGGAAGTGGTGTAGGGATGGTTAGGTGGAGAGCTGCCCGGGGGCATTGTCAGAGAGAAAATAAAGAGGTGGAGGCTATGTTCAGAGACAGGAGCAGTTACAGTGCTGAAGATGTGGTCCGGCGCGGTTTTGAAATGTGGAGATGGTGATGGCATTGGTGATGGTGGCAGGGAGAGAGTTAAACCAGGTTGGGGCTCTATAGCTGAAGGACCTCTGGCCACGGCTGGTTCTTGTTCTGGGACCTTTAGAGTGGTCTGTAGGAAGACCGTGTTGCAATGGTGGGAGGGCTCTGGTGGATGGATGCTGTTACCCCAGGGGAGAGCCCAAGTAGGGTTTTTGGTGAGGAGACAGGTCTGGTATCGGAGCCGCTCATCCAGGGTAAGCAGGTTAGCATCGACATATAGCTGACAGGTGTGTGAGTCTGGGGCACCAGTAATTAATCTGCACGCTTATTCAGGGTTAGGTGAATTTTGTTTAGTGCAGTGGTGTCGGCAGCACTGTATACTGGTAGACCATAGTCTACAAGGGACAGAACGGACGATGTAACCGCAGTCGAGAGCATTTGGGGAAGGCAGCTTTATGGCGAATAGGATGCCAAGTCGTGTTGGTGGCGGATGTTAGGTGTCGATGTGGGTGGAAATGTGAGGGCTGGAATCGAAGGTAACCCTAAGGTATTTGTAGGAGCAGACTTGTTCCAGTGGTTGGTTGGTGCTTGAAGGATATAGAGTGGGTGGTTGCTAGCTTTGTTTTGGGGTGTGAAAAGAGCATACTTTTGGTTTTCTTAAGATTGATGATGAGTCTGGCTCCTTAAACCAAGCCTCGCACTGTTGAAAGACTGCTGTAGGGAGTCCTGTAGGAGATGGGATTATGGTGGGTGGCAAACAGACAGCTGCCTGCATACAGCAGGATTTTGCCAGAGCATGCACTGGGCAGGGGTGTTCAGATACAGTGAGAAGAGAAGGGGGCCCAGGATGGAGCCTTGGGGACCCCAGAGAGAATGGACGGTATCGGAGAGTGTGCTATTAACTTTGACACATGGATCTGAGTGTCAAGATAGCTAGCACACCATGCCAGGGGCCAGCCGAGAGACCAGTGAGGCAGAGTGCGCCAGCAGCAGTGGATGGAGACAGTGTCGAAAGCCTTTGAGAGGTCAATGAACACTGCACCAGCTAGGAGCTGGTATCAAGGAGGAGTGTAGTAGTTGGAGAATTCAATAAGGGCAGTGCTGGTACTGTGACCCGACTGAAGCTATGTTGCTCTGGGCATAAGATGTTATGCTTAGCCAGATAATCAGTGATTTGAATGGCCACCACTTTCTCCAGGGCTTTAGAGAGGGATGGATTGGCGGTAGTTGTTGTGACACCTGTCGCTTCCTTTATGAATAGGTGTGATAATGGCTGTTTTCCAAGCTGTGGGGAATTGTCCCAGGCAGAATGACTGGTTAATTAGGCTTGTGAGAGGTGCAAGGACTCTCATCTAGCACCAGCCTGAGGATGCTGGGGTCCAGTGAGTCACTGCCGGGATTGTTGCCATTGAGAGCTTTGTTAGGATGGGTCTGGCTTCCGGTGGAAATCTTTCGAGGAGGAAGCTGGGGTGCTGGAGGACAGGGGAGTTTGGCTGGGGAGGGTCAAAGAAATTACTAGGAGGACTGAGCTAAGGTCAGTGAAAGTGGTGTTGAACCAGTTAGCTATGGTGGCAGGCTCGTGGAGGCTTGTGCATTTCTAGTGAGCTGGGATGGGGGGGGAGCAAGCTTTTACCATTGAGTTGCTTAATGTTATCCCAGAAGGTCCGGCAGAGCCCCAGGAGGAGGTAAGAGGAGGCCTGGTAATGGTCTGCCTTGGCTTTCCTGATGGCCCATGAGGATTTATTTCGGGCTGCATTGTATGCTTGCCTATCAGACAGACGACCTGTTTCAGTGGCAAGGTGCCAGAGGTTATCCCGGTTTCTAAGTAATTGTAGGAGGGCCGGGCTAACCCAGGGTGCGTTCTGTTTTTTGGACCGGGTTTTGGTTAAGGGTGCAAAGAGATCACAGGCCATGTTGAAGTTGTGAGCTGTCATGTTTTGTATATTTTCTAACAGCAATGTGTCTGTGTCCTCCCCCTGGTCTGGGGGCCTGTAGACAAGCCCAGTTCGTGTGGCTGTCCCATTTCCTGTTTCCAGGGTGACCCATAGTTCTTCTGGCTCCTTATGTGTATTCTAGATTTCTGTAGCTTTGATATCTTCATTGACATACATGGCCACTCCATCCCTCCTTTTTGCACCTCGGTCTCTTCTGAACAGTACATAGCCAGGTACTGAAGTCTCCCAAGTGTGGTTACTGGTAAACCACATCTCACTAATTGCTACTATGTAATAAAGTATTTAAACCACTAAATGTATAGTGTAACGGCAGGGGTGCTCGGGGTACTAGAGCCATGATCTATGCAGAGTTGGTTCCATTAATTCTGCCTGTAGTGCTCCTTTAAGGACTGACTGCTGCACATCGGTGGCAAAGCCACGCACCCAAAGCTATGAATGCCAGAAACAGCTGCACGAGCAGTAGCGGCATCAAATGCTGACCTTAAGAGGTGCTTACAAACCTCTAAACCATAGGAAACAGTCTGTTGGACTTCAGTTTTATCTAGTCCATCAGGCAGCTTGTCTGCCATAGTAGCCATAGATTTCCACAGGCCATACTGATATTAAATCATTTAAGCCTGGTAGTTGGCAATGCTGAGGCCAAGGAACACCAAAGTATAAGTCCTCATGCCCACCACATCCACTTGCTTGATTTCTTATCAGAAGGAAGACAGCTTGTGTGTTTAGGAGCTTTAGATCAGTCATATGCAGCAATAATAACCGAATCTGTCTCAGAGTTTGTGGAATAATGGGGCTTATCTGAGGGGGCACGATATTGCTTATCCATTTTACGAGGCACAGCACGGCAAAGCACAGAACCTATGCCTGGCAGCCATAGTGACATCTTCCAAAGCCAAATGGATATGAGGAACAATAACCATAGGCAGAGCAGAAACCTCTAAAAATTCATAAAGGGTGATTGTGGAAAACTCTTCTTCCTCAGCAGTGAAACCCAACTTGACCTGTACCTGCCACAGGAATGCCTGAAAAGAGGATCAACAGGCGGGGACCTAGGTGTATTACATACACTGTCCTCTCTACATGAAGATAAAGTGGACCTAGAATCCACCACATCAGGTGTGTGTGTGTGTGTGTGTGTGTGTATGTGTGTTGTGGGGGGGTAACACCTCTTCTTTCATCAGGTCTAGATTAAATACCAGTACTTCCTCTGACCTTGTAGATAGCAATAAGCAGTGGGTCGATGGCAGGAGGCTGCACTGGAGGTATCACTGATGGTGCAGGCATCAACAGAAAAAGCTCCTGGCAAGGCACAGTAACCTGCATATGGAACCCTGGCAGCATTGACAAGGTCAGTGGTTGTGGTGGACATGGTAACGTTGTTAGCGTGGACGGTGTGCGTACCCCTTTTAAGAGGACAGCGAGACCTGGCAGGAGAGGCATCTCTGTCATGATGCCACTGCTTATTTTAATCAGCAAGGTGGTATTTTTCCACCAGTTTAGCAGCCTTCTCCTTCTTGTCTTTCTTCATCAAATCTGAAGGTGGCGCCATTGACCGAGGGGAGCTGTGGGTCAACACTGAGCTTTGGAGAGAAGTACTTGGTAGAAATGATGAAGCAGCCTGTGACACACGCTGTGTGCCCTCCATAGCCTTAAGTTTTAATCAAACTTCTAAGGCTTTCTTGCAAGATCTGTATAACCTGGTTAAAACTCTGGGAAATACTGTAGGCCGACACATCATGAGAGAGGCCTCAGCAGAGGATGCACATGTCACGAGCATCGTCCTTCTAAATCTTGACTGTAATGACAATAGTGGAACAGCGGCTCCTTATCTTTCGATGGTGGTGGCATAAATCGTTAAATAGAAACAAACTAAACAAAGTAGTAGAAGCGTTAGCAATACTTGCAAAGTTTGATGACATTCTTCAGCAGCGGTTGACTGACAAGCGGTTTACGATGGGAGCAAGAACTGAGGTATGATGGGGCCACCTACATTATACAGGCAGCGATGATGTACATCGACATGGGCGGCCCCAACTAGCAAATGTTTCCAGGTGGTCCTGACGAAGACAGCGTACAATTTCATGATGTGGCTCAATGGAGGGAGATATTGTCACCATTAGGCCACACTGTCCCCAGTTACCACAGGAACCTTATGCTAGTCAACTGAAGTTTTTAATTCTGTTGCTAAAAGCACATGGACAGAATCCAAGGATCTTGGCTGAAATCTCAGGTAGGTCACACAATTTTTTTTTTTAATAAAAAAAATAAGTAAATAAATTGTGGTTGCTACAGTTTTCAAGTTTTTCTGTTCTGTATCAACACTGAAACAGCACTGACGCAGATCTGAATAAAACTTCCATTATTTTATAAGTTTGCAAAACTATTTGAAGCACACATAAAAATAAGCTGCCATATGCAGGGCTGTGGGGCTCTGAAGACATCATAAAACATGTGAAAAAAAAAAACCTGTTTGGTGGAAATACATCCTTACATCACATAGCAGGCAATATGGCAAATATTTATTTATTTAAGAGTTTTACCAGGAAGGCATACTGAGTGGAGTACCGCTCGATTCCAGATGCATCCTGGAGACGGTACAACATAACAAAGTGAAGCATATAATATAACAAGGTAAGATAAATAGGTATGAGCTAGATAACAGTAAGATTACAACCCAATATATGGTGTAACATGGTACAAGAACTGAAGTGCATTTACAAGAGTTATGACAGCTGTAGTGCAGATACCATTAAAATAGTGATACAGGATGCAGAAGTGAGACCAATGCAGCCATGAATGTGGTTCCAAACTGGGAAGGATAAAACTGAGTACAGGATAAAACTAGGTAGGAGGAGGTTCAGGAGTTGTTCAGAATGATCCAGGGGGGTATTTAAAACAAGAGTAAAGGGAAGTTTGGAGTAATCCAACCTAGTTGTCATAACACCAAGGTAAAATAATGATGCAGGGGGCGGCAGTGCAGACCAATGAAGCCAAGACCGTGGTTCCAGGCCAGGAAGGAGGCATAGGGATCGTACAACTGAGAAGGGTGGTACAGGAGTTGTTTGTAGTGATCCCGGGGTGGGGGTGGGGTAGTTATCAGACATATGAGACTGGTTAAAATAATGATGTGGGGTGCGGTAGTGCAGACCAATGCAGCCCTGACTGTGTTTCCAGACATGGAAAGAGGCGAAGGGGGTCATGAATGAGTAAGGGAGTTTCAGAGGTTGTTCAGAGTGGTCGGGGGGGGGGGTAGATGTCATAGCCCTGTGACTTAATTTTAGGAACAAGAGCAGGTGGTGGCAAAATGTGCCAACAAGAGACCATTTAGATGAAGGGAGGGTGAAGAGTGCCGAATGTGTGGAGGAAGGGAGTTCCAAATCTTGGGCATGCGATAGCTGAAAGCTGTCTGACCCAACGAGGAGGACTTATGAGGAATATGAAGGAGTCTAGAGTCATTTGTCCTGAGCTCTGCTTGCCTGGGGTTGACAGGGCCGAGGAGAGGTAGGAGGGCAGGCGTTGATCCAATACTTGGCAGTGAAGGCAGAGGTGAGGACTCAGGTCCTGAAGGGAGGTTAGGTCTAGTGTTTGGTAGAGGGTACAGTGATGGGTGGAGTAGGGACAGTCAAGAGCGAAGTGACAAAAGGAGTGGAAAAGGGGGCCCAGTCTGGTCAGGGAGAACTTTGGGGCGGTACTGTAGACTACATTATCGTAGTCAAAAATTGGCAGTATCATTTTCTGTACTATGGCTCTGCGAGCTGGCAACGGGATGCAGCCACGACTGTGGTAGAGGGCACCTAGTCGAGGGCAGAGTTTTTTTCTGGATAGCATCGATGTGAACAGAAAAGTCAAGATGCTGGTCAAGCCAGACCCCAAGGTATCTGAAGGAAGAGCAGGCCCCCGGTAAAGTCCCATCCAGGGTGTGGAAGGGGGGGGGTGAGCCGAGATAGTTTCTGCCCTGTGCCGAAGGTCATGGAGACAGTTTTCTTGGCATTGAGGTGTAGCTGGTTTGAGCAAAACCAGAGCTGGACACTGTTGAAGTCCTGCTGCGGTCTGGTCGCCACATCCCCAGCAGTTGAGCTGGATGTGTATAGCACAGTGCCATCTGCGTACATGTGAATGGAAGTGTGGAGGCATGCACAGGGTAGGTTGTTGAGAAAAATGGAGAACAGTAGAAGCCCCAGAACAAACCCCTGTGGTACACCTGGGGAGACTGGGAGGAGGTCGGAGGTGGACTTACCAATCCTGACCAACTGCATCTGGTCGACCAGGTAGGTGTGGAACCAGGCAGTGGCCGAATGGGAGAAGCCTGCACTGGCAAGCTTAGCCAGGAGGTGGGAATGGCATACTGTGTTGAATGCCTTTGCTAGTTGACAAAGATGGCTGAGGTGATAAGCCCTTTATCCATATCCATGAGGATGGAATCCATGAGCTGTAGAAGGGAGGTGGTGGAGGAGTGTGATTTTCTGAAACCAGACTAGAAGGGAGTATAGTAGGAAGAGGAGTCGAGGAAGTCGGATAGTTGAGAGAACACACGTTTTTCTTGAAGCTTAGCTAGGATAGGTAAGAGGGAAATGGGTCTGTAGTTTCCGGGGGTAGATGGATCTCCACCCTTTGGAAGTGGGATGACTGTGGTGTGTTTCTATTCTGCTGGTAGCGAGGCTTTCAAGAAAGACAGGTGAAGATTGCAGTCAGGGGGGCAGCAATGGCAGGTGCCAACAGGTATAACAATTTGGCATTGATGCCTGTGGGACATCTACCCTTAGCCGGGTTGAGGGCGAAGAGGGCATTGAACACCTCCAGTGGAGTAACTGGGTGAAGGGAGAATGAGTGGTTAGGTGTGGGGTCTGGGGCGGGCTTGAGGAGAGTGGGTGCAGATGGTGGGAGGTTGGGGAAGAGGGTATCAAGGAGGCGGTGCAATTAACAAAATAGGAGTTGAAAGTTGCAGCTACAGCAAGGGGGTTGCTTACCACAGATAAGCCTATATTTAGGGATGGCGTTGAAGGCTGGGAAGGGGGGGGGGTCGAGGAGTGTTTTAAGGTCCCTCCAGAATCGAGCAGGATGGTTCATGTCAGCGTGGAATGCTGTGTTGAAGAACTTAGTCTTGGCCTGGAGGATTAGTCTAGTACAAGTGTTGCGCAAGTGTGGTACTTCAGGTGGTCTTGAGGCAACCTGGTTACCTTAAAAGCTTTCCATGTCAGGTCATGGGCTTTGAGGATTGCGATGATGTCCACTGAGATCCAGGGGAGGTGTGCGCCACGCACCCTGGCTCATCTGACGGGGGCACGGTAGTTCCAGATAGCAAGAAACCTAGTTTTGAAGCCCACTAGGGCAGTGTCTGGGGTATTTGTTTGGGGGATGAAGGATCAGTTAACGTTGGCCAGGTCATGCAGAAGAGAGGTGATATTTAAGGCTTTGTAAGATCTGGTAAGGAGGATGTGTGGAGGTGGTGCTTTAGGCCTATGGATCTTCCTGATCATGTAAATCAGGTGGTGGTCGCTAAGGGAGTCGGGGAGAAGGCCTGCTTCAAGGATCCGGTGAGGGTGGGAGGTAATGACCAGTCAAACAAGGGAGTGCTTTAGTGATTTGAGGTTGAGGCGGTTGGGCTTGGAGATCATTTGGGCGAGGTTTAGGGCACTGACTTTGTCTCTGATTTTGGAGTTGGTCCTGGACAGCCAATATAAATTGAAGTCCCCAAGGATGTGGAGCTCACCTCCTGCGGCTAGTGTTTTTAGGCAACCAAGGTGGTCCATTATGGTAGTCAGGGTGGTGTCAAGTGCGCAGTATGAAATAGCAATATATATAGGAGCATTGTGAGGGAGGGTTAGTTTTATAAGGAGTCCATTGATGGATGTTGTGGAGGGTGGCAGGGCTATGCTTGAGAACCGAGTCCCGGCTGCAATATACATGGCAACTCCCATACCTCTTTTGCTCCCTGGACGATCGTGGTGGATGATCGAGTAACCAGGGATTATAATTTTGGAGTCCCTGTTGTGTGGTTTAAGCCAGGATTCGGATATGACAAGGACATCAGGATGAAGCGTGAATACAGCTGGTTGTAATGGGCAGTTTGAGTAAAAGGCTACATATGTTCAGGTGCATAAGTTTCAGCCCCCTGGGGAGCTTGGTGGGTTGGGGAGGTGGGATTGAGGTGGAGGAAGGGCCCAGGTGTGGCTCAACGTTCCGGATAGCAGGAGAAGGAGAGTAATCACCAGTTTGGCTAGGGCCTTACCATAGGTGCTGCATGGCTGTTATTTGAATTTGATGGGCACGAAGGACTTATTTGTAGAGAAGTGAAGGGCTAATTGTCCCGGAAAAAAGGAGGGAGGGAGGGAGGGAGGAGGATGTTGGGCCCATGACCAGTGATTGTAAAGGAGCTGACCGAATGTGAAGGTTGAGGAGGTACTGGTGGTAAGACGGGAGTGAGGTATAGGTAGGCACTCCAGTTCAGCTGGCTAAGAGGAGAGGGGGCAGGACAGCAGGGGGACCCAAAGGGAAAGAATTAGAAGAGGGAGTGGTATGGTAAAGAGACTGAGGAGAGACATCAGATTAAGTAGTTAGATGCAGTGAATTGGTCTCCATTTTTAGATATACTCATCAAATGTTCCATAGAATATGTAAAAAACTGATGTCCACCTACTTTGTTTTAACATAAACCTACACATATTATTAAATGAGTTTTGAATAAATGCTTTAGTCTGATAATATTTTATTACTGACTCTTGCATGAACACGTCTACTAACATATTAGTCAAAACACTATGCTACCCAATATTACTATACAAGTGATACCTTTCAACAGTTTTAACTGAATTCCTCTAAAAGGCAAGGCCAACAGAGACACAGTTCCTTATGCAATATACCATGACAAGGTGTGGATGATGCTAAAATTTAACCATACCTGGTGTGGTTTGGTCATGAGGCCGCAGGCCGAGTGAGTAAACCACACCAGAAGTGGGTAAATCCTAGCATCACCCACACCCTGGAGTGGTATACTGTGATTACACAATGTCCCCTTATCTTGGTGAGGAAAAAAAAAAAACATTAAAAAAAAAGTTTTTGTTTTTATTTTACATTATTTTTTATTAATTTGATTGGTCCGCTACATAAAATAGTTCTCTGTTGCTAGGAATGCTATGCCTAGCATCCTCATTTGTGTGGGAGTGGGAATGTAATGTTCACTCCTTCCTCCCCTCCCTGCCCCAACCATTTGCACCGCTCGACATACACAGCAGGAAAAGTCTGTACACAAATGTCTTTTATTTTTGTGATTCTTTTTGAAATTCAACATCTTTATTGAATTATATTGTAACAAAGGGAACATGATATACAGACAGTGGAACATGTTATAATGAAACGAAATATCACACGACTAACACGTCGTCAGATCAGTTTTGAGATAAAAGTATGCCTGTATGTTCATAACAAGGTACAAAAGACCAAACCTTCCCTTAACCCCCTCCCTACCCCCCTCCTCCCACCCTTGGAGCGTGCCAAATCCAGAAACCAAAGAGTAGAGAGATAAGAAAGCAGAAAAAACTCTGATGGTGATAAAATTCCAAGAAAGATAAAATAGGCTGGGGTAGTCAGAGGTCGCCATTGTGTGAGCCTTGGTTCAGACACAAAACGATAGTTTACCCCATTTCTGATTCAAGGAGGTCATGCGATTCCGGGAGCTTGCTATTAACCTTTCGGTTTTAAAGCAAAGGGAGATTTATTTAGCCATTCAGATTATGAAATGGCAAGTTGATCCATCCAGTGTTTGAGAACCAACCTTTGACTGCTATAGAGATTAAAGCCATATGAAACCTTCGTTCCTGAACTCCAATATTAGAATACATCCTAATATACATATTTCTACATAAACAACTCCCCAGTTCTAGGAGGGGTCTAATTGGTTTGGATTGTATTCCATAGAGATGCCACCTTGTCACAATACCAGAATATATGTAACAGGTTCCCTTCAACTGCTCCACACCGTATACAAATAGTTGATGCCAGTCTGCCAAATTTGGCCAGCTTAATCGGTGTGTAGTACAGATTATTTAAGATATGAAATTGGATTAACCTGTGCCTATCCTGAGTAAGGTATCTGTGTGTGTGTCAGTCCAAATCTGGCTCCACGGTAGAGGGGAGTCAGGTAGAAGGGAGGCCCAAATCTTAGAACCGGTAAGAGCACTGGGGTATTTTATGTCTAGTAGGTAGGAGTAGGTTCTGGAGATTCCGTGGGGTTTGTTTACACACTCCTGTATCTGTTCTAGAAAGGGCCTCGTTTGGGATAGTGTGAATACAGTCCCGAATGTACTAACCAATAGGTGTCTCAACTGAAAAACCTTGAATATGTGTTTCTGGGAAATATTCAGTTTGGTTAACATGTCGGTAGAGGAAAGAAGGGAGCACTGAGAGTATAGGTTTTCCACTAGAACATTATGTAATTGTGGAAGCCAGTCAGAGGTCAGCGGAGAACCACCTATTTTGATATTAGGGTTTAAGATGAGGGGTTGCACCAAATCTCTTTTGTGTGATACATTAAAGAAACTCCAGCACTGGGATAAGACTTTAATGGAAAGCCCTATAGCTGAACCTTGTATTGCCTCTGGTAGTGCTGAAAAGGTATAATAGAAGATTCGGGGTGAATGGAGGTTGTACTTGTCCAGAAGGTTAAGTTCTAGCTGCAACCAGATGGGAAGGCATAAATCGGGCCGGATATCTAGCCATCTCCCTAATTTGGATAGGTGACTAGCCCAGTAATATAACATAAAATTAGGGAGGCGGAGTCTCCCTCTCTCCTTGGCTAAATTAACCCTTTAAGAAGGCCCATCTAGGATGTTTACCCCTCCAAATAAAGTCGGAGAGAGCAGAGTGGATCTGTTGAAAATAGGGCCTTGGAAGCCAAATATTTAATAAGTTTAAGAGGTAAAAAATGCGGGGCAAAATATTCATTTTGATGATACTAATACGGCCCCATAGGGATATCGGCAGGTTGTCCCATCTGCAAGGATCCTTCTGAATTCTCATCAACAGGTCGTCCAGGTTAAGTTTCTTAATAACCTCTGGATCTCGGGCAAGGTGTATGCCTAAGTACTTAAGTGAAGCTGAGGACCATCTCATGCCAAACTGAGCAAAGTTAGCTTGGGGTGTGGAAGAATTTAGCGGGAAAATAATTGATTTAGATAAGTTTAATCTATAATTGGCTACTTATCCAAACTGATCGATGATTTGTAGGGCATGTGATAAAGAGGAGTCTGGGTTGGTAAGATGCAAGAGGATATCATCTGCATAAACTGAGAGAGTCAGGGGTTTCTGACATATAACACAGCCTGTGACCTGGGATGAGGCCTTGATACTCAGTATCTAGGGTTCTAAGTACAGGTTGAACAAGCAGGGGGACAGGGGGCAACCTTGTCGAGTGCCGGTGTATAAGGGGAACCGAGATGAGAAAACTCCGTTACAATAGATTTTAGCGGTGGGTGATTTGTAAACCGTTCTAATCCACTGAATAAAAGTTTCCGGGAAGCCCATTCTCCTAAGAGTAGACCACAGGAAGTCCCAGTTCACTCTGTCAAAGGCTTTTTCTGCGTCTAATGCGATTAGTGCCATGGAGGCCTGAGAGTCCTGGGCGGCATGGAAGATGTGTGAGAGGGTTCTCATATGGTCTGTGGCAGATCTGCCTTGGACAAAAACCCACCTGTTCGGGACTCAATAATTGCTGCCAAATCTGCTTAATTCTGAGAGAGAGGATCTTGGTTAGAATTTTTATGTCATAATATTAATGAAATTGGCAGTAACTGGCCAGCTCTGTCAGCGTTTATCTGGTTTCGGAATTAGAACTATCGTGGCCTCTAACAGAGAAGGGTCAAGGGAGTCTGAAGTGAACATGTATTCATATAATTTCAGGAGAAGGGGAGAAATCTCCTTGCAGAAGACCTTATAAAAGTTGGGGGAAGGGGAGCCGTTGGGACCTGGGGATTTGTCCAGAGTTAGCCCATTTATTGCTTCTTCTGCCTCAGCCAGAGTAATGGGAGAGGTCAGCCTTTCGCACTGGTGGACCTGTAGGAAGGGGAGACTTACGCCATCTAGGAAACGTTCAATATTGGGATGAGACGGCTGAGAGGTAACTCTACCATATACATCTCTATAAAAAGATTCAAAGATGTGTGCAATATCTTGTGGAGAGGTTTTAATAGAGCCATCAGGAGAATTCAACGCAGGAATTAGTCTTGAACTTTCTGTCTCCCGCAGTCTAAGGGCTAACATTCTGCCAGGTTTCTCGCCTTGGTCAAAGTAGCGAGACTTGGTTTTAAGGATGGCGTACTCTGCTTTTCCCTTAGTATGTCTTCGACATCATTCCTAAGCTTCACATAAGGTTTCCAAATCAGGTTTGGAGTTGAGAGGAGAAATCATTTTCAGTGATCCTTATCTGATTGGACAATGAAATGATTTTAGCCTCTCTTTGTTTTTTCCTTCTAGAAGCTAACTTTATGAACTCGCCCCTAATAAAACATTTGAGGGAGCACTAGATTAGGTCTTCTCTGGCAATAGAGCCCTCATTAAGTTCTATAAAGGACGAGATCAACGATTTAATATGAGAAGTTATTCGGTCTTCCTTTAGGAGTTGCGTGTTTAACTTCCACGAGGTGTCTCTTTGACCGTGTGGGCAGGGGGAAACAGAGATCCATGCCAGACAGTGATCGGATATGACAATTGGCTCTATGCCTGTTTGGAGAATGCCCTCCAGGAGGGTGGTACTGATTAAGATGTAATCAATTCTGGACCACGTTTGGTGTACTTGTGAGTAAAAAGAGAAAAGTTAGCCCGAGGGGTTAAGCAGGCGCCATGGGTCACATAGACCCAGTAAGTTCATGAAGTCCCTGAGGGTGATTTGAGGAGGGGAAAGGGGTTTTAATGGTCTGTAGGTTTTATCCAAGTCTTGAGTTGGGGCAATGTTCCAGTCCCCCCACCCCAGTATAAGTAAGGAGGGAAGGAACCCACTCAATTTATCGGCTAGGTTCATAAGAAAATTGGGGTCTCCTCCCACCGGGCTGTAGATTGCCCCCAACACCACTCTGATGTTTTAGAGTAGGCCTTTAACCAAGACGAATCTGCCCTCTTGATCTGTAAGACTATCCTCTACCACCAACGTGATATGTCTCTTAATCAGTATAGCTACCCCTCTACTAGCCGATAACCCCCCCCATACAAAAATCTGAGAAAAACCTATACGGTGTAGCCCACTGGCTTCTGAGGCCGGTAAGTGTGTTTCCTGCATAAAAAGAATGTCAATATTTAAAAGGGAACAGTTTTGGAGAACCTGATACCTTTTGGTAGCATCTCTGATGCCTCTGACATTCCAGGTAGCAATTTTAATAAGCACCATAGCCATGTAACTTAATATTGAAGTTAAAAGAAACATGGGTCAGTAGTTCTTCTAACAAATTCGAATGGCACACTCCAGGCCCCCCCCCATCCCTGCCTCCCCAATGAGCAGTAATTAAAATGTAGTGATTCCCCAGCCCCAAGAAAAGCTGATTGTGAACTAGATATGGAAGTGATGGATAAAATTAACATATATATATTGAACCCAGATGGGGAGACAACCCGTATTCCCCCCCATCCCCTGTCAGACCTATAACATCCACTACTCTCCCAACCCCCCTCAAACTATTTACAAACGGTCCCCATAAAAACTGAGAAGCCAGATTTGGGATATTTGAGTATATCTGGTGAGGACCGACCCCAAAGGGTTGCAGACCTGAGGACAATCAGTGCTAAGCCAAGGTGAAATGGAGTAATCTGATCCAATCTAGTAAAGCATGTCCTATTACTTCGGGGTGAGCACTGGTTTTCTGATCTCCTGGATACTGCAACTTTCCTTCCCCTCGCCAGACCACGAGGCAGGTCTCCCACAGCTTGCTCCATCTCGGAGCCCTCCACCCACCAGACCCATATAAAAGAAACGGGAACTACACATCTTGCCCCAATAATAACATAACGACCATTGAGCCTGTAAGAAGGCTTGTGAATTATAGGAACCTTACCAGATGATACAGAACACATAAACGATGAGTGCCACTGCGGACTATCTCTCGCCAAGGAATGGCAACAGTGCAGGATTCGTGGAGGATCAACTTGCTCGGTGGTTGTATCGCTGGAGGGCTACGTTCTGTGAGCCCTAATTGAGTGACTTCTCTCCCCCCCCCCCCACGGGACTGATCGGGCCCCGAGAGGTGGGAAGTAGCCAAGGGAACCAAAAGCAGGTAGGACCAGTTGGTCCATCTCAATCAAAGACCTTTGGAAACGGCTATCGAACAACTGGTTCCGCTGCCCCCCTCCCCGTAGCATTCAGCCAAGCCAATAGAGCCTACTTGGGCCCGTTAGGCCGTATCCTGGTCTGCAGGTACAACCCTGTCGTTCCAAAACCAAGAAAGGGAAGGCCAACTGGATTCAGCAGGTAAAAGTCAAAAAAACCAATTTGTAGTAAGAAAACTTGGTAATCTTAAGTTGACAAATCAGAGTTCAGCTTGCTTTAAAGAGGTTTGGCAGTTTGGAGGTGAGGTCTGTGACGGCCTGCTCCGGTTTTTCATAAGAATGCCATACACTGTCTATTGCCACTTGTAGTTTGGCAGGATAGCTCATTCGGAAACGAATTCCGGCAGCAATAAGCTTGTTGACAGTCGGGTGGAAGGCAGCTCTTTTCTGGCGCGTCTCGAAAGGTAAATCCTGGGCCAATCTCAGCTTGGTGCTACCCCAGAGAATTGATTGCAGCTCTTTCGATTTAGCTAGGACATGTTGCTTCTCCAGGAAGCTGAGAAATTTCACAATTATGGGCATTGGAGGTGCCCCAGGAGGAGGTCTTGGCTTCAGAGAGCGGTGGGCTCGCTCGATATGGTATTGCGGGTTGAGGGGAGAAGGGCCCACCTTGTCTTGTTGAAGAATTTTTTGCAAACGCAATAATGTCCGCTCCTCCTCTGCTTCAGGTAGGCCCAGGATCAACACGTTGTTTCTCCTGCTTCTTCCTTCCAGATCCTCCGCTTTTAAGTTGAAGCTTGCTGATTTGTTGTTTGAGATAAGTAATCTCTGGGTCGATTTTCCCTTTCCATTTTTCCAGAGAGGATGTTCTTGCCTCTGAATCCCCCACTCTTAGGGTTAGTGAACTGAGGTCTCCACGGATGGACTTAAACTCTGCAGAGATGTCTTGTAAGGTTTCTCGGAATGGTATTAGCTCTTGGAGGAAGCGATCCTCTGTTACTGGGTTCGCAGAAGAACCGGAGGGGTTCTGTTTGGTAGTATACCCCGAACTTTGGGTTTTTGACTTTTTGGCTGTTTTCTCTGGAGTAGTCGGCAGGGTGTGCTTAATGCCGGCCTGTTTCATCTCTGTTTCCATGATTCTTACAGAACGAGTTAAACTGCTGTAAATCGCAGATAAGCCGCTACCACGAACCAGGCGATTGAAACAATATGGAGAGATAGCTGGATCGCCTCTTTTGACGCTAGAAGGGCAGAAAAGTAAAGTTATTAGTGGTCGGTGGGCAGGAGCTCTAGATTAGGCTGCCACTAGGTGCTCTGCATCATGTCTGTACACAAATTTCTGCCCTTGCCCTTTATCCCCGCTATTGTCCTTGTTGACACTGCTGCTGGAGGTTTGGCATGCCACTTAAATACCAGTAGACTTGTGCGTGTCTCCCACCAGCACCGTTCAGGTAAACACATATTTTAAGACTGTGATGAACACTGACTGGGGAAACTGTTTGTTAATGAAAAACAAGGGACAAAACTTACAGATACAACAGAAAAGAAGCTGACCCATGATACTGGGCATGCACGTATGCATATCCACTGGGATATGCATATGCATAAATGCATGCCCAGTGTCACGGCTCGGCTTTTCAGCCATGATTTCTATAAGTTTTGACCCTCGTTTTTCATTTAGAATAATTTTCCCCAGTTCTGCTTCATCAGACTCTTAAAATATGTCTTTAGCTGAACGGGGATGGTGGGAGGCATGCATGACCTGCTGCCGTGCTTTGCGTCGGGGGGAAGATAGCTTAACAGTAGCCTGTTCTCCTCAAATTTTTTCCCAGGGATTAATGTTGAGTGGACCGCACAGGCAGCGGCAACAGGGAGGGATAAGTGTTACTCATCGGAGTCTTTATTGTGTTTGTTCATTGATGCGGTTTACCGGCAGCTAAGCAGGGAGACAATATGGCTGATTTTCGCCTTTAATGTTGGAGAGGGGTCAGAGGGATTTTAAACAGGGGGTTCTAGATGCGGCTGACTGGCACTTTTTCTCACTGGTCATGCTAGACTTTACCACAGGCAAAAGGTGTCAGTCAGCCAATCAGGTTATAGAATTTTTGGACCCACTCTGATATTTACAAGTCCCTTCCCCCATGGGATGTGCAAACATATTGGGGCTAGAACAACAGGGGCCACTCTTTAATGCTACAAAAACAATTGCTTTGTTACTCGACATCTTATGTAGAACTTTCGCAACTAAAGGATACTGCAACAGCCGACGCATTATCAGGTTGCTAAACTCTGGAACTCTTTGGATGCAAGGTTGTCTTGGATCTCTCAAAGCCATTTTCCAGTTATATACTGCTAGCCCAACAGTCCCCATTTGATGTGTCTGTGGTACAGTGATCACAAGCATACATAATCCCCACAGAAAAGGGAGAAACCAATAGGCTATCTTCCTGCATGACACACCCCAGCAGCAAGACTGGGATGTTTCGCACTGTCTTTGTAATGATTTTTGCAACAATTACACTATTCTTTTAAAATCTTTACAGATGTCTGTGAAGATACAGCCAGTAAAATTATACATTATCTGCCCATTCCTAGTGCCATACATTTACTGTTAGATCTCTTTTACTTGACAATCCACGTAGATGTTTTCTCTTCACCATGTAGTGAAAGATCAGTTTGATATTGTACAGAACACACTGTAAGATAATGTATAAGTGCAACTGATCGAGAAATTGTGCACAGCTCCAGTATTCTGTAGCCTATTTGCTATTATTTCTTTTTCCTTGATCACTTTATTTCTGTTTTTAGCTTTAATCACTGCTAGTCGGACGGAAATCACTTTGAGCTTTATGAATGACATCCCTGAGATGGGAAAGGATTAGTTCTCAGTTGCTGCCAGTTATAACACCAGGTGGCTTTTTTCCGTAGTGAAGGTGTTACTGCTAATCCCATTACACTGGTACTAAATCTCACAGACATCAAAATTATCACCAAGGTTCCTTTTCATCCCATCCTTTCCAAATGACTGGAAGTCGCTTCACCTGAAAGAAGTCAAATCCGCATGCAGCTGCTGTTTTAGCAGCCAGCGGACTCCTTGAGAATGCCAATCGTGATCCAATTTCGCTGTGCTGGTGGCCCCCTATTCCCTGTCCAATAATACATCTGTTAGAAAATCCTGCAGCTACAAATCAAGTTTAATCCTACCAGGGACCTCATGTTGGTCTTGTCTTCCAAACAGGCAGCAGGTTCTGCTGCTTCTCTCTGCCAGTGTCTGGGGAATGCCCTTAAATCCCAGCTCTGCTTAGAAGAATAAGCTAAGGATCACAAAACATGACCTCAAAAACCCTGATATGACTATATTCTGACCCAGGGGCATTCATTCTAGGTGAAGATTAGAACTTTGCATAATAAGATTACACAGCAAGTGAATGATATCAAGAGACTTTCCATATGCAGCCGCCTGGTTTTCTTTAGGCAGCCTCTGCTCTATAATATGCACTGCAGACTAAAAAGAGCTTGTTCTTTCTGCTAGAAATAAAATGGATTCACATAAATTAGCTGGCCATTCCCAGCCTCATAAATACACTATTAGATCTCTTTCATTGACAGCTCCTATGTGGATAACACAAATGTTTTTTCTCTCTCCCTTTATTCTTTGCCTCTGTCATTCTGACAGTTTGTAATTGAAATGTACATAGATTATGTCTGGAAATTAACACCTCGCATGCTCTAATCCTGGATTACAAATAATTGTTTACATAAAAAAACAAAAAAATTGGGACACGTCATGAACAGTTGTACTATCTATGACCTGTGCAGCTCATTCTTCAAAGAAAAATACTGGATTGAAAATAGGAATACAAACTAATGCATTGTGAGGTTGGACCTAAATAAGAACAGAACAACAGCCCACATTATCTGTAGCTGACAAAAAATAAGTGCTCAGGTTTCTTTGAAGCAGGGCTGATTGGAAACCTAAACAGAATTTCAGTTTTATATTTTACTTTGAAAAACATCTAGAGAAACTGGAAACATGTAAACCTAATGCAAATTATGATATGTGAAACAATACCAAAAGGCTCTTCTTAGAATAACATCTATATCAATATTCAAATTAACAAACTATATATATATATATATATATATGTACACACACATAATGTATAAACTATTAGACAGCTATACTCTTCCCCACAATGCAGTGATCGTGCCATGAAAGCCTCTTTTCAACTACCGTAATGCAGCCAAAATAAACCTTTCTTTAAAAATAGAAATTTGTAAAATATTATAATACCTACAATATTTGAGGCCATGTCTATAGCTGATAGTTTCTTCCTAACCTGAGATCTAACTACCTAAGTGTTCTCATTGCAATCTGGGTCACATTGTCCCAGTCAGGTTGCAGCTTGGTTCAGAAACTTTTAGGCTTGCATTACTACCAGTATATCAACACCAACTGCCTCCCAGTTTTAAACTAAAGCAATAAATAGTAATACCAGGCTTTAAAGCAAGGCAGTAAGAAAGAAAGAGTTTATGGAGCAGTTCTCTGAGTTAGTATGGGAAGAACTCATAGAAGTCAAATGTACTAGTAGGTACTATAGAATTTCCCTTTTTGGTTCATTCCTCTGTACAAACGTAAAGGATGGGGCATACAATGCAGAACCAAACAACTTAGAATAAGATTAAATACGGTATACAAAATCCAGAAAATGAGATCCCATCTTGACCTAATCTGATCTGCAGGATAAAACTGAGGCAAAATGGCATACTGCTAGGAGAGCAACACTGGTAACTACGGTCTCACTTCCTTCCTGTGTTGCCTCGAGTCCTTGAATGGCTAGTCAGTTGACAACTGGTGAGCTATTACTCAGATTGAATTTCCTTTCCCCTTGCCAATCTGGTTTCCATTATGATTTCTCTACTACTACTAAATCACCCTACTGTTAATTAAGGTGTTGGCATCTGGCATCACTGAACCACCTCAGTGCTGGCGCTGCTGGTCCTACTTGTCCGGTTGTAGCCAGATGGTCAGGATAGGTGAATCTACTTCAAGGATCATCCTTGTGATGACACATGTCCCTCAGGGCACTGTCCAGAAGCAACTCCTCTTTACCATTTTCATAAACTATCTCTCTTCCACATGTCAGCAATTGTAGTATACACATACATGCTGACAGTACTGTCCCCTACGCTGGCCCCAACACAGTAAATATCAATCAGCCTCCCAAGTGAGTGGTACGCTCCAAAGTTGGTTCCAAGTAAACAACCTGGCTGTAAACCAGAACAATGCCAATTATGTTTAATTCCAGAATGCACTACACAGTGCACCCATATGCCAACTGCACGCTACTTTAAAGGTGAGATTCTTGGCAGTGTGTTCCAAGTCAACTACCTGGGCCTAGCCCCTGATGAACAACTGGGCCCATGTTGAGTACTTTAATGCAGCCCTTTAAGGTGGGCTCCATATATTATGTCAAAGTGCATATCTCTCAAGGGTGAGATACAGAAAGATTGTCAAGGCAGCCTACAAGGTGTAACACAGAGCCACCAAAAAAATCACAGCCACGGAAGAGAAAAGCTAGGAGAGGCTGGTGTCTCTTGACATGTTCACACTGGAGAAAAGGAAGCCAAGAGGAGACAGGATCTCAGTTTTTCCCATACTCAAGAGTATTAAAAAGACTGAACAGAGATATTTTATTTTTTTTTTTATTGTATTTATGCGCCTTGCCAGTCACCCCCATCCAACCGAGCCCCCCAGCCCGTCTCCGGAATTACTGGTGCATGCCTTGCCCAGCCCAGGAGTGTCACCTGTGGGGAGTCGGTCTTCATCCTGCTGACCTGCATATTTTCCTCTCCAATTTTCTCCCAGGGGCCCCAGGAGTATGCACACAAGCGTGTGGAGGCGCACATGTGCCGTACAGCCCCAGTTCTGACCCCTTACCCTCACCCCATGGCCGAATGCCTAGGCACCCTCGGTCCCGTGCCACCCCCAGCCTCGACTGGGGGTCGCCATCAGCCAAGGGATGCCATGCTTCCTCCTTGGAGAGGACAGCTTGCCTGCCAGCAGCTCTATCCAGCTCTGCCCCCCCATTCCGACCTCCGACGACCCGGGCTCATTCCTGAACCCGGGTCGCTGGCGTGCGTCGAGGTAAGGCGCCGCGCCTCAATCCTCTACGCCACCGGGCCGGCCAGAGATCTTTGATCTAGTGTCCTCCAGCATACAGTGGGAAAAAAAAAAAAAAACACAGCCTGAAGCTCAGATGTGTTAAATTTAGAGGTAACTTTAGGAAACCCTTCCCACACAAGGTTGTGAGCAAACAGCCTACTGTACGTGCAGAGACAATGGACCAGAAGACAGTACAGGCATTCAAGGTAAGCCTGGAGAGATTTTTGTGGAGCAAGGGAAATGTAGGGTACTGCGGGTAGTAGAGTGAGTATCGACTCCATATCAATTGGTACATGTGTACACAATGTACTTATTGATACTTATATATGAAGCAGGGCTGGACATGATGAATCTAAAGTCACTTCTGATGTTTGTTGCTATGCAGTCTACTACTTCTATGTCCCTTACTAATATTTATTTTAGACTGTTTTCCATATATATTTTACAACATTTTTCTCCCCGTAACCCATCCCCATACCTCGGACATGCAAGCTCATGTGGAGGCATGTACACGCTGTGTCTTGAGGTGCTCTCCCACTACATGTTGCCCCCTCCACCTATGCTGACCACCAGACCTCCAACCGGTGGCAGCGGGACTACGGGGGGGGGGGGTGGCAACCACCCTGGAGGAGAGCTGCCTTCTGGCTGCTCAATCCTGCTCCCACTCTCCCCGACGCTGCCGAATCCATTCCCGAACCCAGGCTGCTGGTGTGGCATGAGGTAAGGTATCTAGCACCTCAGCCCTCTGCGCTACCGGGATGGTAGTTCAGACTCTTTTCGTTACTGTATTCACTACCTATGAATCAGCACTGTGTAAAGTGGTACCCCAGTGTGCATGTTCTGTTTGTAATACGGTATTTATCTATTTCTCTTGCTTGCACCGGTTACTTAAATATTCCTCACCCTGCCCCCACATCACAACTTGCAATAAAATTGTGAGCCAATGTCTGCATGCCTGGCATGATTAAATAAAAGGTAAGTAAATAATAAATCACTGATAATAGCCTGTCTTGCATAAAGGTGGTGGACTGGACTTTAAACATGAAGGTTTCTGATCTGGGAACCTGAAGTGAATGGACTCTCTGAAAGCCAGACTAACCAAAACAAAGTATCCAATAATCTTGAGCCAAACTCTCGTCCAAGATCACACTTACTCCCAAGTACACCTAAATTAAAAAACTTCCTGGAGGAGACTGGGTACTTTGCTATTTGATCTGCGAACCAAGAAGTAAACTTCTGGAATACTGTACCTTAATTTCTTAACCTCACTTCAGAAAACACAATGTGACAAGGATCCAAATTCTGTACTTCAAAGTACAGTTGTTTAGAGAAAGCTGTGATCTATATGCAGATGATACTCAGCTGAGTCTGTCATTTACCCCTGGACTGGGTTACCGGTGTCAGTTCTTGAAATGTGCCTATCAAAGATTAGTGCCTGGATGGCTTCCAGTTGATTGAAACTGTATTTAGACAAGAGGGAGTTGTTACTGGTGGGGCCATGTCACCCCGTGTCATCTGTCAAGGACTGCTCCAGGCTCTCCAACCTTGATGGGTCAAAGCCTGAGGCAACAGAGGTTGTTTACCATCTATGCAGCTGTCTGGGGAATACTACTAGGTGCATCTTTACCTTGAAGCGGACTTAAGAACATTCAAACATAAGAAACTGCCAGCAGAAGGCCTTTCAGTCTATCGAGTCTGCTCGATGTGGAGCTCATGCATCACACCCACACCACCCATAACAGCTGACTGGGTGACCACAGTGATCAATCAGCTGTTGCTACTACAAAATGTCATCACTAGTTCATTCAATGTGGCATTTATTTATTTTTTTTCTGATGATGACGCTTCTTTGCTGGCCTCATGATGATTGGGGAGGGTGGGTGTGAGGTGTGGGGGTGAATTATGTAAATGGGACTGGGGTTGGTGAGGGTGGTAAATTAGGCTTCATAGTTGCGAGCAACTGGAGTAAGAGGAACTTGTATCAACTGTGGAAGGTGAATTTGTATCTGACATGGGACACTGTGGACTGTGAGAACAAGTTTAACCCCCCAACAAAGTAACGTGAACATTTTTTGCCATCATAGCGATGCAGTTTATGATGATTTCTTAAATGAGAACTACAGTCAAAATCTTCGAACACGTATGCTGAGCAGTGTTTTGATTTGTGTGTGTAGTCCTTGTGTGTCCTTCCCTTTGTTTGCCATTGAGAGTTTTTTCTAAATTAGCCTATTAGTTATATGGTACTTTTATGGCCCCTGGGGATCTCCATCTTGGTAAGGCTTACTGCTCTTCTTTTTCCGAAAATTCCTCCTGTCCTATGTGACAGTGATGTGTCCAGGACCACTGATTCAGCAAGTACTAGAGATAGGAGCCTGATGTTCTAGTCTCCACTAAATAGCTCCAATTCAATATTTTTGTTTTCTATGTGTGTGTCATTTCTAGCCAGCAAAAGAAAATATTTTGCTTTTTAAACTTTTCATTTCGTCCAACTACATACAGCCGTGAAAAGCACACAAATTGCCCCAGATCATCAATGCTACAATCAATAAAGACTCCAGCTCGTCAGCCCGGTGGCACTGAGGGCTGAGGCGCTGAACGCCTTGCCTCATGCTACGCCGGCGACCTGTGTTCGGGAATGAGCATGGGCCACCGGGAGTTGGCAGGGCTGGAGAAGGATTGAGCATCCGAAGGACTGCTCTCCTTCTCCAGGGAGGGGAGCTGTCAGTGCTCAACACTCGACTGGCCCCCAGTGGAGACGGGGGCAGCAGCCGATGCTGCAGAAGAAGGGTGGAGATGGGCAGACGCCTGAGGAGCGCTGCGGCCCCTCCACTGGCGCGCCACTGCAGGGCCCCACCTGCAGGAGAAACAGAAAACCCGCTGCTTGAAGGCTGCCCCACGGCACCGCTTGCCAGACGTGCTCAAGCTGCCCCTCCTGGGCCTGCTTCCATGTCTCCACAGTGGTGGGTAAGTGCACTGTGATACGGGCCTGGAAGGGCTATGGCGGGGAGGTGTGAGCTTTGGACATGACCGGGATGGCAGCTGTGAGGGCTGAGCTTGAAAGGGGGGAACCAAAGGCACAACCCCCAGTCGAGGACATAAAATAAGTAAAAAAAAAAGGACTCCAGCTCTTTCTTACAGAATAATCCACTCAATTAGCCCGTAAGTATTTGCTAAACTAAATATAGCCATTAGTGTTCACTGGATAAAAAAAAAATTACTTGAAGTACTACAGTCGGAATTTGCAAACACATATGTTGTGCAGATTGTTTTGATTTGTGTGTGTAGTCCTAGTGAGTCCTTCCCTTTGTCTGCTATTAGGAGTTTTTTCTAAATTAACCTGCAAGTTCTACAGTAGTTTCTTGGCCCCTGGGATCTCCATCATAGCATGATTTATTGCTCTTACTGTTCCAGCAATGTCTCCTGTCTCATGTGACAGTGATGTATCAAGGACCATGGATACAGCAAGCACTGGTTTAGAGCCATTTTTACAACAGCACAGCAGTGCTATTAAGCAGCTTTCCTTATCTAGTGAGCATTAACTCATTGCCTCCACAGGCTCTCTCTGAGATTACACCACTTGCCTCCTGAATCTCCTGTATACTTTTAACAGTGAATCCTGGGCCTTTTTAAGCAAAATCAAGCCATAGTCAGTATGTTGCAAACAAATGCTAATAGCTCAATAACTGTACATGCTAGACACAAAGTACGAGTGGCAGAGTTATTCAGCACAAAATTGCCTTTCCAATGGTGGCATGCATGTAATAATAAGTAATTTTGTATTTATTCTATGCTGGTTGAAAGAGCAAACTAAATATTTTTTCACTAAAAAAGGGCAACATAAGCCATTTTTTGTTGGAAAATATGTAAAATATCAACACCAAATTAAGCATACAGACATTAGATGGTGTTTTGATATTATGTTTGCTAAAAAAAAGATAACTTTTTACTATAAAGTGTAATTTTTCCCCATTTTAGTCAAGGTGCTTTGATGAGATTTGAGGGCTAAATCTCAACCACACACATCATAAACAAATGTGTATAACTCCAAAAGTATACATGATACACACAAAGTATCAGCATGAAAGTTGATGAGCACAAAAATGCCTTTCCAATGGTGCTATGCAACCAGTTGTAATCAATACAGTTTTTATTTTATACCTGCTGAAGTGCCAAAAAAGTGAATTTTATTCAAGCTGCTTAGGTGAATCTTGATGGAAAACATGTCAGCCATACACACCATACCATAAACAAATGCAATAACTCCTAAAGTATACATGATATACACAAAATATCAGTGACAAAGTTGTGCAGCATAAAATTATCTTTCCAACGATGCTATGCAGTCAAATATATATTATATTCTGTTACAATATATATTAAAATATATAAGTGACTTCTCCAGACATTGCAAGGGCACACTGGGAGTCAGTAGCCGACTTCTGCAGACGTTCTCAGGACACACCAGTGTTTTTTTTACTGACGACTACAGGCGTCTGTTAGGACACAATGAGTTAATGGCTACAGCTACAGTTTAGCAAATACCTGGGGGCTAACTGAGTGGGTTATTCTGTAGGAAAACAGTTAAGAGTCTTCACTAATTACACCATTGATGATCTGGGGTGATTTGTGTGCTTTAGATGGCTGTCTGTACTCTGATGAAATGAAAAGTTTTAAAAGGAAAATACTGACTCCTGCTGGCTGAACACACACACATACACACTTAGAGCTATTTAGTGGAGGCCAGAACATCGGGCTCCTCCTGAATGTAGTACTTACTAAATCAGTGGTCCCGGATGCATCTCTGTCACATGGAACAGGAAACACTGTATGAAAAAAACAAAAAACTTGCTAAGATGGCGATCCCCAGGGGCCATAAAACTACCATATAACTAGCAGACTAGTTTAGAAAAAATCTCTTAATAGCAAACAAGAGGAATGAAACACCAGGACTACACACACAAATCAGAACACTCTCAACATAAGTTTTTGAAAATTTTGACTGTAGTACTCCCTTAATATCAGATCTTTGCTGTTGTAAAATTGTCCCTAAGCCAGTGCTTATGGAATACATGGTTCCAGAGGCATCACTGCCACATGGGACAGGAGGCATTTATTGTAGGACAAGAAGAGCAATAAATCATACGAAGATGGAGATCCCCATGGGGCCATAAAACTAGCAGGCTAATTCTGAAAGAACTCCTAATAGCAGACAAAGGGAAGGACACACTAGCACTACACACACAGATGAAAATAGATACATAGACAGTGTCGGCAGATAAGGGCCTATGGCCCACCCAGTCTGCCCATTTGAGCTTGTAAGTTCAGTTTATGTTTTCCTAGAAGTCTGTTGCCCCTTATCCCTGACCTCCAGAATTCCTTTATGTCTATCCCATGCATTCTTAAATCCCGTGATTGTTTCAGCCCCCACCACTTGTTCTGGCAGGGTGTTCCACTTGTCCACCACCCATTCTGTGAAGAAATTCTTCCTCACGTTTCCTCTGAATCGTCCTCCCTCCAACTTCATCCCATGCCCTCTAGTCCTGGAACATCTTTTTCGCTTAAAAATAGTGTATTCCTGCACCCTGTTCCTCCCTGTAAGATACATGTATGTCTCTATCGAATCCCCTCTCTCCCTCCTCTCCTCCAGGGAGTACATGTTCAGTTCTTTCAACCTGTCCTCATAGGATTTGTGATGCAATCCATGCACCATCTTTGTTGCCCTCCTCTGAACCTTCTCTACCCTGTCTACGCCCCACGAGGTAAGGTCTCCAGAACTGTACACTGTACCCAGGTGGGGCCTCACTAGTGTCTTGTATAGTGGAATTATGACCTCCCTTTTCCTGCTGGTGATGCCCTGCCTATGCATCCCAGCATCCTATTTGCTTTACCTGCTGCCTTGTCACACTGTTTCCCTACCTTGAGGTCATCAGAGATGATAACCCCAAGATCCCTTTCCTGCTTGATGCATGCTATATCCTCACCCCCCAACTGATATATTGTGCCAGGGTTTTTGTGCCCCATATGCATTATCTTGCACTCTGCATAACATATGTTTTTGCAAATTCTGACTGTAGTATTCTGCCTCTGAATGTGAATAGGGCCCCGAATACTGTTCCTCTCCCAGAAAACAATGACGGAGAGTGTCTTTTCTTTTAGGCTCTATGCTCCTAGAGTCAATGTCATGCCTTGTATTTTTCCAAAGCCCAACCTGCTGGTGGCTGTCGTGAAGGTTGTCCAGTGTCCCTTCTGAAAAGATACTCCATGAGTGAGGTTAGTCTGCACTGGCATCATTTTGAGGTATGAGCTTACTGAAGATATCAGAGATACCCTATTCCCCGGGGATTTCATCCGCGGATTCCTCAGCTGTAATCAGAGGAGTTGAAGGTAGGTTAGAGTAATGCAAGGTGTTTTCCCTAGGTTGGTGCTTACTGCCATTAAACCTCATATTTGTGAGATCTATTTATTTATTTGTAATTTTTAACCAGGAAAAGCACATTAAGATATTACAGCTTAGTCTAACTGCACACACGGGCCCTAGGTGCAGTTGGCATATGTGTGAACCTCTGTCAAGCTTGTGAGAAGGGCAACATTCTGCCCACCATGAGATACCTGGAACTTTGCAGCACTGACAATGCTCTCTGGAATTAAATGCACTACAGTAAAGGGACAATGTCAACCATCTCAGGCTTCAAATTGTCTTTTGTTTAAAAAACACAGTTTATTATCAATCATATTCTGTAGAATTTGCTGATGTCGCTGTTAGTTTGATTCTGCTTCCTTTTTTCTTTTTAAAAATGAAAAATACACTGCCCACCATACTGGTGTTACCACAGAAAGGCGTGTCTGTTTACAGTCCTTGATCAACTCCCACTGCAACTTTCCTGGACTTCGGAACATCCCCAACACATACTAGACATTCAACATACAGTGAGAAGAGAGGAGACTATTACATCATGAGTGACTGTACTGTTTGGATGCATTTCTAATCTTTAGGAAGTATGCAATATGAGCTGATCAAGGATTTGAAGCAATACAGTTGGGTATGAATATGCCATTACCATGCATTTCAGTTCTAATAAAGGAAGAAGAAAAAACAAACAGCAATATCAATGAATTTTAAAAAATGGTAAGCAATCATATAAGAAGGGTTTACAACTAGAAATGATATGATGCAAGAGGGCTGACTGTGTCCACTTAAGCGCTGTGTGCTCTTGCTGTGGTTTAGTGCCTCTGTGATACTGTAATGCTCTGGTGGCTACCCATATTGTTTCTTGTGTTGCAGTCTGAGACTGTGCCCTAGTAGGCAAGTCATTCAGATATGAATTAAATGGATGCCCATCTCCCTGAGGTGGTCCACTGGCACAAACATAACCTCTGAAGTACCCTCTGTGCAGTGAACTAGGCACCATGTACTGAGACACTTTAACAGAAGAATGGGGAAAACTAGAGAAGGAACAGATGAACTGGAATATGCTGATGGTTTGATAAGGCATTCAAAAGCTAGGACAACTCTGCCATGCTATATCATCTTGGGAACGCTGAATAAGATTAAATAAAGGCCTGAGTGCATTGCTGTGCAAGGCATACATTCGTTTTGGAAACTTGAGTAGCAATAATTTCTAATCAAAACATTTTTGATCAGCAATCAGCCAGGTTGGAGAAGCAATGTCACAAAATTGTTACATTTTTTATCTATAGGATACAGTCTGTCAGAGTGCAGTTGCGGGTGAAAGTGTCAAATTGTGAGACAGATTACCAAAAGGCTTTACTTTTTACCACAGTAAAAATCAGTTGATTAATCAAGGCTGCTCTTGATTAGCAAACCTTATTTTTGGGTAACAAATTGCTATGCGAATCCACTTATTTTATGCCTTGCTGTGGGGGCTGGCTGGATTGTCCCAGTGCATAAAAGATGATCAACAGAGGTAAAAATCATTCGGACCGTGGCTGAATTGTGAGATTGCCAGAGGAATTTCAGGTTTGGGGATTCCCCAAAAACATGGTATACAATATCAGACAACCCATCAGTCTGATGAAATTTCCTTCTGCCTATCTGCAAATATCAATAGTCTCTTCCTCCGGGATGGTGCAGAAGAACATTAACAGGTCAGTCTTAGTATGACTTGTAGTCCTTACAATCTCATTGACACTGTGGGTTACTGTGCCTCACCTTCCTTCGATGTAATGAAATAACCTGTGTTTATATAAGGAAAGACAACGACACTGGCACAGCATCATTACTCACTCGAATGCCGGCACTAACCACAGTACTGCATGTGGCATTGATATAGAGACCAGCACCAACAGGTGACATCAACATCGAAGAAACAGTCGACACTGGAGGTGTCAACCATTACAGTGGGGTAGTTCCGGTGCCGATGTTTACTGGACCATGACTGGTGCTCTCTTGACCACACAGAAGGCATCAAAGGTATTCCCAACACCATCACGAGACTTTGTCATGACCTTAGTTCAGCAGGTGGAGGGAGAGCTCAGTGCCTTGTCCGACTCCAAAGAGCAGAGAGGGGACTGGGGGAATGGTTCAGAGACCCACCTTGCAATTGCCTGGTCCAAGGCCTGCAGCCAGAGCCACTGGTTCAGTCTAAGGCACTGAATCTTCAATGTCTGGAAATCAAAAGAGAAACAGCCATCCATTTTGTGGCCAGGCCCAGGGAAGGTGAAACAAGCATATGCTGCTCAGTGCGTGAAATACCTTGTCCACATCCAGAATGTCAAAAAGTGACCCAGTGAGTTTTGTATTTTTACTTTTGAAACGTGGCATATAGATTTGGAAAGAAACAAACAAGGCAGAATTAGGTCCGCGAACTTTTTTTTTATTTTTTTTAACTCTATTTATGTGCCTACTGCTCCGCCAAACACTCTCCAGCGACCTCCGGTTCCGTCTCTACCTCCTTGCATGACCGGTTGCCCCTACCGCTCCTTCTCCGCACCGGGCATCCTGGGTCTGCTCCTCTGGGGAAGGGGCTTCCCCTGCCCAGGGAGCTCTTTCTCTAGTATTGAGCAACCGGGCCAGAGAGGTGGGACCAGCAGAGGGGGCCAAGCCTGACATCAGGAGTGTGGCCAGAGGAAGGATGCGCCATTGCCTATTGGTGAAAGGAGGTTCTTTTACATGGTTAGGAGTCCCCCTGTGGAGCCCAGCTTAACATGGCAACGTACTGCCGCAGCTCCACCCCCAGGTACTGCGTTGCGCTGCTGCTGTTGGCTACCCCCAGCTGCCACCAAAGGTCGCTCCTCGAGCAAGCGTTGTGCCCTAAACCTCCCCAGGAAGAGAGAGCTGTCCTCCAGAGGCTCAATCTCAGCCCTCCCCTGCTGACCCCTGACAACCCGGGTCACCGGCATGGCGCGAGGCGTGGCATCCAGCGCCTCAACCCTCAGCATCACCGGGCCGGCTTAGGTCCATGAACTGAGGTAGAATGTTCACTCTGGGCTGTGCAGTTGAAGGTTGGAGAAAAAAAAAAAAAGAAGTTGCAAGGGCATCAGCAATGGTTACTGGTCACAGCACTTGGTGTCGTACGCGAGCCAGGTGCCAACACCACTGCCACTACCATATCTCAAAAGTTTTACTGCCTCAGAGTGCTAGCACCTCCAGACAAAGACAAAAGAATGGGGCTCTATAAAAGAAAGACTGATTCTTGGAAGACCCTGTATTTCTTATTTTCTTTGAGTGGTAAGCATCCATAGCCTCAGTTAGAAGGTCCACTGTCTTGATGAGCTTCTCAATCTTAGAGTGCCTTTCAAGAGACTCCTAACAGAAGTGTGTCACTATACATCCCTTGTCGCTGCCCTGCAGTACAGAAATGGGGCACTCTGAGGTCAAGGAGGACTTGGATCCTGTCTCTGAGCAGTTTCCCTTTGCAGTCAAACCTGAGGAAGAGCCTGATATGCACTGGGCCTCTTGCGTCTAAGAGAAGACTGCATTATCAACAGATGTGCAACAGGAGTTGGCCAAGGAGGATCGGAGCCTAGTCTAGCATCTTTCACTATCTAGAGCCTGAGAGCTTGCCTCCTACGTGCTGCTGTCAGAAAATGCCATGTGCACTGGACGATGGTGCTAGAGATCTAGCCTGAATGTATATCTTGGCTATGGGGGAAATATTGGGCTTTGCTGTGGTTATAGGAATAAGCCTTTTCGTAGAGGAAGACGACAGGCACCGGCCATAAGGGATCAAAGCCTAGCCTAGAATTTCTATTTGCACCTGTTGACCATAAATGAATTATGGGAATGAGCTCCGGGGCATTTCTTCATGCTGCCGCTGCCTGGGCTTTACTCTAGAGGAAGAAGCCTTGTCGCAGGGTGGACAACAGGACCCTGCTGCAGTGGAACAGAGTCTTGTCTGGCACTTTTTACACTTGGGGGCCACAGAACTTATTTCTTATAAGCTCCATGATAAGGGTTCTGAAAAATGAGTCTTGTCTTTGTCCACACACAGAAACACAGAATTTCCCAGCAAATAAGGCCCACCTGACCCCCCTAGTCTACCCACTTTTCCCTGCCTCAGTATCACAGCAGATCCTACTTGATCTCTGGTCCATTATCCCTCCCCCCATCTTCCTTTCCCCTAGGGTACCCTTGTGCCTATCCCATGCATTCTTGAACCCCACCACTGTTTTCACTCCCATCACCTCTACTGGAAGACTGTTTCAGGAAGCCACCATTCTTTCTGCTCTCTTGAATTTACCCCCCCCCTCCAGCTTCACATCATGTCCCCTTACTCTTGACACCTTTTTTTCTGAAAAATACTTCCCTCTGTACCTTTTATACCCTCCTTTAGGTATTTAAAGGCCTCCATCATCTCTCTTTTCCCTACTCTGTTTCAGTGTGTACATATTCAGGTCCTTAAGTCTATCCTCATAGGGCTTGTGATGCATACAATGCACCATTTTAGTTGCCCTCCACTGGACTGCCTCCACTCTATGTCCTTCTGGAGATGTGGTCTCCACAACTGGCAGAGTACTCTAGATGGGGTCTCACCAGCGATCTATACAGAAGCAACACCGCCTCCCTCTTTCTGCTTGGTATACCCTCCCTATACACCCCAGCATCCCATTAGAGCTCCCAACTGCCTTGTTGCAATGCCTGGCCACCTTCAGGTCATGTGATATGATTACACCAGGTCTCTTTCCTATTTGGTGGTCGTCAGTACAACCTCACCCATTTTGTACTCTGCTCTCAGGTTTCTGTGCCCCAAGTGCATTATTTTGCACTTTTTCACATTGAAACCTAGCTGCCATACCCTTAACTACTCTTCAAGTTTTCTCCAGTCGCTGCTCATCCTTTCCACCCCCACCTGGAATGTCCATCCTACTGCAGATTTTGGTGTCATCCGCAAAGAGGTAGACCTTCCCTTCCAGGTCTTCTGCAACATCACTTATAAAGCCATTAAAGAGGACAGTTCCCAACACTGATCCTTGAGGCAGCCCACTGGTCACACTTCTTTCCTCGGAGTAAACTCTGTTACTCTCACCCTCTGACACCTATCCCCTGACCAATTTCTTACCCAGTTAACTACCTTTGGATCCACCCCTAAGCTACCCAGCTTGCTTACGAGTCTCCTGTGTGGAACAATGTCAAAAGCCTTACTGAAATCCAAGTAGACTACGTCCACCACTCCACCATGATTTAGTTTCTTGGACACCCAGTCAAAGAAATCTAACCGTTTTGTTTGCCATGACTCCCCACTCCACCCCATCAAACACCCAATCTTAAGGAGCAATAGAGATACACTGGCAGAAATTCTGGAATTCTAAGCTTTTACCGGCAGTAGCATTGATTTTGCACTCAAAAACCTCTCCAATATGTCCGCAGTGCTCCAATGCACATGTGCGGACTGTACCAAGATGGCTGCTGCTTGGCAAAGTATATACGAGGTCTCCCAAGGTGGCATCCGCTGTACATCTGCGGACGACGGTGCAGGACCCAGCATATCTCGCACACGCAACTTGGTGCACAAAACACATGTAACACACCTGTGTCCAATAAAAAAAACACAGCTCCTACCTTATCTTTAGTGGGGAGAGAGAATTCGAACCCTCAAGACACTGTAAGGAAATCGTGGGCCCTGGCAGCCCTGCAAGGCAGTGCAGTCCCGGGTTCCCAACCTACAGACTAAACCCCTGCAAATTGAAGCAGTCCTTTAGCAAGAAACTCATTTTTGTTGCAAAATCATTCTTTTGTTGCTGCTGAGTGTCAACGGTCTCCTAGAGCAGTAGCAGTACAAGGGAAATCCAGAAATTTTCTTGACGAGAGAAAAAGTATCCTTGCAGAGCAAAGATCTGTCCATCAGCTAGGACAAGATGAAAAAGACTGAGGGAATCTGGGAATGGGGGTGTCCTAAGACTTCTCTCAGGCCGTTGCATCCTGTCCCAGCCAGCAGGGGGGACAGATCTTACCATCTGACTGCCCATAGAAGTGGATACACAAACAACTATCCTCCTTTCTACAGTGCTGTAGAAAAAAAATACACCAGGAGCTCAGGCACTATCTTCGAAGCTGAAGCTAGATTGAGATGCATAATACTAAGGAGACTGGATGTGTTCCCAGATGAAAGAAGATACACACGGGGGTCCTCTTAGGAAGAGCCAGTCTGGCTCCAACCTGATTGGGTGATACTTGAAGTACTCTCCGGGTCTGTGAGTTTTTCTGTACTGAATCTGTTAATGTGTACTGGGTTACAGAAACTAACGTGAGGTGATATGTAGTAGTAAAATGTTTTCTTTCATATCAAATATGAACAAAGGATTTACTCGACTGAGCCAAGGCTCATTTACAATGAGGTCCCACAGTGCAAAGTAGTGTCATATTACAGTTCCATATTAAAATGATTTACAAAATGAAACAATAAATTCATATTACACAATAAGGTAAAATAACTACAAAATTAGACAATTAAACATAATACTTTATTAAACAACATACACGAGATCCTTCTGCCTTACTGTCTAACCAGGTTTTTATCTCATTCCATCTATTCTTCCCTGTTAGGGATCTTAGAGTATGAGGAATGTTGTTCCAAGTCAGTGACCCCAAATAAAAAACTGTACTTCTTCCTATTTCTAGTTCACATTTAGGGGCCACTAGATCCAGGCCTACTGCAGACACAGTTAGCTTTTTTTTTCTGTTATGAAACTCACTACTTTTTCTGTGCCAGGTGGGGGTGGAATAGGGAGGGTGAGGTGGTTGACCAAAGATAGAAAAGGCCTTTTTTTAATCGTATTACTATTTATCGCCTGCTGTGGCGTGTTACCAGCAGAGGCATCCAGCCGCCGGCTCTGCCTGCCTGGAGAGCAGCAGGCTCACTCGCATGATTGGGGATCTGGTGCAGCCATCCACTGACCTGCTGGAGGGCCCCCATGCCACTCCAAGCCGGGCCTGGCCCGGAACCCCCAGCGTGATTCCAGGACAGTCCTCTGGGCAGAGCACAGCATGGCCATCAAGCTGCATGGTCGTGCTCAGCCATTTTCCTCCCTTAGATCCCCTGGAGTATGGATGTGCAATGACGTCCTGGGGCAAGTCATGCCAACGTCTGCCACACTCCACCCCTTGCTGCCCAGCCCTGTAGTGCAGCCCAGTCATCACCAGGGGCCGCTGCAAAGCAGTGTAAGCCCTCAGACCTCCCCGGGATAGGACAGCAGTCCTCTGGACGCTCAATCCTATCCCTTCCCTGCTGACCCCTAACGACCCGGGCGCATTTCAGAACCCGGGTCGCCAGCGTGGTGCGACCACCGCCAGAACCCTCAGTGCCACCGGGCTGGTCCATAGAGAAGGCCTTTGAATGTGCTTTGGATGATGGTGTGGGGAGGTGCTGGTTTATAGCAACAAGAGTTAATTTACTTCCTAAATGCTACTTCTGTCATTTCTTAATATCAAACTTATGACTACAGTACAGTGCAGTAAACATTTGGGATATGAGCGAGTCAGCAGGATTTACATAAGTTGGGGGAGAATACAGCCACAATTTTGCTCAGCCCCTGACTGACTGACTGATTTGAATCCTTAAAGAAAAAGAAAGGGGTCATGAGCCGACGAAAACTGAAGCAGTCCAGTCCTCTGTAGCCAGACTCGAACTGCAAATGTCTGGCTGAGCAATTATTCCCTTTTTTCTCTCTTTCTAGACTTCTGAATTTTGATGAACTAAAGGGTTATTAGCCACTAAAAGACAACCTATATACACTCTGCAGTAGCCTGCTCATATTCAGGCTGATCTTTACGAGTTATACATAGCACTACATTAAATGTATGATGACGTATTAACTACAGGCTCAAATGCATACGGTGTTATTTCTTGAACAATCTGTATAGAGCCGTCATACTCCATGTCTTCATCAGACATTTTATGTAGCACTCCTAAGATTCAGCCTAAGTAGCAGGCTACTGCAGAGCTGATGCAGATTTTAGTGGCTAACGACCTTTAGTCTTTTAATGGCTAATAACCCTTTAGATCATCAAATTCAGAAAGCTAGAAAGAAAAAAGGGAATAATTGCTTGCAGATCGGATCTGGATATAGAGAACTTGGACGACTTTAGTTTTTGGCTGCAGAAAGCTGTAGCAAGACTGTGAGTTATGTGAAACTCACACAGAACACACTCCCCTGAATGCGGTAGAGTTTTCAGACACAACAAACTGCAGGATACCAGCTAGTTCATATTTATTAACAAGATTCTACTGAGTTCAATGGCAGAGTCCGTGGTAACTGTTGATGCGGGGGCAGTTAATTTAAACAGAGTTGCTCACAGTTTGAAACTGTCTACATCAGCGAGGAGTGATGACCCTAACAGAAACAGACCCTAACAGAAAGATAAAAAGTTTTGTTTTTTTTTGTACTCCATTGACCAGCACGTATAAAATGCAGACATTCCATCTGAATGTGGAAGGACTATGTACTGGGTTTCTTTGGCATGACTTCACTCAGCTGGGTGCTGGGTGACGTCATGTAAATAAAATGAGCCAGCTGCTGTCTGATAGGAGTGGCTGACTCCTTTCACGTATGCAAAGTTTCTGCCCAGCAAGCAGCGAGCAGTGTCATGACCAGACTGCGTGGACATTGGTCTACACTGCCGAGCCCTTTGCAGCTTGAGCTGCAATTGGCTCAGCAGTGACACACCTCTGAAATACCATTCATGTAACAAAATGTTTCTTGCGCAAGTGCAAGCAAACATTAAAAAAGTACATGATTCCCAGCAGAACAACAGTTGCACAAGAGTCCATTAATGATTATTATCTGGCCAAACACTGTGAAAGTATCTAAACCCAGCTGGAGCTGTATACCTGAACTATGCTCGCTAATCCTCTCTATGCCTAAAAGAGGACAGGGTTTTCTGAGAGGAGTCAGGTAAGCCAAATAACGAATTTGTTTGGTCACATATAAAAACAGAAACTTATGGAAACGCTGCCAATGACATTAAATTCCTGACTTCATTGGACTGCTAAACGATAACCATTTAGAATACCATTTGAAAACTAGGCAATCGCCCACTGCAGGTGATAGATATTCTTTATTATTTGGCTATCCACCATCACATATTTAAAAAGCAAATCTAAACCTGTCTGAAGATCATCTATCCCAATTCTCTAGGGTAGTCTGCAAATTATTTTTTGTCTTTAAAGGCGGAGGTGGGGGCAGGGGTACTTGTCTTTTTTATGTACATTATCCAGGTTAAGGATCCCACCAAGATGAAATTCTCTTCTAAAGGGGTGACCTGGGCAGGAGGTGACCTATCAGTGTCATGAAGACAGAGAGGACAACAGCGCAAAGGCACCTAGATAAGTGAGGTCAGTGAGTTAGTATAGGCCTACCTCTGCAGCCTCACTGAATCTTTTCAAGAACAGGCTTGATAGAAACCCTGTACACAACTGTGTTTGTTTCAAACTATATGATGCAAAGACTGTCTAACCGAAGGTCCATTTATATTTGTCTATTTTACTATATTTAATATATATATATATATATATATATATATATATATATATATATACACACACATACATATTATATATATATATATATATATATATATATATATATATATATATATATATAGTACTGGTACTTTTCTGCTGTTACATTTTTGCAGGACAGTTTTGAAAAAAGGAGTATGCCTTAACAGTCATATCCTGGGTAAAAATAAAAATGTTACTACTTACTTTACTACAATGGTGAACATGTCTTTTTCATTTAGGACAAATCTTAAACATGCATGGTAGGGACACCCCTGCTGCCAGGGGAAACTCTGACCACAGGAATGGTGAGTTTGAGTCAGTACACTCGGCAAGTTGTCAGTTTAAAATGTTGTAGAACTATTAAAATACAAAATCACACATGCCCACACAATGCAAAGCATCATGGGCTGCATATGCAAATCACCACACAATGATATGCTGGTTCAACTTTAAGCAGAATTGCATGGTGCCGAAAGGCCTCTCACACAGTTTGCAAAGGGTGCTAACAGATGACATAGACACGTGTTTTGTCCTACCAGGACTCATCAGTATGCCTCGTCTGTTTGACACCCCCAGTGGAATGAACCAGCAATGCACCATGCAATTCTGCTTAAAGTTGAACCAGCATATCATTCTGTGGTGATTTGCATATGCAGCCCATGATGCTTTGCATTGTGTGGGCATGTGCGATTGTGTATTTTCTTGAAACTTGGCTTCCCAGCCAAATGCCCTTTGGGGTAACCCTTGCCTCAGTGTTTGAGCACAGAGGTTCTTTGAACTATTAAAGCCCACTACAAAGTTTCTAAAGGAATCCTGCCATTCACATTGAAACAGGTTTTGAGCAGCAGAAAATATGAGCAGAGAAAGAAGATTCAGATCAATGTTAGGTAATAATTTAACTGTGATCTGTTTTTAATAAATATATTTATTATTAAATTTGATATACTACTTGAAATTTTACCAGTGCTGTGAATACATTCCCTGCTGTCTTTCTACAAATACCATTATGACAAAGACTCTATATAGGGTGAAAAAATATATATAAGAAATTTTATTAATGGGTATTCATGTTTACTTTCTCACAGTAATTTCAGACACACTGTTCAGTGTTTCCACCTACTAAACAGACCAGGAGAATATGAATAAATAATATACAATTTTAACATAAGAAACATATGGCATTTAAAAAATAGTCAGCAGAAACAACAAACCACGGTGCCAGGTTAACAAAAAGAGAAAAAAGCAAGCATGCTGTTGAACAGTAATTGTGACAACTCTACTGTGTAAACAGATGAGATGGTACAGTAACTAAAAATTGAATGGGAAGGAAAATGATTTAGAATGAATTTCTGTTTTATTAATCAGAAATTAGACAAAATACCTTCCAAGTTCATAACAATTTCTTCATATATTCTTTTATTTTAAAAACAGTTTGAGAAGCATTAAGAACAAAACAGAAAGGACATGTACTACACATCAATGCATACATCAATAGAAAGGATAGGAGGTATGTGTGATGGTGACAAGTCTGTTCTTTATAAAACAATTTTTATAGATGTGATGAATGGCTATTTGTTAATGGATGTATATAAGATAGTCACAAAGTTCTGTTGTTTAATTTTGCACAGGCTCTTGTACCCTGAAGAAATCCAATTGGGTGAAATGTTAAGCCTAAGTCATTACTGAAAATAAACTTTGAGAAGATGTGGAACCTTAATCTTGTTTGGAGCGGCTAGTTCTTTTCGGAATGTTGTGGTCACAGATGGCTAGTAGCCATGCCCTATGAATGAATACATATATATATATATATATACATATATATATATATATATATACACTGTATATATACACACACACACATACACACCCATTAACCTTATGTGTATGTTGCTGAAGGGGTGAAGACCTACAGTAAAGAATTGTTCTGTTGCTGACCCGTCGGTGCAGTGGTAGAGCTACTACTTACCACAATGGCTACCTGGGTTTGGGAATGAGCTTCTTCTGGCACAGGGAGGAAGACACAGTGTCCCAGTGGATGCTCTCCTCCTCTGGGGAGGGAGGGTCACTACAACTGCTGCAGTACTGTGACCTGGGTGACCACAGGTGGAAGGCACAGTGGGAGGATGGACATTAACCAGGCTTGAAGCCAGTGTGCTGTTGTGCCCCTTACATGCCAACATCCATGGGGCAGGGAGGAAAACCAGGAAAAAGACCCAGAATGGCAGATGACTGACCCTGGTACATCAGGACCCTGTACTACTAGCAGCAGCACTTCCTGGTGATGCATAAAGACAAAGAGGTGAATCTATGCCCACTGACTGGTGGAGGCAAGGCTAGATGGAAGATGGCACGGACAGGTAAGAGTGTCTATATTGGGTGATTCTTGGGTGCTCCTTTGGGAAACTGGTGCTGGAGATCAGTTAGGAGCATCAATAGCAAGTTAGAAAAAAAAAAACTGGAAATAAATCTGCACCCATAGCAAGGAGACCCAGGACAAACTGCTGTGTAAAATACTTGCTCACAGCTTATTTACTATTGGTGTGTAGTTTCTGGAACTAGAAACATAGACTTTGACGGCAGATAAGGACCACTTGGCCCACCCAGTCTGCCCAATTCCCTACCTACTGGATAAGCTGCAGATTCTAGTTAACCAACAGCCTATTTCCTGCCACCCCCCACTACAATTGCCTTGTGTCTGTCCCATGCATGTTTGAATTTCCCCACTGTTTTAGCCCCAACAACCTCCCCAGGAAGGCAGTTCCACGCATCCACCACTCTCTCCGTGAAAAAGATTTCTCACATTACCGCTGAGCTGCCCCTCTATCTTTAAATTGTGTCCCTTGTTCTTAAACATCTCTTTTTCTGAAAGATGCTACCCTCCTGGACTTTGTTGATTCCCTTGAGGTATGTGAAAGTTTCTATCATGTCCTCCCGTCCCTCCTTTCATCAAGGGTATACATATTAAGCTCTCTCAGTCTGTCTTTATATGGTTTCTGATGCAGACCCTGCACCATTTTAGTTGCCCTCCTCTGGACTGCTTCCATCCTGTCTATGTCCTTGCGTGGATGAGGTCTCCAAAACTGCACACAGTACTCCAGATAGGGTCTCACCAACTGTCTGTACAGAGGGATAACCACTTCCCTTTTTCTACTTGAAATGAAACGTATTACTTTCCAACACCAATCTAGTTAGAGAAGGTTCACATTTTTAATAAAGTGCCTGGTACATAATATGTACCAAGTTTTGTAGGCTATAATATTTTTACAAATATATAAAAAATAAAAAGAGGAAAAAAGTAAGAAATATAAATGGGTTTTAAGGCAGAACATAAAGTAAGCACCTGGTGTGGATTTAGCCACCCAGTCTATAATTAATTTTTTTGGCACTTCAATTATTGCACTTCATCCACATGTTGTATACTGTCACTTTAAGAGTGGAGTTTAAAAGGAGGCCTTTACTGGTGTTACTTCATCTTAGATGAAGCCCATAGCCATTGGGCAAAATGAAAGGTGATGCAGTATGTCTGGCCAGCAGCGTGAACATGGACTTGTATGTGTTTCCTCTTGGCATTTTATAAAGATAAGCTGTGAGCAAGTATTTTACACAGCAGTTTGTCTTGGGTCTCCTTGCTTTGGGGTGTGTTTGTTTTTCAAGTTTTTGATGCAGTATTATACTCACACCTTAACATAGTCCCAGTGCATCTCCTGTTTGTATAATTACCCTTACTAGAAGAAAAAAAAAAAAAAGGAAACTCATTTGTGTCTGTATACATGTGTACAGAACAGAAACTCATGGCAATAGGTCATTGACAAATATGGAAAAAATAATGATGACAGAATGGATCCCTAAGGCACTCCCATCATGGTGCTTTTCAGATCAGAGTTGTGGTTGCCAATGGTAACTCTCTGAGTGTAGTTAAACAGAGATACCAATTATATTTGTGTAGAGTGCAGACTTCAAGGTAAGAGTTTTTGGGTGGGGGTTGATAACATAACAGTTGTCATCTTTGTTACGAAAAGGAAGATGAAAATCACACTAATGTGAGAATGAAAATCACAATTTTGGGACACAGTGGCCTTTTTGCAGACAACACTAAAATTTGAAATAGGGTAGACACTCCAGGGAAGGTGGAAAAAATGAACAGGGATCTAAGAATGTTTGAGGAGTGGTCAAGAGTGTGGCAACAAAGTTCCAATGCGAAGAAGTGCAAAATTATGCGCTTAAGGCATAGAAATCCAGCGGTGGGGTAGAAGATGGGGGGGGGGGAGAGTGTTACTAACGACCATAGAACAGGAAAGAGACCTGTGAGTAATCATATCTGATGATCTAAAAGTGGCCAAACAGTGTGACAAGGCTGTAGAGAGAGTCAGCGGGATGCTACTGTGCACAGAGAGGGGTATCACCAGCAGAAAGAGGGAGATGGTGCTGCTGCTGTATCAATCATTCATGAGACCTCACCTAGAGTACTGTGTCCAGTTCTGTAGACCACACCTCCGGAAGGACATACAGTAGAGGCGCTTCAGAGGAGGGCAACTAAAATGGTGCAGCGTCTGCACCGGAGACCCTATGAGGAGAGATTATAGGACCTCAATATGCACACCCTGGAGGAAAGGAGGGAAAGGTGAGATATGACAGATACTTTCGAATACCTCACGGGTATAAACAAGGTACAAGAGGGAAGTATTTTTCAGAAAAAAAGATGCTCAAGAACAAGGGGCATGCTGTGAAGCTGGGGGGGGGTTGACTCAAGGGAAACATAAGGAAGTACTTCTTCACAGAAAAAGTGGTAGATGCACTGGAACAGCCTTCCAGCAGAGGTGGTGGGGGCAAAAACTGTAGTGGGATTCAAGAATGCATGGGACAGACATAAGGGAACCTTAGTCATTAGGGAAGGGTGGGCTAAGCCGGAGATCAAGTAGGGTCTACGGTGTTACAGTTGGTAGGGAAAATGGGCAGACTATGTGCACCAAGCAGTCCTTATCTGCCATTGAATTCTGTGTGTCTGTTAGTTGTGCAGATCAGTAGTATGGTACATTTTAATAAGGCTGGAGTGCCCAGATCTAAAGTCCCATTTTACTGACATTAGGAGGTTATGTTTAAATAAATATTCATACAGTACTTGTGAATTCATTTTTGTGTTGGTCTGGGTAATCCTAACAGGACAGATATTGGCCAGTATTAGTTTGTGTTAATATGAAAGCAGTTTTCATTATTTTTATTTTATTCAAACTCTGTTTATAGTTTCTCCAGGTGTCAATGTGCTCTAGGTTCCGGTTTCTAGCTGTTGTGCATATTTTGTTGTTTCTGCTCTTGAGTAAGTCACTCTGATCGCACTAATCCTGAAGGGTGGTTACAAAATGTTTTAATAAACAAATATTTGTCCAGTGTTTCCTTGAGGAGGAGTGTTTTCCCAAGGACCTGAAAGCGTGGTGGTGAAATTCCTCCTCAAGAAACCATGACTGGATATGGACTCCCTGGTAACTTACAGGCTGGCCTCAAACCTTCTGTTTTTGGGGATGTTTATTGACAACTTTTATGACAGTGCAGCTCGAGGCCCACATGGAGAAGCTTAAAATGTATGAACCATTGCAGTCTGGTTTCAGTAGCTGGTACGGTATGGAAAATGAGCTTGTCCGCCTATTCCCGGGAAGGGATGAGGGAGAGTGCTCTATTATCATTCTTTCTGTTCTTTCACTGGCATTTGATTGGTGGATCATGGGATTCTGTTGCAATGACTGGAGGAATATGGGGGGCTCATGGGATAGTCCTACAGTGACTGGAGTCATTTCTGTCCGGTAGACCCTTGCAGGTTGCTATAGGAACTTTCTCATCATGCCATGCTGTCATCTGCTGTGGGGTGCCCCAGGGATTGATTCTGTCTACCATGTTATTCACTGTATACTTACTGCCTTTAGAAGAGGTCCTTACGTGGTACAAGCTTAGTGTTCTCCACTATGTGGATAATACCCAGCTGCACCTGTACTTTACAGTGAAAGGGCATGAATCAGCCTCCCTGCTGAGCCAATGCCTACAAGAAATTTCTGACTGAATGGCCACCAGGTGGTTGAGCTTAAATTCAGGAAAGATAAGAGTTGTTACTAGTGGAACACAGTTCTCACGAGTCATCAAAGTTGGGTCACATTCCATTTGTACCATGTCTAAATGGTACCATGTTAGGGGTTGTAAAAAGGGTCTGGAGTCCTCAGAGAGCTTTTCCAGCTAAGAAATATCACCTGGATTGAACCCTATCTTGCGCATGTGGACATGGTGACCCTGGTACGTTTCTGTTACCTCCATACTCTGTTACTGTAATGCTTTTTACTTACGGCAATCTGTAACGTTGGTATGCTTCTGCAGCTGGTGCACAATACTGTTGCTAGGCTGATCCCTGGCATAAAGATCTCGGAATAAGTCTTGCCTGTGCAGCAGAATCTGCACTGGCTACGAATTATATGGCTCACCACTTTTAAGATAGCCATGTTTTGTTTTTCGCTGGTGCTTTCTGGCATGGCTCTCATTAGGATATCCCTCCTCAGCCTCATCACCCCGGCTTCCCTCAGGACTTACTGGACCTTGCTGCCACTGTTTACCCCCCACCACCACACACACACACACACACACACACACACACACAGCAGGATGGCAGACAGCACACTTGACCCACTGGGGCAAGGATCCAGCAGCTGTGCCCGAGTTGTCAGATGCAGGGCCTGTGAGGGGCAGCGATGCCGCCACTGATGCAGCTGCACATTGCTTCTCCTTGCTACAAGGGCAGGAGAGACGCACTTTAAAACAAGGGAAGATAGCTGTGTTTTAACTTACAAAACAATGCACAAACTGGGTCCCTCTCAGCTTTATGCAACCACCCAGTCCCCTGGGGTTACAAGAATCCCATCAGTATTAGACCAGGTAGGGTATCTGGGCAACCTGAAGAGGGTTTTTAGAAATTCTCTGCACACAGCTCATTGTTTACTTAGCTAGGCTAGGTAGAAAATGAGGGATGTAATTTAGAACTCTTGAAGTAGCATACCTCTTTGCCGGCTGTAGAGGAGGGAGTTTAGAATCTTGGGTTCAGTTGATTTGTGAGCAGTGTAGTGTCCAGAGTGGCGAGTGGAGCTCTGAGTGTAGAGGTGTCTGCCAGCCTCCCCTAGGCTGGGTGAAGGACCTCTGCCAATTTTTCTCATCCTAGAGAGTGAGACAACAGCCTTTCAACAAGAAGTGGTGGAGACCTGTGTCAACAGGACTCCAGTGGGTCATTTCTGTGAAAATGAAATGGGACTGAGAATCAGTAGGTCCAAGGGGCAGCCCCCTTAGGGACTAGAAGATTGTGCAGCTGCCCAGAGCAGGAAATGAAAAAGTTTGTGACAAAAAGCTATGGATTCAAGGGAAGAAAAGTTTTTTCTTTCATTCCAGCCTGTCTGTAACAGAGGAACAAACAAACCATGAGTACAGTAACACTGGAAGAATTTTGGGTCGTCAGGTGGCGTATGTGCCCAAGACAAGGCTAGATTATACCACTCAGGATCCCAGTGTCACCACAAAGATGTGCTGAATGTAAATGTAATTTCTGTGTGGAGGTCTTTAGCAATTCATGTGGTACTGAAGGATCCAATGTGTGTCCTGGAAGGAATGGCAGAGGCTGGCTGGGGCCAGGGTGGGCAGACCTTCACCTGGAGCTGTGGCCAGGGCTAACTGGTTACCTGAAAGGCACAGGTTACCCTGCAGGTGTTAACCCATCTCATCAGGAGGATGTTTTTAGAGTAAAAGTGTGTGGCAGCCCTCTCGTAATAGACACTGTGTAAAAGAAGTCCAGAGATCTCAAGCAAGAGGGATGAACAGTTCATTCTGTAGAGAAGTTTTGTGTGAAATGCAAATACTGCCTGCTCTGTGAGAAAGCAAAGTTCTTGCCTAGAAGTTCTGTGTTTCTGTAATGACAGTAACTTGTGGGACCACCCAGATTTTGCCTACCATCTGTAGAAATAAAGCCATACAATACAATCCCAAATTCATGGTATTGGACAAGCCATGTAAAATGTTTATGGACCCCTCAGATCGCAGATATAGCATAGCCCTGGCACCTCTCTCTAGAACTCGGTGTAAATATGTTATTTTGCACTCTAATTCCCTGACCTTTTAGATGCTGAGCCAGGTATTTACCCTAAAGCCAGGGGAGGTACCTTTGTTTATGCCAACTTGTGGTTTGTTGCCTTGTCTGTGTACAAGTTAGGGAGGTCCTGGTTGCAAGGTGCACTGAGCCGCCCTCTCTACTCCACCGAGGATAATTTACTGGTTGTACCACAATCCCACCAAAAACAGTTTGACAGACAGAGAATCTGTGGTTGCGATCCTTTTATTTAAAATTCCTTGCCTAGTAATCTTAGGAGTTCCTCCACAGTGGGGGCAGTTAAAAAGGGGCTGAAATTTTATCTATTTGAACATACCTATGGTGACAGGTAATTAGGAGTTGTGACATCTGGGAGACACTTTCTTTTCTGTATTTTCTGACCATTGTCTAATTTTTTTGTATTTTTAGGTTAATATTTATTTGGACGATGAAGTGTGGATCATGGAAATTAGGCAATATATTTACCATGATAATATCTGTGTGCTGTAATATACTCTATGTAAAATGCCTTGAGCTTCCCAGATAAGGCACTATACAAATAAAATTGCCTTGCCCTTGAATGGTTTGCCTGCTGTGGTTTCTTAGCACTCCTTAATGTAAAGAACCATGTGATATAATGAACATTCCTGTTCATTATCGCAAGGGAGCACTGTATAGTGCCAACATTATAACTGAGAATTTCTCAAAATGTGTGATAATGTTCATCAATTGACCAGTGTAAGGGATTTCCGCTCCCTGCAAATGCCATGCAAACCTCATGTGTTTTCTGCTGTGTCCACATTCACTATGGTGCACCATTCCCAACAAGCCATTTCTGGCTGATCAAAATGATACAGTGAGCATTATCAGTGAAACATAGGGGCTGGGTAATTATTTTTTGGAAAAATATTTTTATTGTGATTTTTAACATATGGTACACAGTAGTATAAACTACAGTATCTCCCTTCTTGCTCTGCAGTATATCACTATGACATAAGGTATAGAACTCATTTGTCATAACTGGTACAGATACAATGTGGGAGTAATCTTGGGAAATTACAATATTTGTTGTACAGACGTGATTAAAAGAGTAACCAATGCATTTTATGGCTGGTTGTGCTAAGCGGTCATATTTTCATAGATCACTCCATTTTACTAAGGTATACCTCATACAGGAAAATCCCCACTTCTGTGGCTTTCAGAATAGGGTCCCAGATTGAGGTGAATATACCCTCCTGGTTGTTAGCTTTATACTGAGATTTAATTTCAATCCTGAGGCATTTCATCATGTGTTTTGGCCCACTGGATGGTCCTTGCCTAATGATGGGGTGACACTTCACCCAGCAGGAGCACCAAAGGCACAGAAGGTAGGTTACACCCACATGTTTTCTCCATAACCTGATGCACTCCCCACCAGAAGGAGCTTACCTTAGTGCAGGATAACGCTCAATGTAAAAAGGTACCCTCTTCTTTTTTGCACTTGGGGCACATGCGGTCATAAACACCTTCATTTTAGGTAGTCTGCTAGGTGTATAATAGGTTCTGTACATGAAATTGTATTTGGGTCTGCCTCAGCTTGTTACTTCTACTTTACTTAAGGAAAGGATAGTGCAACACCTGGAATCCATAGGGGCACAGGATCCAAGACAGCACGGGTTTACAAAAGGAAGGTCCTGTCAAACTAATCTCATAGATTTCTTTGACTGGGTAACCAGAGTGGTGGTCCAAGGGGGAGCAGTTGATGTCACCTACCTTGACTTCAGCAAAGCTTTTGACACTGTTCCACATAGAAGATTGATAAATAAGCTGGGTAGGCTCGGGGTGGGTCAGAAGTTGGTCAACTGGGTGGCAAACTGGTTGACAGGCAGAAAACAGAGAGTGGTGGTAAATGGTATACAGTCAGAAGAGATGCAAGTCACAAGTGGGGTAACTCAGGGATCAGTTCTGGGGCCAGTCCTCTTCAACATCGTCATTAGTGACCTTGCAGATGGACTAGAGGGTAAGGCTTGTTTGTTTGCAGATGACACCAAGATCTGCAACAGAGTAGATGATCCAGATGGGGTGGGAAGAATGAGAAGAGATCTGGATAAACTAGCAAAATGGTCAGAAGAGTGGCAACTGGGATTTAATGCAAAGAAGTGCAAAATCATGCACATAGGGAAGAGAAACCCTGAAGCCACCTATAGGCTGGGAGGGGAGTTGCTAGCGGTCACAAAGGAAGAAAGAGACTTGGGCATCATCATCACTGATGACCTGAAATCATCCAAGCAGACCTCTAAAGCAGTAGGTAAGGCTAGGGGGGTGTTAGGGTGTATTAGTAGGGGTATCACAAGTCGTAAGAGGGAGGTAATAATCCCTCTTTACAAGACACTGGTTAGGCCCCATCTGGAGTACTGCGTGCAGTATTGGAGGCCACACCTTCACAAGGACATTAACCAGACTGAAGCAGTCCAGAGAAGGGCAACCAAAATGGTGCAGGGACTGCATCAGAAGACATATGAGGACAGATTAACAGAGCTCAATATGTATACCCTTGAGCAAAGGAGGGAGAGAGGTGATATGATCGAGGCATTCAAACACCTTAAGGGCATTAACAAGGTGAAAGAGTTTTAACATGTTTAAATATAAGAAAAATAGCAGGACAAGAGGACACAGCATGAAATTAGAGGGGGGCCGATTAAGGGGGAATGTGAGGAAATTCTTTTTCACAGAAAGGGTGGTGGATGCATGGAATGGCTTACCACAAGAAGTGGTGGCTATGAATACAGTGCAGGGCTTCAAACAGGCATGGGATAGGCATAGGGGAACAATACAAATGACTATGAATAGATAGGCCACTGACAGAGCAAAGGCCGATGGCACATTTATAAGGTAGAAAAAGAAATGGGCAGACCGGATGGGCCTTGCGGTCCTTATCTGCCGTCAACTTCTATGTTTCTGGCACACTGCTGGGCATGACTGACAGTTCTGGCCCACGTAGCACCTGACAGCACAGTGTCCATAGCTTCAACCATTTCTCTCCGATTCAATTCAGTCAATTCAATCTTTATTTAACCAGGCAAGACATCTTTGAGTAAGCTCATTTACAAGATGGTCCTGGGAGGACAACAGATAATTACATTGATCAACAAAATAAACAGAAAAACACAAGTGAAATACACTGGGGGCATATATGCCGTACATAGCTTTACACATAAGGAGTGACACATATGGATACGCATAAGAAGAAATACATAAAAACAATAGGTTTTACAGGGAATGCATAGGAAAACAAGTAATATCTACAATAAACTAACATAATACCTAGATAAGACCATATTATAAGCTACTACATCTCTTTTCATAGGATGCACTAGAAGGGAGACAAGGGATATAAGGTAAGTGCTTTGGTCATAAACAGATGGGAAGATACTTAGGAACAAGTGGCACAGTGGGGAAGGGAGACCACAGAGAGTAGAAGGAAGGGACGACAGGTTAGGAGTAGGTAGAAAGGTAAGAGTAATGGGGTGGGATGGGAAGGAATGTTGAAGAAGCAGAGCAATAAAATAAGGTTGGTGGCAGGACGGGGAGGTGTGAAGTGGGAGAACTAAAGTGGGAGGCATACTGGGGCTTGGAAGGAGGGAGGGAGGGAGGGGAGTGCTAGATGCTGGGGCAGCTTGTGTGTGGTTACCAGACTGAAGCTGTCGATGCTGTTAGGAATGACAGATGCATGTTTCATTTAGTGAGCAATTTAGCAGGGATTTAAAGGTGGATAACCCAGGTATCTGAGTAAGTTTTAGCGACTTCTGGAGGGCATTCCATAGAGAGGGGAGGGTGAAGCTTACGGCTGTGGCACTGTAGCGCATTCTGACCTTACGGACATCAAACATGACAAAGGAGTAACTCCTCTGGCAGTAGAACCCCTGCGTATGTAAGAAGAGCTTGGCTATATATGGGGGTATTTGTGACTGCTCTATGGATTCATAGCGCTGCATTTCTCATCCTCCTGGCACTGAGTGAGGGCCAACCTAACTTTGTGTATAGAGAGCAGTGGTGTGTATTACAAGGGGCACTGGCAATGAATCTCTGTGCACGATGATACAGTGTATCAAGTTTGGATAGGCCAGATTTTGAACAATGACTATAGAGAATGTCGGCGTAGTCGATTAGTGGGAGAAAGGTAGTTTGCACCAATTTTATTTTAGCTTCGGAGTTGAGGAGGTGTCTAATTCATTTGAAAATGCCCAATCTCTGTCATAACTTTTTAGCTAACTCCTCGATGTGTGATAGGAAAGAGAGTTTATTGTCAAGCCAAAAGCCCAGGTATTTGAATTCATCTACTGTTTCCAATGGTTCCCCAAGCAATGTCCGGATCTGTAAATTGGGATTCAGTAAGCTGGAAGTTGTTGTTTGTGTGGAGGTGAAGATAAACATAGTTTTTGTTTTTTTTGGCATTAAGTAGTAGTTTCAGCCCTAAGAGGTTATGTTGTAGGACACTGAATTCTTGCTATAACTCTGCACAAGCAAGCTCGGGGTGGGCCTGGTGGTGCAAATTACTGTATTGTCTACAAAAAGATGCACTTTTGCCATACTGATTTTGGAGTCAATGCTATTTATGTAGACTGCAAAGAGGAGGGGCCACAGGATTGATCCATGTGGCACCCCTTTTTGGAGATTCTGACAAGGGGGTCTGGGGCACCTTTCAGCATTAAACAGTAAAATGTAGATAGTGGGTGAATCAGTGGCTGCAGAATTACATTTTCAAGGGAGACAAGAGAGGGGTATAGTATGGGAACCAAAAGTCTCAACAAGAATTTTTCTAATTCTTAAGTATATAAAGAAGTCCTCTGGACTGAGATCATATTCCTTTTTCAACAATAAGAATAGTTTCGGACACCCCCTTCATACATTTCTGTGACCTTTATAAATCCTTTCTTTTGCCATCCTAGAATAAATTAATGCATATGCACATCGTAATCCCTATAACCTTTAAATGCTTGTACCAGTAGTGCTTGTGGGGAGAGTCCACCAGGGCTTAGAGGAAAAGGCAAAGTTTATTTATAAAGCACTCAATCCAAAACCCAAGGCTGGCAGTGTCACCTAGCGGTTAGAGTAACAAGCGGTGAATGAGCTTGGTATATTCAACAGATATGGGTTTGATTCCCACAACCTCCACTTGCATACTGTGAGACTCTGAGCAAGTCACTTAATCTCCCCAGTGCTCAGGTCGCCCCTGAAAACAGGCACTTGTGCCTATTGGGCCTAACCCAGTTACCAAAGACTAACTTACTCACCATTGCCTCCTGTATGCCACCCTACACTGGCTGTCCCCCAAAATCCCTGCGCTCCTACTCTCTGGGTTGTTTCATCGACTCTATGACAAGAATCCCCTGCCCTGACTGACTTGGGGCTATGTTGACCCCTGTGCTTCACTCATGCACTCCCAGGTCTTCAAACTCTCCACTGCTCTCAGTCCCGCACTATTCAACAAAAATGGGGGAGCAGGCATTCTCTCATTTCACCCCCAAATTCTAGAGCTCCCTGCCTCCCAGTTTTAAGTGCGCCTTATCTCACTCCTCCTTCAAGACTGCATGTTTCCTCCTACCTTTATGCACTTGATTCCTGTGACTATACCTAACATCCCTTGGTCCTCTGTTCTGGCTTCCTTCTGCCTAGTATTACTTGGTTTTCCAAACTTGTGTGTATTACCTGGTTTCTTACCTGGTCTTTTCTTCCCTGCGAGGATGGCTACCACTTGCATGTTTAATTTCCTGACTATCTGCACTGGGCTATCTGTTGTAAGCATTCATGGACTGTGTTTATTCTATCTGTGTTTGTTTGTACGACTGTATCTTGTACTCTCCCAGGTTGTGTTTGAAAATAGGCATGGTTATTGACTAATGCACTTACCCGGTCACCAAAAGCTAATAAATAAATTAAATAAATAAAAATAAAAAGACTCTGAGCGCAGTACAAAGTTCAAAAATAAAATAACAAAATAAGAAATTTACAAAATACAGTACAACTTAAAATGAAATAGTCCAAGGCAGGGGACCATACTTAATCAGAGAACCTCCGCACTTGGATCCAAGTTTGAACAGAGGTTCTGGTGAACAGGTTTTTATCTTTCCCACCTCCATCTGAAGTAGTGCTGGACTAAGGCAACCAGCCATCAGAGGGGTGGCTAGGCTATGCTCTTCAATTTGTTGCCGGGGGGGGATGACAAATATGTGGTTCTAGTGCATTCCACACAGGTGAGCTGCACTGCTAGGCAGTATATATACACATGTTGGGCAGGCCTAGCCCTCCATTTCCCCTTGCGGCTTCCAATATGGTCAGCCGGACCTGGGCAGCTTTGTTCCTCTATATAAGAAGATTCAGATATAACCCCTCAAGAGGGAGAAGAATTTAAGTGGTACTTTAAAAAGTACCTATCCCAAGCTTGAATACACCTACAGGTGTGTTGGCTTTCCAGTGTGTTAGCAGCTCCGCATGCACACAATAATTTGCTCTCCAAGTGTCCATACTGCCAAGTCTGCAGTGTAACTCGCATTTTATTTTTCAACCCTAAAATGCTTCACAATGGTGAGCATTAATACATTTATAGAGACACTGGCTCCTCAGACATATTTTGTCCACTGATTTTTCCTCATATTAAGAAGAAAACAACTGTTCTTTTAATATCCCTGAGATTTGCTGCCAGTTCCTAGCAACCCAGTTTTCACAGCAACTGGTCCAAGTGGATGAAACTAAAAGCATTTAGGATTTTTCACAACCTACAGGTTATAGTTCTCAGTTAATACTGCCAGCATAAAACAGTCAAAAAGCTTATTTTGCACAGGCACAATTTTTGCAACCCATTTAGCCACACTTAAAAAGATCCCAAATCTTTCCCATGTGCCCACAAATAGTGCTGTGGGTGCATGGGAAAGAATGTGGGAGTTACTGTGTAAATGGCTCCTAGTTCTGTGCACAGCCTGGTGCAACACTTGCAGCCAGACTTGCATGCCAATGGAACTTGTCTGGGTTATAAAGGCTGCAAGTGTCTGAGCTAGCACAAAGTGCAGCCACTGCACCTTGCCACTGGAGGCCTTCATGGGAAACCAATGAACCACCAGGGTGCAATGGTATCAGAGTGTGAGACAGGATCATCAGGGAATGCTATAGTGGGGACCATTGAACCAGCTCAGAATTAATCCATTTTGGGGTGCAGCACACATTCTGAGTATGGTATGGTGCTCCTTGTATGAGGACACACACAAAGATGTTAACGGACTGTGCCCATTAATATCTGAAATGTTGATATGCATTGTGATACACTTGCAGGAGAGGGACTCCTCCTTCTGGGATTTTAACACATACTTCGATATTACAGTTTCAGTTGTCAGCACAGATTTGAGAGTGTAAATACTGTAGTCTATTTTGTCCTGCCCTGACTATGATTCAGAATCATGCCCGTCCAATCACATTAATCTGGACTGAATTTTCTCCCAGCTTTCATAACTAAAAACACCTCCTTAATTTAATCTAAAGACTAATTTTTATGTTTGCTTGTGCGCTCAGCGCTCAAGACACATATTGAGGTTAGCAGAGCATTGCAGAGGCGTGGCAGTGTTGTGGCCAATGCAGGGGATGCTTTAATGGGTGTGTCTCTCAGCCACCAATCAACAGGGAAGCTGCTGATGATGGCAGTTTCAGAGCGAGTGCCACACTATAAAGAAATCTGCCGCTCTAATCACGGACAGTTTCGTCACTGCAGCAGCAGATCTCCCCCCCTTCCCGGCAACCAGGCACATTCCAGTGCACAGTAATGCACATGGCTACCCTTACGAGCAACTCATTTGCTCAGTGTGCCCTTCCTGGTAAACATATCTTTTGCAGACAACGGGCTTCCCAATCCCCATGTCAGCATGCCCCACCCACCAGCATGAACATATCTTTTGCAGACAATGGGGTGCCCAATCCCCCTGTTGGCATGCCCCCCCTCCACCCCCACTATTGTGGCACACTGGGATCCTACCCCAGTGTGCCAAAGTAATTCTTTATATTTTCTAGCACCGAGATGCCCACTCCTGGTGTCGGATGTGCCCCCCCATACCCCCTTTTTTTCAGCTGAGCTCATGGTGCCCAATCCCTGGGTTGGCATTGATCCCCCCTCCACTAGTCTGGCACACTGGGAGCCCACCCCAATGTGCCAAAATTTATTTTTTGAACTGTTTCACCTGTGAAAAAAGAAAACTGTCCCCCCAAGTCTTTTTTTTTTTTTAAACCTAAAGAAAAAGAAAATGGTCCCTCATCGTCCTCACCACCCCCTCCCCCATCCTGACCCTCCCTCTGTGCATCCCTTTTTGCACTCTTCCCGGAATGTGTTTTTGCACCTGTGGCACAGAATGGCATGGTCACTGTGTGAAATCAACTTTTGGGACAGATTAACGAAATCCCAGTGCCACTGTTCATGAGGGGAGGTCTCAAAAAGGCTATGTTGAAAATCTGGTGAAAACATTCCAAAAAAATTACTTTGTTATGAGCATGCGTTGCACGTTTCCTACACACACACGTAACTTCGCACTTTTTCATATTTTCACTCCAGATTTTCAACATTGCCATTTCTTCACACCTCCTCATGAACAGTACAGCTGCCATTTTTCATATCCTGTCCTAAATGTATTTTTGCACCTTTGGCGACGAATGGCACACTCGCTGTGCGAAATCACCTTTTGGGATTGAGTAACGAAATTATACTGCCACTGTTCATGAGATGGGGTCCCAAAAAGCCCATGCTAAAAATTTGGAGTGAACATACCAACAAATGCCTGGGGCATTAGGGTTTTTATTCATTTATTGAAACATTTGGTAACCGGGAAAGGCATGCTGAGCTGAGGTTCGATTCCAGGTTTGACCTGGGGGGGGGGGAACCATTTCCAACCATAACGTCCCACCCTGTACAGACTGACAGGGGTCAGGGGTGTGGCTTGGGGTCATTGGCCATAATGCTAACGCCATTCCAGCCCCACCCCGCAGCTACGACAGGCACTGAGGTGAGCCTTAGTGTCTTCAGCCCTAATGTTCACCCCATTCTCCTATACTGCACCCATCTCAGTTTATTTCTTTATAGAATGGGGTAAGCGTAAGGGACGAAGACACCAAGGCACACCGTGACACCTGTCAGTTTCTGCAGGGTGGGGTGAGGTGGAATGGCATGAGCCTTATTGCCGATGACCAAAAGGCACACCCCAACACCTGTCAGTCTCCGTAGGGTGGGGGTTAGCGTTAGTTCAATACTTCACTGCCATTCCTATTATGCATCTCTCCAACTTCTGCAGTGCCAATGCTAATAGCAGCAAGCAAACATACAGCATTGACAAATGCTTGTTATATGTTGTCTTTATTTATGTGCACACAGTCTACAAAACCAGTCACATTATATGATCAAGTCACTGGAAAAAGAACACCCTGAAAGCTGTCGTTCACTCATGAGACTGTAACAGACTAGCATAAAATTGCATCACTTACTGAAACCAATGGTAAACAGTACGTGAAAGTGCCTGCAAAACTGAATAAAATTTAAGTAAAAAAATATATATATATATTGTCTTAGCTTCCACCTTCTAATTTTAGCTAAGCTCCAGTAGAATCTTTTCAGCAGCGTGGTCAATCCTGCAGCACTCCTTGTCCACAGGCTTGTCCACATCCCCGTGTCTGGACTTGTGGGACACCAAATCTGTGACCAACCCCTCTGCAGAGGGGTGGTCAGAGAACCCAAAGAGGGATCCTATACGGACTACGTACTTGTGGACCACAAGGGCGGAGGGAGCCAGGCACAATGCCAGATGCTGCTAAAGCTTCAGGGCCAGTCCCAAAATGGCCACAGTCACAGGGGAGGCAACTCCTGGGGATTCATCCTGGTCCAAAATGTCCGCAAGGGGATACTTGCCCCTCTTTTGGAGTGGCTCAAGAGGTTCATAGACTAGGTTCGGGTCCACATGCTAAATGAGCCATGAATTGGGCCTGCACACTAATTAGTGGACAATTTCCATTTGTTTTGTCCCATATATTTATCCAAAAGATTTTAAAAACCATTATACTACTCGCGTGTACCACTACAGCAGGAAGTCTATTCCAAACATTCACAACCCTTTGGTTAAACCACCATCCTCTCCTGGTGGTATTGTACTTTTCACCTTTTAGCTGCATTTCATTTCCCCCAGTTCCCCATTCCAGTCTTCTCTTTCCAGCTTAACCCTGCAGATTCTCATAACAAATGATCCTTTGTTGCTCTGTAAACATAACAAAGATCCCCTCTAATTTTCCTGTAGAACATGGAATACAATCCTAGATGTTGTAATCTAGTAATATAATCCTCATTTTTAACTGACCATATCTTTTTTGTAAACCTAAATTGCACCCTTTCAATTTTGTTACTAACTCCTATGCTTTGTGTTGTACTAAATGGTGCCCTATATTCTATCACGGGTCTAACAAGTGATCTACACAGACATGGACTCCCAGATGAGTCGGAGAAGCACCTCAAAGGACACTGTACCATGCTCAGTTGTCTGCTCCTCTACTGATCCATGGTTGAGGAGGGGAGTCCCACAAGAGGCCATGGACTTGTGATCTGAGTTGTCCAAGGACTCCTCAAAACCACCCCTTAACTGTTTTTCATCATGGACCTCTTGGGTATCCTCACTGACAACCGGCCTGGCAAGCCAGTGGCAGAATGGGCTTCCTTGGTCGGAGCAACCACTGTCTTTTACCGTGGTGGCAGCTCCACCCGAAGAGGTGGACATGCAGGTTTGGGGCTACCTACGTGGTGTGGACTGGTGGGGGTGCCACTGGTGTCAGCCAGGTGACTAGAGATCCAGAGAGTAGAACCCTACCCTGCCCCATGAAGGCCCACTGTTGCCAGAGAAGCTCCTCGTGGCACTGCTGCAGTTTGCAATGGTGCCTCTCCTCACCAAAGGTTGAGGAGTGTAGATGGTGATGTCTCCCAGTCGAGTGGGCTCAAGAGCATAATGCCCATATCAAGATCTCAACTGCTGAACAGCCAGTTGACGACGAGGGAAACATCCAGGCTGATCATGGTAAATCACATGCCGGACCACTTTAAGCAGCACAGGCACGGAAGGCTTGACCACTGGTGGAGGCGGCTCCTGCTAAGGACTGGATGGGGACACCAACCAGACCATGTCTTCCTGGGTAAGGACCAGGAGCACTGCGGTCTGCAAGAGCGAATCCTCAACCTTGTCCGACTATGGGACAGCAGGCTTGAGAAATATCTTGGCAGTCTGCTCGACCAGAGTCAAAGTTGACTGGCTCAACAGGGGAACTGAAGAGCCCTCAGCCTGCCTGACTAATCCCTCGGTAGAGGGGCGCTTGACAGCTGCTGAGCAATCAGACAAGTAGAGGGACCAGGAGGAACATGATCTCTTCCAGTCCCATGGTCAGTACCAGCGGTGCTTGTGTTTCTTACCATCACAGTGGGCAGAGCTCTCTCCCAGGTTCTGGAGGGCCCAACACATGTACCAGAATCCTCCAGTGAATGACCCTCTAATGCTAGCCCCAGCTGGGAACAGCGCCGAGACTAAGGAGGTATCTGTCGCAACTGCTTCCATCTCAAGGGTCGCAAGTTACTGAGCTGAGCTGGCTGCAGTCGTGGCCTTCCTTTGGCCCTTCCGGGCGGTCCTTCAAATCCTGTTCCAAAGGCTGACCCAGCAAGAGCTAGAGTTTCCTGTTCTCAAGTGTTTCTGGAAGCACGTTTAAGCAAAGGCCGCACCTGGCCATGTTGTGTTGCCTGTCCAGGCAGTACACGCATGTGTCGTGCGGGTTGACCAACATCTTCTGCCAACACTGAACACAGAATTTGAACCCCGGGTTCCATTGCTCTATTGTAGATCAAAACGGGGGAGTCAAAGGAACTGAGTGAATATGGTAATTACATCTAAAAAAAACTTTAAGACAAAGTTCATCTATGGCGCACTAAACTTTAATGGGAGCCACAAAGATGACCTGTTCTTCCAGTGGAAAGAAAGATCTGACATCATGGGGTGTATTTGGGGAATATACCGCATGGGTGGCAGGAGCAGCTTAGCTTAAAGACGTCCAGGCAATCAAACCGTTCCCGTGGAACTGCCAGAGTGTGGATAGTGAACCACAGCCACACCCCTTGAAAGACTGTTGCCATGTCTTTCTGCTCTAAGCAGTTACTTATTAGACTCAGCTCAAGCCTTGAATTTCATATCCATGATAGTATTCCCTTGAAGGTCTCTCATTTCAATTACTGTGGCGTGCTGCTGGACAAAAACCTGGAATCTCGACTCATGCTGACGCCATTCACAACATACTCCAACTTAAGTCTGATGCCGTACAGAGGCGCAAGTCCTGCCTGACCCACCTGGTCAGTCATTAGATCATCCTTAGAATGATGGTTAACTACACTAAAGTGGTCTATGATGCCAACCCTAAATCCACCCTGGCCAGGCTGGCTCCCCTCTTCAGTGGTTTCTGCCATTTTGCTACATTGGTTCCCTTCCCTCACCACTGCGATCTCTACCAGAGACTCTCCATCTCTTTTCTCACTACTGCTCCCATTGTGCTGCCTTCCTCTCAAAGTACTGGTTCACCTTCCATCCCTCTGAGCTCTCCAACCTTCTTTCAACACCCACTTCCTCCTCCTCCTATGTGCTCTGCTCCTCAGATTTCCACTCCTTTAGTTCTCCCTGCTGCAGCACTTCTGCCCATCCGCCTCTCCCTCTGGAACTGACTTCTTCCTCCCATTCACATCTCTTCCTCTTACTCCTCTCTCTAACTGCTCCTCCAAACTCACTTCATGCCCTCCTGATCTGACCCTGCCCTTAGCCTCTCCTTTTCTAGTCCTTTTATCACTACTTGCCTCCAAACATTATACAATGTTGTACCTCATTGTTCCATTGCAAATTTACATCTTCTGCTATTTTGGCATTCAGTTAAAAGTTGCCCTTTGCATTTAAAACTATTTGCACAGTTGTTTTACTTGTATTTTCTCTACTGTGTATTTCTGTTGCCCAATTACGGTCACTTTATTCACTGTCTGTCTGTCTCTCTCGTGGCTCCACTTCTCACGAGTTATGGTCCTGCCGCCTCACACTTGGGGATAAACTGCATATTTGGAGTCAGACCATTGTATATTCAATAATACAACATCACTTTACTAGTTTTACCTTTTAAATGTGCTATTTGTACGAAGACATAACTGTTTCTGTTTGATTTTAACTGCTGGCTGCTGTGCTGCACTTGGCTATTGTGATGTCATCAGCATTGTGAAAACTGCACTCTGACTGGTTCAGCATGTACTGTGGCATACCCTACATTGAAAGCTAATATCGTGCTGTGTTGGATCAAGATAACATGTTTTATCTCACTATTTATCAGTACACACATGCTGTATAAATGCATTTATTAATATAGTAGTGAGTACCTCTACAGATTACACCTGTTCCTCCCCTCTGTAACTTCTTACCCTGAGCAGCACCTGGTAAAGAGTTTTGGCTCAGCATGCCTTCCCATCACCAACTTTCAGTTAAATAAATACATACATACATCTGCATGAATTTTACAGAACAGCATCAGCACAGAGTGAGTGTGTGTATGTGTTTATGAAGCATACAATCTAATGGTTTTAGCACCACTTGTGAGTCCAATAAATTCAGAAAATCTTCCCTTGCTTTCTTTGCTGCCTGGCATTTTAACAGTAAAAGTTCCAAAAACAAAGATGAGTGCAGTGATATTCATTCCCAGTTAATCCCCAGACAGTCAAATCCATGAATAAAAATCATCAGTTTTAAATGCACTGAGCCTATTAAGCAACAACAAAAGCATATGCACAAAGGAGCTTTTAATATATTTCAAAGCCTGCAAGAGCTGTGGTCTCATTAAAATTATAAATTACACAAACATGGAATGAAGATTCAAAACTGCAGTGTAGCGAAGGAGATTACAGACAACCCCCATGCTCCATATGATAACACACCATGGCCTTCCCAGATGGGGGCCTCAAATAAAAAGGCCATCTTTGCAGCTAGGGAAAACTCCTTGTGATCTAGGTTTCTGCACAGCAGATGACAGTCAAATAACATGCTGATTAGTCTGTTTGCACTACTTAGCTTGTTTAATACAGAGTTAAAGTGATATGATCGGCTGTGGTTTCAATGGGCTCACTCAATATGCTGCATTCAGAACACTAATCTAATGAAGTCACAACCCCCCCACAAAAAACCCAAGAATAGCAACACAAATTTGCTGATGTCAATATAAATATGTACTTTACAAGGCATAAATTAGTTTTGGAAAGTATATTTAGTGGAATCGCTAATCAAAACCACAATGGACCAACGATCTGTTGGTTTTGAAGAGCAACTTCTAAGAATGTTTATTTTTAACTAAAATACCCAAACTGATTTATATTCATGTGGTAAAGGTCAGCACATTAGATAGTGTGTTGAGTCATTTTCTCTTTATTTGACCCACAGATTTTTTCTTTGCGATGCAGCACAGTCTCGAGTGGCCGGGCTCTTTAAACTGTGTACACAAAGATCCAGGTTGCTAGTTCAAGCCAACTTGTTTGCATGTATGGCGGTAGAAGCCAAAGCGATGCAGGAGGGGAAAAACATTTTAAGAGTCCCAGTACAGCCACACACTGCATTTTGTAGGGCACAAAGTTGTAGTCTCTCCCCACCCCAAGACACACACACACACACACACACGTTTAGGCTTAACACTCCCTCTGCAAGCCAAGGTGCCTTTCAGTGCCACTATGCCCCTCCCACTGTAACAGGCACACTTCATTTCTTATTTCTGTGCAACTAGGGCACTACTACAGTAATGAAAACTTTTTTCTCTACAATGCTATGCAAAGTACTTCATTTTCCAGGCAGGCAGCCCCCACTGCTAAATGAAGTGGCTGGCTGGCACATTACAGCAGCAGGCTTTTTCTTTTTCTCTGCAACCGAGGGGCTCTTTACATACATTTTTAAATAACCCCACCAAAAGTCCGTTAGGTCTTTGTTCACTGACATTTCAGTTTCACAGGTTTGACTTTGAACTCCCCCACCGCCCAGTTGCAGAGTCTAGCACAAGTTTTCAATTTCCTAAAAGAGATTGAGACCACGCTGCACTGTTTGGTGATCTTCTGCTCAGTCACAATAGTGCCAGTGTTACTGCATATTACAGCACTGTCATTGGTTGGGTTCTGTCATTCTTCTCCACAGCTAATTGGCCACACTGCTATTCTTTAAAATTAGCTTTGCTCAAGGGCAGAGTTTCTCAAACGGTGAGACCAGCCTCTCTGGGGAGGCCCCAAACTGTTACAGAGGAGGCTCAAGCAAGACTGAAAAAGTACTTATTTAAATTTTAAGCTTCAGATATTTTGTGTGAAGGGCTATGGAAAATTGAAAGAGGATAATAGTAGGTGAATTTATGTATTTATTTACAAACTGGTGACCAGGAATGGCACACGGAGTAAAGGCTCATTCCAGCTGTACCTGAGGAAGGACAGTGAGTGAATACAATCAAATGGTAATACACAATGAACAATAAAGTGCAAACAAACAGGGACAATAAACAAAAAAAAATAAGAGGTAACAATTGATCAATTAAGCAGGTGGCAGAACAGCCCAAATACAAGGGTTAATCAGAGAGGTACTAGAAGCAAGAGCAGAAGGGAGCAAAATGATCCCTGAGAAATTGCTTAAGAGCAGTGTAAGAGAAAGAGAGGAAGAGAAGCAGAGGTGGGTAGCAGGATTATTTCAGATAGAGGGGAAACAGACAGAGAAGGCAGTCCTACCTATAAAGGTATTGTAGAAAGGCGTGTTGATGGTTCAAGAGTCAAAATAGTGGAGCATGTAGGCTGGCCTAAAGAGGAGGGTTACAAATGGGGGGAGGGGTTCACAATAAGCTGTGAAAAATGAGAACCAACTACACAAAGGAGTTTCACTGGTGTACTGTATAAAGTATGCAATTTCTGTATTGGGAGGCCCAAGATTATTTCAGTAGTTTGGGAGGACTTAAGATCTTTTCCATGGCTTGGGAGAGGCTCACTATGACAAAGTCTGTGAACTAATGCTCTAGGGCTTCCATCTATACATGCCTGTCACAGGGTGTGGGTATAGGATAACACAATTTCAGGCAGACCACAAATCAGGTGCATAAAAAACACACAAGTGCATTTGTCATTTTATTTTTATCAAGTAAAATATACATGAAAGCAAAATGATGTCAGACAACTGCTTAGCTTCAACAGTTTCTAAGGCTCTTCTTCAGCCTAGCATGAATCAAACAGTGTGAAAGCACACACTACTAGGAGGTCTTCCACCTTCCTCAGTCAGTATCCAACTGACTTCCCTATCTATACTATCTCAGCACTGAGGTAGGGCTTTTTATTAGCTCACTAAAAGTTGGAAAATGTTCCACTGCCTTTTGATTAACAGCAGACATAACATAACACTAGCCTCTAGGGGCCACTGTTGCCCCATAGAGAACAGTTCAGTTAGCACCTGGAGAGCAGCACAGATCATGAAGTTCTTTTTTTTTTCTTTACAACACTGGAAAAGATCAGAGCCGAGGTCAGAACATTCTGTGCTCTCCTAAACTCTACTGTAGGGTCCTATTACTTCATGCTGTCTGCTGTAAAATGTATCTTAGAAGGGGGCTGCTAACACCTACAAAAAGTAAACACAAGTTTTTGTTATTCTTATATTAAGACTGCCCTCTCATTTTGCACCTGTACTCTTAATTTTGTTTTAGGTTAAGCTTGTTTTAGAAAGCTTATAAGCACTTTAGCACTTAATTTATAACCAGCCAACCAGCATGTTGGACATTATACAAAACATATAAACTGCTTGGAGAAGGGGTTTCATTTTATCCCAGGGCTGTCCACTATGCCAGGGGTCATCATGTCACACGTCCCCCCCGCATAAGAGGGCAACCATCCTATGGTTGTCCAAATCTCAACTAACACCCTAGAAGGGTATGGAGCACCAGCCCACCCTCACTGGAAACCCTGTCTCACGGTCCCTTTAAAAAAAAAACAAAAAAAACACATTTGTGAAGTATCCTATTCATAGCAATTCAAATACCCCGAGACATTTTAAATTAGTCTGAAATTAGTCTTGCCATTACTAGACTACAATATCATCACATACATTTAGAAGGATGAACCACTAACGGCAGTTTTATGCCATCTACTGACGTTCCCTGACCAGATACACTCGGACAGCTAGACAATCCAACACCCAGAAGAACTGCCTTCGGGGGAAGAACTACCTTGCTCCGTCCCCACTTAGACATTTACAGGTAGGCCAGTAACATACCATGCTGTATTCCTAACAGCCTGTCCCTAACCTCTGGGTTTACATATCAAATCTTATACATTACTAGTGGTATTGGCTACCACCTAGTCTCTTCTGTTCTATGTGGGAGTCTCCCCCTTCTCCAAGGGTGCCATCTCTTGCCCTTCACCCTCTGGGTAACTCCTCCCACATCACTAACAGGGGGTCACTGTCTGTCTGCCCCTATAACAGGTCTTATAGTATGCTGCTACCTGCCTGGCCAATAGAAATACGGGGTGAGTCTCACCAATACCTTCCTATGGCTGAGCCCTGCGTGACTGGAGTGCGCATCCTCCATCACCTTTTTCCTATATGCCACAGGTGCCACTACCTGGGCATCCACCTGCTTCATCCAGGGTTGGGCCTTATATGATATAGAACTTCCTTCCTAAGTTCATACCACCATAACCTGTCCCCCACACCACCACTAACCAATTTCCCATCCTTGATTTTTACAAACTCCCTTAATTGGGTTACTTGAGGATCCCCCACCTGCAAGTTTCCTCAGTCAGCACAAGGAGAACAATAATTTTTCATAGGAGGAGATTTAAAACATGCAAAAGTACCTTCAGTCAAAATGGCTTCTTCCATCTTGCTTGAAGTCTTTTCCCCTAGTAATACATCGCCAGTCAAAGTCTTACCTGGGGTCTCCTCTTCTCGTTCGCCATCCTCCACCAAATAGCAGCCCGGAAAAATGTGCAGCAACGGGATCTCCTCAAACGCTGGTCACAAATGCTCCATCAAGGGGTCTTCCTTCTCCAAAGCCCGTGGATCCTACTCCACTGATTCTTCCTTAACATCCTCCGAGTGGGATCTCTCGAGTAGCTCCTGGCATCTGCACTCCGCCTACCTCCAGCATTGATCAGCCTCCAGGCATCTCCCACTCATCCAGTAAAGAAGCCATATCAGGGTCTTCATTTGGCCATCGCGTCTGTCTCATCCCATCCATGGTACCTCCCCTCTGTCACCATCTCCAGCAGGTGCTGTCCTCATCTCATCTGGTGCTATGCACCTCGGCCGTGTATCCTCGGTATCAGGTCTGGCACCAACTGACTGGACTTCCCCTTGTTACCTCAGACATTCAGTCAGATCCCACTTCTAAAACTATACTGTATGTCACAGGGTGTGGGTATAGGATAACACAATTTCAGGCAGACCACAAGTCAGGTGAGTAAAAAAAACGCACAAGTGCATTTGTCATTTTATTTCTATCAAATAAAATATACAGAAAGCAAAATGGTAAGTCAGACAACTGCTTAGCTTCAACAGTTTCTAAGGCTTTTCTTCAGCCTAGCATGAATCAAACAGTGTGAAAGCACACACTGCTAGGAGGTCTTCCACCTTCCTCAGTCAGTATCCAACAGGCCACCTTATCTGTCCTATCTCAGCATTGAGGTAGGCCTTTTTATAAGCTCACTAGAAGTTTGAAAAATATCACTACCTTTTGATTAACAGCAAACATAAAACTATACTCTAGGGGCCACTGTTGCCCCATAGAGAACAGTTCAGTTGGCACCTGGAATACAGCACAGAACATGAAGTTCTTTTTTCTTTTGTTTACAACAAAAAAGATCAGAGCTGAGGTCCGAACATTTTGTGCTCTCCTAAACTTTCCTGTAGGGCCCTATTACTTTATGCTGTCTGCTGTAAAATATATCTTAGAAAGGGGCTGCTAACATCTAGAAAAAGCAGACACAAGTTTTTTGTTATTCTTATACTAAGACTGCCCTCTCATTTTGTAACTGTACTCTTAGTTTTGTTTAGGTTAATATGTACAGAAAGCTTTACAAGCACTTAATTTATAACCAGCCAACCAGCATGTTGGACATTATACAAAACATATAAACTGCTTGAGGAAGGGGTTTCAGTTTATCCCAGGGGTGTCCACTACAACAGGGGTCATCCTGTCACAATGCCAAAAAAAAAAATTTAAAGACAAAGTGCTCTAAATCCGTAATATCTCCTGTCTGACTCAAATACACTGCTTTCTGACTGGATGAAGCAGGGGTGCTCCATTTTATAAGCCAAAAAATTCAGTTACTTACTGTAATAGGAGCTCTTCAAGAGAATCTGCTCCACTAAGCCATGCCTTTATAACCACCCTTTCCCAGACAACAACAACTAAATAAATACAGTAAATAAATAGTCATTGGCATCAGGACCACTGAGGAAGTTTTGACAGCTGGGGCTGCCCCCGTTAATGTACATCGATGGTGCTTACTTAATTGGGTGGCCCAGTCTTTCCTCAGTTTTCCACCAGAGACAAGCTCGGAAGATGCATCACACTGGCAAGAACAGGAAGACCAGAAACATAATGAGGCATACATGAGAGGAATTAACCAGATAATTTAGCCTAAATAGGCAGAGCAGGAGACCACAGCATGGAAAAGATAATTACATTGGCCCATATGAAGATTACTCTAGATTAGCAGACTAATGTAGGATTTAGTTTTACTGAAGAATACGGCAAGTACATGCACACAGAGAAATGTAACATGCAGCAGATTTTTCTCGGACTATATTATATGTGAATCCAGAGGTATGCTAGAATTTGTCAGATGCAAGTTCCTGCATACAAAGTTTAGCCGTATTTGACACTGGCATGCAACAGAATTTGGTGTCATACTTTTTTGTTTTTTCTCTTAATGCCCCCTTCTCTTTTGTCAGCTCCCTTTTTCCTCTGTCTCTCCTCCAGCTCCATCACCCCCTAATCTGGGACTAACCTCTCTACCTTTATGCCCCTATGACTTACTTTTCATGGTGGGTCTCTTATCAGGGTCTGGTGGGGGGGGGTACACCTGTCGAGGCACCTCAGCTGGGTTTCTGAAGGAGAGGTGCCACAGTTGGCGGTGCAGAGCATACAAGGAGAGCAGGGAGTCGTCATGCTTCAGCTGGGGTATTTTTTCCCCATGTCTTCTATCCGATCCACAGAAGATGCTGGCACTCTAGGGAAGGACAAATGTACGCACACATGCAATGCATGTTCAGTGCAGGTCCCCAGCCAACGTCTTCAGCCTCCACTGGCACACTCAACTGCTCTGTCTCACCCAGATGACAATACTACTGACAGTGATCCACATTTCCTGGAGGAGGAGGAGAATGTCCTCTGGAATGTTCAAGCCTTCTGCCTCGGCTAGCCCGCAAAGAACCAGAGTAATTTCCAAGCTTGAATCACTGGCACTGTGAGTGGTAGCACTACCACTACACTGAGATCAGCTGGTGTAATGTGTTTCTCTTTCACAGACGTTTTTCTGCCCCCTCTCATGGACCAGCGGCTACACATTCCTGTTTCTACTGCCATCCCACCACCCCATCTCCCAAGCTCACCTTGCTGAGAGTCTCCCAAAACTTGCCCCCGTGGTGAGGCCAGGAGGGAGGGCCACCCCCCCCCCGAGAAATAATCCAGATTTTTTGAAGGCGCTCAGTGATGGTATGGATGAAGGTTGAGAAGGTAGGGCTTCACAAAAGCATGCCACATGTTGAGTGTTTGATGCCCATGTTTTTCAGTCCCACCAACCTCCTCTGGTGTCTGGCATTGCCCCTGAAGGCCATGTCACACTCTGGCTCCCTGTGGTCTTAAAGTCCACGGCAGGAGGTCACCAGTGTGGTGGAACCAGATGCCTTCCCCCCTGAGTCAGGAGTGCTGCCAAGTGGCAGCACCTCCCCAGCCTTCAGGTCTGCCCAGCCAGCTTCCCAAGCTTGCTTCTGAACTCGGGTTGCTGGCACGGGAGCGCGCAGCACTACCCACTGGGTCACTGGGCACCCCCCCTTTAGTGTAATATTCTTAAAGAAACACTGACTATAGAAACACAGAATTTTACAGGTAGAAAAATACCCTCGGTTCATTGCATTTGCCTGGACCCTACCTTTGTCCTCATCAGTTTAGCACTGGTAGGACCTACAAAGTGCCCCCAACTTTTTCCTCCGCTTTGTTAGTCGCGTGACCTCCCCTCGACCCTTTTCCTTCTCTGTTATTTTCACCATATCCGTGTCTATACTACTCTCTCTTGAAATCCGTTACTGTATAATAGAAACACAGATTCTGTAGGCAGATGAGGACTTTCTCTCCCACCTAGTCTGCCCATTTCCTTACCTACAAACTCCAGATCCTAAATGATCAGCAGCTTACCCTCTCTTTCCTAACACTAAGGTTGCCTTCTATCTATCCCATGCATTCTTGAACTCACCAATTCTTTTTAGCCTCTATGACTTCTGCTGGGAGGCTGTTCCATGCATCAACCACCCTTTCTGTGAAAAAATATTTCCTCACATTAACCCTGAGTGCCCCCCCCAGCCTCATATTGTGACCCCTTGTTCTTGCACATCTCTTTTCTTTGACAGATGCTGCCCTCCTGAACCTTGTTGATTCCCCTGAGGTACTTGAATGTCTCTATCATATCCCCCCCAGGGTATACATATTGCGGTCTTTCAATCTTTTCTCATATGTTTTCTGGTGCTTTCCTTTCACCATTTTTGTTGCCCTTCTCTGGACCGCCTCCATTCCGTCAGTGTCCTTCCAGATATGGCCCGACCAACTGTCTGTACAGTGGTATCACCACCTCCTGTTTTCTACTGCTCATGCCCCTCTCTATGCACTCCAGCATACCTTCGGCCCACCCCACCGCCTTTTCACATTGCTTGATCACCTTCAGGTCATCCGTTATGTTTACCCCAGGCCACTTTTCAATTTTGTTGTTAGTTTGTTAGTATCTCTTCTCCCCCCCTCCCCATTTTATATTCCTCTCCAGAATTCCTGTAGCCCAAGTGCATGACTTTGTACTTTTTTTGTACTGAATTTAAGCTGCCATTCTCTTGAACACTCCTCAAATTTGCCTAGGTATTTTCTCATTGTTTCCACCCTGTCTGGAATGTCTACCTATTGACACTGACCAGTCACCTAGGAAGATAGTTCCACCTGTCCCCCAGTGCATCCATGGTGGTTTGTACTAGGTGCCACCAGGCCAGACACAGTGGCAGAAGCATGTCTACAGTCATGCATGCTTGCATGATGCCAACCCAGGGAACAAAACAAGGAAAATGGGGACAGAGCATGAAGCCATGTCTACACTCTGACCTGTGCGGCTGCCCAAGACCACCTCATCTGGATGAGGTCTCAGGGGGATGGCCTCTCTCTCCTTGCCCTACTGTTCTACATATATCCCCTGCAGTCTATCACTGCGTGGCTTAGTCTGAGCCCCCACATGTAAGCTCTAACACACTCTTAAAGTTGTTCTCCACCCCACTCCACAAAACCAAAGTCACTATGCCTCTGTATCTGTACCATCCGAACTTAAACCCCTCGACAGACACTTTCAGTGATGTCGGGAAAGTGATGGCAGCCTGAGTCTGGGTCTCCCTTGAATTGCATGATCTCATCAACATTCAACAGCCTTTATAAACAATGCAATCGCCCACTAAAGCTACAGGATCCAAAACTACAGTGCAGAAGCATCCGGAGACACCAGCTCAAAAACTGAAAGTGCTCTTACAACAACAGAAATCCAGCCAGATTACAACAGTGGAAGCCTCATCAGAAAACATGGCGACCGCGCAACAACCCGACCCCGAAGAAACAGACCTCATTACAACAATCCTACAGACGGCCAAAATGGTCTCAAAAATAGACAAAACCCTTACCGAACTCTGTTCGGACATCAGTGGCATTGAACACAGGACGGACCAGCTGAAACTCGGCTTCACGGCGGTTTCTGAACAGACGGACTGCCACAACCGCCTTCTCTTATATCTGCTGGCCCGAGAGAGGGAGGGAGCTAAACCACAGGCTTGATGATTTAGAGGGGCGCAGTAGGAGACAGAACATAAGGACCTATGGGATCCCTAAGGGGGAAGAGACCAAAGCCCCCAGTGTAATAACGTTCCTCCAGAAAATGCTGAAGGATGCAATGAGACTACCGGATGACATGGATTTGGGCATGGACAGAGCACACAGATCCCTTGCACCGAGGCCCCCCAACGCCGGTGCTAGGCCCAGATCTTTTGTTGTTGATTTTTTCAACTTTATCTTCCAGACCCCCAGGCATCCTTCAGGAGTGCTCACACGGATGCTGCCCTAACTCCCCGACTGAACCCCCGCTTCTCTCAAGCCTCTCCCCCCCCCCGAATGACCCAGGCAGGCACGACCCCAGGATCACCTCCGGGGCTGGTTCCGCCCTCTCCTGGCAGTCAACTTCTAAGTGTGAGGTGCCTTACCCTATCGTCGGGTCGACCCATGGAGACACCCGAGCGTTCTGGGCCGGCATTGGGATGTGGGTGCTCCACTGGGGCCACCGTCATTTCACCGGCAGACTAGAGGCTTTTTCCTAGGTTTTTCTGTTCCCACTACGGAGCTCAACTGGCAAGGCAATGCTATGCCATAGCTCCACCCCCTGGCATTGTGCCGCACCATCGATGCCCCAGGCTTCCATCAGAGGTCGCTCCACAAGCGAGTGCATCCCCTAAACCAACCCCGGGAAGAGAGAGACGTCCTCCAGATGCTCGATCTCCTCCCTCTCCATCCTCGGCAACCCGTGCTCGCTCCTCAACCCGGGTCACCAGCGTGGTGTGAGGTGTGGCGTCCAGTGCCTCAACCCTCAGCACCACTGGGCTGGTAGATCTTTTGTTGATAAGCTCACCTCAAACACAGTTGAAAAAGAGCTGCTTACAAGGGCCTGGAGACAATGGGAAATCATGTATAAACAGCACAGAATTTCACTCGATAACGACTACACTACCACAGTTCAAGAAAACCGCAATATCCTATGGCCCATTCTGAAACAACTGAGAGCTAGGAATATTAAAGCACAGATCCTTTTTCCAGCACATCTTAGAGCAGAAAGAGAACATGGCCTGCGCACCTTTTTGGACCTTCTGTCTGCCTCTTCTTACCTTGAAGGCCTGGGCATAGCAAACCCACCTCTACAGAAAGAAAAACTCGAGAAGGAACTCCTTCAATCCATGTGGTCAGTTGCTCAAAAAGGACACACACGCCTGGGATCAACACAAGCAAACCCCAAAACAAACCTCTGTGCGGATGTAACCTCAGTGCTGAAGCCATATTGCTCTGCAATTCTTCATGAAGGCCTCACCTGACTCCACTACTCTTTCTATAACATCGGAACAAGCGACGGAGACCATGGACACTTGAAAGGGCACAAGAGAGCAATTAAACATTTGACTCTGGTTTGAGCGGCACCCCCCTCAAGTTTACTCCAGGTAATATCTCTTTAAATGACACCCACATGGACTCTAGAGTTTACATTGATGGGAGGGGAGACCTGGTCTCCCGCCTGACCTCAGAAGAATTAACAGAGCCTCCGCTCCTATTTGGATCATATCGGTCCCAGTATGTCTTATTTGCACTTAAATGACTTTATTATACTGAATGTAGGATACAAGAGAAAAGATCTAAGATGATCAGGGGTCTTGGGACTGGGGGAGGGAGGGAAACAACAAGCGAACAGGAGGGAAGCGCTTTTTGTCGGGTGTGTGCAGCGGAGCCGTCTCTCACTAATAAATATAGAGGGATGGACAAGCACCAGAGGATTACCGATCTGGAACTGCTGTCTTTAGTGACGTTTACTTAAACCGCTCAAATTGAAATGTGGGGCTTCAATGTTAACTAGTTGTATCGAGAGGTAATGGACAAGATAGTAAAATTAAAAGTAATTACAGGACTCTACCTTACAATGTTTAACAACTATGATAAGCAGAAACAGAGGGAGGTAACCAGTTTGTTTATAAGAATCTGCCTGCTTTTGTCTACATTTCCTCCCATGGTTTATGTGCTATAAGGGGAGGGGACACAGCTAGATAATCGTCTGAAAGGACAAGTGGCTGAAGTGCGCTCCTCCAAATGGGAGCACCACGAGGCCCCCTTCAAAAGGCTGTCCCAGTCCCTCATTTTCTAGCATGACAGGAATGGCACAAATTATTTGCTCCGTACAGCCCAAATTATAACTCCCATAACCCACGGGTTCAGATCCACTTGCCCATCACACTATTGGGTGCGGCTGGTGGAGACGCACTTACAGAAGGCTGTCACATACAATACTTTCACCCATATTGGGCAAGTGATGGGGAAATGCCCAGGATATTAGGACAACCTACACCAGGTGGTCACTCATCTCAACGTCAGACTGGTGTCTCTGGGACAGAGTATTAGCACCCCACTCAGGAGACAGTCTAACACCCCCCCCCCCACTTAGTTAGGGGCATGAGGTGCCAAGGTGGTGGCACCTCCCAGACAGCAAATACCTCACTATCTGACCTAGGAAGTACAGGCCGAGGCAGACTAAGGGTGACCTCGGCCAGTCAGTCAAAGCACCACTATTCTACTTAAAATCAGGTGGCCTGTGTTTTAGGCTGATATTTGGAATTGTTTTTCCCCCTTTTAGGAGATTGTTTCATGATGTTCACACATTTAATGCAAACACTGATGTTATATATTGTTTCTGAGTTAAGCTGCCTTAATGTGCAAATGGGTACCTACATTGCAAGTTTTATTAACCTTGCAGTTGTGTACAACTCACCTCAACAAGGTGTAATTGTTGTAGATCAGGAATCCCCCCCCCCCCCGGACACATAATTATGGCTAGCACAGATTCCAAAGTACTATCTTAAAACATGAATGGGATAAATAGCCCTATTAAAAGAAAACAGATATTGAAATTTATCAAGGACCTGAAATGGCAAATTAATGTTTTACAAGAAACAAACCTCACTCCCATGGAAGCAGGGAAACTCAAATATAGAGCCTACCCCACACTTTATCATGCCTTCCTAGAGAAAGGGAACACTCAGCTATCTGAAGCATTCTTTCTATGAGGGGGGACCCACAGCCAGAACATTTCTAGCCTTCTACCTTAGGCAATGACAGGCCCAGGCCAGCATCACCAGAATTAAACATCCTAAAACAGGAATTATAACACATACAGGGGATCAAATCATATACGCATTTGTTAGCTACTACAAGAATTTATACCACCCACAGACAGAAACCCTCCCCCTAGAGAAACATCAGTTCCTTCAAAGTCTGAAACTCCCCACATTAACAATAGACCAACAACAGACCCTAATAGCTCCCATCAGGATGACAGAAGTGGCTACATCCATACAGAACACAAAGACAGGGAAGTGTCCAGGCCCAGATAGGTTCAGCGGAGAGATCTACAAAACACTAGCTGAAGAGCTTTCCCCACCTCCTTAGGGGCCTACAATGAGGTCTGGGAGACAGTTCCTCCCTCCTCCTGGAACTATGCGACCATTATGGTACTACACAAACCAGGCAAAGATCCTGTGGAGTGCAGCTCATATCATCCGATTTCACTTTTGAATGTGGACTATAAGCTGTATACTTCAATCATTACTACCTGCCTAAATAATCTGTTTCCAAAGATCATCTTCCTGGACCAAACTGAATTTGTAGTGGGTTTCCAGGCCCCTGACAATGTCAGGCGCACAATAAATATTATAAATAAAATTTCTCAGGATAAAACCCCAGCATGCATGATGAGCCTTAATGCTTGATGCTGAAAAAGCGTTCGACAAGGTCTCCTGGCCATTACTATTTAAGGTCCTCGAATGATTTGGTTTCCTGCAGGCTATGGTGAACGCCCCTAGGGCCATATATGTTGCCCCTCGGGCATTTACAAATTATACTGTATAGCTACTAGCGGGCAACAACACATGTAGGTTGCAATCCTCTACCCACTCGTCCCACCCTTTTTCTGAGGAGGGCCCCTTGCGTTCGCTGCCACCCAACCCTGACAAATCCCTGCCCCCCCCCCAGTTCTAATTTATACTTTTCCACTAGTCCTGAATATCAGTTTTCCACAAGTGCTGATACTGCTAATCATTCCCTGAGCCAGGATCCTTCTACTGCTGAAATCTGAAACCCTTATGGCTGCCTGTCATAGGCTTATACCTGACAGTGTCTTAGGTCTCTACCTGACAGGATCGTTTTGTTAACAAAAGTCCCGGGTATTCCCAGAGTCTGAGTGCTGCTGTAAGCCTAATCATGCAGGGAATCTCTGCACTCCTCAAACTGTTTATCCTTTCCCTCATACTGGGGATGCTCTATGAGCCCAAACTCCCTCCACAACTTGGCGATCATGGGCTCACTCCTGAATGCCTACTGCTAAATAAATCTAGCAACAGATATCTTTGTGCAATTCTGATTCCTCATCTTCCAGCTCACCACCAGGGTATTCCATGGTGCTGTACCTGTATAGAACAGTCCTTTCAAGCTATCCCTTTTAAGCACCTTGGCACCTGTCTTTCTCTGCAATTCTCTGCCAGAGTACTGGTCTCCCTAGCCTTGGGTCAGTACACCCCTAAGGGAAATGTCTGGCATTCAGTTATTGGCAAACTGCACAGGCGAACCATGGCTAAAATACTGAGACTAACTATTGCTACCCTTTCCAGGATACTCGTACTACTTCTACTATGCTCCGGTACCACTGAGTTGAATCCTGGTCCTCCTGCAGCCGTGTCATCTCCCTCTAATACTGCAAAGTTGAAAGGAATGAGCCTCTGGCATGTTAATGTCTGCAGCCTCGTGAAAAAGTTTACCTTGATCCAAGCATGGATTAGCCATATCTTGCCAGATGCATTGGTGGTCTCTGAATCTTAGGCCTGCTACCCTTGATAGTGACATCAATATCCCTTCTTATACTCTCTTCAGAGCAGATAGATTGACTAGAGGAGGAGGAGGTGTGGCAATCTATGTCAAGGATAAATACTGTGCATCCTGCCTTGACTCAGCTACTGTCAAAAATGAATTTGAATGTTTTACCATTAAGATTGAGCTAGACAATTCCCCTGTGCACCGTGTAATAGGTTGCTATAGACCACCTTCAGCTGGGCTGCAGCTCCTAAGTTATCTTGGATCCTTACTAGAGAAAGGTAACCTCGAAACAATTATTTGAGGGTATTTCAACCTCAACTGGCTATCTAAGATTTCGACTCCACTGAATACCTTCTGTGACTCTCAAGGGATGACACAAATTAGTGAGCCTACACGCACAAACAAAAAGAATTAGAATAATAGTACCCTTTTAGATGTCCTACTAGTTAATAAGCCCCACCTATTCTCTCATTCTGGCACTTTTTTCTCTGATGTCAGCGACCATTGTTTCATTGCTGGTATTAGATCAGTTCGTAACACAGTACCATCAGCTAAATTTAACATAAAAAGGTCACGGAAGAACTTCGACCAGTTTGCATAAATCTATGACCTGAAACACTCTTTATTCTGGCAAGACTTCTTATCCAACAAAGTAAACTTAGCATATGATATACTTCATGAAATTCTGGTCGGGGCACTAAACAGACATGTCCCAGTGGTAACAATTTGTGCAAGGAACAAAGCTTGTCGTTGGTTTTCCGCTGAGCTGAAGGCTGCATTGCTATCAAGAGACAAACTCTGGAAAAAGGCTCGCAGAACCAAGTTGGACACAGATTGGTGCCAGTTCAGGAAGGCACAGAACTTAAGTACAAAAATTATCACAGAAGCGAAGGCTGCTTTCTACCGTAATGAACTGTACTCTGCCACAAAATCCCCCCCTAAACTCTGGAGTACTATTAAGGAAATGTCGGGGCACACACCTGGCAACCCCCTACCAATAAAAATCACCTCAGGGAATACTACCATATGTGAGAAAAAAGGGATTCTTGTCTTCTTTAACAATCATTTTGCTACAGCTGGTCTTACGTTTGATAACTCTCCTGCATACTTGGCACACTCTCAATTAGGAGTACAAGACAATGACTCTGATGTCCTCACTCCCGATTTCTCCTTCTAACCTGCATCTCTGAAAGAGGTCGAAGACCTCCTACTTCAGCTGGACTCGAAGAAAAGTGCTGGTGCTGATTCACTAGATCCCTATTTCATCAAGATTGCATATAATGTTCTAGCTGTGCCAATCACTCACCTTTTTAATCTATCCTTGTCGCAAGGGTTTATTCCCTCAATACGGAAAATTGCGCATGTGATTCCTTTATTCAAGTCAGGAGACCCTTGTGATCTGAACAATTACAGACCGATATCTCTCTTGCCAGTTCTATCAAAACTTATAAAAAAATACTGAGTACACAGCTCAGGAATTATCTAGAATCAAAAAAACTCTTAAATCCCTTGTAATCTGGTTTCAGAATAAGACATAGTACTATTTTGGCACTTGCTAAAGTGACCAATGATTAGTACTGTGATCTGGATAGTAAAAAATTAATCGGTGCTGTATTCTTAGACCTAAGCAAGCCTTCTGACACATAGAAACATAGAATTTGATGGCAGATAAGGACCGTTTGGCCCACCCAGTCTGCCCATTTCCCTACCAGATGGATAAGCTGCAGATTCTAGTTAATAAACAGCTTACTTCCTCCTGCCCCCCACTAGCATTGCCTTATGCCTATCCCATGCATTCTCGAATTCTCCCACTGTTCCTGATGGATCACAGCCTGCTTCTCTCATCATTGAGAAGCATAGGTCTGGACACAGTATCACTGCACTGGTTCACTGATTACCTCTCTTGATGGTTCCAGCAGATTAAGGCTGAGGGTGAGCTCTCCCTACTAAAACCTCTCCAGAGGGGAGTGCTGCAGGGGTCAATACTTGGCCCCCTACTATTTGCCATCTATATTAATAATATTAATGATGGCATATCCAAGGCAAATTTACACCTGTTCGGAGACAACACGGTTCTGTACCTTAGTCGCCAGACTCCTGAAGCCGCCTGTGCAGACTTCCAGGAGGAATTCAACTGTCTTCAGAATCAGCTTCTCTTCAAAAAACTCCTGTTAAATGCTAAAAAAACAAAAGCGATGCTTTTCCCACCCTACAGTCGTGCTGTGAACCTGGTTAGTACTGGAGCGTTACCTCACATCACTGCTGTCCTTGGAGAAAACCTGGAGTTTGTCACGGAATTCAAATACCTGGGAGTGTGGCTGGACCAAAATCTTTCATTTTCGGAGCATATTGAGGACTTGCTTAAGAAACTAAGGCACAGGCTGGGCCTCTTCTTTAGGATTAACTGGTTCTTTACTACAGATGCTGAAAAGCACCTGGTCCAATCAACATTCCTATCACTGGTTGACTATGCAGACTTCTTATACAGTCAGTGCACAAAAGCTTCCCTTGCTAAACTGGACACGCTTTATCACAGAGCTATCAGATTTATAACATGCCTTCCTCTTTCTACCCTCCACTGCTTGTTGAATGCTGCCGTAGGGTGGTCCTCCCTTATGTTTAGAAGAAATAGAAATGCAGCGTTTTGGACTCTTAGAGCTGCCACAAAAAAGCTTGCCCAATATTTCTTTGACTGTCTCCCGCTAAGCATGCCAGGAACTTATGCCTTAAGAACTGCCACATTTTTCACACTTTGTATTCCCAAGGTCTCTTCACGTTTTGGCAGAGCAGCATTTAGCTTCGTACTGCCCACCTTATGGAATAAATTGCTAAAATCTCTGAAATTGAGCGTACCCATCAGCTTGGATTCCTTCAAGACCTTATTTGCCCGAACTGTGAGGGAACACTGTAACTGCTTCCCTCACTCCATAACCTATCCTGAGTCCTAGGCACCCAGCTCTCAGCTGCCTTCAGTGCAGACTAGAGTACTGCTGGCCCTATGGATCCACCTCATGCTGTGAGCAAACCCGTTAATTTCTCTCTGACCAGTTAGGTTGCAACTGCACGCTAGCTACCTGTTTTCCGGCTTAGGTCCTCTACCTCCCTCCCTCCCTTATACTCTCCCGTACGTACCCACCATCCCCTCCCAGCTCCCCACCCTGACTATTCCCTTCTGTTTTATTCTACCGCCGCATTGATCACCCACCTTGTATTATTTGTGTCATATGATGTACTGTTACTGTTGTATATAAATCTATTGTGTACTGGTATTAACCAGGCCCATCCTGTAAATGAGTTCTGTATTTATTTGTTGCCTTAATGATATACTGTCACTGTTGTATGTAACTCTACTTTGACCAGCCTTAACCAGGTCCATCCTGTAAATGAGCTTTGCTCAACGATGTTTGCCTGGATAAATAAAGATTTTGATTGATTGATATGTTAGGATAAATGGAGGGGTCTCTGACAGGTTCTCACTTGGCAGGGGCACCAGGCAGCGTTGTCCTCTATCCCCACTGCTGTTTGTCTTGTATATTGAGTCCCTAGTTATAAGGGAGAACACCAATATTTCAGGAGTACAGACAGGGAACATCAAGCACAGGATTTCACTCCATGCAGACAACGTCCTCCTTTATATTACTGACCCAGATAAATCAATTCCCCAAGTGTGGTCCAGCTTAGAAGAATTTGGTACCCACGCGGGTTATTCTCTAAATAAATCCAAAACTGAGGTCCTAAAGTTCCACTATAACCCTTCCCCAGCAATTACAAAACAGTTTCCCCTTAACTGGAACAGACCTAAGATTAAATACCTTGGGGTCCAGATCACTAAACAACTGAGGAAGTTGTTCATAGCAAACTACGACCCTTTGATGCCCCAGCTGCGCCAAGACATAACTAAATGGGACCTACAAAAGCTACCTCTACACTCCAAAAAACAATCCGTCCCAATGAATATTCTCTCCAGATTTCTATATTTATTTCAGTGTCTTTCCCTCAACATCACCCAAAAACAATTTGTTGCCTGGCAGAAGATACTAACCCAATACATATGGTCTCCCAGGAAACCGAGACAGACTTCAAATCATGCAGTCAGACAAATTTAAGGGGGGACGAGCAAGTCCCAGTTTAGAGGATTACTATCTGGAAGCTCAACTGCGAAATGCTCTGCTATAGAACACTGCAGAGTATGAAGCCCACTGGAAAGTTATGGAGATGCACCTCACGGATGGAGCCCCTTTGGGAGCGAGAATGGCTGATTCCTCTCTCTCAAGGGAAGATAGTGACACTCTGCTCATGAATGTCAGAACACATTAAAGGGACACTGTCAACCCCCTTTGGCCTCAAAGTGTCCCTAGTTTGAAAAACACATTTTATGATTGTTCTGATTCTATAGAGACTGCTGATGTAGCCGATTGTGTGACTCAGACTCCTTTTTCCTTTTAAAAAGTAAAAAACTGAGTGTCAACCATACATTACCACACCAAAACATGTTTGTTTACATTACTTGATCAACTACAACTGCATCTTTCCTGGACTCAGATACACCCCCAACACTATCTAGCTACTCATTATGCAGTAAGAGTAGATGAGACTGTTGTATCACGAGTGGCTACACTGTGTTAGGGTGTTTCTAATGTTCAGGAAGTATGCAGTAAGCTTAGGTAAACAATTTGGAGCAAAACAAGGCTGTGTACAACTATACATTCCTATGCATTTCAGTTCTAATAAGCAAGGAGGAAGATTAAACAACCAGTAACATCCATGAATTTTAGAGAAGGTAAGCAGTCATAAAATGTGGGATTTTACCTAGAAAAAATATGATGCAAAAAAAGTTGACAGTGCCCCTTTAAACATGACTCACAGACTATGGACTAAATATAAACTAGAGAAGGCATTATGGCCCTTACAATGGTTCGCCTGAACTAGTACATCTCCCCCCCACCAATCTCACCTAGACCACGTCTTGAGACAATGGTCCAGACTAGGCCTTTCCCAGTTTGGCCAACTGATGGTAGGAGACACAATTCAAGATTTCCACATGATCAAAGACATATACCAACTTAGAAACACAGATCACTACAGCTTTCTACAATTAAGATCTCACATACAATCACTCAGGAGAGAGGTTAACAAGCCTATGCAGGCTGAACACCTGCTTAAAGTCATACAGGCTATTACATCCCGAGAGCTTGAAAAGGGACACATTTCTGTCATATATAAAGCCATTAGACATCTCTAGGCTGATAGCACTTAGCAGATAAAAAAAAGATGGGAGAACGAAGCTGGTGTCCAGCTTTCTGAGGTGGAGTGGGACCAGGTATTTCAATCAGCTAACAAAACCACATACTCACCTGTATGGCAGAAGTTCACTTGGAAAATGAGAGTGAAATTTTTTTTACACACCAGCTATTCAGCATAAATGGGGAAGGGGTACATCAGCAAACTGCTGGAGGGGTTGTGGAGACCAGGAAGCACATTACACCCACGCCTTCTGGCTCTGTCCAACGTTACAACCTTTCTGGTGACAAGTGACCTAGACACTAATAAACCTTTATTCATGCTCTTCACTCTTGACTCTGGAGAACATGATACTGGGGCCGCCCCCTCCAGAGGTCTTGGGGCCAGATGGAGTTCATCTCTGGAATATCCTGCTGGCAGCGGCACATAAGGCCATCACCAGGAAATGGCTAGCCCAGGATCCACCTACATATGAACACTGGTGCTCCACAGTCCAAGAAATTCAGGACATGGAGGAACTGACATACAAAATAAACTTTAAGACACAAATCTTCACCCGCAGGTGGACAAGACGGCTCCTTTTGCCGAAGCCTGACCCAAGTGGTACACCCAACTAAGTTTAGCTGAAGCAGAACATACTGGAAGGCTCTTCAGGGCCCTCCTGCCAAATGATTCTCAATACTGTAAGACTGTAATGGGCAGACTGGATGGGCCTTGCGGTCGTTATTTGCCATCAACATCTATGTTTCTATGGGAGATACTGGAGACTGACATCAGAATGGTGTGGGGTTGGGAAAAATAGAAGTAGAAGGTCCAGATGCTCTGATGGGGATACGCTCTCCAGTGAATGTTCAGACGCTAACCATTGAGAAGCTGTAATACTGGAAATGAAATCGTCTGTATATAATTATGATCGCTAATCTGACCTAAAATTGTTTTATGGTGATAAATTTGGATTCATGTGCTGTACATACTGTGAGTAACTATTTCTCATGTCTAACTTTTGTACCCGAAAGTTTCAATAAACTCGAATTAATGAAAAAAAACCTGGACAGACATGGATCTTACCAGATTTCTTGGAAGTCTGTTCCATTAATCCTTTCCCTGTCTGTGAAGTAGTATTTTCTTACGTGCCTTTTAAAAGTACCCCTCCATCAACTTGTACTTGTGACCCCTGTACCTGACCCTCCATTATGCATGAACAGTATTGTCCAATCATCTCTGTTGACCCAAATGATGTATTTTTAGGTCTCCACCATATCTACCCCTTTCCTGTCTTACCTCAAGTATGTTCATGTTAAGACTACTCAGCCCCCCCTTATATGACTTACCATAAATACCCCACACCATTTTAGGGGTCCTGCTCCGGATCCTATCTAGGGAACTGTGGTCTTATCTGAGGTGGGGTTCCTAAACTGTGTGCAGTACTCTAGGTGTAGCCTAACCAGGGACCAGTTCTATGGCAGGTTTAAGACTCAATATCCTGCCTACACTTGTCATCTAATGCAGCAGCATTGAAGTGTATTGTTTTACCTCAAAAGTGGAAGAAAACTGAAGTCATTTTTTCTAAACGTCAAACTTACTATAAATCACTCTAGATTACTCTTGTGATTTTTAATAAGTTTACAGGTTCTCTGTGTGTTACTTCTTGTGGTATAAAATCCTCCCCCACCCATGTAAACACAAACACAACCCATTTAAATCGGTCGACCCTGATCTCTTCCCCCACCCCCAAAAAAAAAAAAATCACTTCCCTGATTGCCTGAGTACTGTAAACGTATAGAAAACACAAATAAACAAATGTGGGGTCTAGTGGGGAGCAGTGAGGGCTTAACCCATTCCTTAAGCGCTCATTTGCACTACCTGCTGCCACACTGCCAGTTTACGGCAGTAAGTGGCCCCAATATGTGCATCTCATATACACAGCTGCCCCCCCCCCAGTAGTAGTATGAAAGTGCTTCACTTGCAAACATGTCTGCGAGTACAGCTGTCCTGTAAGAAAGTACTAAGTTGGTAACCCCATCCAGTTTGTTTTCTGCCTGCTAAAACAGTGGCTTGACATGTAACTGATATCTTCAATCAACTAACAAAGTCTATTCTTTTATTTCATGACAATTTATAACTCATAAACTAAGGCTAAATTCTGAAAGATTTTGCAAAGCCCCTAAAAGTGCTGCTACCTTTTTTTTTCCCCCAACTTGTTCACCCAGGATAACCCAGCTGAGATATACAACATCTTGTTTTTAGTGGGTTTACGTTCTACCCATTGCTACAGCTGGGTGGACTGGAACACTTGGAGGTTAAGTGATTTGCTCAAGGGAAACGTGAGTACACGCTCTAGTGAAGTCTGAACCTGGGACTGGATGGTTCTCAAACTTCTAACCACTAGGACACACTTCCACCCAAGTTATAAAAACCTTCTCAAAAGTAGTAACAGAACCCTATTTTTTTTTTATTATTTTAACTGCAAAAAACAATTGAGGACTGACATGGTAAAACTATAAAGTAACTAGGACAACACTGCCAATCAGTGCAGCTATAACAACATGCAAAGTCTGCCAAACGACAGATCCACAAAATGGAAAAGAAATATTCTCATCTCAAGCTTTTAAAACTTTAAACGAAAAGCCTTGATAAAAATCTGATGGCAACAAGAGGTGAGTCTCTGTTGGTGTGTGTCCTAGGAATGGCGCCATTTTGAACAGTTCAAGAGGGAGGGTGGTAGGGGACTTGGGAGCAACAGCTCTTAGATCAGACAGGAGGTGATTGAGAAACAAACAGGGTCGGGCTGCTAAGCAAATAAATTGGTGACAGTCAGAAAAACAAGGATGCAAACTAGACAGCAGGGGTCTAAGCAACTAAATGGCAGTGATTTCAAACAGGAGGCCTTGCCTTACTACAGAAGTCCTCACTCTGTAAACAGGAGGGATTTTAAACAGGAGAGCTTAGTTTTAAAGTAGAATTTTTTCCATTAGAAGCTGTTTTTTAAATACTGGCTCAAATTCTGTTATTGAACTATCTATTCAGGCTTTTTAGTTATCCTTTTGGGTGTTTCCGATTTACATACTGCTGGTAAGAAGAATTTTAGAACTGTATGACGTAGTTTATGTCCCTGTTCCACTCTTCTATTGTTGGCACAATGCATCCATGTTCTACTATAAAACTCTGTGAATGAGAGGGATATAAACTACATCATACAGTTCTAAAATGGGACACGGGGTCATAATGTCGCAAGACATTATGCCGCCTTATCATCGCACTGCCAATACAGCGCGATTTATGCCATGCGCGCATAATCCCTTTTTTCAGTGGGGGGCCTCTGCCCCACACTCCCTGTTGCGGGGGCTGTGTCTCCGGACCTCCCCCACTAAAGATTCTCTCAACCCGGGGAGGGGGGTCCAACCCGTAGAGCACACAAAGTGTTGAAAATAATGTCTGGGACCCGGAATCAAACCGGTCCCAGGCACGCAGTGCCTGGTTCCTGCTGCTGTGGTCTGTCCAGTGAGCCACCGGCAGCTCCGGCGGAACCCACTCTAACAGGGTCTTATCCTCTGCCTGAGAGTGTGTGAATGGTGCAATACTACGTACAGCAGTATATGCGCTATTGCATCATTCGCTGTCCTAGACAGCGCTCTTACGGGTTAGCTATAATGTTGACATTATGATCCGGTAGGCTAAAATGGTACTCACCACCACACTGCAAAGGAGAAACATCCACTGAGGTTACTAAATGCTGTTTATAGATGGAACAATAACAGAATTTTAACCAGTACTTAAAAATTGTTTCAGCTGGGGAAAATTACATACAGGTTCAGCGCAGTTCTCCTTTAGCTCAAACGTGCTCGCTCTGTAAACAGGAGGGTTTACGTTTACTACTATAAATGGGAGGATTTTGAACCAAGGGGCTTGCTTCTGAAACAAAAGTGCTGAAATTAATGGAGTGCTGTACAACAGTGGGGACGAGGTGTCCAGCATTTCTTAACTAACCTACTTGTGCGAGCTTTTGTTTATACAGTATAGGACTGAAGCTGCCTCTCTTGCTTTCTCTCTCACTTTGCTCTCTCTGAGGGTTGGGGGGGGGTTGGAGCGGAGGAGGGGGACTGATGTGGCAAACAAGCCCACCAATCCGATGCACTAGTTAATGTGAGGAAGTGCTGCCTGGAGGAGGTGCTACATGGTGTATAAAATCAGACACGCCTAATGTGTCCCACACACATTCGAGTCCCAGCCCGTGAGTGGAACAGCACAGGACTGGAACAGGTGTAAGACTGGTGTTTTAGGCATCAGCAGGAGGAAGCAGAGAAATGGAACTCTGCCAGTCCAATAAGGCAAGGTAGACTAAGCTGTATACTGGCTGTTGCGGAGGGTTAACACTGCTTATTCTCGACTGTATTTATCTTTTCTTGACTGTGTTTACCCCACTACATGTCTGTCTCAACTATTAAATTATAAATATCTGTCAGTATTTGTAATAATATTTTTATTTGTTATGATTATGTACAACTGGATGTTTATGAAAATGGGCATTTTTGATCACATATTCTCCAGTATAAAATAAATTTGATTGATTGATTGCTGCCTGTTTAAAACGGTGTACTGACAGTGGGTAAGGGGTTGAACACAGACTCGGACGTGGAAGAGAAAAGGTAAAGGGAAAGCGGGAGGGGGGTCGTGATAAGAGAAGCTTAAAGGCAAGGGGAAAGGCAGGGAACAAAAAGTTAGGTGGATAAACAAATCATCAGGCATGGGAATGGTGCAGTGTAATGGGTGCAGGTCTGCAATCTTCAGAGACCCGTTCTGTAGACCGAGATGTTGTCCCATATGCATGTACCTCTCTGGGCTGACAGCAGAAGTCACTGGACTACGGGTCGATCCAGCATGAGTACAGAGCACCATCTGCCTTACCCAGGTGACACCTAGTTTGCCACCACTCCTTCAAAGGATGCTAGCATGGAGGCAGAGCATTTGGACCTTGGTGGGTTCTGGGAGGGTGGACGGAGGGAGAGCACCCCTCAGACCTTACTGCTGCACAATTCCTTTGACACTGTGGGGGGAACACAGAAGCCAAGAGGAGGCACCTGAGGCACAAGTAAGAGAGGAGGGTGGGGTCCACAAGGAAGCAGGCCCCAAAGAGAGTGGGAGAGTCCACCAAGAAAAAATTACTCACCACAGTAATGTTGTTTCTTCTAAGGGAGTCTTGCTGTATTCAGACATAATGCAGTTAGCCCCAGCACTTGAATTGCCCCGGAGAGGAAAGAGTTAACTCCATGCAGAAGCATGGAACGTTTAGTTCGAGCTCGGTTTTCAAACCTCTGTCTGTGGTACTTACCAGTGCAACCATGAGATTCTTACGAGCAACTAACTAACTTGACACTAAAATGTGGAAATTGTTTGAACACATAGCCAAAAGGCAAAATACTTTCTGGGGTCCAAAAAAGACTCAAGTCGAGAACCCAAGAAGAAATAAGGTAGTGACAATTCAAACTATGCAACACAAGAAGGAAAAGCATAACAGTTACCCCACCAAGAGGGAGGGTACAAGGTACACCCCTGAGGTGCAACACTGTGCCTGCCAACTCACTTCCCAAAAACAGGTTCTGAGAGGGGAGGCGGGGGCCCTGAATACACCAAGACTCCATTAGAAGAAACAACATTACGGTGGTGAGTAATTTTTTCTTCAAACAACATGAAGTCTTGCTGTATTCAGACATAATGCAGACTACCAAGCAGTTCCCTATGGAGGAGGGAATACAGAACCCACTTTGGGAACAGACTCTGCAGTACTGCTGTGCCAAACCTAGCATCACTCCTAGCCTGGATGGCCAGAGAGTAATGCTTGGTGAATGTATGTACTGTTTTCCAGGTGGCTGCTTTACAGATCTCTAACAAGGGTATAGCTCTGGCCGTAGCTAGAGTAGCAGCTGTACCCCTAGTCGAGTGAGCCCTCAGGCCTGAAGGAAGTGTTCTATTCAATCTGTCATAGCAAAATTGTATACAGGAAACAATCCACCTGGCAATAGTTATCTTAGTGGCAAACTTACCTTTCCCCACTTCACCATAAGTGAGGAACAATTGAAGACAGTCATTTCTGTGTGCCTTAGTATGCTCTATGTAGTAGCTAAGTGCCCTTTTAACACCCAAATTGTGTAATCTTCTTTCCCCTGGGGAAGAATGGTCAGTGAAAAATACAGGAAGAGATATAGACTGGTTTAGGTGAAAATCTGATACCACTTTAGGCAAGAACCTCCCATTAGTTCTTAGGACCACTTTATCCCTATGGAAGGGTATGAAGTCAGGTTCAACTGACAGGGCCTGTAATTCGCTAATCTGCCTGGCAGAAGTAATAGCTACCAGGAACACAGTTTTCTAGGTCAAGTACTTCAATTCAGCCGAAGCCATAGGCTCAAAGGGGCTGCATAAGCTGAGCAATGCAGACATTAAGATCCCAAGGGAGTAGGCTCCCTAAAGGGAGGGTTAATGTGAACCAGGCCTTTGAAAATCTTCCTGAAAACAGGATGAGATGCCAGGGAAGAGCCCTTCTCTGCTGAAAGGAATGCAGAGACAGCTACTAGATGAACCTTCAGAGTGGCAGGCCTAAGGCCTAGACTATTCAGATGAGCTAGATAATCTAAGGTTGTGGAAATGTCTGCAGAATCAGGCACAATACCTTTCTGAGAGCACCAAATACTGAACCTCTTCCATTTGGAATTGTAAGTTTTTCTAGTGGAAGGTTTCCTGGAGACCTTCAGAATATCCAGAACTCCCTGAGAGAGATGTAGAGCTGCATATTCTAACTCTTCAAGAGCCAGGCCTTGAGGTTGAGAGACTAGAGATTGGGGTACCAGATCCGCCCCTGGGAGGAGGAGAGAAGACTGTATCTCCTGGGAAGAGACAGGGGACATGAGACAGCCAAGGACAGCAGTAGAGGATACCAGGGTTGGCTGGCCCAATCTGGAGCCACCAGTATCACTGTGCAGGGTTGAGTTCTTATCTTGATCAGAACTCTGAACAGGAGAGGGAAAGGAGGGAAGGCATAGAGAAACCTGCCCTTCCAGTTCAGAATGAGGGCATCCTGGGGAACTGTCCCCAGGACTGGAGGTCTACAGCAAAACAGAGAAAGTTGATGATTGTCTGGTGCTGCAAACAGATCTATTTCTGGAATGCCCCACTTTGAGAAAATGATTCTCAGAATGTGAGGATTCAAGGACCATTCGTGATGCCCCTGTGAAATCCTGCTCAGGGCATCTGCCAGCACATTGTCCTTCCCTGGAAGATGAACTGCTACCAGGGAAGTCTGAAGGGAATAGGCCAGAGACCAAATCTTCATGGCCTCTGTGCACAAGGCCGTGGACCGAGTGCCTCCCTGCTTGCTGATGTACCACATTGTGGTACTGTTGTCCATCCTGACTTGGACCACCTCACCTTTTGACTGAATCTGAAAAAGTCTGAAGGGCTAGAAAAACTGTCCTGAGTTCCAGGAGGTTGTTATGAAGAAGAGACTCCTGCGAGGACCAGATCCCCTGAGCTGTTAGGGCTCCCAGGTGGGCTCCCCAGCCTAGGAGAGAAGCATCCGTAGTCAGTACTACTGATGGAAGTTGAGGGAGAAATGGAACCCCTTGTCTGAGGTTGTCCCGGTCCAGCCACCACTGGACAGCCTGGACCAGAGTTCAGGTCACTGGAATCAGTTTGGTGAGAGAATATGTTCTCTGTGACCAAAAGGACCTTAGATGGAACTGAATGTCCCGCATCTGAAATCTGGCTCCTTGAACCACTGCAGTGTAGGCTGCCATGTGGCCCAAGAGTTGGAGGAACTGATTCGCTGGTAGAGAAACCTGAGGCCGAAAGGAGGAAGCAAGGTCTACTAAGGCCTTCACCCTTGCCAGGGGAAGGAAAGCTTTCCACCTGCATCAGTTTCAGAAACCCTTGCTCTAGAGGCAGACGTTTCCTCTGTCTTGGCTCTCAGAGCCGTAGAGAAGGTTCCTACTCTACACAGGGATAATCTTCTTTCCCTTGGGGAAGAATGGTCAGTGAAAAATACAGAAGAGACATAGACTGGTTTAGGTGAAAATCCGATATACCCGCTTGGGCAGTATCCAATTCCACCCCTACGAAGGTGAGAAGCTGTATTGGTTCGAGGACAGATTTTGGCAGATTGAGAAGAAACCCCAGGGAACTGAGCAAGTCCTGAGTGGTTTGCAGAGCTGATCTGACCTGGTCTGAAGACTGCCCTACTAGGAGCCAGTCGTCCAGATATGGAAAAATGGTGATACCCTGTCTTCTGAGGTAAGCCACCACTACTGCAAGGTACTTTGTGAACACCCTTGGAGCTGATGTTAGGCCAAAAGGCATGGCCTTGAACTGATAGTGGCCTGAAGGCAGCTCGAACCTGAGGTATTTTCTGTAGGAGCACCTTATAGGGATATGGAAGTAGGCATCCTTGAGGTCCAGTGATGCTAGCCAATCTCCTGGCCTTAAAGAGGGAAGGATTATTCCCAGAGTTACCATTTTGAATTTGGGTTTTCAAATGTGTTTGTTCAGATACCTTAGATCCAGGATGAGTCGCCACTCCCCTGTTTTCTTTGGGGTGAGGAAGTACCTGGAGTACAGGCCTTTTCCCCTGTGTTGAGTAGGAACCTTCTCTATGGCTTCGAGAGCCAAGACAGAGGAAACCTCTGCCTCTAGGGCAAAGGTTTCTGAAACTGATGCAGGTGGAAAAGACTTGGCCCTCCTTTTTGGGTACCTTTTGAAGCTGAGGGCTAGTCCCTGGCTTACTACTTCCAGGACCAACTTGTCTGAGGTAACAGACTTCCGGGCCTGAGAGTAGTAAGCCAGCCTGCCTCCTACTGGGATTGGAGAGTCGACCTGGGCTGACACCTCAGGGTGTCTGCTTGGCAGGAACCTTAGATTGGGAGGAAGAAGCAGCCCTGCCCATTCCCCCTTCTACCCCCCCCGGGGGAAAAAACCCTTTGTGGGTAAGACGAGGATGCCTGGGCTTAGTAAAAAGGCCTGTGAAAAGGCCTGCCCCTGCCCCTGGACTGCTGCTTCTGAGGAGTGGCTTGCTTTCCTTGGCCTGTGCACTCCTGTAAGTGGTTCTATATTCGTCCATTTTCTTCACGTAAGCCTCCGTCTGCTCCCCAAACAGACAGTTACCAACTACAGGAAAATCCATAGCCTTAGACTGGGTGTCCTGTGATAGGCTGGTACATCTGAGCCAAGCATGACTTCTGAGAGACATAGATGCAGCCATGACTCTGGATGCCACATCGTTGGGGGTCGACAGCAGCATGAAATTGTACTTTGGATGCCTCAGTTCCATCTGCAGCCACCTCCTCCAGCTCTTTGGCTAACTGGGGGGAGGCCTTTTTAGCCAGTTCCAGAACCGTATCCCACCTGGACTTCTGGTACCTGGCTGTGTAGGCCATATAATTTGCCTGCCTCAGTCCCAAAGAGGATGCCAAGTATAGTTTCTTGGCCATGGCATCGACTTTCCTGGAGTCCTTGTCTGGGGGGTGTGAAGCTAAAGGAATGTTTGCCCTGTCACAGGCTGCAGCCTGCACTACCCCAACATGGCTGCTATGTGAATAAAGGAACTCCGCAGCTGAGCCTGATACTATGCATCTCCTGTCCATTCTTTTATCTACAGGAAGTAAAGAGTTAGGAGTCTGTAGAATCTTTTGTGTCCGTTTCCCCAAGGACTTGTGAAGGGGAACAGACAACCTTTTGGACTCTGGGATGTCCATCATCTCCACAAAATCAGGCTCTTCTTCCTCCTCAGCAGCTTCAACCAAAGGGAGCTGGAGGGGTTCCGCCACCTTCTTGTAAAACAAGAAGTGAGAAGGGGACTCAGAAAGCCTGAGAGGGGAGACATCAGATGGTCTGTCTGGGGAGATGTTCGGTTCAATGGGCACATCCAGACCCCCACCGTCGTAGTCATCATCATCATAGTATTCATCTCCCTTCCACTCCTCATAGAAAGCATCCGGATCATAATCCAAAGGAGCCGGTTCCGACTGAACCGACTGCCTAACCGGCAGCATCGGTTCGGACGGAACCAGATGAAGCGATTGGACAATATTAATCGCTTTGGCTATCTCGTCTGCGGTTGGAGTAAGCAGTACTGGATCCGAACCGGTGGACTTCCGTTTCTTTTTTGACGGAACCGACCCCTCAGAGTCGGCTCTCCTTTTGCCCAAGGAGGTATCGCCTAGGTCAGTAGGCACCTCCTCAGGTTCAGTCATAACTGAACCAGGCTGGCCATCCGGGTCTACGGAGTTCTCGGCCTCCCTTTCCTTCAACCTACTCAGTCTTTTTTCTAGAGTGGTTTTTGGAAAGTTTTTGCAAATTTGGCAGTCTGACTGGAGGTGGTCAAACCCCAAACAATAAATACAGATGAGGTGGGCGTCGGCCTTGGCAAAGGCCTCCCCACACTCAGTACAGTGTTGAAACCCAGTGGGACCGGTTTTCTTTTTGGGTTTCTTAGACATGGCCAACCTACCAAAATGATCCTATAGAAGCGTTCAAGCCAGGTAACACCAACCGATCGGTAACAACCATGTCACGGGTTTGGAAAAGAACCGAGAAAAAGCCCGGTTCTTTTTAAACCGATCGGTACCAGAATATCACTCTAAAATAACAAATTTAAAATTAGAAGGAAACACAAGGTCAGTTCCTAACTGGACCGACCGGGAAGAAACCAACAATTTCCACAGGTTATTTAAAAGAAAATACAGTCACTACCTATCTACCACACTATCTGTACCGTAGACAGAGGCTGGAAATCCAAAAAAACAATAAAGAACAAGTTTTAAACTGAATGCTTTACTTTTACCAAATCGAGCAGAAGAATCTCCGGAGCGACTTCACTGTTAGGCAGAGTAAAGAATCTGACAGTTGCACTGGTAAGTACCACAGACAGAGGTTTGAAAACCGAGCTTGAGCTCAACGTTCCATGCTTCTGCATGGAGTTAACTCTTTCCTCTCCGGGGCAGTTCAAGTGCTGGGGCTAACTGCATTATGTCTGAATACAGCAAGACTTCATGTTGTTTGAAGCAGTTGCTGGTGGGGGACTCCACAGTCAAGGGGACTGAGTTGGGGCAGGGGAAGGGAGGGACAGAATAGTACAGTGCATTCCAGGTACTTTGGCAGGTAGGACTGGAAGGCGGATTGTGGAGACCGCTAGGGAAGAGGGGCAGGGAGGAGCTGGATGTTGTTTTCCACCTGAGGACGAATGATCTGGCAAGGGAAGCTGTAGGGGTAGTGCAGGATAGGTTTAGGGAGCTGGGGAGGTCCATGAAGCAGGCAGCTTGCACAGTGGTCTTCACTGAGGTGTTACCCATCAGTGCAAGGACAGAGGAAAGCTAGGGAACTCAGCATCAGGTCCTTCAAAGAGTGGTTGAAAGCATGGTGCAGGAAGGAGGGCTTTGACTACAGTGGGCAATGCTCATACATGGGGAGATGGAGGCCTGTACAAGGGAGATGGCCTCCATCCTTCCAGGAGGGAAACAGCAGTGCTGCGTGGAAGGCTTAAATGCTACTCTGACAAGCATTTAAACTAGCCAAGGGGGAGACAGAAAGACTGAGAGAGGCAGAGACTGCCCATACTCAGAAACTAGTGCAACAGGGAAGGTTAACCCAGGGAGAAGAAATTCCCTGGTGGTGGATGGAAACAAAGAGAAAGGCAAGGCAGGCAAGTCTGGAGCAGGAACTTCAGTTAGAAGGGGGCCGGAGGAGAGAAGGCAGGAAGACAACGTAAGAGGTGAAGGCAGGACCGGAGTAACAGAGGGGGCAGGGGGAGCAGGAAGGGGAGGCAGGTTAGAGGGAGAGCGGGATAAAGAGAAGGGAGAGCCATGTGTGCCAACGCAAGAAGTTTGGGAAACAAAATTCCTGTTCTTGAGGCAATCATTGCAGAGGCAGACCTGGATATAGTGGCCATAACAGAATGATACACAGACAACCACAGCTGGAAGTGGCCATTCCAGGCTATACCATGTTCCAGAAGGACAGGTCAGCGAGGAAAGGTGGAGGGGTTGTTTTACATGTGAAGGAGGGTACAAGGGCCACTGAGACACTGGAGCAACAGGAGAATAATGAAGGGCTGGAGGTTCTATGGGTCAACCTAGAGACGGGGTCGGGGGCCATTATTTGCACTGGGGTGATGTACTAGCCTCCAACACAGGGGGAGGATGTAGACACAGCCCTGGGGGAAGCCATTATCAAAATGGTCAGCACGGGGGGAAGTTCTGATTATGGGGGACTTTAATCTGCCAGACGTAGACTGGGGTATCCTGGCTACATGAAGAGGCAGCATCATCCTCGACTCCATAGAAGGGGCATTTCTCAGGTAGTTGGCTTTGGAACTCACTATGGACAGGGCACTGCTGGACCTGGTACTTACAAACAGAGACAGCATTGCTGATGTCACAGTGGGTAGTCTCTTGGGTACAAGTGGTCACTGTACTGTGTGTTTGGCACATAGACAGGACAGGAAAAAAAAAAACACACACTAAGACAAGGGTCCTGGACTTCAGGGGGGGCAGATTTGAAAGAAAATACACACTGCCTCAGAGAATACTTCGAAGTGGAGTACAGCAAAATGGGAGTGGAGGCTCAATGAAGAAAGCTTAAAGAAGGTATAGCCCCGGCAATGACATGCTGTTTGAAGGAAGTGAGCAAGGGAAAGAGGAGCAAGAGGCCACTATGGTTCTCCAAGGAGGTGACAAAGGCAGTGAAGGGGAGGAAAACAGCATTTAGAAAGTACAAGGAGAGCCAGAAGGATGAAGACGGGGCAAATCTGGCAAAAGAAAGGAGGCAGGAAGGAGGGTGAGGTAACTAAAGTACTAACAAAGGAGAGAACAGCTACGGAGGTCAAAAGGGACAAAACCTTCTTCAGGTATAAGGGGGAAAAGGAAGACTAGGGAGGGATACTGAGAACCAGTATGGCGGGGGGACTGCACAGAGAAAGATCAAGAGAAATAGAAATACTTAATCATTCCTACTTGGCCTTCACAGTAGAGAGTGGGAGAGGGGAATGCCAGCATGCTACAGTAAGCACCAGGGAGATGGGGGAGTAGCTGGCACATTTATAAGGTAGAAAAAGAAATGGGCAGACTGGATGGGCCCTGCGGTCCTTATCTGACGTCAACTTCTATGTTTCTATGTTTCTAGATACAAGTCCATTCTCAGTGGTGAGGATCCAGAAGGGACTGGTAGCCCAAAAGGAGAATAAGACGATGGGGCTGTATGGGATTCATCCAAGAGTCCTAAAGGAACTGAGAACGGTGCTGGTCGAGCACTTTTCAGCACCTCAGTAGAGACAGGGGAACCTCCAGAGGACTGGAAAAGTGCTGATGTGGTCCCTCTGCCTAAAAGTGGCAGTAGTGAGGATGCTAGCAACTACACACCAGTCCATCTCACATCAGTGGTGGGGAAGTTAATGGAGACACTACTGAAGGAGAGGCCAGTGGAGAATCTGGAGGCAAAAGGGCTGCAGGATCACTGGCAGCATGGTTTCACAGGAGGAAGTTATTGTTAAACTAATCTTACAGATCTGACTGGGTTACCAGGGAGGTGGATCAAGGGGGAGCAATGGATGTGGCCTATCTGGACTTCAGTAAGGCTTGCGACAATGTGCCACACAGAAAGCTAGTTAAGAAACTAAGCTGCCTAGGGTGGGGGAGAAGGTGATAAGTTGGGTATCAAACTGTACGACCTTCTCTATGATGAACAACATGGCTTCCTGAGAGGTCATATCGTACCACTACAGCCCTGCTGGAGTTCACTAGTTTTATCCGCTCTGCCCTTGATAATAGGCATCTAGCCGGCTCAGTTTTCATTGATCTGTTGAAAGCCTTCGACACTGTTAATCACCCCATCCTGATATCAACCCTCTCCCGGCTAGGCCTCTCCCATGAAAACACCACCTGGTTTGAGAACTACCTCTCCGCTAGATCTCAATGGGTTAAAATAAACGTCACCCTCTCCAACTGCCTCCCCGTCTGCTCAGGGATACCTCAAGGCTCCATTTTGGGGCCCATTCTTTTCAGTCTTTTTGTTAATAACCTTCCCAAGGCCTGCCCTGAGAAACTTATCATGTACGCTGATGATGCCGTCCTCTTCTCCTCTCACTCTAACCCCACTTCCCTTCAAATGTCTCTAGAATATTCCTTCAGTAAGGTGGATTCCTGGTTCTCCAATCACAGGCTGGTACTAAACCACAAAAAAACTAAGGTCATGCTTTTCTCCCACTACCAAAACAAACTCAAAGGTACCCCCCTCCTAATTCTTACCAAGCATCTCCACCCACTTGAGCAAGTCTATAACTTCAAATACCTTGGGATCACCCTTGATCCAGCGCTCACCTTCCATGAGCACATTTGCCTCCTTGGCTCTGCTGTGAATGCCAGGCTCGCCCAGCTCTACTGCCACCATAACTGTCTACCCCCCAAGGCCCTCCGACTTGCTGTCTCCTCCTCCGTTCTGTCCCTCATAGACTATGGGATCCTTGTCTATGGGTCTGCAGACAACACCACTCTACATAGTATAAGGGTCTCCTTGAATAAAGCCTGCTGACTAGTTACTGGTTGTAACAGACTCATTCATACCTGCACCCTCTACAGTCTCACTAATTGGCTCAACTTTGATGAAAGGCTACAATACCAGACCTGCCTGTTTGCCACGAAAATTCTCAGTGGCCTTGCTCCGCTGGGTGGTATCCTCCCTCCTACTTCCATCTTCCACGACTGTAGCTACCCGTAGATCCTCCAAACCCTCCCTCCATGTTCCACATTTCAGAATGGCACTAGGGCAGCGATCCTTCAGCTACCGTGCTCCCTCCTGGCTGAACTCTCTTCCCAACCTTGTTGCTGCTGAGAACAAACTCTGTTGCTTCAAGACCCTCCTTCAGGACCATCTCCTCAATTCTCGTACCTGCAACCGCCACTAACATACTTCAACCCCTGGCCCAGGGACCCCCGTCCTGCCTTTACTCCCTTCCTATCCTGCTGCTCCTCCGCTCCCTCACACCTTCTCTTGGACAAAGGACTCCCGTCCCTCCTACACGCTGGTTATCTAATAGAGTTGTATTAAAATAAATAAATATATATACTGTTCGTTATGTAACCATTTGCGATCTTCATTGTTTGTCTTGTAACCAATGTGCTCTCTTGACGTGGAGCCTTTGTAAATGAGTCTCTGACTCAAAGGATTGTAATTCCGATATCTGCTAATAAATAAATAAAACTGGTTATGGGACAGGAGACAAAGGGTGGTAGTAAATGGTAGCCACTCAAGTGACAGGAGAGTGACTATTGGGATGCCACAAGGTTCAGTGCTGGAACTGGTCCTTGTCAATGTCTTCATAAACAACATTGCAGAGGAGCTTGACTGGAAGGTGCGTCTCTTTGTAGATGATACAAAAATCTGCAACAGGGCTGACACTCAAGAAGAGGTGGAGAGAGTGCAAAGGGATCTGAGCAAACTCGAGGAATGGTCTAGGAGTCGACAGCTGGGTTTCAATGCCAAAAAGTGCAAGGTTATGCACTTAGGGCTGTGAATCCAGGGGCTATATATATAAGATAGGGGGAGTTGAGCTTACAGTCACCAAGCAAGAAAAGAGACCTAGGGTCATCATATATGGTTGGGCAGTATAACAAAGAGTGGAAAGGCTAGCAGAATGTTGGGGTGCACTGGGACAGGGATTTCTAGCAGGAGCAGGGAGGCAGTGTTGCTGCTGTATAGCTCACTGATGAGGCCCGCCTGGAGTACTCTGTCCAGTTCCAGAGGCCACACCTCCACAAAGACAGTGAAAGGGTGGAGGCGGTACAGAGGAGGGCAACCAAAATGGTGAGGGGGTTGCACCAGAAGCTTTAAGAGGAAAGGCTACAGAAACTCAACATGTACTTCCTGGATGAGAGGACAGAAAGAAGGAACATGTCTGAAATCTCCATGTATCTCAGAGGAGTGAACAAGATGAACATGGAGGTTATATTTCAGAGAAAGGAAGGCACTAGAACAAGGGGCATGCAGTGAAGCTAAAGGCAGGAAGTTTAGGAGAGATGTGTGAAAATACTTCTTCATGGAAAGGGTGGTGGATGACTGGAACAGCCTAACAGAGGATGTAGTGGGGGACAATACTATGGGGAGCTTCAAGCATGCATGGGATAAGCAAAGGAGCATGTCAGGTAGGGGAACAGGGGGAAGAGAGTGACATATGTGACCAGCTAGGGTCAGTAGTGAGGAAACAGGCAGGAAGGGGCAGAATAGAAGGGCCTAAAGGTCCTTTTCTGTTGACAAATATATGTCTCTATGCAACAGTGCAGACCCTGAGAAGTTTTCATCTTATCCAAAACAAAAATCAAACACAAACAAATAAAACAATTCTTCCATCTCTACTTAGAACAAAGTGAAAGCTAGAACATGATGAACTTAGCCCAGATAATTCCAATAAAATACATAGTTATGATCTATGCACTAGCGTAGTGTCCTTGTTTTCACCACATTGTAACAGAATAAGGTAATGACTAAACTAATATGTATCAAAGTGATAGATGTGAATTTATTCAACAAAAATATACAGTCTAAACGTATTACATAGATACATAGGGTAGTAGTGGCGAGGGGGGAGGTTTCATCTTCTGGGGGGTCATTAGCGGGGTCCCACAGGGATCGGTGCTGTGGCCCCTCCTGTTTAGCGCTTATACAGTGCAAGCTGCTTAAGTGGGATGGCTAGGTGGAAAGCAGATCGTCCCACTTAAGCGTCTGTCTCTCCACAGCAAAGTTCACTTTTGATGGGGAGTGAATGAGTAAAAATGCTGACTAGCATAATGGGTCTGAAAAGCCATAGCAGGGTGGCGGCATCATAGTCGGCATGGAGATGTGCAACACAGAAAACTCCAGATGAGTTTACATTTAACAACGGCATGGACAAGAATAGCTTGACAGCTGACTGCCCATTCTGAGTTTGGTGAGCTTCACAGACTGCAAGAAACAAGACTTGCTGTGCAGCAGTTTCATATTTCAGCAGAGAATCCATTGAATTCAGTTCATAAACAGATGCCTCCAAATCCCTACCAACACAGACAGACTGAGTGTGGGTGAGTGAGACTGTCACTGGTAGACTCCTAACCCAAAAAGCGAAGTTCACTGATGGGTTAACTTTTAACAACAGTGGGGACAAGAATAGCTTAACAGCTGACTCACTGCCCATAATGAATTTAGTGAGTTTGGTAGACTGAGAGTGCGGGTGAGTGAGACTGTCACTGGTAGATGCAGGATGCACTTTCCGATCGAAGATAGCTGTTGTCAGATAGCGGGTGACAGAGACTGTCTGCATTGCTTTGCTCAGCTTTTATTTTGTTTTTTATCGGGCGAATGAGGCTAAACAATGAAGTGAGGGGGAGGAGGGCAAACATTAGCAGAGAAGGCAGGAAGAAGAACAGATTCACCCCTACTTAGGTGTGAAAAATGAATTAGCAAACTGTTAAGAGGAAATGGAGAGAGATTTGCCTGGCGAAATCCAGGCTTGATTGTCCCAACTAAGTGGCTTGGAGAAACAAGGACGTCCTTTTTAACCAGTTGAAGCTTCCATAGAGTAACACAGCCACTTGATCGATTCCTGGTGAGTCGTCCCAACAAAGCGAACGTACCAATTAAATGGCTTGTACTGTATCTCAGATATCAGTGACAGTAACAACAGCAAGATGAGCCCCTTTGCTGATAACTCCAAGCTGGGGGCAGCGGTAGACATGGAGGAGGGTAGGTTAGCTCTAGAGGGGGACCTGGAGGCCCTGTAGGAGTGGTCACATACATGGAAGCTGACTTTCAATGCTGGAAAGTGCAGGGTCCTCCATCTGGGGGCCAGGAACCCAGCTCATGTGTACACCTAGGGAGAGGTGGCACTGCAGGCCTCGAGGGGGGAAAGGGACCTTGGGGTGGTAGTGGATGCCAAAATGAACAACTCGGAGCAGTGTAGAAGGGCTGCAGCAAGAGCAAACAAAATGCTGGGATGCACAGCCAGGGGGATAACCTCAAGAAGCCGGGAAGTGCTTCTGCCACTATACAACTGCCTGGTTAGACCATGCCTGGAATACTGTGTGCAGTTTTGGCATCCATACTTAAAAAGGGATATTGCACTCCTGAAGAGGGTCCAGAGGAGGGCAACCAGGATGATGCGGGGGCTGGGGGAGAAGTCCTATGGGGGGAGACTCAAGGAGCTAAACCAGTACTCACTGGAGGAGAAGAGGGATCAGGGGGACATGACTGAGGTATTCAAGTATCTCAAAGGGATCAATAGGTTAAGTCAGGATAGGGTATTCCAGCTGAAGAAGGAGGGGCCCACGAGGGGGCACCAAATGAGGCTGGTGGGTGGGAGACTCAAGGGGGAGATGAGGAGACACTACTTCACTGAAAGGGTGGGGGAACCCTGGAATGCCTTGCCAGTGGAGCTGGTGGCGATGGACCCTGTAGAGGGGCTCAAGAAGAGCTGGAATAGGTATAAGGGGGAGGATACATCGCAACAGGGTCAGCACTGGGGAGGCCCCAGCCAGAGGGAGGGGGACATTAGGGAGGTGGAAGGGAGGCACCAGATGGTGCCCCGTAAGGGCACTGACCCCGAGCAGACTCGACAGACCATATGGCCTACTCTGCTGGCTTCTTAGTATGTTAGTATAGCTACATAGACACTGTCGGCAGATAAGGACCTATGGCCCACCCAGTCTGCCCATTTGAGCTTGCAAGTTCTCTTTATGCTTTTCTAGAAGTCCGTTGCCCCTAACCCCTGACCTTCAGAATTCCCTTATGTCCATCCCATGCATTCTTAAATTCTGTGAGTGCTTCAGTCCCTACCACTTCCTCTGGCAGGGTGTTCCACTTGTCCATCACCCTTTATGTGAAGAAAGTCTTCCTCAAGTTTCCTCTGACTCGGCCTCCCTCCAACTTCATCCCATGCCCTCTAGTCCTGGAACATCTTTTTCACGGGAAAATAGTGTATTCCTGCACCCTGTTCCTCCCCAAAAGGTACTTGTATGTCTCTATCATATCCCCTCTCTCCCTCCTCTCCTCCAGGGAGTACATATTCAAGTCATTCGGCCTGTCCTCATAGGACTTATGATGCAATCCCTGTACCATCTTTGTTGCCCTCCTCTCAACCTTCTCTACCCTGTATATGTCCTTACATAGGTAAGGTCTCCAGGACTGTACACTGTACTCCAGGTGGGGCCTCACTAGTGTCTTGTATAGTGGAGTTATGACCTCCCTTTTCCTGCTGGTGATGCCCCTGCCTATGCATCCCAGCATCCTATTTGCTTTACCTGCTGCCTTGTTGCACTGTTTCCCTACCTTGAGGTCTTCAGAGGTAATAACCCCAAGGCCCCTTTCCTGCTTGGTGCATACCATATCCTCAACCCCAACTGATATGTTGTCCCAGGGTTTTTGTGCCCCATATGGATATCTTTCGACTGGCCGGAGATCGCGGACATCGTGCAGATTGTCCAGAATTTGCAACCAACGTGCTGTAGTTTGGACCTGGGCCCAACACGCCTATTAATGGGGTGTATCAAGTCCATCGGCCCGGTCCTTGCAAAGACTGTGTGGTGCTCCTTAGAGTCGTGTGAGTTTCCTGGGTCCCTGAAGGAGGCAGTGGTGATATCGCTTCTTAAGAAAGCTGCTTTGGATCCAAACTGCTTTGCTCACTACAGACCTATTTCTAATCTTCCCTTTGTTGGGAAGGTGATTGAGAAAGTAGCTGCGCTGCAACTAGAGAACCATCTTACCATCCACAAAGTCTACGATCCTCTCCAGTCTGGTTTCCAGAAAAGACAGTACTGAGACCACTCTGGTCCGGGTGCTCAATGATCTCCTGATGGCGAGAGATCAGAAGCGCTGTTCCATCTTGGTACTTCTTGATCTCTCCTCAGCGTTTGACACTGTGGACCATGGGGTGCTGCTTGAACACCTGAGGATTATCTGTGGCCTGGCTGGTCCAGTTCTCAGATGGTTTCAATCTTTCTCTGCTGGCAGATTTCAAAGGGTGGTGTCGGTTTTTTTACTCCCTCTGATCCAGTCTCTCTGCTGTGTGAGGTCCCTCAAGGCTCGGTGCTGTCGCCCATGTTGTTCACAGTGTACATGCTGCCCCTTGGAGACATTGTAAGATGATATGGACTAAGGTTTCACTGCTACGCTGATGATACACAGCTCTATCTGTCTTTTGTGCCTGACCAGGATAGTGCGGTCTCGATGTTTAACAGCTGTCTAGCGGAAATCCATGACTAGATGAAATCCAGCTGGCTGAAATTGAATCTGGGAAGACTGAGGTGGCGGTGGTGGATCCGGGTCGCCAGATAGAGAGGTCAGTAGTGGGTTTACCCTCTGGTCTTTGGCTTGAGGTTGCACTGCTGTCTTCCTCTGAATGGGTGCATGAACTGGGGGTGGTTCTTGATGATGGGCTGACACTGCATTCGCAGGTGTTGGCAATCATCAAATCTTCCTTTTACTATCTTAGGAACATCGCCAGAATTAGGCACCTTGTTCCATTCAATGATCTGCCTACACTGATCCATGCCTTTGTATCTCATGCCTGGACTACTGCAACTCCTTACCTGGGACTTCCGGGGGTTGATATCTGGTGCAGAACGCTGCATCACGGTTGTTGACTGGGACTTCTCGTTCTAGTCATATTACTCCCGTGCTGTGTGAACTGCACTGGCTGCCTATACAGTGGTGAATCACCTTCAAGGTCAGACTTCTGACCTACAAAGCCTTGCATGGACTGGGTCCACACTATCAGTAAGAGCTCCTGACTCCCTACAGCCCTGGCCATCCTTTCTGCTCAACTGATGAGGAGTTGTTAGAGGTTCCCAGGATTCGGCTGAAAACATCTGGGGCTTGGGCTTTTATGTTTGGTCCCCATCCATGTGGAACTCTCAACCTCATCAGAGTACAGAGTGTGGGACCGTGGAGAGCTTTAATGCAGGCCTAAAAACTTATCTGTTCAAGCAAGCATTCAGTATTTAGTCTATAACATTTTGTGATCATTTTAACTGATTTATTTAAATTATATTGTAAATAATTTTAGATTGTGTTGTTCTGTTTTATGATTCTTTTAGTTACGTACAGCGCTTTGATTCTCAAAATTGCACTTAATAAATAAAGCATTATTTATTATTATATGCATTATCTTGCATTTCTTTGCATTAAATTTCAACTGCCAAACCCTTGACCATTCTTCAAGCTACTGCAGGTCCTTCCTCATTCTGTCTATACCCTATGGTGTGTCCACTCTGTTACACAGCTTCGTGTCATCAGCGAACAGGGGAAATTCTGCCGTCTAGGTTCTGCGCAATGTCACTGATGAAGACATTGAACAGAACCAGTTCCAGTACTGATCCCTGCGGTACCCCACTGGTTACTCTTCCCTCTGTGGAGTAACAGCCATTTACCACCACCCTCTGTGTCCTGCTGCCCAGCCAATTACCCACCCACCGCACTACTGTCCTACCCACTCCCATATTCCCGAGTTTGTTTAATAGCCTTTTATGTGGCACAGTGTCAAAGGCCTTGCTGAAGTCCAGATAGTCCACGTCCACTGCCCTCCCCTGATCCACCTCCCATGTCACCCAGTCGAAAACTTTCAAGGAGGTTGGTCTGGCATGACCTCCTCCCCTGATGAAACCCCTGCCTTGGGTCCTGTAGTCCGCTGGCAAACAGATGTTCCACCACTCTCTCCTTCAGTAGTGCTTCCATGATCTTCCCCAGTACAGAGGTCAGGCTGACTGGTCTCTAGTTTCCCACTTCCTCTTTGTTCCTGCTTTTGTATAAGGGGACTACATCTGCTGTCCTCCAGTCTTTGGGTACCTCCCCCTGTTTCTAGTGATCGGCTAAACAGGATTGCCAGAGGTTCAGCTACCACCTCTCTTAGTTCCTTTAGGACCCCGGGGTGCACCCCATCCGGCCCCATTGCTTTATCGACTCTTACTCCTTCCAGTTCCTCTAGGACTCTTTCCCGTGTAAAGGGACTTGTGCCCATTTCTGTGCTGTTCCCACCCCTTGTACTCCCTTCAGGCCTATTACCCTCCTCTTCCTCAGTAAAGACTGAGCAGAAATATCTGTTCAGTATGTCAGCTTTACTGTTGTCATGCTCCACTTGGCCCCTGTCCTCCCCCTTCAGCCTCACTATCCTTCCCTTTGCCCTTCTTTTTTCATTTATGTGCCTGTAAAAGGTTTTGTTCCCTCTACCCACTGATTTTGCAATGTGCTCTTCTGTCTGAGCTTTGGCTTCCCTTACTGACCTCCCTGCTTCCCTTTGCTTCTCCTGGTACTTCTCCCTATCCTGTTCTGCCTGTATATTTTTGTATTGCCTGAATGCAATCTTTTTGGCTTTCACTTTGTCCGCTACCTCCTCGGAATGGCCTCCTCTTCCTTTTCCCCTTTCTAACCTGCTTAATGCTTAATTCTGTTGCTCTTGTAATCCCGGTTTTAAATATTACATAGAAACATAGACTTTGATGGCAAATAAGGACCACTTGGCCCACCCAGTCTGCCCATTTCCCTACCTACTGGATAAGCTGCAAATTCTAGTTAACCAACAGCCTATCTCCTGCAACCCCCCACTATAATTGCCTTATGTCTGTCCCATGCATGTTTGAATTCCTCCACTGTTTCAGACCCCACAACCTCTCCAGGAAGGCGGTTCCATGCGTCTACCACTCTCTCCGTGAAAAAGAATTTCCTCACATTACCCCTGAGCCATCCCCATCTAACTTTAAATTGTGCCCCCTTGTTCTTACACATCTCTTTTCTGAAAGATGCTACCCTCCTGGACTTTGTTGATTCCCTGAGGTACTTAAAGTTTCTATCATGTCCCCCTGTCCCTCCTTTCATCAAGGGTATACATATAAGCTCTCTCAGTCTCTCTTCATATGGTTTCTGATGTAGACCCCACCATTTTAGTTGCCCTCCTCTGGACTGCTTCCATCCTGTCTATGTCCTTGCATAGATGAGGTCTCCCAAAACTGCACGGTACTTCAGATGGGGTCTCACCAACTGTCTGTACAGAGGATAACCACTTCCTTTTCTACTTGTGATGCCTCCCTATGCATCCCAGTATCCCCTGGCTTTCCCCACTGACTTCTCACATTGCATACCCACCTTTAGGTCATCTGATATGACTACACCCAGATCCTTTCCATTATTGTTGTTGTTAGTACCTCCCTGCTATTGTGTACTCTTCTCCTGGATTTTTATTTCCCAGGTGCATTACTTCACTTCTTGCATTGAATCTAAGTTGCCATATGTCTGACCATTCCTCCAACCTTGCCAAGTCCCTTCTCATCCTTTCTACCCCCCTTGTGTATCAACTCTGTTACAGATCTTTGTGTCATCATCAAAGAGGCATACCTTTCCTTCAGACCCTCTGCAATGTCACCTATAAAGAGCGTTAAGAGACTGGACCCAGTACTGAGCCCTGAGGTACTCCAGTAGTAACCCCCCTTTCTTCAGAATATGTTCCATTCACTATTACCTTCTGTGTCCTGTTGTGCAGCCAGTTTGCTACCCAGGCTACCACCCTGGGACCCACTCCCAGGCTGGCTAACTTGATTATTAATCTTTTGTGCAGGACTGTGTCAAATGCCTTGCTAAAGTCTAGGTAGGCCATATCCACAGCCCCTCCCTGGTCTATTACTTTGGTCACCCAGTCAAAGAAATCGATTAGATTTGTCTGACATGACCTTCTGCTGTGAATCCATGCTGCTTTGGGTCCAGTGCCCGCTGGCCTCTAGGTACTCAACAATTCTTTCTTTCAGAAGTGATTCCATCATTTTCCCCACCACTGAGGTCAAACTAACAGGTCTGTAGTTTCCTGCTTCTGCCTTGCTCCCACTTTTGTGAAGGGAATCATATCTGCCTCCTCCAGTCCTCAGGTACCCACCCCATCTTCCATGATTTGTTAAACAGTGTGGTTAGTGGTATCACTAGGTCCTCCCTTAGCTCTTTTAGGATTCTAGGGTGAATCCATCAGGCCCCATTGCTTTGTCCACCTTGAGTTTTGGAAGTTCTTTCAGTACTCTTTCTTCTTTAAATGGACTGGTATCAACCCCACTATCCAGAGTGCTTCTACTGTTTGGTTTAGGCAACTCCTCCTCTTCTTCTTTTGTGAATACTAAGCAAAAGTATTCATTCATTATCTCTGCCTTTTCACTGTCTCCCTCTGCCCACCTCCCCTCTCCTTTATTAATCTTCCCTATCCCTCCCTTAACCTTTCTATGTTCCCTAATGTACCTATAAAAGGTTTTATCCCCCTTCTTAACTGAGTTGGCTATCCTTTCCTCGGTTTGGGCCTTTGCTTTTCTGACTGCCTTCCCCACTTCTTTCTGCTTTAATTGATACAGTTCCCTGTCGTGCTCTGTCTGTGATTCCTTATACTTTTTGAATGCAGCCTTTTTCTCCTTAACCTTCCCTGACACTTCTTTTGAGAGCCATAGTGGTTTTTTATTCCGCTTTGTTTTTTTTTTTATTTGTTTCACACAAAGGCTTGTTGCCTCCATGATGGCAGTTTTGATTTTCTCCATTGTTCTTCCACCTCCTTTCTGGCCATTTGCTAATGCATTCCTCAGGTATTCACCCATTTTGCAAAAGTCAGCCCTTCTAAAGTCCAGTATCCTTGTATTTGTATGGCTTGTCTCCATGGTTGTGTTTATTGTGAAGACACTGTGCAGTGGTCACTTGTTCCCAGGTGTCTACTGACTTCTAAGTTTGTGATCCTCTCTCCATTTGAGAGTACCAGGTCTAATATTGCTCCCTCCCAGTGGGTTCCTCCACTAGCTGTCTAAGGCATGCTCCCTGTAGGGCATCGAGAATGACCCTGCTCTTGGATGTGGCTGCAGTCCATGTTCCAGTTAACATCTGGCATATTCAGGTCCCCATCAACAGTATCTCCCCTTTTTCAGCCATTTTGAGAATGCCTCTATCATTTTCTTGTCCATTTCCTCCCTTGAGGCGGGGTCTGTATACAACCCTGTGCGGATTGTGATGCCATTCCTGTCTCCAATGTGATCCAGAGTTCCTCTTGTCCTCCCCCTTTACCTTTTAGTTCTGTTACTTTGATCCCTTCCCTTATGTAGAGAGCTACTCCATCTCCTCTTTTACCCTCCTTGTCCCTTCTGTAGATTGTGTACCCTGGTATGTTGACATCCCAGTCATGGTTCTCCATGTACCATGTTTCTGTGACTGCCACAATATCCAATATCAGGGCTACTAGCTCTGGAAGCTTGTTTCCTAGACTACGGGCGTTGGTACTCATTGCCCTCCATTCAATGTTGGCTTTATCCTTTTTTACCCCATCCCTGCTCTTATTGCCCTTGTCCATTTTTCCATTTACTCCTGTCCTGCCCTCTGTCAAGCTCTGTACCTCAGTGTTTACCCTACTACCTGCCATGCTTTGCGGGGGGAGGCTTGAACTTTCCTGTTTCCTATCAGCACCTCCCCTTGGCTAGTTTAAGCTTGCCAAGGAAGCCTTTAAACCTGTCACCTAGGGGCGTGTTCCCTTCCTGGACAGATGCAGACCATCATGCCAGTATAGACCTTCATCTCTCCAGGTGGACCCCAGTCCCCAATGAAGCCAAAGCCCTGTGCTCTGCACCAGTTTTGCAACCACTCATTAAACCGCATGGTGTGCAGTACCCTAGCCTCACCCCTGCCATGGACTGGCAGCACCTCTGAGAAGGTTACCGTGCTTGCTACCTGTCTAAGGCCCCTCCCCAACTCCAGAAATTCATCTTGCACTGCACTGATCTCATGCCTAGCTAGGTCATTTGTCCCGAGGTGGACAATGATATCTGTTTTCCTCTCCTGTGATGCTGCTTCTGCAATCCTGAGGATTCGCCCTGTCCTCTCAGCCATGGCAGCAGCAGGCACCTTTTCTCTCTCCTCTCCTTCCCAGGTCTACACCTTCAACAACTGAGTCCCCTAACAGAAGCTGTTTCTTTCCCTTGTGTTGTCCCTTGCCACTCTTTTGTGGGTCTCCCTTGTGGCTGTCCCCGGCATTCTTCTTGGTCTCCAATGAGGGTGTCATCATAGAGGAACCTTGAATTGCCAGACCGACATATGATTTGTGTAGAGGTGCAATTCGGGAGCTATGCCTCTGTTCCACCACCCTCACCCTCCCAGAACCTACTGTGGTCCATCTGCTCTTCACACATGGCAACCTCTGAGGCAGGTGGTTGTGGAACTGGTGCTCTTTGGGTGGGGGTCCTCCTAGTCCCTGCCAGTTCAGCCTGGAGGTGGGCACCTCCTCCCTCAGAGCTGACAGTTGCCTGCAAATAGGACAGCAACGCAGATTCCAGAATGTGTCCCGAAAATTGCTGCCCCAGCCAGTGCATTGCACCACTCCTCACATGTCCCTCTTCCTTATAATATACAATGAGTAATATACAAATTTTTTTTTTTTTTGGGTGTGTATACTTCACGTTTATGCACTGTGCTGGGTAATTAAGAATATGACAGCTCTGCTCCAAGACCTGTTGAGGAAGTGATGTCAGAACCTTGGCTATAAAGGAAATGCCACGCCTGGGGTGGGTGGGTAGGCCACAACCACTGGTGACTGTTAGAAACAATCAATTACACCACTGCTCCACCACCCTGGTGAGTACTGCCCGTTATAGTAAGTCAACCAACACCACAATGTACTAGACCACTGCTCCTACACAAACCACTCTACTGAGTCCAGGGATAAAAACAAACTCACTGTTCAGCCAGCAGAACACTTCCAAAATATTGCACAAATATCCTTCCAAATCCTATGTGTCTAGCACAGAAATCAAGCAACTTCAGTTGTATTACAACCTCTCTGGTTATAAAATTACTACACTTTAATGGAATCCTGCAATTCTTAATGCCAATAAGAAAATAATGAAACTTTCTGTAGAGAGTGTAGCTTACGTTCCTAGTCCCCTACAATATTATGTTTTACCAAGTTACCAGTTCCTCAAATGCGTTCTGGTTTGTTCTCTGTAGTATAGCCAATTTCTCAGCTTCCAAAAGGAACAGGCAGGTCCTCTGACTCCCACTCTTTGCCCACATATTGCCCACTCTTTCTCCACCCGAGTCCCTCCCCAGTCCCATTAGTGCCTATTTCAAGCATCTCCCCATTTCCCAAAGTCTGCCCTACTAAAATCCAGGATACGTGTTTTTGTGCGGTTTGGTTCTGCCCCTTCTGTGATTTCAAACCACAGTGATCAGTGGTCACTGTTCCCCAGGTGCTCTCCCACTGTTAACCCTATCACACTGTCTCCATTTGTGAGCACGAGGTACAGTATTGCCTTCTGCCGAGTTGGTTCCATGATCAGTTGCTTAAGGAAAACACCTTGACGGGAGTCCAGGATACATCTGCTCCTGGTTGATGCTGCTGCTGCTGCTGGGAGGCTCCAGTCCTTGTATGGAATATTGAAGTCTCCAACCAGCACCACCTCCCTCTTGTCTGCCATCCTTTGGATGGCTAGTATCAACTCACTATCTGTTTCTTCCTCCTGGGCTGGTGGTCTGTAGACCAGCCTTGTGCGGATGGCTGACCCCATTTTCCTTTCCAGCTTAACCCATAGTATCTCTCCCCCTTTTTGTTCCTCCTGGATCTCTGTGGCCTTTATGCCATCTTTCACATAAAGTGCCACTCCTCCTCCCTTCCTGACTGCCCTGTCTCTTCTGACTATGTTGTAGCTGAGTATGGCCATCTACCAGGCGTGGTTATCATTACACCAGGTTTCTGTGATGGCCACAATGTCCAGGTCCGACTGCACCATGGCAGCCTCCAGATCCTCCATCTTGTTGCTAAAGCTCCTGGCATTGGGACACATGGCTTTCCATGTTGTGAACTCCCTGGACTGTTTAGCTGTTCTACTCCTGCCCCCTCCCTGGTTGTCCTTTATCCCTGGTTCTCCCTGCTGTCTGCCCTTCTGTTGAATTTTGCCCCCTTTCTGCCTATCCACCACTCTGGTGCTTATCTCCATCTTTTGCACACTGCTTTGTAGAGATATCCCCTCCTTCTGTTCACTAGTTCCACTGCTGAAAACAATTCTACGTTAAGACAGCAAAAGAAATAACGGTCCCACTAAAAGCCCACAAATCTAGATTTAAAACAAAAACAGCAATGAGCAGTTACTGCACTGCACTGAAATGAACCTGGATCCTTCCTCTTCTGGCCTCTTCCGAGAAATTACCCCTTTATTATATTATATAGAGAAATTACTTCTTTATTATACTATATTATTATATTATGCTGTTACTTCTTTATCAGAAAAAAAACAACAACATTTTAAAGGTCAAGATAAACATATTGAAGAAAATAAAATTATTCCTAATCTGATCTGCACTGGCTGCCAATACAGTGGTGGATCACCTTCAAGGTCGCATTGCTGACCTTCAAGGCCCTACATGATTTGGGACCTCACTACCTGAAAGAGCTCCTGGTGCCTTATTGTCTTGCCCGCTCACTTCGATCCTCTGACGAGGGATTGCTAGAGATACCCAGGGTAGGTTTAAAGACATCTGGAGGTAGATCTTTGGCCTTTATGGCACCTACCCTGTGGAATTCTCTACCTCATTAGATACGAGATTGTCTGACTCTGGAAAGTTTAAAAAAACAGCTAAAAACTTTTCTCTTTGCCCAAGCATTTGCTGGGACGTAATAATTGGGGTCATCTATGGCTGCTGTATTTATTATTTTATATGGTATGTTTTTAAGGTGTTTTGAACTATTGTAATAGCGCCCTGAGCTTGGGAAGCCTTGGAAGAAATACATTTTTACTTACTTACTATATGTTCGAGTAACATAATCCACAACACTTCCTTAAAAGAGTAAATAAGAGAGTGCTGACTTTATCCAACTCTTATAATGTGGTGCCCAGAATGGTGCAAATGATTTCAAATGTGATCTCACCAAACTCTTACATTTTGACAGTTTCATTTTCCTTGCCACATTCAGTTTTCCCATCTGGATTCTGCCTAGCATCCTGTTAGCTTTACTGACCACTGCTTCACACTATCTACTGTCTACAATGATCCCAAGATAAAGGGTGTTTCCAGCAAACAAACAGGTGTCCACCATAACCATGTTTATAGTGTATGGTGCAATGTTGTTAGGGATGGAAATCCATCTCGAGAATGGGTTTTGTTGTGCTGCAGTAGCTGCATCACCGCAGCTGTTGTGCTACACCAGATACATAGCTACTGCAGCACAACATGGAACGTGGTCACGCATGCACATTTCGCAGACTGGAGGGTGTTCATGCATGTGCGTGCCACGGTCCCCGCTCTTCTCAAAACAGCCACGGTGGTGAAAAATGACCCTGCAAGAGAGCGTCTCAGTACAAAAGTGAATGCAGACTAATTTCTCCTTTTTTTTATCATGGACCATACAGAATAAAAAGACAATGTATGGTCCATAATCTATGCCAAGCGAGTGTAACCATCTCGAGGTTGGCATGGCAACCTCTCGATATCTATACATGCCTGTTATAAATCATGGACCATACATTCTCCTCTATGTAGTCCCATTTAGCATCATTAGTAATCTATTACTATTACACTGTTATCGGGTCATGCCTGAAAATCTGCATCTTTATGCCTAGTACACTTACCTGGTGATAAAAAAAAGGAACACTTTCTGTGCACAACATGGCACTGCTTGTTGGCCCTCCACCACTCCTGAAAATGTACTGACTTTACCGTGCTCTCTCAGGCAAGGCAAGCTTTATTTATTAAGGGCCCTTTCCCATAGGTTTAGGGTGCTCTACATACAATTTAAAACAATTTACAATACACAAAACAAACAAAACACAGCAGCAGGAATAAACTATAACAACTAACAGGCACCCACATGCAGCGTTTTAAATAATTGATTAGCACTTTTTTCCTTGGGACAATGCTAACTGTACAGAAAGCATTTATATAGGTTTTCTAGAAGTGTTACGTTTGTTAAACACAGTGAGGCAAGTGCTATGCATTTTCACAATGTTTTAGAACTTTTATGAGCAAAACACTAATCAATTTTTAGAGTTAAATAAGACCCTGCACATGCTACCTCTGAAGCCTATAACATAGTGCCTTACTGATCCCTGGCACAGGTCATCTAATGGTAGGGTCACTGAAGGCACCAGAAAGAATTACAGCGGCCAGACTTTCTGGTTTTGACTCCCCAGAATGGAATTACAGAAAGAATAGCTGTTGGTGCTGTGTTGTGTGATGTGTAGCAATGATGGTAATACATAGCTCTTGTTACTACTACCCCAAACTATATTTGCACACCACGGAGTATACCATGGACTATGTTTTCCTACACCATACAGTTCTGCTCCAACGCCACAATCTACTTACCATTAAGCATGTACTTCCTAGCCTCATTCCTGCGTCAGTGCATATTCATATACCTGTGGATGATAACCCGCATCTGCCACCTGTCTAACCATTCCTGATACTTGGCTTTACACTGGATCAATCCTGTATGTATCACGAACACACAGATTCTCTGGTCAAATCTGTTCATATTCGCTTAAGACAATTATGTCGTCTCAAGATTTGTCCATCAAGAAATTCCTGTAACATTTTGGCATAATCTTTATTTCTCAGTGTCCTGTACTGATGATGGCCTTTTTTATATGCTTCAGCTCCTCCTCTGTTACAGCAAGTAAAAGTGTTATACCATTCTGTCTTCCATTTTGCTGGCTCTGCACAAAGATCAACACATCACTGAGATTTATATAAAAAATGAGGCTGGTTTTCTTTCGACCAGAGGGTCATTTATTTCAGTTCAATTAACTTTAAAAGATTTTATTCCTCACCTGTTCAATAATCCTTCACGTCTGAAAGTGAATGTTTTCACCTGTGAAGACACTGTTCATAGTGCTGCTCCAAAGGACACTTTAGCAATCCTCTCTTTCACTTCTTCTGTCAATTTGCCCTTGAGAAATCCCTGTGTACACACCACTGTACTCTGTACTCTTTCCTCTCATCTCTTGATGCCAGGTGCCTGTGCTTCTTTCATCTCAAAATACTGGTTTAGCTGTCTCCCCTCCTATCTTACTGCTCTCCTCTCTTCCCCCCTTCTTCCTCTTACTCCCTTCACAATGCCTGCTTTCACTTTTTTGCTCTCCCTCAAATGAAATCTACCGCTAGCCAATCTGCCTTCTCGTTCTGCTTTCCTAAACTATGGGACTCTGCTCCCTCCGATCCTGCTCTGAAATCTCTCCTCCATGATTTCTCTGTTCACTCCAGCACTTGTTCTGATATTGGGGTTGACTCCCTTTCTCCTGTCTTCCACCCAGAAGTGCCCTAAATCCTCTTGTATCAGTCATTTTCTCCCTGTTCCTTATTTTGTTGTGTTGCTTACTGTTGATGTTCTTTTGCACATTCCACAATTTACTGTATGGTAATTTACTGTTTGGAAATGTATTCTTTAAGTGTTCTTGAACAATATTATTTTGATATACTTATTTCCATATTATTGTTTATTTTTAGTACTTTGCGTCTACTCTCTTCTTCTCTCTTCCCCCTCTCCACAGGAAGCATCTGGAAACAAGCTGATTACCAGCTCAGCATGACCTTCTTGGTAAAATGTTTGACATAAATAATGATCATTTGAATTGTCATAGTACTAGATCTGCCTTAACACCACCTGTACGACCTCTTTCTTTTAGAACATATTCTGGGCATAGGTCTTTTTTGTATTGTGTAGTTAAGTTGTGGAATGCTCTCCCTGTGTTATTTTTGAATCCTGGGTCTCTGAATGTATTTAATAAACATCCAAGGATTGCCACTTATGCACTGCCTAGATTTTATATAGCAGCTCCGTGAAGGAAGGAGCCTCCGGAAGAGTCCTTGGCCTGGGCTTTGATGGAGAGCGAGGCTCGTCGTCCTTCTCGGAGCAGCCGTCAGAGGCATCTGAGGCGTCCGAGGAGGAAGAAACTGATGAAAAGGCGACTCCTTTCCCGTCTAGGGGAGAATGGACCCCGAAGTGGTGGTCCTGCTCTCTGGACCCCAAGGGTTTAGCCCTGGTGTCTGGAGGAGGGGAGGGAGTTTGCCGTCGTGGACGTACAGGAACCAGTACCGTCATCGGAAGATGGCTCTCCACCTCTCTGGTAAGCTGAGCCTTGGCCTCAGCCCACCTGGAGGCTAGAGTCTCCTGTAAATCCACCGATGGCTGGAGGGGCAGTGGAGGAGGAGGAGGGGGATAAGGGTATGGGTTATACCCATAGAGCGAGTATCCATAACCCGACGGAAGCCCAGGCGTCGGGTAGGCGGCTGTCAGTGCACGGTGTCAGTACTGTGGCCCCAGGTGCGATGGTAGTCGGATGCGATGCGGTCAGATACCCAGGAGCCAGAGGAGCTATCAAGCAGATGGCCTCGGCTTGAGGCTCCCTCTGGGCGGACTGGGGGCAGAAGGCCCAGGAGGCGGCGACCTTGACAGGGCCGGGCGCATCCGGAAGTGGGATGACGCCCGGAGCCGGCACTACCAGTGTCGGAGCTGGCATTGGGACCGGCGTCTGGGGAGCCAACGTCAGATCAGCAGGAGGTTGGTCTGACAGAGGTGGAACAGGGACCTCAGCGTTGCCCGGGGATGGAGGGGAAAAATCCCCGGGGTTGGGCTGAGGAGACTCAGGGTCCCCAGAGGGCAGTGAAGGCTGCAGGGAGCCGGGAATGATGGACGTGGGAGGGTCTGGCGTCGGCTCTTCCACTGTGCGGATGTCAGGCGGACCGACGTACGTCTTGCCAGCGGGATCCGGATGGGTGCCGGAGGGCCAGCGTCCGACTTAACAGACCCTTCGCCGGAGGCAGGCCGCGATGGAGGGGCAGCCTGGTCTGGCAGAAGATGGGTCGTGCACCACCCTGAAGGGTCGGGCGACTTACCGACCCTCTCCGCGAGGACGCCGGAGGAGCCACATCTGGCTTATCGGAGCCGCCCAGACGGGGAAACGCAGAAGCCACGGGCTTTACTGGGGTGGAAGCCTCAACAGCTCAAGGCGCCTTGACAGGCCCAAGTGCGAGCTACAGACGGGCGGGCCAACGCCTTTCTTTAGAAGCCTCAGGCGCCAGCACGAGGAGCGTGTCCATTACCTGTAACACAGCGACTCCCAAGGGGGTCGCGGTGGGAGAGGAGCCCTTGTCCCGGTGCTTTTTCTTGTCCATTCTCTTGCGATAGCCTTCAGAGGAAGTTGACACCTGCCAAAGTTTTCTGAGTTATTTTTCAATGGAGCTTATCGTCTTTTGAGAATGTGGGCTTCCAGGGACTGCTGCCGCCTTCTCCGGGTGGCCATGTTGAAACTCAGGCAGTGCTGGCACTTCTCTACTTGATGGTCGGGGCCTAGACAAAAAAGGCACAGGGAAGTTGGGCGCCGTGCGAGTTGCACTTATTTTTGTGCTCGGAGGGTGTGGGGATGACATACACCGGTTTAATGACTGACATTGCTAAGAAAAAAGCGAAAAAACTTGGTAAAATAACCAACGAAGGAGCCTGACGAGCAAGGAACTTTTCCGTGAGGCGCTGGCATAGGCCAACGGCGGGAAAGACCTGGAAGGCGGGCATGAGGGACCGCCCCTTTATACCGACGTCTCCTGATGCCAGTCACCTGACATGGGGGTGGTCCCTCACCAGGGACTGCTAGCTAGAAATTTTTCCGTAGGGTCCTGCCGGCGTCAGTCCTATATGTAATTACCTACTGCAAGAGCCCTCTCGAAGTAAGATCGATAGTAATCCAAGTTCTTTCTTAAAGGATAATTTTGCCTTCTTATATTAACAGTACTGGCTGTTTTGGTGTCTATAAATGTTATTATCTGACCTTCAAACTTTTTCTCAAGATTTCTGATATACAGTACGAAAAAAAAAGCAGTGGTCACATCACTGAACCAGGAAGCACTTGACTAGTTACCTGCCGCACTTAAGATTTCCCATTTACTACCACTATGTGCAGTCTTTCCCTTTGCCGTTCCTCATTAAGTAGAGCCCCCTCCCATATAATATGAAGTTTGACCTTATGTGGTTGTTTCTTATGCAGTATTTTGTCAAAAAACTCTTTAGAGTCTAGCTTAATGAGATCCACTCCCTCATATAATGCTCTTTTTAACCCTCAGTTTTTCCTCATGGTTCCCCCATCTCCCCACCCTGAGATAAGAGCCACCGCAGTTTCATCCTTTATCCAGCTGGGAGGGTGGTACAGCATAGGCCGTCATATTCAACACTCAAACAGCCCCTTAGTCATCTGGATGGGGGATATGTACTGTAAATGTAACACCTGGCTTGTCTTCTCCCTCTCCAGTACTCACAAGCCTCATTTCTGTGATGTACCTGTCCCACATCTGGTCCCAAGGTGGGATTCCCTGCTTCCTTAAAGAATTCTATCATATTAGCATGTTATGACCTTGTTGTTCTGAATCCGTGCTGGTTGCCTCCTATCAGCTTCTACTTATGCAGGTGTCATTTAATGCTGGCCTTCATAACCTCTATGTGGCAACCATGCAGCCTGTTGGGAGTGCATGGATAAGCAAGTCTGTAGATGTCTCTAAGATCGGTATGGTGGTGGATTCTGAGAGGGTGGACACCATTCATAAGAATGCGGAAACCATAGGGGCATGGTCCACATAATCCAAGCTAATGTTCAACATTGACAAATGTGTAGTGACGCACCTTGGGGTGAAGGACAAACAACATAGGTATAAACTTAATGACAGAAACTTACAAGTAACTAATTAGCAAACAGACTTGGCTGTAAGAGTCACTATTAACTGAAAAGTTAGTAATCAATGCAAACAGGTAACATCAAAGGCATACAGAATCATGGGATGCATAGGAAGAAACATCAGTAGCAGAAACAGGGAAGTGATACTGCCATTGTACAGGTCCTTGGTGAGGACCCACATGAAGTACTGCAGTCAGTTTCAGTCCTCGCAAATGTTTGGAGACATCAGGCCCAATTCACGAAGGCTGAGGGCTCACGCCAAGCCTTGCATCAAACCTGTTTTTGCACTAAACACACTGTCGCAACTTGTGCCCGATTCAACAAGACCGGGCACATCTGTGACACTTTTCCCACTTTACAGAAACTTGTGCCAAATATTTGGTGCAAGCCCTGTAAAAAGGGTCCCAAGATTGCTACAAATTAGAACAGCAAAAATCTAGTCTAACTTGCAGCAACTGGTGGACAGGATCGAGACTCCCGAATGCCAGCTGGGGAATGCCCCAAGCCCCTTGAGCCATACGTTCAGCGCACCTGGGGCATGTGGCATTCCAGACATGTTTGTGAACCGGGCCCAAGTTAATCGAGGGAGTACAAGGGAGAGTAACAAGAAAGGTAGCAAGAATAAGGGTTAGGTGTTACGAGAAACTGCAGGAATTAAATACGTACAGCCTGAAACTAAGAAGGTTAAGGGGTGACTTGTGCCTTGTTTTCAATGCTTTTCAATGTCGGGATCTTCAGGACTGTTTGGAGATAGAAATTACAAATTGTTTTTACAAGGGCAGAAGACATGATAAACAATTAAAAGATGAACAATACAAACTACCAGAAGGGGCCACTATTTTGGCCAAAGGGTTGTAGGAATGTGGAACTCCCTCCCAAAGGAGTAATAATATCTAGTCAAATGATTCACACCATTAAAATACACTTGAATATACACATCAAAGAAAATGTCAAAACAGAAACACTGAGCACATTAAAGGCTGTAATAGCCTACCTTTGCTCATAAAGTTTCCCATTTTCCTATGTTAATTAGAGCCTTGCAAATCTTACGAGGGATTGATGTGACACTAAATACTGTAAATTGTGGTTTTCCAAGGTTGCCTAGGCTACTTCAGAAGTGTGGAACCACACTTGCTTCTCCTTTAATACCACAGTACCCTTCCAATCTCCAGTGACTGCAAGAAAATCACTACCATATACACAAGATAGAACCCCAACTCACTCACCAAATACATGTAATTACATTTTCAAACATTTTATTCAGCAGATTACATCATTCAGCTATCAACTCCATCAACATTTGATGCAACCACACATTATCATAGGGTGTTGTTGGCACACAAAAGATTAAGGAAGCACTGATACAAATTCTTACAAACCACTCTTTCATTAACCTAGAGGTTGGGTCTTGCTCTGTAAATTACATACATATAAACCAAGGTACAATTAAAACACACCAACTTGCTTATGTGTTTTGTGTGTAAATAAAACACATAAGCAAGTTGGTCAAGTATGCAGATGTTATACCTTAAATAGTTAAAACAACAATTGTTTAAGAGGCTACTTATCTTTAAGGCAGTAATATATCACCTAATATACCGTTGGAACAATTCAAAATAGGTAAATTAACCAAGTACTCTATTGGGAAAATTATAAATTAAAAAGCCAGTACTTTGTGAATTATCTTGGATTTTAATCAGCTGATGCACAAAGATAATGAGGGTGGTAGAGTCCAAGGAAGGGGAAGACAGCCTACAGAATAGGTATTTAAATGTACTGGAGGGGTGGGCCAACAAGTGGCAAACAAAATTCAATGTGGACAAGTTTTAACTCCTTCACTTAGGCCCACACAGATCAGGTCAGAGTTGCTATTTAAACAGAAAACAAAAAATTGCAAGGGATCATGAAGAAAGTCCTGAAGGTCACCACTAACAGGAAGCTGAAGTTGTCACAGCAACAGACAATGGTAATCGGATGCGGGGTTACAATAAAAGGGGCATAACATGCTTGGGATGTGATGTAACTGTGGCCCTTTATAGGGCATAGCTAAGGTCGCACTTGGAGTACTGTGTGCAATTCAGATGTCACAGTACAAACAGGATATTGCAGAAAATTGAGAAGGTGCAACAGAGAGCTACACAAATGGAGAATTTAAGCTACGGGTAACATTTAGGCAGATTAAGTATGGTTCCTCTGGGAAACAGTAGGCTAAATGGAGATTTGATTATAGTTAAAAAAAATCTAAAATGACTGGATCTAATAAACTTTGGAAACATTTTCAGCTTATTCAGGGCAGTAACCTAGAAGCCATACCCTACATTTAAAGGGGGATACTCAGGGGTAATGTGAAGAACAATTTGTTTTCAGACAGAGAGAGAGAGAGAGCTAAACCTATCGAACAAGCTCCCAAACCCAGAGGAAGTACTGAAAGTGGGGAACACTGAATCTTTTAAACTTGCGATGAATCTGGTGCACCATGGCTGCTAGCTTGCCAAGCTTTGGACCCTTGGTCTATCCGTATCTACTTTATTCTGGTTCCAAAACTACCTGACTGACAGATTTCAGTTAGTTTCTTTGAATTCCATTTCTTCTTCACTCTTAAAAATTACCAGTGCAGTACCCTAGGGATCAATTCTGGGGGCTATTTTGTTTAGAGTTGTTTTTAATGCTCTAGCTGATATATTGCATAGTTCAGAGTCCCGTATTATCATGTACATGGACTATACTGCTCTGCACAGAAGGGTATCACATTTCAGTGACATAACTAGATGTTTGCAGCTTGACTCCGGATTGGTATAAAAATGGGAGTTGAAAAATGGCCTTCTACTGAATGTTGGTATAACCAAGTATATGCACTTTGGAACAAAACAAAATTAAAAAGTTTACCTCCCCCCTGGTTTAATTCAAGATTTGAATGGTACCTTTATAGAGAGGGTGGACAGTTTCAAGCATCTTGGTTCTACTACAGACCAGACACTCTCTCTTTCAAAGAACATATTTCGATGCTGATTAAATTGGTGTGCATTCATCCTGGTCAGCTTTGTAGGCTGGAAAATTGTTTTGTCCACTCACTCTAAGAAAATCTTGGCTCAGTCCCTACTCCTGTCATTAGTGGATTACGGACTTCCAGTCTATGCCACTACCAATAACAATGACTTGCAGAGAGCAAAAAATTCTCTAAAATTCCATATGCAGATTTGCTGCCACCAATCCCAGATTTACTCATCACTGCACTCCTTACAAACACCTGGGCTGGCCTTCTCTAGATCTACCTATTTTACCTATACATAATACATGATTTTAGTTTCATCCTGTTGTCTGCTGTTTTATGTTTATCTGGCAACAGTTCATGACATCCTTAGAAAGAAGGTAAATTAATTCAAACATACTATACAAAATTATGCATGGGCAACCAAACAACAAAGCCAATGTTTCCATCTTGGGGTGAGATGACACCAGAAATATTTCTTGAGCTTTGCTCTCGAGGTCTATTATGTCATCTCACCCCCTCCATAAAAACACAGACTTGGTATGGATCGTAGCCCGTACATTATTTTATATATGTAACATCTGTGGATTTGCATTAACTTATGATTGCTTAGCCTTTTGCAGGACACCATTTTTAATGAGTAATGCTCAAGGCTTTTATCCTCAATAAATGAAATGTTATATATTAGATCTACATACTGTAGTCACATTTGTATAAGATGTCTCCTGAGGTTTATCAATTTATTATAGATGTAGGGGATACTAATTTGAAACACTGATTTTTTTTCCTAAGACAAGTCTATATTTAAACTGTCACCAACATCACTTGCTTGTACCATGGTGTGAATTCCAAAAATGTTACTACGCATAACACTGCAACACTATAAATGCACACAAAACACAATGAGTCACAATAAAGAATAATATCATTGAAACATTGCTGAATTTATGCATTTGACTATATAAAAGTAACCAACACAAGAATACCGCCCTGTTACTCTGGGAATTCCAGCCTCCTGACTTCCTCATGCTTTTGTATAAATAAACTAGTACGGTGTCTATCACAAACTCATTTCCTTCCTGCCTTGTGTTACCCTCCATAATCTAGTGCTGCAAACGAGTTCATGTCTCATTCAAGCTTATTTAGGGAAAGCCAAGGCGGTTACCTACCTACACAGGAAAGGAGCAGTTATATGTTATGTCTACCATGGGTTACTGGGCACCATTAAACATTTGTAAATAGTATCCACCTGTATCCAAGCTGCCAGTCAAATATCCAATAAAAAATGTACAGTATATTGCACCATAGCGTTCACTCAAGTTGGACAAACTAAAACTTATGTTACAAGACATGGGGCACCAGGTTATGCACAATTCAAAAAATATGTAAAACAGTATGCTTTCATGTTATCCATCAACTCACCTGACAAAAATGGTGTGGTTGATGTGTCCGCCTCGGTTTCTCAGGGTTAAGTGAGCATCAACCTGAAAGGACATAATGGTTAACAGAATTCAGACAAGAACAAAATTGTCCTTCTTCTGCCAAAAAAAATTGTTTTAAAAATCTGTAGGAGGATCCAAATTGCACCTGCAAATATTCTAAATAGCTGGCCCTTAGTAAATCATTTTTATTGGGGGGGGGGGGGGAGAGATCACTGTATTACCAAATGGTTTTGTTTGAAGAAACAAATTAATATTTAAATTAGTGAATAGATTTTACAGTAGACTTAAGACTTTTTCAATTCTATTTATTCACCTTCCCAGTGGCTGGGATCTCCTCTGGCTATCACCAGCACCAAAATCTCACTGTCCAGAGGCCCCCTGCCTGGATCCCTGGAACCCCAGTCCACCTGCAACTCACCAGCAGGATTTGCCCAGCTTGCCCCCCCCCCCACAGTTGGGGCTGCTTTCTGCGCCATGGCAACTCCCCACACAATTCAGCTGGCCTGCTGAAAGAGGTGAAGGTAGGAGTTCAGCAGTGGACATGGTGATCAGGGTGCGTAGTTTCTGTCCCTATATGGAGTGAACATGCAATGGCATCCTGACACTGCGGTGCGCGCTCCTGTGTATATCACATCAATGTCTGCTGTTCCTCTGCCCCAATCATGTGGTCTTAGGCACCCTCATCCCCAGCAGCCACTACAGGTCAGACAGTTGTTGGGCACTGCAGTCCCTTCATCCTCAAAAAGCAGTCCAGCAGATGCTCGATCCTCCTCCCCCTGCTGTCCCGCCATCGATCCAGGCTCATTCCTGAACCCGAGTTGTGGGGGTCGCAACAAGAGTGCTACTGCTGGGCTGGCGGTCTGGCTTTGCAGATTTAAGATTTTATGCCAATTTTATGAAACACCTATTATAAACTGAGCATTTATTTCCATACTTGATTCCTCACGATATTTAAATATTGAAAGAAAACACCATCTCAAATTCGGTTTAATTTTTAATCAGTTAAAGCCAATTTAAATTCAGCAGCGATCCAGCTTTTTAGGGTTGTGCTGCCTACCAGGATGACATGCCCCATCACAGATCAGCCTGTGATATCTCACAGGATACTGCAGGAACTAATGTAGTGGAATGGTAATTACTCCAATTTGTCATGCAGGAAACTGTGACTAATTACAGAGTGCTTCAGCCTGGTGTGTAGCATTGTATATGTGTATATATAGCTTTATTCCAATGCCCCTACAGAAAAGAACCATGCTAAACTCCTTAATGCCTCCTCCCCTGAAAACTCCTATAATTCTCTTAGGTTTGTAGCTTTGTTTCCAGAACTCATGCATGCAAAGATCATGACCTTTTTATTCTGCCAAAGTGCATCCTGTGTTTACAAGCTATCCTAAATGAAACCATGGTTCAAAACTGCCACAGCTTGAATGAATTCCACAGATTAAATATTCATTCATCTTCTTAGTTCTAAAGATGCTACTTTTTAAAGCTCATTTCATCTGACTGGCACGAAGGTGGGGAAATGAAGTCATCTTCCTTGCAATTATAAGCTCCAGCTCATGCTGTGAGGTGCTTAAGAAATGGTCAAGAAGCAAACTACCTTGTTTCAGCTCCCACCGTAGTCAAAGTAGAGAACTAAACCACAGGACAACAGGCTCTACCTTGTCGGGTGACTCAGTGGCTAATCTGATTTGGGGACTATAAAACTTTAATGGGTTGATTCAAATGCCATCACATTCCACAGCTGATGAGGGAAGAGGCTTTGCAGTAGTATAATGGCAGACACTAGTAAGAAGATTAGGTATCAGAATGCCATTCATGGCAATTTGGATTGTTTTCAATTTTTCTTCCACCGGTCACTGATACTGCCCTTCTCAGCCAGGCCACCTTTAAACTCCCCCATCCCTGTCATTTACCTCATCCCACAGGGTACAAAAGGGGCATTTGGGCTCCCTGCAGAGTATTATCAGCCATGATTTACTTCAGACTCAACAATGTGGAAGCTGGTGGGCAATCAGGAGCTCGAGGCTGCCCTCCTCCGAGAGTGCCAGTGTCATTCTGCCGCACATCAGTATTTTTCAATTTTTTCCTGTTCCTTCCTTGGAGATACTGCCTTCAAGGGCTCCAAGATATGCATTCTAACTTCATATCTGAGCCAGGCTGCATCACCCAGGTCCCCTTCCAGCTGCACCACTACCTGTGCTCATCCAGGGGGCAGTGTTGTAGCACAGAACGCAACCCTCCCACCCTGGTGGACAGAGTCCACTGGGATGCTTAATCCTCCTTCCCCCAACCAGCCTCCAGTGACCCAGGTTTGTTCCCCGATCTGGATCATTGGCAGCAGCCCTATCGCTACGCAGATGGGCTCGCTGACTATTTGGCTTTGTCATGTATTCAATACTGACAGCAATACACTGACTTACTTCAATTCTTTACACAGGCTAGGCTTTCTGAGAAAATACATTGTGTTTACAATGGCATCCTGTCTATGGTAGCAGCAACATACTGATCACAAAACATTATATTTTAAATATACAGTTTTTAAAACAAGTGCAAGATGTTGCAACAGGATCGGAGAAGCCAGGAAGGGATACCTAAGCTCATCTGACTGGTTTCTAGTACTGTATTTTGTTTTTCGCTCCACAGGATTTTTTCCTTAACTGTTTTCAATGACTGCACTGTGACTGTGAAAAACTGGGTGGCTAGGAGTTGTGTGGGAGTTGTGAGAGGCAGAGAAGTGGGAGGTAGACATGAGTGGCGCTACTGTCGGGGCAGACCATGGGGCTTGCGTTAACCTCCTACTGAAGTCCCCAAATGAGATTCTTGAGGATTTTGAAGCACAAAAATAAAAGCAGTGCTTCAGCACTGAAAATGTACACTAAAAGGTTTGCATAGATATCCTTAGCAGAAAAAAGCATCAGATAATGTTGTAGAAAGCAACTCTGGAAATTTCTGACCCCAAGATTTTCTGGTTTGACCCCCAACATTTGAAGCAGAGGGTCAAAATGACCCCCACTTTACTAGTGCTCATACAAGCCATGTGACTGACTGCGTCCAGTAGGGCAATATCAATTTAGGCCTTCTAAGGGCCTACACCGTTTGGCTTGCGTTTGGTTTGGAGCAAAATTTGAGAAGCCAAGGAAGGGGCCACCGAGCTCCGATATCTGGTGCATAGTACTGTATTTTTCTCTTTACAGGAATTTTTTCTTAACGGTGAACTATGACTGCATTGCGGTGGTGAGGGACCATGTAGCTGAAAGGTGGGTGTGGGGATTGTTGGAGTCAGAGGGGCAGGAGGTGGCCATGAGTGGCACCACTGTGTGGGGCAGACAACATGACTGGCAGCATCCAACAGCTCATCAGCTGTCAGCCCCAGTGTATAAACGCAATGGGACAAGTGACCTTGGAGTGTTCGGGGCCCCGGAGCATTTAGTGCAGAAAACATCTGCTGTGCATCCACGGTTTCATAGGGGACTCTAACCATACAACCACTTATTAAGGTAGGTCCAGCAGGGTAAGGCAAGGATATCAGGACACAGTCAGAGGTAAGGCACAGCTGAGGTAGTGGAGTTGGAACAAAACATAGGTATTTGGGGGGAGGGGTCAACAAAGCATCATAGTGCTGCTGTTGCAGTACTGGGCTACCAAGTAAATACCCTCCGGGCACAGCTCCCTATCCATGGTGGGTCTATACTGCAGTAGTGGTACCTAACATCTGGAATACTGTGCCCAGTTCTGGAGCACCCACCTAAGAAAAGATAAAGACAGGCTAAAGACGCTGTAGTGTACGGTAACTAAAATGATTCAGGGCCAGCAGGGCAGGGACTACAAGGATCGGCTAAAGGGCCTGAACATGTACTCGCTGGAGATCAGAATAGAGAGGGTCAGTATGATGGAGATCTTCAAGGTCCTGCAAAGAATGAATAAGGTAGAGTCATTAATTGATATCTTCAAGCTTTAAGGAAATGGACAGGCAAATGTCAGTGGTACACTCCTGATACCATACATCCAGTCAGGACGCAAGGTCTACAGCCTGTGCGGGCAGCACAGAAATCATTCCTCAGAGCTAGCTGCTAACTGGTGGCCAGGTGGGTCTGTTAGCTAAAGGCAGGGCTCCAGATAAGGTGTGTACTGGCCCATTTTACTCACCTCATTTTAGGAAATACTCTTCAGAAATTTTTTTAATGAGTATCAGTACTCACCCAACATTTGTAAATACTCCACACGCCAAAGAATAGTGCTTCATAACATAACTTGGTATTCAAAGGGAACAGTTTTTTGCCAGATTTACAGTACTTGTATGCATCCCACTTCTGTTTTACTCACTATGTTTTAAAATTGGTGAGTAAATTCTTACCTGCCAACGTTACTTGGAGCATTGTTGGCACCTGAAATTCTTATCTAGAAAAAAAACTATTTTTTTTTTTTAATAAATGTACTCCTCAGTCCACTCTAGCAAGACATTTGTACACATCTGAATTTTGTTTTACTCGCCTCACTTTCAAAAAGAGGAGTACAGGTACTCATCCCAAAAAATCTTATCTAGAGCCCTGGCTAAAGGACTTCAGAGCATTGTTCTTAATCCCTTCCCCTCAATGCAGAGCACACAGACTCCAAGATAAGCAACAAACCCAAAGGCCACAAGGCAGCAGCGGCAGCCAGTCCTCTGCAGGAACTCACTCACACCTAACACAGCTGGTTTACACTGGCCGAGTTATGTACTGTATATGTAAAAATCAGTATTTTTTTTTTTTTTTAATACTATCTAACTTTACATCGTTGGGGTAATGCTTATTACTTTTATGGTTCAGTCTACACTGAAAGATACACCCTCTCAGTCTGCACAATTAGAGACACAAAAGAAAGGGGAAAAACACAAGCTGCAGGAGAAACACAAGTACTAGATCACTATACTTCAGACTTAGAGTAGGCAAGTACTGTACATCTGAAGCTGTGAACGCCGGCAAAGTTTCAGAGGTTTGAGAGGTTACATCATTATCAGCTCTGCTCATCCACGCCAAAATGCCTTAAATTGTTCAATATCATAAAAGAGGTATACTGTGCATCTTTCTCTCCATGTAGTTTTGCAGCGGTAAGGATAATGACATTCTGCTTCCAGCTTAAATCTTCATCTGCCACATGAGTCCAATCACGTCCGTATCCCCCTTCCATCCAGTGACTCAAGACTGCCTCCTCCTCCTCCTTCTGCCTGCTGTTACTACCCATGGACTGATTTACTCATTCACTTACAGAGAGTTTTCCAAAGTGCTAAACCGAAGTCTCAGCACTGGTGCAGTTCAGTTTTTTAGGGCTTAGTTTTTATTTTATTCATTTTTTTAATCACAGATAACTTTTTGTTTTCCACATTTGAGGGTCAGCATGCTTACTCCCCCCGACTGCATTATTTTCAGGTAGAATGTGGCCCTAAAATACTTTCTGATGATACCAAACTCTATTCTTTTTTGGCAAAAAAAAACAAAGTTCCTGCACAATAGTGTTTTTTTCTGCCATAGGTTTCTTTTGCATAAGGTTCATGACTGGTGACAGCAGACATGGTGGAGGAAGGGCTGTGCTGGTCTCCCACCATGCGACCACAGAATATATATGTACCTAGGTGGCCATGTGGGTAGTAGAATGGCATAAGTGAGTAAGGGTAGGAGGAAAGGGGGGAGGGACTTCCTGGACAGTAGGTGGGGGAGGGGAATGTCTTGATGGTGGTGGGTGGACTGTAGGGCACTGGCGGAGGGGCTGGGCCCCTGGCTGCTAGTAACTGTACTGGCGGACCTTTAGAAACCCTGTTTGTCAGTTTTCGTATAACAGGGTGCTGAATTCTGTATTTTTGTCATCTTCTGAGCCAAATGTTTTGCCAACAGACAGAGAAAAGACTAAAACAGTTATGAAATGTGCAGGTTTTTTAGATGTTATGAAGGAATACATCCTTTTGGTGGTTTAGTAAAAAAAATGTTAGTTCATTTTTAAGTTATTATTAGCAATTAATTGCAAATGCTCAGTTCACTGAAAAGAAAGCTAAAAAATACAAAGAGGTAACTTACACAACTTGTGAAACTTACAGGTTTGTTAGATGTTATGGAGGAACAGGTTCTTTTGATGGTTTGGTGAAAAACAATTGTTGAAGTTTTTAACAATTTAATATTTTGCACATGCTCTGTTTGCCCCCCCCCCAAAAAAAAGCTAAATACTGTATTTCACTGAACATAAGATGCCCTAAAATACAAGGTGATGGTCATAATGAACACTTTTAATGAAAGCCACCCTTAAATACAGGTAGTGGCTTCTAGTCAGGGTTGAAGCCATATCAGATAAATCACAACTGGGGTCACGTGGTGTACCTAATGAAGTGAAGACATATTTCTCCGATGGTCCGCTCCTCGGGTGAATTTGACTATCACAATCCGTTCCATCCACCTACCAAACCAACCTTGTTTCTTCTGGCAACTAATCTGAGAGGCTATGGATGAATATTTATTACAATCTGGGGGTAAATTGCAGCGCTCTGGCACCAAAGGCTCTAAAAAGCAGTCAACTGTGCCACAGGCCAAAACACCAGGGCCTATTTCTCTCACGGCGGCAGAAATGGCAGCGCTAGGTCAGGAGCTAAAAGATCAGCTCTTGGACACATTAATGTCCAAGTTAGACTACCTGGAAGCCAAGATTGATCATCGCCTGCAAGATATTGCCACACAGCTTGTCATGCACAATGCCAAGTTAAGTGAAGCGGAGAAGTGGATATCGCATGTGGAGGACACCCTTAATCCGCTCCCCACTAGCACTGCTTCCCTGGAAAAAGAACTGGAGGCCTTCAAGGACACCTTAGATTACCCAGAAAACTACTACTGGAGGCTGAATCTGTACCTTCGAGGTCTACCGGAGGGCAAGGAGTCTCCTAATATCCTGGACTTTTGTGCCAAGAAGCTTCCCAGGCTCTTGGGGCTGGATCCTAAGGGCGGCCGCCATAAGCTCGAGTGGGCCCATCGCACAGTGCAACCCAAGTCGCCAGAGGGTCAGCCGCAGCGGTATATCATTATTCGCTATCATAATTTCCAGGATCCCCAAGCGGTCCTAAATGCTTTCAGGAAATCTCCAGAGCTGATACTCGAGGGAGCTAGGCTCATTATCGCACAAGATTACTCCAATTGGCTCTTAAAGAAAATACGAGCCTTCAATGATGTGATTACTTGACAAGACATTGAAAGTGGAATGGTTTATGACCTGCCCAGCATTTTGGAGAATCAGACATGAGGGATCACGTTCAGTTTCTGGGAGGTTGAGAAATTCACTACGTTTGTGCAAGATCTAAAGTCAAAGGTGGACTGAGCATCATGTATAAAGGGGTTGTTTTTGCTCAGCTTCACCTAGATCTTACTTGGGCTTGAATTGGGTGGCCATCCATAGGACCCTCCCCATATCATATTCTCCCATGGGACCCCATTCTCTCAGCCTGTGGATACCCAGCAGTTTCCTCGGGATGTACTGCTTCTACACTGCTAAGTCATTCTCACCTGACCCTGGGAGTCCAGTAGCCCTGGATAAAGAATCCCAGATGTGGAAGCTGGTGAACTGATTTGCAGTGGCAGTAAGCAGGACTGGAGGGCCTTGGATATCATGCGGCTGCCACTGGAGGGACTACTTTCCTCCTCTACCTTCTGCTGGTGTTGGATTGCGACACAGCTGCAGCCTGGAGATCTGCAATTCTGAGGGGCGTCCTGCAGTCTGGAGCACTGCTGAATTTGGCCAAGGTAAGCCGGGGGGAGTGGCGGCACAGGGAGTTGACATGTTTTTAATTTAACCTGCAGCCATTTGTTGCACCCCTGGCCTGGGCCTTAGAGTTTGTCCTCATTAGAACTTCTATTTCGGACACTGCAGAGGCTGCTTGAAAGTCTGGGTTTCACCTATTTATTGGACTTTTCTCCATATAAGTTGGGTTATGGACAGGGGGCAATAATTGCTATCTGGAATCAATATTGAGTTTTGGAGGTCTCGGAGGGGTTGGGATCTGTGGGGGGCTGGGCGGGGTCCCTCGTTGTGTAGACAGCACACCATTTTTGAGGGGATAAGGGGGCTTTTCATTTAACTCAGTTGCCTAGAGGGATTTTGGTTGTATTAAGGAAATTCTGATGTTGGTCCTATTGGGTCTGTAATATTAAGGGGGTGGAAATTAGGGAACGTGTTTTTCGTGAGCTGGCTCCGTAGGTTACAACCACAGGACCTGCCATAGAGTTTGTGATAAATCTGCACTTAGTTGTTTATTATAGTCTCGAGGGGGGGTTATTGTGTCTACATTAGAGGGATACTGCTTTTCTGACTTTGCATAACAGTTTAGTGTATATGTTTGTATGCTTGCAAAGGAACAGGGGGGGTGGGGGTTTCATCCAACGTATTTTCTTCTTTTCACTGTTCTTGTTTGTTGTTTTGGATATGTTGTCTTTATATTGGGTCCATAACAGTCACTGATCTACATCTCTCACAGTTATTTCTCAGTAGGACCACGATCCCTGTTTTGTTAGTAGTCTGGGGACAGATACGTAATGGAATATATATACCAATATGGGCTCAAAAAAGGATATGATTGTGGTTTTCTGGACTATACGGGGCTTTTCCTCTCCCATTAAGCGTACAAGTGTATTAAATGTACTCAAAAAGTGCCATGCGCAGGCGGCGTTCTTGCAGGAGACCCACCTGACCCCAAAGGAACATCAGAAACTGGTACAAGGTTGGGTTGGGGCATGTTAGGCATCCTCGTATTCTTCCCATAAACGGGGGGGGGGGGGATGGCATACTTTTGCATAACCATTTACCTTTTCAGGTCAGTAGGGTAGTGGCCGACCCCAAGGAAGGAAGGTATGTTTTTGTTACGGGAACCTTGCATGGGGAATATATTACTTTAGCCAGCATATATGCTCCTGTGGTCTTTAACCCCCTTTTTATCAATCCCTTTTGGACCTCCTGTTTAGACAGCAGTTTGAGGGTTCGATTATGGGGGGTGACTTTAATTGCACACTGATTCCGGAGCTCGACCATTCGCAGGTGAAGGGTAGGGGAAGGAGGAGTATGAGAAAATGGCTAGAGGGTCTGGTGGACCTAGACTTGTTAGATGCTTAACGTATGGCTAACCCCACCAGCAAGGAGTTCATTTTTTTCTTGAATCCTCACAAATCATGGTCCCATATAGACCATGTGTATATTAGTGGTGGGTGGTACCCTGGGGTCTCAGATGTCAGGAACAGCCCCATCCACATCTCAGACCACACAATGGTTGTGGCCACTTTGAGTGTGGAAGACAGTGGGCGGAAGGGGCATACGTGGAAATTCCCCACTTATCTATTAGGGCGACAAGAATTTAGGTCCTACTTAAAAGACCAATGGAAAAGATACAAAGAAACTAACAGGGATACAGCTTCAAGTAGCAAAATATATTGGGATGCAGGGAAGGCCTTCCTCAGGGGTGCAATTATAAGCTATGTGGCCAAATATAAAAAAGATAAGCTGGGGAAGCAGCTCGACCTCCAGCAAAAGGTCAAGGATCTTTAGCGCAGAGCTGCGAGGGGGAGACATTCTACATCACTTAACTGTAACATGGGAGGCCCTAAATAGCCTACTCATACAGGAATCCCGTAAACAATGTTTTTTGTTAAACATAAATTTTACGAATGGGGATCAAGCCAGGACCTTTGCTGGTGAAAGTTATAAAGGACAGAAAAGGTACCTTGCAGATTATAGGGATAAAGGAGGCTCAGGGGCAATTAACTGGAGACTCCGCACTCATCCGGGAGAGATTCAGAAGTTACTACCAGCATCTGTACAAGGCTGAATCTAAACGGACGCTCCTCTTGGTGCGAGAGCTTCTCGACAGGGTCACTCTCCCAAAGCTTACAGAGCAAGAAAAAGATAAATTGGGGGCAGAGATCTCCAGGGAGGAAATTAGGGCCATGATCCAAGGTTTGAAAGGGGGCAAAGCAAGTGGTCCAGATGGTTTCACTGCAGAATATTATAAGACCTTCGTGGATTATGTGGTGGAACCTCTGTGGGAAGTTTCTGAGGAGGTGCAGGGAGGTGGGGGGCACTCTCAGAAACCTGCAGTGATGCTGTGATCTGTGTTTTGCCAAAGCCGGGTAAGGATCTGCAGGAGTATGCCTTTTACCGCCCAATTCATTACCAAATTGTGATGTGAAGATTTATGCTAAACTCTTGGCTGGCCGCCTGGACAGCCTGTTTCTGGAGTTGGTTCACCTAGACCAGACTGGCTTCATCTGGGACCGCCACTCTTATCATAATACGTGAAAGGTCCTTATTATAATCTGAAACTCTTCTCTGTGTCCTGGATGCACAGCAGTGCTTTCCATGGATGCCGAGAAGGAGTTTGACTATATCAAATGGGAATATTTATTTGAGGTCCTTGAAAGGTTTGGTCTGGGCGGCCACTTTATGGGGCTGGTCAGGGCCTTGTACAGATCCCCACAGGCATCAGCTCTGGCAAACGGGTCACTTTCTGACCAATTTTCACTGCACAGAGGTACGAGGCAGGGTGCCCCCTTTCCCAGTTACTGTTTGCTTTGGCCATATAACCACTGGCAATAACTATCAGCAGTGCTCCCAATACAGTATTTTGGGTGTAACAGGGAAGAGTGGTGTCCAGCATAAAGGAACACTTTATGCAGATGATATGATCCTATACACTGAGGATCCAAGGTTATCAATTCCTCCATTGCTATCCCTGATCTCCCAATTTGCCAGATTTTCTGGCTACAAAATAAATTTAGGTAAATCAGAGATTATGTGTTTGGGAAGGTCTGTGGGAACATGGGATGGGAACTCCATATAATGCAGACATCTTTCAAATATTTGGGGTTAATATGGGGCATGATATCCATTTCCTGTATCGCCTTAACTATTCCCCTCTGATTAAAACCTTGGAAGAGGAATTGTGCAGGTGGAGGGCTCTCCCCATTTCCTGGACTGGCTGTATAAATCTTATAAAAATGAATATTCTCCCCAGAATTTTGTACCGCTTACAAATGTTACCGGTTGGTCTGGACAAGAAGGACATTAAAAGGATGGAGAAAGCTTTCACATAATTTCTTTAGCAGGGTAGATGGGCTCGTACTAGCCTACAGCGGTTGAAAGCAGATGCGTCTAAAGGGGGCTGAATTTCCCTGATCTAAATGACTATTACTTAGCAGCCCAGTTTAGATACAGCCAGGACTGGGTCAATAACCCACGAGAAGCAGGTTAGCTGGACCTAGAAGGGATGGGGTGTCCAGGGAAACTATCGGCATACCTTGCAAAAACAGGGCACAGGGCCTAGGTCAGACAGGGACATTGCAACCCGCTGGTCTTAGTGGCATTAGACAGTTGGAGGCTAATCGAGAAAATACTTGGAGCACAAGAGAGTGAAACTTTGTTGCTTCCAATTGCTAACAATAATTTTTTCTCCCCTGGGTGTTGAGGACCCTGGGTTTAAGGAATGGGAAGCAATGGGTATCAGCTGCACTGGAGCTTTAATGTCAGGTAGGGGTATGTGTTCATTTGAGGACCTCAGAAGAGGAATAGGGCTTACGGGCAACCGCTTATTCCGTCCAGTATTTACAATTAAGAACCTATATCAAGGGACTGGACAGAAAGACAAGCTCTGATGCATCTCTGGAACAGGCTGAAATGTTGGTGCACCAGGCAAAGGGAGACCCTAGGAGATTAGTGTGGAAGGCGGCCCAGCTGGTTTGTAAATCCCTTCCCGACATAACAGGTAAAACCTGGAGCCTGTGGGAGAGAGACCTAGGTTTCCCAATTTTGGATGAGGATTGGACTCTGATATTGGGACTTCATAAAGGGGTTTTAGTATGTAACATGTATAAGGAGGCGATTATAAATTTATACACCGATTATACTGCTCTCCTGAGGTGGTTCATAAGTTCAATCCTGCAGTATCCCCATTGTGTAGTAGATGTACTAAGGAGGTAGGGACTTTTTATTATTATTTCTGGTGTTGCGCCAAGCTACAGGAATTCTGGGGGAGGGTGGCCCATGAGGTCAGCAATATGCTGGGCTGTCAACTGCCTGGCTCTCCTTTTTGGGGTGGAGAATCCTGGAGGGGAGGGCTGGACGCCTTATGAACGATGGGTCAGGGTTTTGTTAATTCTTGCCTGTCAATGTATGCTGAATACTTGGGTGCCTGGGAATCAACCGACAATTCAGCAATGGCGTAACCCCACATTCCAAGCACTCGCCCTGGAGAAACTGTCTTATACAGTCAAAGGCAAACCAGAATGATTCTTAAGGGTGTGGGAGCCCTTCTTAGGGTCTTTAGCTCCAGGGGAAATCCAGATTTTGAAAACGGGATTACGGTCTTAAACTGGGTGAGTCCAGACCACCTCATTAGGAAGGGTGGGGAATCTTACCTTCCTTCTATTTTTTTCTTGTTGGCAGAGATACTTTCTCGGGACTGGCTTAGGGAAAAGGACATTTTATGCACTTGAAAGATAGGTTGTATATTTTTTTCTCCTGCTTTCTCTGAATGGACTGAGATGCAACTTATCATCATAAAATATAGATCGATCTGTACATGCTCTTTGCATTCAGGAATGTCAGCCTTCTGTTTTTTATGAACAGCTGAGGATCTATCAATTTCCATTTTGGTGATACTTTGGACCCATTTGTACATATCTAAAATGAATTTGTTTATATGGTGTTTGTGTTATATATGTATAAAGCTCAATAAAAATATTATGCAAAAAAAAAGATAAATCACAACTTGTGGGAGACTAATTTTTATCTCTGTAAATATGGTTGTATTTTTTTTTTTAATTGGTATGCTTGGTAATGTTTGTAACACTTATTTTGATATGAAGTAGACCAATAACAATAAACTTGATCAAATCAAGGATGTGTAATATTTTATTGTTACTACTTTAAAAGCTGGATTTTGTAATATAAGCCACCCTTGAATATAAACTACAGATAAAAATATAAACTTTTCATACAATTTGTTTCCAAGTCTACGTACTTCTGAAACATTTTGAAAATCCAGACAATGGTTTTCAAAATATTCCTGCTGCATGACAATTTTCAAAATCTGCATTCTCTGTGAAGGTTTCAAACAAGCAAAAACTGTAAGGCAAGATAACATATTAAATACTTAAATGTTAAAGGGAATACTTTAGTGTTTGTGAGGGAGGGGTAGAACATGGCACACAATGACCCCTATATTATGAAGGTCAGCGCAGCACAGGACTTAGCGCATCTGGACTAGGCCATATCCAAAGGGGTCACATGGCACCGCACAGTGGACAGTGCTGACACACAGAATACCCTACTATGCCCATGCAAATGAGGGTGCCCCCTTGCATACAAAGTGTAGTGGTTTATTCAAAGGGTTTTGCAAAAGTTAACAGGCTTCCAAGGCAAAGCTAATTAACACTTATGAAACTCTTTTATCAGTATGCAGAGTAGTACGTGACCCTCGCAACCTGGCAGCACTGGCACTGGTGACACCTGCTTCTACCCACCACATTCCCATCAGTAGAGAGCTATATTGCACAGCATGACCTTGGCAGTCTAGTGGTCCTCCCTATACCTGACTGTTGCTGGTACTGTGCAATACTGAAGATCTCAATCCTGGCAATCTAACCAATACACCTCTTACACTTGATCCAGTATTTTGGAGCTATACTAAAGTCCTTGTCTGGCAGGCTAGTGAATACCCCTCCCTCACCTGGTCCCTGTCTGTACTGTGGAACAGTACAAAAGCCCTTCCCAGGTAGTCTAGTGGACCCCTTCACTCACTCATTCCAATACTGTGGAAATGTACTGTACTGAAGCCCATCCCTGGCACTGTTAACACCTGCTAGATTGCTGTCTAGGCCCCCCCCTCCCTTGAACCACCCAAAGAGCGCACCCCCCACTCCTTCACCCCTATCAGCCCCTGACTTACCCCATCCATAGGGATCCACCATCAGGTCCTCATATGACAACTGGCCCAGACCCTCTGCTCGCCACCTCCACTGGATGCAATCTGACTGACAGGGAGCGAGAATGCACACCTTTTGGACAGTATGCGCATGCGCACTCCCCATCAGTCTGACAGCCGAGGTGGTGAACAGAGGATCTGTGTGGGTCAATGTTTAAGAATCTGATGGTGGCTCACCTTTAAATGGATGGGTGAGACAGGGGTTGAGGGTGGTGGGTGTTCAGTGGGTGGGCTTGGGAGGGGGCTTCAACAGTGATCAGGTGGAGGGGTAACACTAAACTGCCAGGGATGGGCTTCAGTACCTTTTTCAATATTGACTGGGTGAGGGAGAGGGGCCCACTAGACTGCCAGGGAAGGGTTTTAGTACAGTTCCAGGGATCGGGTGAGAAAGGGGGTCTACTAGACTTCTGGGAAAGGGCTTTAGTACAGTTGTACAGCAATCGGAAGTTGACAGCACTATCCAGTTTGGGACACACACTATCACTTTTTGCTCCTGGGAGCCTGTTGCAGGCAGGGGGCTGTAGTAATGATATACATATGCACTATGCATGGTGCTTGTAACAGTTGGGTCCCAACTACATAAAAGTCTGCTTATTCCCCATATACTCAGGTTCAGCCACTCCACTTGATGGGGGAGAATCTGCTGGTGGTTTCCTGTGCCCTTTGAAATCTTCTGGTGAAAGGGCATTTTCTGTGGCAGCCACGTACATGTGTAATGCCTTACCAAATCTGCTTCATCAGAGCTCCTCTGCCGAACTTTTTAAAGGGGCTCTTAATATTTTTCACCTGATTTTTGAAGGCTCATTTTAAATATGGTACATATGGGAGGGATTCTGATGTGCTAATTTGATTTTGTAAAATATTTGAATGTTTTCAGCTGGTTAAATGAAACTGAATGAACAGTGCTTCAAGCCCAAGGAATGAGGCACTATATCAAATAAAATCTGCTTGCTTGCTATCACAGCCCAATACTCAGAAAGGCAATGCATGATGGACAGAGTGTGCTCTCTTGCATATATTTACAAAATGTGAATATGTTGGCCCTAATGAGGTGCCGTAACATCTGATGCATGGCAACATACCTGAAGCTTGTCCTTGGGTATCAAGGGCATGAGGAGGGGTTGGGAGCTAAGACTTGACAATCATAACAGCACATTTCCAAACTTTGGGGGCATTAGTTTGAAAACCGTAATAGCTCCAAACTTTGTGGGGTTTGAGTTTTGTTCAGTAGCAATCCTAATCTGCATTTAGTTTTTTTTTTTGCAGTATCTATCTATCTGTATCTCTCTCTCCCTCTCTCTCTGTCCGTCCATCCATCCACCCATATCTTGAAGCACAAAGTATACAAAGAAAGAAAATGAAAAATTAGGGTTAAAAGTCAATGGAACTTTGGCACATCTGTGATGTGGTGTTCAATGATCCCACACCACACTACTGGCATTATCTTACTATCGGCACTGTCTTTCAGACAACCCTAAACAGTGATACAGCAATGCTTCAATAGAGGGAGACGATATTATGGTAACTCCAACACCATCATGCATGATGGTTCAAACGTGATGAACTCTACACTACAGATCTGCCAGGGTTCCACTGAATTTTATCCAAATTTATTTCACTACTTTGTATGCTTTTTCCTTCAACCCTAGTTAATGTAGTAATGTAGTTTCTGATCTAACTAAATGCAACCCCCCCACCACAACCATCCAGATAATTACTTTTTACGGCCATGCATTTTCTTATCACCCACAACAAAATAGTTTGGGTAAGGTGGACTTCTGTTTAATGATACTCCATTCAAGCAGTTCATGTTATCAGCGCACTTAAGTGAAGTGACCAAAAGAGTGATGCTAAACCTCTGCTATATTATTTTTGTTAAGAGGGATAAATTAAGTGTACTCCCTCCTCGGACTACAGCAGCCTCTAAGTTTCTGTTCCTTTCCCCTCAGTGCTGTTCTCTGCCCCAAGGTTTTCCTCAGGGTCGGCACAGCCCTACCTTGCAAATACCTACCACCTCTCCAGAAAAGTACAGATGGCGGACTAACCATGGAATTTACAAAACTCCCAACATAAACTGTATATTTAATAGCAACAATCAAGATAAAAAAAGAAAATGGTACCACAGCCTCTAGTGTGATGCATACTGAGTGACTACTGCTTCTAACTTTTAATATTTTTTCCAGGACTCATCGGCTGCTGTTTTAACTGTTCCTCATTCAGCAACAGCATGCGCCACTAACAGGCACTGAGGTTAACATTCATATGTTAGTACTGCACAAAATGCAATAAGGAAATATTTTCCCTGTGAGGTGGGGGAGGGTCCTTTTCAAATATACATCTTTTTTTATAAAATACATTTACTTATAAATCTTATTCACTTATCGTGCATTGCTGCATTTGCTGTAATTAAGTACAATTTCAACATACACTTGCAATTACGCAGGGAGTTCCAGAAGGGTTAGTATTAGGACCCCTGTTGTTCTTAATCTTTATTAATGACCTCCCTACTGTTTGCAAGTGTATTAAAATGTTCGTGTATGCTGATGATACTATCATTATGTACAGCAAGAAGTCTACTCAGGAGGTCTCCATTTCATTACATTGTGATTTGTATAAGTTCTCCAATGACTTGTGGGCAATATCCTACTCTTACACAGTCAAAGATCAAAGACAATGTTACTCAATAAACCCTTTTTAGGACCAAAAAGCCTTTTGCTATCCAAAACAGAGACTTGCAGAACTACTAAACATAAAAATACAAACTTACACACACCCCAATAATGCTAAACATCACAGAAGGTATTTAAAAATCACCATGATAGAATTTAGACTGGTTTTGCTTTAAGCATCTGCAAAACCTGAAAACAGAATACACAGCCACCTGTTTCATCCTTTTCAGGACTTGCCAGTGTATCTCATCAGTATTTTAACCCCAGAGAGGTAGGAACTGACCCTCAGAGTGTCTTAATAGTTTGGGTCATGATGAGCAGAAAATAAGAAAGCAATCTAAAAGAAAAAGAACCTCAGCACAAAATCGCTGCGATAAGGATAACCCGGTAAGACAACTGGCAATAAAGTCAGATTTCAAAGAAATAAAAAATTACACATACTCCAAAAATGCACGGCATCATGGAAACTATATGCTAATCAACCAGAAAAAATTAAGACTGGTTTTAAGCATGAAATTTACTAAGTGTACATGCTCTATTTGGGAGAAAAGCTTATCTCACATAAAGGTATTTTTGAGAATAATGACTTTGGGGCTGTCCGATGGTCCAGCACACTTTCATGACAGTCGGGGGCTGGAATAGGCTGTGGCTTGGGTATAGTGCTGTCACTTGCTGCGCATGGCAGCCAAGGGGGGGGGGAGTGGGGGAGAAAGAGACGTCAGTGCAGCAATCCCTCATGCTACGCTGGTGAGCCTGCTCTCTCATGAAGGGTTGCAGAAGCACATTCCATACCATGCTGTGGGATATCAATGCAAGACTACAACTGATACTGGGGAGGCTGATACTGGAGAGGTGGATGGCTTTGCAGAAGTAAAATCCCCAGTGTTACCAGGATGATGATCAACAGTGTTCTTGTACCCTATGCTGCAAAGATCCACACTGGACATAGCAGCTGGACTAGTGAAGGGCAGGGCTGGGGATGCTGCGCAGGGGTATGCCCCCCATGCTTGAGAATTAGGCAGATGACAATAGAGGAGAAAAAGCTGTATTAATAAAAAAATGACTTACAGCGGAGCCAGCCATGATTCAATGCAGTAACTTGCAGTAAACGACATGTCACAAAATAATGCATAACAAAAGGGCTTAACTGCCGTTGAATTACACTGCTCCCTGCAGTATACTGCAGCAGTTTTATGATGCACTGCAGCATTACTGCGTTGCATCCTGGCTGATGCCACTGTAGCTATACAGCAGTGTTTCCACTAGGAAACTGAAAAGATAGAAATGTGCTTATAGGCTGAGCGAATGCCAATGGTCCCATTCTTTTTTCCCTTTTCTTTCTGTGCAGCTCTTATATCTTTCTTTTCTTTTTTTTTTTTTTTTTTTTCCTTTTCTTTTGCCCTTCCACCTATCTTAAAACTCTAACAATACGGGGAGAGGCTGAGCAACAGATCCTGATTTTCAAAATGTTTCTCCTATTCTGTTCACGCTACAGGTTATTTTGAAAATAGGACACAAGGGCTTTACTTTTAATTGGGAAGCCGAGAGGTTTTGCAAAAGCATGGGGGCAACACCATGAATGCTTCAGACATGGTAGTGAAAGTGAAAACAAAATCTGCCTACCTTTGAAGCTGGTCAACAGGAAAGATACATGTCCCACAACTAAATGGCTTGGCCAATAGTAAACCATACTCCTAAATTTACTCCTACAGACTCCTAACACTTGTACGCTTTCTTTCTGTCTCAACATTTCTCATCCATCTTTTTAGTCTCCTTTCCTGTTTTCTTTTCAACTCTTGACATTTTCTATTGTCTTCTCTCTATGTTTTCTTTTTCTTTCAGTCTCTCTCTCTCTCTCACCTGCTGGCTTTTTTTTTCCATTTATCTGATCTCTCGCTATGGTCTCTTATCCCTCTGGTCCCTACCTTCCTTTTCTTCCTGTAATAATAATAATATGCAAATATTTTGCAGCTTAGATTCAATGCAAATAAGTGCAAAGTAATGCACCCGGGGAAACAAAAACCCAGGGGAGGAGTACACAATTTTTTTTTGGGGGGGGGGACTAACAACAACAAAAATGGAAAGGGACATGGGGTGGTCATATCAGATGACCTTAAGGTAGGCAAGCAATGTGAAAAGACAGCAAGGAGGGCAGGGGGGATACTAGGATGTACAGGGAGAGGCATCACCAGTAGAAAACAGGAAGTCATTATCCCTCTGTACATACAGTTTGTGAGACCCCATCTCTGCAAAGACACAGACAGGATGAGGCAGTCGAGAGGACGGCAATTAAAATGTTGCAAGGTCTGCACCAGAAGCCATATGATGAGAGACTAAAAGAGCTTAATATGTAAAGCCTTGAGGAAAGGAGGGAGTGGGGGGACATGACAGAAACTTTCAAGTACTTCAAGGGAATCAACTAAGTCCAAGAGGGTAGCATCTTTCAGAACAAGCATTTGTCAATGCCGAATGTTGTCTTGCTGGCATTGGCACTGGCACTGGCAGTGCAGGAGTTAGAGAGATGCATAATAGGAATGGCAGTGAAGTACTGAACTGATGCCAACCTCACCCCCATCCTGCAGAGACGTACAGGCATTGGGGTGTGCCTTTGGGTCATAAGCCATAATGCTCACGCCATTTCACCTCACCCTACCCTGCAGACACCTACACGTTTCGCGTTGTGCCTTGGGTCTTTGGGTCTTACGCTCACCCCATTCCATAAGAAAATACGCTGAGATGGGTGCAGTGTAGGAGAATGGGGTGAACTTTGGGGCCAAAGAGTCCAAGGCACACCTCGATGCCTGTCACTGGCTGCAGGGTGGGGGTAGGAGGGCGTGAGCATTACAGCCAACAATCCCAAGTCACATCCCTGACGCCTGTCAGCCTCTATAGGGCAAGGCGTTATGGTTGGAAACCCCATGCCCCAAGATGAAAGAGCCACCCAAATTTCCAACATGGGTTTTTAGACCCCACCGTTAACAGTGGCACTACCAGTTCATTAGCCTAAAGGTGATTTTGCACAGCGACTGCATCATTTGGCACCACAGGTGCGAAAACACATTTCAGGCAGGATGTGAAAACTGACAGCTGTACTGTTCATGAGGAGGTGTAAAAAATGGCAATGTTGAAAATTCATGGAAAATATGAAAAATTGGTGAAGTCACAAACGTGCATACAAACTGAGCAATGCACACCCGAATAGAATTATTTTGAGGATTTTTTCAACCAAATTTTCAACATAGGTATTTTGGGACCGCCACTCATGAACACTGTCACTGTGATTTTGTTAATCTGTCCCAAACGTTGATTTCCCACAGCGACCACGCCACTGTGCACCACATGTGCGAAAACACATTTTGGCAGGATGTGAAAAATGACAGCTATACTGTTCATAAGGAGGTGTGAACAAATGGCAATGTTGAAAATCTGGAGTGAAAATATTAAAAACTGTTGAAGTTACGAGCGTGCGTGGAGACTCCACAATGCACGCTAGTAACACAGTAACGTTTTGGAATTTTTTCACCAAATTTGCAACATAGACTTTCTGGGATCCCACCTCATGAACAGCGGCACTGTCGTTTCATTAATCGGTCCTGAAAGGTGATTCCGCGCAATGACCGTGAAATGACATCTCAGGATCGAATAATGAGAGGACAGTGCATGTGTTCATGAGGTGGGGTCCCAAGAACCCCATGTTAAAAATCTGGAGCCAAAATTCTAAAAAATGGCTGAGATATCTACCTAATTTGAAACCCCTCCCCCCCCCCAATTTATGCTTTTATACAGCTTACCGGCATTTCTTCATTTTGCACTTTGGCTTTGAAGAGCCTAGATGTGTTCCCGGCCCAACCAAGATCGCAGTGCCGGACCTCTGGAGGTAAATGTGGGATGTGGGGAGGTGGGGTGTGCAGAGGGTGGTTGGGAGGGTGTCATGGACAACAAGGGACCATACCCTTTTTTGGGGGTACAAAAAAAAAAAAAAAAAAATGACCTCCCGGGACCGTTTTCTTTCTTCACAGGTGAAATAAAACAAAAGGTGGGCCCACTCTCAGTGAGCCCCATGACTTTTGTGAGGGGGGGGGTGTGATGTTGGCCACACTGGGGTGGACTCCCAGTGTGCCACATAATGGGGGTGGGGCTGAGGCAGGAACATGCCGATGCGGTCGGTTTTCTATAAGCTGTGGCATATTGGGGTGGGCTCCCAGTGTGCCACACAATGTGGGGGGAGGGGTGACAGACATGCCGACACAGGGATTGCACCCCCGATGCTGGCTTTCTTTGGGGATTGTATGGCAGCGTCTCCATGTTTATTGAAATATTACACCAGGAAGGGCACTGATTGCAGTGGCACACTTCTTTCAAGTTGGTGGCACTTTACATAATTCTTGTGTCAGCGCTAGCATGCTGACTAATTGGGGAATGAGGGACGCACCTAGTAAAGTGTGCCCTGCATTCACCAACACTGACACACCTCTGCATTTCTGCTACTACCACAAGCTGTTGCGTGCGCATGCGTAGGACAACATAAAAAGAGATGTGCAAGAACAAGGGGGCATAATTTTAAGATGGGGCAGCTCAGGGGTAACTTGAGGAAGTATTTTTTCATGGAGAGGGTGGTGGACGCATGGAACGGCCTTCCTGAGGAGGTTGTGGGGTCAAAAACAGTGGGGGAACTCAAGAATGCATGGGACAGACATAAGGGAATTATAGTGGGGTATAGGAGGAAGTAGGCTGTTGCTTAACTAGGATTTGCAGCTTATCCAATAGGTAAGAAAATGGGCAGACTGGGTGGGCCAAGCAGTCCTTATCTGCCATCAAAGTCTATGTTTCTATGTTATGCGTTAGTTCATTGTAACTCCACTTGTAGTTTCTCATTGCCTTTCTTCTTTTTACGCTTCTGTTGTCTGGTCTTTCTCCTTCTGCAGTTCATTTTTGGCCTGGTCTTCTCTTTCACTTTCTCTGTGTGTTGCTTTTGTTACGTCGGTCCCCTGTGTTTAGGTAATCACACCTCCAGCCCTTGCTGGGACTCAAACCTGGCACCCCAAATCCAAAAGACAGGATCACTAACCATTAAGATGAAAGGAAATTTCCCCTAGCCAGGATACAAGAGGATCTTTTGTCTTTTATGCCTCCCGTTGCGTGGATCAGTACAGGGCTGTAATGCTTTATGTGTATTATGTGTATAGATATCCGCGCCACTTTAGCTAGGGTTGAGTAGGCAGTTTAATGTTAAACCCCAAATTTTGTACTTTAATTTAAACTTTGCAACCGTTCAACAGTGTTGCAAAAAATTTGGCATGCGCGGTCTATGGGGTAGATTTCTTGATGTGCCAAGTTTAGTTTTGATCGGATGTGCGGATTGTATGCAGCGCACAGTGAAAAAAGTGTCAAAGTTGCTTTTTTTCACCCATTTTTATTGAGTGTTCCTTATTGCGCTGCAACCATACTGTTTGGAGTTTGTCCCTGAAATTTTCAGGGTACAAAGCGTGTGCCCCAAAGAACTTGCCAGCATTTGTTTGGTGAAAAAATAGTAATCCGTTCCAAAGTTATTCAATTTTGAAATTTTGGGTTCTGAGCATGCTCAGTTCAGTCTTTTGGATGGCTGCACAGCTTCGAACAAGAATTTGGGCTCACGAACAGCGATTTTAACAGCACACAAACAAGGATTCATTAAATCCTTGTTCGTAAGAAAAAAATCCCTGTTTGCAAGCCACCATCTTGTTTTCAATTGTCTTCAAAAATAAAACACTGTAACTTGCCCCATGGACGTACGTCTTCTGTACACATTGAAGTATGGGTTTTGTTCAGGGCGATGCCCTCTACTAACCCATGGCTTTGGTTCCATTTAGTTTAGTCAAAAAAACACCCGTTTTAAAATCCTACTTCATGACTCGCTTCCGATCCTTGTTCTTGAGGTGTCAAAATCCCTGTTCGCGAGCCAACAAAATCCCTATTCGTATGGGGACGACCAGATGGCCCTTTCTCACGAACAAGGATTTCACTGAACAGAGATTCTGACACCTCACAGAACAAGGGATTTGGCTCTGAACAGGGATTTTGACACACCTCATAAACAGGTTTGGCCCATGAGAGTTTGACAGCTCATGAACAGAGATTCAAAAGGAACCTGTTCATGAGCTGTCAAAATCCCAGTTCGTGAGCTGTTAAAATCCTTGTTTAGAGAGAATTGTGAGCTGTCAAATCCCTGTTCGTGAGCCACAGAGATTTTGACACCTCACAAAGAGAGATTCGGCTCATGAACAGGGATTTTGACACCTCACGAACAAGGATTTTTAAAGGTTGCTGTTTCTTTGCCACTTCATTGCAAATAAACGGTTAAGACTTTTGGCTTGAAATTTACAGGGTAAAAATGGGGTGTCCCAGAGATGTGGCTTATTTATTTATTTATTGATGAGTTTAACCAGGAAGGCATGCTGAGCAGGGTCTGCTTGATTCCAGATGTGTCCTGGGGGACAAATCCCATTATTTATACATCACATGTGGAGGCAGAGCTGGACAAAACAGACAATAGGCAAGTAGCATACAAAGGAGGTGGGGAAATACAATTGGATACAATTACACAAGTTATCGCCTGGAAACACAGAATGGTAGGTATGCAGTCACCCACAGGGGTAAGCACAGAATGGAAACTAGCTAAAGCAAGAGCAGCTAGTGGAGAAGTGTATGCTGAGGAGGAGGTTGAGGCGATGGAGGTTAGTAGAGTGTCTAATATTGGCAGGCAAGGCGTTCCAGAGCTTGGGGATATGGTATTTGAAGGTGGCCTGACCTCTGGTTGTGTGCATGAAGGGGACGCGGAGGAGCCTGGGGTCCATGCTTCTGAGGGAGTAGGCAGGAGGAGGTTGTGGTGAGAGGACAGAGGCCAGGTAGGAGGGAAGGGACTGGAACCAGAAGTTGGCTGTGTTCCTAGCGCAGTGGGTCAGTCTGTGGTCCTGAAGGGACGGCAGGGCTAGGGAGCTGTATAAGGTGCAGTGGTGGGTTGTTTGCGGGCATTCCAGGATAAAGTGACAGAAGGAGTGAAAAAGTGCATCCAGGCTGGCTAGGGAGGAGGAGGAGGGAGCAGTGCCATAAACTACGTCGCCATAGTTGAGTATTGGGAGCATCATCTTTTGAACAATAGCCTTCCGGGCTGAAGAGGGGAGGCAACCTTTGTTCCGATATAGGGCGCCGAGTTTAGGGAGTCATTTCTTGTGGATGGAATCAATATGATTGGAGAAATCTAGGTGCTTGTTGAGCCAGACACCTAGGTATCTGAAGGTGGTGCATGCTTCCAGGAGGGTCCCGTCCAGAGTTTGGAAGGGGGGGCACGTGGCTTGGTGGGAGAGTTTAGACTGTGATCCAAAGGTTAGCGAAACAGTCTTCTTAGGGTTTAGGAACAGCTGGTTGGAGCGGAACCAGTGCTGGATGGCGTTGAAATCCTGCTGGCATAAATTAGCCACATCACTTACGGAGGGGCCCGTGGCATACAGCACTGTGTCATCTGTGTACATATGGATGGATGAGTGTAGGCAAGCTGATGGAAGATCTTTTAAAAATATGGAGAAGAGCAGTGGACCCAAGACTGAGCCTTGGGGGATGCCGGCAGTAACTGGTAGGGGGCTAGAGATGTGGGAGGCGATTTTGACAGAGTGGTGCCTACCTACCAGATAGTCATGAAACCAGCTGGAGGCCGGTTCGGAGAGGCCGGCAGCTTTTAGTTTAGATAGGAGCAGAGTATGGGAGACGACGTTGAATGCCTTGGCCAAGTTGATAAAGGTGGCCGAGGTGATGTGGCCATTGTCCATTCTGGTGTGTATGGCATCAGTAATTCTTACTAGGGAAGTGACAGTTGAAGGTAATTTGCGAAAGCCAGATTGGTAGGGGTGAAGAAGGATGATGCATCTAGATAGGAAGAGAGTTGGGCAAGGACAAGATTTTCCTGTAGTTTGGCCAGAATCGGGAGGAGGGAGATGTGGCGATAGTTACGCGGTGAGGAGGGATCACTGCCTTTAGGGAGGGGTATGACCATAGCCTGCTTCCATTCGGTTGGTAATTTGGCTAGTGAAAAGGAGAGGCTGAAAAGGTTGGCTAGTGGGGCGGCTATGTCGGGGGCAGACAAGTATAACATCTTGGCGTCCAGGGCCGTGGGACATTTCCCTTTGTTAGGGTTCAGGGCCTGTAGGGATTTGAGTACTTTGGCCGGGGATACAGGGCGAAAGGAGAAGCTGGATGGTCGGCAAGTGTGCCCTTGGTGCGGGGGAGTGCACGGAGTGGGTGGGTGCTGGAGAGTTGATAGAAGAGAGTCCGCACAGCTGGAGAAGTAGGTATTGAAAGCGGTGGCAACCTCGCAGGGGTCAGTGACGGTAGTACCCTGCATGGACAGTGTCGGTGATGGTGGTTGGGCTGGGGGGAAGAAGGATTTGAACGATTTCCAAAAGTTAGTCGGGTGGTTAAGGTTTGTGCTGAAGCCGATAGGAAGTAATTATTTTTGGTCTGGCGAATGAGTTTGGTGCAGGAGTTGCGCCGGGCTCGGTAGCACTGGAGAGATGCTTGGGTGCCCAGTTTCTTGTGAATTTTCCAAGCTTGGTTCCTGGAGTGACATTGGCTGATGATATCGGCGGTGATCCAGGGAAGGTGGGCGCCTCTGACCCTTTTTATGTGCAGGGGGGCATGGGAGTCCCACACTTTTAGGAATCTGGCCTTGAAGGTTGCGAATGCAGTCAATAGATGGAGCCGCTGGGATGAAGGACCGGCCTACTCATGCTTGGTCTTGCAAGAGCAATACTAGGTCTAAGGAATTATATGACCTTGTGAGCAGTATCCTGGGGGGAGGGGGGCGAAGTGGGCCTGTGCACTTTCCTGATCATGTGGTGGTCACTTAAGGAGTCTGGGAGCAGGCCAGCTCTTAGAATCCTGTGAGGGTGGGAGGATAGGACCTAGTCCAGGAGCGAGTGAGTTTGCGTTTTGTGGTTCAGCCGTGTGGGGTCCGCGATTAGTTGGGTGAGGTTTAGTGCCTTGATTCTGGTATTTTCTTTGGCTAGCCAGTTGAAGTTAAAATCACTGAGGGCATGAAGCTTGCCTCCAGAAGCGGAGGTCTTTAGTGTGTCCATGTGGTCTAGGATGTTGGGCAGGGGGGTGCCGGGGGAGGGCACAGTAGGTGCCTGCAATGTACACTGGGGTGGTGTGCGGAAGTGAGAGTTTGATTAGAAGAGAGTCAATATGAGCTGTAAGGGAGGGAATTTGCACCATGGTAAACTGTAGCCTGGAGGAGATACACATGGCAGTTCCTCCCCCTCTCTTTTTCCCTTGCCGATCATGTCTGATGATTGAGTAGCCAGGGATGGATATTACAGCATCAGTGTGGTGTGGCTTTAGCCAGGTTTCCAATATGATCAGGATATCAAGGCGAAGTGATAGAGCAATGGGCTGCAGCGCGGTTATTTTGTTTAGTATACTGCAGGAGTTGAGGTGCAGGAGTCTGAGGCCTTTTGAAAAGAAAATGGAGTGGAGGGGTTGGGGGTGGGTCCAGGGTTAGCTTTAATATCCCCTGCCAGGAGGAGTAGCAGTACTGACTTGGTGTAAAAATTTTAATCGGTTCCATAGTTATGCCATTCCGAAATTGAGAAATTTCCCATAGAATAACACTGTGGCGAGCGTATCGCCTTCCGGCACCTATCTCGCCAACAGTTTGAGATATAGATTTTTCACTAAGCGCAGCTTAGTACACCTGTAGCAACCCTAACACCTCATTTCCCTACTTTTGTCGCTTCAACCCTGACTGACGAATTAACATTTTTTGCAATGACTATATATATGTATATATACACACGCACACAGACACACACACACACACACACACACACGAGCCCGGGTTGCCGGGGGTCGGCAGGGAAGGGAGAGCCTCAAGCGTCCAGAGAACAGCTCTCCTCTCCCGGGGGGGAGGGGGGTCCTGCTTGGTGCTTAGTTGGCCTCTGGCAGAAGCCAGAGGCACAGCAAGCGCTGGAGTGTAGAGAAGGGGTGGAAGTGGCAGACATCAGTGCAACGCCTTGACGTCAGGGCTCCAGTCACTCCCTAGAACAGGGAAAATGCCCTTCCAGCTTAGGCAGAGATGGAGAACCGGAGCCTGCCCTTGATTTGCGACCGCCCTCCTGGCACCCTCCCAACCTACACCACCAGAGAAGTTTGGGGTGTTGGGGCCCACCTCATCCCCGCCAGGGGGGTAAACCATGGCTACATGGGCGAAGGAGGGTTGACCAGGTGGAGCGGACCATAGAGAGATGACTCCTAGGTGCTCCCAAGGAGACCAGAGCTGGAGGGGAGAGGAGGAAAAATAGAAAGTAAAAAAAAAAAAATATATATATATATATATATATGTGTGTATATACACACACACACACACACACACACACACACACACACACACACACAGTGCAAAAACTGTGGTATTGCACATTTAGGGTTCAGACTAAAGCGACAAAAGTAGGGAAATGTGGCTTTAGGGTTTCCAACCCTAAAACCCCACTCCCATCCCTGAAGCAAATCAGGGGTGCAGTCTTCCTTGGGAGACTTGTCAACACTAAAGCTCTCCCCATTAGGTGTGCATGCTTCTAGACTGCACAGAATAGGTTGAGCTGTAGGGCTGACAACCCCAAGAAAGACTGCCCCCCTGATTTGGCCCCAAGGATGAGGTTTTAGGGTTGGAAACCCTAAAGCCACATTTCCCTACTTTTGTTGCTTTAGCCTGAACCCAAAATGTTGCATTAACAGTTTTTTGCAAATAATTTCCTTACTTTTTGAGACAGTATAATTCTAGCCCAATTTGTATGGGGGAGCGATGCATACATATATGTTGCTGTGGAAGCGCAGGGCCCAGAGGCATTTCTATTAACACAGGAATAAACTTTTCAGCATAGCCTTCTTATTACCTCATCTCACGAACCTTGTAATGAACATTTTTAAATCCCTGCCAAAACATGATTCTGTGCCACCGCAATGCCATTTCCGCGTCACAAGAGTGAAATAACTGTTTAGTTAGGGTTTGATAAATGACAGCCATCACATTCATGAGGTGGTGTAAAGAGATGCTATGTTGAAAATTTGGGCTTAAAATATTTAAAATTGTCAAAGTTACAAGCGAGCGTAGCAAAATTACAAGGTATGCGCATAACTTTGCCATTCTTACATATTTTTTCCCCAAATTTTCAACATAGCCATCTTATGACCCCATCTCATGAACAAGGGTGGTTAAAATGTTCAAATCCTGGCCAACAGGTGATTTCACCAAGCGACCGCAAAATCGCCTTTCAGGCCGGATCTGCACAATTCCACCAACACTGTTTATGAGGTGGGGTCTCAAAAAGGCCATGTTGAAAATGTGGTGTAAAAATATACAGAAATGGCAAAGTTATGCACTAAAGTTGAAAACCCATTGAAATACATTCAGAGTGCACTTACCTTAGTTTCTCATATATCAGTCAGCGGCAGTCGGCAGCAAGACGCGTCTACGATCAGAGAGTGGATCTTCACCCTGGGACCTGTTCAGGTGAGTGAGGATGTGTGGGCAGTGGGTGCTAAGTGGGAGGTCGAGGTGGGGACTGATTTCAAAAAAAAAAAAAAAAAAAGGCACAGACATTCTTTCTTTCAGTAAGGATAGCTATTGGGGGTACCACTAGGCACCAAGGACAAGTGAAGGAGAACAGCGATCAGATTGTGAGGGGAGTCACTAGACACCACAGAAAGTTTCCCATATGCAGGGACAGCGAACTGAAGGGATGGGGGTGCCACTACACACCAGGGAAGCAGTTAAACATACGAGGATACATCTTTACTGATCCGGCTGCTGCTTCCAGCTTTTTGTACAAACTGGTCAACCAAATGTTATCAGAAACTCTGCAGCCTGAGACCAAGGGCTCTTAGTGGGTTCGCCACTGACTCTCCACAGATTGTTCATACTGTAGACATACTAATTTTGTGTGTGATATTACAGTTCAACTGTTTTACCTGATGGCTTGTATGTCCCGTACTCTATTTTTCTTGTTTTGGGACATATTCCAATAATATGTGTACTGCGGTACACTGCTCAGTTAGTAAACTTTACCAATAATCTAATTGCAGTTCTGTTCCCCTGCACGGTATTTGATTTGATACCTGGGAGCAGGGGTGTTTGTGGAACATTACTGTGCTTTCAGTCTCTTATTCAAGTCTGTGTCCCATGCAAGTGTGTGTGTGTGTGTGTATTATGTGGAGATATATATATATATATATATATATATACACACACACACACATAAAATTGTAGTTGGAGATGTGGAAAAGGGGCCTCAGCTCAGACACACTGTGTTCCTGCCAGCACCTACCTGAAATATACAGTAACACTTTGGAAGAAGCTTGTTAAGAATGGGGGGTTGGAAGGACTTATAAGACAGAGCTGCAATTGCTTGCAGAGATGGACACACAGAAACCAAAGGAAAACTCTGACAAATCTGCTGTTTATTCTTCCTCTGTAAATAGTTATTCTGAACAAGTTTATTTTTTTATGTTACTGCTAGTGTAAATAAATATTTTTTGCGAGTTTTACAACTGCTTCTGGTTTTTCCTATGCTTCCTGACCTCTGCCTCAACGACAGGGAGAACACTGGCAAATCGATTATTTTTATGGAATAACCCAAATATAAACTACTTTGTAAACAACAGTCTAATTAAAGGTTTCCTCATGTGAGCAGGATCTTGGTGTCATTGTCAACAACAAGCTAACTCCATTGAACCACTGTGTTAAAATAACATGTTTAGCTAATGGATTTCTAAAACAAATTAGATGGACCTTTATAACTAGGATGGAACAGTGCCCGATACCTGTATATAGAACTTATGTTAGGCCATTTCTTGACTACGGTTCCCCGTTTTGGTGTCCTTATTTAAAGGGGGGACATCAACATGACAAAAAATCCAGCAGAGAGCCACCAAATTGGCACCAAGACTATCCAAGTTAAATTACCAATCTAGGCTGAAAGAAACCGGACAGTTTTCCTTATATGATAATAGACGAAGGGGAGATATTCTTCAAACTTATAAAATTTTGCAATCCCAACAGTAGATGGAGCACTGTAGTCTTCCATTTTCTAAAAGTCGAATTGCTGCTAGATCCCACGAACAACCAGTAGTAGATTGGGTCAACACTGCAAAAAGGGATAATTTCTTTACTATTAGAGCTTATAAAGCATGGAATTACCTGCCACAAGACATAATTGGTTCTGAAAATGTTTATACCTTTAAAACTAATTTAGACAAATGGTAATGTTCCAATTTAACTTAATGTAAATTGCCCACCCTATGTGGGGAACAATCAGGAAGGGCGTAAGCCTACTTTTGTCCTAACTAACCAAGTAAACCTGTGGTGACAGTCATGCCCTACGGCGTTACTCTCCTGGACCCTTTACTCCCATTGCCTTCTCTTGGTGGATTGTTTGTATCTGTTTCTCTTCATTTCTTTGTGCTAAAGTATCCCGTGCATACTGTTGGATGGGTATAACCTGATGTCTTACTGTATACATGTATTATCTTCTTATTACATGTTGTCTTATTGTTAATAATTCAAAATAAAGGAGATGCTGTAGCACTCCAGCAGGCTCCAGACTACATTCAGGATTGGACTACTGCACATAAACGACTCCCAAATCAGGATAAATGTCTGGTAATGCATCTGAGGAAAAACAATCCAGCAAACTCATATACTCCAGATAATACCAATCTCAACATGACTACAGAAGAAAGAGATGTGGGTATAACAATTTCGCAGGACCTCACATTTAGATCACACTGTAAAAACATAGTACAGAAGGGAAACATAACACTAAGTTGCATTTTTAGACATACTGAGAGCAGGAAGAGGGAGGTTTAAGTCCCACTGATTCATCCCTGGTATGACCCACCCTGGAGTATGGAGTTCAGGTCTGGTCACCCCACAAAAAAGGGGAAGTTCAGATGATTGAAAGAAGCCAGAAAAGAGCTACTAGGGCAATAGAGGATCTCAAAGATAAAAACTACGAGGCAAGACAGAGAGCTGGACATGTTCTCCCTGGAATGCAGAAGAACCAGGGGAGACATGTGTCTACTGTATAGAGCCTGGTCAGATGATGAATTATGGGACACCTTGGGGGCTAGAAAGAAGGGATCTGATTTACAATACTCGCTCTCACCCTTTCCAGCTAAATAGCTGACACTGCAAATTGTTGAGAAGCAGTAGGTGGTACAATCAGATAGTAGTCCCTATATGGAATAGGCTTCCTCTAGAGGTGGTGGGTAATCCGACTATAAATCAGTCAAAAAACATTTTTTGATTCTCATTTTAGGGCTGCAGACGGCTTACATTAATATGTCAAGCGAGCACTATGGACGAAAGTCTAACATAAGGCTCTGTACAAACCTATGAAACCTATGATGCAAAATCATAAATAAATTTTACAAAAAAAAATATGATGATGATGATCGGAGGTTGGGGGTGCCACTAGACACTAGGGAAGCAATATAAATGATGGGGAGGGCAATCAACGGGGTGGGTGCCACTAGACACCAGGGGAACCTTACAAAGTACAGGAACAGCAATGGGGGGGCGCTAGACACCAGGGAAAAGATGGTGACAAACGAAAAGGATTTTCCCCTCATCAAAAGATGAAAGCCACAAAGATGGTATATGGTAGATAGACAACATTTCACTGTATGTTGCATTGGATCATTTAGTTGTTAGATTCATTGTTGATAGAAATACCCTTGAAATAGTTTTTTAAGATTATAAATCTTTTTTTGTAACTCATGATCATGATACAAAAAAAGAATCTTTTCTTGCCTCAAGAGTCATGAAAAAATATAATCTTAAAAAAAGAACATTTCAAGGGCATTTCTCCAACAGATAAGTGCTAAATCCAGCTAACAAGGTCCCGATGACCAACACACACGTATGCGTTGGTCTACCTCTACTATGCTAATTTTGAGGCTTTTCAATTTAATTTTTTTGGTGGGGGGGAAAAAGGAAAACAAGATGGTGGCATATGAAAAACCCCACAACAAAGGAGTCCCCATACGAAAACTTCATGCAGCTATCCTGAAGTGCTTAGTGAGCATGTGCAGAACCTGAATTCTTAAAATGTAATAAGTCTGGAATGGATTAATATGTTTTCACCAAACCAGCAGAAGGCATTTCTGTGCGCCAGGCCCTTTGTACCTCGAACATTTCACACCAAAATTCCATACCATCTGGGAGCTACGTGATGGCAAAAAAAATTAAAAATAAATAAAATGCAGATTTTTCAGATTTTTTTATTTTTGTTATCCGCATCATGGAATCTGTATATCCAACAGAAATGAAACCTGGCATGTCAAGAGATCTACCCCACAAGACTGAGCATGTAAAATTTCATGTAAATCTGTTAAACAGTTGCAAACATATTAAAGTGCAAAATTTGAGGTTTAAACACAGAAACCCTTGCTCAACCCTTAGTATGACTGGCACTACTGTGCCACTATATCTATCTATCCATCCATCTATGTAAGCCCCCCAATTCGGGCTTACCTGGCAGGGCCACAGTTCTCCAACCCTCTGTCAGGTATCGTCCGAGCGGCTGTGGTGGGGCTTGGGCCTGCTTGCCCCGCCGTGTCCTGGGGTTGCCGCCGAACTAAATTTGGGACAGCAACCCAAGTTCTGTGTAGGGTCGAGGTCCGAGTAGTGTTCTCGTGCCCCCTGGCATGACGGGAAGATCTGAGCGGCCCCGGGTGATGTGTAACTACGGGCCGCTCAAAGAAGTACAAACATAGCGGCTGTGCATCAGTGCACATGCGTAATCCTGGGGGAGGAGATTTAAAGGAGCTGTACTCCTGTTGTCCACTCAGACAAGGCGGCTGTTGGGAAAACGGTATATCCCCCGGCACCAAGATGAGCAGAGGAGCCAGGGGTTAGCCATAATTGGTGACTGGAAGGACTCTGGTCACAAATCCTTTTACAGATAGCCCTGTTAATGAGCTAAATTAAATAATCTGGGACCCGATTTCAAGGAGCCTGCTTGGAAGACAAAATGGCAGCTCCCTAAAGAACTACAAACTGGGGCTGCTGGGAAAATACCCAGAGGCAGCCTGGAGATCACCTGGGGAGTTGCAGCCAATGATAGGGCGACTGCTCAGGGGAAATATAAGGTTGGTTTTTGGCGCCAAAAAGTGGCTAGAGGTCAAGAGGGACAGCAGGGTGGATGGGAGAGGGGAGACTGCTCGAATGAATACAGTCTGATTGGCTGTGAAAACCCTGCCTACCTCCATCTGCCAAGCTGAGTGCAGGAGGAAAAGTAGCCGCTTGTGAGACTGACACAGAATAGAGAAAAGCAGAGTTTTATAACAGCCCAGCTAGTCTGGTTTTCAGTTTGAATTGAGAATATAAGAGATGGGCTGTGAACTTTTAGAATAGCCCCTGTTCCCCACGGAGTATAAATCGTTAAGTGAAGTGGAGATTTCAGCCATGGGAGAGCCTGCAAGTGTTGATCCAAGCTGCTGTGACGGGACCCAGCCTGCTGGTAAAAGTATCCTCAAGGTGAGGGGCTGTAGGTTTTGAGACTGCGGAAGCACTGCTGCCCTGCGTTGGTCCTGAGGGTGGTCCTGCATGCTTTGGAAAGGGATTTGGGGAACATAAGCAATCTTGGTTCCCTGGACTGAAGATGTCGACGCACTGGGTTGAAGGATGAAACAGGCCTGCCTGTGTGAAGTCTGTATATATAGGCCCGTGGGCGAAGTTAGCAAGGCCAGGCAGGTGAAGATCATCATTCCTGGAGTCATCCAGTTTTGTTTTCCCCACCGGTGGTGCACCACCTACGTCAGAACCTCCATGGTACCATGCAATGCAACTGACTGTGAACCCCCAGAGTGGACTGCAAACTGTGAGTACCTCGAGCTGTGGCTCTGAGGAGTTGTTTAGATAGTTAGTCAGTTAGGAGTCTGGGGGTAAATCCTTCCACCTCTATTTTGAGACATTCAAGTCTGCAAGTATAGGATAATCAATTCAATGTGTGTTGTGTTCAACTGGGCCCCGATGAAAGACCCCAGGCCTGCACCACTGCACAGGGATAATCTGGGTGCACCCAGGGGGTGGTGAGAAGGGTTGATACTGGGGAAGGTATTGTGCTTAGAGTGAATTGTGTGGATCTTCTCCTCCTAGCTCCCCATCCCCAATAAATAAGGTTACTGTTTGCATTTTATTCACTGTCCCTGTGTTATTAAAAAAAGAGTACTGCTGGGGGGTGTGGGGCAATAGTGTGGAAACTGTAATTTGTGTGGGGAACGTACTGTTGGGGCAGGGTACTATTTCCTGGGGGGTGGTAACCTGTTCTTTATCAACAGGATTCCCTTGCCATTACCCTAGGTGGAGGCACCGTGCCACATGAGCTGTTACTGTGGACCCAGGCCGGCCCCCTCGGAGGTGTGTTTCAAACTACCCTGAGGGCCCTGGAGCAGCCAAGATTGAGTCAAAGGGCTGTTACATCTCTATATATAAACTTTGTTAATGCACCAGTTAAGGTACCTTAATGCCATAAAAGTAGGGAAAAGTGGCATAAGGGTTTCCAACCCTAATTCTCCATCCCCACCCACCAAGCAGTAAAAGGAAAAAAAACATGAGGGTTTTGGGTCTCCAGAGATTTGGTGAATCAGTGGTTTGTCTTCCTTAGGGCTGTCGACCCTAACGGTCCCCTCCCCCAGCCCACAGCCTCCAGTCTGAAGCACAATGTACAGCTCCAAGCCAGTACCTCAGAGTGATACACACTTCAAAGGTAGAGAAGTATGTCTCGCCACATACAGCCAACACAACTTGTACCTTTCTTTCATGCAGGGCCTTCCTTCCTTCTTCACCGCCAGTATCAATCAATCAATCAATCAATCAATCAAAATCTTTATTTATTCAGGCGAACATCATTGAGCATAGCTCATTTACAAGATGGACCTGAGTGGTCATAACAAAAAAGGTTACAGAGTGTATACAAAAACATGATATTGAAATAGCACAAATACAAACATTTATGAGTGAGATAGATGTACAATTATTTACATATATACAAGGCAAAGGACAGTAAACCAAACCTATTAAAGGTGAGAAACAAACAGTCTGGTAGGGATAAGGCTTGGATAATGGTACATGGGTGGGTATATATGTTTGAGGTTTGATGTGGAAAGGACCAGAGGAATGATAGAAGAATAGGGAGGAGCTTTAGAAGGGGGAGAGAGAGGTGGGGGGGGGGGGGGAGGACTAGGCCTTGTGGAAGCAATTGCATGAATCTGGGATTAGGCTGGTGTACAGCTTTTGAAGGATGTAAGGGGATCAGTGTTTCCATTTTCAATGTCTTTGGATAGAATTCCAGATAAGTGCCAGGAATAACTGTTTGCAGCTCTTCCATACCGGTGCAGGTGATAGGAATCTTCAGCAGGATCAGTTTGTTGATCCTCAAGGTGTAGGGCCTGGATGTATCTGGTTGAAGCAGTCTGAGATGTAGGAAGGGAGTTTGTTTGTCAGAGCTTTGTAGATCCAGGTAGCAACATTTTTTCTTCTTCTATGTTGCAGGGATGTCCAGCTGACTGCATTGTAGAGAGAGCAATGATGGGTGCTAGAGGAAGGTCAGTAATGAATCTAATAGCTCTATGATACAGGGTGTCTAGTTTGTTTAGATGGGAGAGGAGCAATGACCATAGAGGAAGTCAGCATAATCAATGAGGGACATGAATGATGCAAGGATTAATCTTTGTTTGGAATTTTGGTCAGGTAGTGTTTGATTCTATAGAATAGACCAAGTCTTTGTCTTAGCTTTTCAGGAGCTTTCAACGTGGTAGTATAGTCTAGTTTATTGTCTATCCATACTCCTAGGTATTTGAATTTGTCAACATATTCCAGATTTTCACCAAGGATGGTAGAGAGTTGTGGGAGGGTGAATGATGGGATAGTGGAAGAACAGTTCTTGGGGGCAAAGAACATAGCTTTGGTTTTCTTAGCATTTAGTAATAATTTCTTTTTTAATAGGTTATGCTGGAGGAGGAAGAATTGAGACTGTAGGAGCTCACAGGCTTTTGATGGTGAGGGATCGCTCACATAAAGTACAGTGTCATCTGCAAAAAGGTGGATATTAGAAAGAGAGAGAGATTGGAGTCAATATTGTTGATGTAAATGGCAAAAAGGATGGGACCCAGGATGGAGCCTTGCGGTACACCTCTTAGGAGTGGCTTAGGGGTAGATAGATCACCATCATTCTTTACCAGTTGTAGCCTTCCAGAGAGATAGCATCTGAACCATTTAATAGAGAGTGAGTCAAGGCCTATGGAGTTTAGTGAGGTGATTAGAAGATCATGATCCACAGTGTCAAAGGCTTTGCTTAGATCCAGAAACACAGCACAGGTATTATTCTTTTGTCTAGGGCAGTCTGCCAGTCATTTGTGACTTTTGCTAGTGCAGAGATGGTGCTATGCATAGATCTAAACCCAGATTGAGCTGGATTTAGGAGATTGTTGGTATCAAGGTAGGCAGTTAACTGAGAGTTTACCAGCTTCTCAAGCATCTTGGATAGTATTGGTAAGATGGAGATGGGCCTATAATTATTGAGGTCCATGGGATCACCTGCCTTAAGTAATGGAAACACTTGAGCTGTTTTCCATATTGAGGGGATAGTACCAGTGACAAGTGATAGATTGAAGAGGTGGGTGAGGGGGGCGGTTAAGGCATACAGTGCTACTTTTAGAAAGTAGGGATCCAGGAGTCTGCACCTGCACTTTGGTGGTATTTAGTTGGAGTAGGAGGTCTTCTACTTTTGAACAAATTGGTTTGAATGAGAATGTGGAAGCAACCTTTGACTCTCAGTAGATTGTAGGTTTAGAGATGATCTTAATAGGTTTGCAGGAGAGGAGTCGAAAGCCAGCCAGCTGTAGTGAAATGGTCATTGAAGGCATTCAAGATATTTTGCTTGTCGGTGATTTCAATATTATTTAATTGAATTTTGGATGGTAAGACAGGGTAGAGGTTTGACCTAGGATGCCCTTTATGGTACCCCAGAACCTGGAAGGGCTGTTATAGGAGGCATCTAGTTCAGCTGTGTAGAAGGTTGCCTTGGCTTTTCTTACTTGTTTTGTGCAGGAGTTTCTGGCTTTTCTGAATTGGAGCCAGTCATTTGGGTCCTTTGTCTTTCTTGCCCTTTCCAGAGTTTGTCTCTGGCAAGCAAGTGCGATTTGAGGTCGGCAGAGAACCAGCGACAGGATTTGAGTTTGGTTCTGACACTGGTGAGGGGTGCATGTGAATTGAGGGCACTTATGATTATATCATTTAGGATTTGAAGAGCTGACTCTATTGAGGCTGTGAGATAGAATTCTTCACAACGTGTGGTGTGGCACAGATCATGGAGATATCCTGTAATATTAAAGTTCTTTTTGACCTTCGTGGAAGGAATTTTGCAGGATTGGGTGGCTTGATTGTTGATCTAATGGCAGCTAGTGGACAGTGGTCACTTATGTCACTGAGAAGTACTCCTGCATAGGGATAATGATGAGGTTTATTTACCAATATAATATCCAGGAGTGTGCTGTTGAGAGTATTCTTTGGGTTGATCCTTGTTGGTTCTTTGATTAATTGAGAGAATCCATAGGTGTCACAGAAGGTTACCAGGGGTGCAGATGCATTAGTCAGCCAATTTAAGTTCATGTCTCCTAAGATGATGGTGTCTTCAGGGCCCAGATTAAGTATGGATCCTAAATGGGATAGGAGTTTGAGGCCTGCAGAGGGGGGCCTATAGCAACCAACCAGTTGAAAGGAAGATGTGTTGGGAAGGGTTATTTTAATAGACAAGCATTCGAATTCCTTTGGTTGAGATGTAGAATTGAGGCAGGATGCAGAGATATTTGCTTTGACATAGATGGCTACCCCACCGCCCCTGGATAGATGGTCAGATCTGAAGAGCTGATAGTTGGGAAGGTTTATTTCACTATCTTTTGTTGCAGATTTGAGCCATGTTTCAGATATAACCAGACAGACCGGTAGGTGTGCAACCCAGGCCTGTATTGATGAGAACTTTTTAGGAGGCTGCAGGCATTGAAGTGAAGAAAACTCAATCCATTTATGGAGGTTAGGTCAGTTGAGAGATCGAGCTTCAGTGGGTCCAGGGTTGATTTCACAGTGCCAACACAGACCAGCAGAAAGAAGATTAACTTGATGAGGGCACCAAGTGATAGGAGTAGTGAGCAGTCAGGCAGTTTTTTCTTCTTTCTTGGGATCCAATATATAGTGGGTGATGATCCTGCTGCATGGTTATCGAGTTTATCATAGATTGCCAGCTTAATGGACAGGCGTAGGGAGTAATTGTAGTGCCAGTATGGTAGCAGGGGGATAGAGGAGTTCCAAACTGGTTGTGAGCCTTTTTTTGGGATTCCCAAGGATTATTGTGCAGAAGTGTAGTATAAGTATGTATAGTTTGGGGTATCCACTGGGGACAGTAGAGGGGGCAGTGTTGAGTGGTCGCCTAAGCACCTCGGTATGGGTTCCAACAGTTATCTCATCTGGATCTAAGGAAGGTGAGAAGCAAAGCAGCAGTAGTAGGTGCAGTAGCATGGTGAGGGTAGAGAGGGTTAAAGAAAGTAAGATGATGAAGAAAATGAGCTCGGAATTGGCTGGGAGAATAGCTATGGTGGGGGGATGAGATTTGGCCGGGAAGGTGTATAAAGAAACACCTGAAGGGGGGGTGGGGCAGGCAAAAAATTTTGCGGCTTTCCATTACCTTTCTGGCTTTCTCCCCCGGCCTCCTGGTTCCCTTTTCGGCTATGCGGTGGCCGCCCGCCCGCTGGCGGCTTGGAGCCCCTCTGGTGTGTGTGTCCTCGAGGGCAGGCCGGCTAGAAGGGAGGGGACAGAGGAGAGGGCAATCAGAAGAAGCACTTGCAGGCAGTGGCTTGCTAGAGGTGCTAGATTGTAAAACTTTGCACAACAAAGACTGGGAGGGTGTATCTCCTCATCCCGACCCACATGTTAAACAGAAAACTAAAAACAGGCAGTAGGTGACCAATCCCAGTAGCTGTTCCACATTTGTAAAAAGTGATAACTTGGTGCCCCCCCATGCTAGCTGAGATTCCTCCCCTGGAAAAAAAAAAAGCAGACCAGGGTGCCCACCACCTCTGCCACTGAAAATGGCCACCCTCTCATCCTCAGTCTGCCACCCACCCCCTACAAATAGCTGGTGAAACTGCAGTGCCCACTCTTGGTGCCTCCAAAGACTGTGCTGACACAGGTGTGCTCAATCCCCACTGTCAGTACTCCTGAAAAGAAGAAAGCAGTCCCTCAATCTTTAATCCCTCACCCCCACTCCCACCACCTCCCCTCACTCACTAACAGCAGGTCTCTCGATGTAGATCCCCTCTCAGCAAAAAAGGCATCCTCCTCCTTGATGCACGTCCATGAACTGAGGAAACAAGTGCTGTCAGTGTATTTTCAATGCGTTTTGAACCTTTACTCATAACTTTGACATTTTTAAATATATTTGAGCCAAATTTTCAACGTGGCCTTTTTGGGATCCAGCCTCATGAACAAGGTAAGTGAATTTTTCAAATCTGGCCTGAAAGGTGATTTTGCAGTTGCTTCATAAAATCCCCTTTCAGTTGGGATTTCAAAATTTTCACCGACCAGGTTCATGAGATGGGGGCATAAAAAGACTGCGTTGAACATTTGGTGTAAAAAATACAGTAAAGTGACCAAGTTATGATTGACAGTTGAAATTTTTCAAAGTTCACTCATAATTTTGCCATTTTTCAATATATATTTTGACCCCAAATTTTCATCATGGCTTTTTTTTTATCCCACCTGATGAACCTGATAGGTTCTATTTTTGAAATCCTACCCAAAATGTGTTACTGCACCTGTGGCGTGAAATTACCTTTTGGCCAGCATTTTATAAATGACACCTGTCGTGTTCGGAAGAGGAGATCATCAAAAGCCCAGGCTGAAAATCTGAGGTCAAAATGTCTGAAAAAGGAAAAATAAATTATGAAGAAACTTTATGTGCAGTGAATAGCAACAATTTCAGATTAACCGCATATTTAAAAGATATACCTTGTAAACTATAGTTGCATATATCAAATATGCAATAGCTTAACTCAAAATAGGCAATTTGTCATTGCTTTCAAGTAGTTAAAACTTTCAAAACTCACTCGAGGCTTATGGTCCTGTCCCCCAGCCCACTTGAAGATAAACTGCATATTCTGAGTCAATCCACTGCATGTCTCCAAACTCTATCTCTCTCTCTCCATACATATTATTGGAATATGTCTCTGTCTCTGTATTTTGTATATTATAAATATATACATATATATACATACATACACACACCACACACACACTCTGACCGAGAATAACATTTTGCAAATAAATGCATGTGTGACAGGCCTGAGGTGGAAATAAATCATTTATTTCAATCTTAGGTGGGTCATCAGCATTTATTTCCCTTTAGGTTGGTCACAGAGGAGCTCTCAACCAATGGTAGAACAGCTTGCACAATGCCTGATGATATCACAATGGCACCTGCTACAGTTAAAAAACAGACCAGTGAAATCAAACAGGAAAGAATAAAATTTTCATTGAGAGAACTAATCTTGCCAGGAAGGCACAGTCACTGCATAAATGACATATGCCATGGGCTAGCTAAAAATATCACATTTAGTTTTATCTGCAGGGTTTGCCTCTACAGACCTCACATGTGTCTTTGCCACTTGTGAGGTCATAAGAGTTCAAAACCTCTGGATAATAATGTGACATTTTTTAGTCAGCCCATGGCATATCCCACGTACATATTATACAGGTGCTGTAGCCCTGATTTTTGCACCTTAATAACTAGGCCCCCATTTAACTCATTTGTTTGAAATTTGGTAGGCATAGAGTTGGTGCCAGGAACCCTGAATTCTGAAAATGTTGTGACAATTGGTTCGGGTGTGGGGTGTGGGGGGCAAAGTTACAGAAGTGCAAAAACCATTACATTGGCCAAAATTAAGACTTTTTTTTTGATCACCTATAACTTAAAATGTTTCTCTTTTAAAACCAGAACTTTACAGGTTTGATAAGAGTTTGCCTCAAGGTATACGCTAGTGTACATGGCAAGTTTTTAAGTGATATAATTTTTGAAAAACAAGTTAAAAACTGTGCCATTACTGAGCATGCACAGTTCAAAAATGAACGTTTTAAAAGAAAACATTATTTACAGTATTAATGTTGTTTCATCCAAGGGATCCCTCACTATGCTCAATAACTGCAATCATTTCCCTGGAAAGAGCTGCCCTGCAGCCGAGAATTTTATGCTAAGTATGGAATCTTAGAATGAAATTCAAAACTCTGCTGTTGATTATGCTCACCTCTGACCACTAATATCAGGTTTATTTCTGAAGTTATGGTGAGCAGTGGTCCCTAAACTAGCTAAATGACTACCACAAAATATTCAAAAGAACAGAGTTTCAGGAGATTCATTATGGCAGAACAAATTAAAAAAAATTAGACCACTTGAGTATCAATTGTAAGGCAGTGTAACAAGTAATGCTCAAGCAAACTGAAAAGAACTGATTCTTGTGAGAACTTTTTCAGGTTTTGGAAGGGAAGGGAGGTAGGGATGGGATTGTTAAGCATAGTGAGGGTTCCCTTGGAATAAACAACACTACGATGGTCAATAATTTTGTTTTCTGCAAACCCCAGAAATCCCTCACTATGCTTAACAACTGCACACTACAAAGCAGTACCTTGGGAGGCTGGGTACAGGACCTATTTAGGGAAAGGGTTCTGCAAGACAGCAGTGCCAGAGTTGGCATCCCTTCTAAACTGTACGTCCAGACAATAGTGCTTTGTGAAAGTATGTGCCATTTTCCATGTGGCTGCTTTAGTTTTCCTGCAAAGAAACACCCCTTGATACTGCCACTGAGGTAGAAGTGCCTCACGTAGAGTGTGCCCCGAGGTACTGAGGAGGCAGCTTGCCAACTTTGCTGTAACAGAACTGTATGCAGGAGACTATCCAGTGAGAAACTGTCCTCTTGGATGCTGGCTTACCTTCACCCACTTCACCATAGGTGACAAACAGCTGATTATGGTGGATCTTACCTGCTTTTGTGTGGTTCAAACAGCAGCTCAGTGCTCTCTTACTATCCAAACTGTTGAGCATTTGCTCTCCTGAACTTGATTTTTCTGTAAAGAATGCTGGGAGTGCAACTGACTCATTCAGATGAAATTCAGACACCATTTTAGGGATGAATCTTCTCTTGGTTCTTAATACTACCTTGTGGAAAACGGTATAGTCTGGATCTGTGCAGGGGGCTTGCAGTTCGTTCACCCTTCTGGCAGACATCACAGCCACCAGAAAAACTGCTTTCCAGGTGACATATTTCAAATCAGCAGTTGCCATGGACTCGAAAGGAATGAGCTGCACAATGCAGATTCGGATCCCCTGGTGGGACCGGATCCCTAATGGAAGGGTACTGTGAAGCACTGCCCCCTGCTTAATATTTATAAACTGTGATATAAATATATGGTATGCGAAGGTCTGTTTAGACAAAAAAGGCTGGCTGCTGCAGTAAGTGACCTTTGACCTCAAAAATGTCAATGTGGCTGAAAGCAGCAGGATCTTATAAACAGACCAGGGAAACCCAATTAAAAGCCTTCCTTCCAGAGGGACAGTTTATTACCTTTTATAACCTGCTCCTGCGTTTGAAGTTGGTTCCTATGTATGCATTTACGACATAGCAGGAAGGGCAGTAGATTTGGCTGATTCCTCTGAGTTTTCTCACCTAACCGAGAATTAGTGACATGATTGTGGGATTGTGAAGCATCAAAGGGGATGTTTTGATCAAAGACTGTCATATTTGGGAAATGGATAGTTGCTGATTTTTCACAGTAATAACATACATCCGTGTGGATAATTATGTTAAGAACAACAAAATAGGAGGATCTAATTGTGACCTCACCAAAAGGGGTGGGGAGATGGATTCTGAAATGGGCATGCATCAGAGGGAAACATGGTATATTATTTTGGACTCGAGAGAGACAATTCTCTGGACTTAAGAAAGCACTTAAGGGTAACATCTAGATAGGCAAGAACTTTTACCCACTGATTATTGAATAAATCTTCTCCCGGTACAAACTCACCAAATGTACCGGAAGAAGCAAGCAAAATACAATTATGTTAATTGGGGGGGAGGGGAGGTTGGGCGATGACTGCAAAGCCCAATCTGCCTCACACAACATTCTCCAAAGTTTGTCCAAAAAAAGCCAGCATGTGCGCTTTTCAAAAGCACACCATGTTTTACTGACTCATGGAGTGCTGTTCTCTTTATCTTCACCTGTATTGACTCCAGGAATGCCGTTTTGTGTGTCTTCATCTCCCAGTGCAACCAAAATGCCTACTGTAGCAGGAGAAAATGGACAGAATGGTCACAGGTCACGACTCCAAATCTGCAGGGAGGCTTGGAGTGGATTCTTCTCAGCAAGCAGCACAGAACTAGTTCGGACTGCCTAAGAGGATACAGGCAGACGTCTGACTACCTCACAGCTGGTTGGGGTAGGCATATTTGTGCTCTGCAACTTCCCATTTATTTTATGTAGCTGTAAGTTAGTGATATAATTGTTCTGTGTTTGATTTAACCTGTTTTACAATTTTTAGCAAACAACATTTTCTTTGAAATTCTGCTTGTGCGTTCTCTCAGTTCTTTTACATGTGACTGCTGAACCTGTTACTAAGCTTGCTAAAACGTAAGAATATGCCTAGGTCTCATATTGAGTCATAAGGGGACATTTTGGAAACCTGGCTGGGTGCCCCTGCATGAAGGACTGTACAGCGTCCCCCGAAGAGGGTACGTAGCTGAGCATGTTAACTGGGTATGCTAGCATAAAGTTCCCATTTTGACCCCCAGGACTTAAGGCTGATAGGGGATTTGGACCCCAGATAGACAGAAGGGTTACCCTGTCTGTCCCCTGTTCACACTATTGCTCTTCGAGGTTGGCACTGTGGGAGCAGAGGGCCTGACTTGCGGAGTGCGTGTTTGTGACAGATTTGGTTGGCAGCAGTGTCATTTAAAAGTATTTGGTAACATGAGCTTTAACAGTTCAGTGTGTAAGATTACTGCTGTACAGCTCACACACAAAATAAGGCAGTGATTTTTAAAAAGTAAACATAACTACAGTATATCATTGTACTTACAGTCTAAGTTCTTACCAGTTTCATTCCCCCCCCCCCCGAGTGCAAGTTAGTATAGCTGTAGTTAGGCAAGAAGATGGCTTTCAACTACAGCGAGCACACTGCAGACCAACTGAGGCAGTTGTGCCAAGAGGGAGGAGTCCAGCATGAGGGCCGAACCAAAAGGAATCTCATAGAAGCTCTGGTGGCAGCTGATGCCCAGAGCCTCGAGTCACAGTCTGTGACTGAAAAGGACCGAACCTTGGGCGTGGAGGGTTCAGGGTCCAGTGCAGTGTCCAGATCCAGTGAGGAGGACAGCAGGTCCAGTGCAAGTCAAGGACCACAGCAGCAGGGGAAGATCACCAATGTTCTGGAGCCAGAAGAGATCAGGTTGTGGATGGAGTTGCGGAGAATGGAGCTGAAAATTTGAACAGAAGAGGTTCAAAGCCCAACAGCAAAGGGAGCTGGAGTTCAAGCGAGAAGAGAGGCGAAAGCAGCAAGAGACTGAGGAAAAAAGAGCAACAACTTCAGCGAGAGGCAGAGGAAAGAGACCGACAGCTTCAGCGAGAGGCAGAGGAAAGAGAGTAACAACTTCAGCGAGAAGCTGAGCGAGAAGAGCGTGAGCGCCAGAGGCAATATGAACTGTAAAAGCTATGACTCCAAAGACCAGCATCAGAGTAGGTAAGTGGCCTGGGTTTAACTGGAACTACATGATTGGGTTATAAATTAAATTCTAAATTGATAGCTGAATTTAAAGTGGGGGAGGATATGGATGACTTTTTAAATTCCTTTGAAAAAGTATGTATTCAGTCCAATATTCCTAGAGAGTCCTGGCACTTCCAGCTATCCCTGCTACTTTTCCAGGAAAGCTCGGGATGCACTGGGGCAAATGGACAATGAGGACAATAATGATTACAGTAAACTTAAAGCTGCACTTTTAAAAAATATGAGATAATAGCAGAGGCATACAGAGCTAAATTCTGTAAGCTCTGAAGAAGCCCTGACATGAGCTATGAGGAGCTAGCCACTAAACAACGTCAGTTTTTAAAACGTTATTGGGAAGGAACTGAAGCAAACTCTGTAGAAAAAATTGAAAATGCTGTACTGTTAGAGCAGTTTTTTTGGGCATGCCCAGCAGAGCTGAAGACCTGAGACCCAAAAACAGTGCAAGAGGCCGCTGAACTCTGGGACCACTATGCCAGGAGCAGACCTGCTCTGAGAGCAATTGGGGTGGGCGTGGCAGCGCAGAAAGGGAAAAGCGTGCCTTCAGGGCAGCTAAAACCCTCCCTGTCTCCACTGAAACCAGGTAGCCCCAGGTTACAAAGAAAGATTTACCTCAGAAAAGAAATGAGTTTGCAAAGAAACTGTACATACTGCAAGACAGTGCCCCAAAAGGACAAGCAGTACACAAAGTGGTGTTAAAAAAGAAGTGGGTTGTTTGTGTGACCCTGAAAGCATGCCAGTAAACATGAGGGAACACATGCACCCAGTCACTGTGAATGGTGTACAGACACACAGGTTAAGAGACATAGGGGCATCCCTGACTTTGGTAAAAGGGGATCTAGAAGAACCTGGTCCGCTTATACCCGATCAATCTGTGACTGTATGGGGATTCACTGGGGAGGAGAAAACCTTGCCACTAGCTAGTGTTCTCCCAGACTGGGGTGAGACGTGGGGACAGTATAAAAGGTTGCCATAGCCAAAACTTTAGCTGTTGATATAATTATCGGCAACAATCTCAAACAGGAGATGGTGTGTGCAGTTACCCTCAGCCAAGCGGCAAAGGAAAACTGTAGCCCCCTGGACCCCATAGAAGCCCCTGTGAAAATCATTGGGAGGCTGGTTCCCCAGACTGTGTCTCCTGACATGGAGATGAATGAAAAGGTGGTAGAAATTCCCCCGGCAGCAGTTAACCAAACAGCTGCGGAGAGTTACTCCGAGGAAGGAGGGCTGACCCATTGCCAGAGGGTTAGGGATGGCAGTGATCCTGAATGCCTTGATGCTACAGCTAGGGACCCTAGTTTAGACACTGAAGGGGACTTGTTCCATGCCTTGGGAACGTGTAAGGGGTTTGCAACTGCTCAGCAAAGTGACCCTAGCCTCGAGAAGCTGAGGGCTTGGGCAGACTCTGACGGAGCACAGGGAGGTGACGGGACACAAAGTTTATTGGGACAATGGACTGATGTATAAGCAAGATGCTAAGGCACAGGCAGCTTGTCATTCCCAAGGGGTACCATGAGCAGTTGTTCAAGATTGCACATGATATTCCCATGTCTGGCCATCTAGGAATCATGCGTACTATGCAGCGGTTGGCCCAGAATTTCTAGTGGCCCAACTTCACCCAGCAGGTGAAGGAGTATTGCAGGTCTTGTCACCGATGCCAAGAAATAGGGAAGGCGGGTAAGAGAACCCAAGCTGCCCTAATTCCATTGCCCACAGTGGAGGTCCCATTCCAGAGGGAGCTGGGCAATGCAGATTCAGATCCCCTGGTGGGACTGGATCCCTAATGGAATGGTACAAGTGGATAAGGCCTTTGAAGAAATTTTTGAAAATGGGCTATCAGGCCACTGACCTTATCTTACCAGCTGAGGCATAGGCTGCTACTGCTGCCAGATGCACCTTCAGAGTTGAAGGCCTGAGACCTAGGGACTGAAGGTGGACCAAGTAGTCCCAGATTGTAGGCAGATTTGTCTAAAGCAGGCTGAGCTGCCTAGAGGAGCACCACAGTGAAAATCTTTTCCACTTGGAGGCATAGGTTTTCCTTGTTGCTGGTTTTCTGGGAACCTTAAGCACTTCCACAACCTTTTCAGAAAGGTTTAGTCCAGAGAGCTCTAGCTCTTCATGTACCATGCCCTGAGATGCAGGGTTCTCAGGTCTGGAACCGTTATCTTGTCCTGGGACAAGGTCAGAAAATTATGCCTCGGGGGAAGGCTGATAGGATGCTTGATGGAAAGGGACAGGAGCAGAGAGTATCAAGTCTGCCTGGCCCAGTCTGGAGCTATTAGGATCACAACTGCAGACTCTCTCATCAGTTTCAGCACCTCCCTCAGTAAGAATGGGAATAGGGGAAAGCATAAAGAAACTTCCCTGCCCAACTGAGGATTAGGGCATCCACTGGGACTGTTCTGAGGGAGTCAGCAACAGAACAGGGGAGCTGGCAGTTTTGCCAGGATGTGAACAGGTCTATCTCTGGTGTACCCCACCTTCTGAACACTGCAGCCAACACCTGCTTCATTAGGGCCCATTCATGATGTTCCTGGCTGATTCTGCTTAGGGGCTCTGCCAAGACATTGTCTTTCCCTGGCAGATGAACTGCTGACAGTTGCACCTCTAGGGGTTAGGTCAGATTCCAAGTCTTCGTTGCCTCTGTACACAGCTTTGAAGATCTTGTTCCTCCATTTGATGATATAACACATGATAGTGGTATGTCTGTCCTGACTTGGATGGACTGACTTCTGATGCGAGAGGAGAAAGCCTGCATTGCCAGAAACACTGCTCTAAACTCCAGGATGTTTACATGCTTCTGATACTTCAGTGGGCTCCGCGCCCCACTTATGGTTAAATCCTCCAGATGGGCATCCCAGCCCAGGAGGGAGGCATCTACAGTGAGCACAACCATGGATGGCTGCTGGAAGAATGGACCCCCCCCATCTGAGGCTGCCTTGTTCCTTCCATCACTCCAGTGCCCTTAACAGGCACTTTGACACAGGCACTAGTTTAGAAAGTGGTTCTCACCTTTGAGACCCCAAGTGGTGCTGCATGTTCCTCATTCTGAGTCTGGCACCTAGAACTACTGCTGTAGATGATGCCATGTGCCTCAGCAGCTGGAGGAAGTCTCTTGCAGCTCTGGGTTGCATGCCCTGCCTTGAACAATCTTGTAAGCACTATCAGGTTTCCCACTCTTTCTCGAGAAAGGAATGCCTTCCCTTGGAAGGCATCCAATTCTGTACCTATAAAGTCCAGAACCTGCACAGGTTCTGCCTGGGACCTTTCAGCATTTATTAGGAAGCCCAGGTCCTCCAGAGTGTGCTGGATGAGAAGAAAAGAGGAATGGCCTCTTGCTGCGACTTTCCTGAGACTAAGAAGTCATCTAGGTAGGGAAAGACCACCACCCTTTGCCTCCCCAAATGTGCTGCTACTATGGCAAGGCACTTTGTGAACACTCTGGGAGCCGAGGACAGGCTGAAGGGTATGGGCTGCGAACTGGTGGGGGCAGTTCTCTACTCTGAATCTGAGATAATTTCTGTGAGTGGACCTGACTGGAATGTGAAATCAGGTGTCTTTCAGATCCTGTGACCTCAGCCAGTCTCCTTGTTGCAGAGATGGAATTGCTTGACCCCAGTGTAACCACCCTGAACTTCTCCTTTTTTAGGTGCTGGTTCAGATATCCAGGTCTAAAATGGGTCGCCACACCCCATTTTTTTTTTTGCGAGTCAGGAATTATCTTGAGTAAAGTCCCTACCCACACTGTGTGTGTGTGTGTTGGGGGCTTTTTCCACTGCATTTGCTTGTATCAGCTTCTTTAACTCAAACAGGAGTATTTCTGTTGGAGCTGGAAGTGTGAAGTTTTTGTGAACCTGCAGTTTTGGCCATTTCTGAACTGCAGAGTCAGACCCTGACTCACTATTTCCAGAACCAACCTATCTGTGATAATTCTTTCCCATGCCTGGAAATGATGAGTCGCCTCCCCCCACTTGCAATGACTGAACAACCTGTGCAAACCTGTCAAGGGGTTCTGTTTTGGTTCGCCTTTGGGTACTGCAGCAGTGCTCGCATGCCTGGGAGCCCTTCTGCCTCTACCTCTGAAGAATCCCCCTCTGTTGGGAATAGTCAAAGGTAAAGAAAACACAGGGAAAGTATCCCCTACCTCTACCTCTACCTCCCCTTTCAGAAGGCCTGCTGGAAGTGGAGGCCTTTTCTCTCTTAGTGTTGCTCTTGTAGGTGGCTTTGTATTCATCCACCTACTTCATATAAACCTCTGTCTTGTCACCAAACGGGGAGTTTCCCTCACTAGAAAATCCACTGCTTTTATCTGGGTGTCCTGTGAGAGGTCCAAGATTCTGAGCCATGCAAACCTCCTCAGAGACACTGCATTTGCCTTGACGCTTGAAGCAGTGTCATTGGTAACCACTGGCATGTGGAACTGATACTTGCTGGCACCCATGGAAGTTTATGCTGTATCTGCCATATCCTGTGCCAAGCCACCAGTAGCATTTTCACTCATAGTCAAAACACAGCTCCAAATGGCCGTCTGGTATTGAGCTATGTAAGCCATGTTAAAAGCAGGGAAGTTGAGGTACAGACTTTTCTGCCCATACTGTCCAGTCTCCTGGAGTCCTTTTCCAGGGGCTAGGAGGAAAGGGGGACTTTGGACTTGTCACATGCGGCAGTCTGCACCACTTCCTCACGATCAGGGTGGAGTACAGGTACTCAGTGCCCTGCCTGTCCACCTGGTATTTCTTTTCTATCTTCTTGTCAATGCCAGTAGCTAAAGTGGGTGCTGCCAGTACTTTTCAGGTAGCCGTTCTGAGAGATTTGTGGATGGGTAAAAGCAACCTCTCAGTGGGAGTCAAGCCCACTATCCACTAGCCATCAGGTCCAAAAAATTCAACTTCATCTTCATCCTCAGCAGTCTCCTGCACTGACAGGTTGAGGGTACTGACCATTTGCCTCAGAAAAGGAATAGGGTGAGATAAAGTCATCTGGTGCATGAGGAGGGGAATTGAACTTTGCTCATAGGTTCTTAATCCTCCTCCTCCTCATAGGAAAACTAAGTCTCCTTCTCCACAGGCACTGAAACAGGTACTGGAGCCGGGTGGAGGGGACATACCCATGAAGGTCCCCTTAGCCTGGAAGGAACTGCCATGCTTAGTAACACCCTCTACTGAGGGCATCTTATTTCTGTTCACTGACGTCTCCTTTTCTTCTTCAGGTGGAGGATTAACAAGTTTTTGTTTTTTTTCTTAGCAGACACCATCTCTGGTGTCTGTTCAGAGGCTCCCTTATTTTTACTGGAATCAGGGTTCTCCTGTTCAGACACTCTGATCTCTGAAGCATCTTTTGCAGCCTTGTCCTGCTTTGAGGGGCTGGACCCTCTTCTGAGCCTTTAGGTGATGCAGAGGTAGACTGAGAAGCCATAAGGTCTTTCAGTTTTTTAGCCCTTTTCTTGACTGTTCTAGGGCAAAACCTGATACATAGCTCACAGTTAGAAAAATTGTGATCTGGAACCAGACACCTCAAACACAACTTGTGGCAGTCTGCCTTAGCCAGAAGCTGCAAACAAATTTTTAAAGTTTGTAGGTCAGTCAGTCATGCCAATTTCTGATGACCATAAAAATGCTTTGGTTCTCAAAACCAAAAAATATAGAACTGCAGTTTGGTTCCTTATGAGAAGGAAAACTGCTACAATATAATAATAATAATAATAATTAGAGAAAAACAAGCCATATCGTGTCTCAGTTCTGTCAGAAAGAGGAACCGGAACAAGGAAATAAAAAACACAAAGTGGTTATCAAAACCTTCTATGATTTTTATTTATTTACTTTAGATAGATAATGTGGGTCTCTGACAGCAGGTACCGGGATGCAAATGCGCTTTTACGGTTCCTAGGAACCGATGAGGAACTGGAGAAAACAGAAAAAATACTAACAAACCTCTAAAACAACACCGTAACTAACGCCATGTATTGAAAAACTAACGTAAATTTACTTGACTTTACTAGAACATATATTGCAAAAAACTTTGTTGATGCATCAGATAGGGTTGTTACTACAGCAAGAAAGGCAGGGACATGTGGTGTTAGGGTTTCCAACCCTAACACCCCACCCCCACCCTGCAGAGACTGACAGGCATTGGGGGTGCCTTGGGTGTCAGCCCAAACGCCCACACCCTGTAGAGAATGACAGGCTCCAGGGGTGCCTTGGAGTCCTCAGCCCTAACTCTCACCCCATTCCATAAGTAAACAAGCTGAGATGGGTACAGTATAGGAGAATGGTGTGAGAGCTAGGACTGAGAACTCCAAGGCACCCCCAAAGCCCATCATTCTCTAAAGGGTGGGGGTGTCAGGGCTGACATCCAAGGCACCCCCAATGCTTGTCAGTCTCTTCAGGGTGGGGTGTTACGGTTGGAAACCCTAACACCGCATTTCCCTGCTTTCCTTGCTGTAGTAACAACCCTAACTGATGCATCAACAAAGTTTTTTAGCAATTTATTTCTTTACTTTCTCAGATATATGTAGCTGTGGAAACACAACAGTCTCCAGCCCCTGCGCTTCCACACAATATGTCAGTGGCTCAGCAGGTAGCACACTCACCTCTGAGGCCAGGAGATCAGAAGGCTGTGGGTTCCATCCCACACCAGGCACTTGGGTTACTATCCCAATAATGACACTGCAGTACAGCATGAGGAGGGTGCTGCACTCCTGAGGTGCCGTCTTTCGGATGAGATGTTAAACTGAGGTCCCATCTGCCTATTCTGGTGATAGTTCAGGTGGATGTTAAAGATCCCACGGCACTTCTTGAAAAAGAGTAGGAGAATTTCCCAGTGTCCTGGCCAAATGTCCCCCCATTCACTAAAAATACCACCCAACAGCTTAATCTGGTTCAAGGTCAGTTGGCATTCAACTTTATCCCCCTCGGGTCATATCTGAAAATAGGCAAGAATTTGTCTAGTGCACTTACCCAGTCAACAAAAACGAAATAAATAAAATAAATAAATGCTACAAGCAGGTGTAGCGAAACTGCAACAAATAGTGATAACTGAGCCACCTTAAATAATTTTCATCTGAAATGCTCAGCATAACCTTCTTATAACCGCACCACATGTACCCAGTGCAGAAAATGTTTAAATCCCAGTTGCAATGCAATTCTGCACAACTGTAACGCCATTACGCGCCACAGGTGCAGAAAAACATTTTTCACAGGATCTGAAAAATGACAGCTATACTATTCAATGAGGTTGTACGAAAAAATCGCAATTTTTTTTTCAACTCTAGGACTGGAAATACCTTTGAGCAGGAACTGCTCATTTACAAAGGTTCCACGTCAAATGATGTAGGGTAAGGTCAACAATGGTTACAGTCTTAAAAACACAAAGCTATGTTCCCACTAGCCGCTCGCCACATCGCCAATGGCGAAGCCACAAGCCCTGTGGCTAAAATGTTATATCCCTGCCATGCCACGGAGGCGAAAGGAGCCAGCCTGCAACCTGCTTTTGCCACTCTCTCGCCACAGACATAGGAACTACCGAGAGAGTGGCCGAAAAACTACAAAATGCTGCAGTACCCTGTTGGTGACCTTCGGGAGCGCAGTAATGCGCATGCTCGGGTCACTGGCAACCATCTGACCACATTAGGAGCGAAAATAAAACCACATGATTTAATTGTTGGCGCAGAGGAGGCTGTGTCTGATTGGGGAGATTAGGCAGACACGTCTCCCCCGACCAATCAGTGCAGTTTCTGTGTGCTGGGGACGGGCTCTCGCTATGAAGCAAGTCACTTGGGCTGCGGTGGTGAAAGGGAGCGGGTGCTTTTCTGTAGCCTCCGCGGCGATCGCGGATTCTTGCTAAAATATTTATTTTGCTGGCGTATTTAGGTTGTAGGTAGGTAGGGAGGGTGCCAGAGAAGGTGAGCAGAAAAGAAATAAACGGGGAAACGGGAAAAAAACACGCGAGCAGACTTGAAAGTTCGAGTGCAAGCTGAAGTGTGACTCATGTTAAAAAAAAAAAAAACGGAGACAGGGAAAATTGCATTTTTTGAGCTTTGTTTGCTTAGTACTACAGATAAAAAGGTGACAAGTTAGTGCAGTTTGATGGGGGGAAACAGCAGGAGACCAAAAAAAAAAAAGCATTTGGAAGTACAAACCGAATGTGAGAACTAAAGGCACACTGCTTTACAGTCCAGAGATGGAAAAAAGCAGGCAAGAAAACAGAATGTAGATAAGGGCAGACAGGAGATTAAAAATAAATTATTGGATTGAACCAGTGTTGAATTGTTTGTGCAATACTGAAAAAGATATTAAAACAAAATAGAAAGGCTTATGGGGTATTGAGGCACAGACACAGTACCTACTATATGGAACTACTGAAGTATTGATGGGGACAATACGTGTGTATGCAGATACATTTAAAGATTAAGAAAGCACATCAGTAGAAAGAAAAGTGATCAAGAAACAGACAAGCTGAGAGGGGGATACACAAATGAAATTGCCAAGGCAAAATAATTATTTTAAACTGTTCTCTGACTGTAATTTGTGTGACATACTGCTGCAGTACAGCGTGTGTATGTGTGTGTGTTCAGAAAACAAACACACTGGCAGCATGCTGTGTAATCTTTTTGAGAAATGAAACTGTAAGTGCTGAAGCATATCTGGTCCTGTTACCCCCCCCCACCCCCAATTACTGTTGTCCATAGTGTGTGTGTGTGTGTGTGTGTGTGTGTGTGAAGAAATAAAACTCTGACCAACTGCTTCATTAAAGAACTTTATTAGTCACACAATTCAAAAAGACATCCGAGTCTGTCATATATTCTAGTGCAAATATCCAGTCGGTGTCACATATATTCTTGTGCAAATATCCAGTCTCATATTCTTGTGCAAATATCCAGTCTCATATTCTTGTGCAAATATCCAGTCTCATATTCTTGTGCAAATAATATCCAGTCGGTGTCACATATATTCTTGTGCAAATATCCAGTCTCATATTCTTGTGCAAATGCCCAGTCGATGTCACATATTCTTGTGCAAACCAGTCTGTGTCACATATATTTGTGGAAACATCCAGTCTGTGTCATATATATTCTTGTGCACTGTCCAGTCGGTGTCCCATATAAATTCTTGTACAAATATCCAGTCTGTGTCACATATATTCTCACATATCCAGTCAGTGTCACATACTGTCATATTCTAGTCTGTGTCACATATATTCTTGTACCATCTACCTAAATAAAAATGTCAGAACAAGCTGCAAATCCTGAAACTACTAAACAGAGTAGCCGGGTGGCCACAGTAAAACAAAGCAAGACAACAGATATTTTCAAAAGGCGCAGATCAGCAAGTCCTGTCCCTGAAACTGAGCCAGAATCATGTGGCAGCGTCTCTGTAGCAATGGAGAGCGGCTATTCAAAAACTGCAAGCAAGAAAACCAGAGTTTTATATGACAGAGACAGTCATAGGGAAATTAAGGATTCCTGGTTTAAAACCTACCCATGGCTCATTCATGACAAAGAAGCTGCAGTATTCTACTGCAGAATTTGCAAAGAAACTGGCTGAAGAAATATTTTCACAGAAGGGAAACCAACCAATAAACCAAAGGCTGACGATTTAAATAAGCATCAGATGTCCAAAGATCACAAGTGAGTCTTATTACAGATGCCCCACCAGTTTGCAATTCTTCTTGTCTTCTGAATCTGTTGTTAATTGTCATGGTAAATATGTGTTTCTCTTAATTTAATAAGGCTTGCAGTTGAGGCAGAAACTGGGAAAAAGGGAATGACAAAGGCTGTAAGCACAGCTTATTCATCAGTGAAAAGTGCCATCATAGCAGAGATGCGAAGCATTTATTAAATGGGCAAAACTCTGACTGCAAATCATAACATACAGAAACTTTTGGAACTGCAGGTTCACAATGTAAGTATTTTTACTCGCCAATATCTCGAACATCAATTAAAGTCTCGCTTCATGTATATTACATGGGGGGCACTGCCTCAGAGCTGCAGATCATATGTCACGAAACTGCAGGCCCAACATAAATAATAGCACTTACTGTATTGTCGTTTCTGAATTCGAATAAAAAAACATTAGCAGAGATGCACTACAAGTCACATTGTGGGTGGTGGGGTGGGGGCATGGCTCCAAATAATTGACAGACTATTCCTTTTTTCTCTTTTTCTGCACAGGAATCCACTCTGCTAGCATCTATAAAGCAATCAGTCCTCCAAGGCACAGGCATCTACACACATTCTGAGTACATCAATGACTTTTACAAAGCAATTTCTAAGGCAGTGCAGGATGCTTTTTTAAAGGAATTGGAGGATTCTCCATCTAAAATGTTTTCCTTACAAATTGATGAGGAACAGATGTAGCCAACAAAGTACACTGATGGTATACATCAGATTCATTGACTGCAAGGGCTATGTTCAGTCTAAATTTTTAGGTGTGACTAAGCTTGCAGAATGCAATTCAGAAGCAGTATACAATGCTGTGAAGTACACGATCTCTGATAAAAATTTAGGAGATAAAGAGCTGATAGGACTTGCAACTGATGGGGCCTCTGTAATGACAGGATGCAAAAAAGGTGTGACCACTCTAGCCAAAATAGATCACCCATATTTAGTTGCCACTCACTGTTTCACACATAGACTCGCCTAAACATCAGAGAAAGCAGCCAACCAACACCAGTATCTGGTCAGTTATATGTCTACAGTGAATCAACTTGGGAAACTGATAAAGTACTCGCCCAAATTTTGTCGAATACTCGATCAGAGCAAAGACATACACGAGGAGCACGCTGTGAAACTAAAACAGATTTTTTTCACTAGATGGCTTTCATTTTCTGATTCGGTGAAGGCATTACAAGCATGCATAGCCTCACTTATGTCTGCTTTGTCACAAATGGCAGAGGATAACTATCAGTGAAACCTTGCTATGGGGTGCCTTAAAAAGACGGGGACTTTCAAATTTGTTGCCGCTACTTTCTTTCTGGCTGATGCAGTAGGTCTTCTTGCAATTCTCTCAAAACTTTTCCAAAAACGGTCTGTCATCTTCTCAGAGGCAAGGCAGCAGCTTGTTAGCACCACTGATGCATTTCGTGTACTGCCTGAAAATCCAAGCCCACACTTAAAAGTTTTTTTGTCAGAGATGCCAAGTGAACCATCAGAAGAGGGAAAATCTATATTTAGAACACATACACTGCTAGATACATGGCAGCAAAGAGAAGAGTTCAAGAATTTGCAAACATCTTATATACAGTCAACAGTTGAACAACTTGAAAGTTACTTTCCAGAAGGCACATTGTTGGACAACTAGTCGGTATTAGACCCACACATTGCACCTGATCACACTGAGAGCTATGGAGAACAGGAGATTGAGAATCTTATTGCTCACTATGGTGCCATTAAAAAAGGACTCTGTACTAACATCCTGCCAGTTAACCAAGATGAAACCAAACTGGAACGGTCATTATTACGTAGATTATTCCCGGCACACAAAGAGTCCACTATTGAAGAATTCAATGTCAAAGTGGTAGTCCCAAACAAGGAATCTTGGCCAAACATGTCCAAACTATATTCAGTATGTCTGGCAACCCCATCAACTTCAGTGGAGTGTGAACGTGGGTTTAGTGCATATAACAACATCAAGACTGCCGAAAGGAATCGCCTTAAAGTCTGGAATGTGAACTATCTAATGACTCTTCCGGTTGAGGCTCCTGATGAAATGGGAAAGTTTGATTTTGAAACTGCATTTGACATCTGGGCATCGGAAAAGGACAGGCATGGGTTCCTTCAAACTGTCAAGACAAATGAAGATGCACCTCCAAGTTCTTCTCGAGAAAACCTGCAGCAGCTACACTACTGCATAGACCGAGCAGAAGAAAAATAAACTGCTGGCTGTGCTTCTTCTTATGATATTTATTTTGTTGTACTGTAATTTGTACCTACTGCTACAGCAAAATGTGTTATTATTGCCATATTTCTCCACTTGACTCTTGTAGTCTTTCACGAGCTCAGACACACAGAAAGAAAATGACTGCTGTTGCCTTGTTGGCAGCAATTCTCATTTAATGCCATGACAGTTTGCTAGCTTCTAATATTTTCAAACAAAACATTTTTCACATAGTTTAAATAACAATAGTTACCGGCGGCATTAAAATAGAATTTTACTGCCTTGCTTATGAACCAGGCCTGACACTGATCTGGGCTGAGAGAGGAGCAGTGTATTAACTGTTACTCCCTGTTTTTTTTCTGCTTGTTAAAATGTCTGAGATGGATGCCTGGCTTGCCTTTATTCACATTTTTTATGGGGCATGGCACAGACTCCTCAAGTTTTCACACAATGTTATTTTAAACTGGGTTGCTTGTTATGTACAGGCTTTAGTGAGCCTGACCCCGGCATTTTATTGCAGTAATGGGCTGGGGGGCAGAGATTCAAAATTTCTTCTAGGCACGACTGCCAGGTGCTCAGTCATTTTCACGAAATAATTGACATCTGACTGGTGTCACATATTTAATATGCCATCAAACTGTTTAAGAGCACCCACTGTAGTGTTATTGTTTAATTTTTCCTGCCTGAATCTGCCTGGCCTTTAGCATTATTTGTCTCCTGCTTGCCTAATAAAGCACTGTGCACAGTTTATAATAATTGCTGCATTTTTGGGGGGGTCAAAACTGGGCTGACCACATCTTAAGCTTTGGTATGTATGTTATTGCTGTACACATACTTGCACATCTACTCAATGCAAAATAATTTCAAACAATTTGGCTCAAACTGTGAATATATTGTGCCTACCACTACAGAAGTAAATCTTGTCCATAATGGTATTTAAAAACAATGTTAATACAACTTCGTATACATTTTAGCATTACTCGCCATGTGTGGCTAAAGACCTCTTGTGTCGGCTAAAACATATTGGATCTGTTTAGCCACAGTGGCTAATAATTTTGAAAACCTAGGGGGAACGTAGCAAAGATGTCTAAGCATTTATTATACAGCCAAAAATGGAGAGGGACAACTTAAGCCAGCTTTAAGCTTTCAATGAAAATATTAACATTTGGTAAAGTTACGCACATGCGTAGCAAAATTTCAATGACTGCACATAACTTGGTCATTTTGGAGTATTTTTGCATCAGATTTTCAACACTGCCTTTTTGTGACCCCACCTCATGAACAGTGGCACTGTGATTCCATCTCGAAAGTTGATTTAGCACAGCGACTGCGTCATTCTGTGTCACAGGTGCGAACCCACATTTCGGGCAGGATGTGAAAAATGACAGCTGTACTGTTCATGAGGAGGTGTGAAAAAATGTGAATGTTGAAAATCTGGAGTGAAAATATGAAAACTTTGCGAAGTTAAGAGCATGCGCAGAAACAGCACAACACATGCTTGTGACGCGGCCATGTTTTATATTTTTTTCACCAAAGTTTCAATTTGGCCTTTTTGGGACCCCTCTTCATGAACAATGGCACTGTGATTTTGTTACTCCATCCCGAAAGTTGATTTTGCAGAGCGACCGCGCCATTCTGCGTGACAGGTGCGAAAATAAGTTTCAGGCAGCACGTGAAAAATGACAGCTATACTGTTCATAAGGAGGTGTTATAAAAATGTCAATGCTGAAAATCAGGAGTGAAAATATAAAAAAGTGGCGAAACTGTGAGCGTGAGTAGAAACTGCGTAACACAGTCATTTTTTGAAATTTTTGCACCAGTACCCGGGAGAACACACAGCAGATTCAGTTCCTGACAGACCAAGCGCAATTCAGCAATTTCTCCAGTCTTCTACAGGGTGAGCCTGGTTTCTACTCTTCAGATATCCTTTGATTCTCTTCACAGGACCCCCTGTAAAATAAGAAGATACAGTGCAACAATCACAGTACAATACTTTAACATAGACAAATACCTCAGGCAGTATAACTTTGCTGAAATAAGCAGCTCTGATTTATTTAGGGGGATATAACAAGGACGGGGTAAATCAAGTTAATTAGCTTACCACTTTACTCATCTACCTATGGCTCTGTGCACAGGCCTATCCCTACCAGTTACTGTCCCTGGGTACCCAAGCCCTAGTGGCTAGTCCAAACCCTGACAGCTGGTAGGGCCTTTCACACAGAGAAAAGAAAATTAGTTAAACAGTCAGCAGTACAGTAATTCCATTTGGATTCAATGTGGCAATTCAACAGGGAGCGACCCTGAATTAGTACTCACGACCTCCAAACAAGATAGGGTCCTTCAACATCAGCAAGGCTACTCTTGAGCTCCACGAGACTCCTCTCACATTTATATGACAAACTGCAACAGGCAAAAGTCTTTAATGGCAGCAGGATTCACTTGAGCTACACAAGCCTCCTCACACATTTATATGGTAAAAAGAAAGTACTATACCAGGCTGGCTGCTTCTCTATCCCTATCGCAATTACTGCACAATACCAGGGAGAACACACAGCAGATTCAGTTCCTGACAGACCGAGCGCAATTCAGCAATTTCTCCAGTCTTCTACAGGGTGAGCCTGGTTTCTACTCTTTCAGATATCCTTTGATTCTCTCTTCAGGACCAGTTCAATCCTAATAGCAGTTACACAAACTGCAGACTGGGTTTCGGCCCTTACCGCGTTTCCGACTAAAACTGCACACTGAAAAAGCACAGGACTCCTTCCTCTTCACTGCCAGAGCTCAACTGAAACTCCAGCAGACAAAACCGGCACTTCCTTTGAGTTCCTCCCAGTTCTTGGCTGGATTGGCTGTCACTCACAATAGACTGCTCCTGTTGGTCCAAAAGGCTCAAGTCCAAACTACATCTCCCAGAGTCACTGCCCATACAATCCTCTTGTGGCTGGCTCAGATTACGAGTCCAAGTTCTGATTCGGCCCAAGGCACCATTTTAGAGCTACCTTAACCCACACTGATTGGTCCAGTTCAGCAGTTCAAAACTAGAATGGGGAACTAGGCAAACACAGTTCTGACTGCAAAGAAAGCAGGTTAGACAAACTGTATTTTCATTATTACTCTAAATGATTTCTGGCAAACAGTTACATCTTTCAGATAGGTTCCTTTGCATTCTTAGTGACTGCAAAATGGAGTGAATTGGCAGCAGCTCGGTGGTACTCAAGCAGAGAAACACACAGTCCCCCCATACAAACTAATTATGTCTGCAAGCAGACAGCTCTTAAGGAGACAGTACCAGAGGCTCTAAAAACACTCACAGATAAATGGCTTAAACGCCAAACACCATTCAGGCTTGGAGCATTCAAGCAAGCTCCTGGAAGTCTTTTGGGAACCCCCATTTGCAGGGGGGTTACACCTATACAAACAAATTTTGGCACATACAAAGAGCTACCCAAGCCAACACAGCATCCCGTATTTTATACAAATACCTCAAACCATCATAAAGTTATAGACCTCCAAAAATTACCTTTAACATTAAACATCCTCATCAAGAGCGTGAGCACATGGCAGAGTTCTGAATTTAATTTTAAGATTCCTGAATTAGCATAACATTCTAGGCTCCAGGGCAGCTCAGTCCAAGGGAATGACTGTAGCTGTTAAACACAGCGAGAGATTCCTGGGGCTTGTAATAACTGTATTTTTGCAAAACCAGTACAACAAAACTGAATTTATTTAAACTGCTTTCATCAGTCGTGATTTATGGCTAAAAAAAGTACTTGAAAAGTAATTGCTTTCAGTCACACTTCTTCCCCTACGAGGACAGCTATGTTTAGAACACTATTCCCCCTTCTTCCTGGCTCCTGATCCAGGCTTTAAACCAGCAGTTGTTGCTCAGTGCCACTATCCGTATCCCCCCTATCGCCCGACCCAGGTATTTCTAACAGAACCATCAGTGAGTGCACAATCTGCCACCAGTATTAATGAAATCCCCCCCATCCCCGTATTCAGCCCCCCATTGTTCTGGCACTGGGTGCCCAAACCCAATGCCAGGAAGCAGTGCATCCCAACCCCCCCTAATTTATTCATTCACCAGGATGCCCACATCTGGTGCCACCAAACGCCTATGACACTGGGAAGCCCAATCTCCAGTGTCAAGGCGTCCCCCACTTTTTTTGTAAACGTTTCCTGCCATGAAGAAAACTGGCCATCGTGTCTCTGGTGGCCTCCCCCCCCTCCACCACCACCCCAACATACCCCTTACTTACCTATCTCACGTCCACTGTTGCAATTCCTCTCTCAACTGCCACGTGTCCTGCTCCTTCAGTCTACCAGTAACTGATGATACAAGGCACATGTGGTCAACCTATTATCAATGCATTTTAAACTTTGGCCTTTTTTGGGCCCTACCTCATGAACAAGTAGGTTACATTTTTCAAATCCAGCTCAAAAGGTGATTTCGCAGTCGCTCTACATCATCACCTTTTGGAACGGATTTTAAAATCTTCGCTCATCAGATTCACAAGTTGGGGTCATAAAACGTCTATGTTGAAGATCTGGTTCCAAAGTCTTAAAAAACAACAAAGTTATGAGGAATGTTGACATTTTTCAATGTTCAGTCATAACTTTGGTAATTTTCAATATTTTGATCCCAGGTTTTCAACAGTCATTTTTTCACCCCACCTCGTGAACATGACAGCTGTCGTTTTCCAAATCCTTTTCACACTTGTAGAGCAAAGTGACATTGTTTCCAGTATTTTACAAATGACTCCTGTCATGATGTTATAAAAAGACTTTGCAAAAATGTTTGGTCAAAATGTTAAAAAAAAAAAAAAAAAAGTTATGAAGAAACTGTGTATGCAGGGCTGGTAGCATGCTGTGTTCCCATACCGGTGACTCGAGTTCAGGGAAGAGTTTGGGAAGCCAGCTGGGCAACACGAGGATGGGGGCTGGTGCTGCCACATGACACTGCTCCTAGCCTGGGAAAGGACTGCACAGTGTTCTGCCACACTGGTGATATCTTGTGGTAGGCTGAGGTGCCTTCTTTCACAAAGGGGTTGATGTGCAGGTCAAGGTCTGACAGGAACACATACATCAGGACAATTGGGCTTGAAATACCTCCACTATTCTGTTTATTCCTTTTCATGCAGGTGACAAATGAGGACACATTTCCTTAGAGAACACAAACCAGACATATGTTTTTTCAAACACTGTAACTTTATTGTAATTCTTAAGATCCATAGCATTTTTTTTACTCTAATAATGTTAACAGCCAGTGTCTTACTTTATCTGGTCATTATTACTGATTATGTATTTTTGCATAAGTGGAAATGGTTGTACATCTTCTGTAAAATAATAAAAAGATTAACTGCAAAAAAAAAAAAAAAAATGAGGACACAGTTCCACTATCACAAACAGAATGGAAATTAATTGCAAAAAAAACCAACAACATTAATGCAGACATTAGGGCTGAAGAATGAAAAGTGCACAAAGTAAGGAAATGACAAATATTAGGGTTTGGAGTCTCAGAAGTCTTTGCTATCCGGTGGTGTGATGTTCCCTGGGGTCGTCAATACTAATGCCCACCTCCTCCCATGACATGACCTCTTGCTTCATGCAAGGCCCACAGAGACCTGCGTGAAGAAAGGTACGCGCGATTCTGCTGGTAACATGTGGCAAGCCATAATTTTCTACCTCATATGCCTGTGAGGCACAGGCTTGGAGCTGTAGCTTGTGCTTTGGACAGGAGGCTACAGGGTAGGGGAGGGGTGGCACTAGAGTTAACAACCCAAGAAACACCACACCACCGATTCGCCAAGACTCCCGAGACTCCAACCCCCTAATTTTTTTAATCTCCTTATTTTGTACACTTTGTGTTCTTCAGCCCACTATCTGCACAAATGTAGTTTTTTTTTTTTTTTTTTTGCAGAGAATATATAGGGGATACATGATGGGCAGAAGGGTGATATGGAAAATATCTGCATGAGTTAACAGTGACCTCAGGGATACCTCATGAGTGGCGGAGCGTAGCGGAGCCGTAAGTGATGGTTCCCGAGGTCACTGTTCACGAGTGCAGATATTTTCCATGTCACACTCCTGCCCATCGTGTCTGATTTATACAATAGGGTAGGAGTATGTTGTGGTTTGATTATGTGTTTTTTGTGTAATATTTTTGTAATTTTGTTATTCATATGTGGGATTTTCTGATGTGCTCCTCCTCGCATTAGGGCAGTGTTGTTACGATCGGTGGCATCGTTGCTGTGGAGCTGACATATGTTTTGTTAGACTGTGCACTGTGATTGCTTCATTTTTATGTGTGGGAGGGCTACACAGTTTTCAGAGCATGGCAGCATGGCGTTGTTGCTCATTTCAGGACACTTTACTCTGTATGGTTTTTGTTCAGAGGAGTTTGTTGTTTTTTTGTAAATCTGTGCTGTGGTTTTGTTTCAATTGGTATATGTAAGAGTGGACTGATCGACGATGCCATGCCTGTCTCATCGGGTGGCATTTTGAAGCTGCTTTCAGGGAGGTATGCACGCTTCAGGATGGCACTGGAACATATTTAGGTTAGTGCTGTGTTATTTAACAAGGAAAACTGCATTCATTCTGTTGGGTTGTATTAGGGGTGTGTAGGCAGGATGTTCACGCTTGCAAAATGAAATGGGCTTTATTCTGTGTGTGCAGTATTTAGGGGCTTGTGTTGGAGCCTGGACGACTGTGTAAAAAGTACCGACTGGGTGGAGATATGACCTATGCACTGTGATAATAATTGGCCTGATGCCTTATCTAGTATGTGTATAAATGTCAGATTTTGCATTTATACACACAGTAGATACGTCATCGGGATGTTTATACCACTGGGGCAGGGGTCGAAACTAACTTTTTCACCGACCAGCCCACAGGGCTAGTGGCTAGAACAATCCACTGGCCCGCAATGATTTTCACTAGTGCGGTACCCCCCCAAATAAAAACAATCGAGAAACTCTGGTTTAAAAAAACAGAAACAGTTTTTTGCAGTTAACTTTTTTAAACAATTATTAAACTATGACTAAAAAAAGTAAAGTTGTTGTCTTTTCTTTTACTGGCAAGAGATTTTGCTGCAGAAACATATTATACAAACACAGAGTATAAAGGAACATTACAACCAGCAACCCCCAAATTCTGTAGCAGCAGTCCAATGCAAGATAGAAGGGCAACAAAGACACTTACAATTTTGCACATACTAAATCTTTGTGTCAGATGAGACATTTTTTATATAATATTTAAGAGGCAGCACCCCACTGATCTGGCAGGCCTCAGAAGTGTTTCTTTTCCCACACTGAAGCTTCTTCCAGTGATTCTGAACTGGGAAAGAAACATTAAAATATCCAGCAATACAAGCACCCCTTAAAAAAAATTCAAAGACATTATTAATTAGAACTGTGTAGATTTAATATGGGCAACAGTGTTACACAGACCGACAAACTACGCACAGTGCAAGGGATGAAGGAAAACAACTATTTAGACCACACATGTAAAACACCAATGCCTACTCTGTCAGATCAGGCTCATTCTCTGCCCAAGTCACAAGTGCAGAGAATGAGCCTAGGCTGAGGAGTAGGCATTCTGTTTCACTGAATGCAAACTCATCTAAATGGTTGTTTTCCTTAATCAGCCCTGACACTGTGCAGCCTTTTCAGTAGTGCAGTGATTCACAAACCAGTTCACTCAAGTCTGTTTCAAGTCACGTATGCACTGCCAACATACAGAGTGAGAGATCAGCAGTGACCACAAGCAGCACATGTATAAATCTGGCTTTCTGGCTACTTCAGGAACTAAAGCAGTGGTTTTTTTTGTGTTTTTTTTTCCAAATGTAACAGGTCACTTCATACCTCTGAAAATCGGCTCAGTAGTCAAACTGTAATTACAGTTGTGCTAATTTACAGAATGCACAGCCGGGCGTTTTATTTTATTTTCTTTAAAGTGCTCCTTCCTGTATATCATTGCAGACTCGTTGTAACTATAGCAAGCATTTTGTCTAACCTGTCTAAATTGTCACGACAAACAATTCTCCGGGATCACAGTGAAGTCCTGACTCAGACCAGTGCCACCACCTCAACAATCAGACGCCGGTCAACATCCCTGCCAGTAAAATTAAGCAAGTTTGTAAGACTTAGGCCCTGTCCACACTGCAGCCCGAAAACCCTTCTGTAACGTTACAGAGGGTGTAAACCGCATCGGTAAAGGTGTGCGTTTACACTGGTAACGTTACAGCAGGGGTTTCCATAACCGTTGTAGAAACCTGTCAGGAGGTGGTTTCTACAACGGTTACAGAAACGATTTCAAGGCTGTAACGTTACCACCTGCTGTCTAAACGCATGACCATTTAGCCCCCAGTCATCCGCTAGACAGCAGGCAGTGCACCATGGAGGGGCACTTGGGAGGCAGAAGAAGAAGGAAGCGCTGGAAAGGCAGAGAGGCACGGGAGTATAGTAACCAGTGCAGCAAGGTGGAAACGGTGCAGGGCAGCGCCTGCACAACGTCCGAGGCAGGGAGATCAGATCAGCTGGGTTCACACACCTGAGAGAGGTGCAGCCAGGAGGCACAGTGTGCCAATAGGGGGTGCTGCCTGCTGCAGCTGTCCAAGAACTGTGAGGGGGGGAAAGAGCACCGGTGCCCAGGGCAAAGAGTGGGCACAAGCCAAATGGAGCCATCAGCAGATGCCAGCACTGTGTGCCACAGGTGTGAAGGGGTCCCCAACAGCCGCTAAAACACAAGACCAGCTCCAAGAAGACAGCAGTGCCATAGCATACCACAACAGCACCACTGCAGAGTGACCCCAGACCCCAAGCACCGCCTGTGACTGGTGGAGGGTAGAAAGGACTGTGCCAATCAGTGACCACATCTACATGCCACGCTGCCCACCTGCAGGACCACGTCAGATCGTGGCGCCACCTGATCGGATGAGGCCACAAAACTCCTGGTGGAGTTCTGGAGACAGGAGAAGGTGCAGGCAGAGCTAGCCAGTGCAAGGCACAACACAAAGGTGTATCAGAAGGTCTTGGAATGCCTGTATGCGAATGGGGTGGAGCGGACGGCAAAGCAGTGCTGTGACAAGATAAAGCAGCTGAAGGTGCGGTACCATAAAACCAGGGACAGCAACAGATGCTCGGGGGGGTGCGCGTGTGGTGTGCCCCTTCTATGACACATTGGATACCATACTGGGAACACGGCCTATCACCAAACCAGCATTCATCCTCGAGAGCTCACAGGTGGCCAGCCCTGAACTGGACACGGAGGAGGATGATGGGGACACCACCAGGGATGCGTGCCAGCACCTGGGGAATGAAGACAATGACGGTGTGCAGCAGGAGTGCCCCAACACAGGTAAGTGCATTGTGCAATGTGTATGCTGCGTTCCTGCATGCCGGTGGGGGTGTCTCCTGGGCATGCAGCACAAGGTGACAGGCATGGCATGGGTGGTGGCACTGGTTCACTCGAATGGGTTTGCATGTGGCACCTGAGGTGTGCGTAGGCACACAGGTGAGTGGGGGACATGGGCATGGGACTGGGGTTTGCGGTGGGGGTAGGGGTGGGGTATGCACCTGTGTGTAATGGTGACAGGTGTGTTCTGACATTCTAGGGCAGACCACAGTAAGGGGACATTGGTGGACACTGACGCAGTGGAGGACTCCCCAGTGTCCTTGGCCCTGCAGGACGTGATGCCAGGAACCTCCAGTGAGAGCTTCACTGCGGAAGGAGGCCACCATGTGAAGCGGCAGGGTGACCAGGCACCCCTGGTGAACCTCAGGAAGAGGAAGTCAAAGACAGCACGGATGGCAGAGGTCCTTGGGGCGGTGCTGGAACCTACGCGTAGGATGATATAAGAGCACCACAGGGAGCTGATGGACATGGAGAGGGAGCGGTCACGGGAGGAGAGGGCACTGGAGAAGTGCTTACGGAGACAGGAGGCAGAGCTGACAGAGCGGTTCTTCACACAGATGGTCCAGTTACTGGCCATGCAATGCCAGCAGCCACCACCTGCAGCCACACCGCAATGGCTGGGTGCCATCCCCATGGCACACACCACTGCAGACCCATCCCCCTGTGCCCTGTTCCCCCGTGGGCATGCCACCATGCCAGTGGCCACTGAGTACCACAGTGGCATGGCAGACCCTGCCATCACCCACTGTCCACTGCTGGAGGACACACAGGCTGCGTGGCACAGGCAGCCTCCACTAGGATGCAACCCCCGGCTGTGCCAGCGCCCCGCATGCATGACCCCCCACTACAGGGTGCAGTGTACATGGGTGGCGTCACTGCCCCCACCACCCAGCCGCCCATGTCCAAGGCAACACCAGTTGGTGCCAGCCACCGCTGGCCTGCACACAGCACCACAACCCCCGATGCATGGTGCCGCTGCTCGGCACAGTGCCACCCCCTTGGATCCCGCAGCAGGCATGCCCAGCTTCACAAAGGACCTATACAGCAATGAGTTCCAGTGGACAACCCTGTGATAACCCATGCAGCATGCAGGGGATGGCAGACCAGGGCGTCCCACTAGTTGTCAGACGGGACTACTTTTTTGATTTCCCCCCTACTTTGATGACGGCGCTGGGGTCCGCCCAGTGACAACAGCGCCTGGTTCATGTTGCACAGAGGTATGTGCCAGATGTGGCACTCAGTTGAACAGTGCAATTCCTAGGTCGTATGCACTGTTGTGTGGCATCTCTGCAACATGTTGTGTCAGGGGTTCCGATGCAGTATGGCTACACGGGTGCCTGGGTTAGGGCACCACCTGTGCATGGTTTTTGTTTTCATTGTTTCAGGTGACGGTACAGTGACCCACACATAGGTTCCTTTGTAAGGCTGGTGTATGGTGCTGCCAATATGGTGGCCCGGCATTGTGTATTGCATTGTATGTTCACATGACAGTGTCTGTTTTCTTTGGGGATATGTGGTGTTACACAGCGATGCACGTGGTCCACTGCATGGCCATGCGGCCGCTGCACATTGTTTACTTGTGTTATTGCCACCAGAAGTTATGGTGGCGCCGGATTAAAGGCTGTCTTGTGTCACCATACCGTGTTGCTGGTTTGCTTTGGCGGTGTGCATGCATGTGCAAATTGCTTTCTGGGGCACAGTGGGGCTTCCAATTCCATGGGTTGCTGGTGTGGGGGTCCTGGATGTGTGGCCTGGCTGCACAATGTCTGCTGGTGCATGCAGCTTGCATCCGGTGGCAGCGGGCCTTGGTTTGCCATTTCATGGTGGTGCACCGCATGCCTGTCTGTGAGAAGCAGCGGGGTCCCTGTACCCAGCATGTGTTGGTGCATCACTGCATGCCTTCGTGCCATTTGTAGAAGCCTCCCCTCATTACAGTTCCACACCTTCACCTGCTGCCCACCCTTGGTCCCCCACAGGTGCACATGGGCATACATCGCTGTAGGATACCGAGGCATGTTGTGCCGCATTCAGTGTGCCCTGTGTAGACTGGCAGCCGGGTATTCATTCGGGTGGGGTTCTGTTTTCCAAGCTGTCTCCCCCAGGTGCACCATGGGATGCACTCCATATTACAGGGGTTGGGTGCACACACTGTTCACATCTCAATGTGGACGGGCTGTGCCAGTTCAAGACCGTTTTCATACCTGTTCCCTGGAAGTGTGGACACACTGTTACGTTTGCAGCCTGTAACGGTTTGGAACCATTTCAGCCCTGTTGGGTGCAGTGTGGACGGGGCCTAACAGTCCAGTGCCCAAGTTACATACTTCGAGAGCTAGTAGCCCTTGGTGCTCACAGACACCAGAAGTTTGGTGCCATGTGGGGCAATCGGAACTTCAGTATTGCGCTGCACTGCACTGCTCATCTCTTCTCCGCACTTCCGTCACAATCTGTCAGTGCGCGGCTGTCTCCCAAGTTTCTCTCCAGACTGGTCACCGACATTGGACAGTGAGTCTGAAAGACAGAATGGCTCTCAGCAGCTTCGAGTCACCCAATTAACAGCAAAGGGGAAGGCAGCCGGCTCTGTCTCCTTTCACTGAATTCCCGAAGATGCGGCTTGGAAATTGTGGCACTCCTGGACAGCAGGCAGCCCCCGGTCTTCCGATCACTGACTCTGCCGACGGCAGTTCCAGAGACTCAGTGCCCAAAAGCAGCTTTACCTGGTGACAGTGGCAGGGCGATCCTGGGCTCCCACTCTCTCTCTCTCTGGGGCTTCCTTTTTGCAGGTAGATCTATTCTTCGGTGTTCTTGTAATGCACGGCATACATTTCTGTAGGCTTAACCTTCACTATTTAAATGTGCTGCTCCTATGAATTCATGCCCCCACCCTGACCCCTCAGCCAATTGGAAGTGTTACTGAGCCGGCATTGAATTAAACACTTCCTTCTTCGGCAACCTCTCCCGCCCCTCCCTGCCAAAATAAAGAGAAAAGGTGCCAACATGACAATGGGCTAACCAATCGCCATGGCTACGCTTGTTTGGATTTATTTTATTTCTAAAGGCGAACACAGTTTCACCCTCCCAACCTGAAATCTACCCACATTTGGCAGGAAGGCGGGTGCCAGTTTCAACCCCTGCTGGGGTGAAAAATACATGATTTTATTCTACTCTATATTACCTCACCCCTATTGTATAAATATATTTATGCAATAGGTGTGGACTCAGATGACTGCTAGGAAAAAATTACTCACTGCAGCAATCTTCTTTCTTCCAAGGGGTCCGTTAGCATCAGTAACATTTCTGCACTTAGCTGGCTAGGTACAACTGCCCCAGAGGTGTGCCTTTAAGGGCCAAGCAAATCAAAAGACAGGAGGGGGTGTGAGCTGAGTGAGAGCTATTGAATGCTTCAGAATTTTTTCATTGAAAAATGATGGCAAATGCCCCGAAAAAGAATCAACAGGATTCAAAAAACATGCAAATGTCCACAAAAGTGGAAACAGAAACAACAGCAACATGAGCTAAAAACTCATCAAAAGGAAACTCCAAATTTGGTAAAAGGTGACATAAGAGCCCTTCTCCGACAGGTGAACTGGGGAGGAAGGGTGGGAGCTTACTGATGCTAAAGGACCCCTTGGAAGAAAGATTACTGCTGTGAGTCATTTTCTCTTCTTACCCCAGGAGTCCTTTAGCATCAGTTAACTTTTTTGCAGACCACCCAGCAGTACCAAGTGGGAGGCGGGCAGAGAACCTACTTAGGAAAGAGGCTCTGCAGAACCGCCCTGCTAAATTTGGCATCAGATCTGGTCTGCACATCCAAACTGTAGCGTTTGGGTGTGCACAGATTTCCAGGTAGCTGCTTTGCAGACATCCAGTAAGGGAATGTCCCTTGCTGCTGCAAGCGAGGCTGCAATGCCCCTGGTGGAGTGGGCCCTGAGCCCCACTGGAGGTTGCTGACCAGCTTTCTCATAGCAGAATCGAATACAAGAGACCAACCAACGAGAAGTAGTTCTCTTGGTAGCTGGTCTTCCTCTGCCTACATCCCCGTAGGTGAGGAACAGCTGGGTGGAAGAGCTTCTGGACTAATATGCTCTAGGTAGTGAAAGATGGCTCTTTTAACATCCAAGCTGTGGAGCTTTTGCTCACCAGGAGTGGATGGCTCCATAAAGATTACAGACAGATTAATAGACTGGTTCAAGTGAAACTCTGAAACCACCTTTGGCAGAAATTTCCTATTTGTCCTGAGCTTAACTTTATCGTTGTCAGGGATGATGTAATTCGGCTCAGAGCACAAGGCCTGTAGCTCTGAAATCCTCCTGGCAGACGTAATGGCTACCAAGAAGACGGTCTTCCAAGTTACAAACTTGATGTGGGCCATGGACATAGGTTCGAAAGGTGGATTCATGAGCCCATCTCTGCAAAGGTTCAGGCTCCAAGGAGGAACAGGCTCCATGGTTGGAGGCTGGAGGTGCAAGAGGCCTTTGCAAAACTGTTAAAAAAATGCTGTGGAAAAAAACTGATTTCTTCTTTCCCACCGAAAGGAAGGCTGAAATTGCCGCCAGGTGTAGCTTGAGTGAAGATGGTTACAAGCCTGATGCCTGTAGGTGTACCAGGTTGTCTAGCAGCTGACTGTCTGAAGCTGACAGGGGTTCAACCTTTTCGCTCTTGCACCAGAGGTAAAACCTTTTCCATTTGGCTGCATAAGTCTTCTAAGTGTTTGGTTTTCTTAGCCATCCTCAGTATCTTAAGGACCTGTTCAGAGTATCGTGAGGATGGAAACTCTAACTCCTCAAGAACCAGGCCTTGAGGTGAAGAGAGTGTATGTCTGGGTACTGCACTCCCATCTGAGAAAGGGTCAGCAGAGAGTGAGTTGGAGGTAGGCGAATGGGCCTATTGCAGAACATTGAGAGAAAGAGGGTATCAGGCTTGCCTGGGCCAATCCGGTGCCACTAGGATCATTGATGCAGGCCGCTGTCTGAGTTTCAGCAAAAGCCTAAATATCAGGGGAAAGGAAGGAAATGCATACAGGAACCTCCCCGACCAGTCCAGGATCAGGGCATCCAGCGTAAGCGTTCCTGGAACTGGGGGCCTGCAACAGTACTGAGGAAGCTGAAAATTGAGAGAGGCAAACAGATCTACGTCTGGTGTGCCCCATCGCCTGAACACTGTGGCTAGTACTTGCTTGTTCAGTGTCCATTCGATTTGACCTTGACTGATGAGGCTTAAAGCATTCGCCAGAGTACAGAGTTTGCCTGAGACATGAATAGCTGAGAGGTTGACTCTCAGGGAGACTACTAGAGACCAGGGCTTCAGAGCTTCTAAACAAATGGAGTACTGCTGATCTGGTGCCACTCTGTTTATGTAGAACATTGCAGTGGTGTTGTCCGTTCGAATCTGAACCGCCTGCCCTTCTATGCTGGGAATGAAAGCTTTGAGAGCTAGCAAGACTGCTCTGAGTTCCAAAAGATTTATGTGCAACTGAGACACTCCGGGAGTCCAGTTGCCACTTACTGATGCACTGTTTAAATGAGCTCCCCAGCCCAAATGGGAGACATCTGTGGTGATCACTTTTGTGAGAAGAGGAGCTTGATAGGGAACCCCTGCCTGCAAATTTGCAGGGTTCTTCCATCACAGCAAGTTTTGGAGGAACTACTCTGACACAGGTAACAACTTTGAAAATCTGTTGCTTCTCTGAGACCAGCGAGCTCTGAGGTAGGCTTGCAGGAGTCTCATCCTGTACCTGACCCTGGGACTACTGCAGTCATAGGGGCCATATGTCCCAGAAGTTTGAGAAAATGTGTGGCTGGTCTTGGCTGTCCCTGGGCAAAAGAATCTGCCACTAAAAGGAAACTCTGAATTCTTTCCTGCGGGATGAAAGCATATCCCCTCTGAGTGTCCAGCTGGGCCCCTATGAAGGTGAGCAGCTGGGTGGGTTCCGGGTGAGATTTCTTTAGATTTACCATGGAACCCAGGGACTACAGAGAGCGTTCTGTGAAGGAGAGAGATTCCTTGACCTGGCAAGGAGACTTTGCTACTATGAGCCAATTGTCCAGACAGGGGTAGAGAGCTACATTCATTCTCCTGAGATGTGCTGCTACCACTGCGAGACACTTGGTAAAGACTCTTGGGGCCGAGGACAGACCGAAGGGCACTGCAGTGAACTGATAGTGACCCAAAGGAAGTTTGAACCTGAGAAATGTCCTGTGAGATCTCCTTATGGGTATGTGGAATTAGGTGTCCTTTAAGTCGAGGGAGGCTAGCCAGTCTCCCTGTTGTAAGGACTGTATGACCAGTGACAGAGTAACCACTATGAATTTGTTTTTTTTTCAGATGTTTGTTTAAATATCTGAGATCTAAGATAGGTCGCCACACCCCAGTTTTTTTTTGTGTCAGAAAATACCTGGAGTAGAGGCACTTGCCCTTCTCATGGGTGGGGACCCTCTCCACTGCTCAAAAAGCCAGAAGGTTTTGTACCTCCATTTCCAACAGCAGTATCTGTGTTGGGGACAGAGGTCTTGACGCCTGGGTATGCTTGAAGTCTGGCAGCTGCTTGAACTGTAATGACAGACCTTTCTCCACTATCACCAGCACCCACTTGTCCGATGTGATGAGGGACCAGTGCTAAAGATAGTGAGAGAGTCTGCCTCCAACCAGAAATGGGGAGACGACCTGGGCACTCACATCAGGACTTAGACTGAGAGACAGATGGCTGGGTAGAGGTGGCTCTCCTTTGGCCCCTTCTGCCCCTGCCTCTGAAAGACCCCCTGTACTGGCTAAAGTTAGACTGGGGTTAGGGATTGTAAGGCCTGAGAACAAAACTTCTGCCCCTACCACCCTTGGGATGGGATCTCTGAGGGGTGGTGGGTTTAGGCTTGGATGAGTGGCTCTGCCAGGAGGCCTTGTATTCATTGGTTCTGTAATCAAACAACATATTTTGATACCAGGGAAAATCCATGGCCTTGTTTTGAGTGTCTGTGGTCAGACTGGTTGTTCTAAGCCAGGCGAAGCGTGTCAGAGAGAGATGGCATGGGCCATCGCCCTAGAGGCTGCATCACTGTTGTCATCTGCATGTGGAATTGGTACATAGCTTCCAGGGCAGTTTTTGACATATCCACCAGCTCCTGCACCATATAATCTGATCCGCTGCGGGAGATAGCCTGGGCAGATTTCCAAAAAACTTCCTGATATCTGACTGTGAATGCCATGTAAGAAGAAAGCTTGAGAAGCAGGGAAGCTGTGGCATACATTTTCTTTGTTATAAAGTCAATTTTCTTGGAATCCTTGTCAGGGGAGAGGGCGACAAGGAGACTCCAGCTTTCTCACAAGCTCCTTGCTGCACTATACTTCCATGGCTAGGGTGTGCAGACAGGAACTCGGTACCATTTTTAGACTACTTATATTTTGTCTCAAGCCGCTTATCAACCCCTGATACTGAAGTGGGGTATTGAAGCACCTTCATGGTATTTTTTCTAAATGCATTATAGATATGGATGACCAGGGTCTTTGAAGATGAAAGACCCTTCATTTCCCTAAAATCTTCGTCTTCATCGACATCCTGGTTGGGCGCCTGCGTAGGGAGGTCCAGGGTATCCAGCATATTTTGTATAAATGTAAACATAGACGAAGGATCCTCGTGGTCACCCGGGAGATCCCCAAGGTGAGGGTCTGGGGACTCCTGGGTTTCAAGGCCCTCAAAATCCATGTCAGGGGCATCATAAAATTGATCATCATCTGCGTCACCCTCACAGTCTACAGAAGAGAGAATTGTGAAAGAGTGCTTGCCAGCCCCAGTAAATTGTGGACCCATCTTTTGAAGGGTCTGAAAAAGTTGCCATGCTTTTTCCATATCTTGCACTGACGTAAGAACCTGCGCAGTTTGTAAGTGTTTTGTTTTTTCTGTATGCTTTAAGCTGCCTGTTGTCTCGCTATTGGCTTTCTCAGGAGCAATGGGAGCATATCTGTCTTGACAGAGTTTCTTTTTAGCCATTTCATCAGAGGCTTGATCAAGCTTCCTTTTTTCGTCACTCTTATTTTTCAATTTGTGAGGAACTTCATCTCTGGAAGCTTTATTTTTTGGCTGGGATCCGGAGAGTTCCTCAGCACCTCTGCTTTTGTTATTAGTACTTTTGAATGGCCCCTCGTCGGAAGGCTTTGATTTATCCTCAGCCATAATAATCGAGGGTTTATCTGCTATGTTTGCCAATTTAAGCAAAGCAAACCAGTTCTGGACGTATGAACTGAATGCAGGTTTCTGTGAAAATGCCAACAGCCAGTCTTGCCCTAGTTAATAATCTCTATTACTAGCATTTTTTTTTTGGTTGTAAAACTGGGATCTATACCAGTGCCAATCTTAATAGAAACCCAGTAATACTCAACTGAGCACAGGTAGCTGCTGGACCCTTATGGACAGTCCTGATACAGATGATACCAAGGTCCAGTAATATAACAAAAAAGGTTTCCTCACAATTACCAATCTAGAGAGAACCCCCCCCCCCCAGCACTGTTTAAATTTGAAATCTACTGCGGGTGCCTCACAGTAAACCCCGCGAGGTCTAAGGAAAAAAACAAGGCAACTATTCCTAATTTGACGGTTCCCACAAGAATTTGCCCCACACATGAAGGAAACCATTGAAAATAAGCACCAGCGATAACATTAGGCTTTAAACTAAATAGTCACGGTAAAAATAAAGCCAAAATAGTGCCGTTGCGCTAAAAATAAAAAATGTGCACAGTGTTAATGAAAAAGTAAAAGTTTCACTCAGCACACTAAAGGAAATAATTTAAGAGGAAAACTTCACCCAGATAAGCACTAGGAGGCTGTCAACAAGGAAAGTTGGGAGACACCTCAGAGACAATATTGCTCAGTCCAGCGGAGAAAAAAATTCTGAAGCATTCAACAGCTCTCACTCAGCTCACACCCCCTCCTGTCTTTTGAGTGGCTTGGCCCTATGCTCATTTAAATATCTCTTAAAGGCACACCTCCAAGGCTGTTGCACCTAGCCAGCTAAGTGCAAAAAATGTACTGATACTAAAGGACTCCTGGGGTAAGAATAAACACGTTTATCAGAACAACTATATGAATAAATCTGAGACCACAAATTTATTAGTACAGTATTGTCATCATCACTGATTTATTCATACAGTACTGTCATTACCACTCTGATGGCTGCCCCCCCCAGCAGTACTACCTCCCTCAGAATGCACACAGCTTACACACTGCTGCTCTGCCACAGTTCACCCACAGCAGCCTTCTTTACTTCCCATCACCCCCCCCACAGCAAGTGCTAAACATTTCTTTCTACAGCGCAAACTACACATTTAAATAAACTGCCATTTTCCTGAACCATTTTATTTTCCTTGTTTAATTACAGAAAGGCAGCACCTTCTCATTTTCAGTCTTCACTGCATTCCTCACATCTGCTGCTCCAATCCCCATCCCTGCACTTCAGGTAAACTGCAGCACTCTCAGACCATAATACTCAAATAGTACAAATGTGTTGACCTGCTCATCCTTTTTTTTGTTATGTTTTAAACTCAGCCAAACTAAGATTCATGAACTGCATCCGCTCTCTTCTAGTAAACAGCAGAAACACACCTGTTCTGTCCTCACACATAAAGCACACTAGACAGCAATTAGTTCACTAAAAACTCTTTTTCTATTTTAAAAAAAAAAGGACATATAAAAACTACTCCAGAAGCACCCCTCAAACGAGCACTTCATGACATGGATGGCTTGCACTCTCATTAAGAGTGGCTGACATTTTGTTTGGTTAATTATTCGAAACTGAAGCAAACAACCAATTCTACAGCTCGTAGCAACAGCGTCGAGATGCTGTTGTATCCGCAGCAACCAACTAGCAACCTTAAAATAAAGCAGAGGTAAATTTGTAACATCACAGAAAGTCTTTACAAATTTATTAAAAAAACAACCCACCAATAATCCTTCTAAAATTACTTCCAACTTCTGTATCATTCATAGCCCCTACTGCAAAAATGGAATATGCAGGGGTGAGCTTGTGTGATACTAGATTTATCTTCACAAGTGCTGTTTAACCTTGGGAACCTTACTTATAGCATATGCCACTCATGAGGTTACCCGAGGCCAAACAGTACGGTACTTGTATAGGTTAATCAGGTATCACACAGCTCCCCCCTGCATATCCTTTACATATTTATCCATCCATTCATCTATATTACATATTTACACATACACGCACATATATATGACTTGTTTCTGTTTTGTGATTTATTTTTTTTATTTTAAATTTGTTAATCAGTTAGGACCCAAGAGTATCAGATGCCCATTTTCAAGGGGGACCCAGAGTGGTAAATAAAAGCAACAATACAGACTAAATATGCACCACATCAGAGTACACAGTAATCAGGTAACATTACACTTGCACATTATCAAAGGCAGGTAGTACTTTTAACATCATTTTCAACATATTCTGAGTATTGAGAGAGTGTAGTGAAGCAGGTAAATTATTCCAGAATGTAATGGTTTTATAAATAAAATAATACTGGCCCAGGGAGGAATGGAAGAGTGGGGGTCTTATGAAATGGGAATGAGCAGTTCTAGTACTCTGGAACCAGAATTGGGACTAGCATCAGGCAAAAATGAAAATTAAATAGCACCTTTTAGGAAATGTCTAAAACTGAACAGGGTAAAGTAAGTAATGTGTAAATCAAAAGATGCGCAGCCAAGGTGTTTTTAAACAGTGCAGTGATGTGAAAATCCGGGGCTGGAGGCAGAAAATCTGCACATGGAACTGTATAGGAAATCAACTTTTTTCAAGTCCATGACACTAGCAGTGGAACGAGTGGACACTTTTTTAGCCTATAAAGTTAACCAAGACCAGTGTGTACTGACTTAACCAGCAGGGAGATATGTTTAAAGCAGTCTGGTCTATAGTAAAACTGAGGTGCTTGAAAGTCCACTCTCTCCACAAAGAAGCCAATCCAAAGTCAGGCTGCAAGTATCTGGTTATGTCACTGATATTAGATACTCTTCTGAGTAAAGCAATATAATCTGCGATCATGATAATATGGGATTCTAAGCAATGCAATATATCAGCTAGATCATTCAAGAAAATACTGAACAAAACAGGCCCCAGTATTGATCCCCTGGCTACTCTAGCAGTAACTCTGATGAGAGGAGAACAAAATGAATACAGAAACTGAATGAGATCTGCCAGTCAGGTCATTCTGGAATCAGGAATAGGCAGATACAGACAGATCAAGGGCCCAAAGCTTGGCGAGTAGGCGACCAGAGTGCACCAGATCAGATCAAATGCTTTGCAAAGCTCCAGGAAACTTGATCAATTTGATTTGTTTGCTAAACATATTTATCTTATTTGTTTTTGGTTACCGGGTAACAGTATCTATTTACATGAACAACCTGAGCAGTAAATAAACAAACTGCATATATTTGATCAGGTACATAGTACCGGCAAAGGTGTAACATATGCTCTGCACCTCTGTGTAATTCTTAAACTGTTCAGTTTCCCTCAACATTAATGTTATGATAGGCACTTAGATTTTCTGCAGATAAAAACTTAGTTATGGTCTCAAAGTAAACCTCTGAGGTACATTACAGCCCAAATTTTAAATTCATAGTCTAAGCCCATAAATAGCAGCACCTACAGTTAAATTCTGACTGGTAAGACTGCCTGGTTTGCAGTCAGAAGGCAGCAGCTCTAACCATGGAGCTGAAGGTCTGTTCCGCCTAGCTGGGAAGCTAACATGTGTGTTTGACTTTCATGCTTGCTATACCATGGGCTACATTGTTTTTAACGGTTGTTCACAGTTATTGCTACTAGACGACACTGCTTTGCACAGACTATTTGCCTATGTACAGTGCAGAGTCCCTTAAATGCTACAGAGTACCTGCCTGTCTGTATCCTATAGCTAATAACCAGACCTGTTGCACAAAGTTCTCTTTTGTAATGCAGATCCATTGGACTGGGCTTTTTTGTCATTACTTAAGCACTGAATGTAATTAGTATTTGTATGTTCTACTGTCTATGTATTCCGCTTTATTAATTCTGGGTCACTTGTGTAAAAGGGACGCATGTCTCAGTGTACCTACCTAGTTACCAAACTTCAATCAATCAACAAACAAGTAACAGTGCTTTGTTTTCTTTCAGGATTCTGTATCCAGCAATGCAAGAGAGCAAAGAACTGTGCGTCAGTCTTCTTTCAGACTTTACTACCACCCCCTTAAAGCGCAGCAATCTTTGGGCCTATAACCCATCACCTTTAGGTCAAACCCTGGAACTTTTTGAAGTGACACATAGTTCAAACAACTAAACACAAGGATAGGAGAAAAAAAACAGAAGAAAAGAAATTAGACAGAAGTTTGAAAAAAAAAAAGTGCTGAATTTGAGCATTACGAAACTTCAATCAATGGACTAATGTCCATCAGCTTAGGGCACTTGCTATTCTGTTTTCAAAAATGGCTAATTTGATTGGCAAAATCTTAATATCTGTTTTCTCCACTGTTCACAAATGTTATTCCTTAGCAGGTTTTGAACTAAAATTTGTATTAAGTACACTTTTTTTTCTGATAAAAAAATTAGTGCTTCGGAGTAGCACAAAATATGGTGCTACTGTAGGTGAGCAGTGGGATGACTGCTAAGGACTTGGTGCAAACTATTAAATTTAATACACACACTGAAAAATGCCCAATTCTGTCCCCCCCTGACCAAAATGGCAGATTTTGCCTTTTTCATGTTTCGCGGTTTTCATGGAAAATCATGGGACCACGGCACTACCTAAACCAGTGGAGATGTAATTTTATTTAGTCTTGCTCATACACAGTTTGTGGGACAGATACTGTACCATCTCACTGAGAACCATGTGTCATCCTCTAATTACGTTAACATTAGTGGTGACATGCAGAGACTGTGATGTATTAGTGGTGACATGCAGAGACTGTGATGACAAGTGTTCTGAAGTGCTGTGACACAGTACAGTAAGTATTTAATTTATCTCTGCAGAAACTAAGTTATGATGTCAAAGTTAGCAGCTTTCACAATGCTTGCAGACATTATAAAGGCCCAGTACTGCATCCAAACTGATAAAACAGAAACCGTGAAATTTTTATTGGAAAAGCTCACTCTAAATGGATTGTTGAGAGACAGTGGTTGTGCTACACTTGCGTTTTCAATGCTTAACTGTTTTAAAGCCACTATAACTCAGAACTACACGAGGTACAGTTAAGATGAAAATGCATGTTTTCCCACCTCAGAGGGCTGACGTTTGTGAAATGTAATCTCTGTAGCTTCTATAGTTTAAACAGGAAACATACAATAGGTGGGTGGGGTGCTGCAAGATGGCTCACTAATTTGACTGATGACACCAAGATAGGAATTACAGTTACTTCGCAACAGGAGACAAATGAAATGCAGAAATATCTGGATAGGTTTGTGAACTGGGTGAAAAAATGGCAGATGTCAAAGCTGAGAAATGTAAAGTGATCGATCCATCTGGAAACAAACAAAAACAAACGCAAAATACTTCATAAATGGCACGGGTTATGGAAATCCAAAATCTAAATTGTGAAATACATTAGAAATGTCACAGATTACAGAACTTAAGACCTAAAATGCAAAATATTTTTTAAATGCAGAGTTTATGAAATCCAAGAACATAATACAACACAATTCCTGAATGGCAGAGAATATGGAATCCAAGAACATAAATGCAGACAAATACCTCAAAGGCAAAGATTACATAATTCAAGCAGAAAAAGGACTAGGAAGAACTGAACAGGAACAACTTTAAATGGGAGCAGCTGTATGAGGCAGCAGTTGGCAATGTGAAAATGACGACAATGCATTAAGAGAAACTTAAGTAGGTCAAGAGGCATTGTAATGCCCTTATAAAGAATTTACAGTTTCTTGGTCTGGCCCCATCTTGAGTATCAAAACTGTATTAGTCTGTGTTTGAAATCACATACAATGTTCTCTATTTTCATTTCTGTATTTTAAATGTTCTTCTATTTACCATGTACTGGGCTAGGCCCCTAGGCCGCATCTGGAATCGAGCATGTTGCTCAGTATGCCTTCTTGGTAAATCTCGTAAATAAATAAATACATAAATAAATAAATATAGCGTGCAAGCCTAGCCCCATATCTAAGGAAGAATATTAACATGATAAAAATGTACAAAGGAGAGCAACCAAGATGACTGGAAGTTGTGAAAACCTGAGCTGTGAGGAACGACAGGCAAAACAGACTCACTTGCTGCCTTAAGCAGAGTCTGCCTGTATTTCTCACAGGAGCAGAAACATTTTTTGTTTTTTTCTTCTGATATGTAAACATAGGTGGGGGTAAGTTGGGGTACAACTTGTTCTGACTGGTGTGTTCATTATTGACTGAAGGGTAAATGAGAACAGCCATAGTAGCCCACATTTAAGGGCCATATTAACGAGCTGCATTTCTTGCCCTGTAGTTTGGGGAAGGGGTGACAACTGTCTGGCATGGGGCCTCGGCTAGTTGATAACTGAAGGTAGGACTGAGTCACATTGTTGACTGCAGGTTGTTTTTGGCTTGCTGGCTGAGCACACAGGAAGCTGTTACTCTGGGATAAATTCAGGCACCCACCCACCATGTCCCATCATGACAGTAGGACACAGCACGAGTCGGGCATTTGTCTTAAGGCATCTACAAACATCTGCAGATGGGCTGCAGTCAGTAGGACACTCTGCTGAGGCTGTCAGACTAAGATGTTATTTCTGATTGTAAAACCTATAAGGCAAGGGTAAGTCCACTATAAAGTCAGTATTTCAACTGCTCCAGTAAGTCAAATGCATAGACAGCCTTTGTGGGAGAGAAAGAGCATCATTAATTTATAGCAGAACTGGGTTGTTAATTTGGTGCAAGTGTTTTGAATTTGCTTGTACTGCCTCACCCTAAGAAACCCTTTATAGTAAATCTGTGTTGCCAAGTGTGCTTCTTGGGTTTGCTTGTGTTTTATCATAACTTCACCCTAACCAAGTTACACCTATAAAGCTAACTGGTACTGAGAGTCTTCTTGATAAGTTTGCTTGTGTTGTACCTCAGCCTCGCCCCACCTAGGTGACCCCAGTTAAGTTAGCCTGTGCTGTTATGATTACACTTCACACAATCACTGTTGCTCACCCTATCTAGGTGACCCCAATTAAGTTAGCCTGTGCTGTGAGTGAGTGTCTCAAGTGTACTTGTAACAAATGCTTCCATATGTGGGTGATTCTAGCATAAGAGTACTAGAGAGGTAGGGGAAAACTGGTTAGTATCAGGAGTCTAAGGGTTACTGTAAGGATCAGTATAGGGATGAGGTTGAGCAGGGAGCAAGTCAGTTGGAGGGACTATGGGGCATTCTTCTCCAGGATTACACTCTGATGGAGGGGTCACTGCTCCTTCGACTGGGCCTTTGCAGAACTCCACGTTAAGCTCGTAGCAGTGAGAGAAGAGATATCTCTCCAGCAGCACTGGCTTTGCTGAAACCCACTTTCCACACACCCCAGAGCTCCTCTAGTCCAACGGGTGGAGACTGGTGGGAGGGGGATGGGTGGCAGTGGCAGCAAGAAGAAGGTCACCCAACCCCACACCATCCTGATGGCAAATCACTTTGCAGCCCTGGGGGAGACTCAAATACCTGACTCCACTGGTGGGGGGATGGGAGTGCGACTTGGTGGCACCCAGAGGTGAGAGTAAGAAGAAGGGAGCTAGGAGAGTTTTAGTTGTAGGGGATTCTATGATCAGGGGAGTAGAGAGGGCAGTGGGTGGGGAGTGGAGGATGGCCAGGTACCTTCCTGGGGCATTTACAATCCGGGACATAGAACAGTGAGGATAGTGGAAAGGTTAGGGAGCTAGTACACTTGGGTACCAAGGATCTGGTGAACAAGTCTGTGAAGCAAGCGTAGTGGAAGTTCAGAGTCTGGGGGACAGCTGGCAGGCTCACTTGGACTCCCTGGCTTTTTCTTTTTTTTGATAATCAAATGTTATTGCTGGTCAATCAACAACACAAAACAGTCAACCACACAAAAAACATACAGACATAAGAACCAAGACAACAATCCCTAGGACTGGCACCAGGCACCAAGTCAAGGTCTCGTACATGAACTCAATAACTGTCAAACAGAATTGCAATATACAGTATTGAAGCTTGAGGGGTCACAGCACAGGGCTCAGTTTTCTAGCCTGAGTATTTTTCCGACCCAGACGTCTCCCATCTGTCCTGAAGAGTCATCCCACTGCCCCATCAGGGAACAAAGCTGGGCTCTTTGGCCATAGCAAACAGCGGCCATCCATTCTACCTATTTCTCCCCCTATCCTCTTGTTGGCATATGGTATACATGTTACATCTACATTGCATAAGGGGTACTTACTAATGCAATCCACTCCTCCAAGGTCGGGATGGCCCCCTTACGCCCTCATTAAGGTCCTGTCTACACTACCCTTGAAAATCCCTTCTGTAGCATTACAGAGGGTCCAAACCATTACTGTAACAGTTTGCATTTACACTGGTAACGTTACAAAAAGCATTTTCATAACCATTACAGAAACCTATTGTGAGGTGGTTTCAACAACGGTTTCTGTAACGGTTTCAAAACTCTGTTTGGCCCTGTCCACACTACACAAGTAAAATCCTGTAACGTTTTCAAATAGTTTTCAGTGGTAGTGTGGATGCACTGTAACGTTTTCAGTCTGTAACTATTTCATAATGTTACAGATTTTCAGTGCAGTGTAGACAGGGTCTTAGTTACACTTCCTAGCCATAAGTAACAGAATCCTCATCATGTATCGTGTCACTGGGTCTTAAGTTCCATGAAAACAGCATGAAAAGGAAAAAATGTTCTGTCTAGAGAACCTGAGGAGAAAAATGTCTTGTAATGCAGTTTCCACTGAGTAGAGGAAGAGTTTTATTTGTTTATTTATAAATAAACAAACATGGAGCAAGCCTATAAGATATGGTAATCAGGGCTAGAAATAAGTTTTCGTAGATGGCTGTCCAAGAGACAGATGTAATGCTCATTTTGCCTGTCCTACAGAATTTGTACCAGTCCAGTTGATTTTCCCCCCTTATTTTACATTTCTGTTTCTGAATCCTAGCTAGTGATAACTAGTGTGCCCCCTCAAGTCAGAACTAATAATACAGTAACTAGTGTGCCCCCTTGGTGGCACAGTTCCTGAAAAGGGCTCTAATAGTACACCCTGGCAGGTACTTAAACCGCAGGTGTGCCGCCATTCACAGCACTGATAAAGTCTTTTAAATTACTTAATCCTCTTCTGCTTCCTGCACAATAATTGCCCTGACAATGGCTATTAATTACCTCCCTTCTGCTCTGCCTCTGCCCAGACAAACTGATCAGCTTTCTCTGTCCCTGTGTATAGCCCTGACACAATAAGTTCACCCTACTTATTAACCCAGAAAAGGGCTTTTAACCTGCCTCCCATCCTCCTCTCTCCGAAGCCCGTCCGACACTGACAAGGAGTTTTAATTGGCTACCTCAGCCTTTGAAGTTGCTCTCCTAATCTCCAAATACTGAGTCACCCCATCGTTTTGCCTTGACCGCCTGCCCTGAAAAAGGCTTTCAAATACAGACTTCTAGCCCTTACAATGGCTTTTAGTTAATGGCTTTTAATTAAAGTTACTCAGTCCCCTCTCGCTTAGAAGACCACCCTAAAAAGGGTTTTCAATTTGCACCTCCCCCAAAACTCTGCTGCTAGTAATCAAGAGGTCACATTGCACTGCTACTTCAAATACAGCACACAGAGACATGAGGCATGCAGAACAGAATGCAACAGGAAGACCAGCAACTGCATATGCAAGATGGCAAGGGACACGTGCACAGCCTAGTCCTGTTGCAACTCTGTTTTTATTTCCACTGCTTGATGAAATCACCTACCACACAGAAGAACCCATCTCAGGGTGCTGGGTTGAATGGACATTCCTCAAGTATAAGATGCCATGATGGTGGGATGTACATTAGTGCAACTTTAGAGGTGGCAGGATCTCCTCTATCATACTGCCCACTAATGCTTTTTCACTTGATGCCTGTCCCAGGGACAGGTAAGGAAATGTAAACAGCTGTCCCTGGGGAGAACTGGCTGTCTGGGACAGGCAGACAGGTGGTTATTTCGACCCCTGATGGTAATGCTCAGCTGACATTTCTCCACAGTGCCTCCAACAGTGACTAATTTGAGCTGTCCCCCCAATGCACCTGCTGTACTGGTGTTAGGAAATATCTCATTAAATATTTCCAACTAAACTCTCGCCATTCCAATGACAGCAACATTCTAGTAGAATTCCTGCAGGCTGTTTGCCACTGTTCTTGGGTAAGGGACTGGGTAACCACCCTGTTCCATTTACCATAGACAGGTATAGGGGCAGGGCTTGAAGCTGGGTAAGAGTCGAGGAAAGATTGGAGATCATGTGGGCCATGAGTTCTCCTCTTAATGCTGACATGGTTAGGTGAACCAGTGGGTTATTTGAATCTAAAAAGCGGGCCTTACCTGACCCAAGAGGGGAGCAATACTCTCATCTGAAAATAGCGAAACATGTCCTTTCGTGGGAGCCCAAGACTCTCCCTAAGAGACCGGAAAGTTTTAACGGTGTTGCCATCTAGCAGCTGATAAGTGAAAAGCATGCCATTCTGGTACCAGTTTCTATGGCAGGCAGAAAATTCTTAAGCAGATGTAATGGGAGAAGCCAAGACATCTGCACGTGAAGACCCGTTCTTATCATCCCGGCCCTCCAGTGCCTAAGGGATGGATTTACAAAGGGGGAGTTACAGTTCGTCAAAGTGGACCACTGGTTATAATCTTAGATGTCAGTTTCAGGGTGTATCAACGGGAGAGAAGCCTGCTCTAGCTGTACCCATTGTTGCAGTGGTGGATCACTCAATCAGAAAAGCACCGGCATAATATGGCCTCACAGTGCAGTTTAACATCTGGCAGAGCAAGTCCTCCCTGCTCCTTAGGTCTACATTGGATGTCATAAGTTATTCACAGAGACCTGCCCTGCCATATGAAATGACTGACCATTTTAAGCCATTTACCCCAATGGTCCTTGCCTACTGAGATAGACAAGGGCTAAAACAGATAAAGGAACTACCACCACCTTAATGGTAGCAACTCTCCGCTCATGAGAGAGGGTGGCATCAAATTCCATGTACTGAAGTCAGCCTGCACTTGAGTTTGTAAGGGGATATAATTAGCCTGAAACAGTTTGGATGCTGATCCAGTTAATTCCCAAATATTGTACCTGGGGGAGATGCCATTGAAAGGAAAACTGCTGTCTGAGTTCTGGGATAGAGGTAAAGTTAGTTGGGATAGCTTCAGTTTTATTCTCATTCAATTTATATCCTGAAAATGCTTTAAATTCTCATACGAAGGACCAGAGAGCAGGTAGGTCAGTCTCAGGTGCAGTGAGGTATAACATCAAATCTGGACTCCCTGTTTTTTTCCGAGGTCCTCCCTGTGTAAAGTAGGGAGGGGGGAATGATAGAGTATGGAGGGAAGAGTTATGAATTAAATGGGTGGATGAAGGGATGGTGTCAGGAGAAAGGGTACCACATTATGGGGCACTGAGGAGACTTTGGGACAGGAAGCTCTTCAAATGTGATGGCCTTCACTTGACAAGACAGAGGACTAGAGCGCTGAGTTAGAAGTTTGATGCCTACATTTAACAGCTAAACCAAGTCTATGGTTTTTGTAGTTACCCAAAAAAAAAAAAAATGCAGATTTTGATTTCTCTCTTGGTGACAAAGATGGTAACCTCATCGAGAGAGTGTCAGAGTTTAAAGAGGAACTATGGTCACAAATTACTGGCATCAATAAATCCAGAATATGGATCAACATAGCCCCAATCACCCTCATGTCAAAACTGAGATCCCTAAGTTACTTTGTTTAAAAGTTACAAATCATTTTACAGCCCTAAATTCTCTGCCTATTGGGTGTGTTCATGAAAATGTAGTACCAATGCCATTGTAATATAACTAAAGCAAACTGAAAAAAAAAGTCTCACATGCTGTTTTAATCTTTATTGCGTGTATATATACACATATGATAAAATTGTTGTTCTCAGCTAACATACTATTTGCCAGCAGATTAGGCCTTACGGTCTATCGAGTCTGCTCGAACTTTAGATCCTTAGTTGGGTGCAGCTTGCAGGAAGTTTTATTTATTTTTTGTCCAACATCAATTGATAGCCTATTTCTTCAGCCTAAACTGTGACATGCAAAGTCATATGTTGTTGCTGTGTGTCTATATAAACGTCTAGCATGTATTTTTTAAAAATAAAGCTTGTTTTCAATTAATTAGATGCTGTCCTGTCATTTTTTCTACACCTCAGTTACTTTCCACATTTTATCTTACTGTCCTATGCTCCTAAATAACGTGTTCTGAACGCAGCAGCTGGTGTCTCCTGCTGGTGTGTTTAGAACTTACACAGTTGGCATATTTAACTCATGCTGCAGCCTTTTCTTTTTGCTTCTGTTTTGTTGACACATGTGCCCTTCTTGTAATGCCAGGTATGTTATCTTGCCTGGTATTACCATTTTTGTGTGAGGTTATCAGTTTGTAGTACTCCACCAATCATGTCCGTGGATTCCTGTAGTCCGTTCAGAACCCCCCCCATTGGTTGCATTCACTCCTCAGGATTCTGGTTTCACCCATTTAAATAGTGGGCTGTGAGGGGTACAAAATTTGCTTCTTGTAGCTGCCTGGCCCTTTTGGTTTAATTTTTATTTGCCTCCTATGTGATCGTGTCCAGTGTGAGCAGCTGCCTTGCGCTCGGAACAACTCATCAGCCTGCCTGCCAAAAGTGCGCTCGGAATGCCAAAGGTAAGCGTTCTTTCTTGTACTGTGAGCTAGGGACCAATGGATCAATGTGTTGCATATGTCCCAGCAAAGCAGCTTGATCTGCATGATTCTGCATGGCCATTTAATTGTTGCTGCGGCGTGGGGGGGGGGCGATTTCCTGATGTGCGGATGCCACATGATGCAGTTTCTTGACTGCGTTCAACGGCATGTGGCATCCGCGCACGGTCCCTTACAGTCAAGGTGTGGTGTCCAGAGAACGCTTGAACGCCTGAAAGAGACCGCTTTTTGTGGCCCCTGAAACCGGACATTCTTGGTGCCTCAAACTGTTTGGGAGGTGTCTAGCAAGGTAAGCCTGCTAGTATTCGGGGGGGGGGGTAAATGCAGGGCTGCAGGTAAGGTTGCTGGGCTGCTGGTGTGGGGGTAGTGACTGATGCTATGGGGAGAGTGGAAAGTGTGGGGTACATGCTGGGTTGCTAGTGTGGGGTATGCTGGGCTGCAGGTAACTTGGGCTGTTGTTGTGGGGTAGTGAATGAGGCTGTGGGGTAGAGTGTGAGGCTGTGGGTGGAGATCAAGTGTGGGGTACATGCTGGGTTGCTGGTGTGGGGTATATGCTAGGCTGCAGGCATGGCGGGTTGCTGGTGTGGGGTAAATGCTGGGGATGCTGTTGGACAAAAAAATGTATTTTGCAAGCTGCTGAGTGAGATTTTATTTGTTGTGTGGGTGTTCTCGGAGATTTTAAATGGTACTGGGCTAGCTAGATGGCTTGAATTTTTCTGGTGTGGGGTACGTTCATCTTTACCCCCACCTCACGGTCTTAAAATGGCTGGATGCTGGGCAGGCCTTTGTTCACTGCTTCACCATTTGGCCATGTTGAGACCATGCGGTGTGTAGTTGTTGGGGGGGGAGGGGACTATTGATCGGCCTACTTGCTACAGAGATGTTTAATAAATAATATGTGCTTTTTTGTGTGCATTTCTGGGCTTTTGTAACATTTTTGCAAACCACCCACCTCATGGTCTTAAAATGGCTGGATGCCGGGCAGGCCTTTGTTCACTGCTTCACCATTCGGCCACATTGAGACCATGCGGTGTGTGGTTGTGGGGGGGGGGGGAGTATTGTTTGGGCATGAATGTTTCTGTAGCACTCCACATTGTCAATGGGCAATCATTACAACTGGGTATAGTGCTCCTCTGCCAGGGGAATGGCTGTAAAAATGCATTTCTTTACATTGGTTTGCTCGCTGTGTCCATTTTTGTGGCGCTAGGCTGTGATGTCTGTCCGCTGTTATGTCACCCGCCACATGGTTTCCACTTGTCTGATGTTTTAATTTTTTTATTTTTATTTTAGTCTTTGGTAACCGGTTAAGGCCAACTAGGCACAAGTGCCTGTTTTCACGGGCGCTGGGTGGTTAAGTGACTTGCTCAGAGTCACACAGTATTGAAGTGGAAGCTGTGAGAATTAAACTCAGGTCTGGTCTGCTGGATATGTATCAAGCTCATTCACACCTCATTCCTCTAACCTCTAGGCTATTCTGCCAGCCTGATGAGCTGGCCTTTCTTTGCTGCTTGACTGGACCTCCAGCCATGTTGAGACCATGTGGGCTGTGGTTATTTTGTGAGTGTGTGTGGGGGGGTGATAAAGTACTGTACTTCCAGAAAAATTGTTCTTTAAAATCTGTTTTGCATGCGACAACTGACTTGCACTCTCCTTCCTTCCATCATTTCTTCTGAGGACACTGACGTGCACTCTCCTTCCTTCCAACATTTCTTCTGAGGACACTGACGTGCACTCTTCTTCCTTCCATCATTTCTTCTGAGGACACCGACGTGCACTCTCCTTCCTTCCATCATTTCTTCCGAGGACACTGACGTGCACTCTCCTTCCTTCCATTTCTTCTGAGGACACTGACGTGCACTCTTCTTCTTTCCATCATTTCTTCTGAGGACACTGACGTGCATTCATTTTCCTTCCATCATTTCTTCTGAGGACACTGATGTGCCCTCTCCTTTCTTCCATGTTTGTGAGGCTGCTGATATGTTCTCCTTCCTTCATCACTGCATCTCCTCAGGCCACAACTGATGTGACTAACTCCTTTGTTCCATCATGTCATCTGTTCTGAGTCAACCAGTGTGTGTTCGCTCTCCCTCTGTCCTTCTCTGTAGTGAAGAAATGGTGCCTTGTTGCGCAGGCCATATCAGCTGTGAAAGAGGACGTTATTGTGTGTGATTATTTCGGAATGTTTCTGCTCTTTAAGGTTCTTCTGAACAATGGAATCTCAAAGGTGAAGACGATGTGTTTCTGCAGCATCCTTGATTAACGTTGGACTGAGAATGTTGTCCACTCAGCTGACAGGAAAGAAGAGAAGTAAACACTTCAGAGAGAACATCAAGAATGACCCTGAACGTTATGAAGCATATCTGAATACCTGCAAAGCTCAATCAAAAGCTTACTGTGAGAACCTGGATGAGGAGAAGCGCCGTAAATACAGAGAGAAATCTAGGCTGCGAGCACAGAGAATGTCAAAAGCAAAAGAAACTGGAGCAAACCAATAATGCGGACTGTGCAGTTACCTGCAAACCTACCACAAGAAGAGAGACAAGAGGAGAGGAACAAAGAAGGCAACAAGAAAGAGAGAAATGGAGGGAACAAAAAAGAAAGCAATGTTCAGCTATGTCAGTGTAGAAGAAGCGGAGAATCAATGAAAAAAGACAATAAACCTACAATGAAGTACAGATCAGCACCACAGTTTCAGTGCAAACAAATGTATTTGACGCAGCTGCAGTGGAGGATTCCTGATCTGGTAGTGCCATCCGGAAGGCACTTCAAAGGGCATGATCAGCACTGCCACGGTCACCCACCCATTTTGCATGTACAGTGGATAAGCTGATAACAACATGTGCACCTGCAAAGAAGGCACCTGTTGTGGAACTCTGGGGAAGAAACTGTTGGCGGCTGCAAAGGAGAAAGTCAGTAGTGGACAAAAACAGAAAGGTGAATGGGACTGAGCACTTCTGTTTTGGAAAAAAATATAAGATGCTACGTGATGCCAGCAGAACCCTTGGAATCAGCTGGACAACCCTGATGAATGCAATGCGCAGGGAACAGAAGTGTGTGAAAAATTACACACAAATCGGTGTTGCCTTTGGAAACTGCCAATAAAGTTTGAAGTTTTTTGAAGAGTCTGCCACCCCTCTACCTTACAAGAAAGGGTTTCTGAAAAGAAGTCAGTGTGTGAAAGCCTTCATTTCCAAACCACTCAATACACTGCACCAAGAATTTCTAAAGGAAAACCCAGAGTGCCAAATTGGTGCAACGAAATTCAACAGTCTGCGACCTAAACATATTAAACTCGCCAAAGAACAGAAACTCGACCAGTGCCTGTGTGAGTACTGCGAAAATGTCTCCTTAAAACTACGCACCTTAAACCGCATGGCCGATAATCATAAAATGAATGAATGCAAAGTCCTGAACATATGCAAAGCTGAGGAGCTGACAATGTGTCCAAAGGAAGAAGGTAACAGGTTCTTTAGAGGAGACTGTGTGTATAAGATGTGCGACAGCTGTACCATTAATGCAATAGATAATCACACAGAGGAACTGTTGAGGAAATATGGGTCAGAAATGGTAAGGTGATATCGGTGGGAAAGCATGACTGTGACCAAAACGATAGATGGACTGGAAACAAAAACATCACGAAAAATGCTGAAGAGCAAGGTGACAACGCTACAACAACTTATCAACATGCATAAGGAGGATTTTCAGTTTTTGGGGCGCCACCTGCATGTGACTGCATGGCAACACTGCCAGTTCAAAACACTTAATAAGAAACCACCTCAGGGATGGATTATCACGGTGCTAGACTTCGCTGAAAACTATGCCTGCAAATATCAGGATGAGATTCAATCCTGCCACTGGCATCATGAACAGGCTACAGTGCACCCCATTGTTGCGTACTACAGATGTGCTCATTGTGAAGGTATCATCACAGAATCCCTGGTATTCATCTCGGAGCACATCACACATGACCACCATGCAGTTCAGCACTTCGTTATCATGGCCAACACACACCTCATAAAGATCCGGCACCCAATCATAGAAAAGGAGGTACATTTTACAGATGGTTGAGGGAGCCAATATAAATCAAAGTGGGCGTTCAATGCAATTTCAATGGCTACCCAAGAATTTGGATTTTCAATTGAAAGGGCGCACTTTGGATCAAGGCATGGGAAGGGCCCTTTAGATGGACAGAGTACTACTGTTAAATCAATGGCAATGATGGCTGTTGTGTCACATCGTGCAGTCATTTCCACAGCAGAAGAGCTGTTTCTGTACTGTCGGGATAATCTCACACTAGCACCTCCAACTGAGGGGTGCAGACACTACCAAAGAACTTTCTTCTGGGTGCCCAGCAACAGCATAAGAAGGCCAAAAGGAAAAGATGTGAAACCTGTCCCTGGAACTCGATAGATTCAAAGTGTGAAGACTGTGGTGCCTGCTGTGTCGGCCAGTAGAAATGTAAGTTGTTTTTGCATCCACTGTAAAACTGATGATGGCCCATGTCTGAACAACGAACATGTACAACCATGGACAATAAAGAAGCTCACAACTTCACATGTGAGAAACATTACTGAAATGCCTGCCCACAGGATGAACTGTGACCCTGGTCCTGGCACATCTATAACTGCAACAGTGATGGAGCCCTGCACTGTTTCTGGCACTCCACAGCTAGATCCTTCAACTGCTGCTGCAACTCCAACAATAAACCCCAGTGATGCTTCTGCCTATCCAGTGACGGACTCCTGTGTCTCAACTCCAGGGATGGATCCACATGCGGATTCCGGCACTCTACTGAATGATCCCCCAACTGCTAAAGCAACACCATCAATAGACCCCAGTGATGCTTCCAGCACTCCAGTTATGGATTGCAACATTGCTTTCATGTCTCCACTGACAGAACCTTCTTCTGCTTCTGGTGCATCTGCAATAGACCCCACCACCACTGCTCAGCACACTGTACTTCTACCGATTCAAAAGAAAAAGATGAACCCAGACAAAATAGAAGTTCGGAAATTGTATGCAGTGTACTATTCAAAAACATTTTATATTGGGCAGGTGGTGGAATTCCTTGAAGACAGACGTCTTTTTTCAGTCAAATTTCTGCAGCGATGTGCAAACGGATCGTACATATGGCCACGAAAACAGGACACTGATGTGGTCAGGCAACACAGACTTTTTCATGGGCCATTAACTCTGAATGAAGAAAGCTAAGTTGAACCACAAGTACAGCAAATAATCACAACGAGATATCAAAAGCTAAAGCAATGCTGGAAGTGAAATCTGTTTTAGTTTGGGACATTATCAAATGTTGCTTTAAAAGCCTAGAGGACATTTTGCAACATTTATGTTTCTTTATTTGAAGAAATAAACATCCCACGAAAGCTACTGGGTTGCACTTGAATTGCAACTGTTGTGTCCATCTGTTATCCTGCAGCATAACAAATACATTTTCATACAGTTAACTCAAATAGATGTCAAATTGTTAACTTTAAAGAACTTGCACTGAAGCTTGGTGTCCACCATAACAGTCAGAACGCATGCTTGGTGTCCACCATAACATTCAGAACTTTAATGATCATTTTTCTCAGGCATTTCAAAGTGAGTTATCCCACAACACAGTGTACTTTTCTCTGCAGGGTCACAGCATGTTGAAATGCCTAAAAAAAAAATAAAAATCATATATTCTGGATTTAAAAATTGACCCCTCATGTCACAGTTTGGTACAACATTTTCATGAACAGAGCCTATTCAAAAAAGCCGGTTTCAGCGAAGAGGTGCTGATGACATCATCTCCTGAGCTCACAGTCTAGCCCTCCCTGTCAGCAAGCTTACAGGACCTGCTCCTCCAAAGTTTAAAAACTATGTGCAAATGGTTTTCTCCAGTAAAACAGGCAGCACCATTCAATAAACATTGCTTTAAACCCATTTGTGTCTCAGGTTTTGTAACAAAGTTCACAAATTCATATTTTTGTTTTTGGTACTCTTTTGTTGTGGTCCTTTCCTCCTGGTTTGTTGGATGGTAAGTCACAGCACACTAATGTGAGATTTGCAGACTGGATAACTCCGATGTGGTGAAAGGCTGTGATCATTCACATCTATCATTCAACTGAGGTGATTTCTCAGGATGGCACTTTCAATCAATTATTCCATCACCCTGTAAATGGGGGTGGGAGAGGTAGTGCTGTTTTGAAACCTTACTTAAGAGTTTCTATGCAGTAGCCAGCTCAATGCTTAATCAATCAACCAATATTTTATTCATCATCAAAGTATGAATGAATGGGATACTCAGTTGAGCAGAGCTGATCTGTTTTCTCATTGGCAGGGGGTTACTTGAGCTATATTCAGCCTCATCTGCACTATACTCCACATTACAGTGATTGTTTTACCAGGGCTAACACTTCCACCCCTAGTAGGAATTAACACATATAAGGTCCCTATTAAAACTTACTGTAAAGCAGACATTGACAAACAGCAATGCAGCTACCAACATTGCAACACTTGTAGCAATACAACTTCCAAACAGACTCTGCAGAGTAACACTTCACATGGTATCAGCAGCCTGGAGGCATGCTGACGACTCTGGAGAAATGAACCACACCAAAAAGGCATTAAAATACACATTTGTCAACTTTTTTACAAAACCTGAAACACATACATTCTATTCTATAGCACTGTTTTAATAATGGTGCTGCCTGTTTTACTTGTGAAAAGCATTGCAGAATGATCTTTTAACTTTGGAGAAACAGGTCCTGTAAGCTTGCTGACAGGGAGGGCTAGACTGCGAGTTCAGGAGATGACATCATCAGCACCACTTCACTGAAACTGGCTTTTTTGAACAGGTAGTGAAATCAGGGTAACAAAGAAACCTAATGTTTGGTATGAGATTTATTGGGGGTATGCTTATTCTACTTCTGCAATGTGGCACTTTTGTCCAGAGTCCCTCTTGAAATACCTTGGCATCCTCCTTGACTGTTATCTCTTGTACAAACTTCATATCAATCAGCTTATCAAAAAGGTTCATCAGAGGCATGCTCTACCAAGTTAAAAGGTTCCTTATTCCCGAAACCAGGGCCCTCTTAGCCAGCAGTTTCTTGCTGCCACTGAAAGATTATGACTCTTTGGCCTACTCCTCCACTTCCTCCCAGAAATTCCTTGGCAAGCTACGAGCTACTTATTGTAACATCATTCGGTTTGTCACTCACTTCCCCAGATGAACTCATCACTGCGACCTCTACAAGGCAGCTAATTCGCCGTCCCTCGAAGACAGGTTGGACTTTTAAAATCCTCACTTTCTTCCACAAAATCCACTTGGCTGTAAGCATCACCTCCCTGTTCCAGTGTCCCTTAAATGCAAGGGCTACCAGACACCACACGTCACTTTCTCTATACCCCACTGTCACACAACATAAGGGTAACACTCCTCCTCCTACAAGGACACCAAACATTTCAATAGCCTTCCACAACTCGATTCAAAACCCACCTCAGGCAATTCCTCCTTGGCAGGTATGGTTGCAACTGCCCCTGACCTCGATAGTTAATTATCTCCTCCCAACTCTCTGAAAATCTTGTCTTTTCTCTCTTGAATTATGCTACTGTTCCTTCCCTCCTTAGCTTTCTCTGTTCTCACTGTGACTGTAGGGTGACTGCCTCCTCAGTACTGCTGCCTTCGAAACATCTGTCTGGTTTTAGATGCTCATGTTTACATGCTATTGTAACATCCCTTTGTAACCTTCTCTGCTGCACTTTTCGTTTTATAGTATGTATTTAATCCCATGTATCTCATGATGTTTGTAAATACTGGTTGCACTTGAAAAAGGGCACTTTTGCTCAATGTGCTCTCCAGGGTAAACAATAAAAATAAAACGAAACTGACTGCGGGGGACACGGAGGCTAGAGGAACCATGATAAAGGGAGTGAGAGAGAAGCCTAGCTAGCGCTCCCCCTATTCTGGGGACTGGCAGCAGTAAGGTGGGTAAAACAAGGTTGAAGTTCAGAAAGTAGTAGTGGAGGAGGCAAGTGGGGGGAAGGCTCTCAGGGTCTGCAAACAGTAGAAAAAATAAGGTAAGGAGAAAGGGAAGGAATGAATGTGTAGGATCACTGGACAGCAAAAGAGGATCCAGAGCTAGCTGGAAGGGGTCTACCTTAATGACAGGAGTCTGGGTAAGAAAATCAGTGAGCTCCAGGCATTGGTAGCAGACACTGAGGCAGTCCTTGAGCCATCACAGAAACTTGAGTCGCAGAGAGAATATAATGACTGGGACATGTCTGTCCCAGGTTATGCAATGTTTAAACAGGACCGTGGAAAAGGCAAAAGAGGGGGAGGGGTAGTCCTACATGTCAGAGATGGCAAACAGACTGTGGAGGACAGACACATCATGGGAAGCAAAGAGGAAACAAGTGGGTTCACCTCATGGTGCCCTGAGGCAAGAAAATATGGGTTGGGGTGGTCTACAGACCACAGGACAAGGGGAAGAGAGAGGGAGCTCAGGGAAGAACCGGCAAGGGAAGTGAAGAAAGGGAAAGCTGTAGTCCTGGGTGATCTGAACTTGCAGATATTGATTGGGACATTCCAGCGGCTAGGTGCACCGTAAGTCGGAACCTGTCGGATACAATACAGTACTACTTGCCGGTGCAGCTAGTTAAGGAACTCACTAGACAGGTGGCCATTCTCTCTTTGGTGCTCATCAACTCGGAGATGGTAGGTGGAGTGAGAGCAGTGGAGCCACTAGGGTCCAACAACCATAACTCTATTTGGTTCAGGCTGGCTCTCGGAAACAGAATGCCCCAATCAAAATCTGAAGTCCTAGATTTGGGAACAGAAGATTTCAACTGGATAAGGAAGCTAGTCCATGACAAACTGACCAGGGCGTACATCATTGGATGTGTAGAGGTAGGATGGGACGCAATTAAGGTGACCATTATCAAGGCAACACTGTCGTGCACGAAAATATTTACAAAACAGGTACAAGAGACCAATATGTTCTCAGAAAGGGCCAGAGAAGCAGTGAGGGCCAAGAAAAAGGCTTTCACCGCGTACAAGGAAAAGTAGGGGAAGGAGGAGGGAATGGGGAGAGTACCAAATAAAAACTAGGGAAGCAAAGAGGACAGTCAGCGAGGCAAAGGCAGACACGGAGCTGCATACCATGGAGGGGGTCAAGGGTGGGGAAAAAATTCTTCATCTATATTAAGGCAAAAAGGAAGCAGAGAGGGGGAATTGTTAGGCTACAAGGGACATGGAGCTGCATATTGTGGAGGGGATCAAAAGTGGGGAAAAAATTCTTCAGCTATATTAAGGAAAAAAAAAGAGCCAGGAGGGTGAACTGTTAGGCTACCGGGGTGTGTGTGTGGGGGGGCTACTAGAGGAAGAGGAACAAAAGCAGCCATCCATAATGATTACTTCTGTTCTGTCTTCACAAGGGAAGACAGCGGGACCCTGCCTGAAAGTGGCATCAAGGCAGCTCTCAGGGGTATTCCTGAAATGAGGCAGCCGGTATTTACCAGAGAAACGGTCCAGAAGGGGTGTAAAGCCCTAAAAGGTAGAAAAAGCCCCAGGGCTGGATGGAATGAACCCAAGGATGCTCAAGGAACTGGCTATAGAACTGGCTAAACCCCACATAATACTATTCAATAGCTTAATTCAGGCAGGGGTAGTTCCAAAGGACTGGAGGGTAGCAGATGTTGTTCTACAAGAGAGGGGGAGGGGAGTAGCAACCTGGGAATTAGAGACCTATCAGCCTTAACTCTGTACTGGGTAACCTGATGGAGTCAGTGCTCAAAGAGGACCTTGCGGGCTACCTAGAGGGCAAAGTGTATAGGACAGCAAACAGCATGGATTTGTGGCTGAGAGGTCTTGTCAAACCAACCTGATAGTTTTCTTTGACTGGGTAACAAAGGTACTAGATAAGGGCCACACTGTGGATTTACTCTTCTTCAATTTCATCAAGGCTTCTGACTCTGTGCCACACAGAAGACTGCTGAAGAACCTGGAGCGCCTTGGTGCAGCTAGGGACATAGTTCAATGGAGAGCAAACTGACTGAAAAAGATACAGCAGATGGCACTGGTAAATGAAGTCAAATTGGAAGAGAGGGAGTTCACAAGTGGGGTGCTTCAGTGATCTGTTCTAGATCCTATCCTTTTCAATATGTTCATCAGCAACATTGGAGAAGGTATCTGGGGCAAGTCATCTCTCTTTGCGGATGACACAGAGCTCTGCAGTAGGGTAGATAGTGTTGAAGGGATCATGAAGATGCAGAGGGATCTACAAAGGCTAGAGAGGTGGTCTAAGGTTTGGCAGCTGAAATGCAAGGTTATGCACTTGGGAGGGGGGGGAAGGACAGAGTAGTGGATAGGAGGGCTTAAACTGAGCACTATGGCAGAGGAATGGGACCCGGGAGTCATCATTTGTGACTCCCTCAAATAATCAAGCCAGTGTAACAAGGTCTATAGTAAGGCTAATAAGATGCTGGGATGTATCGCAAGGTTCCATGGCAGAATATCGACAACAATGTTGTCGACATCCTGCACAGCGACTGGAACAATGCTGACAGTCTGCATTTTTCCCATCAGAACAGAGTGTTTTCTGAGGGGACTTTTGCTTACCGCCATCTCTAAATAACCAACTCCAAGTCGGAGTAGATTCGGGGTGGGGGGGGTGAAACACTGGGAGTCGCAGCGTGCATGAACAGTGGACCACCACAGCGACCTGGTGAGATTTGTCGCTGTGGTGGACTTTGCTGTGTAAATGTCACTGTGCTGCCGTGATACCATATCGGAAGGGGTAATGACAGCAGGAAAAGGGAGGTACTATTTCCTTTATATAGGTCACTGATGAGGCTGCAATTAAAAACAACGAACAAAACTAGTGCACTCATAATGTGGCTGAAAAGTTGTAAATGTATTACTTTTAACACACACAGACACACTGATGTAAGACAGCCAAAGTTCATAAGCGCTTTGAGGCTTGACAAAGAGGCGGTGTGCCTTGATGCACTGGGGAACTTTGGCTGTCTCACCTGTGTGTGTCTGTGTGCGTTTTAGTTAGAGTTTAAACCAGTATACCGTGGCACTGTAGTTCACTCGTGAGAGCATCTTTTGTGTGGTTAGCATTGGTGAGGTTGCATCTGTAATACTGTACTCAATTCTGAAGTCCTCAGCAAAGAAAGGGCAAAGACAGGCTGGAGATGGCACAATGCAGGGTGACCAAGATGATTCATGGCCAACAGGGCAGATTTTACAAAGATCGCCTAAATGCAATGAACGTGCACTCACTGGGGACCAGGTGAAGGGGGATATGATAGAGACCTTCAAGTTAGTGAAAGGAATACACAAGATGAACAGCGGGGAACTATTTAGCAGGAGTGCAGAGTCAAGTACCCGAAGTCATGAGTGGAAACTGGGATGGGAAAGTTTAAGAGGAACATGAAGAAGTTTTATTTTACAGAAAGGGTGATGAAACTGTGGAAGAGTCTGCCAGTGGAGGTGGTGGCACCAGGACTGAGAATGGATTCAAGTGTGGCTGGGACAGAATGAAGGGTCTGGTGGTTGCTCAGGTTGGTAGCAGTAGGTAGGGGAGTAAGGGGTGGACTGGGAGGGATAAAACTAGGGAACTCTGGGCAGACCTGATGAACCTTTGGTCTTTTTCTGCCATCATTATCTATATTTCCATGTTTCCATGAAAAAAAGAGAAGACTTAGGGTAGACATGATCACAGTATTCAAGTATCTAAAAGGGATAACACCATCAGATCGAGTGTCACTTTTTGAGACGCACAAGGATGAAAGGACAAAGGGACAATCAATGTCACTGAAGGGAGAAGCATTCAGTGGAAACATTGGAAAGAACTATGTCACAGTGCTTGGTGCTCTCTACAGAAACAAGGATTGTATTCCAAGAGATGCCCGCAGGGCAATCGTGCAGAAAATGACCCCCCATAGTCTACAGTGCCACACCTAAAACTACTCTGGTCAGGCTGGACACCCTCTACAACTCCTTCTGCAGCTTTATTTAATCCTACCCCTGCCCCCATACTCATCACTGCGACCTGTATAAAACACTCTCTCTCCCATCCCTGGAGTCCAGATGTCTATCCTTTACTCCCACTTTCATGGCAAAAGTCTGGACTTCAGACCTCTCCTCCACAACTCTGATCTAAGATCCTTCACTATCCCCACTGAGCTACCACCACTGGCCAATCTGCCTTCTCCTTCCACTGTCCTCAACTGTGGAATGCTCTCCCCCCTTCTATCCACAATGCCACTTCTCATTTCTGTCTCTCTCTCTCCTCCCTACTATGTGTCTACACAACCCCACCTGCTCTTGCCAAATCCTTCCAGCCTCACTTAGCACACTGCCTCATCTCCCCTCCTACTATATACACTCAGGCTTTGGCTTACCCAGGCCTCTGCTCTGACTAGTTTGCCACCCTGTACAATGCTAATTTCTCTGGGCTCCCAAGGGTTGACCTTAAATAGGCTGCTCCAATTGGCATGCTCAGTTACCCTAAGCTATCTCTTGGTTTTCTCTTGGCTTTCGTATTGTGTATTTTGTCCCAATATGTACACCTACATCTACCTTGTACTTATTCTGCCTATATTTATTAATATTTATTTATGTTTGTATTTATTAATTTTTGCTGTAACTGCTGTAAAAAGTTGGTGTAATATTTAGAAATGTTTGCCCGTTATGTATATCTACTCTCATTGTATTCATGTGACATTGTACTTGCACTTCTCCCATTCCCCTCCTCTCTATGGTGCGCCTGGAAAACTGTTGTTCTACTCAGTGTGCCATCCTGGTGAAACGCTTGAATAAATAAATAAAACAAATAGTATAAGTGGTGATCATCTGGACTAGACTGCCAGAGCATGGGATATCAGGTGTTACTGTTATGGCCTTCATGCTCAGAGTCAATAAGCTCTTTGAGGAAAAAGAGGTGACAGGGTATTCCTACTGGAGTTGGTGGAAAGGAGGAACTTGATGGACTGCTGATCTTCTTGGTCCCTAAATATCCAAATATATATGTATGTAAATACGTATGTACATACAGTATGTATGTCTGTAAAAACATTAAAAAGAAAATTGTACTTGTGAAATAACTCCCCCTGCCAAAAAAAATTGAGTGTCCTTATGTGTTCACAGCTGAAATGATTCTGTAAGAGGTCAAAAATACTTCTCACTAGTAATTAGCCCAGAACCATTATCTAGTAAAAAACACAAGTACAGTACTAGCAAGACTTTCACTAGTCTGTCCTCATATTTAAAAATATAAGACTCTTGAAACAGGAATTCTTCTATATAGGTTTTTATCCTCCTCCTTGCCAGGATTGGGTGGCTGTTCCATCCCTGTCCCCGCCAGCTGCAGTCGTTCTGCATCTCCTCTGTTGCTGGGGACGTTTATCCCCTGCGGCCTGCCCCCTCCCCGCAGAGGGGCCAGGAAGGGAGTGCTGTCCTCCCCCACCTGGGACACAAATCCAGACCGTCTCCAGACCAGATAAATCGGGCGGGCCACCAGCTTGAGGGGCAGAACTTCATATAGCCTGTCTTCCATTTTGTCTTCTCTCCTTGGGCTCTGCAGACGTGCAATGAGCATGTTGTGTGAGCTACACCTCTGCAATGATGCCCCAGGTGCCCTGAATGCTGGCTCTTCGCCTCTAAGTGACTTACATGTGCCACCATCTGGATTCCTTCAGGTGGCAGTCAAGCGGCAAGTCATGGAATCCCCCCCCTCCCCGAGGGAACAGAGCAGTCCTTCCCTCTCCGACCCCCGAGCAAGCCGCACCAATTCCTGAACCCCAGTCACTGATGCGGAAAGAGATAAGACACCCACAATGCCTTAGTCCTCTTCACCATTGGACTGGCTATTGATACAGTAAGTCAACTAAAAAATTAACTAAAGATTGCCATATATCTCAGTCTTTCACTCTTGATAGAAACAGATATATATTCTTCCTTAATCAGAGTGTCTAATTCTAACTCCTGTGGTTGCCAGATATTTACTGTTCCACTGGACCAGAAACAGTTTATTTTACGTGGTCCAGAACAACAACAACAAAAAAAAGCTGGACCCTGTCCCCCTGATAAAGCCTTACTTTGGATGCGACATACAGGGATGATAGCATTCTAATTCAGTTCTTGCAGCACTTCAATAAAATCTCATGGCACCAGCTTTTGGTGTGTGTGCCATTTTCTTGATTTTATTTTGTACTGCTTTGTTATCCAGCAGCAGCTTTGGAGGTGAAGTGTGTGCGCTTTTTTTTTCTTTACTCACAATCCAGGCCTCAGGACCAGTAGAATTTTTGACCCCTTTCAGGACTTCAGGTAAAGTTACTGAAACACCATTTACTAGCACTACACCTTTAAATAGGATGCAAAAGACCCAGGGCCCAAGTCAAAGGGACTGGCACTACACTGTTACACCATGATTTAGCAGCAGTCCCTCATGACTAAGAACTAATCTTCTGAGGACTGGAATTCCCACTGTGGCACAATTAGTGCCAGGTCACTGACTGCAACCCCCAAGCCACACTCTAAGGTGGCTTGACAGCCTTCTGCAAAAGCACATACCAAAGTGTGCTGGTGCACAGAATGAGACAGGGTACACATATAAAGGTCCCCGTGACATTCACAATGACTATTACAGCTGGAGCAGCACTTGTAAAACACATCCTGCCTAAAGAATATTTCCTAAGCAGTAAAAGAGCCTGGATGCTACACTCAGAGCACTGGAACCTTAGGGCACCAAGTTAGATAAGGGGCCAGTTTCAAGAGAGGATGTGCATCAGGCAATGGAGCCTCCGGAGCAATAGATAGTGTTTTCTTCTGGGGTTTGGGTTGGCAGCCCACTGTGCTATCAGGAACAAAGGGGAAAGATGGATGTCTAGATCCAGGTGTTCGTCCGTAAGTATGGGTCAGGTAGGTGAGGAACCCTGAAAGGGCTGCAAGAGCTCACACATGTCTGGTTATGGCACTGTGCCATGTGCAAACAAGCATGACCTCGTACTGCCACTGATTCTGTGGGCAAACTCAGTTTCTGCGTAACAACTGCTGGAAAGACTCATCTGCACTTCAAGATTTGTGCTGAAGGGTCTCCACCCCACTAGCAGAAATCTTATGTTATAAGGCTAGCAAATTTATGGGTCTGTACAACAGGGTGCACTTTACGCCTTGTTTGCAGATTATATAATTGTAACTGAAAACCGTGTCCCCTTTTATTGCTAAATAAAATTCCTATAAAAGATCACACCACTGCAAGGAAAAGAGTGTGTTTCCAGACTTCCCATAAAAAGAGATAGCATCACTGTGCTGACTGGTGGGGGGCCTTAGGGAACGTGCAAACATTCATTGATTTGCTGTTTGTAAGAACAAGTGCTAATGTCAGGCCAAACAGTACACTGGAAATACTACTTTGGATACTTCCAGTCTTGAAGTTTGAAGAAACTGTTCTTAAAAAATCATCAACAAAGTAAAAGGTACTTTGATTTTTTTTTTTTCAGTTTTATGCTATAGGAAAAATCCTTGCTGAAATGAACCACAATACGTTTCTTCGGTCACTGGTCTCTCTGCCTTCGAATTCTCAGTATTGCAGGGTTCTAGAAGAAGCAGCATGATGTCATTTGCATCACATCACAGTTTTCCTTCTGCTATAATGTGAGAAATGGAACCCCTGGGTATAAAAAGCAATTAATTCTGTCACCATCAGCTTATATCTCACTACTTTAAGAACTCGCATTTCACGAAAGTATGAAATTAGAAATAATTGGCACACTTGATTTAAATGATGTCTTCAGAATGATGTGTATCTGAGTGATCAGGAAAGGGGAGGCAATGGCAAAATCACATTGGCACAAACCCATTGTAAAGACTTGAGTAACAGTTTGTTGTTCATGACATTACTTACTAGTAACACACTTGATTGGTAATAATAAAATATGTTGCCATTGATATGAAAGGAGAAAAGACAGCACAAAGGGGCCCCTTACTCAAGTGTAGGGCTGGTCTCAAAGTGCACCTTGTGTGCAAAAATGTTTTGGCTTACTTATTGTTTACTGTAGTATAGAAGATTATATCAGACTGGTTTTGCTTAGTTCTAGGCTAACACATTCTTTTACTACAAATCCCAGAATCCCCTGCAGTTGACATCACAGCAGTGGGCAGCAGTCAGAAGACTGAACGGCCTGAACTGCATGTTAGAGTTTATATAAGCTCTAATCTTCTGTTTACTGATCCCACTATCCTCCCTGGGCTATGTAATGTCACAGAGAACTAAAACATTCAACTGGTTATTACAAAAGCTCTTAACATGCAATGCAGGCTACTGAATCCCCCACTGCTGCCTCCTGTTCTGATGTCAGCTACATGGGATTCTGGGATTTGTAGTAAAAGATGTAGGTGTAGAATAGTGTTGCTCGGATAGTGCCTCCGTGGATCTGACCAAATTCGGAGGTCGAATCCCACGTTATCTGATGTCGGATACCACCAGATCCAGGGATCTGATGTTGGATAACACGGGATCTGACCTGGATCTGGGGGGGGGGGGTCAGATCCGCGGTCGGATAGCGCTACTATCTGACTGGATCCACTATCCTGCCAAGCGGCAGGTATTTGGTGGTATCCTAATTGCTAGGATACTATCTGAGCAACACTAGTGTAGAACTAAGCAAATTTAGTCTGATATAATCTACTATACTATAGTAAACAATAAGCAAAAGCAAAATGTTTTTGTACACAAAGTGCACAATGGGACCAGCCCCATACCTGAGTGTGAGGCCCTTTGTGCCAGCTGTTCCCCTTTAACAGTGTGGATTCTGTCTCCAACCCCTCGGAGCACTATGCCCTATTTCACCTTAGATCCACTGGGAAGAGCTTCCTTGTTGTTCCATGCGCCAGAGGGTATGGCCACAATAAGCAACGTCGCCTGCTTCTGTCTTGAACCGCAGTTACTGTGGGGATCAGCAGTAGAGCTTTCTCAATCAATGCCTTCAACTCTACAATTGTTTCCTGGATCAACTCTGTGTGGTACCTCAAATTAAGTTTTCAATTGGAAGACCTATAATATTTAGTTTTAACTCTTATTTTAAAATATTATTCATGTTGTTTTTCTTGTGCTTATGTTTTTTTTAAATCACATTCCTTAACTATTGAAAGGAGGGACGAAATAATTTGGCAAACTGTTTTACTTAAAATATTTGATTTTTCAAAGCAGAAAAGTATTTGTAAATTGTTTTATTTTAATTTTTCAAAGTAGAAACGTGTTAATTTTCCAAATTTTATCCATGATTTATAATAAGTGGGTTGAGATGGGTCTCTTACGGCAAAAAAAAAAAAAAAAGCATCATGTTGCCAGTGCTGTTCAGCTTTGCAGTCCTCACGCACGAACTTGTAAGAGATGACACTTGTACATTAAAAGGCACCTGAAGCCCCTGTTAAACTTACTGGGGGGGGTGTAAGGCATTGAGGGGGACAGTAGAGAGACTGTAAACCATTGTTCCTTGCTCATGTTTCACCCATCTTTTAAAAATTAAATATTGCTGACCCTGCAATTTATTTATCTAAAACATTTACATCCAGGAAAGAATACGCTGAGCTGCAAACAGCTTGTTTCTGGGTGTGTCCGGGGGGGAGGCTACTTAGGAGAGATAATCGATATGGGCACAAAACTAACTATACATACTATAAAGGAGTTTCAACAAGAAAAGGTAAACTACCTGTAACAAAAGGACAACAGAGAATGCAGTACAATTTTAGTACCAAGATAGATACTATTTAAAATAATTAGACCTACAAAATACATGTTAAAAGAAAAAAAAAAAAACAAAAAAAAAAAACAGATGAGCTGAGCAGCTGGCTTTTTCCTTAATTCAAAGAAAATGTATGGGTTGCTGAAGACACAACAAGCTGCATGAAGTTGCTAGAGCTACATGTGGTGCTGTCAACTTTTTTCTGGGGCCAAATGCCAAATGGGTCAGAAGAGCAGCCACAGGTAGGGCTATATATGTCTCAGACCTGTATCTTGAGCACCGGCCACAATGTGGCAGACTGGAAGACAGAAGGGGCTCAGTCTCCATCCAGGAAAATGCAGTCAGACTAAAAGCCAGGAGGCTGCCACATGGAGGCAAAGCTCATTTTCAGGTGTGACTGGGGGGTGAGGAACAGGAGTTCAAGTCAAAGCCATCTGGGAGCAACAAGGAATGGTACTTGGACTAATGTAGTGTTAAGTGTAAAGAGGGAATCAGGGACAGTTGCAAACAAGCAGGAAGCTGACAAATTGCCAAGCATGTCCAATCTGCACTCATGACAGTGGTAAAGTGAGAAACTGGTCCATTAATCATTTGAAGAATCTGCAGTGCCTTATTTCGGCACACCATTATCAAGAGCCACACAAATAGCAAAGGTCTATTGGTTTATTTATTTTTATTTAATTAATTTACTTAAAAATTTGACCTGGAAAGGCCTACTGAGCTGAGAACAGTTCAAAAACCCTACAATTTTGCGCCAAACCACACCAGCAGAAGCAAGATAAGGATCAGTAGGTCCTTGACATATGTGGAGCACCATCAAACAAGTAATACTTCAAATACCTGGGTGAGTACCTAGATCTGAGCCTCTGTTTTAACAAGCACACTGCACACGCATGCAAATTGGTTCAAAAGAAACTGGGGGTGGCCTATAGACGCAAATGATGTCTGACCTCAGAAGCTAGACTCTCAATAACCAGAGGGACTCTCCTCCCAATTCTAAACTGTAAATTTGTACTGTACAATTTTGCCACAGCTAACCTACAGCAACTAGATTTCACCTGTAACTGCATCTGCCATTCTGCACTCCCACCCAGCCTTAAAAGCCACCATTGCAAACTTTATTCAAAGTTAGTATGGCTCCCGCCAGCTGCTTAAAGATCATTTACCCTCAGCTGCCTTACACACAAACCACTGTGATCTGCTGACTAATCATCACTATCTGAATTTCTCCTGCACAAAACAAACTCGGGCAATTTAAGATCAGTTGAACACAACCTCCTCTCAACAGCTAAAATGAGTACTACCATGGGTCAGATTGCCTTTTCCTCTGTTGTGTCTTTCCTGTGGATTAATTTACCTATTCACAATGAGTAGCCATACGCTTCCATTGAAAAATGTTAACTTATCTTAGGTATGGTGTGCAATGTACGTATTTCTATTTTTACCAACAGATGTCAACAATAAACTGCACTGCTGTCTTTTGTATAGTACTTACTACCCTGTACCACCTAGTGTGTGTCATTCTTGAAAAGGAGCAACAATGCTCATTTACTCATCCCACTAACAAATACACTGAACTGACTTTTCAGAAGCATCATGGGGAAGGGAACAAATGTAAAGCAAAATGCTTAGAACAGAGCTTTTACAGGCTGTAATCCGTCTGAATTATTCCAGAATCAAGAAACGGACAAAAGGGAGCCAGTGTGTAACGCTCACGTGCATGCAACATGCTGCGGATGTTTTGATCTGCTCAATGCAATCTTCTTCAGAGCTCTGACAAAGACATCATTCTGCACACTGAAGGTCCAGCGTTGAGGTGCATGCATCCCTTTCCTGTTTGTAAGCTGGATGGTGGTACACTGGTTTTCTTATTTCACCATCTTCGGGAGTGTCAATATGGCTTTGCTGGCAATCTGTCAGCTGTTCATGTGTTTGCACTGTTTCCCTCCTATGGAGCAACCCCGAGTCATTCTTTGAGCCCAGCACACCTGTATTTTGGAAATGGGAATAGTGTTGGTTCAGCACCTTGAGATCAGCAGGCTACAGTACCATTCATGTTTGACTGCTCATCAAAGGAAGGACACCCTAGCTTGGAGTACAACTCGCAGCATGCAGTATGGAAGGGACGGTTTGTAGCAAAAAGGATGAAAGAGGGGCTCCAGTTTTGGTACGCGGTCTAAGGAGCTGCACCATACAGAATGCTGCCTTAGCTAAAGGCAGGGAAAATAATTTTTTGAATGATCTCGCATCTGGCAACAGGGCGAGACAAGCGATGTGCCAGTAGAGCACAGTTTGAGAGGGAATTTAGTTAAAAATGAAACTGACATGGGTGTGGAAGCCAAGGGACTGGGCCAGGCCAGACACACTCCAAGATACTTGAAGGAGAGGACATGTCCAAGAGGTGCTCCATCACTGATCCTGAAGGTGGCATAGCAGAGGAGTTTTACCATTTTTAGTTTGAAGTAAAAAGTTATGGCTACAGTTTTTATTTTTAGTATTCAGGGTTAGCTGATTTGAGCAAAACCAACATGGAATGGAATCCAGACAAGGCTATAGTTGAGATTAAATTGACCCAATACCAGGGTTAAAATGGCCTAAAACACTGTATAATTTGCATACATATGGATATGGAAGGAAAAACAGATGGTGGGGGCAGGTCATAAGGAAATAATGAATAGACTGAGACAAGGGATAAACCTTTGGGAACCTCCATATCAATCTGGAAAGAACCACTGAGAGGAAGGACAGGAGTTCCCCAGGGATCAGTATTGGGACCCTTACTGTTTTCTTTCTTCCCCATCCTGGGACCTCAGCAATAGCAGCAGTGCGTGTGCGTGGAGGTACACATAAAACTCTGGGCGCCGGCTCAGCCCCTTTCACCCCACCCCTGGCAACTGCTGCCTACGCTACCCATCGGACCGCCACCTGATGGGAGTGGAATTATGGGGGCAGGGTGGACAACCTCCCCAGGAGAGGAGAGCTACCTTTCGGCTCCCCGATGATCCAAGTTCGTTCCCGAACCCAGGTTGCTGGCATGATGCAAGGTAAGGCATTCAGTGCCTCAGTCCTCTGTGCGACTGGGCCGGCTAGGACCCTTGCTGTTTTCTATTTCTGTGAATCATTTTCCCACAGAGTTTGTGAACACAGAACGTATTTTATTTCATATGGTGATGACACAGTCTTCTTCAGCTCGGGCCCCTCTATACATACAATACAAGAATTATTACAAGATGACTATATAAAACTGACCAAGTGGCTGATTCAGAATACATTGAAACTGAATGAAAAAAGACAAAGGTGATGTTGTTTGGAACAACACAGAGGTTGGCCCAAGAGGAAGAGGACTTCTGCATTATGGGTAGTAATAGTGAGGAGATCTCCAGAGTGTCATCATTTAAGTATTTTGGTGTCCACCTGGATCCCACCCTGAATTTACTCAGATATTTGGATAGAACTGGTAAGAAAATAAATCAAAAGTTAGTTTTTTATATTTTGCCAATCTTAGGTTATGGAGCAATTATGTTTGTAAATCAAGGTAGTACATGCATCTTAAAATACTAAATGATTCTAAATAATATCTGTATATTCGGATTAAGGGTTCCTGTGAGGACCCATCACATTCCCTGTACGAAGGAATGAAAATTTTGCCTGCCTTGCAGAGAACAGACTATCACGCTAATGTTTTCGTGCTTAGGACTTATCAATGTTCACTGCCACAGTGCTTATCCAAGAAAGTTATTCTGCAGCAGGGATCATACTTAACAAGGAACAATATGGACACTTTATTTTATCCCAGTTCTAAAAAACTGGCTACAAGTAAGCGTTCCTTTACGTGGTATGCTTCCACCTTATGAAATGGTTTCACAGCATTAATTAAAACTACAAACAATTTAAAGCACTTTAAGAAACTACTGAAAGTACATTATGACAAATCCAGAACCTGTTCTTGTAATGTTAATTAACTGTATATCTGTGTTTACTGTCTGTGATGTCTATTGTATTTTAAATGTCAGGTGTGACTGAAAAAGGGCTCCTGGTTAAGAAAAATGAAACTGAAAGAACAATGGTCTGTGCTGGGCAGCAGTTTCCAAAAGTATGGTTTTTAAATTTTTAAAACTACATTAAAAACAAACAAAACAAGCAACCATTTTTAATAGCAGTCTCACAATAAAGCAACGCATTAAAATGCACAGTTACAGTACTTTAAATGGACAAAATCGGAATGAAACCTGCTCAGAATTTCACAACCAACTTGGTATCCATGCTTTAACTTGAAACAAGTTTATATATCTGCAAATGTTGGAGAAAAAAATGGAAGCATCTATGGCTCCGCCATACACAAACAATTTGAGGAGAAAATTAAAACATTTACACTGACTTGGTAAGAAATCACTTAAAATGGTTGAGACAATTTTTTCTACTTTGGTTATGTTGGAAAGCATTGCATTGTACTAAAGGTATCAATGCTATTTACTCTACAGTGCCATGAAACTGGTACGGAAGAATGCATCTGCTCAGTTTTGAAAAGTACTTATTTACTGGTTAGGGTCAATAAACCACCGCAGGCAGACCTGCGCCAACTGATAATTCACACTTGTGAATTACGGATTTCTGTAAACTGTGCACTTACTCAAATCAGCCGCGCGTCTCCCTCAGATGTTCCCCTAGAGGGTGTCCTCACGTTGCCGTCCGCTCACGCCACTCACAGAAAACCACCAGCATGAAGAAACACCTCTCGAAGAATGGACAGCGAAAAACGTCAGGCACATTATTGAATACACTTTTAGTAAATTTAATAGCTTCCCTCTCCCACTCTATTTTACACTTGTAAGCAGCTGAACTTTCACCTCTATCCCTTACCTAAAACACTGCAAGACACCCCGGATGCAGAGACACGGCTTCTTCTCCTAACAAATGAGAAAAGCTATATGGGGCAGAAACAACTTCTGAAAAAACTCTTCCACACTAAAACCACCAATCCAGATAAGTTCATCAATATATTTCAGTGAACTGCTTAAACTGTCAAAAAAAAAAAAAAAAACGCTCAGGAGTTTTCCAGCTGAAACGGGAAATGGGGCGAGAAGTTCAGAGAAAAAAATGTTTAAAATGTTACACTTTCTGTAAAAGTACTTCTTATACCCCGTTTTAAAAAAAAAAAATTACCGCAGCTCTTGTTATCCTCTTACAAAGTGGTATCTTAGTTGGTTTACTCTGTTATGTTTAATTGAAATAAATGTTCTGCACACATACAGATTTAATCTCTCATTCTCTGAATTAACCAATAAAAACAGGTAAATATAAAAAATAAAACATGGGAAGGTGTGGTCATTTGGATTTTATGCACACCCTTGGTGTGTGATGCCCACATAAACCCCTCGGGCTTCGCCTTGGGTGTGCATAAAATCCTCATAAACCACAACTTTCCCATGCATTATTCTATATTTATTAGCTGCCATAACAAAATAAGTAGTGCTTGTGTTATATTAAGCCAGGAGATACACACACTTGTATTTTAAATTGATCATCCTGAATCATACACAAAGTACTGCCCAATGTCTTGTTCTTTGGTTTGAAAGTGCTTGTAATGAAGGAAACTACTGGAGAAAAAAACTCAAGTTTATTAACTGAGGTCACATGCTGTACGTTATACAATGATAAGTAGGCTACTATGATTCTCAGAGAACATCTTTATTCCTTTTGTGACCAGTTTTCATCCCACTGCTATCAAATAAAGATACTCAATGCTATTCTGTTTGGAGCATCTTCAGAAAAACACCAAGCCTCCCAATACAGCGGTCCAACAACCTAATCTTCATCAAGTTGTACATGAAACTCGAATTACAAGAGGCCGTTCTCAATGTCTCAGTACAGCAGCTTTAACAGATACACTACCTCTGGACACTTAAAACGCAAGTTTTTTTTATTTTTATCACATCCTTGTTTTGTCTTACTGCGGTGACCACTGGCGGGGGCATCCAGCTGCCAGCCCTGCCTGCCAGGAGAGCACCAGGCTCACTCACATGATGGAGGATCTGGTACAGCCATCACCAGTCTGCTGGAGGGCCTCCCCATACCCTGACCAGCCGCAGAGCCCCCCCCGTGCGATTCCATGAGAGTCCTCCCAGCGAGGCACGGGCACGGCCAGCAAGCTGCATGGTCACGCCCAGCCATTTCCACTCAACTGTGCCCACTGGAGCATGGACGTGCAATGATTTCCAAGCACAGCGTGCCAACGTCCGCCGTGCTCCCCCAAGATACACACCGGCATGTAGTGCCCCCGGGCATCCCCAGGGACCGCTACAGCACAGTGGATTTCCCCAGCCCTCCCCAGGATCAGGACAGCAGTCCACAGACACTCAATCCTGATCCTCCCCTGCCGACCCACCGACGATCCGAGTCCGTTCCCGAACCTGGCGTCACCGGGGTGGCACAAGGTGTAACGTCCAGCGCCGCAACCCTCGGCGCCACCGAGCCGGCCAAAAGACAAGTTTAAGTCAGTACTACAGATAAGATTTCTACTTTAAAATCTCACTTGCAGATCTAGCTGTGTCATCCACTGTCCGTGCTCTGTGCAATAAATAGTACAGGTACTACTAGAATGGTCTGTGCAGAAACCACAAATCAGCCATCATTCCCAAGACGTTGGACTACCCAGCCACAAGAAAAATCAGTGATACAAAACTCCACCCTGACAGCAATTGGCGTTTGGTACTAAAGAACAGGGACGTTGTAATAACTGTAGTCATTTTCATGGACAATACTGATATTGATATGTATCGGTTTTCCTTTATCACAATAACTGTTTTCACAAAATACCATGCATGACATGTTGTGATAATGTGTGAAATTTCAAGTTAATATCTTGACAGCCCTACTAAAGAACCATAAATGTACCTGATGTCACAACTGACATGGGCAGTAGCCGATGTACCACAGCAGCTTCACAACCAATTTCACTTCCGTAAGTCAAAATGATAAAACTACTCGCCACACCACTAGTCACTAAACAGTCTGAACGGGGCAGAATTGCAGAATCAGTACATGATCATAAAGCCTGTACACACACGCAGTATAAAATGTGGTGAACATATAAGGTGACTACAGGGACTTGAGTCCTGTTCCCTAGAATGCTCTTTGCATTCTTCCAAGCGCACCATAGGGTCAGCTTGTTAGTTTCCTGTAGCCACTTTCTGATACTGCAAATCCTGCAGCTAGGAACATTTTATATGCAAATGAGTTTCTAGTGTAGTATTAATATCTAAAGCCATCGGAAACATTATCTGTAATGAAGCATGTCACCAGAGAACTGAGCCTTGGTCTTGACACTGCAATAAATACACTTCCGTCAAGAGTTAGGCTTCCTATGGCCATGGTGTGGATTGTATTTTTATTTTTTTTTTTTATTATTTTATGCCCCAGTTTTCTCCCCTCCCTTGTCCCAGTCATGCACATGCATGTGGAGGCACGCGCACGCTGCAGTACCAGGATGCCCCCCCCTTACTGGTTTGCCACCCATTCGTCTGCACTGCCTACAGACCGCCATCTGGGGGCAGTGAAACTACGATGGGCGACAGACTTCTCCCCAGGAGAGAAGAGCTACCTGTCGATTGCTCAATCCTGCTCCTTCCCTCCTCCCCAGGCTCTCTGACAACCCGGGCTCATTCCTGAACCCGGATCGCTGGCGTGACGCAAGGTAAAGTGTCCAGCACCTCAGCGCCAATGGTGTGGATGGTATTCTGGGACCTGGGAGTGCAATTCCCAGTTCGGTTCTAGGATTTATTTCTCATTCCAGTTCATGTAGGAAATTCTAGTAACTGCACAATGTTAAGGTGATTTATTCTTCTAGACTTAAAGGGACACTGTCAACCTGTTTTTCATCATATTATTTCTAGTTGAACACCTACATTTTATGATTATCTTCTCTAAAATTCTTTGATGTTGCTGTTTGTTTTGTCTGCCTCCTTGTTTAGCAGAACTGAAATGCATGCTAATGTATATTTGCAAACACCTTTGTTTTGTTTACAATCCTGGATCTGTTCTTACTGATTACTTCATGAACATTAGAAACACCTCTAAATAGTGCAGTCACTCATGAAATAATAGGCCTCCTAAACTCTCACTGCATCATGAGTAGCTAGACAGCACTGTGGGTGTTCCCAAGTCCAGGAAAGATGCAACTGGAGCTGATCAAGGAATGTAAACAAACCAGTGTGTGTGTGGTTACACCAGTATGGTGGGCAGTCTGTTTTTCACTTTTTTAAAGCAAAAAAAGAATCAGAATCAAACTACCAGCTACATCAGCAATCTTTACAAAATGTTGTCAATCATAAAATGTGTTTTTTAAACTAGAGACACTTTGAGACCTAAGGGGGTTGACAGTGTCCCTTTAAGTTGCACTGTGCTTAGAAGGTTTAGTTTTATGGAGTCGCAAGTTCTGCCTATAATCAGGATCCTCAAGTTTGAGTACACTTCCTGTATGAAAAATGTTGGTATAGTGCTCCCCAGGTTTTCTTTATAGTTGGATTACAAAGGATCGCAGCCAGAGGCAGAGCTAGAGTTGTAGCAGGCACCATCTCATAACCTTTCATGGGCCCTTATTTCCTGATACTCTGCTGATAGTGTGATCAGGTCATACTAAATTTGTAGCTGAATTCCATACATGTCAACAGCAGGTACCCAACTTGACTTCTGATAGAGTGCAACTGGAATATGTATTACAACTCATTATGGCCCCATCATAATTTTGAGCAGGTCCTCTGATGTCCCTGTACTAAGCAAGCAATAATACCCGACAGGGTGGGCAGTATTGGACTATTCCTGCCTGCAGAGCGTAATGAGGCCCAACAACACAGGCAGAGGGCCTTATAGCCCCTGGAAGGGTGGGTATAGCCCATACCACCCACCCTGGAGGGTATTAGTGCTCTCAGAAAATGTGCTTTAGGTGGAAAGAATAAGAGAGTCAGAACTTAAGTTTTAAACATTTGAACAATTTATTTTATTTAACATTTTAACTGTAGTGCACAAAAAATAGTCCCTGAGAGAAAAGAGAATAATGAAACAATTTTGCTCCTATTGTAGCACTTTTGGGTTTGTGAACTTGAGAAAAACAAACTACTTGTAGGTGATGAACTGAATTGGTGCTAAGAAAGTGCAGTTGCTTGGAGTGAAGTTAACTGGGTTACATGTTGCTGGAGGTGTCTCTGTTAAGGTGCTTTGATGTTGTCTTTCTGTTTCTTCTCTCTTTGGCTCAGTTTGGTTGCTGTTTTGTGAGAGGTGCCCTCCTAGTACTTTGTTTCTTTCTTCTTGCCGTGGTGCCCAGTAGTTGGCTAAGCTGGTTTCTGACTTGTGTCCTGTCACACTTATTTCTCTGCTGCTCAAGCCAGCATTGGATAAGAGCTGAACTACAGTAGCTCTTATGCTGTGATTTGTATATCTATTTGCTAGTTGAGCTTCATCACTTAGACGCTGCATCACTGTCCCAAAGTAGTTTTTTCCTAGTCGTTCTTTTCAGTACCAACATGGTACTCCTACATCTAAACTTCTCTGGACATACTGACACCATCCAGTAAAAACTGTGCCCCAAGCTTAGTGCCCTGTTCAGAAAATGTAGTTGCATCCCTCCGACAGCTAGGCGTGAACTTGTTCAGAAGATGATACTGCCCATTTTCGACTACTGTGATGAAGTCTGTGGTGTTGCCCCCAAGTCCTCCCGGGCCAGACTGGACATCCTCTTCAATTCCTTCTGCCGCTTTGCCCTGGATGCCCCCCTCGCACTCACCACTGCGATCTTTATCGTACCCTGTCCTTCCCCTCTCTTACAAATAGGCGACTCTCCCACTGTGCTAAATTCACCTCCAAGCACTGGTTGGGTGAGCTCCTCTCCTACCTCACCTCCTCCTTTATAACACCCCCCCATCCCCTTCGATCAACCGACTCCCGCACCCTGGTAGTCCCCCGCAGAACCACCCAAATCGGCCAATCCAGTTACTCTCACCGCCTCCCAAAAATTTGGAATGACCTCCCCTCCTCAAATCTGGCACTCATCCTCCGCCTACTTCATCAGTTCTGCCCTCAATAATAATTACCTTGCATCTAGCTACTCCTGCCATGTCCTTCCCTAATTCCCTCTTCTAAGCCCTGGACAAACCTTACCCCTCTACCGTTACCTTCATTTTACCCTGTGCACCCCAACCCCCCAAATTTCTAGCTCTCCTCCCCTTCCCCCAAATTGCTCCCCCTTACTGGCCTCTTTTGCTCTCTAACAGAATGTAAGGGACCCCTATTGCTCTCCATGGGTCCCTCTCCTACCCCCGCAAGGGACTTGCATCTCTCATCTACTCCCTTACCCCACCACCCCTCCTATCTCCCTTGACTTGCAGTCCTCTTAGCATCCTGAAGGGGTCCTCCTGCGTCTAAGCTTGTCTGCTCTCCTTCCCCCCCCCATCTACCTGTCCCCCTAGCCTTTGCAGTCCCCTTGCAGGGTTCTCAGCATCCTGAAAAGGCCCATCTGCGCCTGGGCATATCTCCTCTCCTTCCCTTCCCCCATTCTACCTTTTCTCCCTAGCCTTCGCAGTCCCCTTGCAGGATTCTCAGCATCCTGAAGGGGTTCTATTGGGCCTGGGCTTGTCTCCTCTCCTTCCCCTCCCCCATCTACCTTTCTCCCTAGTCTTCACAGTCCCCCATGTAGGGTTCTCAGCATCCTGAGGGGGTCATACTGCACTTAGTGTTGTCTCCTCTCTTCTCCTTCCCTTCCATCTACCTTTCTCCCTGGCCATCGCATTCCCCTTGCAGGGTTCTCAGGATCCTGAAGGGGTCCAACTGAGCCTAAACATATCTCCCTTATTCTATCTAGCCACTATCTTGGCTTCCCATGACTACTAGTAGGGTCCAGTGCATCCCAATGGACTACCAATTAGTCCCCAACCCCTCCAAAGGTGCGAATTCTCTTCCCCTCAAGGGTTCAATTCTCACTCCCTCCCTCTCCTATCACTCTCTTAATCCCTATCCACTGACCTTCCCAACCCCCCCCTTGCAGGGCATCCCACATCCTAAAGGGTCCTCTCTTGGATTAGGTCCTATTCCCCCTCCTAGCATTAAGTTACATCTCCTCCTTCTCTCTCTATAAACTCATAGCCTTATCCTCTCATCTACCCCACAGCCCCCTTGCATGGTTCCCCACATCCTGAAGGGGTCTCTCTGGGACACTGCCCAACCCCCTTCTCTCTGGTCCCCGCAGTCCCCTTGCAGGGTTCCTCGCATCCTGAAGTGGTCTCCAGGGACACTACTCTTCCCCCTGCCCCTACCTCACCCCCCTTCCCCCTTTTCTTTCACGGAAGCACTTGTTCACTTATTAATCCGGCACTTATTATTGTCCACTCTTTCTACATATTATGCGCAACACTTTGTAACATCTGTCTTACAACTGTATGTTAATGTTGATCTTGTAACTTGAATGTTCAATGTCTCATTCCTATTGTACCCCTTTCCCCCAGGTTGCACTGGAATATGAACGACTTGTTACTCAGTGTGCCTTCCTGGTGAAACATTTCAATAAATAAAATAAATAAAAGACTATCCAGTATGTTTTGCGGCTGTCTAAGGGGGATGGCAGTAAAATGCCTTTGCACTGCTGGGAAGCTCAGTCAAGCACTTCATGAATGACTTCACAGGGCAAAGTGGATTGCTGGGGTCTTCATATATGAAGCTTCTGTTTCTGCCTCCGTTTGGTTTGGTGGGGTTCTTAAGATTTTTAGTAGCTTTGTTGTGGCTTAGGGAGCTGTATTTTAAACTGCTGTCATCTGTATTGATGTGAAATGAATTAGGTATGAGCTCTCTGAGGCCTTCCTGTCAACGTCTTGCCGTGTGTGTATTTGTATGTCAAACCATACCTTGCGTAGTAAACCTGGTGCGGTGTCAGGACTCAAGATTGGTGAATGCCTGAGATTTTCTAGGTCTGTGCCACTTAGAAGAAGGTGGTGGGCAGCACAGTCTTTTTGTACTTTTTGTAGTTTCTTTAGTACAGATGTTAGGACATTGTTAGCAGGGTGAAATGCAGGATCACTAATTAGGCTAACATTTCTGCCCACAGATTGACTGTTTATATGCCCGTTTAGTCTTGCACATAAAGAACAGTAGCCAGAGACTGAGTATTGTAGTCCTGCAGTTGTTCTCACTTCTGCGCGTAGAATTGCCTCAGAACTTTACCGATTTGTTTGAGGCTGTCAGTTTTCTAGTCAATGATGATGTTTTTGTTGACCGACCATTCTGTGAAGACTTTAAGGGCCCCGTTGGCATTTTTTCTGGTGTTCACTTCTTCGTGTTCGACTTCTAGTGTTCAGCTCTTCCAAAGGGATAGTGGCAAAACAGGGTTTTAGTGTTGGCATGTGGAGAGTCTCTCTCTGGTCTGTAGGTTGAAGAATGTTTTCCTCTTCATTGTCTGCTGTCTCTAGTAAACTTGGCTGATGTAACTTATTGTGATTCTGTGGTTAGAAAATGGGGTTAAAAAAAAGACAGGTTGAGAAAACTGTTATAAGATTGTATTTAGGGCAAAATACATAAAATGACATCTATTTTTTTTTTTAAAGTACAGGTTCTATGATTACCTTGGGATATACAAAAGAGGTGAAGGAAAACCATATATGTATCTTTATGTCTAGGATACAAAGATTTTGTAGCGAAGAAAAAGTTCTTAGTTTTTTTTATTTTTAAAGTATCTTTATTTACCGTCAACCTGGAAATTTGTTCTTGTTCGGAAAAGGTTTTTAGTTTTTTTTTTCCCCAAAGGGGAATAAATGCATAGTGGGGGAAGTTGAACTACTGAATTACAACCCAATCAAATAAGTTAATAAGGTGTCTGGTCCCTTTAAGGGGCCTGGTGTAGTCACAGAGGACAGCAGCATTCTTTGTTTACTAGGAGGCACATCATGTTCAGAATGAATGAGGAGGTGTGACTGACCTTGTAAGATGATAAGCCACAATAGCTTTCTTCGCTGTTTGTTTAGCTAAAAAGAGAATGCCATAGAAAGGAAAATTTTTGAAATATGAGAAAAAAAATTCTAGTCAGTGACTTCATTGTGCTTGTGGGACGTTTTAGCAGTAGTTTCACTTTGGGGCTCCAGCTCGGTGTTGACTAGTGATGACTACAGAAGTGTGACTGGCAGTATCAGTATTTTTACTAACCTGGGACTGCTGTTCTGTGGCATAGCATGTTTCCTCATCTTGGCGAGTCTCCCGTTGTATGCCCAGTGCCTGTGTTGTTTCCGTTATGGTTCTGGTTTTCTCTGTGTCCTGGATGTCTTCTGGGCTTTAGGCGTTTCAATGCCCTCCTTTTTTCGTTTGTTGGTTACCGGTTGGTAGAATTTGTTTTGTTCTAGATCTCTTAGTATTTTTTGGAGACCTTTCTTTGTGACAAGCTGAAATTTACTTCCGATTTAAGCATTGTTTGCTTGTTTTGCCGACGAGTCTGTTGGCGTTTTGAATTTCCAGCGGTGTGCTGACTAGCATGCTTCACGAGTGTTCATGATGACCGCTGAGTACTGTACCTTGTGCAGGGATATTTTTGGGGTGATGGAGCAACTTGGACTGGCACTCATTTTAGGTGGGCACTGTTGTCTGATAGATGCCCACCTAAACGAGTGGCTCAGCCAATCAGAGGACAGAATGGTTTTTGCCCATTTTCTAAGAGCATGTATCTACTTATCTACTTACATGTTTACTTTACAGGTTGAGTATCTCTCATGATGTTATTACTGCTGGCTGTAGTTTGACTGTTTTTCTTATCTGTTACTTAAAATGTGATTTTGTATAGTAGTCCCCCTTTCCTCTGATTTCTGCAGAGCTGGGCTGTCAGACAGGAAGTAATGTTAGTTGGAGAACTAGCCTCAACATCCAAAATAAGTCATCACAGCCAGCAGGCTGAAAGGGAGTTACTTGGGGCACAGAAGCATTCTTCCAGAAAAAATACTTGAATCCCCAGGTTGAAACTATAATAAATTTTCAAGGCATTAGACCAAAGGGTTAATTTACACCATGATTCCTCGCAGAGAAATGGAGGCAATTACCACTGCAACATAAATATGGCATACTGTTCATCTGGCATAGCTGTGACATACTGTAGTTGGGAAATATTTAACATACTAAAAAGCCAGCAGAATAGGCCAAATGGTCCATCTTATCTGCTCGAAATCCAGCAACCTAATGGCCGCCCACCTCACCACCCCTCCTACCCCCCAAGAGTGACTTCTCTAGATTCAGTTCCCCTTGTACCTGTCCCACTCCATCTTGAAGCCCTCCACTGTGCCCTCAACCAGCCCTACCACCCTCTCAGTGAAAAAATGCATCCCACGTCCCCTTGTAATTTCCCCCCTCCAACTTCCACTCATGTCCCCTGGTCACCCCCTTCTTCAGCCTAAACAACTCCCTGGTTCCACTCCAAATTATTCCCTTTACATACTTGAAAACCTCTATCATGTCTCCCCTATCCCTCCTCTCCTCCAGTGAGTAAAGCCCGAGCTCTTCCAGTCTCTCCTCATAAGACCTCCCCTCCATACCCTGAATCATCCTGGTCGCTCTCCTCTAGACCTTTTCCAGCAGCGCTATGTCCTTCTTCAGATGAGGTCTCCAGAACTGCACACAGTACTCCAGCTGCGGCCTGACCAAGGCATTATATAGAGGGAGAATCACCTCTCTGCTTCTGGACGTAATTCCCCTGGCTATGCAACCCAATATCCTGTTTGCCTTGGCTGTAATTCTTCTACAGTTTTCAGAGTTATTCATTTTAACATCTACTATCACCCCTAAATCCCTTTCTCCCAATGTGGCATGCAGTGTGACCCCCCCCAGGGTATATACATGGCCCGGGTTTTTGACCCCCAAATGAAGAACCTTACATTTCCCGGCATTAAATTTCAATCCCCACCTCCTTGACCACCCCTCCAGGGTATCCAGATCTCCCTGGACTATCTCCCTTCGCTTCCTCATTGTCCACCAGTGCTCCCAATTTTGAATCATCCGCAAAAAGACTCAACCTATTTCAAACTCCCCTCCCTATTTCTGACACATTCTTCTCCGATGGTAAGAAAGGGTAAAAAGTATTTTCACCAAGGACAAAGGCATTCAGATCAACTACAGTATTTCCTCTGGGAACAGGCACAGGACTAACTTTCTTTAGTAGCCAGAGAACTACTCCTTATCATGTAAAGGGAGTTTCTGGAGAAAAAAAAAAAAACATGCTTCTGAGGGGCCCCACTGCAGTGTTGGTGCCTTGTCCAAAACACAGATGCAACTGGGTTGTTGTGGTTAGCCTTGAATACACAATCATTGTCTAGGATCATGTGTACCACACTCAAAACTGGTTTGATCTGGTTCTTGAGCAATAGGGTCCGAGGGAGGCTGACCCTTGGGACTCACATAATGATGCATTCTTAAAGGCTGGCTGTGTGTGGTATATACTGTGACCCCAACAGTTCAAAGGCAAATTTCACTTGGCACAAGACACTTTCAGAGGCCCACTGGATATGGGGACCCTGAGCCCAAATCTCCCCTCACTGTGTGCGCGTTAAAGTCCTATGGGTCAGTAAAGTACTGTAGGTCTTAGTGTGAGACTAGAAAGTTTTTTGCTTTCTGCAAGGTGTCTGCTTAAACTATTTCTATTTTGCATTCCCTACTGTGTTTTATCCCTTTTGTATTTTATTGTATGTTCTGAAATTCTGTACTGTAAATATCAAACATTTATTTAATGTTCTCTGAGAATGCACAGTGTTCATGGTGTAGGTAAAATCAATTTCTACTGAGCAATCTGCTGATCTGTGGCCAAAGAGCACAATTAAGTATAAAAGTAAACTGTGTCTGCTACAGAGCATTAAATATTCCTGGGAGTGACTAAAGGGGTGGTTCTGTGCCTAAAGTAAAGGCCTTGCACTGGGTGAGCAGTTGCCAGAGATGGACCAAGAAACAGATTGAGATACTCTTATAGTTAGCCAGCTGGTGACAGTGAAGAAGAAATAGCCATCCAGGTGGATAGTAGCTCTAGCGAGCGAACTTGTGACAAACTTGTACTAGCCGTGTAGATTATCGCAAGAACCACTAAAGGAAAAGATAATGAACTAAGGCTGTGCTGTGGCCAGTGACTATTTCACCTGGTGTTACGCAGCAAAAAAAAACTACACAATCTTAATCAACTGCTACACAGAATTGTTTATGCTTAAGACTGTCACTTGCTACATATCAGAGTTCACCCAAAAATGGTTGTACAGCTGCTGTTTACACAAGGTTACCTGAAAATGATATACATATTTTCCTACTGCAACTCAAATTAAGTTTTCTAACGCTGCAATTACTACACAAACATTTTTTAATAAAATGTTATCTGGCTGCGGCAGATGGTGAAAAATAAAAGACAAGCAAATCAAGGTTCTGCTCCTCTTGCCCTGCTCTCACCGTCATAGCCATGCTACATTCTGACCCCTTCCTGCTCGTTTCCCCCACTCCATACTCACTCGTGGAATATAGAATGCTGCCTGCTTGGAGTCTCCTCAGTGTGGCTTACTGTACGTACTTCTCCAAATGGCATCTCCCATCTGATCAGAAAACAAACATCATTGGCACTGGGATCTCCAACCTGTAATCATGACATCAAAAACAAACACCCCACTGACCTCTTATCCTAATGCCTCAACCTTACCAAACCAAAACATACAACATGGCCCCAACATGCCTTCTAATCCAATATGCAAGGCAAAAACATGCTGTTCCCTAAAACTGTCACTTGACTCTGTGTAATTCTGCCGACCCTTTGGGGAATAACTGGGAGCCTGAAGGTCAAGGCCAGAGTGTGAACAAGGTCCTGAGAAACACAGGGGCCTTCTTTCTGCTACAGTAAAGTGAGATGTACAGACTGAAGAGTGGACTAAGATAGGTTGATAACCCCATGCATGACCACCCATCCCCCAGTGGCTGGTTTATGGTGCCTAAGTGTGTGTGTGTGCATGAAAGTGTTGGGCCTCAAACCTTATTGCTCAGGTAGGCAGTCCAGCCCCACCCCTTGTGACTGGCTTCCAGTCACTAAGTGAATATTCATATTCATTTATTTTACTAGGAATAAGCTCTATTGAACAAAGCAGCCCTGCGATGGGACTCAAGCTAGATGCACAGGTTTTCATCCCAGCCCCATGCCCCCAACCCTGTGATGGGGCTAGATTGAGCACCTGGACTGTAGTTCACCACTTCCATGAATGGACTCACCTTGGGATGGGAAGAAAAACATGGGGGGAGGGTGCAGGACTGAGCACCTGGACTTTATTCTCAAAACTGCCTTGCATGAACTCACCTTTGGATAGAACGCCAGTCACAGGGGGATGAAGCTGGGCTGAGCACCTGGATTTTAGCCCACCACTGCCATGCGTGGCCTCAATTTATGAAGGGATGTCAGTCTGAGGTACCCATCTTCAAAACCGGTGACCCTCTTACCCCTGACAACTACAAGCCCATCTCCCTACTCCCCCACCTGAGCAAACTGCTTGAAAAAGTTGTACAGCTCCAGCTATCAGAGCATCTTGAAAATTAACCTCCTATATCCCCTCCAGCATGGTTTCCGCAAGTACCACAGTCCCTCCTCTGCTTTGGCCCTTTTCTCTGATCATGTGCTGAGAAACATGGACCAAGGCAAAGCCACAGGTGCTGTCTTCATAGATCTGTCAAAAGCTTTTGACCTTGTCACCACCACCTCCTCCACTCAACCCCGTTTCTCTTTGGCTGCTCTGCTGGAACTGCTGCTTGGTTCCGCAGCTATCTATCCAATCGGTCTCAGTCTGTCATCTTCAATAATGCCTCCTCTGCTGCCCTCCCTGTGCACACTGGAGTCCCTCAGGGTTCCATACTTGGACCCCTGCTCTTCTCCATAGTCATCAATGCACTCCCAAGGGAGCGCCTCAGCTGTGAAGCGCTCCTCTATGCAGATGATCTGGTTCTCTACCATAGCAATAAATCCACTGAGTCCATCTCCTCCACCCTCACACACAACTATGGCTCTGCCTATAAATGCTTCCTCTCCAACAGACTTCTAGTCAACGAAAAGAAGACGAAGTCCATGCTCTTTGGCTCCAAACCTTTCCTCACCAAAACCACCAAATCCAACTCCTCCCTCCTAGTACACACACCAGCAGCCCCCCCCCCTTGAAAACATCCCATCTTTTAAATACTTAGATGTTACCCATGACCCCTCCCTCTCTTTCACTGAGCATGTCAACAATACCATGTGGAGAGTTCACCAAAAACTAGGTGCTGCTTACAGACTCAAACACTTTCTGTTTGCTGAAACACACCTTGCTATTGCTCAGGGTAACCTACTGCCACTCCTTGACTACTGCTCCCTTCTACTCCCTTGTATTCCCCACCTTGCACTCACAACTAAACACTACATACAACTCATCTGTCGATTCGTCCTTCAAGCTCCCCACCAGACCCACCACTGCACACTCTACCAGCCTCTGCAAGGTCGCTTTGATTATGCTATGGTCTGTCTAGTGGACGACTTGCTTAGAAACCGACACCTATCCCCATACTCACTCCTCTTGACATACAGAGTGGCTTCTAGGACACTTAGGGCATCCTTAGTTCCCTCGCGTCTCCACAGCAATGGGAAGTAGAGCTTTCTCCATCTCTGCACCCTCCCTATGGAACAAGCTCCCACCGTCCATCCATTTGTTCCCCCCCCCCACACCTGGCCTTCAAACAGACTCTGAAAGCCTGGCTCCTAGCTGCTGCGGACTGTCACTGTTCCCAGTAATAACATTACGGCACCATAGTGCCCACGTCTCTATGATGATCAGCCATCCACTTCCTCTGCCCTCCAATCATCTCCTCTCTCATCTCTGTCTTTTTCTAAAACCCTCTTTCCCTCTAAACCTCTAATCCCTAAAGACTGATGTGAGTATCTGACTATCTGAATCTGCACAGCTTTATTGTTGGCCCTGTAGTAAACTGGATTCGTATCATATTATGATGTTACATATGTTCTTTTTTTTTTGGACTATGTAATGTGGCTCCTGTATTCATGTTATCTTATATTGTTATGAATGTTTCCTTTTTCACACTGTTTCTCACCAAACCTGGCCACTTCCTAACTCTGATGCCATTGTATAATATAGCTACCATATGCTCATTTCTTATTTTCCACACCACCTCATGCTTGAGGTGTGAATTACCATGCCCTGTATATACTGCTGTGATCTGTGCTGTTTGCCACTCGGTGGCCTGGGTTGTGACTGAAAATGGTCCTTTGGATCAGTGCACTTACCCGGTTAACAAAGATATAAATAAATAAATAAAAATAAATAGTCTCAGGGGGTATGAATGAGATGGGACTAGGGTAGTAGCTGTGCACCAATGTTACGGGGGGCAGAATGGGGCTGTGCTAGCAGCTACTGAGTGCCTCTACTAGCATGTACTCAATGACTGTTAGCTAGTCAAGTGGTATGGGTACTCCAATGTGGGAGCTCTAGAAAATCTCATTCTACTTTATGACCTTTATGTAAGCATTATGCGTTAGCAAGCGCAGGACATCTATCCAGGGAAGAATCTAAAGAGTGATACTGAATGGTGCATACTCAGAGGTCGAGGGGATACTAGTGGGTCCCAAAGGGGTCGGTCCTCGACCCAATGCTTTTCAGATGTGTTCATTTGTGACACTGGAGTAGGGATTCAGGGTAAGATGTGTCTATCTGTTAATGACACCAAGATATGTGGAAGGGTGGACAGTGAGGAGGAAAAAAAAGAGAACTGAAAAGACCCCTGGGGTAACTGAAAAGCTGGTCAAAGACTTGGCAACTGAAATACAATCCTAAAAATGTCTGGGAGGGCAATACAAGAAATGAATATTGGATGGGGTGGTTCATTTTTTTAACAGACCTCAGAAGAGAAGGTTTTAGAAGGAGCTATAACTGTCAACAGCCTTAAGACCACAGCAGACTGTAACACGCAGGCTTATGGGAAAGCAAGCGGAATGCTGGGATGCATAGGTAAGGCCTCCTCAAGTAGACAGGAAGAGGTGATACTAAACCTGTACTTAGTCCTTAGTGAGGCTGCACTTGGAATACTGTGTGCAGTTTTGGAAACCTCTCTTACACAAGGACTGCACTGAGTTAATCCAAAAGCAAATGACTAAAAATATTCATGGACAGCAAGGTCAGACTTACGAGTAAAGCTCAACAGACCTCAATATATTTTCACTGGAGACCTCTAAAGAGAGAGACATGACATGATTAAAACCTTCAAGTACCTGATGAGTATTAACAGAGTGAATAGTCAGCATCTGTTTAAGCTTAATGAGTAGTCTAGCACAAGTGGCCACAACTACAAGATGACAGGGGGATAATAAAAAAGGATGTGAGGAAATGCTTCTCCATGGAAAGGATGGCGGAAAAGTGGACTCATCTACCAGAGGATTTGGTAAATATGAAGAAGCTGGGGTCAAGTTTGGGATGGGATAGATATATCAGAATGGTTAGGATGAATGAGGAGGGATAAGAGAACATGAGGGCAGGTGGTTTAGTACAAGTGGTACAGAGGGATGACCGATCCCCTTGAGACCTACCCAGTGCTAGACTGGTAAGGGTCTAGGTAGAAACCAGGTTTACTAGACAAACCTAAAGTCTTTTTCCATCTGTAAACATCTGTGTATATATACACATATATATATATATATATATATATATATATATATACATATATATATATATATATATATATACACACACACACACACATACATATATATATATATATATATATATATACACACACACACACACATATATATATATATATATCACACACACACACACACATATATATATATATATGTGTGTGTGTGTGTATATATATATATATATATATATATATATATGTGTGTGTGTGTGTGTGTATATATATATATATATATATATATATATATATATATATATATATACACACACACACACACACACACACAAATGCATATATCTGTATCATGTATGTATATATGGGTTCCACCACCAAAAGATGAGAAATGTGGTGTTAGGGTGGTGTTGTGGTGTTAGTTCCAACCGTAACACCCCACCCTGCATGTGCCAACAGGTGTCGTAGGTGTGCCCTGGGGTTGTCAGCCCTAACGCTCACCCCATTCTCCTATACTGTACCCATCTCAGCTTATTTACTCATGGAATGGGGTGAGCATTATGGCTGACAACCCCAAGGCACACCCCACCGCCTGTTGATACATGCAGGGTGGGTGTTAGGGTTGGAAACCCTAACACCACATTTCCCAACTTTTGTCAGTGGAACCCTAACTGATGCATTAACAAATATTTTTTGCAACAAATTTCCTTTTTTTTTTTTTTGAGATAGCATAATTGAAGCCTTATTTGCTTGTGGGAAAGCATCACTTCATAATACTATGGATATTTGCATTTGGGAGTGCAATGCCCTCTGGGCCCTGCAATGTCATCCATCAGGCCTGCACTCCCATCACTTCATAATGGTATTCATATTGGTGTGTGGGAGCGGACGGTGGCATCCATCCATAATATCTGAGATATTATCATCCTATCCCCATTTCCCTGTGTCAGTCCATAATGGTATCCGTATTTGCATGTGGTGGCATGTGCAGGGGTCAGAGGGCCCTACACTCCCATCCCGTAGTGTACAGCCCCCAAAAACACCTCACACTGCAATGTTATCCTATAGAAAACACAGCACAATTTGAAACTTGTGTAACTGGGCACAAAATTAATATATTTTCACAAAACCAGCAAAAGGCACATCCGTGGTACAAGCCTTTTGTACCCTGAAAATTTCAGGGCAAAATTGTAAACCATTTCTTCACAGTACGGTAACAAAGAAACAACTGTGTACACCTCACACTGCAATGTTATCCTATGGGAAACTAAGCAAAATTTAAACCCGCAGAACTCCACAGCACAGTTATATATTTTCACAAAACCAGCAAAGGGTACATCTGTGGGCAAGCCCTTTGTACCCTGAAAATTTCTTATTGAAATCAACAACGCTTAGTGAACTGTGGAATGACAAAGCAACAGCCGTCTTAAAATTTCTTGTTCGCAAATTGCGAAAAAAGAATCCTTTTTTCTATGGTTCCTTTTTGCAACTCGTGGAATAAGAAAATCCTTTTTCTTAAACTGCGAAAAAGGACCCCGTTTCACGTTTTCTCCCCCCCCCTCCGCAGTTTGTGAAAAAGGATTTTGGCATGTTAACAAAACACATTTCTAAGTAACTTATCAAACAACCCCAGAATTTTTATGAGTCCCGATTAGGTAAAGGACAACTGTTGTTGTCTACTAAACCTGTGTATTTTTTTAGTTATATTTAATTTTGTTGTCACCGCTTACTAAAAACAAGATGGCAGCAGCATGGAAAAAGATTCCGCATTTGCAGCAAAGGATCCTGCATTTGCGAAAAAGGATCCCTTTTCGATGCTCACATCTAACTGGTCCCATAGGAAAGAATGGGAAAATCTGAAATTATTAACTTTGGAACGGATTAACATTTTTTCACCAAATCTTGGAAAAAGGCACATCTGTGACCCGAGACTTTGCTACCCTAAAAATTTCAGACAAAAATTCCACACTGTTTTTGTTCAGTGGTGTGACAAAGAATTTAACAAAAACAGTAATTTTCACATGGTTTGACACTCCGTATCTCCGCGCCCACACATCCAACTATAACAAAACTGTCCACATCAAAGACCTTTGGTCCCAGATGACACATACACAATTTCATGTGAATCGCTTCAATAGTTGTGAAGTTATTAAAGTGCAAAATTTTGAGGTTAACATAGAAGTGAAGGTTGAGCCCTAACTATAGGGATGCGACCGTGTCCCTATAACACATATAGAACCTGGGCTAGCTACCCATCAGGGGTTGAAAATGCTGTCAGGATGTATAAATTCAGGCCTTATCAGGTTGTTTTTTTTTTTTTACTGAAGTCCATAGCAAATGTTAGAAAGTCACATTGATCCCCCCCAATTTATTTTTGGCCCCCCTCTCCAGAATAAATTTATTCCGTTTTCCTCTCTCTTTTATGGGAAGAAAGTCACTGTCAGTCAGGAAGGCCAGTGAAGGAGACAAATCTGTATTTACAGCACGGAAAAGATACTAAACATAGAAACATAGAATTTGATGGCAGATAGGGACCACTTGGCCCACCCAGTCTGCCCATTTCCCTACCTAATGGATAAGCTGCAGATCCTGGTTAACCAGCAGCCTACTTCTTTCTACCCCCACCACCTAGAATTGCCTTATGACTGTCCCATGCATGCTTGAATTCAACCACTGTTTTTGACTCCACAACCTCCTCCGGAAGGCTGTTCCATGCATCCACAACCCTCTCTGTGAAAAAATACTTCCTTACATTACCTCTGAGCCGCTCTATCTTCAAATTGTGCCCCCTGTTCTTGCACACCTCTTTTTTTGAAAGATGCTACCCTCTTGGACTTTGTTGATTCCCTTGAGGTACTTGAAAGTTTCTATCATGTCCCCTCCCTCCTTTCCTCGAGGCTATACATATTAAGCTCCTTTAGTCTCTCTTCATATGTCTTCCGGTGCAGACCCTGCACCATTTTGGTCACCCTCCTGGACAGCTTCCATCCTGTCTATGTCCTTATGGAGATTGGGTCTCCAGAACTGCACACAGTACTCCAGATGGGGTCTCACCAGCTGTCTGTACAGGGGATAACAACTTCCTGTTTTTTCTATGATGCCTCTCCTATGCATCCCAGTATCCTCAGCCCTCCTTACTGCCCTCTCCACATTGCTTGCCCACCTTTAGTCATCTGATATGACTACCCCCAGGTCCCTTTCCATTTTTTTTCTCTTAGTATCTCACCCCCATTGTGTGACTCTTCCCTGGGTTTTGTTTCCCAGGTGCATTACCCACTTCTTAGCACTGAATCTAAGCTGCCATACATTTGACCTTTCCTCTAACCTTGCCAAGTCCCTTCTCATCCTTTCCACCCACCTTATGCATCAACTCTGTTGCAGATCTTTGTGTCATCTGCAAAGAGACATACTTTTCCTTCCAGTCCCTCTGCAATGTCACTTATAAAGACACTGAAGAGGACCGGTCCTAATACTGAACCCTGTAGTACCCCACTAGTAACCCCCCTTTCTTCTGAGTGGACTCCATTTACTATTACCCTCTGTGTCCTATTCTCCAGCCAATCCTTTACCCAGGCTATCATCTTGGGACCCACTCCCAGGCTGGCTAACTTGTATATTAATCTTTTGTGTGGGACTGTGTCAAATGCCTTGCTAAAGTCTAGGTAGGCCATGTCCAAAGCCCCTCCCTGATCTACTACTTTGGTCACCCAGTCAAAGAAATCTATTAGATTCGTCTGGCATGACCTTCCCGCTGTGAATCCATGCTGCCTTGGGTCCTGTTCCCCTCTGGCCTCTAAGTACTCAACACTTCTTTCCTTCAGAAGTGATTCCTTCATTTTCCCTATCACTGAGGTTAAACTAACAGGTCTATAGTTTCCTGCTTCTGCTCTGCTCCCACTTTTGTGAAGGGGAATCACATCTGCCCTCCTCCAGTCCTCAGGTACCACCCCATCCTCCCATGATTTGTTAAAGAGGGTAGTCAGTGGTGTCACTAGTTCTACCCTTAGTTCTTTTAGAATTCTGGGATGAATCCCATCAGGCCCCATTGCTTTGTCCACCTTCAGTTTTAAGAGTTCTTTCAGAATCCTTTCTTCTGTAAATGGGCTGGTGTCAACTTCTGCATCCAGTGTGTTTCTAGTGTTTGTTTTAGGTACCTCCCCCTCTTCATTTGTAAATACTGAGCAAAAATATTTGTTTAGTATCTCTGCCTTTTCACAGTCACCCTCTGCCCACCCCTCTCCCCTTTATTAAGCCTCACTATCCCTCCCTTGGTCTTCTTTCGCTCCCTTATGTACCTAAAAAATGTTTTATCCCCCTTCTTAACTGAGTTGGCTATCATTTCCTCGGTTTGTGCCTTTGCTGTTCTGACTGCCTTCCCAGCTTCCTTTTGCTTTAACTGATACAATTCTCTGTCCTGCTCCTTATGTGATTCCTTGTATTTCCTGAATGCTTTCTTTTTCTCTTGAACCTTCACTGCCACCTCCTTTGAGAACCACAGTGGTTTCTTACATCGTTTAGTTTTGTTTATTTGCTTCACACAAAGGCTTGTTACTTCTGTGATGGCAGTTTTTATTATTCCCCATTGTTCTTCCACCCCTCATTCCTGCCCATTTGCTAGTGCATTCCTTAGGCACTCACCCATTTTGGCGCAGTCAGCCCTCCTGAAGTCCAGTACTTTTGCCTTTGTATGACTTGACTCTATTGCTGTGTTTATTGTGAACCATACTGTTCGATGGTCGCTAGTTCCCAGACGGCTACCCACTTCTACATCTGTGATCCTCTCTCCATCTCCATTTGAGAGAACCGGGTCTAAGATTGCTCCCTCTCGAGTGACTTCCAATACTAGTTGTCTAAGGCATGCCCCCTGTAGGGCATCTAGAATAACCCCACTCTTAGAAGTGGCTGCTCCAACTGCACTCCAGATAACATCTGGCATATTCAGATCACCCATCAGCAATATCTCCCCTTTTTCTGCCATTCTAAGTATACTTTCTATCATTTCCTTGTCCATTTCCTCCCCCTGAGAGGGGGGTCTGTATACAACCCCAGTGCGGATTGTGGTGCCATTGCCTGTCTCTAAATTGACCCACAGTGCTTCTTCTCCTCCCTGTTTACCCTTTTGTTCTGTTGCTTTGATTCCTTCCCTTATGTAGAGAGCTACTCCTCCTCCTCTTTTACCCTCCCTGTCCCTCCTGTAGATAGTGTATCTTGGTATGTTTACGTCCCAGTCATGGTTGTGTGTGTACCATGTTTCTGTGACTGCCACAATATCCAGATGTTCCTCCTCCATCAAGCCCACTAATTCAGCAAGCTTGTTACCCAGACTACGGGCATTGGTACTCATTGCTCTTCATTTTTTGATGGCTTTACCTTCTGTAGCAGCATCCCCCACTGACCTTTCTACCCTGATCTTTTTCTCATTTAGTACCCTGTTTTGTAGGGGAAGGCTGGGATTTTCCTGCTGCTTATCAGTGCCTCCCCCCTTGACTAGTTTAAAAGCTTGCCAATGAAGCATTTAAACCGATACTACATTATAAATTAAGTTGTCGGGACAGCTAAATTTTAGTCTTTTATTTATTTATTTTTTTTGCATCATCTTTTTACTCCTCCTACGTGCCCCATCTCAGCACTACTTCAGGCGTGAGCCAAGGCTGAATCCAACCCATCTCACTCCCCGAGTTACCATTCCAGAAAGTAGCTGACCCCAGGGTAACCCTGACGTAACCCTTCGTGGGGTGGGTCCTCCGGGGACGGACCAGCCACGTTTGCCCCAGGGTGCTGCTGAAACAGATGGCTTGCAGGATATCGATGGCCTCGGACAGCCAGGCAGCCGTCATCCGGTTCAGCATGGAGTGGGTATTTTTGCTTTTCATGGCAGTCCCTGCGTTGTGTCTTGCAGTGCCTCTGGTCTCCACCAGGGGCTGCTGCAGAGCGATGTCACCCCTGTACCCACCCCAGGAGAGGAGAGCAGTCCTATGGATGCTCAATCCTCTCCTCCCCCTGCCAGCTCCCGGTGTCCCGAGTCCATTCCTGAACCCGGGTCACCGGCGTGGCTCGAGGTAAGGCACCAGCACCTCAACCTTCTGCACCACCGGGCCAACTTTTATTTGTTAAATTGTAAATGGATGCAAAGAATTATGGAGTCAGAGGCCGGCCCACCGGTGCAGCGGCAAGGCGTCCGCTTGCGCTGCCAATATCCCGGGTTCAGTGATGGACTCGGGAGTCGGAGGACCAGCCGGGGGAAAAGGATTGAGCATCTTGGGGACTGCTCTCCTTCTCCTGGGAGAGAGGGAAGAGACTGCTTTCCTTCTCGGGAAGGGGGAAAGAGTGCCTGGTGCTTTATGGACCCCTGGTGGAGGCTGGGGGTACCGCTGCTGCCGGTGCCGTTACTGGGAGGGGTGGGGCACAAACTGGACATCACTGCATGTCCCGGCCCCCAGGGATCCAGCATTCATGAAAAAAGCTGGCCCCGGAGGAATGCCGTTCTGCTCTGCCACCGTCTCCGGTGCCACCAATGTCCCCCGGGGGGGGGGTTCCCACTCCACTCCCGTGGCCCAAACCTGTGGCTTGCCAACAGTGTCCGCTTGGGGGATGCTGTCCGCAGCCCCACCCAGGGGCCAAGCCTGGGCATGGGGGATGGCAGGCAGGGCTGGGCTGACCTCTGAATGGAGGATCGGGGGACCAAAAACAAAATAAAAAAGAATTATGAAGTCAGACATACCACATTACACCCTTTCCCAGTCTGTTTTTTAGTGTGGGCCTTAAGTTCCAGGCATTGCAAGTTGCAGCAATAAATTGCCAGGCAGACTTGTAAATTGTGCCTGTGCACTGCAAAATATTAAATTTAACCTGCAATATATATATAATCTCTATACTTTTTAAAAATTTAAAGTAGCCCAGCTATAGCCAGGCAGACTCCTAAGGTGACTTAAACAATTCTCTTCAGCCCTTATGTGCTCATATTTTTATTTCCTAAAAAAAGTTGCAGCCCATAGAGGATTCCTTGTCCCTACAAAGTCTCTGCATTATAATCCCTATTTAGCATACAGTGCCCTTGCAGACATTTTTAAAGTCAGATGACTACTCTGCAGTTGAGCCCTAAAACACATCTGTGCCTTTCAACCCCTCCACCCACAGCAAAACTACTGGTTCTGTAACCATTTGCGACATGTGCAAACCAAGCTGCTTTCCACATTGTATACTACAGGAGCTTTTTGTCTACCACGTGATCAGGGATGGCTCCTACTTATATGCACAGTGACCTCAGTTTCCTCTGCAACTGTCAGGATGTCTTTAGCCTTCGTTATGCCTGGTAATGACAGCATCCATCATGGGTTAGGGCGATGTGACCACAGCAGACCTGAATACATCACCTGCCATTGGCGCTAACATAAAAAAAATGCTCCAGTGGCACACACGAATGAAAATGGCAGTTGGGATAAGGGAGCATTCAGATAAGGCGTGCCTCCATAAGCTGCACATGTTCATAGTGCAAACAGACCAAGTCAATCGGACTTGAAGGAAACAAAAATTATACGTCACTGATGCTGTTTTATAAGTCACAGACCTCAGTCATGGTGATTTTTCCTCCCCTAATCCTATCTTCCTCAGGCAGCTGTTTCACTCTCCAGCCTTGACCTTCAGAGTCCCTGTCATCTGTTTCCCCAGCAGGCCAGCAGCATTATCGAGCCAAGCTGCAGTTTTTAGGGAACAGCTAATATGTTTTTGCTTTACAGTTTGGGTTAGAAGTCCTGGAACCATATTGGTTTGGCAAAGTTGCCACATTGGGTTAGACGTTGTTGAGCATGTTTGTTTTTGAGCCGTGTGGGATTTAAATTCGTCAAGACTCTACAAGAACTCATCATTGGCCCAGGGAAGTTTTAATTTGCCAGACTTTAACCTATACGCAAGGGCAGCATTTCTAACAATTTTGATACTGTGGCTGGCGGGATCTTATGTCTTGCCTTGGAAAACTATCGAATTTCATTTAAATGATCTCTCTGATATTAACAGAATATTATTTTCCTCTGACAAGAGATCGGTGTCAGCCTTGGCCCTCACGAAGGTTGCCTCTCCAGTTTTTAGACTGTGGAGGCGTATGAGAAGATCCCAACCAATTCATACCATTTATGAATACTGCAAGTTAATTTCCCAGGATGAAACTTTTGCCCCTATTCATATGGATAACCCCTTTTCCATTTGGAGACAAATGGGATTATCCCATGACTTCCAGTTTCTTTCTCCCTAAGGGATTCTTCCCTTTGAAAAACTACAATCTCAATATAGCCTTCAGGACTCAAATTTATTTAAATACTTCCAAGTCCGTAACCATATACTGCGAAACAGAGGCCTTCAGGTTAAAATGCCCTCCCCTCTTCCTGATTTATTAAAAGTATTTATTGAAGCTATCAGAGGAAATTTGGGGACTCATATTATAGGACAACTTTACAGGGGGTTGAGGAGTGAGCAGTTAGAATCCACGGCTTCAATCTTACAATAATGGAATAGAGATTTGTCTCTAGAGGTTTCTCTTGAGGCTTGGCTGGGATCGGCACTACAAGCTATAAAGATTGCATCATCTCCTCGGTGGAGGGAATTGGCTTGGAAGTGCCGTTCCCGATTTTTCAGGGCTCCAGCGATTCTCCTAAAGTTTCTACCAGAAAAATATGGGAGATGCTGGAGAGAGTGCGGGTGTCCTAGGGCCTCATTGGGTCATGTGTTTTGGCTGTGCCCTTTGTTGATGCCCTTTTGGCTCTCTCTTCAGATGGAACTTTCTGGGATATTCAATGAGCCGGTGGAGTTAACTGATGAACAAATTATACTAGGGATCTTTCCGGACCATACTCCCCCATGGTACAAGACACTCCTTCCGGTCTGCCTTTTGGCAGCTAAAAAAGCTATAACTCGTAGGTGGATGCCAACTCTGATTCCTACGGTCCAAGAATGGAGAATTATCATGTCTGATATATACTGTTCTGAAAGTTTCAATGCTAAAATACAAAATAAGGGTCCATCTTACCTGTTGAAATGGCAGCGGTGGGTTCTTCACCAATCAACGGTGCACCCCACCTTCTGCCCATAATTCTCCCCTTATTGTGGGTTGTTACATGAGGTCCTGCACCGTAATTGGTACCCTCAGAGGTACATCGTAGACAGCTAGTGCTTAAGCATATGTTATACTAACATATAGGGCTAAGGGCATGTACCGTACAAGAGTAGATGTCAGGATATATACGCATATTGTTGTAATACACTTTGCTTGCTAATACATATATTCTCCTATGTATTTTCTGTGTATTTCTTACTTGTAAGATGCCAAGGCACCTGTGTCCTTGGATTAATTATGATATGTAAGTCGGCATTGCCACCTTTTGGTGATTTGTACTACTATACTGGGTTATGTAAGACTCTCTATAAGAACTCTTTTGTTTCACAAACTGATGACTACTACAAAATTGTATAATGTTATCTTGGACCTTGGAGCCTCTTCTAATTTAGCCAATAGGGCTCATCTCTGTAACTAGAAATGCTTCTATCTTACAGTAACCATAGTAAATATCATAGGTATATAATGTGATACACTAGTCTTGTACCTCGGAGAGCCCACGAGACACAAAGAAACCTCGAGGTATAGGGAACGCTTAGCACCGGCTCCTGGTTCATATTGGTAAGAACTGCTTAGGGCAACTGTGATTTTATCCTTTTTGGTAGTAATAAACATGTTTATTACTCTTATGCAACGTGTCTGTGATTACTTGCATTCCCAATATTGCCAAGAACCTGAAAGTGAGGTTTAGACCTCCTGACAGGGTTGTCATACCCGAGTTTCTCACCTAGCAGGTAATGGGATGGGAGGGGGGTTAGAGAGGGGTCAAATTGACCTGGATTTCCTCTTATACTTCACCTATATTATGAGGGGAAGGAAATCACAAATACACTCCTTTATACCTTGGTGATTATTTGGATACCTTTTAAAACTATAGGACTAATCCCCTTTCCTTGACATTATTAATTAGGATGCAACATGGAGATGGACTACTTATTATATATCACTACCTGGTGTATTGATCTCATAGGACAGAGTTTTTTACCCTCAGAGATTAATGATTCTGCAGCAAAAATAATGCTACCACTGTAAACATTTATAAATTAACTGTAACCCTTTTCTTACTTGCAATGTGTGTAACGAAAACTTTTAATAAAAAGAAATTAAAAAAAAAAAAAGACTACAAGAACTCAGTTTACCCATCTCATGCAAAACTGTACAAAAAAAAAAAAAGAGTTCCTGCACCTCTTCATCTTTCTCCACTTAATACTATAGGAGTGTTACACTACTTACAGACAACGTTCCCCGCCTAGAAAATCTGGAAGTTACAGTCCTCCCATCTAAACATTTCCAAATAATTATTTTTTTTGACCAGGTAAGTGCACAAGATAGCTGACTGCCAAAGCAATGTTACAATACAGAAAATGGTGTAGACAGAACAAGGTACAATATTAAAATTAAGAACAGGTGCATATGCAGGGGTTGATTTTACCGTAAAAACCTTGAGGCCACCAGAGAAAAAAATTGCTGGCCCGCAGGAAATTATGTTGGCAGTGGCCCACTGCGAAAATATAACTTTAATAAGAACATTTTTTAATTAATATTTTTTTAAATGTAGAAACATACATAGAAACATAGAAACTGTTGGGAGATAAGGACTGCCAGGCCCATCCAGTCTGCCCGTATACCATCCCTTTATTAGCAGCTGCTGACCCTATCTGGTCATCCGCTTTAACTTCTCCTTCCCACTTCTAGGGTTCCCTTATGCCTATCCCATGCATGTCTGAATCACCCCACTGTGTGCACTCCCACCACCTCCTGGGGTAGGCTATTCCATGTATCCACTACCGTTTCAGTGAAAAAAAAAAAAACACTTCCTTACATTTCCCCTTATCGTGCCCCCCTCCAATCTCATATCATGCTCCTTTGTTCTTGTACCTCTCCTACATGGAAAGATGTCAGACCTAGAGGCCAGTGGGGCACAGGACCCAAGGCAGCATGGGTTCACAGCGGGAAGGTCATGTCAGATGAATCTAATCGATTTCTTTGACTGGGTGACCAAAGTAGTAGACCAGGGAGGGGCTGTGGACATGGTCTACCTAGACTTTAGCAAGGCATTTGACACAGTCCCACACAAAAGATTAGTAGTCAAATTAACCAGCCTGGGAGTGGGTCCCAAGGTGGTAGCCTGGGTAAAACATTGGCTGAACAACAGGACACAGAAGGTAATTGTAAATGGAGTCCACTCTGAAGAAAGAGGGGTTACTAGTGGGTACCTCAGGGTTCAGTACTGGGTCCAGTCCTTTTTAATGTCTTTATAAGTGACATTGCAGAGGCACTGAAGGAAAAGTATGCCTCTTCGCAGATGACACAAAGATCTGCAACAGGGTTGATACACAAGGAGGCATGGAAAGGATGAGAAGGACTTGGCAAGGTTGGAGGAATGGTCAGAAGTATGGCAGCTTGGATTCAATGCAAAGAAGTAAGTAATGCACCTGGGAAACAAAACCCAGGGAAGATTACACAATGCGGGGAGGTAGTAACAACAAAAAAATAGAAAGAGACCTAGGGGTAATCATATCAGATGAACTTAAGGTTGGCAAGCAATGCGAGAAGGTGGTAGGGAGGGCTGGGGGTATACTGGGATATATAGGAGAGGTATCACCAGCAGAAAACAGGAGTTGTTATCCCCTGTACAGACAGTTGGTGAGACCCCATCTGGTGTACTCGCGTCCAGTTCTGGAGACCCCATCTCCGCAAGGACATAGACAGGATGGAGGCAGTTCAGAGGAGAGCAACTAAAATGGTGCAGGGTTTGCAAGAGAAGCCATACGAGGAGAGACTAAAGGAGCTTAATATGTATACCCTTGAGGAAAGGAGGGAGAGGGGGGACATGATAGAAACGTTTAAGTACCTCAGTGGAATCAACAAAGTCCCAGAGGGTAGCATCTTTCAGAAAAAGATATGTGCAAGAACAAGGGGACACAATTTGAAGATAGAGGGGGAGGCGAGGGGCAATGTGAGGAAGTATTTTTTCACAGAGAGGGTGGTGGACGCATGGAACAGCCTTCCTGAGGAGGTTGTGGGGTCTAACACTGTGGGAGAATTCAAGAATGCATGGGACAGACATAAGACAATTTTTGTGGGGGGTAGGAAGAAATAGGCTGTTGGTTAAATAGGATCTGCAGCTTATCCTCTAGGTAGGGAAATGGGCAGACTAGGTGGGCCAAGCGGTCCTTATCTGCCGTCAAAGTCTATGTTTCTACATTTAAACATTTTAGACAGTACCATTCTGATGGCTTTTAAGTTCAAAAGACTGTTGTAATTTAGTTTGTATCAGTGCTGCCTACAGCAGTAACTTATCCAGTGTCCTCCTATGGCAAAGAACCATCTCCGAAGAAGCCTTCCCAGCTCTCTCCTCCTTTGGACCGCCTCTCCCTCGTCAGTCAAACCTGTATAACTGCATCCATCAAAAAGCTCCACCAGCCAGTCACTCCAAGTTCTAGGTAAGTGGATATGTAACTTATTTCAACATGACCTGTCCTCTATACTCTGCTCCAGCTATAAGTGCTGCCAGGTTGGCAGCTTCTTACCAGCCAATCTGAAGATGCCAGTAGCAGTCCATGGTCCTAAGTCTGCCTCTAATTATGGGCATCCAATCAGAGATTTAGGAACAGTTTCTGTTCCATGGACAATGCACACTGTGCCATTTTCACTACATGCGAGGACTTCTGGCAGGCATCAGAGCAGATATGGGGGTAGACGAAAGGTGGTCCATCATTAAGGAAGGAATACTAGTTGCCACAGATGAGTGCGTTAGGCTCAGGGGGAAGAACACAAGGGCCAAAGCGCCCAGCTGGTTCAGATCTGGGGTTGCCCAGGCAGTAAGGGAAGAGAGGTTGGCCTATAGAAAATTCAGGAAGACCAATAGAGAAGTGGATAGGGAAAATTACCAAAGGTTGGCTAGTGAGTCAAGTAAGGAAGTCCGGAGAGCAAAGGCACAGAAGGAGGTGCAGACAGCTGAAGGAATTAATAAAGGGGAGAAGGCTTTCTTTCTTTATATAAGTGAGAAAAGGGACAAGAAGGAAGGGATTGTTAGGCTTAAGAAAGGGGTGGAGGATAATGGGGGAAAAGCAGAGATACTAAATGAATACTTCTGTTCCATCTTCAACAGGGAGAAGGATGGACCAGTGCCTTCAGGAGGAAAAAGAGGAGCGGTGGGGAGGGGAACACAGATGTAGTGATAGAGGAGGATAGAGTGAGGGAGGGGCTGCTGGCAATGAAGGTGGACAAATCACCGGGCCTGGACAGAGAACATCTAGGGGGTACTAAAGGAACTGGCTGAGGAGCTGGCAGGGCCACTGGCAGACCTATTTAATAGTTCACTAGAGTCAGAAGTGGTACCACAGGACTGGAGAACAGCACATGTAGTGCGCCTCCACAAAAGCAGTCACAAGGATGGCCCAGGGAATTACAGACCAGTCAGTCTAACCTCCACTGTGGGCAAGCTCATAGAGACCATACTAAAGGAAATTTTGGTGGAATATCTAGAGGAGCATGGTCTTCAGGATGCGAGGCAGCATGGGTTCATGGTGGGGAGATCATGTCAAACAAATCTGACTGACTTCTTTGACTGTGTTACTAAGACAGTAGACATCCTCTATCTGGATTTCAGCAAGGCTTTTGACTGTGTGCCCCACAAAAGGATGATTAGGAAGTTGGTGGATCTCGGGGATTGGCGAAAAGATAGCCAGATGGGTGGAAAACTGGTTGAGGGACAGAACCCAGAGGGTGGTTGTGGAGGGGGAAAGAGTTATCTGGCAGGTAACCAGTGGGGTCCCGCAGGGCTCAGTGCTGGGGCTGGTATTGTTCAATGTCTTCATCAATGACATTGGAGATGGCAGTAAGGGCAAAATGTGCCTATACGCAGATGACACCAAGCTCTGTGGAAGAGTGGGCATAGCTGAAGGGATATAGGACCTACAGAAAGATCTGGAAAAGCAGTCCAGGATCTGGCAGCTTGGCTTCAATGCCAAGAAATGCAAAGTTATGCATGCTGGAACTAAGAATTCCAGGACAGAGTACTACCTGGGTGGAGTCCGAGCACCTGCATCAGAGGAGGAGAAGAACCTGGGAGTGATGATCACTAGTGACCTAAAGCACTCCACGCAGAGCAAGAAAGCAGCAGCAAAGGCAAACAAGATGCTGGGGGGTATATCTAGGGGATCAGTAACAGGAGGAAGGAGGTTATACTGCCCTTGTACAGGTCACTGGCAAGGCCGCATCTAGAGTATGGAGTCCAGTACTGGTGCCCACACCTCAAAAAGGACATTAACCTGCTGGAGAAGGTCCAGAGGAGGGTTACAAAGATGACAGCCGGTTAGCAGGGCAAGGCATACGAGGAAAGATTGAGGGCACTGAACATGTACTCCCTGGAAGACAGGAGAGAGAGGGGACATGACTGAGATCTTCAAGTACTTGAAAAGGAACAAATAAGGTTGATAAGGAGAGTCTCTTTAAGCTGAGTGGCAACCATAACACGAGGGGGCACAGTCTTAAGCTGGAGGGTGGGAGGTTTAGAAGGGAGGTCAGGAAGCATTTCTTCACAGAGAGGGTGGTGAACATTAGGAATGCGCTGCCAGAAGAGGTCATCTCATTGAAGACAGTGAGCAGCTTTAAGAGAGGCTGGGATAGGCATAAGGTGAAGGTAAGGATCATGGGTAGAGAGGATGGGAGGAGTAGGGAGGGAAGGCAGGGTCATAGCTCAAACTGTGGACCCTGCAATATGAACAGACTTGATGAGACCAAATGGTCATCTTCTGCTGGCTTCTTCATATGTTCTGGTAAGAGGTGTTAACTTCAAGTACGCAGCGCCAACTTGTGTGTGCACTATATGATCCCGGCTACACCTTGCTGCCCCTTTTTTTGTTCCGATTATTCTTTTGGCAACCAGATAAGGCCCAATGGACACAAGGCCGGACGAGATGCTCTGCTGTGGGTCGAGGCTATAGTTACTGACCGTGGGCCACTACTAAAGTCGATCAGTGTTATGCCAGCTTTTGAAAGGTGAGTCTACAGAGCAGTTCTGAATTGTACATGGTTTGCAGAGTTTCAGACTCTTAAGGACAATGTGCTCCAGTGCTTGAAAACACAGTAGGCAAAGGTGAGCTAATCCCCTGTGGTGCAACATTTTGGAACATGCAGGAGCAACACAGCATTTGTCCTTTGTAAAAACTTAGGGGATAAAGAGCAGTTCGAATAGTGGAGTAGGAGCACAAGCTTGGTTTACCCAGTCAGCAAAGCAGCCTATCAAAAATGAACATTTGGCAGACAGGGATAATTCATTCAGTACAGAATAAAGCAAGCAGTGGCACGGGAGGTGGTTAGCACCATGGGTATAATTACAGATGCTATTTTAAATCTCAAAATGTAGAGGAGAAATCCTGGAAGGTGATTGGCCGAAGTCATCTTTGACCTGTAACAATATCACAGTATATCATCATAGTTCAAAACTGATTACCAAGAGCAGTCATTGACATTTCAAGGCCATTTTACAACCATAACTTCTTGGGTGGCTGAACACATTTAGTATTGTCTTGTGCCTCACAACACACCAAAGGCATGACAATATTTCACTAAATACCACGCTGTGTCATATATTATTGCATTAACTATATTCCATTTATACAAATTACGTTTTGTGGTGTTAAATAGGCAGTTTAGCCTAGAGGTTAGAGTAACGAGCTGTGAATGAGCTTGGTACATCCTGCAGACCTGGGTTTGATTCCCATAACCTCCACTTGCATACTGGGTGATTCTGAGCAAGTCACTTAACTTCCCCAGTTCTCACAGGTTGCCCCTGAAAACAGGCACTTGTGCCTAGTGAGCCTTACCCGGTTACTAACATACTAAAATGCCAGCAGAATAGGCCTAACGGTCTTTCGTGTCTGCTCGTTTGGTCAGCCCCCACCCTGGGAGCTGACCTTACTGCCCCCCTCACCTTCTCTGGCTTCTCCCTTCCCAGTTCTGGATATTCTCGCTGCACAGGATTTTGCTTCCAGAACTCTTCCCCTGTACCTGTCTCACCCTCTTGAACCCCTCCACCGGCCCTGCCTCCACCAGCCCCCTGGGCAGCGATTCCATGGCTCCACCACCCTCTCAGTGAAGTAGCACCTCCTCCTTTCTCCCTGAATCTTCCCTCCTCCAGCTTCCACCCATGCCTCTAGTTGCCCCCTTCCTTCAAGCACCCTTGATTGCTCCTCCCTATTTACCCCTTCATGTACCTGAAGACATCTATCATGTCCCCCTGTCCCTTCTCTCTTCCAATGTGTACATATTTAGCTCTTCGAGCCTCCCCATAGGTCCTGTACCCCAAGCCCCAAATCATTTTGGTTGCCCTCCTCTGGACCCTCTCCAGGAGTTTAATGTCCCTCTTTAAGTGTGGCCTCCAAAACTGCACGCAGTACTTGAGGTGTGGCCTCACCAAGCAGTTATACACAGGGAGTATCACTTCCCTCCTTCTGGAGGTGATCCCCCTAGCGATGCATCCCAGCATTCTGCTGGCCTTGGCTGCTGCCCTCCTACAAGTCTCCGAGTTGTTCATCTTGACATCCACCACCACCCCAGGTCCCTCTCAGCCATCGAGACTTGTAGCATTCCCCCCCCCACAGGGTGTACACTTGGCCTGGGTTTCTGGCCCCCAGGTGCAGTACCTTGCATTTCCCTGCATTGAACCTCAGCTTCCACTTTCTAGACCAGCTTTACCAAAGGATAAAATAAAATAAAACTAATAAAATAAGGCCAGTTTTTCAATACTAGAATTAATTGCACTCTCCACAATAGAGAGACGAGTGGCAAGATGAGCTATGGTGGTGAGATTATTTCTGGCTCCATTTGACAGGCCACAGTTAAGAGGTTTGGTCATGGTACCATGATTAGGGGGGTTGTGTGGCCCAGCCGTGAACCTGGAGACTCTGCAAATCTAGGACTGAATCCCACAAATGTCAAATGCATACGGTGTGACTGAGCAAGTCACTTAACCTCCTTGTGCTTCTGGGTCACACCTGGAAAATAGCTTTTTCTCAGGTCAAAAATTCACAATAAAACAATGGTATTTATTTGCCAAATTGATGAGAGAGGAGATAATCACCTGGAGCAGTGAGCTGCACTAAGGAGAGGCTGAGCAGGCAGCATTTTACACTCCGAGAGTATGCAATGTGGAATGTGGTGTGAAGTAATCGAGAGAATGTGCAGAATGCAACATGGTGAGTGCAGCAGGCAAGGAGAGTACAATGCTCCCCTGATGTGCTGTTCTTATCTGCCACCCTCGGCATCTGCCACAGTCAATCTGACTTTGTATCTTTTCCTTTAATGGTAATCACAATTCCTCTCAACTGTCCCACTTTATAAGGGATGTCCCTCCTTTTACCCCTCAGAATTGCTCTGTCTCAGATCTGCCCCACATTGAAAAAAGTGCTGCCTACACAAGGAAGGACCAGCAAACTCATATTTTAAAGCAGAAATTCGGAATACTCTATACGTGTGTGTGTATATATGTGTATATATATATATATATATATATTATATCTACGGTAGTACCACTATAGTTAGGGTTGAGGAGCCATTTTAAGGCTAAAGGGTCAAACTTTGCGCCTTAATAACTTTGCCACCGTTCAACGGATTTGCCTGAAATTTGGTATGCACGACTGGGCAAGTTTCGTATCGGTCGGATATACAGCTGCGGAGTTATTAAGCAGCAACGGAATGTGCGTTTACTCTTTTTTGCAAATTCTTTGGTTTCGCCTACAGGTCGCATGGTTTGCGTGACTGGTCCCAAAACTTCAGGGAACGTGCGGCTGGGATGCCCGATGTGCCTTTTGATGATTTCGTGAAAAAATATTAAACAGTTCAATAGTTATTCAAAAAACAAGTTCCCATTATAAATCAATGGGAAATGTTAACAAAAAGTTTGAAAGTGTCGCAAATGCAGTTTTAACTTTCGCAAATGGCCCTTTTACTGTCGCAAATCTGCCATTTTGTTTTCGGTTGGTCATCAGAAAAATGCTTTGCCATTTAAATTTGGGACCCTCTAGCAATCTAATTATTTTTGTATTCACCTAGTCGGACCCTGAGAATGATAGGCATGTCTTTATTTTGGGGTAAAAACACCCCAGAAATATGTTTTTCACATTTCTGGAAAAAGTAATTTCGCAAAGTACTTTCAGATTTGGCGATATTGTTTTACGAATTTGCGAAAGCTTTCGCAGTTCGACAGTACTTTCCAGGCTATGGCAAAATGACAGCAATTCTTTGCCAACCTGCTGCAAATGAACGGTTTGGTCTTTTGGGCTGAAAACTGGAGGGAATGCAGCCAACATCTCACAGATGTGCCTTTCATTGTTTTGGTGAAAAAATATTACAGGTGGCATAGTTACGGCACTCCAAATTTGACGTTTTTTCCCATAGGATAACATTACGGTGTCCACGCATTACAGGAATCCTTTGCCGCCCTGCTGGAAAATAACGGTTTGGTCTTTTGGGCTGAAATTTGGAGGGAAAAAAGCAAACATCCCACAGATATGCCTTTTGGTGGTTTGGTGAAAAAATATTACAGGGAGCAAAGTTATGGCACTCCGAACTTCTCTTTTTCCCATAGGATAACGTTACGGCGTTTGCCGTGCCTTTCAGGGTCTGTATCTCGGAAACTGTGCGAGATACGGACTTTTCGTCAGAAAAATGCTTAGCCCCCTAGTGGGGGGTAAGTGCAAAACTAGCCAGGAAAGTCATAAATCGTATGACTTTGAAAAAATGTTTCTACGTCATATGGTTCCTCAGATATAAGCAATTTAGTATTCCAACTCTTCATTTTCTGCTCCGAGACCCATCATTATGCATACATTCTTTGTACTCACTGTCTTTCTCTATGCAGCTTTTGGGGAAAACCAGCTTGTGCGCTTACATTACTGCTACCCTTACTGCTTCTGCTTGCGGTTCTGTACCCGTTTCGCTTATTGTTCTCGTCTACGCCACCATGTGCGTTACCCTTTGCATTTTCATTTGCGCTTGCGTTTGTGTTATTTTAACCATTTGTGTCTAAAGTACTGTTTATCTTTGTGTTTCGGTTTGCGTCACCATGTGCATTACCATTTGCGTTTGCAGGCACCGTGATACTATGTGACAAGACATCATGTGGCGGGAGCGCCGCCGCATTACATTCTCTATTTCTCAGACTAATTCTCAAAAAGAAGGGAAATTAGAGGCAAAAAACTCTGTTTAATGCATTAGTTAGGGTTGTTCCACAGCGACAAAAGTGAGGAAATTCGGTGTTCGGGTTGAAAGCCCCCCTAGGGCCACACCCCCAACCGGCATCGGGGTGCGCATTGGGGTTTTCGGTCCTAACTCTCACCCCATTCTCCTATACCTCTGCTTCTTCACACATCTGATGGGGTGAGAGTTAGGGCGGCAACCCAATGCGCACCCCAATGCCGGTTGAGGGTGTGGGTGGAGGGTTCTAGGGGGCTTTCAACCCTACACCACTCTCGCTTTTGTTGCTGTGGAACAACCCTAACTAATGCATTAAACTGAGTTTTTTGCCATATACATACATATATATATATATAGTCATTCCTAAAATTTTCACACATAAAATCACTAGTTCCCAGTGTTCTGAACTTTTACCTCCATGTCTGAAGTTATGCCCCACATTACCAGGGCTAGTGTATCACATCCTGAGCGACAATGGACATTTTATTTAACCCAAAGAATAATCCCCCTGTGGAATTCCCTTCCAAGTTCAATACTGGAGAATACAGACCATGTTAAATTTAAGCATGGTCTTGATACTTTAATGTTATGATCAATTCATTGATGTACCAGCTTGGCTGGAGACATGCTTATATGGGCCATTGGCCTTTTGTATGTCTATGCCTTCCTAGTATAACTCCTAGTATATTTAAGTGACAAAATGTTGAGACGTATGGTAATCACCATCCTCTCTGCTTTGTTCAGATGTAAGTTAGCCCTTTGGTCCTCTATGTGTTGACAGTTTTATCATCTTGACCTGGTGATTTAAAGAGCTGCTAACCCCTCTGAGAAAACTTTGAAAAACATAAGACTTACATACAGTTTAGCTGGTATTTTATAGATGTTTCATAGATTTCTCCTCCTCCTCCTCCCTATGTAATACTGATGAAATGTACTCAAAATGTACTCAAAAACAGAATGCTGTTTGTTGTTGAACCGCGCGGGGATTAAATTGGTCAGGAACTCAGTTCACACATCTCATGCTAACCTGCATAGGAGTTCCTGTACCTCTGTCATCTTTCTCCACTTAACACTATACAAGTGTTACATTGCCTAGAGATGAGAGTTCCCTCACCTAGAAAACTAAAGGTTACAGGCCCCCACCATAACACTTCCAAATTATTTCTTTAATTTTTGTTGACCAGGTAAGCGCACTAGACAGCTAAATGCATATCTTCAGTCAAAAACACAGATGCAATTACAACACAAAACAAGCAGAGGCAACGCTATGATACAGAAAGGGGTGCAGACAGAATACCTTACACCATTCTTATTAAAAACAGACACATATGCAGAGGTTGATTTTAAATGAAAAATCTTGATGCTACTGGTGCTAGTAACTGAGCCAATATTGCTGGTCTACAGAAAATGACGGTGGCCTACTGGGAAAACAAAATTTTCTTCAAGAAATAAAAAACATTTAGTTATTCAATAATAATGTTTCTAAACCTTTTAAAAGACTAGCATTCCGATTTTCTTTTAAGTTTAAAAGGCAGGGTGTATTGTAATTTTGTTTGTATCAGTGCAGTCCATTGCAACAAGTGATCCAATGTCTTACAACGGTAGGACTAGCTCTAAATGAACCTACCCATTAGATTTAACTATTGGGCTGCCTTCAGAATTTGAACTCTAGCTGCTGGAGGTCTGCCTCTGAACAAGTAAGCGGTCTACTGAGAAATATAGGATATTCTTGTCTCAGAACAGGACAATCAGGAGCTTAAAGGGCACACAGGCAGAAAGTAAGGAGAGAGAAAAAAACAGAGGAAAGAGTAAGGATTGCAAACAGTTAAGGAGCCAGAAATAAGACATGACTGGAGTGGTGCAGTGCAGTGGCTGTGGAGCAGCAGTCTTCGGAGATGTTCTGGAGGATGCGGTGTTGTCCCATCTGCAGGCACCTCTGTGGGCTGAGGAGGAGGTTGCTTATCTCCAGGCTGAGTTGGCCAGGATTTGGGACCTCCTCTTCCATCCAGGAACCACCAGTGCCACTGCGTTGCCTCAGAGGTTGCCAAGAAAGAGGGCGGTTGGACCACAGTGGGCTCAGGGAGGGTGAGGGTGGTGGAACAGAGGCACATCCCTCCAGTTGTACCTCCACATTCCTATGCCATTCTGGCAAAGTGTGTTCCTCTATGGAGGCACCTACAGTGGAGACCAAGGAGATGCTGGGAACCTCCACAAAGGAGACCCACAGGAGGGTGGCAGGGGACCCTGCAGGGAAGGAAACAACCCTGGTGGGGACTCCATTGTTAGGAAGGTAGAACTGGGCAAGGAAGGGAGAGGAGGTAAGGTGCCTGCCTGGCGCCATGGCTTGAGGGACAGGGAGCCTAATCCTCAGGATTGCCGGAGCAGCTGCACAGGGGAGGGAGCTGGATGTCATTGTCCACTTAGGGACAAATGACCTGGCTAAGAAAGGATTAGAGAAGTGCAGGAAGAGTTTGTGGAAGTGGGAGGGGCTCAGTCAAGTAGCACGCACGGTAACCTCTTGAGGTGCTACCATCTATGGCATAGGAGAGGCTAGGGTGTTCCGTACCATGGGATTCAATCAGTGGTTGAAAACTGGTATGGAGCTCAGGGATTTGGCTTCATTGGGACTGGGGGTCCACCTGGAGTGATGCAAGCCTATACTGGCATGATGGGCTGCATCTGTCGGGAGGGAACCAGGATCCTAGGTGATAGGTTTAAATGCTTCACTGGCAAGCTTTTAAACTAGCAAGGGGAGAGGCACTGGAAAAGAGCAGGAAAATCCTAGCCCCCAAACAATCACGGTAGTAAGTGGCAAACACCAACATGGAGGTGTCGATAGGGAGAAGGGCAGGGTAAATGGAGAAAGTGACAAAGGCAAGAAGGACAGGGATGGGGCAAAAGGGGTAAGACCATCAGGAAATGGAGGGTAATGAGTACCAATGCTCGTAGTCTGGGCAACAAGCTCCCTGAGCTGGTGGCCTTAATGGAAGAGGGATGCCTGGATATCGTAGTAGTCACAGAAACATGGTACACAGAGAACCATGACTGGATGTTAACATACCAGGGTACATAACCTACAGGAGAGACAGGCAGGGAGAAGAGGGGAGGAGTAGCTCTCATGTAAAGGAAGGGATAAAAGCAACTGAACAAAAGAGTAAACAGGGAGGAGAGGAGGCACTGTGGGTCACCTTGGAGACTGGAAAGGGCACCACAATCCGCACAGGGTTTTGTACAGACCCCATGTCAGGGGAAGGAATGGACAAGGATATGATGGAAGGCATTCTTAGAATGGCAGAGAAAGGGAGATACTGTTGATGGGAGACCTGAATATGCCAGATGTTAACTGGAGCACATTTGCTGCAGCGACATCCAAGAGCAGGGCCATTCTTGACGCCCCCTACAGGTGGCAGGCATTAGATGCGTTTGGAACCCACTGTGAGGAGCAATCTTAGACCTCATACTCTCAAAAGGGCAGTGAGAGGATCTCAGATCTAGAAGTGGTTGCCATCTGGGGACAAGTGACCATCAAACAGTGTGGTTCACGTTAAACTCAGCCACAGAGTCAAGCCATACAAAAGTGAGGGTACTGACTTTAGGAGGGCTGACTTTGGCAAGATGGGAGAGTGCCTCAGAAAAGCACTAGCAAACAGGCTAGAAGGAGGTGTGGAGCAACAATGGGAATTATCAAAACTGCCATCACAGAGGCAACAAGCCTTTGTGTGAAGCAAATAAACAAATCAAAACGAAAGAAAAAGCCACTATGGTTCTCAAGAGAGGTGGCTGTGAAAGTCAGGAAGAAAAAGATAGCATTCCAGAAGTATAAGGAAACACAGAAGGAGCAGGACAGAGAGCTGTACCAGTTAAGGCAGAAAGAAGCAGGGAGGGAAGTCAGAATAGCAAAGGCCCAAACTGAGGAAAAGATAGCCAACTCAGTTAAGAAGGGGGATAAAACCTTTTATAGGTACATCAGCGAGTGTAGAAAGACAAAGGGAGGGATAGTGAGGCTGAATAGAATAAACGGTGGGTGGGCAGAGGGGGACAGTGAAAAAGCAGGAATACTGAACGAATATTTCTGCTCAGTATTCACAAAAGAGGAGGGGAAGTGCCTAATCCAATTAACAGAAACACTCTTGATAGGGGGGTCGATCCCAGTCCTTTCACAGAAGAAAGGGTTCTGCAAGAACTCCTAAAACTGAAGGTGGACAAAGCAATGGGTCCTGATGAAATTCACCCCAGAATTCTAAAAGAATTAAGGAAGGAACTAGTGAAACCACTGGCTACTCTTTTAATAAATCATGGAGGATGGTGTGGTACCCGAGGACTGGAGGAAGGCGGATGTGATTCCCTTCACAAAAGTGGGACCAAGACAGAGGCAGGAAACTACAGACCTGTCAGTCTGACCTCTGTGGTAGGGAAAGTGATGGAGTCACTTCTGAAGGACAGAATAGCTGAGTACCTAGAGGTCAGTGGAGCACAGGATCCAAGGCAGCATGGGTTCACAGTGGGAAGGTCATGTCAGACGAATCTAATAGATTTCTTTGACTGGGTGACCAAAGTAGTAGACCAGGGAGGGCTGTGGACATGGCTTACCTAGACTTTAGCAAGGCATTTGACACAGTCCCACACAAAAGATTATTAGTCAAATTAACCAGCCTGGGAGTGGGTCCCAGGGTGGTAGCCTGGGAAAACATTGGCTGGACAACAGGACACAGAAGGTAATTGTAAATGGAGTCCACTCTGAAGAAAGGGCGGTTACTAGTGGGGTACCGTGAGGGTTCAGTATTTGGTCCAGTCCTTTTTAATGTCTTCATCAGTGGCATTGCAGAGGGACTGGAAGGAAAAGTATGCCTTTTTGCAGATCAAAGATCTGCAACAGGGTTGATACACAAGGAGGCGTGGAAAGGATGAAAAGGGACTTGGCAAGGTTGGAGGAATGGTCTGACGTATGGCAGCTAGGATTCAAAGCAAAAAAGTGCAAAATAATGCACCTGGGAAACAAGAACCCAGGGGAAGAATACACAATGGGTGGGGAGGTAGTAACAACAACAAAACAGGAAAGGGACCTGGGGGTAATCATATCAGATGACCTTAAGGTTAGCAAGCAATGTGAGAAGGCAGTAGGGAGGGCCGGGGTATACTGGGATGTATAGGAGAGGCATCAGCAGCAGAAAACAGGAAGTTGTTATCCTCTGTACAGACAGTTGGTGAGACCCCATCTGAATACTGTGTCCAGTTCTGGAGACCCCATCTCCGCAAGAACATAGACAGGATAGAGGCAGTCCAGAGGAGGACAACTAAAATGGTGCAGGGTCTGCAAGAGAAGCCGTATGAGGAGAGACTAAAGGAGCTTAATATGTATACCCTTGAGGAAAGAAGGGAGAGGGGGGACATGATAGAAATTTTCAAGTACCTCAAGGGAATCAACAAAGTCCAAGAGGGTAGCATCTTTCAGAAAAAGACACTTGCAAGAACAAGGGGACACAGTTTAAAGATAGAAGGAGGGCGGTTCAGGGGCAATGTGAGGAAGTATTATTTCACAGAGAGGGTAGTGGATGCATGGAACAGCCTTCCTGAGGAAGTTGTGGAGTCTAAAACTGTGGAAGAATTCAAGAATGCATGGGACAGACATAAGGCAATTCTTGTGGGGGGCAGGAAGATATAGGCTGTTGGTTAAATAGGATCTGCGGCCTATCCTGTAGGTATGGAAATGGGCAGACTAGATGGGCCTAGCGGTCCTTATCTGCCGTCAAAGTCTATGTTTCTATGAACGTATGGGAGATCCGGACTGATATATCAGTCTGTGATGCAGCAAGGTTTAAAGAGCTGCTGACCCCCCGGGAACATTTAGGAAAAGGTAAGAGCTGGACAGAGTTCAGCTGGCATTCTATATATCTTCTACAGATGTTCTGCCTCCCCACGTACATTGAGGACATGTTCACAAAACAGGTTCGGTATTCGTAGAGCCCTCTTCGCCACAGTTTATTCCCGACTTGAAATCATACTCCTTTGTTGTTACATTATAGTACACTGCCATGATCAACTCTCAAGAAAGATCAATCCTATTTTCATGCATATGACTGTAGCAATAAATAATGGGGAGATGAAAGGCAGAGCTCATGTGAAATATAAGCTGAACTGAGTCCAAATATTATGTTTTTCTCCCCCCTCCCCAATAAGTAGTTTGTACGTTTTTCGGCTTTTGTTCCCTGACCCCGTGTGTCCCCGTGTAGTGCACACGTGTGTGGAGGCACGCTCACGCAATGCACTACGGGATGCCCCACCCTACATGTCAGGATGTTACCACCTGCACCTGTCACTGGACCTACATCTGGTGATGGTTGTGACTACGGGTGGGCGGGTGACCCCTCCCTCCCGGGAGAAGACAGCCAATGCTCAATCCTGCTCCCACCCCCCACCCCTGTGCTGGCGCCCCGATAACCCAAGGTCATTCCCGAACCCAGGTCGCCGGTGTAGTGCGAGGTAAGGCATCCAGTGCCTCAGCCCTCAGCACCACCGGGCCAGCTCAAATATCAGGTTTTTCAAAGTTCTCCTGGAGTAGTGAGCTGCTCTTTAAGCATTTTATTAAAAGAACGCTTCTGCGCCCTAATAAACTCCCTTTTTACATGCTGGCTTTGAAGACACATTTTGGATGTTCAGGCTAGCTCTTCAACCGTCATTTCCTGTCTTACAACCCAACTCTGCAAAAGTAAGAGAGAGAGAGAGAAGGGGGCTGTACAAAATCCCATTTCGAGTAAGAAGAAAAAAAATTAAACCATGAGCAGCAGTAATAACATCACAAGTGACACTCACACTGAAAGGTAAGTATGTAAGTAGATACTTGCTCTTCTAGGTCCCCCCTTCCCCTTACATGACTGAAATTGCCCGTACTTTCAACCTATAGTCACAGTGAAAATATTGTATATACACACATACCCTGTAACAGTCACTACTGTTTTAAAACACATTTTATAACTGCTAGCTTTCTGTCAAACTAACTGATATAATCATTTTTCTTAATGAATGTGAGAAACTGGCTGCCCACCACACAGGTGTTACCACACTAGAACATCTTGGTTTGCAGTCTATAGTCAAGACTTGTAATGCTGTCCTGGTTAGAACCGTTCACTGCATTTGGGTTTGGGCTGGCTATCTCCTTCACCTGGGCACTCATTCTGTTCTCAGCTGCTCCACCTATAAGCTATTTGGGTCTCAAGTTCCTGCTCCCCTGTTCCAGTATCAAGGCGTATCCATGCCAGTCAACTGAGAAGCTCTTGCAATATTTATTTATTTCATTTTTATTTACCTGCCAGGTACAGGGTTTTAAATAACTACAAAACTGATTAGCACTTTCATTGTAATCAATTGCGAAAACATATGTATATGCATCTTCTAGCAGTTTACGTTGCTAAACAAACTGAGACATGAGTTATGCATTATCCCAACTGATTAGCAGTTTTACTCATGGAAGTGCTAATCAATTTTGCAGTTATTTAAAACCAGTTTCCTATTTTCAGGCATGACCACCTGGGAGAATATAACAAGGTGATCAAAATAAGGAACAGTTATGACAAATATTTAATAGAGTGTTCAGTACAAAACAGACAACAGAAAAATGATAGGATGAAAACAGTGTTGGGAATAATACAACGAGATTCAAGGCATACAGTCAATTCAAGACTACATATTTCTACATCCAAGAACTCAAAAGAAGTAAGGGTCCAGCCCAGTTGGCTGAGCTGGACCCTTACTTCATTTGAATATTGATGCATCGACAGATGCGAGTTCCAGTGGGCCACTAATCGTGTGAGAAGCACGTTTGGAGATAACTAGGAGGTTCTGCTTCACTGTTTGGACTTCATAAATATCTCCTTGAAACACAGAGGACATACAAAACACTGGACTACTGGGAAAGAAGTGTTGTGGCACTCATTGAATTTATGTTGAAACTGTCAAGATTTCGAGACAATTTGGTGTGAATTGAATACTCACAACAAAATAATTTTTCTAAAGATAATTCTGGTCTCTTCTTTGTATATGCTTGAGTTTGTATATTATTACAGAATGTTACATTTTGATGAACTGGATAAATTAATGGACAAAAGATCTATCCCACTGTCTATATTGGATATGGATGAACAAAGAATATTGGGAAATTTTAAAACTAATAGGGAATTTAGTAGCATCACCCCCTATACATACTATTACTAATCAATTTGAACATTTGAGACAGAAACAGGCTAAATTAGAGTGGCATGCTTTAATGCTGACACAGTACCTTAAACAGAAACGCATCCCAAGGGGCCTCCGTATCTTTGTAGAGGCCAACTTGGGATATGAAGATTTAGACCTTGATATTAAATGGGATGGGGCGAGGAATCGATGTTCGAAAGACTTTATGTTACTGATTATTGAATCAATGACGAAAGAATTACAAACCGTAGAAACAGAAATTACACAATCTAACAATGAGATTAAGAGCAAATATTCGATGGAAGAATTGACAGACTATTTAGAGAAGGTGAATACCAATTTAAAAAAATTTGAAGAAGAGTTAAGAGCTATGAAACTACATAAGTTTAAAAGGGATTTAAACGATTATAAAAATAATCAAGTATACTCTTTTACGAATAAAAAGACAGGTTATACTAAAACACTTCAATATAATCTTGATTCTGAATCATCTGTCACTAGTTCCGACAGTGAGACAGAGGGAAATGTCCAAGCCAATGGGGTAGAGGCTCACGTTTTTTTGGCAGAGGTGGATACCGGGGAGAAGAGAATCCCAACAAAGAGACAGGAGGGGTTACCAATATACGCAGGAAAGCAAAGTGGACAGAATAATAATAGATCCTCAACAGGCAGGTCCGTCACATGGCGTAAAAAAAGGAATAGGACCCGATATAGGAAATGTAGAAAAAAGAAAAGAAAAGAAAACACAAGAGGCAGCTCTGGAAGCCAGAACAACTCGATCAACAGTGATGAAAATCAATTAGTCTATAAAATATCCAAAAGGGTATTATCAGATTTAGAGGTACAAGTTCTGGAAAAGGGTTTAACTTTCTGTCCACATAATCAAATTAAAGAATTTGAAGTAAAATTAGATTTAAATCGTGTTTTTAGAAAACTGAAATTTAATTTTTTTGGGGGTCTCAACCTATAAAGCAACTGAATGTAGAAGAACAAACTAAGAGAATTTCACTGACGAAGAAATTGAATCTAAAATTTTAATTCACCCCATCAGTTACACCTCATATTATTGAGACTTATATGACATTGGTCAATAGAGATACAGATGAAATTCTAACAAAAGAAAGGAATATGGACAGAAGAAAAAGGTTCAATTTATCCACATGACAATTTTCAGCATTGCGGAATTTAGAAAATGATGATAACATCATTATTAAAAACGCAGACAAAGGAGGTGCAGTAGTGGTTATGGACTATGTACAATACCGTTCTATCTGTATGGAGGTATTACAGATTAGGGACAATTATATACTATTATAAAAAAGTCTGAGAAATGGAGCTTTCTGATTGGTTGTAAACATTCTAACAGCCTTATGTCAATATTTTATTAACACACATGTAGAGCTTAATCATATGCTGAACAAGGTTTAACACTATTAAAAAAACATTTCTATGATAATAGCAATAAGGTATTCCCAGGGGTTATGTTAATGGTCAGTTAATCACCCTCTAGGGGCATGTGGCACTTGGCTATGCCTCGTACAACACTGCACCCCTAGAGGGTGATTAACAGACCATTAACATAACCCCTGGTCATACCTTATTGCTTAATTGGAACAAGACCCAACAAAAGTTGTTTCTGAATTAGTACAGGCTTTATTATTAAGTGCGTATGAAACACAGCAAATTACAGAATGGGAAAAGGAATCATTGTTTAGAGCTAACCCTACAATACCAGTATTTTATATTCTTCTTAAAATCCATAAATATCTCCAGGCACCACCCGGTAGACCAACTGTAGCTGGGATTAACTCTATTTTGGAACCTTTATCCATTTTTATTGACCATCAAATAAGGCTATTTGTAGAACACATTGAATCATATGTCCATGATTCAACATACGTTATAGTTAATATAGAAAATTTCAATACTAGTGAGACAGACATACGATCTTGAACACTAGTAACGTGGGATGTAAAAGATTTATACCTATCTATTCCCCATAGACAGGGATGTGAGGTTTTGAAGACTTTTTTAGACAGATGTAGAAATGAAGAAAAACCATCAAATGAGGTTATTGTGAAAAGGGCAGAGACAGTGCTTAGCCAGAACTATTTTTGTTCTGAAAAGAAACTTTATTTACAAATTAAACGGACTGCTATGGGGTCAAGTATGGCCCCGTCATACTCCAATATGTATGTGTGTGTGTGTATATATATATATATATATATATATATATATATATATATAGAGAGAGAGAGAGAGATAGAGCACATTTTGAGAATGAATTATATATGGCAACCAAAATATATTCAAAGACAAATTGATATTTTGGAACGCTTTATTGATGATATTCTGGTATTATGGTCTGGAACTGTTGAAGAACTTTATAGCTTTAACCAGTATTTGAATCAATGTACTGACCATTTGACTTTTATTATGACTTTCAGTGAGGAACAGATTCCATATTTGGATCTGTTAATTTATAAATACAATGATAAACTGATGACTAAATTATATCGTTAGAACACTGCTAAGAATTCAATTTTACATGCCCAAAGTTTCCATCCCAAAAAGTTGATAGAATCTATACCCTATGGACAACTGATTAGAGCAAAACGTAATTGTACCAAGACATTAGAATTTGTAAAAGAACAGGCAGTTATTTTAGAGAGACTTAGAGTCAGAGGATATAAACAGAATACATTATTAACTGCAGAGCAGTGAGTTTCGACAAGAGATAGGAATGATTTATTGAGACCTAGAACAAAACAATAGGTAGATAAAGATAGAATTGTTTTCTCTACCATCTACAATGACAGTTTTCAGGATGAAAAATATTGTTAATAAACACTGGCACATTTTACAGGCGACTTCTTTAAGTCAACAGATATTTAAAAACGTAACATTAATTGTACATAAACTAAACAGGACATTAAGGAATCGGTTAATGAAAGCAGAACATAAAATATGAGACAACAGACCTTCACACTTTCTAAATTTATCTGAAGTCAAGGGTAATTTCCCATGTGGTCATTGCATTAATTGCAATAACACGTATAGAATTAAAAGTATTAGGAATACTTCACAAGATGAAGAGATTATAAGTGAACAATTTATTAATTGTTCTACTGTAGGTGTTGTTTATGCCCTTAAATGTCCTTGCAATAAGATATATATTGGAAAAACTGAAAGATCATTAATGACTAGAATAACTGAACACAAGAGTGATATTCGGAGACAAGATTTAGCATCCCCGGTAGCAAGACATTTTTTAGAACAAGGTCATCAACTACCACAACTGAGATTTTTTGGAACTGAAAAAATACTTCCTATTTCGAGAGGTGGGGACTATAGGAATAAAATATTAACTCGTGAGGCCTATTACATAGATCGATTTGAAGCTACGAAACCAAGATATGGTTTAAATGACTCGATTGACTGGCAGCCAATCCTGTAATTGAAAGTATTAGATTTTTCTCTCTTTTATTTAACTTTGTTTATAAATACATTGGATGTTATTTGTTTATTGGTCTGTCTAGGCTGAATCAATATTGCTGTCTCTTGTATTATTTGAAGTTTATACAGCAAATAGTGGAATAGATACATTTAGAGATAGAATTTTTGTGATGTATCCACACTGCATTTTGAAATGGATTTGATAGAATTATAATTATTACCGCAAATTATTTAAGAAAGCAATAGGCACAGTTATGTCAATATTTACATGCGGTATACTTAAATAATATAAAGTAAGCAGAGATATCTATAGTAATTAACTTATTGGTTAGGTGAGGGTTAATTAGTGATTAAAGTTTATGTATATTGAGACTGTTGAGAGATTAATTTAGACTTTTTTAACTATGATAAAGCTTTATTGAAACTAATTTGAGTTTTGAAGCGAATCATGAGACTTAAATATCTATGACAATATTCATGATCAGTGAGTTACTAGATATTATATGAATTAAGGTCAATGGGACACTATGAAATTATATGGTGCTGCTATTGGAAGCAGGTCGGGTGCACAGGGCAAATGCAATTACTGCGAGATATGTATACTTCACGTGGTGATGTGCTAGGCTCAACGCCCAATTCCCGTTGTATTTAAACACAGCATTTAGTCGACGCATTACCTCTAAATCAACAGAGAGAGCGAGAGGTCTTTATACGCCAGTACCTGTATGCTGTGGGCTTAAAATAATAAAGTAAGCTGATTTACTTGATTCTATGTAATCTGAGAATTATATTACTTTGGTGTTTGTTGAGATAAGTGTACTCTGGCAGTACCTTATGTGAGGAAAACATTATATTTTTTTTTTTTTACAGAAAAATGGAATAAGGGAAAAGTAAGAGACATGAGAGTACTTTAATACACAGTTATGTTAAGCTGAAAAAGGAATAAGAGCATGCCAGGGTAAGCGAATTTGTTTGTGAAGCTGAAAAATTCATTATCACAGGCTATTTTAGATTATTACAAGGCAGTAAATTGATTGTATTTTGAATTTGGTCTCTATTTCGTCTTAAATATCAGGAGAATATAAAGCATGGAATTATGAAGGACCGGTCTATTATTTATTAATGGTAATGTTTCTGTTTTTTGGAAAAACAAAATACATGCAATGTTTAATTTGAATCACAATTGGTTTCAGCCTGATGTATAATTGGTGAGCATGCCTCCAAATAGTTATGCCTTTTGAGAAAAAAACTATACTACGATTGGAATTAAGCTTAATGCTGTATAAATACTATATGTTTCAGATATGGTACTGTACTTATGAAGGTTTAATCCAAAACGTATACTTAGTACTATGTTTTAGTACTTGGTACTATATCTTATTGTATTAGGATACAATAAAATCTACTAATCTAATATTGAGTGAGTGGGCATTTTTTTACCAATCTGTAGAATTGTATATACAAGAACTGACATGCAGACCAAGGTTGCAGGGTATGTATCTTCAGTTGTGGGAGTGAAGTGTGTATGTAAGATTAGGGATACATTCTATAAATAACTGAAGGGCAAGAACAACAGTTGCTTATCGTGGGAAGGTTCGAAATGTTGTTTTAATGGCATGAATGGATGAGCACTGGCAGACTGCACTTGGGATACAGTTGCACACTGTAGGTGTTGTGAAGGAGATTGATATCTCTGAAAGTTTATGCCCCTATGTGCACTACAAAGATGAGAGAACCGGAGTTCTCCTCCTAGGCCCCTAAATTCTGGAATGCCCTTCCTGGGGCCCTGCATTATACCGATTCTCATCTACTCTTTCGAAACAAATTATGAAAGTATATTCGTGTCTGCATCTGTACTTCACGTTTATTTGTTGCAGACAATAGAGGCATGTAGCTAGTGTCTGCAACTGTACTTTATTTTTATTTGTTCTACCTCTTTTGCATTATGTGTAAATACACATAGTGTACTATTCTAAAACATTCAGTACTGATCCTGCATTGTGAGTTTGATCACTGTCAGTTGTAAGGGTGTGATCTGTACTCTTCTGGGTCTAGAGCACATACTTAGATTTTATTTAAAAATTGTTAACCGGGAGAGGCACACTGAGTCAAGGCTCATTTCCAGGTGCGACCGGGAAGAGGAGTAAGGGGAATACAATAAAAATAAGAATTACAACAGAATAAATGGCATTTACATATGCAACATTACAGATGTAGGATCTTGTGGCTACTATGTGTAAAAACAGCAGTACTGTGTAACTCAATAATAAATGGACACTTGTGAGAAAGTCAGTAAAAGTCACTCCCTTGATATCCCTCGTGTTCGCACCAACCTAGGCAAGCGCTCCTTCCACTACGCCGCTCCCTTCTTATGGAACGCCCTCTCAGCAAGTCTACTTGACAAGCCTACTCTCCTAGGGTTTAAATCAGACCTCAAAGCGTACCTCCTGGAACTAAGCCTCTGTGGGTGTAATCGCTAGCCCCCGCCTGGGCCTACTCTCTTGCTACCATCTGCTGAACCACACCTTCCCACCTCATGAATATCGTATGGAAAAATGCTAAATGCACTATGTATCTGTCTCAATACCTGTCTAGCCTGTGACACCTGCTGTTCTCCATGCCCAACGTATGATACCTACTCCCCAAAATGCATCAGCTTATCTACTGTACCCTAATGTCTATGTATGCACTCACTGTAACTAAATATGTATTCACTACAAATTACTGTATTTTATACCTATGTATGTACTCACTGTAACTAATCCTGGGTCGCCCCTGAAAAAGGGATCTCTGGTCTCAGTGAGTTTACCCAGTTACCAAAATCTAAATAAATAAATAAAAGTGCTTAGTGGCTGATGGGGAAGGTGACAGTGCTAGCAGCATCTGAAGACAGACCGAGGGTGCAGCCACAGTAGCAACAGCAATGAGGGGGAATGAGCAAGAGAGGGTGAAGAATCGGGGTGGGGGCAGAAAGATGTCTTAGTTGGCATCTAAAAGCAGGAAGTGAGGATGGGGAGGAAGATGTATGGGAGAGGGAATGTGGTTCCAAAGGGAAGGGAGCGGTAGGTGAAAGCAGCTTGATCTGCACAGGAGTGAGGGTGGGGGATGGAGAAGGTACGTGAATCCCTGGAGCAAAGAAGGTAGAAGAGAATGGGATAAGAGAGATGAGTAGGGAAAAGTAGGAGGGAAGGGACCCAATCCAGTATTTGGCAATAAGGGAGGTGCAGTGGGACTGGCAATGAACCGGTAGAGAGAGAGGATGGAGAGGAAGGGATAGAGGCAACAATGATGAGTGGTGAGGGAGAGTTGGTGGCACAGCGATAGAAAGCATTGTGGAGGGTATCCAGTCTGTCAAGGCAGTAAGAAGAGGCGGTGCCATAGACGGCATCCGCATAGTGGACAACCGGGGGAACCATTTTGGTAACCAGCAACCAGAGGACCTGGAGAGAAAGGCAGTCCTTACTGGGGTATAGGGCACTCAGTGTAGGGCAAAGTTTGGTAAGGATGGTGTCAATGTGGGCAGAGAAGCCAAGCTTGCTATCAAGCCATACACCAAGGTACTTGAAGGCAGGGATAACTTCCAGAGGGGTGTCATCCAATGTGGAAAACAAACAAACAAAAAAAACCGGGGAGGGTGAGAGCCTGGCCAGTTTCTGGCTCATGCCAAAGATCATGGACACAGTCTTCTTTGTGTTAAACCGGAGTTGACTGGCATGGAACCAGTGCAGTATATTGTGGAAGCTGTGCTGGAGTGGACCCTCCCCTGCTGGGCCTTTGGCCGCAGAGGCATAAATGACTAGGTCATCCACATACATGTGAATCTGTGAGGAAACACATGCAGAGGGGACATCATTTAGGAAGACTGAAAATAGGATAGGTCCCAGGGTGGAGCCCTGTGGGACCCCTGCTAGGATGGGGAAGGGACAGGACACCACCCACTTGCACCAACTGTTGATGGCCCATGAAGTATGAGCAAAACCAGTCTACACCTGGTGCTGAGAGGCTGGCCAAACTCAGTTTGTTGAGGAGGAGAGGTTGGAACACTGAGTCAAATGCTTTGGCTAGACTGATGAATACTGCTGTGGTGATATGTCCCTAATCCATCTCAGTGAGGACAAAGAGTCAGTTACTCAAAGCAGGGATGACAGAGTGGAGTGGTGCTTCCTAAAGCCAGACCGGAAAGGGGAAAGGAAGTTAGGGAGGAGTAATGGAAGTTGTCAAGCTAAGAGTAGACAACAGTTTCCTGCAGCCTTGCAAGAGAGGGAAGGAGAGAGAGACTGGCTGGAAGTTGCCAGGGGAGGAAAGGCCCCCCATTTGTACATAGGCTGAACCTCTGCAACCTTTCAGGCCTGAGGGACTGCACTGAGGGAGAAGGAGAGGTTTAGAATGTAAGCAAGTGAAGACATGCTTTCTGGAGCAGAGATATGTAGAAGTTTGGGGGCCAACTTGTCAGGGCTGGACTTAGTGGGGTTCAGTGAGGTAAGGGCATGGAAGATTTCATGAGGAGAAGCCGGAGGGAACTGGAAGCCCTCAGAGGGTTGTGTTGGGGAGGGGTGGAAATAGCAGGGGACAGGAGGGGGTGACTAGGAGAAGGAGGAGAGGGTACAGCACAGGTGGTGAAAAATGTATTAAAGTGAGCGGCCACTGAGGGAGGATCAGAGACCAATGAACCATCCACCAGGAGGGCAGAAGTAGTAGAATGAGCCACGGGATCAAAGAGGGAGTGTATAAGCTGCCAGAATTTTGAGGGCGAGTTAAGGTTAGACTGGAGGTTTGATATGAAGTAGTAAGCCTTTGCAGTACAGACAGCCTTTAAGCAGGAATTCCTGAGTAACATGTAGGACAGGAGGTCAGACAGGGATTGGGAGGATTTCTAGTATGCCCAAGCTCCCACTACTTGTACAAATCGATAAGGTCAGGTGTAACCCAAGGATGGTGACAGCATTTAACCCTGGACTTTCTGAGAGGGGTGTGATGTTCCAGGTGTGGATAAAATATGGCATGGAAGAGCGATACGACAGTATCACTGTCTGGGGCAGAGTAAAAAGGGGACCATTCAGAAGCAGCCAGATCACTTAGAAGGGCATTGCTGTCAAGAGGCCTGAGTGATCTATTCCAAATATATTTGGGGGGGTTGAATGGACCTCACTTTCTTGACACAGTCAGTCATACAGTGGTCACTGAAGGTGTCCAGGTAGAATGCCAGCTGCAATGATAAGGTGGGGGGAACGAGAGCACCCAGTCCAGGAGGGGGTAATTACGGAAGTGAGGATTGTGCTGGGTGGGCTCCGTGACTAGTTGTGAGAGGTTTAGGGACTCCATCTTGTGGAGAGCAAGCCTGGAGACACCAATGGAAGCAGCACGGGAAATGAGAGATGAAAGGGATTCTACCAGGGAGGAGGGGCAGATTTTGGGAGAGGCATAAAAAACACAGGCAAAGATAGGGACAGTGAAAGGGAGGGACAGCTTGGCTAGGAGGAGTTCACGAGATGAAGGGACTGACTCTCTGAAGGTGACTGAGCAGGACAGGTTCTGCCATACATACAAGGCGCCACCACCACCATGCTTACCACGGTCCTGACGGAAGAGCTGGTAGTCTGCGAGAACCAGGCCAGAGTCAGGTACCCCGACTGAGAGCCAGGAGAGTGCCGAGAGATCAAAACTTTAAGGGACTCGAATTTAGAGAGGAGAAGTCATGCATTTAGGTGAAAAATGCCAACAAAAAACTAACTCAGTCTGTTTCTTCCACTTCCTCTCTGAACATTGATAACACCCTCATATAGTCTAGTACTAGCCACTCTGGGTACAGTGGGAGCAGACTTCTAAATCATTCGTGGCTAGAATGAACACATGTGTAAATAAAGTTCAGTAAGAATACAGCAAGAAAAGATCAAAGTCTATAAACAGTTTTGAGGTGTTTAAACCAGCAGTTTATTTCTTTAACTAAAAGAGCAGAAATACATAAAATAGCAGCTAGCAATGAATACAGCCATAATTAAAAACAGAAATTCATAATGCTCTCTTGATGCTAATCCATACACCTCAGCACTGAAATGCAGAGGGGTTCAAAATGCAGAGCAAATGGCCAGAATGCATACCATTTACTTATTTTAAATAATAAGTTTAAGAATAGGGGGCCACATATTTGTGTTAAGTGTAAGCTCAATAAGGCTTGCTTCCATCAAGATAGTTTTAATTTTTAATTGTGTGTCCAGAAATAGGAACATCAGTACATCTCCACAGAGCAAGGGTAATTGATAATGTACAATATATAGTGCTAACATAATAAGGGACATCAGTACATTTTTTCAGAGCAAGGGTAAATGTGCATGTAAAATACATAGCACTATGTAAAATACATAGCACTATGTAAAATACATAGCAGTTAATAGGTACTGTTTGCGCTAAACTAAAATTAAACATGTACAACTTTACTTCTGAACCTTTTGTCACCGAACTGAAGGACACAGACATTCACAATGAGGGGTAAAATGCGATGCTGGTCTTCAAAATGAGGGACACTGCATAAGACAAACAGGCAAGCTCAAAACACCACGGAAACTAGTGACTGCTCAAAGTTTAATACTGCTTCACCATCATAGAATGTTCAAAATGTCTGCTTTAAAGAGTTCACAGAAACTCCTCTATGTGGGAGCACCTTCTCAATGTGGCACAGAGCACACCCGAGAGGTAAAATGCATTTATTTCAAAAGTTTCATCAGGAAACACCTACTGAGTTGCTAACATCTAATTTCCAGATGTGTCCAGTGGTGATGGGAAAATGGAGCTAGAGCAAGAGATGCAAAACTGAGTAATATTAAAAAGATCCACTAATATACCTTGCAGTGCCCCTGCACCCCATGTACAGGTGCTGTACCTCCACAGCAGTACTATAATTCCAAGCTGCACCTCAAGAAGTAATCCATAAAAAAGTTATTTTACTTGTAAAAAGCACTAAACCGGGTCCCAAGGACCTCCAATTTTTTTTTCAGCCACCCTGCTCCGCCCCCACGCTCACTAGCGTGATGATGAGATGCTAGGAAGGGCGCAGGGATGTGCTCCATTATAGTCAATGAGCATCAGCCTTCAGATTGATTTTTGATATTAGAATGGCCACTGTGTAATGAAACATGGGCACCGGTCGACTAACAAGGCCCTTGTTTCATTACACAGTGCCCATTCGAATATCAAAAATCAACCCAAAAGCTGGTGCCCACTGACTATAATGGAGCACGCCCCTGCACCCCAGGAATCCCTCAGTAGTTTAACAACTGCAGACTCCATAGCAGTACCTTAGGAGGCTGGGTACAGAACCTGTTTAGGAAAAGGGTTCTGCAAGATGGCAGTGTCAAAGCTGACACTACTTCTGGACTGGAAGTCCAAAGAGTAGTGCTTTGTAAAGGTGAGTACGGTCTTCCTGGTAGCTGCTTTACAGATCTCCTGAATGGAGACACCGCTGGATGCTGCCACACAGGTAGAAGTGCCACTCGCAGAATGTACATCAGCCCCTCTGGCAGAAGTTTGCCAGCTTTGCCACAACAGAACTGAACTAAATACAGGCTACTGTGCAGCGAGAAATGGTTCTCCAGGATGCTGGTTCACCTTGACCTATCTTACTGTAAGTGACGAATAACTAAGACGTCGTGGACTGTCCAAGTACCACTCCAGAGCTCTTTTAACATCCAGAATGTGGAGCTTCAGCTCTCCTGGAGTGGAGTGCTCTGTAAAAAACACAGCAAGAGTTATTGATTGGCTCAGATGAAATTCAGACACCACCCTGGGGAGGAATTTTCCATTAGTCCTCAGTTCTGCCTTGTCCCTGAAGAATATTATATAGTTGGGATCTGTACAAAAGACCTGAAGTTCGCACACCCTCCTAGCCGAGGTAAGTGCCACCAGGAAAACCGTTTTCCAAGTGACATATTTCAGAGCAGCAGTTGCCACAGGCTCAAATGCAGCCTCCATCAGCTGCGCAATACAGAGATTCAGGTTCGATGGAGGGACTGGGTCCCTAAAAGGAGGGTTCAGGTGAATTAGAACTTTAAAGAAGCTCTTAAAAACAGCCTGTGAGGCTAGAGACCTATTCTTGCCAGCTGAAACATATGCTGACACTGCTGCCAAATGCACATTCAGGGTGGAAGGCTAGAGGCCCAGCAACTGCAGGTTGCTCAAACAGTCCAAAACAGTGGACAAGCTCACCTGAAGGGGGCTGAGTTGCCTGGACGACCCCACAGGGAAATTCTCTTCCACTTGGAAGTGTAGATTTTCCTAGTTGCTGGCTTCCTGGAAACTTTGAGCAGATATAAGACCTCTTCTGAGAGGTTTAGTTCAAAGAACTCTAGCTCTTTAAGTACCATGCTTTGAGGCACAGGGTTCTTGTTTCTGTGAATGTTATCCTGCCCTGATATAGAGTCAGCAGACTGTGAGTCCAGTGAAGAAGATTGGTAGTTTGCAGAAGGGCAGGAGCAGGGAGTACTACGCCTACCTAGCCCAGTCTGGTGCGATCAGAATCACTGTTGCCGTCTCCCTTCTGAGTTTCGGTAGCACTCTCAGCAGAAGTGGGAAAGGAGGGAATGCGTAATGAAATCTCCTGTCCACGAGAGGACTAGTGCATCCTTGGAGACTGTTTCCACTGAGAGAGGCCTGCAACAGAAATTGGGGAGCTGGTAGTTTACCCTGGATGCAAACAGGTACACTTCTGGTGTGCCCCACCTTCTGAACACTGCGGAGAGCTAGCACTTACCTGTTCAGTGCCCATTCATGATTTCCTTGACTGATTCTGCTTACAGAGTCTGCCAGGATGACTTTCTTGCCTGGCAGATGGACTGCAGATAACTGTACTTGCAGAGAATAAGACAGACTCCAGATCTTCATTGCTTCTGTGCACAGTTTGGAAGTTCTTGTTCCTCTCTGTTTGTTGATATAGTACATAGTGGTGGTACTGTCCGTCCTTATCTGGACTGACTGGCCCCTGATGCGAGAGGAAAAGGCTTTCATTGCCAAGTATGCTGCCCTGAGTTCCATGAGATTTATATGTTCCTGAGACTCCAGTGGGGCCCATACCCCGCTTACAGTGAGAGCCTCCAGATGACCTCCCTACAGCAGGAGGGAGGAATCCATGGTGAGTACTACTGTGGGAGACTGCTGGAGGAAGGGAACTCCTTCTCAAAGGTTTTCCTCATCGTTTTACCATTCCAGTGCCCTTAACAGGCACTTTGATATGTGCACAAACTTTGACAGAGGATCCTACACCTTTGGTACCAGTGGGCCCATAAGTGGCACTGGAGATCTCTCATCTGAAATCTGGCACCTGGTACCACTACTGTAGAAGAGGCTATGCGTCCTAGCAACTGCAGGAAGTCTCTGCCAGGCCCTGGCTGCTCTATTCTGAAGAACGTTGTCAGTTCTATCAGACTGGCCACCCTCTCCCAAGGAATGAATGCCCTTCCCTGAACAATATCTAGTTCTGGTCCTATATAAAGTCAATACCCACCCGTACTGGGTTCGATTGAAACCTTTGGAGGTTTATCAGGAAACCCAGCTCCACAAGGGTATGTTGGGCGAGAGAAAGAAAGAAAGGCCTTGGCCTCTTGGTAGGATTGTACTGAAATCAACCAATCGTCTAGGTAGAGGAAGACCACTACCACTTGCCTCCACAACTGTGATGCCACTACCGCTAGGCACTTTGTAAAAACTCTGGGAGCTGAGGAAAGGCCAAAGGGAAGGACTGTAAACTGGTAGTAGCATCCCCAACTCTGAATCTGAGGTTATTTTCTGTGGGAGGGTCTTACAGTAATGTGGAAGTAGGCAGCTTCAGATCCAGTGACCTTGATGCACGGATGGAATTACTGTTCCCAATGTTACCATCTTAAACTTTTCTTTCTTCAAATCTTTTTCGGATATCTCAGATCTAAAATGGGTCCCCACTCCCCATTTTCCTAGTGGGTCAGGAAACATCTGGCATATAGCCCCACATCCAAATTTTTTTTTTGGGGGGAACAGTTTCCACTGCATTTGCTAGTAGCATCTTTTTTACCTCCCACTGCAGTAGGAGTTTCCTTGCTGGGGTATGAGGAGGAAAGCCTCTGCGAGTCTGCAGCTTTGGAAACCTTTTGGACTGCAGGGAGAGACCCTGACCCACTATTTGCAGAACCCACCCGTCTGTGGTAGTATTTTCCCAAGCCAGAAAATACTGGGTTAGCCTTTCTCCCACTGGCAATGGTTAAGCGACCTGAGCACACGTGTCAGCGGTTTTGTTTCATCTGGGCCTTGGAAGCTGGAGTAGCACCTACACGTTTGGGGTCCCTACCTCTGAAAAAGCCCCTGTGGGAGGCGTAATCATATGTCACATAAGCATGGGGTATTAGCACCTACCTCCCTTTCCACTGGGGAGTGGAGGCCCTTTCCTTCTCAGTGTTCCTTTTGTAAGTGATTTTGTATTCCTCCATCTTTTTCATGTAAGTCTGTGTCTTGTCACCAAACCTGCAAGTTGGGCCTATCACTGTGTACAGTGTAGTGGTAACTGATGTCCTACATACCACAGACATTGCTATGTCCCTCACACTACTGACCCCCTTGCTACTGTAGTGTCTGCTGTGCACTGTAGAAAGAACTAGAGTCTGACAACTGCATGCAGCACCACGACCTGTGCCTGTGCTGTCTAGTCCCGAGGCACATTATTCTATGTGGTTCTGTACAAGAGCCAGTGCCTGCTAGCCTGCTACGAAAAAAAGGGGGTGTCGCATCCTCATTTCCCTCACATGGAAAATTTGTTGCTTTTGTCTGAGTGCCATAGGAAAGGTTTGTAGTTCTGAGTCAAGCAAACCTTCTGCAGGACACTGCATGCACCATAACCTTAGAGGTAGGGTTGCTGGTATCCACAACCATATGAAACTGGAACTTGGTGGCATCCATGGCAGTTTTCACTCTGTTTGACTGATCCCGAGCCCGATCTCCAGGTGCGTTCTCGCTCATGGCCACTACAGGACTCCAAAGCACCTTCCGGAAGGCCATATAAACTGCTTGTTTAAGCACTTTTTTGCCCATGCTGTCCAGTCTTCTGGAAATGCTCTCTGGAGGAAGAGAGGAATGGGGTATCTTAGCCTTGTCATAGGCAGCAGTCTGAACTACTCCCTCATGGTCAGGGTGATTGTATAAGTACTCAGCACCCTGTTTGCCCACCTGGTACTTTTTCTCTACTTTCTTGTCAATGCCTGCAGCTGAGATGGGGGATGACAAGACTTTGGAGGTAGCCTTCCTTAAAGACTTGTGGATAGGTAAAAACAATGTTTTAGTAGGGGCTATTCCCATTCATATCTGAAAAGTCAACCTCATCCTCTGCCTTTTCCCGAGTTGAGAGACTGAGGGTATTTGCCATATGCCTCACAAAAGTAAAGTGAGAAGTACAGTCCTCTGAAGACAAAGGAGGGGAACCAAAATCCTGTTCATGGGAGCTGTCAGGTTCTATAGGATCCCCCTTCCTCCTCCGCATCAAAATACATTTTTCTTCCTCCACAGGCATAACAATGGGCATTAGGGCCTGGGGGGCTGGCATGGTCATATAGGCACCCGTAAATTGAAAATCTTTAAATGAGGAAAAATACCTTTGCTCACTGGCCTCTCCTTTGCCTTTTCAGCAGGAGGGGCAGTGACATGCTCTTCTTTTTGTGTTCTCTTAGGCACCGTCTCCGATGTCTGCCTACTGTCCACTGGCGTCTCCTTTGCCCTTTCAGCAGGAGTGGCAGTGCCATGTTCTTTATGTTTTTTCTTAGCAAGCACTGGCTCTAATGTCTGCTTAGTGGCCCTTTTAACCTTTATGGTGTCAGGGTTCCCTCTTTCTGAGGCCCTGGTATCTGCGCCATCTTTAGCAGATCTATTCTGCTTAACCTGAGGAACAATGCTACTGCCTGTGGCGCTGACAACCCGTGTCTGGGAATGAACACAGGGCATCAGAGGGTTGGCTGGGGGGGGTGTCGCATCCTGGCATGCTAGCAACACTCAGTGGAGATGGGGTGTCCACCAGCCAGGACCACTAAAGTAGTGGGCACGGCCCACATCTGTGGGTCGGGGCAAAAGTAAGCGCAATCCACACTGACAACACTGCACGTCTGCATCTCCTGGCGAAAACCTAAGGGATGAAACCCTTTTGCCGGAAGGTTAATGAAGCCCCTGGACCTCCACCTGAATGATGCCCCAGGCGTAAGCCTCAGGTGGAGCTAGGTCTCTTCCCCCTGGGGAGTTCCATCGCAGGGGGTAAGCTACGGGTCTCTCAGTCTGGGCAGCTTTGGTGGGATGACAGGTGCCAGTAGAGGGGGTACATCCCCACCCACAGCTCAACCAGCAAAAAAAGAATTGGGGGAAAAAAAAGGCCACTCACAAAAAGGTGGCAGCAAATGGCAAGGACTGTGCCAAAGCAGTTCAAATACACTCACACTTTTTCTCAGGAGCTCGGCTCTTAGGACTCCACTTTAGAAACAAGAACACACTAAGCTGTGCTAAGGATAATCTTCTTTATTGTTTAAAATCACAGCAGCAGCAGCAAGGTAAAAGCTGTGGAGGGGCAGTCCTTTTATCTTGCTGCTGCTGCTGCGATTTTCATTTGCACGGGTCCACTATATTCAAAAGGTCAAACAGCGTGAGCAAACTGCATTAGTGCCACACAAAAGTATACTGTATACAAAGGGCAAACTGAGGGGCGGTACATGAATACAGGCTAATGCAATATTTAGTGAACAGCGCCCATACAAAGTGTTTTTAATGCTTATCACATGCTGGCGTGAAAGTAAATTACCACCCAGGAAAAGGTAGTCAACTCTGGGCAAAGAAGCTTTGTGCGATTTTGTGGCTTTGCGCGACTTTAGCGTGGCTTTTCGTGACCCTAACCAGTAAGTATTAAATACAAAAATAAACCTGACAGAGAAGAAACATGCTGCTCACAGATGGCATCCCTATGATGCCATCATCTGCCACAGGTCCCAGCCACACCAAGCAGTAAGTGGTGACCCAGCTCCCAGTGGACACCATGGCAGTGTGGCCATAGAGCACACACTTGCAGACCACCCTTCAATGGACACCAACAGAAGCCAGCACACACATGCAGCACTGTGTGCATGGAAGGTGTTGAGGGGAGGGTGTACAGGTGGCCAGGTTGCACCAAAGCCTGGGTGTGGCCACAAGGCCGGGACAAGCCACGCAGTGCAAATGGGCTGGTGTTGGGAATACCCCAACACCAGTGCGCCTGTCTGATGGTATGTGCCCCCCCAGCCACATACCGCACATCTGTACAGACACCACAGCACACACAGCCAGCCGTGTATATGTTACTGTGAGTATCCCATGCCAGCGGTGCAGTGCCTGTGGGCCACACAACAGCAAAACACTAATGTCCACTGTCAGTACACACCTGCAAGTTGGGCCTATCACTGTGTACAGTGTAGTGGTAACTGATGTCCTACACACCACAGACACTGCTGTGTCCCTCACACTACTGACCCCTTGCTACTGTAGTGTCTGCTGTGCACTGTAGAAAAAACTACAGTCTGACAATTGCATGCAACACCATGACCTGTGCCTGTGCTGTGTAGTCCCCTGAGCACATTATTCTATGTGGTTCTGTACAAATTTAACCTGCAGCTACCACAGTGCACTGCCACACTGACCTACAGATGGAGCTGTGGACAGACCCAGCCAGCCCCTGTACTTCCAGACTGACCTAGACCTACAGGTGGAGCTGTGGAACCCTGCAATAGCACTGGGCTAACTGCATGCAAATCAGGACATAATGAGATGCTAATCTGGATGTTTGCCCACAGATTGCCTAAGTACACTCATTTGCATGTCACTTTTGGATATAGCAAAATCTTGCCCTGGGCAAATGTGATAGCGCCGGGCAAATGGCGTAGCTTCATGCAAAACCTGCGCAAATGTGTTTGCGCCATGCAAACTTTTCAGACACATTGTACATTTCTGCACAATTTAATTTCACATGCACTGGTGCTTGCAGCTTTAATGAATCCACTCCTTTGCTAGCACACAGTGGCCACAGAGTTCACCTCTACCTTCCTTCACGTCACTTTGAACAGAGATGCTGTTGTGGTTTGCACTTTCTGGTTGCTATATTCAGAACAGTCTTATTTCCCGGGCTATTTTTGCACTGCACTTCCAGCCCAGTTTGCCAGGCTTCCTTAGCATGCTATATTCAGCAGGTTTAGCACCAGGGCTATCCCTTTTGAATACGGTGGGCTATTGGTTCCGGGCTAATTTATCACGATGGGCAGTGTTAATTTAGCCCTGGGGCAAAGTTTTGAATATCTGGTCCTTAGTGTGCTCTTGTTTCTGAAGTGGAGACCTAGAAGCTGAGCTCCTGAGAAAACGCGAGGAGGAAAAAAAAAAAAAAAAAACCTAGAGGAACTGGAACCTCATCTGAGCCTTCTTGTAATGAAAACTCATAATGCAAGGCCATAATATCCTTAAGTTATATGCCCTCTTTAAATAGTTTGGGCAAAACTTGAAACAAGGACACAACTGGTATAATGCGGCCTTCGCCAGAAAATAAACAAAAACGTTTTCGTTCTACCAGGTCCCCTGAAAAAGGGACTGTTATGGACTCAGTGGGCTTAACTGGTTACCAAAATTAAATAAATAAACCAGGAACAGAAACATAGAAGTTGACTGCAGATGAGGACTGCAAGACCCATCCAGTCCAGCTCCAAGAAAAACCCTTGACGTGGTTCAATTCTAAAAATCATAGGAACTGCAAGGCTATTTATTAATAGTAATTGAAACAAAAGTTTACCCACAGGTTCCAAGGATTATCATCCTGGTTCCCAAGCCAAAATGGAAGCGGGACGGCAAAGGGGGATATTACACAAACAGAAGAAAAGAAAAAAAAAATCATGTCTCTGAAGTGGAGCAATTTTGGGGAGACAGTACTTCTCAGGTGAAGAAATAAATCTGCCATTACAGGGCAGAGGTGAGTGTGACCACAAAGCAGAGTTTTGAATTTCACTCTTCCATCCCTTAGATTCATAGAAGTGTGACAGCAGAAAAGGCCCGAACAAGGCCCACCTTAGCTCTGGGGCAAGCTCAATCCAGAGGACTGACTGATGCAGTTGTTAACTAGTACGGGATTCCTGGCGTTTGAAGAGGCAGAACGGACTGACAGGGGAAGGGAGGACCAGAGTTTTGTAAAGTGATATGAGAAAGTGGACAGACCGACCATGGGTTAAAATTTCTTAGAACAGATAGGGAATGGGAAATATTACTGCAGAGAGGATCAAAGGAAGAGGATCGTAGGGATGATGCGAGGGAGCCAAACCAGAATGTGTACATAAACGAGGCACAGTAGGAAAGGCGCCTGGCATCAAGAGAAGGGAGAAAAGGGTAGAGTGAGCAGTGGTGGGTTCGAGGGGGACAGAAAGGCAAAACTATAAACGTTCGTTTAAAATTAAAACTAGGGACAGCTGAAACGTACTTTCCAATGACTGCGTATAGAGTCTCACCATGCTTTAATGTGTTACACATTTCAGTGACTATACAGTTGAGCAGTATGTCCCCATATTTTTGGTGCACAAAAGGCTGCGAAGAGGTGAGGTCAGAATGCACAACAAACAAAGGGGAAAACTATCATAATCCAGAGCCGCGGTCTCAACACAGGAGTACTCTATAGTTGGCTTTGAAGAGGGGATCTCGAAGAGGGGCAATGGCTGCGCCATCTATCTAAAAGATTCTCTCATGGGACACGCTATCTAAGTTCCAAACCCAGGTTCACCATCTCAGATCCTCGCTATTAGAGTTCTTCCAGGGGCCCATAACAAAAACATCACTGTAGTCTCTGTATACATAACCCCAAAGAACCAGGATACCAGCTTCAATAACTTAATCGAATGCCTCAAGGGTCTGCGCCATAGTATGGAGACCATAATAATGGGGGGACTTTAATATCAACTGGTTTGCACCTGAGGCCAGCATCTATAAGGATACTGTCGCTGCACAGCACCTCACTCAGCTTGTCTCCTCCCACACTAGAAACAACTACAGGACAGCGACCAGCACACTAATAGACTGGATACTGTCAAATTGCCCTGACCGAATTACTAAGGTGTCTGTCCTCCTAGACTCCGTAAGTGACCACTCGCCTGTGATCTGCTCATGGGCTATTAATACCACTAAGCCCCCCCCCCCGAAAATTATATTCACTAGAGTGCTAAAACAGGGACACCTACACCTACTAAAATCTCATTTAAGCAGGCTTGATTGGTCTAAAATTGACACTCTCAAGGATGTAAACAAAGCACTGGAACTGTTCATTAGACTCTTCACCACAGCCTGTGACATTTACGCACCACTAGTAAAGAAGAAAGTCAAAGGCATACTGAACCCCTGGATAAACTCTGAACTCATAGCACAGCTCAAACTAAGGGACCACCTCTGGCATTGTGCTCAAGACACAGGAGCAAAGAAAGACATTCAACAATACAAAGCAGCAAGAAATAGCTGTACCCGGTCTATCCGCAATGCCAAAAGCAAACACTTTAAAGGGGCACTTTCCAACTCCTGGGGTGATGGGGAAAAAATTCTGGAACAACCTGAAGGACCTCACAGGGAAGGCAGCTAAGACACCACCAGCTTAACATTGATGGCACACCTACGCTTGACCTTAATACAATCTCTAACACATTCAACAATGCATTCTCTAACCTGAGCAGCGTACTACCACCTGATTTCTTCAATGTCCCCACCACCAACTCCACTTCAATAATGTCATCTAAAGCACACCCCGCCCCACAGTTCTTCTTCCAAGAGGTCCCTATACACCTAGCCAGAACCTATATTCACAAGGCCATCAGCAAAACTGGATACAGTGGTGACTCCCTTGATCTGAAGCTACTCGCATTAGTTCTAGATGAACTCCTTGAACCCCTGACTAAGATCTTTAACCTTTCCCTAAGATTGGGTCAATTCCCATCTCTCTGGAAACAAGCAACTATCACACCAGTGTTCAAAAATGGAGACAAGACGCTACACACAAACTACAGGCCCATCTCCATCCTCCACCCCCCCCTTATCAAAAGTGCTCAAACGTATAGCCTCTGATAAATTTGTGGAGTTCCTGGATAAGTATGAAATCCATTGCCCTGAACAACATGGTTTCCGGAAGGGGCACAGTACCACCATGGCACTGCTGGAGTTCACCAGTTTCTTCCATGACACCATCAACCAAGGCATGTGTGGTGAGGCGGTATTCATTGATCTAACGAAGGCCTTCGACACCGTTAACCACCCGCTGCTTCTTGATCAACTGTCCACCCTTGGCCTCTCCAAACATGCAGTGAGCTGGTTTGCTAGTTACCTAGGGGACAGGGCCCAACGTGTCAGGATCGCTAGAGTCACCTCAGATGAAAAGCCAGTCCTCTCAGGTGTCCCCCAAGGGTCAATATTAGGACCACTATTCTTTTCTCTCTTTCTTAATGGTCTCCCTAGCGTCTGCCAACAGAGAATATTACTTTATGCAGATGACGCAGTACTATTTTCAAGGAACCGCGATACTAGCCTGCTAGAGAATCATCTTCAAAGCGACTTCAGGTGTATTGAAGATTGGTTCCGCTCACATAAATTGGTTCTGAACTTTACCAAAACTAAGACTATGAAATTCTACAACCCATGGAGCAAGTACAAAACTCAGCTCCTCAACATCAAGAACCATGCAGGAGCTTCACTTGAGCATGTTACTGAGTTCAAATACCTTGGCATCACCCTGGTCTGCTCACTTTCGTACTCACATCATATAGGTAATGTAGCAAGAACTGCCAATATACGGATTGGCCTACTCCACAAGCACAAGCATTGCCTGACCCCTGAAGCCCTTAGGCTGGCTATCTATAGCTGTCACCTCCATCACTGACTATGGTGTTGCCATCTACGGCTCTGCCTCCCCTACGGCTCTCCGGAGGATATCTGTGACTCTCAACAAAGCCTGTAGGCTCCTTACAGGTGCCCACCACCTAACTCACACCTGTGACCTATATGCCCAGGCTGGATGGCTACCTCTCCAGAGCCGAATACAGTACCAGACCGGTCTACTCACAAAAAAAAAATTTTCCTTGAGCACATGCCGCCTGGAGTTGCAAAACTCCTCACTGCCCACAGCAGCACCCAATCTACATGAAGAGCTCTGCAACAGATGTTCCAGGTCACCATGGGGCAGAGATCATTCTCACACAGGGCACCTCAGTACCACAATACCCTTAACAAAGAAGCACTTACAACTACGACTCTTGGTCCCTTTAAAAGTGAACTACGACGCTCCATTGCCTCAACCACGCAGTGTGACTGCCTCTCCTAAATCACGGTCTTCACATAGTATCGGTGACAGTGGTGCTCTGGGTTCCTGCATCCTGTGCCTCTTTTGACACCCCCCTGCACTCCTCCCTTTACCCACCCCTCCCCTCTCAGCTGACGGTAGGCCTCAGCCACCATGACCAATCTCATGCCACCCGCCACTTCTACCTGACATTGGTGTTGCCTGCTCTTTCCTTCCTACCATTCTCCACTCCAAATGCAGTTCACCATCAAAACTTACCCGTACTGGCTATTGCTGTCTCTCTCTGCAAACCACTGTACATGCCATGCTTAATTCAACTTTGCAATATACACACATATACATATATATACACATGTATCAATTGCTTCTTTTGTATTGTTGTTTCCCCTGCATCCTTTGATGTGGAACCTTTGTAAATGAGCAGTCCCTGCTCAAAGGTACTTGTAATCCTAGAGTTTACTAAATAAATAAATAAATAATAAAATACTCTATAGTTGGCTTCCCTGATTTGATTACCATTATTTCGATATCCCCCAAAACAAAAATATACAAAACTTGTCCTTTGAATAATTTCTGATGGTTTGCAAGCTCCACGAACATTATGCGCTCCAAAAATACGCAGCCATCGCTAAATCCCTATTAGTATCAAGCAAGTATAAAAAGATCTCAAGTTTTCCTAACAAGTAAACGGGAGGTCAAGTTGGGAACACACGCAGAAAACCGGAAATTCACATTGTAGCTTAAATACGTATTTTAAACAAGTTAAAGCACCATTTTCTTACATTACAGACTGCAGTGCCATATTATCAAGTTCACAAATCCCACATATACTTAATATGATGAGAAAACACACTAATTGTTTTGTGAAACTCGTCTTCTTCAAAATACTGAATTTCAAAGGATTTGGCTATTACCTTTCTCACGCTAGCGGCTATTACCGAACCAGGTTAATATCCTCTCCCGCGATTGGCTGCCAAAATCTGACCTTCTAATAGCGATTGGTTTGTCGGTTACGTTTCCCAGAGTTCATAGCTGTCAAATGAACAACAAAGATGGCTGCCCCCAGTGAGAACAGCATGAGAAGTTTTGGGAATAACACTAATACCGAGGTTAATACTACCAGTTTTCAGAGGAAAACGCGTAGTAAACTTGTTTCTATTTCTGGAACTAAACCTTCTGTACAAAACGGACAGCTCTTAATATCTACCGGGATACCCTCACTGGATTACGTGATAGGTCAGTCACATTTTGTGAGCCATAGTCTATTTATTTTATTTAAAAGATTTGGCCAGGGGACAAGAATCATAAGGTTAGACCAACGGTGTTAAAGTCTAAAAGAGAAAGCTTGTCAGCCAGCCTAGCTAGCAGAACTGTTACCAAAGGGGAGGAAGAAGGAACGCGAGACATGTTTTCTGAGGGAGATGGGGAGAGAGAGAATTTGACAAGGAGGGAAGCTCAGTGGGAGAGACAGTTGCCCTACAGGGAAGAGCATGTAGATAGTGGGATATAATTAAGCGGTAATGGGTGCAAGGTAGCCAGCGAAGCGTGAAATGACAGAAGGAACAGGATCCCCCTTGGAATATATATTCTGTATACCTCAATGTTTATAAAACATCTAATGAAAAAAGCAGTATTCCTTAATTACTGCTAAGTAACTGAATGGCATTACTTGTTACAGAAACTGGGAATAGTGCATTTTCTAAATCCTTTCAACCATTTAACATATAGATCTTTCAGACAAGCTCTACTTGGTCCATGTTGGTGATGCCTAACCCCCTCCCCCTGTAGTACCTCAAAGTTAGGTAGTCCAGTCCCCACCAAGTTACCCCTACTTGCCCCTTGCCCTCAGGAATATTTGGGGATAGGAGAGAGTTAGGTAGTACAGGAGGCCTCCCAAAAAGTATGCCTTATGTTTGCTTTTTTCTTTATGCAGCAACCTTGTAGCTTGATCTCAGGCATTGTTTAGTGAACTGCTGTCACATAGTGGAAACTTAGCTTGATGGCCTTTTATATTACATGTTGAACCCCTCTGAGCTCAAGGAGGGATAGTGACTGGTCAAGCAGCCAGTTGTCGGGGAAGTCATTGAATGTTATTGTGGTGGCAGGCTGAGGAGAGGAGATGCAGGGAACCAGCCATGAAATAAAAGAGAAGGAAAAGTTTCCTGTTGGTGCCTGTGATCTCCCTTGCTTTCCCCTGCAGTCAGCCTAGCATAGCTGTCCTACCTATTCTTTCAGTAGCAGTTTGTCAGCTGCAGTTGGAGCAGCATAGCAACATTTATTTGTTTATTTTATTTAAAATTGGTAATCAGGAGAGGCCCACCGAGCTGAAGCTGATTTCCAGGTGTGACCTGGGGGATAGGGAAAGGGGTGGGAGAAGCACAGTTGCAAACAAAATGCAGCTAGTCTGGTGATGTGGTTATAATGATAATGACATAAAGCGAACATAAGTTCACTGCAGTACAGACAATATGGCAAAACACTGTGTATGGAGAACAAATATATTATTAAAGATGACAGTGAAACAAAGAAACATAGACAGTGATGGTAAAAAAAAAGGCCAATGGTCCATGTAGTCTGCTCCTAACATCCTATCGTATGAGATCTTTTGTTAGCATGTGATCTTTGTCTACATTTTCCACCCCCTTGTTACCCATTTTACTACTACTTTCCAGTAACTACTAAGCCCTTAACTCTGTACCAACTGTGTTTGAAACCATTAATGGTTTTGGTACCCACCACTAAAATAATGGCAGATAAAGGGCCTGGCGGCCCATCCAGTTCACACAGGCATGTCTAGTTTTAGGCCTGTGCTCTTTCTGGACCTCAGTACCTTCCCCAGTCTGCCCCCCCCCCCCACTGTTTCAGCCCCAATGACCTCTGTAAGTTTGTTCCACTCTGTCAGCACTTTTTCTATAAATCAGTACTTCCTGATTCCTTCTTGAACTCTCCCACACCACCACTGTCAGGGAGTCACCCCTAGTACTCATGTTACCACTCATTGTGAACTGCTCATGGCTGTCCACCGTGTTTGTTCTGCAGGGTACTTGAATATCTAAGTCATGTCTCCCCACTTTCTCCTGCCCTCCAGTGTGTACATGTTTATATCCTCCAAGTGCTTCTCGTAGGACCTACCCTGTTGCCCCTGTATCATTTTGGTGGCTGACCTCTACACAGCCTCCATCCTGTCCCTTTCTTTAAGTGTGGGTTCTAAAACTGCATGCCATACTCCTAACCAGTAATACAGGGACTGTTTTACTGTGCTCCTTCTGCTAATGATCCCTCTCCCTATGCACTCCAGCATCCCATTTGCCTTGCCTGCAGCTCTACTACATTGTGCTGTTGTCCTCATGTTCTCCATTATTAACACCCTAGGTCACTTTCCTCTGAGGTGCTCTCCCCCACCACTCCATTCATTCTGTACTCTGTACTTGAGTTCTTGATCCCTGTGTGCATTACCTTGCACCTTTTTGTGTTAAATTTCAGCTGCCACACCCTTGACCACGCTACAGCTTTTTATGGCCCTTATCCCCTTCTTGGCGTCCACTTTTCCAGAGACCTTGGTGTCATCTGCAAAGGTGCAGATTTTTCCCTGAACCTTCTTTCCTGTATCACAAACAAATGTGTTAAAGAGATCCAGTCCTTGACCTGATCCCTGGGGCACACCGCTCATGAGTTTCCTTTACCCTAAGCGTTCTCCATTTTGGACCTCCCTCTGGGTTGTCCCACTCAGCCATTTTTTCCACTCACCCCATAATCTTGTTTCTCACCTCAAGGTTGCCCAACTTCTTTATCAGTCTCCCATCTTGGACTGAGTGGAAGGCTTTGCAGCAGTTTTAGTATAAGACATCAACTGCCTGACTCATTCATGGCTCTTGTCACCCATCAAAGAATTTAATCAGGTTTGTTTGGCACAACCTCCCACTCATAAATCCATGCTGCCTAGCATTCTCCAGGCCATTGGCCTTCATAAACGCCATCTTTTCTTTAGTTATAGACTCCAGTGGTTTCCTCACTATAGATATTAAACTGACAAGTCTGTAGATGCTCGTCTCCTGCCTACTCCCACTTTTAAGTAAGGCGACTACATTTATTGTCCTCCAACCATCCGGCACTTCTTCTGTCTTCAAAGAGCAGCTGAAGAGATGCTTTAGCAGACAGGACCTGCCACATCTCCCTGAACACCTCTGGTGCAACCCATCTGGGTCTATTGATTTATTCATAGTCAGTGCTTGAAATCCTTTCAGTACTTTCTCTTCTACGATGGGCTCCTCTTTGACAGCTGCTAGCAATCCCTGGCTGGCTGCCATACTGTAGTCTGGTAGGGGGTCCCTGTCCACCACCGTGAATACTGAATAGATATATTTATGTTGCAGATTTGCATTACTCATCTCATCTTCTGCCCATTCCAACTCCTTCTTTAGCCTTACCACTCCTCCCTTGGTTTTGCATTGCTTGTGTGTGTAGTGAAAAAAATGCCCTTCAGTATCACTTGATCCTTGTCAATGGGGAATTAATACATATGGGTAAAGAGCCCCCCTCCCCAGTGTGGGTTAGTGGTACAGCCCAAGATTGTGAGTCAGCGTAAAATCCTAGGGATGTGAAGATTCTGGAAGCAACAGTTACGCAGTCTTTGCTATACCACTGAGGGATAGACTGCTTAGACAGAGCTCTCAGGACAAAAACTACTATTTTATTTCTGTTTCATTATTTTTTGGTAGGATTGAGCAACTCCGAGGCAGATTGGGTGACCTGTTATCAGGGAGGACCCTCAGATTTAGAAACTGTACCTATTAAACTGTGACTTTCAAATTGAATAACCTGCTAGTTATACACTTTTTTAGTGCCTGAATGAGGATCACTTGGCTTTGGAATGGTGTTCAGTAGGGTCTCTGATAGTGCTTTCCTAACCTGGTGCCTCAGATAAATAGTCTTCCTCCCTTACATTCTTTTTTTATGGGGTGTCTGTAGATTTTTTTCTTTGAGACTTTGTCTTCTTCCTTCCCCTTTATGTTCTCTAGCATTATCCCTCCTTTTCCCCCTCTGATTTTAGGAGTTTATTTTCCCAGGATTTATACTTTCTTGCCTGATATTGACAGGTTCAGCCTGCTAATGCAGTCCCTCTGCATTTCCACTCACAATGCTTTTTTATAATCCTTTTTATATATCCGTGCACTTTGGCTGCTGCAGTCTTCTGGTGACGCAGCGGATCCAGCAGCAACCCATTTCGTAAATAAAATGCAACTCATGTTCTATTTTTAGGATGTTTTATGATGTTCCAGAACAGCAGAAAGTAAAAATCCTGATAAGACAATAAACAGGAGCTGCACTCAGGGAAGTTAGCACGTAGCCAGAAGGGGAGAACGCTACAGTGGAGCAAACATTTACCTTACTTGGGCAGAGGTTTAACACATGTATGGTATCTGACTTTAAGATGTTTTTTTCTGCCACATCCAAGGATGTACAGAGTCTGTCTAGAAATAAGCACTCAAACTTCAGGAAACTGAACTTTTGAGTAGGTGGACCTGAGAAGTACAGGATCAAGGCAGGACATTGAAGAATTACTTTATTGAAAGGGTGAGGAGTGATATGTATTGCATGGAGTTACAATGCTTGATAAAACATTGTTTAAACATGATCTGGATATTAACTTTTCTAAATTTCAAGAAAGAGCCTTTGAGCTACAAAATGATGGAATGCATTGCAGAGGATATCCAGTTTGGCAAGGGAGGTGGAAGGAGTGGTGCCTTAGACTATGTCTGCATAGTTAAAGACTGGGAGCGCCGTTATGGTGACAAGCCCACGGCATACCTACGGAGACGGTCTTATTTCAGTGCGAGGCACCAAGTTTGGGGTGGAGCTTAGCATGGAATGGATGATGTCAATGTGGGTAGAGAATCTAAGTTTGCTGTTTAGCCACACATCGCGGTATTAAAATGTTTGGACCACATCAAGAAGGGTATCATCCAAGGTGGAGAAGATGGGCTGAGTTGGGAGTCTGGCCAGTTTTTGGCTAGTGTCAAAAGGTTGTGGGCACAGGGGTGTTTTTTCTTTTTCTTTTTTTTTTTCTGTGTGTGTGTTGCCCCGGAGTTCGTTAGACTGCAGTCAGCAGAGGACATTGCAAAAGTCTTGCTGGAGCAGACCTTCTACAGCTGTACTGGAGGGACTAGAGGTGTAAATGATTGTGTCCTCTGTAGAGGCCCAGGAAATTCTTTTTATATGTTTAAATTTCCTTTTTTTTTCCCTGAAATTACATGATATTTCTTTTAATTCCTTGAAAATGTGGTTTTTATTTCTTGTTACATTTACATTCATAAAATACCTGAAAATGATCTTACACACACTAGAAATCACATTCCTAGTACGCTACATTGTATTAAGCAGAATAATGTTATGGTCTTGAAAGGTTTTATGAATCAAACAGTTTCGCTGCCGCTTCCTTGTGGACCATCTCTGTGGTAACAACAGAGCCTAAACAACAACTGCTGCAATCATTTCGTTTTTCCAAAAAAAAGCAGTTTTTGTAACTTTTTTCATGCGTTTGTTTTCATTTTATTTCTTGTTATACCTTGAATTTCTTGTTATTTCTTAGTTAAAGGAAATTTCCGATATAAGGTATTGGGCTTCATAGCCAAGTACCTTATCGTCCTGAGCTGACTGGTGGCAAAATTTGAATTTAAAAGTGGTTACTTTTTGCTGTGCAAGGGATCGTAACTGGCGCCGAAGCCTTGGCCAGCTGATCCCCTCCAGCTTCCTGGTGCCCCTGCTCTGCCCCAACTCCATCCCTGTGCTCTCAGAATTTGTGACGTGTGGCCAGGGAGAGCGCGAGAGTGAGCCCCATACAAGTTTATAGGGGCCATTTTTAAAGCCAGGTTTCAGTCATTTTAAACAGTGCTAGAGAAAAACCAAAGCAGTTGCTTAACTTAGAGGGACACTACTAGTTAAGCGACAAACAGTAACTGACATAAAAATGATGTCACATACAAGCATTTAAAATCATTGGTTACAACTTGACTGGATCTCTGAAAAACAATCATTCAGTCATGATTTTATTGGAAACTCTCCGTTTTACTACTAGTAGTTAATGCAGGAGGACAAATGAATAGACAGACTTCATTTACTAATAGTATATAGAAAACAGGAAAACGGGGAGGGTTGTCTGGATCTAGTTTCTTTTCCAGTTAGGGCCGTATTTCATAGCTTAAGTCCTGGCTTGCCAGTGGCTCTAAGTTTAGTATCTGGAAAGTCTCTCTATTTAACATCAGGTTATTAAAATTTCCACCCCTTGGGTTGGGACTAACCTTGTTGATGGCCGTAAAAACAAATTGATTTTCATTTCTGTTTGTGGCTCCTGCTATATGTGCTGCAGTAACAGAAGTGATGTCACCCCTTTTGATGGTTCGCACATGTTCCCCTAGTCTCAGTTTAAAGTTGTGGGTGGTTTTTCCTACATAAAATGCAGAGCATGTACACTGTGCCAAATATATAACTCCTGTAGTTTGGTACATTGTTAACTGTCTGATTTCAAAATTCTGGTTGACATTTGCACTTGCAAAATGAGTGCAGGGATTAACATGTGGACAATACATGCAGTTTTTGCACTGAAAGCAACCCTTGCTTTGATTAAGCTATGTCTGGGGTTGCTTGTCTATAAAATGACTGTGTACTAGGAGATTTTTCAGTTTTGGGGCTTGTCTGTATGACATGCGTGGTGGCGCAGCTGCTATTTGTTTCAGTCCCTCATCACTTCCTAAGATGCCCCAATGTTTCTTAGCTATTGTTGCAAAAACTAACGCTTGCAAAGAATATGTGGTTACAAAGTTAAAACTGTGCTGCTTTATGGATGTTTTGAGTGACGTGTCTTGGATGACAACTAGAAGCGAGCGGAAGTGTGTTGCCATCCACTGTTTTTCTATATAGATCTGTGTCCAAACCCCACTCCTGATTTTTAGTTAAAGTGACATCCAAAAATGCTATACTTTCTGTGTGACAACGGTATGTGAATTTAAGGGTAGAGCTGGTATTGGAACACAATAAAAGTGACAGCAGAAGGGGACCTTTTGGTTCATCTAGTCCGTCCTTTTTTCTTGCTACCCCCCCCAGCTAATTCTTTCTTGCCAGGTTTCCATAACACCTATCCCATGCCAGCTTGAACTCCCTGACTGTCTTAGACTCGACCACATCTTGTGGCAGACTATTCCAGAGGTCCACAACCCATTCTGTGAAGAAGAACCTCCTTGTGTTGCTTTTGAACCTACCTCCCATTAGCCACATGTAGTGCCCTTTGGTCCGAGCAGTCTTGTATGTGTGGAAGAGGTCTTCCTTGTGCACTGAATTTATTCCTGTAATGTATTTAAAAGTTTCTATCATGTCTGTTCTGTCCTTCCTTTGTTCCAGTGCGTATAACTATAGTTGTTTTAGTCTGTTTTCATACAGCTCATGATGTAGATCCCGTACAATCTTTGTAGCCCTCCTTTGTACTGTTTCTAGGCGGTTTGTCTTTTTTTAAATGAGATCTCCAAAACTGGACACAGTACTCCAGATGTGGCCTCACCAGGGACCTGTATAGTGGGATTTTTAGTTCACATTTTTCTATTTGTAATGCCCCTGCCTATCCATCCGAGGATGCTGTTGGCTTTATGAGCTGGTTTTTTCATACTGTCTTCCTACTCTTAAATTGTCCGACATTATAACCCCAAGGTCTCATTCTGTTTTGGTCTCTGTAATCTGTCCCCCCACCAAGGGTATATGTCACCTTTGGGTTTTGTTTTCCAAAGTGCATTACATTACATTTTTGTTGTTGAATTTCAACTGCCAGTTTCTAGACCATTCTTGCAGTTTTGTGAGGTCAGATGCCATTTTCATGGTGCCCTCCTGTATGTCCACCCTCTTGCAGATCTTTGTGTCGTCTGCAAACAGGCATAGCTTTCCCTCCAGCGATTCCGCTGATAAATATATTGAAGAGGATCGGCCCCAAGGCCAATCCTTGTGGCACCCCACTGATCACCTTGCCCTCTGTAGACATCGTCTTATTGACCAGAACCCTCTGTGTCTTGTCCTGTAGCCAATTTTTTTACCCAGCTGAAGATTTTAAGCTCTACACCTGTGTGGTCCAGTTTGTTAACCAGCCTTCTGTGAGGAACATAGTCAAATGCTCTACTAAAATCTAAATATACAATATCCACAGCCCCACCTTGGTCCACTGTTTTGGTCACCCAATCGAATAAATCGATCCTATTGGTCTGGCATGACCGTCCTGCCATGACACCATGCTGTTTGGGATCTAATTGCCCACTGATCTTTAGAAAATCCACTGTCTATTCTTTAAGGAGGGGTTGTGGGATAACAGATGGACCAGACATCGAAATTCAGGTTCAACACACAATCTCTGTGTGATGTTTATTCAGAATACAGGAAATAAACTACAGCAATACCGTATTCCTTCTTCAGTACTTCAGTTTGCAGCAGCAGCAGCAGCAGCAGACTGTGAATGTCCTTTCTCTGCACTTAGCCAACACCTACTGACACTGATCTCTGATCTAACCACTTTTCAGTGAAAACCCTTCATCCCTATGTGGGCCCCGTTTGCTTGGGTAATGGGGGCTCAAAAAAAAAAAAAAAGGCTAAAAACAAAGAACCTCAATGCAGAAACACTGAAACATGGGTTACCCCAAAGGGCATTGGCAACAAATCAAGTTTCAAAGAAATGCAACATCATACATTATTCCATAATGCCAACACATCATGGGATATATGCAAATCACCATGACATTTCAGTTTACAGCAATTTACATGCATTTTAAATATCACAACTAACTTAATTTCTATACCAGTCACCTAGTACTTTTTACCATTATCAGAAACACATAGTGCCATGGTATTTTCAACATTTGCAGGTTTCGTAAACATAAGGTATATTATGACATAGTGCTATTACATACTAAATCCAACAATGATAAACACAACCTGTTTTACATATGCTTGGAGGTCACAACAGTAACCTCCCTGTATGAGGTTCTGAGAGGGAAAAGGACAATTAAAGAGGATATTATAGCATGGTCCAGAAAGGGGAGGAGGTTCCCATAGGTGGCCAACCTTATGGACTAGAAATTGTAAAGAATAGATTAGACTAAGAAACAAAAGAACTGTTGCAACAGATTTAAGGAAAGGTCGGTCCTCAAGAGTGGCAGGAGCTCCCTGTCACAGTGCTTCCATCAGTTTTCCCACCACTGAGGTTAGACTGACCGGGCGGTAGTTCCTAGCCTCCTCCTTGCTCCCACTTTTGTGAAGGGGAACTACCATGGCCTCTTTCCAGTCCTGTGGTATGTCACCACTGCTTAGGGAGTCATTGAACAGTATTGCTACTGGTGCTGTGAGCTTCTCTGCTAGCTCTTTAAGTATCCTCGAGTGTATACCATCCAGGTCCATTGCTGCATCCGTTTTCAGCTTCTTCAGTTCCTTCAGGACTCTCTCTGTAGTAAATGGACTCATGTCAGCCCCATCATGGATCTTTCTGCTTTGATTAATGTTGGTCCATTTCCCTGATTCTCCTTTGTGAAGACTGAGCAGAAAAAGTTATTTAGGATCTCTGCTTTCTCCTTGTCACTCTCTGTGTAGTCCTTCTTTGGTAGTCAGACGGATGATTCCCTCCTCCCCCTTGGTTTTTCTCCTTTCCCTGATATATCTGTAAAATGATTTATCTCCCTTTTTTACCTCTTGTGCAATTTTCTCCTCGCCTTGTGCCTTTGCTTTTCTCTTTTCTTTACCTGCTTCTTTGAGTTTGATTCTATAGTCTTCCTTATCACTGTCCTTTTGTGTTACCTTAAATTTTTGAAATGCACTATTTTTATCTTTGATTTTTGATGCTACTTTCTTTGTGAACCACAGAGGCTTTCTCTTCCTTTTTGTTTTACTGACCAACTTTATGCATTGTGATGTTACTGTAGTTAGTGCATCTTTCTCTTCCTCCAACTTTCCTCAACGTTTTCTCTTGCATTACGTGCCAGCAAGAGTTTTACCATTTCCTTCATTCTGGTGAAGTTGGCCTTTCTAAAGTTGAAGATCTTCAGTTTTGTATGACTGAGTTCCTCAAATTTCCTGATGGTGATTCAGACTGATCTGTTGTTGCTGGATCGTATATGGGTTCCTACGTGAACGTCTGAAATTCTATTGCTGTTTGAAAGCACAAGGTCTAATATTGCTTCTTCTCTTGTGGGGGATGCCACTAGTTGTACCAGTACCACCCCGTGTAGTGCTAGCATGAATTCCCGGCTTCTCTCGGATGAAGCCAAGTAGGATTTCCAGTCTGTGTCAGGTAGATTGAAGTCCCCGAGCAGTACCAGATCTCCTTTGTCAGCCATAGTTAAGGTGGTTTCTAGAAGTTCTTTATCTGTGTTATCTTTTTGTGTTGGGGGTCTATAGATTACGCTGACTCGGATAGGGTCTTTATCCCCTGATCCAAGGGTGCTCCACGGGGCTTCAGCCTTTAATTTCTGACACGCAGAGCTACTCTCTTCCCCCCCCCCCTTCCCTTGCAGTCCCTCCTGAAGAGGGTATAGCTCGTGATAGCTACATCCCAAGTGTGGTTCTCATTGAACCATGTTTCTGTTACTGAAACTAATTCCAGTTGTGAGTCTGTTATCATGGCAGTGAGAGCAGGGTTTTGTTTACAAGTCTGCGAGCACTGATGCACATTGCTTGCCATCCCTGCTGGTTTACTGTGATATGTCTGTGTATTTTGCATTTAGCTGTGCTGCATGGGTCTAATTGTGTTTTTAGTTTTGAATGATGGTTGTTGTGTATCTTCACTTGATTTGAGGTGGCCATTTTAGATGGTGACTGGGGAGGGTCCGCAGTTGTGTATATTAATGCACTAGGTGATGCTGACCTCTCCCCTTGTATAAGTTTAAATGGTTTAGGAAAGTGTCAAATTTCTGGCAGAGCGCTCTGGTCTCCTCCTTCTTGAGGTGCAGGCCATCAGACTTAAAGAACTCCTTTACCCAGAAATCCTGTCAGTTCCCCATGTACTGATGCCTTTTTTCCTTGGCACCAATCCCTGAGCCACGTGTTGAGCTCAGTGATTTGATCTTCTCTGGTCTTTTGCCTGTTTCCTGCCTTCCCCAATACAAGCAGACTCTCAGAGAATTATATGATGGATGAAATAGATGATAATTTGTTTCCTAGTGTGGACAGATTAGATTTGGTTTCCCCCACAGAGTGTTTGGCTAAGTCATTTTACCTAGATGGATGAGGATGTATGAGATGCCATCTGTGTTGCATGCTAGTTTAACAGTACATTCTGTTTTTCTCCACGCTGATGCCTCCGGGAGACATCTTACCGTAACTCTTGACTGTCTCTTTTGCTGAATGTGGGACTCGGCTCCTCATATCATTGAGTCCCCTACGATTAAGATTTGCTTTTTAATGTCTTTTTTAGTAATGTGGTTCGCTTTCTGCCTGTCTTTGGGCTTGGTTTTGGTGGACTTCATTCCTTGCCTCGGCTGGTGGCAATGAAGACCGTGCTGAAAACCTGTTTGATCTGTGTCTGTCATTAGGCTTTTGCTGGTTTTTGGCAGACCTCATCACGTGCCTTGGCGGGTGGCGATGATGACAGTGCTGCGAACCTATTTGAGATGTTTGCTGGAGTGTTCGTGTTCCCCAGCCTATGTTTGGGGTGTGAGTTACTGATTGTGTTATGCAGTTTAACGACATTCCAGCCTCCTGGTCTCGTATTCCTCTGTGGGAGGGGTGCTGCTGGAATGAGTGTGTGATATGCAGATGGCGGAAAGATATACGTTGTGAAGTTTTCTGGAGCTTTTTACGTTGGTGAGCTATCTCATTCCCAGTGGTATGGAATGGAGTTCTTAAGTTCTCTCTTGCCCTGCACATGGGACATTGACCCACCCTTGCTGCGAAGGATGTGTGAATGAGTGTTTCTGCTATTTATAAAAACAATCAGTGATGTTATACCTTCTAGATGTACCAAGCCCTTGTTACATCAACTGCACATAAAACCAAATTACACACAGGACTGATAGGATTGAAAGGAAACTTCTTGTGTTTATGTTTAGGGGGCATGGAGTAAGTGTTCCAACAGCTCCTTATGCTGAGAGAGCAGTGCTTGGCTGGGTCTGAGCAGAGCAAGCGAGGAGAGAAGCAGCCTCAGCGGAGAAAGGAGCCCGGACTGTGCACTCCAAGGGGCATTCACTCAGGTAGAACTGCTGTCAAGGAATCCCTACTTCTGTGCCTGTTGGAGTCTGCCTTCCCACAGTGACTGGTCTCTCTGCCAGTTGGTGAAGATCAGTGAAGCTCAGTGGATAGCAAGGCTAGGTGCTGGACAGTACTTGGTGTATGCCTCCTAGGGTTGCCCTCTGTGCCTGAGCTGTTGCTTCTTGCTGAGAGCTTTCTGTTAGCTGACCACTATTACAGGAGTGGGTACAGCAGATGGTAAGACTAGGGTCTGGACCGCTTTTGGCATATATGCCTCCTAAGGGTGCCCTTTGTGTCTGAGCTGTTGCTTTCAGCTGAGAGCTTTCTCTTAGCCAGCCACTAATTCAGTAGTGTAGTTGGTATGTAGGTATTCTATAAACTTTTGTAACTCTTCTAGATTCCCCTGCCAGGCAAGAAGGATATCATTAATATATCTCCCTCAAGAGTGGATGGCAACACACTAAATACACATAAAACAGACAGTAGTAACAATAGTAGCGGGGGAGGCCAGTGGCATGCTGGGATGCATAGGCAGGAAGGGCCAGTGGCATGCTGGAATGCATAGGCAGTGGTATCACTAGCAGAAGGTGGGAGGTGGTAATGCCTTTGTATAAAACACTAGTGAGGCCTCACCTAGAGTACTGTGTACAGTTCTGGAGGCCACACCTTTGCAAGGACATCAATAGGGTGGACGCGGTCCAGAGAAGGGCGACCAAGATGGTAAAGGGCTTGCACCACAAAACATATGAGGTGAGATTAAAGGACGTCATTATGTACTCGCTGGAGGAATGGAGGAAGCAGGGGAACATGACAGAAACATTCAACTACCTCAGGGGCATAAACAAGGTGCAGGGGGAGACATCTTCCAGTGTAGAAGGAGTACAAAAACAAGGGTGAATGATATGAAATTGAAGGGGGGCAGGTTAAGAGGAAATGTGAGAAAGTTTTTCTTCACAGAGGAGGTGGTGAACAGATGGAATAGACTGCAGCAAGAGGTGGTGGGAGTGAGCACAATTGGGAGAGGTGGGGTTAAACATGCCTGGAACTCAACATGTCTTCTCTAGAACAGAGGAGGGATGGGGGACATGGATAGAGACCACCAAACAGCAGGGTTTCAAATAATTGATTAGCAGTTTTTTTCTTGGGACAATACTAACTGTACAGAAAGCATTTATATAGGTTTTCTAGAAGTGTGATGTTCGTTAAACACAGTGAGGCAAGTGCTATGCATTTTCACAATGTTTTAAAACTTTTATCAGCAAAACGCTAATCAATTTTTAGAGTTAAATAAAACCCTGAAACAGTGTGGTTCATGATAAACTTAGCTGTAGAGTCAAGCCATACAAATGTGAAGGTACTGGACTTCAGGATGGTTGATTTTGTCAAAATGGGAGAGTGCCTCAGAAAAGCACTAGCAAACAGTCAAGAAAGTGAGGTGGAGCAACAATGGGGAAACATCAAAACCGCCATCACAGAGGCAACAAGCCTTCATGTGAAGCAAATAAATCAAAAAAGAAAGAAGAAAACACTATGGTTCTCAAAAGAAGTGGCAGGGAAGGTTAGGGAGAAAAAGATAGCATTCAGGCAGTATAAGGAAACACAGAAGGAGCAGGACAGAGAACTGTACCAGTTAAAGTAGAAGGAAGAGGGGAAGGCAGTCAGAGTAGCAAAGGCCCAAATTGAGGAAAAGATAGCCAACTCGGTTAAGAAGGGAGATAAAACCTTTTATAGGTACATTAGGGAGCAAAGAAAGACTAAGGCAGGGATACTGAGGCTGAATAAAGAGGAAGATGGTTGGGCAGAGAGCGACAGTGAACAAGCAGGGATACTGAACAAATATTTCTGCTCAGTATTCACAATGGAAAAGCAGGGGGAGATACCTAATCCAGTCAGTAGAAGCACTCTGGATAGGGGGGTTGATATTAGTCCTTTCACAGAAGAAAAGGTTCTGAAAGAACTCTTAAAACTGAAGGTGAATAAAGCAATAGGGCCTGATGGGATTCACCCCAGAATTCTAAAAGAACTAAGGGAAGAACTAGTAACACCACTGACTACCCTTTTTAATAAATTGTGGGAGGATGGTGTGGTACCAGAGGACTAGAGGAGGGCAGATGTGATTCCCCTTCACAAAAGTGGGAACAAGACAGAGGCAGGAAACTACAGACCTGTCAGTTTGACCTCAGTGGTAGGGAAAATGATGGAATCACTTCTGAAGGAAATAATTGTTGAGTACCTAGAGGCCAGTGGGGCACAGGACCCAAGGCAGCATGAGTCACAGTGGGAAGGTCATGTCAGATGAATCTAATCGATTTCTTTGACTGGGTGACCAAAGTAGTAGACCAGGGAGGGGCTGTGGACATGGCCTACCTAGACTTCAGCAAGGCATTTGAGACAGTCCCACACAAAAGATTAATAAACAAATTAGCCAGCCTGGGAGTGGGTCCCAGGGTGGTAGCCTGGGTAAAACACTGGCTGAACAATAGGACGCAGAGGGTAGTAGTAAATGGAGTCCACAGTGAAGAAAGGGGGGTTACTAGTGGGGTGCCACAGGATTCAGTATTGTTTCTGGTCCTTTTTAATGTCTTTATAGGTGACATTGCAGGACGACTGGAAGGAAAAGTATGTCTATTTGCAGATAACACAAAGATCTGCAACAGGGTTGATACGCAAGGTGGAGTAGAAAGGATGAAAAGGGACTTGGCAAGGTTGGAGGAATGGTCAAATGTATGGCAGCTTAGATTCGGCGCAAAGAAGTGCAAAGTAGTGCACCTGGGAAACAAAAACCCAGGGAAAGAGTACACAATGGGGGGGGTGAGATACTGACAACAACAGAAATGGAAAAGGACCTGGGGGTAGTCATATCAGATGACCTAAAGGTGGGCCAGCAATGTGAGAATGCAGTGAGGAGGGCTGGGGGGATACTGGGATGCATAGAGAGAGGCATCACAAGTAGAAAACAGGAAGTTGTTGGCCCTCTGTACAGACAGTTGGTAAGACCACATCTGGAGTACTGTGTACAGTTCTGGAGACCCCATCTCCGCAAAGACATAGACAGGGTGGAGGCTGTCCAGAGGAGGGCAACCAAAATGGTGCACTGTCTGCACGGATGACATTGAAGAAAGACTAAAGGAGCTTAAGATGTATAGGCTCAAGAAGGGGTGGGGGGACATGATAGAAACTTTCAAATACCTCAAGGGAATCAACACAGTCCAAGAGGGTAGCATCTTTCAGAAAAAGAGATGTGCAAGAACAAGGGGGCACAATTTTGAAGATAGAGGGAGGACGGCTCAGAGGTAATGTGAGGAAGTATTTCTTCACAGAGAGGGTTGTAGATTCATGGAACAGCCTTCCTGAAGAAGTCATAGAGTCAAAAACAGTAGGAGAATTCAATAATGCATGGGACAGACATAAGGCAATTCTAGTTTGGGGGGTAGGAGGAAGTAGGCTGTTGGTTAACTAGGATTTGCAGCTTATCCATTAGGTAGGGAAATGGGCAGACTAGGTGGGCCAAGCGGTCCTTATCTACCATCAAATTCTATGTTTCTATGAGACCTTCAAATGCCTGAAAGGTATCAACAAAACTCAGGTACAAGACCTGTTCAGTGGTAGGGGTTACACGAGGGCCTAATATGAAGATTGAGGGAGGGAGGGAAGATATGGAGCAATGCGAGGAAGTTCTTCTTCACGAAGAGAGTAGTGGATCTTGGAACAGTCTCCCCCAGGAGGTGGTAGGGGTCGGGATGGTCGGAAGTTTCAAACACGCATGGGATAAATATAAGGCATTATACCACTCAGCAGTCTTGGGGGGGGGGGGGAGTTGTTACTTTGAAATGGGCAGACTAGATGGACCAAAAGGTCCCCTTCTGTTATCCATCACCTTTCTATGTTTTTATGATGGGCACAAAGGAACCTTGAGGTGGGAAGGAGTGACAAAAAGCCACTGACCAGAGAGGGTCAGAGGCCGTAAACAAGTATAGGGCTTACAGTAGACTGAATGGGCCTAGTGGTCCTTATCTGCCGACAATTTCTATGTAACATTGTAACCACACATTCTTTGCAAGCCTCAGTTTTTGCTACAATAGTTAAACATTGGGGCATCTTAGGAAGTGACGAGGGACTGAAAGAAATAGCGGCTGTGCCGCCACACATATCATACAGATGAGTCCCAACAATAAAAGATCTCCTAGTACATAGTTATTTTATAGATAAGCAACCCCGACTGTGCCTTAATCAAAGTAAGGGTTGTTTTCAGTGCAAAAACTGCATGTATTGTCCACATGTAAAACCCTGCACCCATTTTATAAGCACAAATGTCAACCAGAATTTTAAAATCAGACAGTTAACAATGTGCCATACTACAGGAGTTATATATTTGGCACAGTGTACATGCTCCACATTTTATGTAGGAAAAACCAACCACAACCTTAAATTGAGACTAGCAGAACATGTGCGAGCCATCAATAGGGGTGACATCACTTACGCTACTGCAGCACATATAGCAGGAGCCGTAAATAGAAATGAATATCAGTTGGTTTTTACAGCTATCTACAAGGTCAGTGCCAACCCAAGAGGTGGACATTTTAATAACTTGATGCCAAAGAGAAAGACTTTCTGGATACTAAAACTTAGAGCCACTGTCAAGCCAGGACTTAATATAGGCTTTGAAATGTGGCCCTATTTAAAAAAAGAAATGAGATCTAGCAGAACTTAGATAACATTATCTAAGGTTATTTTTCCTCTCACATAACTTTGCCTATCCACTAACAACCCTTTTTCAACACCTCCGTCCACTCTGTTTTCCTGTTTTTCTATATATTATTTGTAAATGGAGTATGTCTATTAATTTGTCCTCTTGCATTAACTCCTTGTAGTAAAATGTAGTGTTTCTAGTAGTATTCTGATTCAATGATTGTTTGTTTTTTCAGAGTTCCAATGAAGTTGTAACCAATGATTTTAAATGCTTGTATATGATGTCACTTTTATGCCCGTTACTGTCTGTGATTTGAAAGGCTGCTTTTCCATATGTACACTAGCCTTTGAGAAAGGACACAACCATGTCTGAAACACATCAGGCATGTACTCAGTTTTTCACTGTCCCACCATGGGATTGTAATGAATTATAAATTTATGTGACTATTTTAGCTCTGTTGTCCATGTTAATTATTGGTGAGTGCTCGGTTACTGTAGTTTGAATGGTCTTGAATCACCGAGAGCACCACCATCCCTTTGCACACTTCTTTGCTTGTATAAGCATGAAGGATCTGCAGAGGGAATAACACCTGATCCCAGCAAGACTGATTTATTTAAGCGTTGTCCAAGACTGGTGCCTGTTAAAGATCTGAGATGCTGCTTGGGATTTGTAGGATACTACCAGAGATATGTGAAGGATTTCACAAAGAAGACGCTGCCCCTACATGAGCTGCTGTGATATTGCAAAGGAAAGAAAGTTCTCAAGAAAAGTACCGAAAAGTGGTCACCTGAGTGACAAGAAGTCTTTCATTTATTTATTGAATCTTGGAATTAAGAACTTTGAGCCAGGGGCTCTTTTACAAAGGCTCCACGTCAGCAAGGAATTATACAGAGGAGGGAGTAACAGGCTTGAGTACATTGGGTACAAATAAGCAGGCTGGGCGAGGTACAATAAACCCAGGAAACATTTGAAAATAAAGCTAGCACATACGATACATAATAATACTGATATTAAGTGCTAGGGTTAAAAAGATAGATAGAAGTTGTTGGAGGGCAGGTGTACAGGCAGAGAAAGCCAGTTAGAAGCAAACTAGAATAGTGAGGAGTTATGAGGCATTACAGGCCAATAGGTGGAGGAAGAAAAGAAGAAGAATGAGCAGTTGACTTTAGACAGGGGATAATAGTGGTGATTTTCCAGGTTATAGTGTGGGAAATGTTGCAGATACCCGTAGACTCAGTGGTGACACAGAATAGCAGCCCGAGAGGGCGTTGTCATTTAAATGGCAGGATAGGTATAAGCAGAGGGCCACCAGGGTTAAGTGGGGCAGTCACAGCTGCTGCGGTTGGCTAGGTGCTGTTGAAGACAGTTTTTGAAAGGACCAGTTTTGGGAGTAGATTGAAGGTGTGCGGGGAGGTTGTTAAACAAGCTAGGTGCTCTGTACATAAATGCTCTTTGTCCTTGAAATGTCCGGCGTAAAGGTACCTGAAAAGTTAGGTTGGGCACACTTTCTCATGCAGCGTGTGTTAGTGTGGGCCCTGTTGAGGAGCTGCTGGGTAGACAGGGGGCTAACCCTAAAGAGATCTTTTTGGCAGTAAGACAAATGTGATAGGAGATTCTGCTCTGGAGGTTGAGCCAATTGGACTGCGTGTATTGGTCACAGGTATGTGTGTCCCTACTAGCACCAGTAACTAACCTGCAGGCTTTGTTAAGAGTAACCCCTAGCCTTCTGAGGGCAGAAGTGGTGGAAGCGCCATAAAATACAATGCCATAATCAATGATAGACAGAATAGAGCTAGTCACTGCGAGGCGTAGTGCCTCTTGGGTCATACAGTGCCGATATCTATAAAGGAGGCCTAGCCTGATGTTAGCAGTTTTGGAGATGTTATTAATGTGTTCTTGATAAGAGAGAGTACTGTCTAGGGTGATGCCCAGGTACTTGAAACTAGTTATCTGTTCAAGCTGTGTACCGATATTATTGGAGATGGGTTCTTTTAAACTTGTTATGAGTCCCAGCAAAGACCATTGCTTTGGTCTTTTTATAGTTCATAATTAATCTATTCTCAGCAAACCAGGCTTCAACGGAGGTTAAGCTGCATTGCAAGTCACTGGTAAGGGGTGTAGGATCAGGCGGGCTGGAGTAAATTACAGCATCACCTTCATACAGGAGAAGGTTACAAGGGCAAGCTAGGGGAAAGGTATTGAGGTAGAGACTAAATATTAGGGGACCAAGGACTGATCCCTGTGGAACACCAGATTGCATGTGGTGGCTACTTAAGAGTGAGTCTAAGATTTTTATATTTAAAGCATGTGCTGTTGAAGGTGCCCATTTAAAGCTTATCCAGATTATACTCACCCAGTTTGCCTGCACTCAGATTCCAGCAGTCAAGAGTTGGGGCAGCTTTGACTCAAGAACAGTACAAAACTGCTGATTGCCTATGGCAGTTAAGGCCTTATGGGATCTGAGAGGAATGATGAAAGATATAGTTCTTTCAAATTAGAGTTCTTGGTCATGGTATGCGTAGTAACAGAAAATTCAGGCATTACCTAGCCTCCGTAAGGTTCATGGGTTCTACTAACAATAACCCTTTCGCTTACCTTGGATCAGCCAAAGTAGCTGCTTTGGAATAATGCTAGGCTTCCTGCTTTGCCAATTTCAATTTCACTATTGGGTATAGATTGAGAAAAGCTGGCCTGTTGGTGCATTGGTAGTGCTATCTGTTGTGACGCCAGAGACCTGGGTTCGGGAACATGCCTGGGCTCAGTGCCAACTGGGAGGAGGACCGAGTGTCCTAGAGGAGGCTCTCCTCATCTGGCGAGGGAGAGCCACCATCCTCGCTGCGCTGCTGACACATGGGTGACCACAGGTGGCAGTGTACCTGAGTGAGAGGGACAGGAAACATGCTGTGCACGAATAGCATGCATATTGGTCCTCCTATGCACTGTCACCTTCTAGGGGACAGGGAGAAACGAGAAAAATCACACAATTCCGGCTTGTAAGAGAGAAAAGCCCCAATATATGTCTGGCTGCCACCACCTAAGGCCTGTCACCAGATGTATGGCTCATTTGGAGTATATCTTCCCATTCCATACCCCACCTGGGGGACAGTTTAAGGCTCTGGGTTCTGGATGGGCCCAGAAAGTAGGTGGGGCCTGAGGGGAGGTGTTGTGAGACTCCAAAGGAGCTGGGATAGTGTGAGAGGGAATAAAATATAACTAAGTAGCAAAAAAAATATTGAACAAGAAGACCCAATGAGAATGCAGATGCTCTGTCTGGATTATCTGCCACCAATAAACAAGAAAGGAGTGAAGCAGAACAAGATGACCTTGAGACGCCACCTTTTGTTAGGGTGTCTGCCGAGTTTGTGTGAGTTGGTTATCAGCACTGGACAGAGCAACAATAGAACATTGTACCCCCAGGAGACCTTTTGCTAAATGGTCGAAAAGATTTGTGGCAGCAACTCTACTGATCCTCGAAATTAAAGGCATGTTCATATGAGGAGGAGGATAGATGAGCAAAGCAGGATGGACATATCCTCATAGCTACTTGAACTGTCATTACAGCAGGAGTGTTTGAGGATTGAGGAAGACCATCTGATCTGGGTCATCAGAGAATCTAAGAGCCACAGGGATTTTAAGGAAATTGTAATTCCTTGGCAGGAGATCAAGCCTGTCATAATGCCTCTGGAAACTTTGGATCCAAAAAGAAAACATGATTTGGCAGTGTTTCTATTGGGTGGTGATGAGAGGACATCGAACAGTGGTGCACAGATTGTTTGGCCTGCAGTTCAAAAAAGAAATGGCAACAATACCCATGGAACACCACTGCATTCCACTGTCACCATATCTCTGCTGGAGATAGTTGTGCTGGACCATTTAAAAGTCAAAAGTAGCCACAGCAGTGTCAGTCAAATCCTAGTGATGATGAATCATTATTCCAAGTCTGTGGTGTGCACAGCTGAAACCTTTTAAAAGTACAGTATTGCTAAAATGCATTCAAAATGTGCCAGCTACCAACTGTACTGTGTAGTACTTGCAAACTGAATTTGCTTAAATTTCAAAATGAGAAACTTCTTAATTACCTCAAAATGCACAAAGCTAATGATGGCACAATATTGGTATGCCCATACTATAACAAAGCCTATAAATATGATTAGAATGTACATGAAGAGCAGAGAAAAATCAGTAGTTGCTATAAAATTTTGAGTGTATTTTGCACATTGTATAATATAAACAATATGAGAGCGATACTGTAAGTAAAGCTATGTATGATAAATGTTGGTCTTATGTATTTAACACGGGAATGAACTTGAGATTACTATGTATGCTATTTTTAATTAGGTGACAGTGGTGTTTCATTTGTTCAGTTGGGGGCGATGTCTGTGTTAATTGGCATATTATTTGTGTATAGATGAATTGCACAAGGGTGTGTTTTTAATGGGTAGCACTATATAAGAACTAAGTTTGTCTTTCACCCTTGACAACGCACACGTTTTGTGTGAAATGTTAAGTCTTTTTCCACTATGGCTGCTGCTCTACAAAGCCTCTAAGTGTGCCTATTTTTGGTGCTGTGAGCTGTGACCGTTTTTTACATGAGTGATCTATATTTCCAGAAATAACATACTAAAAGCCAGCAGAATAGGCCAAAAGGTCTGTCTTGTCTGCTCGAAAGCCAGCAACCCTAATGGCTGCTTGCCTTACCATCCCCGCCAGCCCCCAAGAGGGTTTTCATTTGTTTCCGTTTCCCCTTGTACCTATCCCACCCCTTCTTGAAACCCTCCACTGTACCCTCTTCCACCAGCCTCCCAGGCAGTGCATTCCACGGCTCCACCACCCTCTCAGCGAAAAAATGCCTCTTACTCTCCCCCCTATAATTTCCCCCCATCCAGCTTCCACTCATGGCCCCTGGTTGTTCCTACCCCCCTTTTCTTTAACTTAAACAGCTCCTTGGTCCCACTCCTGGTTAATCCCTTTACATACTTGAAAACCTCTATCATGTCTCCCCTATCCCTCCTCTCCTCCAGTGAGTAAAGCCCAAGCTCTTTCAGTCTCTCCTCATAAGGCCTCCCCTCCATGCCCTGAATCATCTTGGTTGCTCTCCTCTGAACCCCCTCCAGCAGTACTATATCCTTCCTCAGATGAGGTCTCCAGAACTGTACACAGTACTCAGGCTGCGGCCTGACCAAGGCACTATACAGAGGGAGGAACACCTCCCTTCTTCTGGACGTAATACCCCTGGCTATGCAGCCCAGTATCCTGTTTGCTTTGGCTGCTGTTCTTCTACAGTTTTCAGAGTTATTCATTTTGGCGTCTACCACCACTCCTAAATCCCTTTCTCCCAATGTAGCTTGCAGTGTGACCCCCCCCCCCAGGGTGTATACATGACACGGGTTTTTAACCCCAAAATGAAGTACCTTACATTTCCTGGCATTAAATTTCAGTCCCCACCTCCTTGACCACCCCGCCAGGGTATCCATATCCCCCTGGACTGTCTCTCTCGCTTCTACACAATCCACCAGTACTCCCAGTTTTGAATCGTCTGCAAAGAGACTCAACCTATTTTTGCCTCCCCCCCCCCATATCTGAGACGTAGGCATTGAACAAGAGTGGCCCCAATACTGACCCTTGAGAGACCCCACTGATTACCTCCCTGGGGAGGAAAGTATCCCACCCACCATTACCCTCTGTAAATGCCCGGAAAGCCAATTTTCAACCCAAATGAGCTCCTACCCTTCCACCCCCATCTCCCCCATTTTTACTATCAAACCATAATGAGGCACTGAATCAAACGCCTTGCTAAAATCTAGGTATAGAACATCCACCGGCCTATGCTTTTCCAAGGCCCCCGTCACCCAGTCATAAAACTCTACAAGGTTGGTGTGACACGATCTCCCTGGGACAAAGCCATATTGTTTATCATCCTGGTGTCCTAACCTTTCCAACTGCCTCCCAAGTCCCTCCTTGATAAAGCCCTCCATTACTTTACCTACCACAGACGTCACACTGATGGGCCTATAATTTCCCATCTCCTCCTGAGACCCCCCCTTTATATATAGGCACTACATAAGCCACCCTCCAGTCCTGTGGCACCCATCCTGTCTGCAGAGAGGTATTAAAGAGTGCAGCCAGTGGAGCTGCCAGTACCTCCACCAATTCCTTCATAACCCTCGGATGTAATCCATCCGGCCCTGGCGTCTTATCGGTTTTTAGTTTACGAAGGGCATCTCTCACCCTATTCACTGTGGTTTCTCTCCCCCCATCATCTCCCTCATGCAACCTTTCTACTCCATCTTGGTCTGGGCCAGCCTGTACCCTAAGCTCTTTCCATCCTCTGTCCTCAGACAGAGACTGACCTCTCACTTTTGCTGGCTCATCTTCTCTCCCATCAGGCTGTAGGGATCCCTTATCACCCTCTGCAAAGATTGAGGCAAAGTACTCATTTAGCACCTCTGCCTGATCCCCCACATCCTGAGCCCATCTCCCCACAATCTTAATCCTATTGATCAGTGTCCTCATTTTTCTCTTCTCTGTTATGTATCTATAGAATCCCCCCCCCCCCAGATATCCTTAGCCAGGTTTTTCTCTATTCCTGCCTTGGCTTCCCTTACCACTTTGGTGACCTTTCTGGCCAATAATCCATACTCCCCTCGCTCTCTATCCCCCCTAGTACGTTTGAAACGTATGTAGGCAGCCTTTTTTTCCCTCACCGCCTCCTGCACTTCCCTGGTCCACCAACATGGCCTGCTAGTTCCACCATGCTTACGCCTTACTTTAGTACAGGACCTAGTAGCCTCTTGCACCCCTTGTTTAATGGTCTCCCACAAACTTTCAGCATCCATATCTGGCTTAATCATGTCTAAACTCTCCCTTAGTATCTTACCCATACCAACGAAGTCCGCTCTCCTGAAATCAACCAGTACTGTATGAGTGCGATTTTCCTCCCCCCCCCAGATACAGCAGAAACCAAACTGTAGCGTGGTCACCCCCCACCTGTGGACTGCACACCTCCAGGCCCCTTATCTGTTCACTATCCGCTAGAACAACATCCAATATCCGCCCTTCTCTAGTAGGTTCCCCCACCTGTTGGACCAGGAAGGCATCCTTAAAGACATCCATCAGTCTCTGTTCCCTAGTTACAGAGGATGTCATGGTGTCCCAGTCTGCCTCCGGCATATTAAGATCACCCATAACCACCACCCTGCCCTTTCCAAGATCGCAATGACCCTTGAGTTCTCAACCAACTTATTCTCCAGATCCTCATCTATTGCAGGGGACCTGTATACCACCCCTGTCTTCAATTTCTTCCCTCCCCTCATTTGCAGGGTTACCCAGGTCACCTCCACACCCCCTCCAGCCTCCTGAACTCCACAAACCATTATGTCATTTCTGACTATCAGCGCACCCCCCCTTCCCACTTCCCTATCTTTCCTGAATATCTTGAAGCCCTCTAAGTTTAGGTACCAGTCATTTCTCTGAGTGGCCCATTTCTCAGTAATTGCTGCCACATCCACTGTTCCCTTAGCCAACATAGCCTGGAGCTCAGGCATTTTATTGCTCATACTCCTGGCGTTGATCAGGACTGTCCTATACACCGACTTCCCCTCTCATCATTCCCCCCAACCCTGCGCAGTCTCTTTTCTGCCCAATTTTCCTTGAATTTGCAACATATTCCCTCTCACTCCTCAGTTCATATTTTTTATTTATTGTAAACTGCACCACCAGGCTCACAGGGAAAGTGATTGTCACTAGTTTTCAAGGGAAAGCAAGGCCCAGGGATGCCTTTTAGGTGGAAGTAAGCCCTAGGGGGCATATTTAAATAAAAGACGACCATTCAAGGCAAAAGAAAGGGCACAGAAACCAGACAAACAAACAAACAAACACACATACACACACACACACACACACACACACACACACACGTAGCTGTAATACTGAACCACCTCCAAAAGATGGAGCTAAAGGCACGGAGATCCTTTTAATAAGCAGAAGTCCCAGAGCTTAAAAGGGGACCCTCATTAGTATTAATGTATTTACGTCAAGCCAGTCTAGTCAAGAGGTGTAACCCCAGTACAAATGGGGGTTCCCGAAAAGTCTTCCTCGAGCTTGCCTAAATGCTCACTGCCAGGCTGGTGTCCTATGTTTTAGCAGTTTGTGATTGCCAGAGAGTGCCTGTATAGCCTCTGTGTACTGTCTCTTTAAGAGCTGCCTGAATTGCAGTCATAAGTAATCTAAGATGGAGCTCTGTTGAAAGATGCAACTAGTTACTGAAAATCATTTAGAGTGATAATAATAATGTAGTTTGTCTAACCTGCCTTCTTTGCAGCAAGGACTGTTTTATTTATCTCCACTATCTTGATCCTAGACTGCGAATTGGACCAATCATTTCTGGTGGGACCTAAAATGGAGCCAGACTACTGGAGCTGTTTGGAGTCAAAATCTGTAGGAATTGTAGTTTGGGCTTTTCGCCTTTTTGCACCTGAAGGGGCTTTGTTGTGACTGACAGGAGGATCAGCCAACCAAACCTTTTGAATCTTGGGGAATTTCCCAGGCTTGCTGGCAGTTGAGTCAGATCTAAGTTGGGAGCTGAAGAAGCAACATGTTTGAGACAGTCAAGTGATTTTGAGCAGCAGTTCTGTGTAGTTTTGCATGGGAGAACTGTGAAAGGGATGAGTTTTGGCCTGCCTGTCTGCTGTCCCTGAGAGGGGAAAATAGAGTTTATTCGGACTGAATCAGAGTTGTGAGGACTATTTAAGCCACTGGACTGTGACCAGGCTTTAACCTGAAGAAGACTGAAGATTTGCTGAATGCGATCGGCCTGTCAGGATTTCCAGCTGCTTTTCAATCCCTGGTTTGTGCAGAGACTTTGCGATTGTGACCGGAGGGCAGTTTGCCTGGTACAGTAGAATTTCCTTACATGTAAATGTGCTGTGTATTGAAAGTGAGTTATGTTTTGGTTCCCCACTGTGTGAACTGTGTTCTGCTTGCTGGAAGTTTTATCCAGCCTAATCGGACTGAATCCGAAGTCATCTCCATTCGGCCTGGGCCATGCCATGCTGGCCCTGCCAGACTACCCCACTGCACAGAGAAAGCCACCGATAAGAGACCTGCCTGGGGATCAACCACTTGCTCCACGCTTGAACAGGAACTACGCCTCGGCGAATCATGTGGGCCCTGCTTCTCCTGGCACTCCAGATTAACCACCTGCTGTCTCGATTTTCATCCAGCCTGTGTCCAGTCTTGGGTATCGTGAGTAATCATCAGGGTAGCTCCCTGCAACAACAGCCTAATCTAAAAGTGTGTAATCTGATTGTCTTGTTTTCTTTTCACGAACTGAGCCCTCCGGCTCCGGATTACAAATAGTGTGTGTTGTGCATGTTATTTTCTTCCATCACAGGGCCCCAACCAGGTGCAATGTTCCTGGCTAGCCCACCATTCTCCATCTGGGTACCCAGAGGGTGTGACTGTTTATGGACCCTGAAGTGCATGCATAACTGTTTGATAGAACCTTTAAGCAAATTAACCTGATTACGCCCCTCCCTTTGTTCAAGCCCCTTAAATAAATCAGATCTAACTCTTTTTTGCATTTACCCTGACTGTGGTTCCAGTTTGTGCAAGAGTACTGTACTGCGGTTATTTGCTGTGTATAACCTTGTTTTACAGAGGGTCCCCAGGGCTCAGCCAGAGGAAGGAAAGCCCTGGTGGTAAGTGCAAACAGTATGGGTACTTGTATGGTGTATCAGGGGTATTGGGAAAGTGATTATTGTGTATTGTTCCGGCCACTAGTAAGGAAAGAGGGGGGTCACAGTGTCCCGGAGGGCTGTGCCCAGGTTAGCTTGACCACTACCAACCCTGACCTCCGGGTGGAGGCACCAGTTTCAGAACTCAGGCCCCTTAACCTGCTACTAGCCAAGCAGGCAGGGGTAGTATCCCTTGGGATAGCGCCACCTAGGGGTTACAAGAGGCCGTATAGTTACAAGAGGCCTTATAAATATTTCTGATTCATGCTGCTTGCACTGAACTGAAGCCATTTTAAGTAAAGTATTGAACTTTATGTGAACAGCTGAAAGGAAAATGAAAGTGATGCAAAGAAAGGCAAGAGACTGAGTTGAAATAATTGTTTTATTGTTTTAAGTAGCAGGGGGCCCATATTCAAAAGGTTAATGCAACACTAACCATGTTAATGCCATGCTAACTGGAGATAGCACAGTTAGAAAGGGTGGGGGCCATATTCAGAAGCCACTGGTGCCCGGCGCTAACCTGATAGCATGGGCATGCAGAATACACCACTGCACACATGCAAATGGTGAATCTCAGTTGCATACAGGGTGCAGCAGTATATCTAGAGTTTTTGAAAGCACTAAACAACCTCTGTCACAGCGCTGTTGTAACACTTTCAGAATGCTATGTTTATCACTGTGCGTGGTATGAGAACACCCATCCTGACCCACCCGACCAGTTGCCAGGTAGAGGGCTGACAGCAGGAGCTGCCAGTCCCTGCAGGCATCCCTCTCCACCCCTGATCACGGTACATATGCCTCTGTATATTGAATGTAACAAATCCCTGCCATCTAGTGGTCCCCTCATCGCTGTACATATGCCCCCGTATGATGATGTTAAAAAATCCCTTGTATCTGGTGGTGTCTCCCCCCCCCCACCTTCCTGTACATAAGCCCCTGTATAATTAATGATATTAACAAATCCCTGGCATCTAATGGTCCCCAATTCAAGATTGCACATCAGACCCTGCCAGTCCTACCCACTCCGCCAGTGCCCCACCCACTTACCCAGGTAGGCATTGTACCCCTCCGAGAGACAGTGGCCTGCACAGCCTTTCTGCTGTCCACCTCAGATGGCTGCTGTTTGAGTGACGGAATGTGCATGCACCTACTGTAGAAACAAGCAGTTGTTTCTACAGTAGGCACATGCTCGCTTCCTGTCATACAGATAGTGGCTGGCTGGGGTGGTAAGCAGAGGGACTATGCCAGTTGCTTTCTCCGTGAGGGAGAGGATGGCTGCTTGGGTAAGTGGGGCCCACTGGGGGGAAGGGGTGGAGGGACCTGAGTGAGCAGGATGGAGGTCCGACATCTGAATGGTGGGTGGTGGGGGAGTACTAGACACCAGAGGTTTGTTAAAATCATTATACAAGAGCATATGCACAGCAGTTAGGGCGTGGGGGATCACTAGAAGACAATGATTTGTTAACATCATTATACAGGGGCATATATACAGCAATCCATGGGTGGTGGACACTGCATGCCAGGGAGTTGTTAAAGTGTCTCTTCAGGAACATCTGAACAGCCATTGGGGGTGGAGAGGCTGGGACTTCTCCATTAAAATGTCTCTGTACAGTTAAGCTTGGCGGCATTGTGCGGTAATGCTAATGAGTCATTAATGACATGCAAATGGCCCCTTTATGCCTTGCATACCATGTGGTCTTATTAGCTTGCCATTTGCAGACTGTGGCTCAATGGAACCATGGTGCTATCTTGTTTGGGATGCATCATCTCCATTCACTCTTGTAGGCCATATTCCTTCAGGTGGCTGGGAGTGCACCACGCATAGTCACTTGTGCGCTGTGCTACTACAGCTCCTTATTCAGATAGGTAGTGTGAGCCAATCAGAACACACTTCTTGTATGTATATGGCCCCCAGGCCGGCTGTGCACTTTCTCGCATGCACCACTAATGGGTGCATAGCGCAAATGTCTGGCATTGAATGTAGGTCCTGGCATTCTTTGCATGAACTATTTAAAATGCTAATGCTGAATTAATCTGTGGAATTCTGTAAAGTGCTAGTATTTGATTGTTGCCTGAAGTATAGTGTGTCAGACTTTCATAGACTGCCTTAATGTCCACTGTGCCCTTGAAGTTGGCATACGCCCTAAAGACTGCCTAGCATATTGGTTAAATAAATTGTGCCTGAAACACTGCATGCTAAACTAAAAAGCCAGAGACTGTTTAAATTGAAACTTTATTAGTCCAAGCTGAACAAACTACAAAATTGAGGCGCTCCCAACCAAAGATGCTGCTCACTCTGTAGCTGTAGTGATACTGCTTTATTAGTAGTATTATTCCAGGCTTCAGTACTTATTTATTGAATTAGCCTGGTGACTGCGTCAGACTAACTGCGTGCCGGGTACAAGGTGATGCTGCTGTAAAGCAATATCACCTGCACCTGCCACTGACCACAGCTTGGAAATTAACAGTGATTGTTCTGTTGCGTTCTGGGGCCCAGTATTCAAAGGGTAGCGCACCCGTTAACAGGGTTAGCGGGTGTGCTGGCTCAGGTTTGCACTAGCACTCCTGGTTGGCCTGTATTCAGAAGCCCTGGGAGTGCTTCACAAACCAAAGCTGGCAGCACGAAACTGCTAATATACTGCTGCACCTATGTGAATAAAGGGGTCCTGTCATGCATACTGATGCAGTGGTATATTGAAAGGTTTGTGGCAGCAAAAAACATCTCTTAACGTGGTGCTAAGCCAGCCTCCCCAAGGAAGGGTGGCTGTACTGCAACCCCTCTGCTCCTGATCACCTGTTCAAACTCTGTAGAACCATCCCTGGTGAAATAGTGTGACCGCTTGCACCCAATCAAACTCTGTAAACAAATCCCTGGTGGCCTAGTGTGACTGCCCACACCCGAGTATCCATCCAAACCCAGAATAGGAAACCCAGGTGTCTAGTTGTACTACCCCAACCGATCACCCATTCAAACCCAGTAAAGACAACCCTAGTGTCTAGTGGTGCCACCCCAGATCACCGGTTCAGACACTTACAAAGTAGCAGTGATGGTTCAGTGTCCCCTCTCCTGACCCACCTGCTCACATACTGTACCGCCTCCCCACATCCACCTTACCTGGGTAGCCAGTGATCATCAAAGCCCAATATGGCAGCCGGAACAGCCCTCCTCTCACCTAAGTTCTTGGACGGCTGCTATATGATGAACTGTCAGTGAGCGTGGATACAGTATATGGGTGATTGGGGGGTTCCCCACTAGACACCAGGGTTCCTTTTCTGGGTTTGAATGGGTGATCGAGGCGGGGGGGTACCACTAAACACCAGGGCTTCCTCTACTGGGTTTGAACGGGTGTTTGGGGAGATACCTCTAGACACCAGGGTTTCCTTTACTGGGTTTGGACAGGTTATTGGGGGTGGGTGGTCACACAAGACCATCAGGGATTTGTTTACGGAATTTGGTTGGATGATGTGGGGTGGGCAGTCACACTAGACCATCAAGAATGTTTCTACGGGATTTGATGGGTGAATGGGGGCGGATGGTCACACTAGACCACCCTGGAATACAGTTACTTGGCAGCGACTCTAAGGGGCTGCTGAGCACCATGCAAATGAGCCCATAGTGGGCATGCAGATAACCTGTTAGCACCTTGCATGCCCAGTGGACTGATTTGCCTGTTTGTGTCTGACTATTGCCCAGAGGGTTCTTGGTGCTATCATGTTTCTGGCAGCAATGTTCCCTTTGGGCTATATACAGCCGAGGTCTGTGTCAGGGCAGCGCTGTTGCACTTAATGCTGCATCGACTGAATATACTGTAGCAGCCACTGAGTCAGGCACAAGTGCAATGCAAACATTTGCGCTGGGTTTCTTTTTGAATATCTGGACCTATAGTTCCTCTGTGGTGCAGAGGACAAGGCGCATGAACGGGACACCCAAGGGTTCTGGGTTTGAAACCAATCTCTCCTTAATTGATAGGCATGAGGGGATTCTGGTAGTCTGCCGACAACATCTATGTATCTATGTACCTTGGTATGCTTCTAGAGGACTTTAATTGCATGTCCTTCTAACTGTTTGTGTGATTCAGGGACACTGTTATTCTACTGCACAATCCAGAGTCTTTGTTATTCCATTGCATTATCCAAGTACAAACCTGAATTTAAATGCCTGAACTACACAGCAGCTAATCACATGCTGTACAGAGTGAAGGGCCAGTCGTTAGATAAGTGTTAGCTAAGGACTTCCCATTGCCATGTGTCTTCTCTTGCCTAATCAGAACTACCTAGCAACAGTTTTCTCCCTTCTTCCCATACTCTCCCCAAAAGTAAGTCAGGAAGCTCTGGGAACCACCCCTGTTCACAGTTATGAATCCAACATCAGTATGGATAGGGTTTCTTCTTTCTGCAGGTATTCCTGCATTTCATTTCCTGCAGTTCTGCATTAGCCAAGAGGTACTACAGTCTGTCTTGAGGGTGTTCTGCATTTTGTTTCCCAAAGGTCCACGTTAGCCCTGAGGTTCTACAGTTTGTCTTGATGTTTTCTTATAGTTTCCTTTCCTGGAATTTTTCATTGCTGGAAGATCTTGTTTCCTTCCCCTTACCTTCCATTCTCCAAGTTCAACTAAGTTGGCCTATGTAAAGTTCAACTAAGTCGGCCAATGTAATGCATTTCATTTCACTTTGGAAAACTCCATGATCTAACTTTCCAACTTGGTTTCATGAAACAGTTGGACACTATTCATGCGTGGTCCCTGAAAACTAACTGAATTTTAGAATTAAAGAAATTAGTGCTACAGAGTTAGAGTTACAGGACATATAAAGTGTAAATTGAGCTGTATGGAGTCCGAGTAGAGAACTAAAGAATGTTTTGAATATACATACTAACATACTAAAATGCCAGCAGAATAGGCCTAACGCTATTTCATGTCTGCTCGTTTGGTCAGCCCCCACCCTGGGAGCGGACCTTGCTGCCCCCCTCTCCCTCTCTGGCTTCTCTCTTCCCAGTCCTGGATATTCTCACTGCACTGGTTTTTGCTTCAGAACTCTTCCCTGTACCTGTCCCACCCTGTTGAACCCTCCACCAGCCCCTGGGCAGCGGCGATTCCATGGCTCCACCACCCTCTCAGTGAAGTAGCACCTCCTCCTTTCTCCCCTGAATCTCCCCCCTCCAGCTTCCACCCATGCCCTCTAGTTGCCCCCTCCTTCCTTCGGAGCACCCTAACTGCTCCTCCCCTATTTATCCCTTCATGTACCTGAAGACCTCTATCATATCCCCCCGGTCCCTTCTCTCTTCCTGTGTGTACATATTTAGCTCTTCGAGCCTCTCCCCATAGGTCCTATCCCCCAAGCCCCAAATCATTTTGGTTTCTTTCCTCTGGACCCTCTCCAGGAGTTCAGTGTCCCTCTTTAAATGTGGCCTCCAAAACTGCACGCAGTACTCAAGGTGCGGCCTCAACAAGCAGTTATACAGTGGGAGTATCACTTCCCTCCTTCTGGAGGTGATCCCCCTAGCGATGCATCCCAGCATCCTGTTGGCCTTGGACGCTGCCCTCCTACAAGTCTCCGAGTTGTTCATCTTGACATCCACCACCACCTCCAGGTCCCTCTCTGCCATCGAGACTTGTAGCATTCCCCCCCCCCCAGGGTGTACACTTGGCCAGGGTTTCTGGCTCCCAGGTGCAGTACCTTGCATTTCCCTGCACTGAACTTCAGCTTCCGCTTTCTAGACCACCTTTCCAGAGCCTCCAGGTCCCCCTGTAGGGCCATCCTCCCCTCCTCCCCATCCACCACCGCCCCCAGTTTTGAGTCATCCGCAAAGAGACTCATCTCACTCCTGATACCCTTCCTTATGTCAGAGACATAGGCGTTGAACAGGAGGGGCCCAAGGACCGATCTCTGAGGGACTCCACTAATGATCCTCCTTGAGGATGAGACTATCCCGCCAACCACGACCCTCTAGGTCCGGTTCTGGAGCCAATTGCCTATCCATATAGAGCAAAATAGATCCCTATTGTACATAGAGTGCCACTAAAAAATATCCTAAGGTTTTGGAGTCTGTGTACAAACCCTTGCGTTACACTGTATTTGTGTACTTCCTCCAATGCTTTGCAGACATTTAGGTCCACCGTTTGACCATGCTACAATCTGGATTCAGTACTTTGAAACTGTTTTGGTTTAAAACATGGAGAAAATTGCTAGCGTGGAAAGGGCCTAAATCTTTTGCTCCATTGGTTGATTAACACAGCTACAACATAAGCAGAAAGAACCCAGTGCACTATAACCCCCTCCCCATCAGGTCTGAAGTTCCCAGGGCCTCTGTTCTGGTCCACATCCTCATTTCTATTGTCCTAAACGGCTTCCCTCCATCTGTCTCTCATCACACATAGCATATGTGTGCGGATGACACAGTACTTCTTGCCTCTGGGATCTCAGTCGTTAAGCTGGAATGATCACTACCTGCAGCTTGACTTTGACAACTTCCAGTTCTGATTCTGGTCTAGCCAGATCTCTTGAACCGAAAAGGCAGTCTATATTAAATTTGGCACTGAGCAGAGGCTTGCCACACTCTCCTCTACCCTGGTCTTCAAAGACTCTCAGTGGTGCTCTTTTGAAGAAGTACCCTTCCTCAAGTACCTCAACGTGTTGCTTAAAGGGGAACAGTAATCACTAAGAGCCCCACATCCAAGTGTGGGGCTGATCGCCATTACACTTGGTGTGTTTAAAAAAAAAAAAAATTTGCTTACTCTAGTATAGTAGTAGATTGTATCAGACTAATTTTGCTTACTTCCAGACTTCTATTTTCTGTACCTGCAAATCCCAGATTCCCCTGCAGATGACATCAAAGCAGGACTGCAGCACTTGGAGTTTCAATAGCCTGCAGTGTATGTCAGAGCTTTTATAAGCTCCAATCAGATGTTTGCTAGTCATACTGTTCTCCTGAGTCTATGTATAGTCCTCTGTAACTGTGCTTAGCCCCAGGAGGACAGCAGGACCAGCAAACAAGTCTGTGGTTATATAAACTCTAACATGCACTGCAGGCTGTTGAATCTCCCACTGCTGCAGTTCTGCTCTGATGTGATCTGCAGGGGATTCTAGGATTTGTTGTTACAAAAACTGTCAACCTGGAAGTAAAACAAAATTAGACTGATACAATCTACTATACCAAGGCTAGACATTTTAATGGTATTCCATCCTATTTTGCGTACCAGTTTTTCAAGGTGGAATATCATTTTCATGACGCTGGTATTCCAACTGGAATATCACTCCTCCTTGCCTCCACTCTGCAGTTTAATCTATAGCACTTCTCTTCTGGATAGGTGACATACCAAACCTTGAAATGGAATACTAAATTTGGGTTTCTGGTATTCCGTCTCTCACAGATTTTTTTTTTTATTTCTACCCTGTATACTATAGTAAACAGTAAGTAAAACTGTTTTTGTACACAAATTGCAATTTTGCACACAGATTGGGACCAGTTTCACGTTTGGGTATGGAGCTGTTAGTGCTGACTGATCTTACTTCGAGAGTGAGCTCTTGCAGCAGGTAACACTGGTAGGACTGAAGCCAGCAGGTGGCAGGACCCCACAGAAAACTTCTAGCTAGTAGTATACAGTGGGTGGACCACCCCCGATGTTAGCCCGCCCCTGACGTCATGTATAGTATAAAGGGGGTGGCCCCCCCAGTGTCACCATAGATCTTACTTCGAGAGGGTTCCTTCAGTATGTCATCACATATAGGACTGGCGCCATCTGGCGTCCCGCCGCACGGCAGACTTTTCTAGCAATCCCTGACGGGGGACCCTCCACCCAACATTACGTGACTGACATCAGCGTGACTGTATATAGTGGGCAGTCCCCACGCCCACCCACCAGTTCTTTCGCACCGTCGCCTCGTGTCTCAGTCGCATTGCAGACTTCCATATAGCGATCATCGTGAAAGTGTCTTGCGTCAGAATTTCCTTTGTTAAATTCTCTACTAATATTCTGTTTTCATTGATGTCTTCACCCCAGAAGAAGTGCTCATCCTGTGGCACACAGATTCCACACAAGGATGGTCATCTCAAGTGCATCCTCTGTTTAGGCCCAGATCACCCCGTCTCGTCCTGTTCGGAGTGCCAGACCTTCAACTAGGCCACTAAGAAAAGGAGACAGCAGGCTTTGGAGGCCCATCTCTTGAAAGCCTGCTTTGCTTCTCTAGAGAAGAAGATGGACCACTTTAGAGAGTTCTCTGCAGATAAATCTTCCCCTTCGAAGAAACACAAGGAGAAGTCTAGGGGACGGGGGCTCTCCACGGACAACACACGGCCCTCGATGAGCAAGGCCCAGCCGCCTACCAGGAAATAGGACAGTAAGTCTGGTAAAACTGTAGCGGATCAGTCAGTTGTCTGCTCCTCCGACCACACCGTGCCAGCCGATAAGTCGGCCCCTGGCTCCTCTGGGGACCACGCGGCAGCCGGTAAGCTGGCTCCCAGTCTGTGAGACCGCCTGGCACCTGTCAATAAGTGCGTCAGGGCTCCTCCCACGCCCGGCCACCTGCTAGGCAGCCCGTCCCTCATGGCCCGCTCCAGGTATGGTTCCCCGGCCGGGAGCCCTAGCGGCGCCTCACCCGACGTCCGGTGGAACCAGTGGGAGAAGGCTCCTCTCCCCCCTCTTCCTTCATCCGTGCCCTCCACACCGGCATTTGACACAGGCCCGCACAGCCCTCGAGATCCAGAGACCGGAGGGGCTCCGAGCCGCCAACGGGCCGGCGGCATCCGTCTAGCCGACCGAGGGATCCAGGAGGCCGGGAGAAGCAGGCAGAAGCCGGCACAGCCCTCGAGATCCAGGGGCCGGCGGCGTCCGTCTAGCCGACCGAGGGATCCAGGAGGCCGGGAGAAGCCGGCACAGCCCTCGAGATCCAGAGACCGGAGGGGCTCCGAGCCGCCAGCGGGCCGGCGGCGTCCGTCTAGCCGACCGAGGGATCCAGGAGGCGGGAAAAGCAGGCAGAAGCCGGCACAGCCCTCGAGATCCAGAGACGGAGGGGCTCTGAGCCTCCAGCGGGCGGCGGGCGTCCGTCCTAACCGACCGAGGGATCCAGGAGGCCGGGAGAAGCAGGCAGAAGCGGCACAGCACCGAGATCCAGAGACCCGGAGGGGCTCCGAGCCGCCAGTGGGCGGCGGCGTCCGTCCTATCTGAGCTGAGGGATCCAGGAGGCCGGGAGAAGCAGGCAGAAGCTGGCACAGCCCTCGAGATCCAGAGACCGGAGGGGCTCCGAGCCTCCAGCGGGCCGGCGGCGTCTAATCATCGCCGACCCGAGGGATCCAGGAGGCAGGAGAAACAGGCAGAAGGTATGGGCAAAGCCGCAAACCAATCAAGCGACGCTGACTCTGCCTTGCTTCCGATTGTGCCCCTTTCCCATAGACTTTAGCTGGACTTTGCAACACTATTCTGGCGGGATTTCTGTTATTTTATTTTAGTCTTAAATTCACCCAAAAGAGCTGTTTTACTCTTTAATGTGCCCAATTTGAGGGTTGTATTGATATCTTGTTAGCTTGTGATTACAGCCTTTTTTGTGTTCTTGTGGGCTAGGCGGCAGGCCTAACCCCCCATACCCTCTCAGTCTTTTGTTGTGCAGATTCAGATCTTTAGCACCTTTTTGCAGATTGCCTGCAATAAAGTACCTTGCTCACTGCCTTCTCCTCTGTCCCCTACCTTGCAGCCGGCACAGCCCTCGAGATCAGGACGGAGGGCTCCGAGCCTCCAGCGGCGGCGGCGTCCACTGACCCGACCGAGGGATCTGGGGAGGCCGGGAGAAGCAAGCAGAAGGTGTATGGGCAAAGCCGCCAAATTTTGCCCGCCCCCCCTCTCGGTTGATTCTTTTTATGCCTTCTCCCGCCATTTCTCTAATCCGCCCATAGCTAATTCCCTTCCTCTGACTTAACCCTACCTTACCTCCACAATGCTACTTTGCTTCCTTTTTGCTCCTGAGCTTCTCATCTTCCTCAATCCCATATGACACTTATGATATACCCCTTGTTATGGTGATTAGGGTAGTGAATATGGCCTGCCCACCCTGCCATCCCCAGTGGACACCCACCAATTCCTTATTTATATCCGGCCATTTTGCACTGCAACCCTGGGGTATCCCACAAAAGGCTCTCTATCCCACAGCATTTCTCAAGTATCTTACATCTGTTCTGGCATTATATTAACCCACTATGCCTGTCCATCAGATTATTATTTTGTGATAAATTCCATACCTATATAACAGGACCCTCACCCATTACACAGTGGTTCCCCAAGAAGAGGAGAAATGCTCTGACCACTCCCTATCCCTTTCATTTGGTGCCCTCCTCAAACTAATCTTCTTCCTTCTGATCTGTATTGGTACTATTGAAATCAATCCTGGCCCCACTGAAAGTTTTTATCCCTCTGATCTAACCTCCATAAATGGCCTAAGTTTCCTTCACTTCAATGCCTGCAGTCTCTAAAAAGTTCTCCTTAATACAGGCATGGGTTGCACATACCCTACCTGACTTCCTGATTATCTCTGAAACTTGGCTCAGACCTACAACAAAAGACAGTGATATAAACCTTCCCAATTATCAGCTCTTCAGATCAGATCACCCTTCCAGGGTGGTGGGGTGACCATCTACATTAAGGATACCATCTCTGCATCCTGCCTCATCAATACATCCGAACCAAAGGAATTTGAATGCTTGTCAATTAAAATATCCCTTCCGAACCTGTCTTCATTTAAATTGATTGGCTGCTATAGGCCCCCCTCTGCAGGCCTCAAACTCCTATCCCACCTAGGATCAATACTCAATCTAGGCCCTGAAGATGCCATCATCCTTGGTGATTTGAATTTGAACTGGTTATCTAATGCATCTGCACCCCTAGTAACCTTCTGTGACACCTATGGATTCACTCAATTAATCAAAGATCCAACCAGGATTAACCTAAAAAATTCCATCAACAGCTCACTCCTGGATATTATGTTGGTAAACAAGCCTCACTTATATTCACATGCAGGAGTGCTACCCAGTGATGTAAGTGATCATTGTCCTATAGCTGGCATTAGATCTACACTCAAGCCATCCAACCCTGCAAAATTTCTCCTCAAAAGGTCAAAAAATTTCAACATCTCAGGATATCTCCATGATTTGTGCAATACCAACATATTGGCAAGATTTTACCTTACAACCTCAGTTGAAACAGCTCTCCAGATCTTAAAGGACATTATCACTAATGCCCTCAATATTCATGCACCAATCACCAGTATCAGATCTAAAGTAAAATCTTGTCGTTGGTTCACTACTGACCTTAAATCAGCTGTTGTGCCAGAGACAAACTCTGGAAAAGGCAAGAAAAACAAAGGATACTAGAGACTGGCTTCAATTCAGAAAAGCAAGAAATTCATGCACAAAACAAATAAAATTGCCAAAGCTGCCTATTACAGAGCTGAATTGGATGCATCCCACACTAATCCATCCAGACTTTGGGCTACTATAAAGGGAATTCTAGGCCAGAACTCTACCCCTGCCTTACCCTCCAAACTGCTATTAAATAACATAGAAATCACTGACAAGCAAGAAATTTTAAATACCTTCAACGACCACTTCACCACAGCTGGCCTAGCATTTGACTCCTCACCTGCAAATCTCTTGAGATCATCATTAAACCTTCAATCCACTGTGGGACAAGAGGCTGCTTCAACATTTTCCTTCAAACCAACATCCTTGAAAGAAGTAGAAGACCTCCTATCTAATTTAGATACTTCGAAGAGTGCAGGTGCAGTCTCCCTGGATCCCTACTTTCTTAAAATAGCATTACACGCCTTATCTGCCCCCCTCACTCACCTCTTCAATCTTTCCCTAGCTACTGGTTCCATACCCTCCATTTGGAAAACAGCTCAGGTAGTTCCACTACTTAAATCAGGTGATCCCATGGACCTTAACAATTATAGGCCCATTTCCATCCTACCGGTACTATCCAAGATGCTTGAAAATTAGTAAATTCACAGTTAAGGGCCTATCTGGACACCAACAACCTCCTAAATCCAGCACAATCTGGATTTAGATCAATGCATAGCACCATCTCTGCCTAGCCAAAGTAACTAACGATTGGCAGACTGCCTTGGATAAGAAGAATAGTACCTGTGCTGTGTTCCTGGATTTGAGTAAAGCATTTGATACAGTGGATCATGAATCATTAATCTCCTCTCTTAGCTCTCTAGGCCTTGATTCACTCTCACTCCAATTGGTTTAGGTGCTATCTCTCTGGAAGGTCTGATTGGAAATGAAAATTACCTATCCACCTCTAAACCACTGCTAAGAGGTGTTACATAGAGCTCTATTCTAGGCCCCATCCTCTTTGCCATTTATATTAATAATATCGATGCCAACCTCTCTCAATCTAACATTCATCTGTTTGCTGATGATACTGTATTATATATGTCAGCAATCCCTCATTATCAAAAGCCTGTGATCTGCTACAGTCAAATTCTCCATCCTACAACACAACCTATTGGAAAAAATTACTTCTAAATGCCAAGAAAACAAAAGCTATGTTCTTTGCCACAAAGAATTGCTCTGCCATTTCCCATCATTCATCACCCACAATTATCCACCTTATATGGAAAGCTGGAATTTGTGGATAAATTCAAATATCTTGGAGTCTGGATTGACAATAAGCTTGATTACTCTGTCCATATTGAAGAGCTACTAAAAAGTTGAGACAAAGGCTTGGCCTATTTTTCAGAATAAAACACTACCTTACCAGAGACTCCAAACAAAGACTAATCCAGGCATCATTCCTATCCCTCATTGACTATGCTGACTTTCTCTCGACCATTGCTCCTCTCTCTCTTAAATAAGCTGGCCACCCTGTATCATAGATCCATCAGATTTATCACAGACCTTCCCTCCAGCACCCATCATTGCTCTCTTTACATGGCAGTTAATTGGACATCCCTACAACACAGAAGAAAAGGAATGCTGCAATCTGGATCTTTAAAGCTTTATCAGGCAAACTCCCTCCTATATTACAGACTGTTTCACCGAATCACATCTAGGCCATACACCTTAAGGATCAGTATGCTCATCATGCTAAAGGTTCCCAATACCTGCACCCGGTTTGGGAGGGCTGCTATCAGCTATTCCCTAGCAATCACTTGGAACTCACTCCAAAAATCTATGAATCTAAATACCCTCTTACCCTTATCATCCTTCAAAAGATTATTCACCGCCCTATTCCCAGAGTTGTGCAACTGCTTCCACAAGGCCTAGTCTCCCATCCAACCCACACCCCCCTTCTGTAATCCATTATGTTAGTTCCCTCTATTATCCAGTCAGCTACCACACTCATATAAAAGCCAACAAAAGCCCTATTATTTGTTCATTATCACTGCTATATCTATTATCCTCTTCATTTTTACAGGTTAAGTTATTTTTACTGTGCCTTGTATATATGTAAATTTTGTATATTCTCTTTTTATTTCATTGTACTAATGTTATGCTATTTTCATGTCCTTGTAAAAACTTTTGTACTATTATTTGTATGACCACTCAGGTCCATCTTGCAAATGAGCTATGCTCAATGATGTTAGCCTGACTAAATAAAGATTTTGATTGATTGGTTGATTGACAAAAGATTAATAATCAAGTTAGCCAACCTGGGAGTGGGTCCCAGGGTGGTAGCATGGGTAGCAAACTGGCTGCACAACAGGACACAGAAGGAAATAGTGAATGGAACACATTCCAAAGAAAGGGGGGTTACTAGTGGAGTACCTCTGGGCTCAGTACTGGGTCCAGTCCTCTTTAACGTCTTTATAGGTGACATTGCAGAGGGTCTGGAAGGAAAGGTATGCCTCTTTCCAGATGACACAAAGATCTGTAACAGAGTTGATACATGGGGGGGGGGGGTAGGAAGGATGAGAAGGGACTTGGCAAGGTTGGATGAATGGGCAGACATATGGCAACTTAGATTCAGTGCAAAGAAGTGCAAAGTAATGCACCTGGGAAATAAAAATCCGGGAGAAGAGTACACAATAGCAGGGGAGGTACTAACAACAACAATAATGGAAAGGGACCTGGGGGTAGTCATATCAGACGACCTAAAGGTGGGTAAGCAATGTGAGAAGTCGGTAAGGAGAGCCAGGGGGATACTGGGATGCATAGGGAGGGGCATCACAAGTAGAAAAAGGGAAGTGGTTATCCCTCTGTACAGACAGTTGGTGAAACCCCATCTGAGTACTACGTGCGGTTTGGAGAACCTCATCTGCACAAGGACATAGACAGGATGGAAGCAGTCAGAGAGGCAACTATGACTCAGGGTTCTATGACTGGGTAACTAGAGCAGCTGGACAGGGGACATGCAGTGGATGTCCTGTATCTGGACTTCAGTGAGGCATTCGACTCAGTGCCACATGGAAGGCTGGGAAGGAAGTTAGTAGGCACAGGGGCAGGTGCAATGCTGGTGAGATGGGTAGGAAACTGGCTGCAGGGAAGGCAACAGAGGGTGGTGGTGGGTGGGGAGCTCTCACACCCAAGGGCAGTGGCAGGGTGTCCCACAGGGCTCGGTGTTGGGACCAGTGTTGTTTGGGATATTCATTGCAGACATATCATGGGACATCAAGAGCAAGATCAGTCTGTTTGCTGATGATACCAAGGTTGGAGCGGTGGTGGATGACCTAGGGGGATGGCAGAGGTTGCAGGATGATCTGGCAAAGCTTGAAACCTGGTCAGACACCTGGCAACTGGGCTTTAATGCCAAAAGTGCAAGGTGATGCATTTTGGGATGAAAGAACCCAGGAGGACTTACCAGCTAGGGGAGTGCAGGTAGCCCAGACAGAGGAGGAGGAGAAGGATCTGGGTGTGCTCATCACAGGGTCAATGAACAACTTGGCACAGTGTAGGAAGGCAGCTGCAAAGGCCAACAAAATGCTGGTTGTATTGCAAGGGGTATATCCTCGAGGAGGGAGGAGGTGATTCTGCCACTGTATAGGTCATTAGTTAGACCACACCTGGAGTACTGCGTGCAGTTCTGGCGTCCGTATCTGAAGAGGGACATTAAGTTACTGGAGGAGTGCAGCGCAGGGTGACAAAGATGATCAAGGGGCTGGGGGACTTATCATATGAGAGGAGGTTGAAGGAGTTGAACATGTACTCACTGGAGGAGAGGAGAGACAGGGGGACATGATTGAAACCTAAATACATGAAAGGAATAAACAAGACAGGTACAGAGGGCTGTTCAAAGTAAGGAGGGAGGGAGCCACCAGGGCCATGATATGAGACTGGAGCGAGGAAGGTTCAGGAGGGAGATGAGGAGACACTTTTACAGAGAGTGGTGGCTGGGTGGAATCGTTATCTGCAAAGTGGTATGCAGTAGAACAGTGGACTGCTTCAAACGAGGATGGGACAGGACAAGGGGGAGGGTTAATGAAGGGGAAGGGTGGAAGGGAGGGGCAGCTGCAGAATAAGGGGTGCTAGCTGCACATTCGAGCAGACTTGATAGACCTCTAGGCCTTTATCTGCTGGCAAATTTCGTATGTTCGTAACTAAAATGGTGTAGGACCTACATCAGAAACCATATGAAGAGAGACTGATGGAGCTTAATATGTATACCCTTGATGAAAGGAGGGACAGGGGGGACATGATAGAAACTTTTTAAGTACTTCAAGGGAATCAACAAAGTCCAAGAGGGTAGCATCTTTCAGAAAAAGAGATGTGTAAGAACAAGGGGGCACAATTTAAAGATAGAGGGGGGACGGCTCAGGGGTAATGTGAGGACATTTTTTTCACGGAGAGAGTGCTAGACGCATGGAACTGCCTTCCTGGAGAGGCTATGGGGTCTAAAACAGTGGGGGAATTCAAACATGCATGGGACAGACATAAGGCAGTTATAGTGGAGGGTTGCAGGAAGAAGGCTGTTGATTAACTAGAATCTGCAGCTTATCCAGTAGGTAGGGAAATGGGCAGACTGGGTGGGCCAAGTGGTCCTTATCTGCCGTCAAAGTCTATGTTTCTATACTTCCAGCAAAGAAAGCGGTGAACCCCTCGACATAGTCGATTCTTCATAGTCTACTCCACATTCTCCCCTTGGGGACTGAGGGAAGGAGGCTACTCCTCAGCCGACTGGCCTTACTGTGAAGGCCCCTCCTCCACCTTGAGCCAGGATCTAGTATAGAGCCGCCCCGGCCAGATCCACCAATGGTCAGCCGAACCCTGATCCTACGCCAGATGTCCCGACTACTGTTCCTCAACCGGGACCCAGCGACCGGCCTCAGCCATTGACTTTGACGCTGGACGTCCTGATGATGGTTCCTCAGCCAAGACCTATCGATCGGCCTCAGCCATTGGCGCCAATGCCAGATCTGGTCCTGCCATCAGGGCCCCTTCGTCCAGTTCGGCCGCCAGCTCCTCCGACCCCAGACCCGTTCCTGGCACCGGATCGGGTGGTACCAGTTCCGACGTTGGTTTCCCTGATGTGGGCTGTCCCGACGCTTGACCCCCAGCCTATGTATGCAATGGTGGGTCCGACATGGGTACCCCCGCCACTAGACCTGACAACGGGAATCTACTCCAGACCCCGAACTGTCCCCCACTACCCGTTGGGTTTCCCAGTGGACCACTACCCGGCTGGCCCCCCCCCTCCAGACTGGAGCCACCATGGACAGTTCTACCCTGGGTTCAATCCCTACTCTCATTACCAGGGATTCCAGGGCTATCATTACCCACCCCCACCAGTAATGCCGCTTCCTCCACCCCCTCAGCCCCAGCCTCCTCCTCCTCCTCCACCCCCTCCGGTCACACCGGACTTCAAGACTCTGATTCAGTCTTCGTGGCAGGGGGTTCGGTCAGAGTGATGTGGATCTGGAGACAAGACTCCCTCTCCCACAGTCTCCTAGGTCCCCTTCCCCGAGCAGTTCTTCTGTTGCTACGGTGCACGTCTCGGGGAAGACTCGTCAGGACGTCACACTTCCGGATATCCATCACTGTCCTCACGAAGGGGCAGACAACGAGGACGACGATGATGATGAGGGGGCTGACTAATTCTATGGAGGAGATCGTGGAGGAGCCTGAGGGCCCATCAGGCAAGGTTTCCCTGAAATCCCCACCAGAGGACCCTGCCTTTTCAGACCTTCTGAGGTCTATGAAGGATTTCTTTGACTGGGAGTCAGAGGATCAGGACCCTATGAGACAGAGACTCGTAGAGCAACTGGACTTAGAGTCCCTGTCTCTTGTCCCCATTCCTCCATGGATTGGAACTCATCAGGACCTCACCTCTACCATCTGGCAGATGCCTCATTCCCTCCCAGCTGTCCCAAAGAGGGTGGACAGACTTTACTGGGTGACAAAGGATGCCCCGTTCTTGAAAAAACACCCTAAGGTGGACTCTGTTGACATTTCTGCTGCTCAGGACCGCTCCACTTCGCCCAAGCACATGAGCACCTCTCCTCCGGACAAAGTGTCGAGGCAGATGGACCAGTTTAGGAGAAAGATCTATGCTTCGGCCACATGCGTTCTTCGGTCCCTTAACTATGTGGCCCATATGGTGTCTCACCAGAAAGCTACCTTGGCCAGGTTAGAAGCTAGGGTCCAGGCCATGGATCCCTTGACTTTAAAGGAGAAGGAGATTGTCAAGGATCTCCACCTCTCTAAGTTCTCTTGTAGGCATGCTTTGCAAGCCACATACGATTCGGTTGATTCTGTGGCTCACACCTCGGCAACAGACCTGGAAGGTCGACGGACACCGCCCTGATGGACTTCATGGACACTGTGGCAAGTGGGATTGAGGGACGGTAGTCTGTCGGTGCGGTGTTCATCAACCTCTCAGAGACCTTCGACTTGGTCGACTTCAACATACTGCTAGGGAGACTAGCTCAAATAGGCATGTCTGAACCTGTCCTAACTTGGTTACTATCCTATTTGACCGAGTGTGCACAACAGGTTTGTATAAATGAAACATTGTCAGATATGAAAGGCACTTAGAGGGGTGTCCCTCAAGGCTCAATTTTGGGCCCCCTGTTATTTTTGATTTATATAAACCCCCTCCCATCATACATTAAAAATAGCAAGATTTATCTGTATGCCAATGATGTGGCCCTGATAGGAAAAGCTACAAATATAGATAACTTACAAAAAACTCTAATCTTCAATCACACGCACATACAAAACAAAAAACAAACAAAAAAAAAAAAAAAAAAAAAAGAAGGTAGACAGACATGTGGGGAGTAGTGCAATGTAATGCTGTGAGGCAGCAGTCTTCCGGGAGTCTTTCTGGAGGCTGAGATGCTGCCCTGTTTGTGGACAACTCTCTGCCCTAAGAGAGGAAGTTGCCCATCTTCAGGCCACACTGGACAGCAGTAAGGGAACCTTCCCCCAGGCCGCACTGGACAGTAGTAAGGGAACCTCCCTCATCCAGGGAGCACCAGAGCCACCACCACTGCCTCAGAGGTTGCACAAAAGCACAGCAGTTGGACCACAGTGGGCTCGGAGGTAAGGGTGGTGGAACAGAAGGCACACCCAGTCAGTTGTTCCACTCCACAATCCATACACCATTCTGGGGGCATAGTTCCCCTATGGATGCACCACGCAGAGGAGACTAAGGAGGTTGCAGACAACTGTCACAAGGGAGGCCCTCAGGAAGAGGCAGAGGACACCACAGGAAAGGAAGCAGCTCCTGGTGGGGACTCAATTATTAGGGGGATAGAACTTGGGGGAGCAGGGAAAACTGAAGTAAGGTGCCTGCCTGGTGCCATGGCTTGCAGGGACAGGAAGCGCAATTCTTAGGATCACGAGAACAGTTGCATGGGAGTCTGAGCTGGACGTCATAGTCCACCTAGGGACAAATGACTTGGCTCATCATGAGATTAGAGCAGTGCAGAAGGACTTTGTAGAGTTGGGGAGGGCCCTAAGACAAGTAGCACACACAGTATCCTTCTCAGAGGTGCTGCCTGTCCGTGGCATGGGTGAGGCGAGGGTACTTTGCACCATGCAGTTTAACGAATGGTTGAAAAAATGGTATGGAGCACAGGGGTTTGGCTTCATTGGGGACTGGGGTTCCACCTGGAGGGACACCAGCCTATACTGGTAGGATGGTCTGCATCTGTCCATGAAGGGAACAAGTCTTTTGGGCAATCAGTTTAAATGCTTCATTGGCAAACTTTTAAACTGGTCAAGGGGGGAGGCACTGATAAGCAGCAGGAAAATCCCAGCCTCCCCCTACAAAACAGGGTACTAAATGAGAAAAAGACCAAGGTAGAAAGGTCAGTGGGGGATGCTGCTACAGAAGGTAAAGCCATCAAAAAATGGAGAGCAATGAGTACCAATGCCCGTAGTCTGGGTAACAAGCTTCCTGAATTAGTGGCCTTGATGGAGGAAGAACATCTGGATATCGTGGCAGTCACAGAAACATGATACACACAGAACAATGACTGGGACGTAAACATACTAGAATACACTATCTACAGGAGGGACAGGGAGGGTAAAAGAGGAGGAGGAGTAGCTCTCTACAGAAGGGAAGGAATCAAAGCAACAGAACAGAAGGGTAGACAGGGAGGAGGAGAAGCACTGTGGGTCAGTTTGGAGACAGGCAATGGCACCACAATCCGCGTCGGGTTGTAGACCCCCCTCTCAGGGGAGAAATGGACAAGGAAATGATAGAAAGTATACTTAGAATGGCAGAAAAAGGGGAGATATTGCTAATGGGTGATCTGAATTTGCCGGATGTTAACTGGAGTGCAGTTGCAGCAGCCACTTCTAAAAGTGGGGTTATTCTAGATGCCCTACAGTGGGCATGCCTTAGACAACTAGTATTGGAACCCACTTGAGAGGGAGCAATCTTAGACCTGGTTCTCTCAAATGGAGATGGAGACAGGATCACAGATGTAGAAGTGGGTAGCCATCTGGGAACTAGTGACCATCGAACAGTATGGTTCACAATAAACACAGCAATAGAGTCAAGCCATACAAAGGCAAAGTACTGGACTTCAGGAGGGCTGACTTTGCCAAAATAGAGTGAGTGCCTAAGGAATGCACTAGCAAATGGGCAGGAAGGAGGGTGGAAGAACAATGGGGAATAATAAAACTGCCATCACAGAGGTAACAAGCCTTTGTGTGAAGCAAATAAACAAAGCGATGTAGAAACCACTATGGTTCTCAAAGGAGGTGGCAGTGAAGGTTCAAGAGAAAAGAAAGCATTCAGGAAGATGAGGAATCACAGAAGGAGGCCGGACAGAGAATTGTATCAGCTAAAGCAAGGAAGCTGGAAGGCAGTCAGAACAGCAAAGGCCCGAACCGAGGAAAAGATAGCCAACTCAGTTAAGAAGGGGGATAAAACCTTTTTTAGGTACATCAGGGAGCGAAGGAAGACCAAGGGAGGGATAGTGAGGCTTAATCAAGGGGAGTGGGTGGGCATAGGGTGACTGTGAAGAGGCAGAGATACTGAAAAAATATTTTTGCTCAGTATTTACAAATGAAGAGGGGGAGGCACCTAAAACAAACAATAGAAACACTCTGGATACAGAAGTTGATACCAGCCCATTTACAGAAGAAAGGGTTCTGAAAGAACTCTTAAAACTGAAGGTAGACAAAGCAATGGGGCCTGATGGGATTTATCCCAGAATTCTAAAAGAACTAAGGGTAGAACTAGTGACACCACTGACTAGCCTCTTTAACAAATCATGGGAGGATGGGGTGGTACCGGAGGACTGGAGGAGGGCAGATGTGATTCCCCTTCACAAAAGTGGGAGCAGGGCAGAAGCAGGAAACTACAGACCTGTTAGTTTAACCTCAGTGATAAGGAAAGTGATGGAATCACTTCTGAAGGAAAGAATTGTCCGAGTACCTAGAGGCCAGAGGGGCACAGGACCCAAGGCAGCATGGATTCCAGCGGGAAGGTCATGCCAGGCCAGATCTAATAGATTTCTTTGACTGGGTGACCAAGTAGTAGATCAGGGAGGGCTGTGGACATGGCCTACCTAACACCTTAACAGGCGTTTGACACAGTCCACACAAAGATTAATATACAGGATTAGGCAGTCTGGGAGTGGGTCCCAAGATGATAGCTTTGGTAAAGAATTGGCTGGAGAATAGGACACAGAGGGTAATAGTAAATGGAGTCCACTCAGAAGAAAGGGGGGTTACTAGTGGGGTACTGCAGGGTTCAGTATTAGGACCGGTCCTCTTCAATGTCTTTATAAGCAACATTGCAGAGGGACTGGAAGGAAAAGTATGTCTCTTTGCAGATGACACAAAGATCTGCAACAGAGTTGATGCACAAGGTGGGGTGGAAAGGATAAGAAGGGACTTGGCAAGGTTAGAAGAATGGTCAAATGTATGGCAGCTTAGATTCAGTGCTAAGAAGTGCAAAGTAATGCACCTGGGAAACAAAAACCCAGGGGAAGAGTACACAATGGGGGTTGAGATACTAACAACAACAATAATGAACAGGGACCTGTGGGTAGTCATATCAGATGACTTAAAGGTGGGCAAGCAATGTGAGAGGGCAGTAAGGAGGGCTGGGGGGATACTGGGATGCATAGGGAGATGCATCACCAGTAGAAAACAGGAAGTTGTTATCCCTCTGTACAGACAGCTGGTGAGACCCCGTCTGGAGTATTGCATGCAGTTCTTGAGACCCAATCTCCGCAAGGACATAGACCGGATGGAAGCTGTCCAGAGGAGGGCACTAAAATGGTGCAGGGTCTGCACTGGAAGACATATGAAGAGAGACTAAAGGAGCTTAATATGTATAGCCTCGAGGAAAGGAGGAGAGGGGACATGATAGAAACTTCAAGTACCTCAACGGAATCAACAAAGTCCAAGCCGGTAGCATCTTTCAAAAAGAGTGTGCAAGAACAAGGAGCACAATTTGAAGATAGAGAGGGGCGGCTCAGAGGTAATGTAAGGAAGTATTTTTTGCAGGAGGGTTGTGGATCCATGGAACGGCCTTCCGGAGGAGGTTGTGGAGTCAAAAACAGTGGTTGAATTCAAGCATGCATGGGACAGTCATAAGGTAATTCTAGGGGGTGGGGGTAGAAAGAAGTAGGCTGCTGGTTAACTAGGATCTGCAGCTTATCCATTAGGTAGGGAAATGGGCAGACTGGGTGAGCCAAGCGGTCCTTATCTGCTGTCAAATTCTATGTTTCTATGTTAATCTGATTTTGATATTTTACAAAATTGGTTACTACAATCAAAAATGGTTCTCAGCACAAAGAAAACTCAGGTAATGCTTTTTCACCCAAAAGGTAAATTACCTCATAATCAAACATTAAATATATATTCACTAAGAGGTCAAGTGTTAGAGCAGGTTCAGGCCTGTAAGTACTTAGGAGTTTATATGGATATGTCTTTTACTTTTTCCACACACGTAACAAATGTAGCCAAAAAGGTTAACTCTAGATTGGGTGTGCTTAGAAGGAAAACATCGATTCTCTCGAGAGAATCGAGAAGTAGAGTGGCTGTTCAGTTACTCTTACCAACATTAGAATATGGTAGTGTAATATATCAATTTGCCTCTAAAACATTATTGAACTGTTTGGATAAAACATATTGTAGAATGGCAAGATATGTGTCGAAATGTCCTTTTTTCCACTCATCATTGCATTCTACTCCAAAATCTAGATTGAGATTGCCCCGTAATTCATAGAAAAAAACGTGTAGGGTATAAAGCTTAGCATGGAGTATGGGGGGAAAGATAAGCATGGCATGAACTTCCTTGATGTCTCTGCTCCGTATAAGTATAATCTGAGGCAATTGAAACATAGATGCTTAAAAGGCCCTCTAGAAATCAATACTTATAGTAGAATGCAAAGACGTTTCTAGCTACCAAAAATATGGAATGAGATAGATCCAAAAATCAGGATTATTGATAGTTTAGGTAAATTTAAGCACTCTCTAGATTTAATCTGGAGAGACAGATGTGCTTGTTATGGTGATATCAAGTGGTACTCTTGTCTGTCTGTTTTGCCTAGATTATAGATTGTCTTTAAACTTTCTCTGCTTTATTATTCCTGGATTGGGGTATTTGGTAGTATTAGCGAATGACATTACTACTCCCCCCACCCCTTCTTCTTTCGATGTCTCCTCTCTTAGACCTGAAATCCTAGAAGACTGTTTTGCACTAATTGTACTCATATGCCGCCATGTCCATTTTTTAAATGGTTAAATCCCATCTCCAGCATAAAATATTCTACTTAGATTTATGGTATAATGTGTATTTATGTCTTTGTATGTATCACCTGGGAAATCAAGTGAGTGATGTTCTTAAGACTGTTCTTGTAATATTTTACTACATGATGATTTTGTATTTGTTGAAACTGTAATCTAAAACAGGACAACTTTGATAAACAGGGCCTCCTGGTCCTAAAAGTTATTTACCTGTCAAAAAATAAAAGTTTTTATCTATCTATCTGTCTGTCTGTCTGTCTATCTATCTAACTGCCGTTGCCCTTAGATGGCACTCCTGGCTTCACTTTTCTGGACTTGCTAATGAGGTTTAGGCAGCTATTCAAGATGCCCCTTTCAGGGGCTAAATACTCTTTGGTGGGAACACCAAGGACATTATCACTGACCTGCAGGACAGAGAGCTTGCCCTTAGATCGGTGAGGTCCATGTACCGATCGGGCAACCAACAACAACAGCCCTTTCGGAAAAGGACTTGGAGGCAGAGAAAGCAAGCCTGGCACATCCCCAGGGAAAAGCGTAAGGCCACAGGTTCAGCCACCCCTCCTGCCTCCAAGAACTAGAGACGTGCAGGGGGTCCTCCCCCCTGAACGTCCGGCCAGTTCCTGATTTCCCATCTGCACTGCCTCCTCAGTCTCCCGATGGGGAGCAGGTAGGGGGGGGTTCACCCGCCATGCGTAGGAGTGGAGGGCTATCACCTCCAACGAATGGGTACTGCAGCTAGTGTCCATCGGACACATGATAGAGTTTTCTCGACTTTCCTCCAGAAACTCCACCAAAAAGATCCTTCTATTCAAGGGATCAGGCTCTTCTCGTCCTAGAAGAGGTGAACAGTCTCTTGCTCAAGGAAACAATAGAGCACGTTCCCCTCAGGCAAAGGGAAAAGGGGTTTTACTCCCATTTTTTCCTGGTTCCAAAAAAGACGGGGACTTCAGACCCATACTTGACTTAAGCAACTTAAACCAGTTTGTCGAGTACAAAAAATTTCAGATGCTGACTCTCCAGAGCCTCCTTCTGGAGAACCATTGGTTGTGTGCTCTGGACATGCATGATGCTTACCTGCATATCCCGATCTTCCTCAGCCACCACCGGTTCCTGTGGTTTCAGTTCTAGGGGGAACACTTTGAATTCCGGGTGCTCCCCTTTGGTTTGTCTTTGGCACCCTGGGTGTTTACCAAGTGTCTGACAGTGGTTGTGGCCTTCTTACATCGCAGGGGCATTGCAGTTTTCCCTTACTTGGATGACTGGCTGATTTCAGCCCCATCCAAGGACTCTTTACTAGAGGCTCTTTCTTTCACTTTGGACCTTTTCAACAGGCTAGAGATTACTGTCAGTATTCCCAAGTCCTATATGATCCCTGCCCAGAAACTTCAGTACATTGGGGCAGTTTGGATACGGTCCATTGCAGAACCTTCCTCCCTCCAGACTGGGTGGAGATACTGATCTGTCCGGCTTCCCTAGTGGCTTCTTCCAGGACCATCCTGGCCTGGGAGATCCATCGCCTTCTTGGCTTGATGGTGGCCTCCATCACCACTATTCCCCTCACGAGGCTCCACATGAGAGTCATGCAGTGGTCCTTGTGCATGCAGTGGGATCAACTCCTGGACCCTCCAGTACTGGTCTCCTCAGCGGTTCAGAAGAAATTGCTTTGGTGGAGGGATCCCTGCAATCTTTCTTTGGGTCTTCCCTTCAGGAACCCAGCTCTGTTAGCATCCCTATCCATGGATGACCCAAACATGGGATTGGGAGCACATCTAGGGAACACCAAGCCCAAGGACAGTGGTCCAGCTTGGAGACTTTGTTACATATCAATGTTCTGGAGATGAGGGCTGTCTTGTACGTTTTCCAGGACTTCCAGACCCTCCTTCCCAAGGGATCACTGCTGGTCCAAACGGACAACATGTCGGTAGTTTGGTACCTCAACAAATAAGGAGGAATCTGCTTGTACCCCCTTGTACATGGAAGCCATGAGGGTGTAGAACTGGGTGGTCCAGCACAATCTTGCCTTCATGGACGTGCACGTGCCAGGCATTCTAAATGACCTGGTGGACAGTCTCAGCAGATCTCGGACCCTAGCTCGCAAGTGGGAATTACATCAGGGGACCTTTTTGCCTCCAAATTCAACGCAAAACTTCCCAGTTTTTGCTCGCTCGTTCCAGGGCATGGTGCTTTCTAGCATGACGCGCTGTCTCTCTCTTGGACAGGGAAAAAGTTTGTATGCCTTCCCTCCATTTTCCATTCTTCAGAGGCTCCTCCTCAAACTTCAAGCAGAGAGGGCCAAGATGATTCTCATTGCTCCTCTCTGGCCAAGACAGATCTGGTTCCCGCTGCTGCAACAGCTTTCCAGGGGAACCACTTGTTCTACTTCCAGTGACTCACAACCGCCTGACCCTGGATCAAGGTCGATTACTACATCCAGGCTCAGGACTCTGGATCTTTATGCATGGCTCCTGCAGACATAGTGATAGCTCTCTTTGGCGTCTCCTCCCAGGTTGCTCAAATCCTCATCGAGGCCGGAAAACCCTTTACTCATTCCACTTATGCCATGAAGTGGAAACGGTTTTCAGTTTGGGTGACCGCGAAGGGTTGGAACCTCTTCTCATGTTCTGCTCCTCAAGTCATGGAATACCTCTTTCACCTGTCAGATATCCTGTCAGATGTCTTTCATATTCGTCATTGGAGGTTCACCTTTCGACTATTTCGGTGTACCACGAGCTAGTGGATGGCAAACCCGTGGCTCAGTTGGAAGTCTGTAAAACCTTTCCGAAAGGGATTCTCCATCTGAAACCCCCCAGCCATCAGTCCTTTGTTTTCCTCCATTTTGTGTACCCGACCCGACCTCCTCCCCCAACCCAGTTTCTCCTTCCCCTGGGTGTCTTCCTGCCTCCTTATGAGAGAACCCCTTGTCGCCTTCCCCTTCCTGCCACCCTTTTTATGCTCATTTACCTCAGATCCCCCCTGATTTATTATCTCTTTTTTTCCTCTCTTTCATCCACGCCTAACCCTCTGACCTTGACCGTAACCCCATCCCTCTCTTCCACCTTCTCCCCAGTCACATTAACATATCCACATCCCTTGCCCCCTGCGGTTCCCCATCACCTGTAGACCCTCCACTAGTACTGTTCTTCCTCTTCTGGGGGGTTCCCCCCTTCGACTGTGTTCCTTTTCGTTTCTCACTGATCGTGCCCGCTACCCCCACTCCTGCTATCCGATATCCTTCCTCCCTTTGCTTTACAATTAATTTCCCTCTTCCCCTGCTTGAACTGTTTCTTACATTTCCTTTCCTGGTCACTAACCCCCTCTGTTTACCCAACTCACTCCTTCCGGTCTCATTTTCCCCCTCATCTCCACATGCCCCTTCCTCTCCTTCCAAGTCACGTAATAGCTCAAATTTATTGTAACACTCTATGCCAGCCTCCTCCTTTTGACACAGTGTCTCACTGCCTGTCTCTCTGGGCAGCCCCTTACCAACCCCTCCTGCCCTGTTTCCCCTTTGACCTAATTTCCCACCATCTGCCCCTCCAGGCTGCCCCTTTCCAGCCAATTCTGACCTGACCCCTTCCCCCCTCATGCGATTTGGACCATCTACCCTAATGCTTCCCTTCCTGGCATCTGTCTCTCTGGCTAAAAATCCTCGCTCCAAACATCCTCCTCCCTTATTTGATGAGACGTGTCCCGACTTAGCCTCAACCCTTTCCACCTGACACCCATTTCCTCTCCCATTCTCTTTCATCACCCACCCCAACTCCTCCAGTTGCCTCCTTAGCCAGTTTACCGCTCCCCTGATCTGCAACAACTGCCTGCAGAGTGGGCAGCCTCTCTCCTTCCAGGCCCAATTTAGTATAATTGCTACCCCACAGCCTGTGCAGCCTACAGTCCTTCCAAAGATGCCTGCCGAAGTGGTTGAAGACCACCCCAATTGTCCTTCTCTAAACATATTGGGACGTTCTCCCTTTGCCCGGTCCCTACCCCCTGGCATACTACCCCTCATCCCTCTCCAAGTGGCCATACTGGGGTGGGATAAGATCAAACCCTACAGTCCCTTTATAGTTCTAACAGATAATCCACAGTCCTAGAAACCAGCCCCTAACCTAGATAAACAATTTAACAGCTAGTAGTTCTACTCTAGCTAAACCATTTAACAGCTAGTAGTTCTAACAGCTTAACTAGGCAATCTATTTAACTCCCTAACAATTCAAACAGTATATATTATATAATTCTCAAACAGTATATATTATATACTTCTCATTGGTTGCCCATGCATTATTCTCTGATATGTAATGCTCATTTAATTATGTTTTCAAACTAATATTAAACATTCATTTGTATGATACTATCTCTTTTTTATTTCAGGAGGCGGCTTAGCTGTGGGAACTCTCTTACTCATTGGTGAGTATAACCTTTATATAGACTGTCATCTTTGCAGATACCAGGGCTGGATTTAAGCTACCCCAAGAGTGAAATACAAGAAATGCTGTTATGGAGTGTAGTTTATTTTAGTGTTTACTAACTTTCTTATCATGTTGTTCTTAAACAAGATTTTTAATATCCTAAAACACTTAGAAAAAAAAGAATATACTGTCAGTTTAACAATGCAACTCAATAGAAATTTGAACTGCTTCGGAGAGATTGAGGAAGGGGCTGCAGCAGGCAGAATCCTTGGTGCACTGTCAATAAAAGCAACTCTATATAAGGATTAAACAGCTATTTTCTCTAAGCTCTGATTACTTATATTACATGAATTAAAAGTTGTCAGCCGTATCTTGCAATCTTGGCAATTGTGCAAACAAAAACAATATCCCGGCTTTTTACATCTACAGTGTAAAATTGCTTCATGCTGCCTAGCAACACAGTTGCACTCCTCGGCTCAAAGCCTTGCTCAATCCACAGGACATCCGGGACATTCTGAGCCGATGATTATGCCAGTAGTCTTTACAAAGACTATTTCTCAGGTGCTGGTGCCAAAAAAATGAAAATCATATTGTGGGAAGACCAAGTAAATGGGAAATACTGCAATAAAGACATGGGGAGAAGAAGCCAAACCTTGAAATGCATGAATTGTGCTTTGATTGGTTATTTTTGGTGCCAAAAACTATGTATGACTACATGAAGTTTATTCTGTTCCAGATTTTAAGAAAATAACAGGTACAAACTGATAAGCTGTTCAGTTTCTATTATTGCATACCAACATATAATTTATCATCCCTAAGGGACCTCTGAGGTATTGCACACACTATAGTTAATTTCTGTGGGACTACAGGTGACATTGTTATGTTCCATTTTGCGGTGTGTGTGTGTGTGACTGAACTAGACTATATCCATAATTAGAAATATAGCAGCTGTTGCTCTCTTGCTTACTTGTAGACCATGCTTAAAGTGATTGTAGACCCTCACATGTATTACACAGACATTTTTCCATACCTTGCCGTTAAATTGTAAACCATTAGTTGTGTTCTGTAATCTTCTACATTACCATTACTTCCACCAGTTTCTAAATTGGTTCCTTTGGAGGATTAAATGCTTATTTTTCTGCTCATATTCTACTGGTTAATTTAATCATCTAATAGTGGATTCAAGCGCTATTAAACTGTTTCCGTGCTTACAGATCAACCCCTTTTATTAGGTTTGTGGCTTGAACGTATTTCAGAGACAGCACACAATATTTTACGTGTACTACGTTTAATTTGTGTTACACATTGTTATTATCTGACAGAGTTCTGTGCTTGGTTTTGTCATAGTATTTCGGGAAGTGTATTGATAAAATTTCAAAATGGCTTGCTACCTTCATTCCCCTGCTAATAGACATTGCGCTGTAATAAAGATGTAGTATTAGGTTATAGTTTATCTTTGGACAGTAACTTCTTCAAAACCTGATTTGCATAGGTCCTAAAAAATTCTTTGTTTTCATGTGAATATTTTGTTATCCTATAAAGTAGTTTTTTATGACTTTGTTTGCATTAAATTAAGTTCTCGACAGAAAACTTGGGTAGATGGGATTTAGTGGTGGTTTATAACAAAATATTGATTATTTACAATACATAAGAGCTTTGGAAAGGCAAATAGGAGAGGGCATTCAACTCGCCATATTAAATAATAATCCAAACAATCCTTAATTTTACCCCATTTAACAATTTTTAACTAGTTTTCATGCTTGAAAAATATGACCGTATGCTACAGTACTAATTAATGTCCGGTGCCTTCTCCCCACTGCCTTTCTGATTGGTAGTGTCTCTGCATGTACCCATTCCCATTTGAAACCATGAAAGCACATATGTGGCAGGTAACATTACTAGCTTTAAGAGGAGCACTGAGAGAAGGTGATAAACAGTGCAGTGTAATGACAGATTTTCTAAACAAACATGAAAAAAAAAATATGGCAGAAATTACTGTATAACTAGAAATTTTCACTGTATAAATATTTTTGCCATATTCGTGGAGAGAACCGGCATGTGAACATTTTTTCATGTCATTCCGTTTCATACGAAGTGCCAAATAGCACTTCTCCACCTGATCTAAGTTTTATTTTTCTTTTCTCCTTTTGAGTATTAAACATTTTAATTAGAAAAAGAAACAGAAATACATACAGTAAATACATTTAAAAAAGTTAAAAAAAAAAAAAACAGGTTTGAGCTGAGCAGGACATCATGAGAAAAAAACAAATTTCTGACTCGTTCCCCAGTTGGCATGGTCAGCAAGCATATCTCGGAGATTGCTTATGAGTGTCTCCCTGACTCACCCTCACCCTACTGACAAAAAGATAAGGAAGTGAATCGGAAGAAGACAGTACCTTACACAGTAATCTCTACTAAAGAAGTTGACTTTCCAGGTTAATGTGCTTGATTTCCTAGCATGTCTCAGTCTGAGCTTTGTCTGAGCATTAAAACTGAAATGAAAAAATAAACGGGAGCAGGCACAGAGCTGACTGGAGTAACACATGAGTGGCATAGTACTTAATTCATGAAAGTAAGTGGATGATACTGGTGTTTATAAATCACACCCAAATACTTGTCCACAATAAAGGCGACAACTTGTTCTCCAATCTGTGTGAGCCACGTGGTCAGTTCTGTCTGAGTTCATGTTTCTGTGACTAGGATTTCTCCCTGGCTTGCCCTTGCTCACTGTACCTCTTCTAATACTGTCTCTCTCTGTCCTGATCTAACAAAGGAGCCTACTTGTTCCTTGTTGTTTTACACATTTGATGCTCTTATGCAGCAGCTAAGATGTTGGAGCATGCAAAATTAAATTTGCATCAGTGTGTTGGAAAGAGCCGACATGCAAAATAAAGTTTGTGCAATGATGTCTAGTTCTGCAATAACAAAAAGCATATAAAATGTAATCAGAATGGCAGGTTCCTATGTACCACACAAAAATAAAAGGAGGGAAAGAAGGCTGCTGTGATGGCTCAGTGGCAGTATGTTGCACTACCATGCAGGGGTTCGGGAGTGGACCCGATGAGTAGCGTCTGGAGGCAGGTAAGGCTGAGGTACCTGCCGTGTGGTAACGTGCATTGGCTGGGAAGGGTTGATAGGGAGTCCCAGTGCTGCAGCAACATCTGTGCCTGGGCCAGGGAGCTTGCTCTTGTTGTAGGGAAATGTATTGCATATGCCTAAGGCCAACAGAGGCTGTGCCCACGTCGGGGAGGTGGGAGGTACCAGCAAAAAAAAAAAGGGAGAAAAACCCACAGTCGTCTGATTAATGATGTAGGTTCCTGGCTCCCCTTGGTCCCAGTGGCTGTTAACACTGGATCCTGATCAACATGGTGGACTGCCTCAGGGGGAGGACAGCCCTTCCTCTGGACCCCCTGCCACAGAGGGCAGAACTGTGGGGGTAGCCCATGTACTGGCAGGGGCCATGAGAGGCCAGAGATGCAGGTCCCAACGGGGTACATCCTTGGGACCAGGTTATATAACTAAAATGACAGGCATGGCCAGGGAGGAAGGGTATCCTTATGACATCCTGCAGCTCATTATTCTGACACTCACCTGCCCAGGCAGTATTGCCTGACAGGTGTAGTATCCCGACAGTGTAAATCCCGCTGGCTTCTTGCCCGATGGTGTTACAGGAGGGGGTAAGGTAGCGGATGTGGTGGGTTGCTACCTTACCCCTGAAAGCAGCGTCGGATCTGGAAGATGGCCAAGCTGCTCTGGTGGTGTGGAGGGCTAAACCACTGGCAGCTCTGCCAGTGTACCCTAGGAAGCTTAGTTCTGGTCCAGGCTGTGGATCTTTTTGTAATATTGCCCCATAACTTGATATATTTTTTACTCTAGTTCTTCCCGGAGTTTGTTACATTAGCTACGGGAGTGTGGGTGCAGGGAGCAAAGCCCCTATATTGAGGTGCTTGTTGAGCGGGATGCCCGACATTGTATTGTCGGGCATCCGAGTCATGTGGGATTTTTCATTTTGGTACCTTAAACTCTGTGTATGGAGTGTCGACATACTGAGTTTCGGTCTAACATAATATATCCGGAGGAAAGCCTCGGTGTAAAAAAACAAAACAAAAAAAAAACACAAAGGTTTTTGGGCCCCTTGCTGCACTGCTACTGTTATACTGCTTTACTGACATGTACAGTTGGCCATAGAAAGCAGTAATTGTTAGAGTTGTGCCTCCTCTTCCCTGCCTAGCGGTCTCAAGATCCTGCATTTAAATATCTGCAGTTTACTACAAAAAATTGACCTCCTGCAAACCCTAGCAGTTGCGCTTAAACCAGATATACTAATTATAACTGAAACATGGCTTAAGGACTGTATCCCTGACCACTCAGTCTCCATCCCTGACTACTCCATCCAAAGGCAAGACCGGGCTGGAAGAGGTGGTGGCGTAGCCATTTATATCCTCTCCACCCTCAAGTCCTCCACTATATTCACTTCATCCAGTCCCTCAACACACAGTGCCCTAGCCATACAAGTGTCCCTGCCCTTCACTCTACCCATCTTCATAGCCGGTGTCTACTGCCACCCAAACATCCAGCCCACTATAGCCCTAGACCTAGTAACTTCTATCTCAGCCCTCTCTCACTCTGGTGAACTTTACATCATGGGCAACTACAATTTAAATTGGTTATCACCTAAGACCAATAAAACACTAAATGATTTAGGCTGTCTCAGTCTCACACAGCTGATCTCTGAACACACCCACCCACCCAAACCATAAGTCACTAAACCACTTATTACTGGACTGGGCCCTCACCTCTCATCCTCACCGAGTTATCAAACTTGGATACTCCCTGATTCTCTTAGCGACCACAACCCCATCTTCATGGCAGAATTTAACTCCTACTACACCTCATGTGTCTCAGTACTCCTAAAGTCTCTCCCCTCATACTCCACCTCTCAAACCGCCTCAACAGCCGAAACCCTATCTGCTCCCTCTCCCCCTTCCTTCTCTTTCTACCCTGTCACCTCTGATGAAGTGCTAAATGCCATGCTCTCCATCAACCTGTCAAAAGGTTCCTCCCCAGATGACGTGGACCCCAAACTCCTCTCTCTCTCTATTTCAGTACCTGCCATAGTCTACCCCCTTTCTCTCATCCTAAAACTCTCCTTTTCCACTGGCACAATCCATACCTCTTGGAGACATGCTGTGGTCCTACCCTTACCTGAAGGTGGGGACACTTCCTCCCCTAGCAACTATCAATCTATCTCTCTCCTCCCCACTCTCACTAAACTACATGAACACCTAGTTCTCACCCAACTTACCTCCTACCTGTAGAACTCCTCCTTTTTCACCCCTTTCCAAGCTGGCTTCTGGAAAAACCACTCCACTACCACCTCACTGCTTAGGCTCACTGACTCCATCCTCCCTGGAATGGACAATGGCCTCATCACCTCAGCTATTTTTGTTGACCTTGCTAAGGCATTCAACACTGTCTCCCACTCCCTTCTCCTGGACTGTTTCTCATCAGCTGGACTGTCTTCCTCAGCCACTAGTTGGTTCTGGGCCTACCTCTCTGGTAGAACCCAATCAGTTAGGATATCTGGAACTACCTGACCCCCTCCTGATCACCACAGGAGTCCCACAGGGCTCAGTGCTTGGCCCCATTCTATTCTCAGTCTTCCTCAATGACTTACCATCAGACTGCTCCCCTTCCTTCTCCATCCATATGTATGCCGATGATATGGTCTTGTATACTTCTGGCACAAGTCCAGCTGAGGTTGCATCCACCCTACAGCATGATTTTAACCAAATTCAGCTCTGGTTTGCAAACCATAATCTCTTCATAAACACCAAGAAGACAGTCTCTATGACCTTTGGCACCAGACAGAGACTCTCTAGGCTCCCTAGTCTGCCCTCTTTCCACACCCTGGAAGGGACATCTCTTGAGGATGCTTCCTCCTTCAGATACCGTGGCGTTTGGCTGGACCAACACCTCAACTTTTATGGTCATATTGATGCCATCCTGAAAAAACTGCGCCCCAAGCTTAGTGCCCTATTCAGGAACTGTAGTAGTATTCCTTCTGCAGCCAGGCGTGAACTTGTCTAGAAGATGATCCTGCCTATCTTCGACTACTGTGATGCAGTCTGTGATGCCACTCCCAAATCCTCCCTGGCCAGATTGGACACCATTTTCCACTCTTTCTGCCACTTTGCCCTTGATGCTCAGTCTCGCACTCATCACTTCGACCTCTGTCATGCCTTGTCCTTTCCCTCCCTCACAAACAGATGCCTCTCCCACTGTGCTAAATTCACCAACAAATACTGGCTGGAAGAACTCTCAGCCTACCTCTCCCCCTCCTTTACCACTCCTCCCCCTCCCTTGCACTCCCTTTGATCTGCTGACTCTCGCACCTTGGCAATCCCTTGTCATGCCACTTAGTTGACCAGTCAAGCTACTCCTACCATTTCCCTAAAATTTGGAATTCCCTGCCTCCTCAAGTTAGTCACTCTTCCTCTTACTAATACTCCATTAACTCTGCCCTCCACAATTATTTCTCATCCAACTGCTCCTGTCATGACCCTCCTTAAACCTTGTCCTTGCATTTGACTTGGTGTCTTAACCCCATTCCCACCTAATTCTCCCTTTCCCCAATCCCATTTCTCCCTTTGCCTCCTCTGCCCCCCTCACAGGGTTCCCAGTATTCTGAAGGAGTCCTACGAAGTGACTCTCCTTTTCCCTCCCTCATCCTTGCTAACTTTTCTTGCCTCCCTGTCCTCCAGTGGCCCGCTAGTACCCTGAAAAGTACCCTCAGCTCAACTCCTTCTGCACCACTCCCCACCACACACCTTCTCCTCCTCCCTTAACACTCGCCACCCTGCCTGCTCCCCCCTTGTCCCTTTCCCTCTTTACCCTAATCTCTCCTAGCCTTCCCTGCCTCTTGCAGGGCTCTCAGCATCCTGGAGGGGCCCCAGGGTTCGGTTTCCCTCCCCTTGCCACTCCACCCCCCACCCCATATCTCTTCTAGCCTTCCCCACCTCTTGCAGGGTTCTCAGGATCCTGGAGCACCTCGGGGCTCAGCTCCCCTTCCCTCCTCCCTTCCCAGTCTTTCTTCTAGAACCCCCCACCCTCGCGCAGAGTTCTTAGCATCCTCGAGGGGCCTGCGGTTGCCCACTGTATCCTGTAACCTGTCAGGGTAACCCCCCCTTCTCTTCCTACCTCCCTAACCCCTTGTGGGGTTCTAAACATCCTGGAGGGGCGGCAGGGTTCAGTTCCCCCATCCCTTCCTACTGTATCCCAATCACTGCCCCTGAGCCCTCCCATCCTTCCCCTTCGAGCCCCCGCCTCCTCGCCCCTCGCACCCATTGCACTTGCTTACCTTCCTTTGGTATCTCTTCTCCTCCGTGCTCGGGCCTAATTCCCCTAGCTTGCATTGAGTGCTTCACCCATGCTGCGTTCTAATCACCTTGTTGGGGTTCTGGACCAGACTATCAGTCCACTTCTTTCAACTCCCCTCCCCCTTGCTCTTCCCTTTACACCTTTACTTAAAAGCCCAACCTCCCCTCTCCCCAAGGCACTTATAAGCAATTATTTAGGTATCCCACATGTTCCTGTTAGTTACCAACCATGGAAACATAAACTTTGATGACAGATAAGGATCACTTGGCCCACCTAGTCTTCGCATTTCTCTACCTATTGGATACGCTGCAGATCCTAGTTACAGCCTACTTCTTCTACCCCCACAAGAATTGCCTTTTGTCTGTCCATGCATTCTTGATTCCCACTGTTTTTGACCCACAACTTTATCAGGAAGGCCATTCCATCGTCCACCACCCTCTCTGTGAAAACATCTTCCTCACATTGCCCCTAGGCCACATCCCCCTCTATCTTGGATTGTGTCCCCTTGTTCTTGCACATCTCTTTTTCTGAGAGATGCTACTCTCTTGGACTTTGTTGATTCTGCTGAGGTACTTAAAAGTTTCTATCATGTCCCCCCTCTCCCTCCTTTCCTCAAGGGTATACATATTAAGCTCCTTTAGTCTCTCTTTGTATGGCTTCTGTTGCAGACCCTGCACCATTTTAGTTGCCCTCCTCTGGACTGCCTCCATACTGTCTATGTCCTTAAGGAGATGGGGTCTCCAGAACTGCACACAGTACTCCAGATGGGGTCTCACCAACTGTCTGTACAGAGGGATAGCAACTTCCTGTTTTCTACTGGTGATGCCTCTCCCTATACATCCCAGTATCCCCCCAGCCATCCCTTCTGCCTTCTCCCAATGCTTGCTTACGTTTAAGTCATCTGATGTGACTACCCACAGGCCCTATTCCCCCAAAATTGTGTACTCTTCCCCTGGGTTTTTGTTTCCCAGGTGCATTACTTAGCATTTCTTTGCATTGAATCTAAGCTGACATACTTTTTTCCATTCCTCCAACCTTGCCAAGTCCCTTCTCATCCTTTCCACCCCCCTTGTGTGTCAACCCTGTTGCAGATCATTGTGTCATCTGCAAAGAAGTATAATTTTCCTTTCAGTCCCTCTGCAATGTCACTTTTTTTTTTTAAATTAATTAATTTATTTTATTTATTTTTTAATCTTTTTATTTATTCACCCCTACCTTCCTGAACTCTTTCAGGAATGGACTCTCGAGGTCTGGTCCTGGTCCTGTTCCCGCCCATGCCTGCCTGGGCTCCCCTATCGCCTCTGGAGGTGTCTCTCCAAATCGCCTCTGCTGCCACCCCGCCCCTGCTCTAAGTCCCTGGTGGGACTGCGGATACTCCCCAATGCACTATAATAGAGTCTGTGGCAGAGAGACAGGTGAGAGCAGGCGAGAGGGTGGGCCAGCAGTAGGCATGGTGGACGCCCCGGACTCTCTGTCACCTATCAGGGGTAGAGATTTTTTCTGTGCTTTGAGATTTAGCCTGTACATGCCCCGCCCCCCCAGGTGGAGCTCTGGGCGTGCAGCGATGCCAGGGGACGTCCTACCGTGGCTCCGCAACCCTCTACTGTAGCCCTAAGCGTGTCAGTACCTCCAGTCACCACCGGAGGTCACTGATGTGCTGGGCATAGCCCCTGGAACCCCCTGAGGGAGGAGAGCTGTCCTCTGGATGCTCAGTCCTCCCTCTCCCCTGCCACCCCAGCAGGCCCAGGCTCATTTCCAGACCCAGGTGGCGGTGTGGGCGTCCAGCGCCTCAGCCCTCAGTGCCACCAGACTGCTTGCAGTGTCCTTATAAAGACATTAAAAGGACCAGACCCAATACTGAACCCTGTGGTACCCCACTAGTAACCCCCCCTTTCTTCGTTATGGACTCCGTTTATTATTACCCTCTGTGTCCTGTTGTCCAGCCAGTGTTTTACCCAGGCTACCACCCTGGGATCCACTCCCAGGCTGGCTAATTTGCTTATTAATCTTTTGTGTGGGACTGTGTCAAATGCCTTGCTAAAGTCTAGGTAGGCTATGTCCGCAGCCCCTCTCTAGTCTACTTCTTTGGTCAACCCAGTCAAAGAAATCCATTAGATTTGTCTGACATGAGCTTCCCGCTGTGAATCCGTGCTGCCTTGGGTCCTGTGCCCCTCTGGCCTCTAGGTACTCAACAATTCTTTCTTTCAGAAGTGATTCCATCATTTTCCCTACCACAGAGGTCAAGCTAACAGGTCTGTAGTTTCGTGCCTCTGCTTTGCTCCCACTTTTGTGACTGGGAATCACATCCGCCCTCCTCCAGTCCTTAGGTACTACACCACTCTCCCATGATTTGTTAAAAAGAGTAGTCAGTGGTGTCACTAGCTCTCCCCTTTGTTCTTTTAGAATTCTGGGGTGAATCCTGTCAGGCCCCGTTCCAGTCCACCTTCAGTTTTAGGAGTTCTTTCAGAACCATTTCTTCCGTGAAAGCACTGGTATCGAACGCCCTATCCAGAGTGTTTCTATTGATTGGTTTAGGTATCTCCCCCTCCTCTTCTTTTGTGAATACTAGAAACATAGAAACATTGAATTTGATGGCAGATAAGGACCGCTTGGCCCACCCAGTCAGCCCGTTTCCCTACCTAATGGATAAGCTGCAGATCCTATTAACCAACAGCCTACTTCTTTCTGCCCCAACCCCCTAGAATTGCCTTATGACTGTCCCATGCATGCTTGAATTCAACCACTGTTTTTGACTCCACAACCTCCTCCAGAAGGAAGTTCCATGGATCCACAACCCTCTCTGTGAAAAAAGAATTCTTTACATTACCTCTGAGCTGCCCCCCATCTTCAAATTGTGCCCCCTTGTTCTTGCACACCTCTTTTTTGGAAAGATGCTACCTTCTTGGACTTTGTTGATTCCCTTGAGGTACTTGAAAGTTTCTATCATGTCCCCTCTTTCCCTCCTTTCCTCTAGGCTATACATATTAAGCTCCTTTAGTCTCTCTTCATGTGTCTTCCAGTGCAGACCCTGCACCATTTTAGTTGCCCTCCTCTGGACAGCTTCCATCTTGTCTATGTCCTTGCGGAGATTGGGTCTCCAGAACTGCACACAGTACTCAAGATGGGGTCTCACCAGCTGTCTGTACAGAGGAATAACAACTTCCTGTTTTCTACTGGTGATGCCTCTCCTATGCATCCCAGTGTCTCCCCAACCCTTCTTACTGCCTCTACATTGCTTACCCATCCTTTAAGTCATCTGATATGACTACCCACAGGTCCCTTTCCATTTTTGTTGTTGTTAGTATCTCAGCCCCATTGTGTACTCTTCCCTGGGTTTTGTTTCCCAGGTGCATTACCTTGCACTTCTTAGCATTGAATCTAAGCTGCCATACATTTGTCCATTCCTCTAACCTTGCCAGTCCCTTCTCATCCTTTCCACCCCACCTTGTGCATCAACTCTGTAGCAGATCTTTGTGTCATCTGCAAGAGACATACTTTTCCTTCCAGTCCCTCTGCAATGTACAACTTATGAAGACATTGAGAGGACAATCTATACTAGAACCCTCGGTGCCCCACTAGTAACCCCTTTCTTCAGAGTGGACTCCATGTACTATTACCCTCTGTGTCCTATTCTCCAGCCAATTCTTTACCCAGGATATCATCTTGGGACCCACTATCAGGCTGGCTAACTTGTATATTAATCGTTTGTGTGGGACTGAGTCAAATACCTTGCTAAAGTCTAGGTAGGCCATGTTCACAGCCCCTCCCTGATCTACTACTTTGGTCACCCAGTCAAAGAAATCTGTTAGATTCTATTAGATTTGTCTGGCATGACCTTCCCGTTGTGAATCCACTGAGCAGAAGTAGTCATTCAGTATCCCTGCTTTTTCACTTTTACCCTCTGCCCACCCCCCTCCACTTTATTAAGCCTAGCTATCCTTCCCTTGGTCTTTCTTTGCTCCCTAATGTACCCATAAAAGATTTTATCCCCCTTCTTAACCGAGTTGACCATCTATTCCTCAGTTTGGGCCTTTGCTATTCTAACTGCCTTCCCAGCTTCCTTCTGCTTTAACTGGTACAGTTCTCTGTCTTGCTCCTTCTGTGTTTCCTTATACTTCCCGAATGCTATCTTTTTCTCCCTAACCTTCCCCACCACCTCTTTTGAGAACCATAGTGTTTTTTTTTTCTTTTGTTTTCTTTTGTTTTGATTTGTTTATTTGCTTCACACAAAGGCTTGTTGCCTCTGTGATGGCAGTGTTGATATTTCCCCATAGTTCCTCCACCCCTCCTTCTTGCCTGTTTGCTAGTGTTTTTCAGAGACACACTCCCATTTTGACAAAGTCTATCCCTCCTAAAGTCCAGTACCCTCACTTTTGTAGCTTGACTCTGTGGCTGTGTTTATAAGTAAACCACTTTTGTGGTGGTCACTTGTTTCCAGATGGCTACCCACTTCTAGATGTGAGATCCTCTCTCCATCCCCTTTGAAGTACCAGGTCTAAGATTGCTCCTCCGATTGGGTTCCAACACTGGCTGACTGAGGCATTCCCTGTGGGGCATCGAGGGGCCAGCCCTGCTCTTGGTGTTGCTGCAGCAAAGGTGCTCCAGTTAACATCTGGTACATAGGTCCCCCATCAACAATATCTCCCCTTTCTCTGTCATCCTAAGGATGCCTTCTATCATTTCCTTGTCCATTTTCTATCCCGAGACAGGGGTCTGAATACAACCATCTTTCTTTTACGCCACCTCTACTGAAAACTAACCTGTTCCATCCTTACTATAACTATTCCCTACTACTGTAACCATTCTAGTATGAGTATGTGTTAAATGCCTGGGCTGCACTTTTTGCTCCCCTCCCTTATACCCTAGCTAGTCTACTGTAAATTAACAGCTGTATTCTTTGTATGGAAATGGTTGTTGTTTGTACCATATATGTATCCCAACTACCAGCTCTATGTTCACTGGTTGTAACTGGTGTCTTGGAGCTACCTTGTTATTATTCTGCCCCCCCTCCCCCCCGGTCACACCAGGAGATGAGCCACCTGTTGCTCAGTGTGCTTTCCTGGTGAAACAGTTCAGTACATTAAATGTGGAATTTCATTAGTGGATTTTGTATGGAATGGCAATTCCACTTCCAAAATGCTTTTTGGAATTTCTTCTTGAATTGTGCAGAATTCTCAAAAGTGTTCCTTTGTAAATTGTGGAGTAACTTTTTGGGAATCAAATAAACTGAGGAATACTTTTCTGCCGATTGTGAACAAATAATCTGTAGTTTTTGTTAACTGCGGATTACTGATTTGCGAAAACCAGTCTGCTTTTGATATATAGCAATCCTGCTACTGATGGAATTCCATGGAATTGGGCATTTTCTGAAATTCCACAGAATTCTCTTTTGTCTGGTTTTGGAAAGTTCACTGTCCACTTCTGATCCACATTCGTGCCATCCTTAAGACTAGCTAGTTGCCCCCTCAATGCCTCACCCACCGAAGATTCACTCTGTGTATTTTTAGTTTTCTCAGATATTGTTAAAACAGCTTTTATAGTTAATTCTGTAGTACATCATTAAAGATGTCCGCCACATGCAATTTTTAAAAATCTCTTCCACTGAGGTGACCTGTGGAATGTACACGCTAGTTTCATATTGTAGACATAGTAGAATAGTGCTACCATGTGTTTCTGATGGTAAGCAGCACAACACTGTACCAGGATAGTTAGGTTTTTCGTGACTGGCATGGCACGGGAGTGGGAACTTAACATCAGAATCCTGCATCTTGGCTCAGGAATGAAAGAAAATAAAAGGAAAAATGTATATCTTGATATCTGTGCCAGATGAATGTTATTACTGAAAAAACTATTTAATTACTAACAAATATTGTTGCTTTAACATAGTTGGTCTTCCTGAAGTCTAGCAGTTTTGTATTTGTGCTTGGTGCTTCCTTCCCCATGACAACTCTGAACCACACCATTCGGTGTTCACTACTTCCCATGGGCTTCTCCATTGTGGTGTTCCAGACGTGATCCTCCTTGGTTAACACCAGGTCCAGGTGGCTCTCTCTCGCGTGAACGTAGTCACTCCTTGAACCAGGAACCCATTCTGGACTGTGTCCAGAATCTGTTGGCTTCTGGCACAGATGATGGATGGGACACTCCAGTGCATGTTAGGCAAATTGAAGTCCCCCATTACTACCTCTTAGCCCTTTTTAGCCGCCATCCTCATTGTGGTACCCAACTCATTGTACTTGTTCTTGTCTTAGTTAGGTGCTCTGTGCACTACACCCAGCCTCAACTTCCTCCCAGCTGTTGTTTGGGTCTGTACACAGACTCCTCTGTTTTACCCTGTTCTATTTCTTCCGTGGTGGCAGTTTCTTCCCTAGTGGCAGTAATGCATTCCCTAACATAGAGTTCCACCCCTTCCCCTTCTTCCTGTCCCATTGAAAGAGGGCATACACTAGAATGGAAAGGTGCCAGTCATGGCTTGGCATAGCTCAGGTGTCAGTCACCACTGCCAGGTCCACCTTCCTCTCCTTGTCATGGCCTGCAGGTCGTCCATTTTATTCCTGAGACTTCTAGCATTGAGGAACACTACCCTCCACCACTCTTGATTCCCTCCCCTCTGTGTTGACCAGATGTCTCCTTTCTCCCAAGTTTTGCTGCATGCCCATTCCCTTTTCTTCCCTTGGTCCTCCCTTGTCCCATCCCATTCGTTCCAATTCCTCCCCCCTTAGCTACCTCGTGCTTCTTTTCTGATGGGGCTCTGCTCACACCTTTCCCCCACAAAATCTCTTTCAACCAATTCCTTTGTTTTTCTGACCATTCTGTGGTTTCTACTGGGGTGTCTGCTGCCACCTCCAGAATGCCTGGGTGCTGCATCCCTTCCTGGTCCCCCCCACATTCAGTTTAAAGTTAAGCTCCTGCTGATATATTCCCCAATCCTTTTCCCAAAAAGCCTGGATCCTTTCCTGCTTAGGTGCAGCCAATCAGGTGTGTAGAAGGTTTTATCACTCCAGGCCCCCAGTTCCCTGTATTTCTAACCCCCTGCTCCTTGCACCATTCCCACAGCCAGCCATTAAACTCTTCTATTTGACATTTTCTAGCCCTACTAGCTCTAGACACTTGCAGCACTTCTGAGAAGGCCACTTAGCTAGCCTTCCCAAATTACCCGCTCTCATGGCTATAATGGAAGTGGAAAAGTTGGATTGGGTAGCTGTGACAGAAGCATGGTTCATGGAGAATTACGGCTGTGACACAGCTATACCAGGATACAACCTGTTCAGGAAAGACAGGAGAGGGGAGGGGAAAAAAAGGGTGGGTAACCATGTTCTTTTCGGGAAGAAATAAAAGCCACAGATGCACAGGGATCCCTAGGGGATACCAAAACACTGTGGCTAACAGCAAAGGCAGGCAAGGGGAAAACCTCAAAATAGGCATCATTTACAGGCCCCCAAAACAAGGAGAAAAAGGGGACAAAGACTTGATAGAGGAAATACACAAAATGACAGATCGAGGTGACGTGATCCTGGTTGGAGGCTTCAACCTCCCAGATATAAACTGGAGCACACAAATGGCAGCAACAAAAAAGAAGCAGGGACTTCTTATAGTCCCTGCAGGGCACAGGCCTGGGTCAGCTTGTTAACTCCCCAACAAGGGGAGATGCCATTCTCGATCTAGTCCTCACAAACACTGAGAAGGTAAAGGATATTAATATGGGGTGCTATATGGGAAACTGTGGCCATCGTATGGTCCGCTTCAAAGTAAATGTAATGGAGGACACATGTCACTCAAAAAATAAGGTGCTCGATTTTAAGAAAGTGGACTTCAAAAATAATGAGAACCAGTCTACAAAATAACTTAATTGAAGCCGAGGAGGAGGAGATTGAGGTCATGTGAGGAAGTCTTAAGAGAGCAATCCAGACAGTCACAGACCAATGCGCCAGAAGGGTCAGCAAAGCAAAAAGAAGGATAACTCCCTTGTGGTTCTCCAAAGAAGTTGTAACCATAGTAAAAGAAAAAAAGAAAGCGTACAAAATATACCAAGAATCTAAGGCAGAAAAAGACTGGGACTGGTACAAAGACAAAATGAAAGCAGAAAACAAAAGGATAAGACAGGCCAAAGAGGTGACAGATCCTTCTTTAGGTATATCAGGGAAACAAGGAAGGCAAAAGGGGGTATATTGATGATTGCTACTGAGGAAGGGAAAATAACAGAAGATGACCTGGAAAAATCAGAAATACTAAATAAGTACTTCTGTTCAGTGTTTACCGAGGAGGACCCAGGAATGGCCCGGCACTTGCAAAATACAACACCCCTAGTCAGGGGGTCAACACTAGCCCTTTCACGTAGGCCGAAGTACTGGAGGTGCTGGATAAACTGAAGGTAGACAGGGCAATGGGACCAGATGAGATACATCCCAGAATCTTAAAAGAACTGGGGTTAGAGTTAGCAGCCCTACTGGCGAAACTATTCACCAAATCATTGATGAGCAGAGTGGTACCCAAAGACTGGAAAAGGGCAACAGTAGTCCCACTCCACAAATCGGACAGCAGGGAAGAGTCAAGAAATTACCAACCAGTAAGCCTTACTTCTATAGTGGGTAGACCCAGAAGCAAATGATTTGATACCTTTTATTGGACCAACATAGATGTAACAAAAGAACAAAGTGCCTTAGCTTTTGGACCAACCCAGTCCTTCCTCTGAAGTTAGTGACAGTTATTTAGAAAATCCCATACTTTTAACACCCAGATAATGCAGAAAAAACCCTGAAAAAATTCCCCTTGGTTTAAAATACTCATTTAAAAAATAACACAAGACACATCAGAGAAGCTGGAAAGTACCAATTCAGCTTCAGCTGAAAGGGCCTAAAGGTCAGATATGCTAGAGCATAAAAACATGCTGGGAGTACACTGCACATAAATTAAAATGACTTAGAGATACCTTCAGAGTAAGATAACAACATCGCGAGCATAGAGATGTATAGCCCAATTATGAGTCAAAACCCACTTGGATTAAAGACATGCTAAAATGTGACATAATTGTAAATGAAACCAAGCTCCACAAAACGGAACTACAAAAAGTAAATATACACGGCATACAAAGGGTTTAAAGTAAAGTTTACCTAATGTGAGCAATAGTTCCACACTATATGGAATGTAAAACTAAGCTGGAAACATTATCCAACTTTGTGTGATTTTGTGTTATCCAACTGTACTCTCAGATTGGTTATTATGCTGCATAAACCTTAAGGCCTTTTGTGTTGTAACAGGAGTTTATACATGATAATATAAATTGACAGCATAAGAGCCAAACAAAAAAGTTGCTTGTCAAGGACCACCAGGAAACTAAGACCATGCAAGCTGATATGTGCAGATTTCAGCTTGATGTCCTGAAAATGTCTTAAGAATCCGAATCTGAAATCATAGGCATGAAATCCCCCCCTCCTCCCCTCGGGGAAGATCACACACACGCACACGTCTTAATGTACCATCATTCCCATCAGTCACTTCAGTTGTCACCAAAGGAAATAAACTTGCCATGAACCTCCAAGTAAAAGAGATCATGCATCCTAATATGTACAGAGTTCAACAATGCAACACTTTATATTCATATTACTATATGTGCAGTAACAGTCAAAGAATCCTGAATAGAACCACAATAAAAAAAAAAAAAATCCACCCTCCCCAGGGTAGGATAACTAGTTAGAAGTGAATGTACACTGTGTACGTGAGACAAGAGTCATAACATACCCTCATTTCCACAAATCATTGCAATATTAGCCCAATGTAATTAATCTGTCAAGGACCCCCATGCAGATGAGATACTACACCCCAATATGTTCAGCGTTAAAAAATGTGACTGTATATAATAAAACTAATGTATGTGCAGTAACAGGCCATGGAATTCAAATAAGACCCAATGGAATTAACCCCACCCCTGGGGAGTAACTAGTAAAAAGGAAATAATATTCATTTTGTGTGTGAATTGAGTCATAACACACTGTAACGCCATTATATTATGTACCTGAATATAAGCTCACCTCAATGTAACAGCAACCCCCACAAACAGTGGATTATAGCATTCCTCGAAGCTAGTGGGCAGCAGGACCCCAAACAGCATGGATTCACGGCAGGAAGGTCATGCCAGACAAATCTGGTTGACTTCTTTGACTGGGTTACCAAGGTTGTAGATGATGGGGGTGGGGGTGGGCAGGGGCATAGATGTCTACCTGGACTTTAGCAAGGCCTTCAACGTAGTACCACACAGAAAGCTGGTAAAGAAGCTAGACCTCACAGGGGCTGGACAAAAAGTGGTAAAATGAGTACAAAATTGGCTGTAGGACAGAACACAGAAGGTGCAGGGTAAATGTAGCACTATCATCAGAGGGTAGGGTGACCAGCGGAGTGCCCCAGGGCTCGGTACTGGGGCCTCTGCTCTTCAGTGTTTTCATATCCAACATCGCCAATGGACTAAAGGGAAAGGTGTGCCTATTTGCGGATGACGCCAAGATATGTAATAGAGTTGACACCGTAGAGGTGGTAGGCAAGATGGAATCAGACCTCAAGAAACTTGAAGAATGGTCTGGAGCATGGCAGCTGAAATTCAGTGCCAAAAAGTGCAAGGTTATGCACATAGGAAAAAAGAATCCAAGGAAAGAGTATTACTTGAGAGGGGAAAGACTAGCTGCTTCCAACCAGGAGCATGATCTGGGAAACATAATCTCAGATGACTTGAAGGTGGGAAAGCAGTGCGAGAAGGCAGCACTGAAGGCCAGTAGAATGCTGGGATGAATTGGGAGAGGAATCGCAAGCAGGAGGAAGGAAGTGGTCCTGCCATTGTACAGATCATTGGTCAGGCCACACCTGGAGTACGGAGTCCAGTTTTTGAGGCCTCACCTCAAAAAAGACATCGACCAGATAGAGACAGTGAAGAGAAAGGCAGCAAAAATGGTTCGAGGATTGAATGAGATGTCTTATGGAGAAAGACTGAGAGAACTGAACATGTATTCCCTGGAACAGAGAAGGGAGAGGAAGACATGATCGAAACATTCAAATACATAAAAGGCGTAAACAGGGTACAGTCACAGGAACTTTTTCACTTCAAGGAGAGCAGCAGAACCAGGGGGCATCAGCTGAGACTGAAGGGAGGGAAGGAGGTTCAAAACCAACATCAAGAAGTTCTTCTTCACAGAGAGAGTGGTGGATGCCTGGAATAGCCTGCCTTCAGGGGTGGTAAGGGCTAGCACAGTTGGAGGATTCAAAAATGTGTGGGATAGGGGTGCCCTCACACTAAAGTGCAGCTAGGGCGGTAGGAAAATTACAAGAGCACCGGGCAGACTAGATGTACCTAATGATCTACTTCTGCTGTCACATTCCATGTTTCTAAGTTTCTTCCCCCTACAAACCTCTCCCTGCTGCCCTGACCCTCTCCTACACTATTTCTGCCTCACAGCCAGCTAGGTCATTTGTACCTAGGTGAACTGCAGCCTATGGTTTCCCTCCTATCGCGCTTATGAACAGGCTTACCTCTGGGCCTCTGCATCTTGCTGTCACTTCCTGGTGGCACGCCACTCTCCTACCTTGCTGTTCTCCCCAATTCTAGTCCTCTAATTACCTTCATTTATCCCACTTACGAACAGGCCTGCTGTCATTCCCTGGTTGCACACCACGCTCCTACCTTGCTGTTCTCCCAAGTCCTAGTCGCCCTAATTCCCTTCACAGAGGAATCTCGTAGTACTATGATTCTATTGCTACTCCTCCCTTCCTCTATCCCTCCCCCTGCTTGGGCTGCCCTTTCCTACTCAGCCTGACCTATTGCCCTCCATTTTACTACTACCCTTCCCTCTTCCCACCCCACAAATTTTGTCTACCTAATGTCTACTCTCCCTCTCATATTTGCCCCCCTGCCTCTCCTACTCCAGTGGACCCCTGTCTTCCATGACCCTACACCTCAGTCTCGTTTCCCCTTAGTTCCCTGCCTGTCTCATTGTAGCCTCTCCTGATCGCCCTCCACTAACTGGTTGTCCCCTGGTGACCTGCATCCCACCTAGGTCCCCCCTTTCTGCAGTACTCGATGGTTGGAAGAGATTCCTTACTGGTACCACCATGGACACTGACACCCTTCCCTCTCCCAACTGACATATTTCTCCTCATTGTCCTCCATCCTGTCTCCCTAGTTTTGTTATTTTTATTTGAAATTTGGTAGCCAGGAAAGGCACACTGAGCCAGGGGTGTGACCTAAGGGAAAGGGAATAAAAGGTATATAGTAACAATCAATGTAACAAGGTACAAAAAAATGTGGTATAAAGATCACTTAAAATAGCTAGCCCAGTGGCACTGAGGGTTGAGGTGCTGGACGCCACACCTTGCACCACGCAGGCAACCCAGGTTCAGGAATGGACACAGGTCGGCAGGGGAGGGAGAGGATCAAGCATCTGATGGACTGCTCTCCTCTCTCGGGGAGGGATCCAGGGCTTTTCTGGCGCTGCAGTGGCCTCTGGTGGAAACCGGTGGCGACGCAAGCATTTGGAACGTAGGAGAGGGAAGGTTGTCAGCAGGCTCCTGCAGCAGAGGCATGGACGTAGCCATGCTGGGGACATTGCATGCCATGTCCAAGGAAAACAAACACAGAAATACTCCTTCCGTGGCAGTAGGCGACGGTGGGAGCAGCGGCTAGGCCCCATGCCCAATGCGGGTTCTGCCGGCATGTGTGTATCCAGTCTCCCTCCTCCTCGATGGCGACTCCACTAGATTCTAGCTAGAGTGCCAGAGGAGAAAAAGGTAGCCCTACCTCGGGGGGGGGGGTGTCAAGTGGCAAGAGAGGCTGAGGGGCCGGACCAGACCATACAAGCATGTCAGAGGGCTTCAGGCAGACAGCAGAGCATCAGTCAAGTCTCCACACCCGAAAGAGACCGTTTCTGGCAGGTGAATAAATAGAGTTGGGGAGGGGGGAATCACTCAAAATCATGAAACCAAATACAGTCATTTAGCTTGCATAATATACAAGAATTTTATAGATAAAAGCAGCTCTAGGGCAAAAATTAGTAAAGACAGTAGATAGGGTTGGGCAGAAAAAAACAGAATGTACAAAAAAGGCAAAAATGCAATATCAAATATATATGAAGTTGTGTATGTCAAGGTCATATGTGTGTGGAAGATCAGAGACTTGTAAAGAGTAGGCTAAGGTCAAGGTTAAGAACAGGAGTACGAGAGAATATTAAGAGGGGGAGAGGTGGAGGGAGATTGGAAGATTGTTCCAGATTGATGGGGGTTAGAATAAGAATGCAGATTGACCAGAAGTTGTTAAACAGGCAGGAACATTAAGACTGCAAGAGTCAGAGGAATGGAGGAAGTAGCTGGAAGGAGGTATATAGGATAGGAGACAGCTAAGCTGGGGAAGAATAGAGAAAAAACAGAATTTAGAAAGAAAGGAAACACAGTGAAATATAGGACAGGAGTCCAAAGATGGTTTAATAGATGAGACAGTGATGAGTGAGAGGAGGAGAGTTTTGAGACAAAGTGGCAAAAAGAATGGAAAAGAGGATCCAGCCTGGCCAAGCAGGTTTTGGGAGCAGCCACGTAGACCATGTATGGATAGTTGAACACTAGCAAAATGATTTTTAGAACAGTTACCCTGTGGATTGGTGGTGAGAGGCAGTCCTAATTACGATAGAGAGTTTTAAAGTTTAGAATGTAAATTTCTTAAAAATGGCATTGATATGTCTAGAGAAACTGAGGTTACAGTGAAGCCATTCACCGAGGTACTTACAGGAGGGGATATCCTCCAAAGGGGATCCATCAAGAATGGTGGTAGAAGGGAAGCCTAGCATGTTTTTGCCTGGTACTGAAGGACATGGAAACTGTTTTTTTTTTTAGTATTAAGTATAGGCCAGTTTGAGGAGAACCAGCACTAAGCATTGTCAAATCCTGTTGAAGTAGTGGTTTAAGGTCCAATACGGAATGACCAGAAGCTTAGAGGACTATTTTATCTACATACATGTGTATGTTGGCATTGACACAGAAAGAAAGGAGGTAATTTAGAAAGTGTAAGAAAAAAATGGGACCAAGAACAGAACTTTGTGGGACTTCATTCTGGATTGGGGTGGGAGGGAGAGACTGAGCCACCAACCTGAACTGACTGGTAATGGTTGGAGTGATAGGTACAGAATCAGAGAGAACCACAGGCATCAATTTATCCAACAGGAGAGTGGTCAACAGAGTCAAAAGCCGTAGCGAGGTGTATAACGATGGCTGAGAGGATAAGGCCCTGATTAATTTCTGTGAAGATAGTCAATGACTCTGAAAAGAGAGGAGACTTGAGTGGTGAGAAGGGTCCTTTATGCCCTCATACTCTCATGTAAGACTGTCTTTGAGTTTGAAAATTGTTTAATAGAAATAAAGACTAATTCCAACAAATGCATACTTTTTTGTGGGGAAGGTATACGCAGTGCAGATAATTGGAGTAAAATACACATACACCCAGAAACTATTCGTAGAAATATTTAGTATTTATTGACATGTAAGATCTGAGGATATCGATCACTGTTTCCTGATACAGATCACCCCTCGGAGCAACCACATTATCTAAAGACAATTATTCAGTATTTTTGTAGTAAACAAAAATGAAAACGAAAATTACAAAAAAAAGACTACCATATAACTCAAAAACTCTAATATTTGACCTTTACCATTACATTAACCAATCAATTCATTAAATTAAATATCTTTTATTTATACCTTTATTACCTCTACCTTGAAAACTCCTGTAATTTTAAAGCTATTGTTTTACCTGGAGAACATATTTTGCTCATACCCTTTCCAAGTTTTTCTTTTATCTAGTTAGTCACTCTCCAAATATAGACACAAAAGCCATTACCCTATTCTTATGACTGCAGTTTAGCCTCATGCTAGCACAAGATCTCAGAGCCATTATTAAAAACAGTAGAGACACTCAACCATAAATCTTTGCAGTGTTTTAGCAGTGCTTACCATTTCACCAAAAACAGCTCCCAGCAAAAATAACAGTGAAGCAGTTGTTCTAATGCATTGTCATCTTTCATATCCTTTCCAACTTTCTCTTTCCATGTGCCAACATGTACAGCTTGTAGCACCTCTTATAGTCTTGTGTATTCTTTTCTGCATTTTCTAAGGATTAGTGTTACATTCACTCTGAATGATTCGGTTTTGGTGATGTCAGGTTCAGTGATAGGATTGGTATGTAGGGCTTTAGTCAATCCAGATGTGTACTAGCTGAGGCTTGAATGCAGCCTGGCAGGAAACATGCAGACTGCAGTCTCAGTAATTACTGTACTCCATATCACTCGTGTAGATATACTGTATATAGCAAAGGGGAGGCAGAATCTGCACTGAGAACTGTTACACAAAACTGGGTCTCAAATGACTATGGCAAGTATCTACCTGCAACTTCAGTAAGTTCTCCTCAAAACCAAAAAAACAATAAAAGCAAAAAAAAAAACAACATTTTTTTTTTTTAAACCAGGAGAGACACACCAAGCTGAAGCTTGTTTACAGGTGCGACCTGGGAGCACAAGAAAGTTAACTGACTTGCTCAGGGTCACACAGTATGCAAGTTGCGGCTTTGGGATTCAAACCCGGGTCTCCAGGTTTGCAGCTCAGAGCCTCAAACCATTGTGCTAGACTGCCTCCTGCTTAAAATATAAAAGCCATTGGTCAGTGCCTCAATGTTTACATACAAGTTTTGTAGTGAAATTGTTATGCTTAATTCATGAGGGAAGGTAAATGATTCCTGCTTTTATCCATTTTTACCATGTATTTAACCAGGATAGTCCAGCTGAGGTGTAACATGGCATTTTGGGCAGACTAGGTGGGCTCATAGACTTTTTTTTTATCTGTGAACATTTTTTGTCTTTCTGTGTTCCATAGGGGTCCTACTTTTGCCCATTTTTCTTTGCAGCTTTTGGATTGGAGCACTAAGAGATTAAAGGAAAACTACACTAATATCTTTATAAATTTTATTTGTTTCCATGTCAGACAGTTCTTTTCGTGTAGCTGTTGGGGATATACGTGTTTGCTGTAGCTTGTTTTCATTGTTCAATCAGTCCTCTGTAACTATCCTGGGGGTCTCCATTTTATGATTATTGAAATCTCATTGTCCTTAAAAGCTGCATTAGCATATGAGAACATGATGTCACAGCACACATTTATACCATGTATCTCTATGCTGAAAGTACAAATAACCTTGAAAACTCTCTTGAAAAACACAACTTGAAGGGGAAAAAAACGTGCATTACAATTAGACAGTTTGCAAAGCTAACTGAAGGTAAATGTGTATTTCATACCTTGCTGCAACTTGTTCTGTTGAACTCTAACCAAGCAGACAGGCGTACTATGGAGTCTAAGGGCTGCTGACACACTGCTGTTCTCATATGCTAATGCAGCTCTCAGGGACAATGAGATTTCAACAACCATAAAATTGAGGCCCCCAGAATACTTGCAGGGACTACTATGAACACTGAAAATAAACTGACGCTATAACATATATCCATAACACCTACACAAAAGAGTTGTCTGTTGACATACAAACAAACTCAATTTACAAGATATGAGGGTGTAGTTTTCCTTTAAGTAACTTTCTTAGGGTCATGCAGCGAGTATTTGACCTAGTGAGGTTTGATCCTGTGATCTCCCAATTCCCAACAGTGTTCTAACTATTAGACTGCATTGTCAGCGCTGGGAATGAGGGTAAGGAAAGGGCGGCAGCAGCAGCAGGCAATGTTTTGTTTTTTCTTGCTTTTTTACATTTTGTGTTGACAAGATAGACCAGCGGAGATGCAAGATCGCATTTTTAGTGTTCCTACTTTCACATGTTTCCACAGGTTGGTGGATAGGAACACTGGGAGATTAAATGACTTGCTCTAGGTCACACAGTGAGTAGCTGGCTCTTGCAGGGCGCAAACTTGCGATTCCCCAGTTCCCAACAGTGCTCTTACCAGTTGACCACACTGTCTCTATGGCCTGCTGGGGAGGGATATTTTTTTTTTTTAAACCAGTGTACTTCCTTGAATTTCATTTGCAAACATTAAAGAGTACAGTGATAATCACACTACATACCCGCACATAGCCCCCTCCCTTTTACTTGTTTGCAGGTTCAGTAGATGGTCTCATCAGTGATAATATACACCACCATAGCACCTCATACTTTTGGTATTACCAGATCTAGTGCAGTCTACAGTGGTCATGAGTGTGTACAGGCTCTCCCATCGCTTCTGGAAGGAATGGTAACTTTGCCTCATTGCGTCGAGCATGTTTTCAAGACATAGAATTTGTATAGCTTCCTAGTGCCACTCTAACAGCAGTGATGGGATTTCAGTGTCCAGCTAGTGGCATAGAATGTTCTTGACAACCACTGTGGTTAAAGCGAAGTGGTTATCTTCTCTGGCCCGTAAGTGTATAGATATCTATTCCCAGCGTGCATCTTTCACTAGTGAATGTGCCTTCTAATCCTAGCACTGGGTCTTATACATTCTGAACTGCTTGCCGTAGTGGTTTAGCCTTATTACAGTCCCACAGTATGTGTAGAAGGGTACCTTCTTCTAAACCCATCTGGTACACATGGGAGAATCCAGCGGTCCCCACTTGCATAACTTCTGGTGTGTATGGTGCATGTTTGCAGACTTGAAGGGGGTATTAATTTATTATTTTTCACAATTTATTCATCCAGAAAAGGTCAGCTGGGATGCAACATTTCATTTCCATTGGTGTCCTGCTTTTACCGATTTTTAAACTTACATTTTATTGTATCACAATCTTACTCAAGATATGGGAATCATTGCAGCAAATTATTGACCATCAGCCAAGAGCATTTTGATATACAAGTTACTCTCTAACTTGGTGCAAAAGGATTATGGGGATAAAGTAGTTTTTTAGATTTACAGTCTAAAGAAGTGTTAAAGAGAATACCAGCCTTTTCTGTGGCTTCTGAAATAACACTGTGGGAGAACAAGTAGGCAGTAAACTGCAGTCAGTCTCTGATTGCTATTAAACCGTTTAGGCAAGTAATATTGAAGGGAAGATTAGATCCTTAACATTAGCCCCCTCTTAGAAACTGCAAACAACTTCCACATAAGTAATGAGTTATGTTTAATCATAAAATGTGTAAGAAAATTCCAGCTATCTGACTGAGAATCATTTCAACCGATGTAATTATTGTCCCATAAATACATGGGTTATTGTACCAGCCAAATAGCCTGCTGTCTCACATCAGTGCCTCCTGCAATATTTATACAGCCCCTATGGGTGAAAATGTCAGTTACTTTTAAAACACAAACCGTATCTTACTTTTTCCACCTGCAGCTGACTTGTATGAATTTGTTCCAGTCTCGTAACGGGTTGGAATTTGGCAGCGGGAAACACGTTAGCAGAGCTGGATGCCCCAAAACCAGCAACATTTCCCAGGATGTCCCTCTCATGGAGGTCAGCTTGGCAGCAGAAATATGGCATTTTTTTCATATACCCTGCTACTGTGTCAGAACTCAGATATCAGCAGTGGGAAATGGTAATTGGAAGTCACAGGTCAGCAGAGCGAGGGGACTATTTTTTTTTTTTTTTTTTACTTGATGTACAAAAAGTAGTTTTTTAATTTAAATTTATAGTGGTTTTCCTCCTTGTTTTAATGTGTTATGTAGAACACATTTTATAAGTGCAATAAAACACTCCAGGAATGTGTGATTATAGTTAATAACAACTCTTCTCTCTTGGGTGTTCAAAAGACGCTTGGCGCAAGTGCCTCATTACTAATATCCTCGAGAGACGTGTGATTATTGACCCATAATCAGATACCTTCTTGTGCATTATTGCATGTGTAACATTTTAAAATTGTAACTGAACACATAAAAAGTAGGGAAGGAAGAATTGCATCCCTTCTTCATATTGGCACTAAACAGTGCCTTCCAAATGACTGTGATATCTTACGCTCAGCACAGAAGCGGTAAAAAAACTAGAAAATAATTTGTTTATTCTTAAACGGAACAACCACTAGTATTTTCTGACCATTTTTAAAAATGATCTTTTATGATATTTTATAACGCTTGAAATTATCTATTAAAAGTTGTAACGGAAGCTGCCTTCTTCCAGTTCCTCAAACTATGGGTTTCTCGTTCCTTTACATCCACTCTGCCTCTTCCCACCACTTAATCTCCTCTGTGACTTCACTACTTGTTCTTGTAGTTGACCCTGATACTGGGCTCTGGACTGCTGCCCACCACCCTCCTAGCTCTGCCCCCCGCTTCACCCTGCACCTACACTGATGCTGTCCCCTCTTCCACTTTCCAGTCAACAACCTTTGCTCTCACTGTGAACTCAGCATTGCCTCCTCACATTGCAGATGTTGTTATCCTTCAGCATTTTATTATATTGTAATTGCAAGTATGGTTATCTTCGGCACTTAATATGTATTTGTTCCTCATTGTGCTCCCTTCCTGCTCCCCCAGGACATATTTGGAAATAAGCTGTTAACGGCTCAGTATGTCTTTCCTAATGAAACATTTAAAATAAATAAATATTTGAACTGTTAATCGTAGAGACATTTCTTTAAGTGAAAGTTTGGTTTCTGACTAACGTGTATATCATAACAATATGGATCTTACTTCGAGAGGGCTCCTGCAGTAGGTAATAACTTGTAGAACTGCGCCCCCTGGTGTCAGGATCGCACGAAAACTTTAGCTAGCAGTGTCTGGCGGGTGACCATGGCCAACATCAGCGTGACCCTGTAAAGGGGGTGGTCCACATGCTCAACTTCCATTTCCTTCCCACGGTCGACCTGTGGACGTCGGACCTAGCGGAGATCGTCACAGCAGTTCGACCGCTCTCTTCAGATGAGTATCTGTAAGTGCGATTCTTGCGGTGTCCAACTCCCGTACAAAGATCTCCATTCCCTCAGTCTCTTCTGCCTAGGACCAGACCACGACATCGAGGATTGTGAGTCCTGCTCCCACTTCGGTCCAGCCACACGGAAACAGTGCCAGCAGTCCCTGGAAGCCCATCTCCTGAAGAAAAATCTGGCTTCCATGGAGAAGGAGCTGCAGAAAATCAAAAGTGCCTCTTCCCCTCCATCGGAGTCTCACAAGAAGAAGAAAAGGGACAAGGAGAAGCATTGGGACCAGGATTGGTTCCCCTCTCACCCAAGGCTGCCTTCGGGCCCCCCAGGTGAGCAGCAGCCCTCTTCTTCCAGGAAGTCGGCGACACCGACCATGTCTGCCCCTTCCTCCTTGGAGCAGACGTTGGTCCCCCGCTGCCACTGATCACGGTGGTCGCGGGTGCCTTGGCTCAGTCTGAGGCTTCCGCCCCTTCCCCCTTAGGCCCTTATCTACCATGGGTCCACGTTCTGTGCATGCAAAACGTCCTGCTAGACTGTCTCAGCCGCACCAGGGTCAGAGCTCACGAATGGGAACTTGAGCAGGAAGTGGTCGCTCAGATTTTTGGCCACTGGGGTTGGCCAGAACTCTTATCTGTTCACCTCCCCATTCAACGCAAAACTACCGAGGTTTTGCTTGCTTATTCCCACGCCTGGTGTTTTTTGGCAAGACGTGCTGTCACTTTGCTGGACAGGGAGGTTTCTGTATGCCTTCCTTCCCTTTCCAGTTCTGCAGAAGGTTCTTCTCAAGCTGGAAGCAGAAGGGGCTCGCATGATTCTGATTGCCCCTTTTTGGCCGCGCCAAATATGTTTCCCTCTACTACAACAGCTTGTGACAAAGCCTCTGTTATCTTTGCCTCTGTGTCACGTCCTTCTCACTCAGGAGGAGGACACGCTACTTCATCCAGGGCTGAAGTCCCTTCACCTTCACACATGGCACCTCAAGACATAACTGCTTCCAGATTCGGAGTTTCCTTCAGAGTGGCGAAATTCCTAGTGGATGCCAGGAAGCTATCCACAAGGAATACCTATGCTATGAAACGGAAGCGTTTTTCTATTTTTGCCACTTCTAAATGTTGGAACCCCTTTGAGTACCTCCTTTCTTTTTTCGACCTGGGCCTGAGATATTCTTCTCTCAAGGTCTACTTGTCGGCTGTTTCTGCCTACCATTCCTTGGTAGGTGGTAAAGGTTGGCACAACTTGAAGTGTCCAAAGCTTTCCAGAAAAATAAATATTACACTTGAGACCCTTGGTGCGCAGTCCCGCGCCACTGTGGGACTTTAATTTTACATTGGAAAAACTGGCTTTGCCTCCTTTTGAACTGGCTTGTTCTTGTGATATGCGCTATCTGTCCTGGAAAGCGCTCTTTCTGGTTGCAGATACTTCAGCTCAAAGGAGATCCGAGCTCCAGGCCCCGATATGTAAGGAGCCTTATTTGATTTTCTACAGAGATCGGGTGGCTCTGCGTACTAATCCTAAGTTTCTCCCAACAGTGGTTTCAGAAGCCACCTTGAATCAGTCTGTTGAGCTTCCGGTTTATTACCCGGAATATTCCAATCTGGGGGAAGCGCTTCTGCATTCCCTAGACGTTCAGACTCTTACATTATTACACAAACCGTACCGAGTCTGTCTGAAAATTGGACTAGCTTTTTGTTTCTTTTGCACCCAGGTGAGGGGGTGCAGCAGTTTCCAGACAATGCCTTTCCAAATGGCTAGCCAACTGCATTGCGTTTTGTTACCAGAAACATGGTAAGACCCTCCTGGGGGAGGTCAAAGGGCATTCTACTAGAGGCATGGCGGCCTTTACTGCCTGCTTCAGGAACATGTCAGCAGCTGATACTTGCACAGCTGCCACTTGGAGTTCTGTCCACACCTGTACCAAACATTACAGTCTGGACAAGGCTTCTCGGCACAGAGCAGGCTTTGGACTAGCAGTCCTTCAGGGCCTCCTGTCTTGAATTTATTGAAGTTTATGACGACCTGTTCCTGCCTCCCTTGCCCTTCTCCAAGTACCTTGATTCTTACTTCTTGGGACTCAGTCCTACAAGTTAGTACCTACTGCAAGAGCCCTCTCGAAGTAAGATAGTACAGTTACGTAAGAACTTACCGTAACAGTAGATCTTCGAGAGAGGCTCTTGTAGTAGGTACCTCTTTCCCTCCCTCCTTCCCCCGTATTTCTGTTGCTCCTTTTCCTTGAGTCTGTTTCTCCAGGAGACTCTTTTCCTTTCTCCTGTTGCACCTCCTTGAGGGTCTCCAGTGAGAGAACTGGAAGGTGGGCTTGGGGACCGCCCCCTTTATAGGGTCATGTTGGCATCAGCCAGCTCATGTTAGGGGCGGTCCCCCACCAGACACTGCTAGCTAAAGTTTTCGTTCGGTCCTAACGCCAGGGGGCACAGTCCTACAAGTTATTACCTACTGCAAGAGCGCCTCTCGAAGATCTACTGTTACAGTAAGTTCTTACGTAACTGTACTTTCCCATGTCACTACATGTGTGTACATGTCGGTATAATATGTTAAAAATGACTGGAATTAAAAAAAAAAAATTGTGAACCATTTTATGTTTTTTATATTACTATGGAACATTTTGTGCTGTTCTGCATTGATGTTTGGTTTTGCTGTAGTAATATCTTATCTATAAATGTACTTGGCAAACTCAAAGCTTTCATTTAAAAAAATTAAGTCTCTAGCCCTAACAATTCCAAATTTATTACATTTTAAAGAAATTATCTTTTAAAAAGTCCAACTTTGGAAGTGTTGGTCCAGAAACTTAATTTTTTAAATGAAAACTCTCAATCCAGCCATTGAGAATTAGTTCAAGTGATACTATTTTTATGTATCAATAATATTTGAACCTGCTTTTACAGTATATTATCGATACATAATTTTTTAGTTATAACACAGCCAAAAAATGGCAAATGCACAGTGTCAGTGTTATTTTTTTTCCTAATGATAGATTTTTTCAAAGCTATTTATTGAATAGATACATAAAATTACATGAAGGTTTAAAAAATATTCAATACAAATATTTTTCTTTTTTTTTATTTTGATATTGCTACACGTTATTAAATTAGTAATTGTGCAGTTTTCAACTTAATTTTCATTCATATCATGACCCTAATTGCACTGCAAACATTTCAGTCGTCCCCCCCCCCCCGCAGTACCAAATCTTCATTGCTTCCACAGGCTTTGCCTGTGAAAGCATCAATAGGTAACACATCTCTATGGCCCCTAAGCTTCCCGGTCAGCACCAGTTTCCAAACTTTTCAAATAATTGTACATTCTGCAGTCACATAAAATAATGTTGTTGTATAAAAATGAAATATGTCCAGAAAGCTCCCCCTTCACCATAATACAGGGCATAAAATCGAAATAGCAGTAAGTAGTCAACTTGGAGTCCAGTGTGATATTGGTGCACAGACATGTGAACACTCATAAGTGTCTGTTATCTAACTTGATCCTCTTCTGAATTTTCAGCCTGTGGTTCTACAACAATGTTGTTTTTTTTTCAGTGAATTATGCCTTAGTTTTTTTGTAGCCTCTGTGTACTGCCATGTATTGCCACCATACACAATATATGAAGACAGGCAGAGAGCATGAATGAATGGAGCCCAGAGATACTGACAGTATGAGTCAGATTTCTTCCACCAGACACTGGTTTGAAAAAAACAGGTCTGAATATAATTTAACTTTAGCACCATCCATATCTGTCGGGTAAGTAGCACGAGTCGCTGCCAGCATAAGATCCCTACTGTTTTACCCTGATGTGCTCGGCAGTACTGTTCCAGGTTGGTATGGTATAAAAGGCGCAATATGTGGGTTCACTCTGTATGCTTTTTGGAATACTGACATGTCAAAGTCCTCTGGTAATGGGATGGTATCGTTGATCCATTGCTATGGATGGGAAAACAGGATAGAACCCTCAAGGCCCTCTGGGACCCCGAACAGACATAAGAGTCCTGCCCAAACTTCATTTTCATCCTTGTAGCTAATTGTTTTCATGCATTAAGGTAGCAACAGCCAGCCCAGCCTGGTGGCGCTGAGGGTTGAGGCACTGGATGCCACACCTCATGCCACACAGATGACCCGGGGTTGGGAGCATCCTTGGATGTCGAAGGGTTGGCCAGGGGGAGGAGGATTGAGCATCCCAGGGACTGCTCTTCTCTGGGAAAGGAGGGGTGGGACTACAGTGGCTGTGCTGGCTCCTGGTGGAGACTGGGGGTCGGTGCAGGCAGGTGGTTTGCTGAGGGGACAGCACAGATGGCGTCAGATGTGCAGTGTGTGGAAGCACGCATGGCAGCATCATTGATGCCGTGCATGTCCGTGCCATCGGACGGGGATCCAAAATGTGCAAAAAAATCCTCTGCCGTGCTTCATGACATCTGATCCATCGGAGCTGCACCAATCCAACTCAAGTTAGCTCCTCCCAGATCCAGACACTTGGCTTTCTGTGGTGGTGGGTGCATACCCGCTGTGAAGCAGCCAGTAAGAGGAAAGGAGGAGGGGGTCGAGCTCAGGTACTGGGAGTGGTGTGGGGCTGTGTATCCGGACTGACGATGGGAACCATTGGCAACACCTTACCCCCCCTAGCTGAGGAGGGATTAAAGAAAGAAACAAATAAAAATTAAAAAAAACCCGGTAGGAGCAGCCACTAATGTTGAAGTAAAGTGCTTCTCAGTTTTGGCTACTGCCATAGCCAAATCTTTTATTTGACCAGTGTGAGCTTCCAGTTCAGCCAAAGTTCTCTTGATTTTGGAATCCATGGCACTTATGGATTCCAGCACAATCTGCCACAGAGTGGAGGTCAGGCTGCCGGGTCCAGCTGTGTGAGGCCTTTAGGGCCTTGCCCTGTTGTTGCTGTGCAAGCTTGGATACTCCTACCTGCTGATGTTTCAGGCAGACCATATTGCAAAATTATATCTGCCAGTTCCAGGGACTTTAAGAACAGCTCTGCAGGTTTTGAATCTATGTTTATAAAAATATTTATTTTGTTAAATGTAGATCTGGTGGAGAGGAGATGTAAAATGCGATCTGCCAGAAAGACGCTTTTACTAATTTTTACAGTGAAGTTACCCAGGATAGTTAAACTGAAATGCAACACCATTTCCACAGGGGTCCTGCTTGTACTGGTTTGAGTCTCTGATCTCTGTTTCCAAACAGTGGGTGAGGGGGTACTACCAATGTAATTTAATTTTGCGGTGGGGGATCAGAGCAGGTGGTGGGAACCACTAGAATGCAAGGGATTTACATGTTAGTGTTCGGGGATTGGGGGAGAGTGGGGGCAATGGCCAAAGCTCTGCACAATACCTTCATACATACATATGCACAGGACATTGCACAGAGCAGCTACCGACCACATAATGGCATGCAAATGACACCTTAGCACCTTACTTGTCATATGTGGTCATTAGCATGCAGACATGGACAATGAGAGCAAAAAAATCAGAGGTCCATCTAGTATGGCCTCTGTAAATGGCACCCAGGAACGATGGCATTAATCCCTTTGGAATGTACTGTCCCCTTTGCTTCTGGAGGCCTGTTGCCAGCAGGGGGCTAAGGGTGTGCCATGCATATATGCACTTTGAGCAGACCTACCCCAACCTGATATTAGTATAGGCAGAATATATTACCTTATAAATATGTCTCCCTCACAAACATGCTCTATTTTGTATGTGGTGCTGTGTTTCATATGGCACAGCATCGTCATGCTTGAATATGAAGGCCTCAGCTTTCAGTGTATGTTTATTGTGAGGTGTGGGTATTCAACTAGCATGATTGGAAATGTTAAATGTTACTATTTTATAAACATAGAATATAGCATTATGGGTAAAGTCCTGACACAGAATGAAACCCAGGTACTGAGGTGATCAGTGAATATACTAACATACTAATTGCCAGCAGATTAGGCCTTACGGTCCATCGAGTCTGCTCGAACCTCAGATCCCTAGTTGGGAATATGATCTTGTTCTTCTGGTGCATCTGTTATCTAACTTTGCATTTTTTTTTTTTTTTACTCTAAAGTGATCATGTTTCCCATTTGAATCAAATTTGAGTGGCAAAAAAAGAAATACTTTAATTCAGTGGGGCTCCAAAGATGTCTCTAGGCTAATTAAGAACATCCCATTGTAATTTTTTAGGTTTCCAGCATCACTAAACTTTGTTTCTTACTTCTTGAATCATAAGAAGTCACAGAAAGACACTTGAGTAATTAAGATACATTTCCTGAGCTCCATTTACTTGTATCGTAAAGCAAGTCAGACATACTATATTTTATTTATATAACACAAATCATTTATTTTGGGGTCTGTAAGCACCTTTGTTACTTTGATACCAATTTTGTTAGGCTTATTGTTACCTTTTGTGCAAGCGATTCAGCTCTGCATCAGCTGTGCCGTCTGCATAATTGCACGATCAGTGGAATGCAGTATTGGTTGGAACAGGGGGACAGCAGGGCACCAGCATATAAATCTAACACATACCTGGAAGTTTCTGACAGGAATGTCTTCACCTCAGTGAAGTGGAACACAGTGACATCAGCTGAGCCGATGTCACAGTGTTCTGCTGAATTGTAAACATCCACTGGCAGTTGCTGCAAACTAGCAGATTGGGTCAATGCTGGAAGAGGGCTGCCAGCCCAGTGCAAACAGAAGTTCCAAAATCCAGCACTTGAACAGGAATAAACAAAATAACAAAGTTTAAAGTGAGCCAGTGCTATTTTATTAGCCAAAGCCACTGCCTTAACAGCACGGTAGGGCATTGGCTCTGGCTAATAAAATTGCATTTGCTCACTTCAAACTTTATTTTGTTTATTGCTGTTCGAGGGCTGGATTTTGGAACTTCTACTAAATTGTAGTCTTCAGCCTAACTGATGTCACTGGGTTTTTGACTTGCTTAAGCAATTAAAAAAATTAATATTGGGTGGGGAAAAAAGCTGCATTAATATGGAGCTCTAAATAAGGAAACAAATATGATTATTTCAGAACAAACACAAAAAAATATACTGGTGTGATCAAACAGACTTCACTAATGCCCACATTTACAATTGTATTAAAAAATAGAAGCAGCATTGTTTATGCTACTTTTGTGGGACCACACTGCATGCACATGCACCCTACCTTGCACACACATGGTTTTCTTTATGCACTACTGTGCATTCACGTGTGCTCCTAACCAATCAGGGAGTGACCATGTACAGTTGGAAAGAAAAAAAAAATTATTGTAAGTTTACAGAACCATGCCGAGGATACAAGAAGGAAGCCTATCCCCACTGTAATTTGTTAAATTGCCTTTGAATATGATAGAGAACTTTTAATGAGAATTGCTTGTTTACATGGTAATATTCTGTACAAAGATATCAGATTTCATTTGTTCCTAGATGTTCATTTCTCATCCCAGCTTTGGAAGAGTAGGTTTTTAGCACTGAAAATTTAAGTCTTGGAAACCGGTTGGAGTTTTTCGGTAATGGAGCCAACTAAGTGGCTTGTCCTTTTCAAGGGAAATACTCATGCATGTTTTAATATGGGCCAGCTTATGGATTTTCTCGAGTCAAAGACAAAGCTAGGTTCAAATGCCACTACTGAAGAGTCTGCTTCGGTGAAATTAATAATGTTGGTCATTTCTGCAGTTTTAGGAGTGTCCTCTAGGTCAAACTGTACAGCAATATCAAAACCCAAGATTTTAGGGTTAAAAGAGAGTGGATTTATATCCACCAGTGTTTTCTTTTTTTTATCCTTAAATGAGTTTTACAGAGCCTGATGATGGAGGGAAGTTGTTTACTTCCCCCTCAATTGTACTTTGTATTAATATTTTTTTCTTAAAATGGATACTACAGGCTTCGTGATTGATAGCTGTTCTGAATAAATCTTAAGAGATGTGCTATGATATGGCAGCACCCTTCTGTCTTCTTATTTTGCTTATTATAGGAAAGAAATTATTTTGTATTTCATTTTTCAGACTTGGTGATGGAGGGAAAGTATGGGTGCATGCTTTCCTCCATGGAAGCCTGTCTTCCCTTTGTGGCTGTAGATGGGCCTGTCTTCCCTTTGTGGTGTCATGATTCTGGGGGTGCATGGACTCACTCAGTAGAAGACTCACATATTCTAAATTTTCTCCTCCCTTAATCGCAAAATAATTGCTTATGGTAGAACTATTGTAACCATCTTCTTTCATCGCTATCTACTGTTATAGTTTATAGCTTGTTTAAATTGCTTGAACTTTAAAAGAAGACTTAAACAGTGTATACAGTTTTACTTTTTGGTCAAATCAACTTTTTCATTAATAATTTTTGGATAAATGCACCAGTTGAAGTAATGTGAATTTTGTGAAATATGTTAATGTAACGTGCATTTGTGTATTACAATTCATTAGTTTAAAAATCAATAAAAAATAAGTAAAAAAATGAAATAATGGCTTGGATATCGTGCTAACATCAGGCAAAACTGTAGTCAAGAATGAGAGAGTAGAGGAGTACCTTTTGTGTCTCTATTTGCTGAGTGACAGACTAGAAAAAGAAAAAGTTGAAAAGGATATGAAAGAAAGACTATAGAGAGATAAAACCAGCTTTACAGTTATAGGGATTTTCAAGGTGGGGGTAATAATTGTAATAAAAAGTATAAATAAAACATCGTATTGAATTACTTTATTGGTCGATGTAATGGTAAAGGTCAGATATTACTGGTTTTGGGGTATATGGTGGTTTATCTTTCATTGTTAAATATTGTTAATTTGTGTTAAAAGCAAACTATTGTATATGGATTGTCTTTTGGTAACGCAGTTACCCTGAGGAAGTGATTTAAATCAAAAAACGTTGGTTTATATCCACGGACCGTGCATATCATCTTTTTTATTCTGAATAATGCAAGATCCTTACCTATTCATCCCTAAATTGATCCGAGATCCCTACCCATCCCCCATGGTCTCTAGGCCAATAAGTAATAGACAGTAATCTTATTTATTTAGTTTTTATTGACCAGGTAAGCACACTAGTCAATTACAATGCCAATTTTCCAGTACAACCTGGAAGAGCTGCATAGTAAAAGCAATGTGACAAGCATCATACAGAGTAATACATGTGTCATACAAGTATTACAAATTACAACAAGCATTTGTCAATGCTGAATGTTCACCGACGATATTGCTGTTCTACCAGGTCTTGCTCGTACACATTTTTACTACATATTTACCCAGGATACAGCAAATGAGTTGCAATATCTCATTTTCAGTGGTGTCCTGCTTTGACACATTGTTCAATTGTAATTACCCATGATGGGGCAACTGAGAGGCAATATTTACTTTTAAGTGGGCTCCCACATTTTGACCCCAAATGTCTGACAGTCTTTTTATGACCTGACAGTATGATCAAGACAGGTGGTATTTTTAAAATCCCATCTCAAAGGTGATTTTGCTGTGCAACTGTGGCAACATGTTTCGGAGGAGATTTGAAAAATAGCACTTGCCATGTTCAGGAGGTGGGGTAACACAAGGGGTACGTTGAACATTAGGGGCCAAAATCTGCAAAAAAACACAACGTTATGAGTAAATGTTGAAACAGTCTTCCAGCAGAGGTAGTGGTGGCAAACACAGTGGTGGTGTTTATAATGGATAAGCATAAGGGAATCATAAGGGTTAGGTAAGGGGTGGACGAGACAGTGCCATAGACCTGGAGGGGTCTACAGTGTAAGCAATGCAACAAAAAAGGACAGACTGGATGGGCCATGTGGCCCTTATCTGCTGTCAGTTTCTCTGTTTCTGTGTCTAGTTAGTTTCCTCATAACTTAGTTGTTTTTTTCACATTTTTACCCCACATTTTCAACATCATCTTTTTATGACCACTCCTTCTGAGCATGACCAGTGTCATTTATAAAACAGTGGCTGAAACTTCATTTTGCGCCACAAGTGTTAAAACACATTTTGGTTAGGGTTTAGAAATGACAACTGTCACATTGATGAGGTGGTGTCAAAAAATGCCTATGTTAAAAAGTTGGAACTAAAATATAGAAAATGATCACAGTTACAAACGTGTGCTGAAAAACTGTAATGTAGACTCAACTTTGTTGTTTTCTCATATTTTTACCTCAGATTTTCAACATATTCTTCTTATGACCCCACGTAGCCTTCTTATGAGCCCACCTCATGAACAAGGGCGGAGAACATTTTCAAATCCTGCCCAAAGGTGATTTTGTGCCACAAGTGCGAAAACACATTTGGCCAGGATTTTTTTTTGCAGTTAATCTTTTTATTAGGAGATTTCAGATTATTATGTATGTAGAAACCATTAGACCAAATGGCTGACAAAGTGGTTACAAACATGCCACTTAATACAAACAGCTGAGGCACCATTCAAACAACCATATCGTGCTGGTGTACATGTATTACAACTGGCTTAACAAAGTATTAACTGTGAAGCATCATTAAACCTGGAAAATCCTACCATGGGTATACTAAGAAAATCCAGAGAAAGGTATTTACTCACTTTAAAAAGGCAGGCTCAAGAATGACAGAGCATCTTCACATAAGGTGTGGAAACTTGCTTTGGGGGACCTCTATGACCATCTGGAGGTGGGACACTCAAGATAGCTATAAAGAAAAGCCATTGCAGTCTTTTAACAATTAATCAACCATTACTACTAGGGTGGTCATGGGGGTTTAGGCTTGTCCTTCGAATATCTGTAGGGCAAGGCATGGTTACTGTGGTCAACATAGGTTAAATAAGGGGCCCAAAGTGCTTCAAGCTTGTTATAACACTGGTTTTTAACACAAGAAATCCTGGTCAGGGTAGCCAACCTTTCTATGGCAGTGAGCTACTCTACCAGGGATGGAACCTGTAGGGATCTCCAGCGATGTATGATAAGACATTTACATTCTACCAAGGTCTGTATGAGCCACAGTGTAGAGGCTTTGGGAAAAGTGAGAACCTCGGGCATAAGGCCTAATAGCCAAAGACCAGGATCTGCTGGAAGGGACGTCTTTAGGATAAGGGAACAATGTAGGATTACTGCCTCCCAGTAGGACTTCAAAGGAGTACATGACCACAGGATGTGAAGCAGATCCGCGTCTGGTGTCTCGCATCTCCAGCACCAGTCAGAGGAGAGAAGACCCATCTTGTTTAGTTGGGATGGAGTATAATACCAGAGGTGCAGTATTTTATTCTGTAAAAGAAGGCTTTGGGGGCTGTAGCAGGCCTGGCGAGTTCTCAACCAGCACTGTCGCCATTGTGGATCAGTAATGGTGATCTTTAATGCGGCAGCCCACTTGGTTTTGGCTGGCATAGAGGGGTTGGAAGCACTGTCTCTTTGAAATCTCTGTATAAGACCAGCCCTACCTTTGGAATGCATAATCCAGTCATTTATGGGAAGAGAGGGTTTAACAACTTTACATTTCATATAAGTGACACAGGTGCATCTTTTCTTAACCCAAGACTGGTATAGGCTTCTCATCTGAAGGTATTTCCAAAAATCACTGTGGGGGAGGCCATACCTGTTTTGCAAACCCTGGAACGAGTCCATGTCTGAGTGTTCTGGGGATCTCAAGTCCCCAATGTAAAGTATTCCATTAGAGGTCCAGTCCACGGGAGATTTATTAATATGGAGGCTGGGGTTATTCCAGAGAGGGGGGGTATAATTTCCCAAGGCATCAAGAGGTTTTGAGCCCCAATTTTTGCCAGGCTTGATGTGCATGATGGATGGAGAGCCAGCCCTTGTGTGTCTTTGGAAGGGGGTGAGGTACCAGCGTGGAAACTGAAGGGCCCTGCAAGAGATCTTTCAGTTTGGGACCATGCTGGAGAGTGAAGGGAGTGACAGGGACCCTCCTCCTTTAAGGTCTTTGCTACTATAAACGCTATGGAGTACCGAGAGAAGTCAGGTAGGTTCCAGCCTCCCCTCAGGTTTTGAACCCTCAGTTTAGCTCTACTAAATCTAGGTCTGTGTGAACCCCATAAAAAGGAGCTGATCAGAGTGTTCAGCTTTTGATTCCATGCATCGGGAAGAAGAAAGGGAATATGGGATAGTAAGTGGTATACTCTAGGGGCAAGCAGCATTTTGATCGCGGCAATCTTGCCTGCTAGGGAGAGGTGCAAATGAGCCCATCTGTTCATGGCAGATTGGAGTTTGGTCACTAGGGGTTTAAAGTTTATGTCCATTAGGGACAAGAGTTTGGAGGTAAGCTGGATGCCCAGGTATGTTATTGCGGATCTTGCCCAGGCCAGACCTTGGGAATCCACAATGGCCGATGTAGTAAGAGCATTAAGAGGGAGGATTTCAGACATTGTTAGATTGATGTTCAAGCCTGAGATTTTACCGAATGTTTGTACTGTAGAACGGATATGTGGTAGACTCTATGGTAGGTCACGGGTCAGGATCAGGCAGTCATCGGCATACAACTTAGTGATATAACTTTTGTCCTTAACCTGAAGTCCATGTATATGAGGGTGATTTCTGAGGGCTGCCATGAGGGGTTCATTAGCTAAAACAAAAAGTAGGGGGGATAATGGGCATCCTTGTCTGGTCCCTCTCTGTAGACAAAATGGTTCAGAGAGGACATTATTGGTAAGCACCCTGGCGGTAGGGTAGGCATAAAGAGTCATTATCCAAGTAGTAAAGTACAGGCCAAAGTTAAAAGTGTTCATGACTGCGAATAAATATTCCCAACCTACTGTGTCAAAGGCCTTCTCGAAGTCGATTGTAACTGCTGCCGCTGGGGTGGGGAGGGAGGCAGCTATTTATATTAAAGGTATTAGGGCCCAGATAAAATCTGAGCTGATTCGACCCTTAACAAACCCCACCTGCAAAGGGTGAATAATCTCTGGAAGGAATTCCTTCAATCTAGTGGCCAAAACCTTGACCAGGATCTTGGCATCAGTATTGATCAAAGAAATAGGCCTGTAACTGGAGGGGAGGGAGAGATCTTTTACCCTCTTTTGATAGTATGGTAATTATGGCCTCAGACAGGGTAGGAGGGAGCTGCCCACACAAGTGTGCCTCATTCAACATGTTTGCCAGGGGTGTTGTAATCAAGGGCTGAATTAGTTTGTAAAAATCCACCGAAAAACCATCCCCCCAGGTGCTTTGTGAGGAGCCATCTAAGTAATGACTCTGCCAGTTTCTGCCTCTGTTATGGGTAGGTCTGTTGTGGCTTTCTGTGAGTCAGAAAGCTTAGCGAGGGGCAAGGGCTTAATAAATTGAGTGTAAGGCTCATCGTCCCAACAACCATGGGAAGAGTAAAGGATTTTATAGAACTCGGTCATAGTGTTATTTTTGGCCAGGATTTGAAAAATGACAGCTTTCACATTCATGTGGTGCTATGAAGAAATGGCTGTGTTGAAAATTTGGGGTCAAAATATTGGAAATTACCAAAGTTACGAGCTTGCATTCATAAATTTCAATGTAGGCTCATAACTTTGTTGTTTTTAGTATGTTTGCCCCAAATTTTCAACATAGCCTTCTTATGACCGTAACTCATGAACAAGTGCAGAGAAAATGTTCAACTCCTGCCCGAAAGGTGATTTCGTGCAGGGATTCCAAAATCACCTTTCGAGACGCAAAAACACATTTTGGCCAGTATGTGAAAAATGACTGCTGTCACATTCATGAGGTGCTGTGAAGAAATGGCTATGTTGAAAATTTGGGGTCAACATATTGAAAATTACCAAAGTTACCAGTCTGCATTCGCAAATTTGAACATGGGCTCATAATTTTGTTGTTTTCTCAATATTTTTATGCCACATTTTAAACATAGCCTTCTTATGACCCTACCTCATGAACAAGGGCAGAGAAAATGTTCAACTTCTGCCCAGAAAGTGATTTTGCTCAGCGACTATGAAATCACCGTATGGGACAGATTTGCTTAATTTCACTGCCATTGTTCGTGAGGTGGGATCCCAAAAAAAAGGCATGTTGAAAATTTGGGGCAGTAAAGACCAGGTTATGCCACTAAGTTCAGAACCCCATTGAAATACATTGAACCATATACTTGATTTCCTCAGTTCACGGTCCAGCTTTGAAGAGTGAAGAAATGTCTGGGGTTCAGAGAAAATTATGACATTGGACCCCCGGTGGGTAAGTAATGGCTTGGGGTGGGTGGGTGCTGAGTTGGAGGGTCAGGTGGGGGGGGCCTAGCGGCACAACAGACATCGATGGACAGTTTTCTTTTTTCTGTGGAATAAAGAAGTGTCCGGAGGAACAAATTCTTACATCTGTGCATGGGAAAGGACTCTTTTTATCTCTCTCAATCCGGTCAGGTCTTTTGGGCTATATTTTAAGGCAGTGAGAGTGCCTAATGTCTATTTGTATCTTTTTAAATCTGTGCAGCTCCCAATTTGCACAAGTGAGAGTTTTGCTTATTCTTTGGGGTGCCTCAGGTATTTTGGTCTGGGGAGGTGAGAGCTCCCACAACCTGCCATAAGACATTTTATGAGACCTAGCTAATCTCAATAACCCATGGAAAGACTGAAATACAGACTACTAAGGACTGCTCCACATTTTCACAGCTACCTCTAATTTTATTTGTTGTTTTAGTACTATTTTGTACTGTATGTTGTTTAGTTAAGACTTGGATTATAGTTGGTCTTTATTAATTTGGGGGCTGGAGAGGTAGTGTTGCTTATTTGGTATTTTGAGGGGGGATAGAGGGTAACATTGTTGAGTGAGTGGTGCATGTATGAGGGTGTGGATTGTGACTGGTACACTACAGTGTGCTTTTGCCTGCTGTTTGGTTGCCCTTTGTTTATATCGTGTTGGCAGAGGTTGCAGACGGTCAGGTACTACTGTCCCACCAGGCTCAGGGACCTCTGTCCTTTTAGCTGTCCCTCACTGATTGTTGAGGCGTGTAGGCGTTGCCATGCTTGGGATATAGCTAGAAGGAGGATGAAGTGGGGGAGAACTGGGCCTAGTGGGAGTGTGGAGAGGGGTGGGCGGATTGGGGTTGTGGGGACAAGGAGACACCCTGGGGTGAAATGATTCCAGGATAGGGGTCCTCCGCTTGGTTTGAATACCCAAGGGCTCTACTCTTGGTGGGTAAGTAGTGCAGTCTGCCTCGGTTACCCATCCTACTCTGGTGGTGTTGTGCAATGCCAGGTCAATTAAAAAAAACAAGACAGCTGTGATTGCTGATCTTGTGGGTACAACTGACCTGGCTTGCATCACCAAGACCTGGCTGGTTGAAAATGCTGGCCCAGTATTGGCTTCAGCTGTTCCGGCCGGGTACTCTGTGATACACCACCTGAGGGAGGATCTCAGAGGTGGGGGTGTAGCCATTTGTTTTAAATCAGAACTGTGCCGTGTGGCTATACCAGTTGGGGTGACCAGATCCTTCGAGTGTATGGTGGATGCAGATGTGGGTTGCAGGATACTTCTCATCTGCCGTCTGCCCGGTGGTGAAAAGGAATTCCTGCAGGAAGTCGTGGAATTCATTGTCGATATGGTGTTGGAGTCGCCCAGATGGTTGATTCTAGGGGACTTCAATGCCTGGATTGATGATGAACTCTCGCAGTTTGGTCAGGACTTCCTCCAACTTATGACCTCGTTGGGCCTTACACAGGTAATTACCTCTGCTACCCACAATAATGGTCACTCGTTGGATATGGTGTTCTTACTGGGGATGGAGCTCTCCGATCGGGTGGTGGAGCTGGTCGGATGGTTGGACCATCATACCATAAGGTTCGGTTTCACTGCCCCCCCTCCCCCCTCGAAAAGACCTGCCCCTATGGAGATAAACAAGTACCGCCCTTTAAGAAGTGTGACCCCAGATGATCTGATGGTGGTGCTGGATCTATCGGGTGTGCCAAGTGCAAGCTTGGAGCCAGGGGATCTTTTACTTGCTTATAATAGGGTAGTGACCATGGCCCTCGACTTCGTAGCTCCTGTCCTTGTTTGCCCCCCTCATTCTTTGCCCACAGTCCCCTTGGTTTGATGGGACTTTGAAGGAGTTGAGGCGGGGGGGGGGGCAAAGGTTGGAGAGGCACTGCCAGACATCGGGCTTAGATTAATGGATCATTATAAGGATTATCAATTGGCAGTCTTCCGTAAGAAGGCAGAGTTCCTGTCCAGGGAGATTGCCACTGTGCAGAATCGACCAGTCCAGCTCTCCCGGACTGTTGACAGGTTGTGCAATCCAACCTGTCTCCAGATCCAGGGAGCATTTTCAGAGAATAAGTGTGATGAGTTTGCTCGTTTCTTTGCAGATAAGGTTACCACCATCAGGTCTGGGATCCATCATCTGCCTTCTAATGGGTGTTGTGGATGTCGGCAGGAGGTTGTGAGTGCCCAATCTGCCTGGTCTGACTTTGGCTGGCTGGCGATCAGTGGCATTGTGAGGATCATCCAGAATATGTGACCAACCTACTTTAGTTTGGACCCAGGCCCAACACGTCTCCTTGTGGGATGTGTTGAGGTGATCAGGCCAGTCCAGGCTGAGATAGTCTGGAGTTTGTTGGAGACAGTGGTGTTTCCTGACCCCCTGAAAGAGGCGGTGGTGATACCTCTCCTTAAAAAAATAGTCCTCCCTCGACCCTGACTGCTTAGCCAACTACAGACCTGTCTCTAACTTACCGTTTGTGGGTAAGGTTATTGAGAAGGTGGTTGCGTTGCAGCTGGAGGATCATGTTACCATCCATGATGTCTGTGATTTCCTCCAGTCTGGATTTAGAAAGGGAATAGTACCATGACAGCACTGGTTCGAATACTTAATGATCTCCTAATAGTGAGGGATCGGAGGACCCGTTCGAGCTTGGTCCTCCTTGATCTCTCTGCAGCATTTGGCACTGTGGACCACGGAGTGCTGCTGGAGCACCTGTGGGTTCTCTGCGGACTGTCTGGTACAGTTCTAAAATGGTTTCAATCTTTTCTCACGGGCAGGACTCGGAGAGTGATGTCAGGGATTTTTTTGTCGGCCCCTGTCCTGTGGGGTTCCACAAGGCTCCATTTTGTCACCCGTGTTGTTCGTTATGTATATGCTGCTGTTGTAAGACATTATAAGGCACTATGGGCTGATTTTTCACTGCTATGCAGATGATACTCTGGCTATACATGTCCTTTGTACCCGAGCAGGGTGGGGCTGTCTCGTTTTTTAACAACTGCCTCTCTGAGATCCAGAATTGGATGAGTGCCAGCTGGCTACGATTGAACCCAGATAAAACTGAGGTGTTGGTAGTGGACCCAGGTTGTCAGGGCATGGGGTTGCCGGTGAGGCAGCCTTCCAGGCTTTGGCTCAGTGGCAGCCAGCTGCTGACCTCAAACCGGGTTTGAAATCTGGGCATTGTTTTTGATGATGGTCTGACACTTAAGTATCTGCCGTTGTCAAGACTTCCTTTTTATCATCTGAGGAATATCACCTGGATTAAACACCTGATTCTGGCTGATGACCTCCCAACTCTGGTCCATGCCTTTGTGACCTCCCGCCTTGACTACTGCAGTACCCTGTACCTAGGGCTACCGGGGGTTGATATCCGCTGCTTGCAGCTTGTGCAGAATGCAGCGGTCAGGCTGTTAATTAGTTTACCAAGAGCTTGCCATGTCACGTCTGTGCTCTGCAGCCTGCACTGGCTGCCAGTGCAGTGGCGGATCACCTTCAAGGTCAGGTTACTGATCTATAATACCCTACATGGACAGGGACCACGGTACTTGCAAGATCTACTTTGCCCCTACCACCCCCTTCGCTTACTCCGCTTCTCCAGTGAGGGATTGCTAGAGATTCCCAGGGTTCAACTTAAGATGTCAGGGCCGGCTGTTTTGCGTTTATGGCCTCTACCCTTTGGAATTCTCAACCTCCTCTGGTTAGGGAGTGCCTGACCATCGAGAGCTTTAAGTCTGCTCTCAAGACGTATTTATTTGGGATGGTTTTTCCTGAGCCAGTCTAAATCTGTTGAAAGGGTTTTACAATTGCTGATTTTTTTTATTGCTCTTCTTTAAATTTTATCACTGTTTTAAATATTGATCTTTTTGTACAAGTGCTTTGATCTTTGGAATTGTGCTTTTTAAATATAAAGAATTTATTGATTTTTTTACAGGGTAAAAACAAAAAGAGGGATTCTTCTTTATTTTAGATGACGACAGTTACGCTTGGGGCATTTCCAACCCCAGTGTCAGTGTTCTGCTTGTGGGGATATAGGGTGGGGGTGCGGAGAGGAAGGTCAGGTGGGGATAGTTACAGGGCACCAGCAACAAACATCGATTGATGGTTTCTTTGCTATAGGCTATATATATAAAACATATAAAAAATACTAAGGCGGTACTGGAGGATTGGGCACCCTCAGTGTTATGTTTGTGGGAGGTGGGGTGAGGGCGCTGAGAGGGAGGGTCGGGGGGCAGACAGTTACAGAGGTGCCAGCAGACATCGATGAGCGGTTTCTTTGTTACAAGGTGAAATTTCTCAGCAGGCAGATCTTGACAGATCAGCTGTGCTTTATAGGCAGCGTAGATCCAAGGAGAGAACCGACCTATGATTGGGTCGGCTCTTTTCTTTGAAATACACAAAGTTTCTGTCCAGCAAGCCAGAATAGTGTCATGATCAGCCTAGCTGATGATTGGTGTGACATTGGCAAGCCTCTTGCAGACCACTCTGCATTAGACTGACAGTGTCTCACCCCTCAAAAGGCACTCTCATAGCAAGATGTTTGCTGTGCATGCTCGTATGGTGAACATAAAAACAAGAAGGTAGGCAACCTGTTAGTGCAACAGTAACTGATACAAGGGACTGTACCAATGCACAGGAGACCGGGACAGGTCACAAAAACAATGCAAGATACACAATAGGGTTCAACATATTTGCTCCATCTTGGGCAGATTGGATGAGCCATGAGTCTTTTTCTAATGTCATGTTTTCTAAGTTTCTAAATATTGAATATTTTTGTCAGTTGTTTCTAGGTGAGTGAGTGAGTCGTTCACTCCAGCTGTCTGCATTGTCTGATGTATTTTTGAAGTAAACTCCTCCCTGTCAATTTTTCTTTAACAGGAACACCATGGCTACACTGGGTTCAGTTCTTTTTGAAGGTATAAGAAATAGTTTGCCACTGTGAAATGGAGAGAAAGGATGAATTTAACTATTACATAATAAAGTCGTCCTAGTATTATGGGGAAATAATGGGTAAATGGCTTGGGGTCCTACAGTAAATCAATGGAGTACCATTGAAACACACACCTGATTGATCTTTTTATAAGAACAAACCCAACTTTGGTCTATGCAAGTGGTGCACAAGGTTTTTTGTGGAGGGCCAGACTGAAGACTTCAGTCAAGGCCGAGGTCCACTGTAAAATGGCCCGTGGTGACAAATGTCCAGCAAGACATTATTAAATGTACACATAAAACAAATCAAAACATACATTCATCCATTTATTTGTTTATTTATCTACATGTTACTGAAACTAAAAACAACAACAACAAAAAAAAACCCTAAAAGACTGCAACTGGAAGCTGCTAGGTCCTCGGGGGGGAGGGGAGGGCCATTTGTGGCCCCCTGGCCGCACGTTGTGCACCCTTGGTCTATGCTGTTGCCCTATTTGCTTATCTGGCAAGAAGGTGGGGTAATCTAACGAGGTTTCGCCTTTCATAAAACTGGTTAAATCAGGGCTGAAATTTAAGATCAGAGGGAATGTGGGTTTTACATATATACATATATGGTAAAGGACAGAAAAAGACTCATAGTCCATTGAGTTTTCCCTCTTATTCCTATGTAGCTTTACTCAGCCCTTACATAGCTTTCCCTGCCCCCTACCTGCTTTTAGCTTTTAATTTCTCCCTTGAAACTGTCCCACTGTTTAGGAGATTTTGAGGGGCAGGATAGTGGAGTGGTGGATGGCAGATACATGTGCTTTTTGCTGAAGGTATATGACCACAAGTAGACAAGGTATAGGGTGTATCTCACAGTAAAACTGTGCTAAAGGGAAACTATAATGTTTGTCTCAGCGTCCTTTTTTTTTCTTCTTTTATTTTTGTGCACCGATTTGTCAAGCACTACTTTTCTGATTATCTTGTTTCCACTAACCTGTTTCATATGAAAGCAAATCTGATGATGTTCTTCCATGGTCATATTGAATACAACTGCATTTAGGCATGTCTTCTACTGTTCATTGTTGAGCCTATTTACATAGGAGTTTTATACATACATAGATACATAGACAGTGTCGGCAGATAAGGGCCTATGGCCCACCTAGTCTGCCCATTTGAGCTTGTAAGTTCAGTTTGTTTTCCTAGAAGTCTATTTCCCCTTACCCCTGACCTCTAGAATTCCTTTATGTCTATCCCATGCATTCTTAAATCCCGTGATTGTTTCAGCCCCCACCACTTCCTCTGGCAGGGTGTTCCACTTGTCCACCACCGTTCAGTGAAAATTCTTTCTCATGTTTCCTCTGAATCGTCCTCCCTCCAACTTCATCCCATGCCTCTAGTCCTGAAACATCTTTTTCGCTTAAAATAGTGTTTTCTGCACCCTGTTCCTCCCTGTGAGATACTTGTATGTCTCTATCATATCCCTCTCCCCTCCTCTCCTCCAGGGAGTACATGTTCAGTTCCTTCAACCTGTCTTCATAGGACTTGTGATGCAACCCATGCACCATCTTTGTTGCCCTCCTCTGAACCTTCTCTACCCTGTCTATGTCCTTACGTAGGTATGGTCTCCAGAACTGTACACTGTACTCCAGGTGGGGCCTCACTAGTGTCTTGTATAGCGGAATTATGACCTCCCTTTTCCTGCTGGTGATGCCCTGCCTATACATCCCAGCATCCCATTTGCTTTACCTGATGCCTTGTCACACTGTTTCTCACTCTTGAGGTCATCAGAGATGACAACCCCAAGATCCCTTTCCTGCTTGGTGCATGCTATATCCTCACCCCCCAACTGATATATTGTGCCAGGGTTTTTGTGCCCCATATGCATTATCTTGCACTTCTTTGCATTGAATTTCAACTGCCAAACCCTTGACCATTCTTCAAGTTTCTGCAGGTCCCTTCTCATTCTGTCTACACCCTCTGGTGTGTCTACTCTGTTACAGAGCTTTGTGTCATCAGCGAACAGTGAAATTCTGCCTTCTATATACGTGTGCAATGTCACTGATGAAGATGTTGAATAGGACGGTCCCAGCACTGATCCCTGTGGTACCCCACTGGTCACTCTTCCCTCTGTGGAGTGACAGCCATTTACCACCACCCTCTGTGTCCTGCCACCCAGCCAGTTACCTACCCACCACACTACTGTCCTGCCCACACCCATATTCCCCAGTTTGTGTAATAGTCTTCTATGTGGCACAGTGTCAAAGGCCTTGCTGAAGTCCAGATAGGCCATGTCCACTGCCCTCCCTGATCCACCTCCCTAGTCACCCAGTCAAAAAATTCAATGAGGTTGGTCTGACATGACCTCCCCTGGTGAAACCATGCTGCCTTGGGTCCTGTAGTCCATTGACAACCAGATGTTCCACCAATCTCTCCTTCAGTAGTGCTTCCATGATCTTTCCCACTACCGGTGAGGCTGACTGGTCTGTAGTTCCCTGCTTCCTCTTTGTTCCCACTTTTGTATAAGGGACTACATCTGCTGTCCTCCAGTCTTTGGGTACCTCCCTGTTTCCAGTGATTGGCTGAACAGGATAGCCAGAGGTTCAGCCACCACCTCTTAGTTCTTTAAGGACCCTGGGGTGCACCCCATCTGGCCCCATTGCTTTGTCAACTCTTATTACTTCCAGTTCCTTCAGGACCCTTTCTCGTGTAAAGGGACTTGTGTCCATTTCTCTCATTCTCACCTTGTGCTCCTTCAGACCCATTACCCCCCTCTTCCTTAGTAAAGACTGAGCAGAAATACCTGTTCAATATGTCAGCTTTACTGTTGTCATCCTCCACGCTGCTCCCATCCTCCCCCTTCAGTCTAACTATCCCTCCCTTTGTCCTTCTTTTTTCACTTATGTACCTGTAAAGGTTTGTCCCCTTTAACCACTGATTTTGCAATGTGTTCTTCTGTCTGAGCTTTGGCTTCCCTTACTGACTTCCCTGCCTCCCTTTGTTTCTCCTGGTACTTCTCCCTATCCCCTTCTGCCTGTGTCTTTTGTATTGCCTGAATGCAGTCTTTTGGCTTTCACTTTCTTTGCTACCTCTTTGGAAAACCATAATGGTCTCCTCTTTCTTTTCCTCTTGCTAACCTGCTTAATGCATAATTCTGTTGTTCTTATAATCCCCATTTTAAATACTGCCACTGTTCCTCAATCCCTGATTCCTGTCCCATTCCCTTAATGCCTCTTTCAAGCATCTCCCCATTTTCCCAAAGTCTGCCCCCTAAAATCCAGGATACGTGTTTTGTGTGGTTTGGTTCTGCTCTTTCTGTGATTTCAAACCACAATGACTGGTGGTCACTGTTACCCAGGTGCTCCCCACTGTTACCCCCATCACACTGTCCCTGTTTGTGAGCACAAGGTCCAGTATTGCCTTCTGCCGAGTTGGTTCCATGACCAGTTGCTTGAGGAAGGCACCCTGAAGAGTCAGAATAAACCTGCTCCTAGTTGATGCTGCTGCTGGGATGCTCCAGTCCACATCTGGTATATTGAAGTCTCCAACCAGTACTACCTCACCTTGTCAGCCATCCTTTGGATGGCTAGCATCAACTCCTATCTGTTTCTTCCTCCTGGGCTGGTGGTCTATAGACCACACCTGTGCGAATGGCTGGCCCCATTTTCCTTTCCAGCTAACCCACAGTATCTCTCCCCATTTTGTTCCTCCTGGATCTGTGTGGCCCTTATGTCATTTTTCACATACAGTGCCACTCCTCCTCCTTCCTGCCTGCTCTGTCTCTTCTGAATATGTTGTAGCCAGGTATGGCCATCTCCCAGTCATGGTTATCATTACACCAGGTTTCAGTGATGGCCACAATGTCCAGGTTCTGACTGTACCATGACAGCCTCCAGATCTTCCATCTTGTTGCTAAGGCTCCTGGCATTTGCACACATGGCTTCATGATTTGACCTCCCTAGACTGCTTCACTGTTCTACTCAGCCTTCCTTGGTTGTCATTTATCCCTGGTTCTCCTTGCTGTCTGCCCTTCTGCTGAATTTTGCCCTTTTCTGCTTATCCACCTTTTGGACACTAATCTCCAACTTTTGCCGCTGCTTTGCAGAGATAGCCACTCCTCTGGTTCCTGGTTCCATTACTAGCTGTGGGGGTGAGCAAGTGGGTACCATCCTTGCTGGCCTGCCACCCCCTTTGCTAGTTTAAATGCTTGTCAATGTAGCATTTAAACTTATCATTGAGTCTTGGATTCCCCTCAGGATGGATGCAGGCCGTCAGGCTGAACAAACCTCCATCCCTCCAGATGGGTCCCCAGTCACCAATGAATCCAAACCCTTCCTCACAGCACCAGTTCTTCAACCATGAGTTAAAGTTCCTGGTGCATGCACTCCTATGCTCTCCCTTGCCTCTCACAGGTAGTACTTCTGAGAAAGTGACAGAAGTAGCTACTTGCTTGAGACCCCTCCCCAGTTTCCTAAACTCTTCCTGAACTTCCTTTGGCTCCTTTGGCTGGTTTTCTGTACAGAAATTGCCCTGCCTAATGCACAGTTTAATAAATTGAAACTTGGCCTGTACAGTTCATAAAATGTGCATTTACAAGTGTACCATCTGTTCTCCAAGTCCTTGGATTGGATAAAATGGTTATTTTCACCACCTCTATACACTTACATACTGTATGTACATACAAAGCTACTTAGAAGGTGGTGGCAGGAAAAGACTTGCAGTCTATCTAGTCTGCCCTTTACTTTTGCTGTTGATCTTCCCTTGCCAATCTTCACCATTCATTACTGCTGGGTGTAAGCTGGAGGCACGCACCCTCCACGGGAGTTTGTTGGTTTTTTTTTGGTGGGGAGAGTCGGCAACCACAGTGCCACCCACGTGGCTGACGCATTGCGCGGAGCATGCGGGTTGGGCTTTAGGTGCTACAGACTCCTTCTCCATCTCAGTTCTGTTTCTCCCACCGCCGAGGCCATATCTGCTGCGCGAGTTATGAACAGTTTTTTGCTACACCACTAGGCCTTCGTCTTTCAACGCCGCCTTTCACCTTCATCCCGATTCTCTCATCCTGACGCCATTGAAAGTCCAGTAAGACTGTTCTTTTTAATTTTATGGACGACGCCAGGATCTTTTGCTCAGTATTAATTTCTCATCATGTCTGGTTCTGGGGTGAAAAGAAAATCTAAAGCGGGCCATGCCCCCATGCGTTGGTGCCCCTGTGGCTGGCATTTTTCTTTTTCGGACCAGCATGATGTTTGCTTGTGATGCCAGGGACCCAATCACGATATGGATAATTGTGATGTCTGCTTCTCCATGGACCACTGTGTTCTCAAAGTTTGCACGTTTAAAGTTGGCAGGGCCCCGCCGACTTTCAGAGGGCAGCGTCGCTCGCGAGTCGCCAAGGCCAGGACTCTTGACCTTTCCTCCGGGTCCCCTTCCGGGTCTATACGGCCCGGCGAGGAGGAGGCCTCTTCTGCGGTGCCAGAGGAGCATCACAATTCCTGCGGAGTCACATTGCCGGCGCCGCCCTGGCAATCACCTCCTTGGAGGTGCAGGCTCCCCCAATGTTGCAGTCTACGGCTGCAGGGCCTGGCACTGGCGGACCCTCGGTGCCACTTCCTGGCTGTCCCGGATCCCAGCACAGTTTGAGGTTCTGGTGATTGGGACGGTGCCCTGGGCAATTCCATGGCCTGCAGTGGTGCCGCTGCCAGGGGCCTTCCCGGGGTTGCTAGACTAGAGGTCTGCTTGGTCACTTCCTCTTCGGAGGAGGACGACTCGCAGGCCAATCCGGATTGCCACCCTGACTCTTCAGAGTCTGAGAGCCCCTTGGGATGCAGTACCAGGCAGCCCAGCAACCCTATCCCAGAGTCCCCGGAGCCTGTTGTTCTGGCGGATCCTTCGGCTGAGGGAGGCCATTGTTCTGTTGGGGATGACAGCCTAGAGGCTCGGGGTGGGGTGTCCATCCTGGGGAGGCTGTGGCAGCTGCCATTCCTGGTGCTGTCTGGACCCTTCAAGGGGGACTGGGACCCCTCTTCTGCAGTCTCCCTCCGGGAGGGCCTATGGTATTGGGGGACCCAACTTCTCTGGGGTCGAGGAAGAGTGCAGTCTCTGAGTCCAAGGGGTTGAGGGGCCGGGGCGCAGCGTGGCTACCCCCTTCCACTGCCCTGTGGGGGTGGGGAGGAGTCGCAGCTCTGAACCCCGCCTTTCCTTCAAGATCTCAGAAGCTTTCTTAGTTGACAATATGGAGGGTTGCCCTTCTGGACACATGCAGCCCCAGTTGCGTCACAGGGGAGATTCTCCTTTAGGGCTCTTCTGGGGTTTGCCATTTCAGACACAGCTTTTGCAACCCGGTGTGGCCCCAGGGTCCCCCCGTTCGGCGGGACCAGTCTCTTGGTCTCAGAGCCCTGGCAGAGGCCGGGCACTATCAGTTCGGTGCCCATAGCCCATCCCTCTGCAGACGCTCCTCCTCTTCCAGGCCATGTAGATCCCACAGGACCCTTAACCTGGGAGATGTTCAGAGCCACTGCAGCGGCCTTTCCCACTTATGTCAGGGCCATGGACAAGCGGGTCTCTTGCCTCTCTTCCCCACTGCAGGTCTCCTCTGGACATTAAGCTCCTCTTCCTCCTCGTCTCCCTCTTGCAAGGGAGAGGAATGTTCCATCCATCTATCCTCTGACGCTGATTTCACTGAATATGAGTGGTTCCTTTCAAGGCTGGTTCAAGAGCTTCACATTTTTCATGTGCTGAGAAGCAATACCGAGTGGGAGATGTGCTCATTCCTCAGTGAATTTAGTGCCCACCACCTGGTGGTGCCCTCCTGGCCCATTCCTTTCCAGGAAATGTCTATCCACACCTGGCAGTCTCCAGCTGCCCCTTCTCCAGCCCCAGTGGACTGCAGGAGATGATACTGCGCCCCCCAGGAGTCTCTAGGTTCCCTACCTCAGTGCCTTTGGGGCTGACATTCCTAGACACTCCTTCCAGGCTTCAGCGCCTGGCGCATGACTGACTGCCGGATCCGGATTCCGCAGAATTCGACTAGTGGGGACGAAGAGCTTTCTCTTCGGCTTGTATGTTAATGTGCATAGATTCTCATCAGCCTCACCATGCTGCCTATAACTGACACCTGTGGTCGATGCTAGCACAAGTACTAGCATCTTTGCCTGATATGGAGCAATCTAGACAGGCCATTGCCCTCTCTGCTCAAGGTCTGGAGCTTGCAAGGCACCAGGCAAGGGTGTCTTATGACGCCAATGAGGTGGCATCCAGACTTGCAGGGACAGCGATCTGCATTAGGTGGACAATGTGGCTTTGTCTATCCAGGTTGTCACCCGTTGCCTGGCGTAGGGTGATCTCCTCCGCTTCCTGCAGGACCCAACCTTTTTCCCGCAGGGCAAGGAGAGTTCTTCAGGGCACCTCTTTTTCCCCCGGCCACAGGGGAGACCTCCTCTTCCTGAACAGCCTTAGACCTTGATGGTCTAGTATGGCTCTATGGTCTCCCTCTCCTGCATCTCACCTGCAGGAGGCTGAGTGATCTGTTCCCTCAGGGCTGTGCCAGGTCCCCTCCGGGGGGCTTGGTTCTCACCCAGAAGTAATGAATGGTGAAGACTGATGAGGGAAGATATGAAAATTATGTACCTAGCGTAATTCTTGATCTTCTCTTGTATCTTCACCATTCATTACTGATTCCCACCCTCCATCCCCTCATGGGCCTCAATTCTTGGGTGTTGCCTTCTCCCAGCTCGCTTTTCCCCTCCTAGAGGCCAGTTGGGGGCTTAGTCCCACTGGTATCTCAGAGCTCTCTGTTCCTTCTCTGAACATCCCAGAGCATTCTAGGGTTCTAGGACTAGGGTCTTCACCCTAAAACCTCTGAGGGAACTCCCTCAGATTCTCTTCACGATGCACTGGGGTGTCCCCCTCTTGGGGCTTCTATAATCTTCTGGCTTATGTCACCCTCTGGCTATCATTGTTTCAGTGCAGTCCTAAGAGAGTCTGTGGGATCTCCTCCTTCTGTTTTCTATGGCACTGTGTCCCGTGGTTCTCTTCTCCTGAAGTAGGGACCATGCCAGTTCTCCAGTGGAAAAATTTTCATCCAGATTTCTTTCCCTACACCTAAGTCAGGACTCACTCCTTTCTGAATAGGATTGATTGCCCTCCTAGGGACAGTCTGTGAAACTGAGGCTCTAGCACTGTCTTAATGCTCCTGGATGAAGGGTGAGAGGAGAGGTTTGCCTTCGACAAAGTCTCAAGTCCTTCAATTCCCCTCAGACCTTGGTTCTGTACCCTGTTTTAACTGGCGGGATCCTTGCTCCCTTGTCTTCCGATCCCGTGGAGGTTTTGAAACTCTCAAGCCAGTGGTCTTCCAATTTGTCGTGGCAGACAGCCCTCTCCTCTCCACCCTTTTATCTTCTTCTCTCATCTCTTCTGCTTTTCCTCTTTCTGTACTTTGCCATATCTTTCTCCCAAAACTGCCCAAGGATTGAGTCCCTAAGGCCAATTAGGGTAGGGTTCTCTTCTTTCTGTCCTTTCTTCGGCCTATGCCTTTTTCAGTTTATATCCTTTCCATTTTCTATCCCTCAGCTCTCTTGACTCACTGTCTGTTTCTACAGCCTGTTTCTTCCTCTGCAGCTCAACAAACTGGAATGGAAGAGGAGTCTGCAGTGCCTAACTGCCAACCCGTGTGCTCTGCGCAATGTGTCAGCCATGTGGGCAGCGCCATTGGTGCCGACACCTCCCACCAAAAAAAAAAAACTCCCGTGGCGGTTGCGCGCCTCTGGCTTACACCAAGCAGTAATGAATGGTGAAGAAACAAGAGAAGATCAGAAGAATTATGGTAGGTACGTAATTTTCATTTCTTACTTATTTCATCTGGACCTAGTGTCTACAGGACTAGTATTTCACCTCTACTCCACAGTTTACCCTCTTTATCTTTATCAGCCCTCTAACTTTGTCCGCACCCTCCCTTAAACACATTTAATGCCTTTGTCGCTATCACATCCTTTGGTAGCTTATTCCAGAACTTCCTTATAGCAAGGCAGATAGGATTTTTGGATGTATCTGGATGTATCGGGAGGGGTATTGGTAGCACGAAAAGGGAGGTAATACTTCCCCTGTATAGATCCTTGGTGAGGCCACACGTGGAGTACTGTGCCCATTTTTGGGGTTCTCATCTCAGGAAGGATAGGGATAGGCTCAAGACGGTGCAGTGCAGGGTAAGAAAAATTATTCAGGGTCAGCAGGGCATGTCCTATGAGGAGTGCCTCAAGGCACTGAACCTGTACTCACTAGAGACCAGAAGGGAGAGGGGAGATAGGATAGAGGCCTCCAGATTCCTAAAAAGAGTTAACAGAGTGAACTGTGGGGAACTATTTTAACTTGAATACCAGCTCACAGTCGTGGTTGTGAGTGAAAACTGACAGGAGGGACGTGAGGACATACTTTTTTACAGAAAGGGTGGTGGAGCTGTGTAACAGCCTGCCAGCCGAGGTGGTGAGTGCAAAAACCATTAGTGGTTTTAAGCATGGTAGTGAGAGAATGTAGAGTACAGTGGTTGCTCAGGACCATCAGAATCTGGGAGGAGAATGAAGGGCGGTGGGGAGGGCTATGACCCAGGAGGAACAGTAGGCCCCAGAGCTAAATAGGGAACCTGGGCAGGCTTTGTTCTGCTGTCATTGTCTATGTTTTTGTGTTTCCTGATATCCTTCTTTAATCCTCCTTTGTCCTGTTTCAAAATGTGCCCTCTAGCAGTTACACTCTCATTTTTAGCAAACGGGTCTTAAAGGAGTAGTACAGTCAAAATTTGCAAAAACATATGTTTTGCAGAGTGTTTTGATTTGTGTGTGTGTGTGTGTAGGCCTGATGTGTCCTTCCCTTTGTTTGCTGTTGAGATTAGCTCTTGGGGATCTCCATTTTAGCAAGATTTATTGCTTTTCTTATTTCTACAATGCTTTCTGTCACTTGTGACAGTGATGCGTCTGGGACCACAGATTCAGCAAGTACTAGAGTTAGGAGCCTGTTGTTCTGGCCCCCACTAAATAGCTGTAATTCAGTATTTTTTTTTGTGTGTGTGTGTCTCAGATCTAGCCAGCAAGAGTAAATGTTTTGCTTTTAAAACTTTTAATTTCGCCAACCCAGTGGCGCGGAAGGCTAAGGCACCAAGCCTTACCTGCCGCCATGTCGGTGACCTGGTATTGGGAGTGACCTTGGGGCATCAGGGGTTGGCTAGGGAGAGGAGGATCAAGCATCTGATGGACTGCTCTCCTCCTGCATGGGGAGGGTTGGGTAGAGTCTGCCGCTTGCCTGTCTCCTGGTGGAAGCTTGGGGAAAGGCCACTCGGACCAGAAGATCAGGAGATGAGGCAGACAGTGCACATCACGTGGGAGAGTCCTTACACGCCATACCGTCCAAGGACCAGAACAAGGGACATTTGCTGGTGGCTGGATGATAGTGGATGCCCCCTGGTTTTGCTCCTCGAAAAGCTGGGCTTGCCAGCCCAAACTGGATCCAGTCCTTGGCGGGTCCGGGGAACCCCCCCCCCCGCCAACCCCATGGGAGGTGGGGGGGTGGGCAAGCCCTGAGAAAAGATGGCTGGTGGTAGGTCCCAGTGGACATCCGAGGGATAGGACAAGGGCTGACCGGGAATGGAGAAGGGGGGACAAAAAAACAAAATCTTCATTTCATCAAACTACACACAGCCATAAAAAGCATACAAATCACCCCCCGATCATCAGTGCTATAATTAGTACTCTGTTTTCTTGTGGAGTAACCCACTCATTAGCCCTCAAGTATTTGCTAAACTGTAAATGTAGCCGTTAGTGATCAGTAGATTAGGAAAGTTACTTAGTATCACAGCTCTACTGTTGTAAATTGACTCTGAAGCCGTGCTTGCTGAATCCATGGTCCCTGATACATGACTGTCACATGGGACAGGGTGCATTGTAGGAACTAGAAGAGCAATAAACCATGCTAAGATGGAGATCCCCAGGGGCCATAAAGCTACCATAAAACTAGCAAGGCTAATTTAGAAAAACAACTCTTAATAGCAGACAAAGGGAAGGACACACTAGGACTGCACACACACAGTTAAAACACTCTGCACGACATATGTTTTAGCAAATTCTGACTGTACTACTCCTTTAATTATCCACATTCTAGATGGAGGGAGTGTTCCTGACCAACTGGAGTGCTGCTTTCCTCTGCGTGTGAAACACACTTACTCTGTGAATAGTGTCTCACGTACTGATGCCCTGGTAACAGGCACATACTGGGACAGTTTAAAAAAATATATATGTATTATTGATTGAGCTTGATTAGTAATATATTAATACCACCGCGGAGACCACTCTTACGGTTACAAGTGTAGTCTTTCTTGCATTCTTAGGGTATCAGAACCGCTCACTTTCAGTTTGTGGTTCTCGTACCTTAAGAATGTGTGTGAGACCACTCTTACAAGCATAAGAGTGGCCTCCATGGCGCTGTTAACATACATTATTAATACCTCTTAGAAACTTCCATGCAAGGCCCCTGGAATTCTGCGTTTCCGCAGCCATGGACTTTTCCGCAGAATTTGTATCATACCGCAGAATTTATTGTTCTTGGTGACTTTTCTACAAATATAGTTTCTCCATAGTACCCAGCTCCCTTCTGCATCTCATTTATCCTGAAGCCCCTCCTCTGTGCCAGGCTTATGATGTCATTGGTGACATCGGATATTTTAGCCAATGATAGGACTGCATTTTGCCAAAGAAATTAATAAATCATGCCACAGAAATCGGGACAAAGTGTCACACAACACTAGGGGCCCTGCTTACATGTCTCTGTCCTATCTCCCCTCTTCTTCCTGGCCTCCAGTGAATATATATTAAGGTTCACAAGCCATTCCTCATATGTTTGGTCTTGGTGATCTTGGATCATCCTGGTTGCTGTCCTTTGTGCCATCTCCAGTCTATCCCTGCCATTTTTCAGATTTGGTTTCCAGAACCAGGCACATTACTCAAGATGAGGCCTCCCAGTGGTAATATCCCCTCTCTTCTTCTGCTAGCAAATCCTCTACTTACACATACACCAACATTCTATTTGTCCTACTATATGCTTTATGGCACTGACCAGAGACTTTCAGACTGTCACTAATGACAACTCCTAAGTCTCTCTCCTCTCTTGTCTCTAACTTCTCTCCTCCCTGTGAATATACCGTATGTATTTTTTTTTCTGCCAATATGCGTAGTTCTGCATTTATTTCTTTGCATTAAAGTGCAGTTATCAAATTTTTGCCCACATCTCCAACCTGATACTATTCTATAGCCCTCTGTGTCCCTCTCTGTTATCCACTTTACCATATATTTTTGTGTTGTCAGCAAAGAGAAACATTTTTCCCTTTATACCCACTTACAAAGATGATGAATAGGACCAGCCCCAAGACTGACTCCTGCAGCACCCCCACTCATGACCACCTTTGCCTCTGACTCTCTCCCCTTAATCACAACTCTTTTTGTTGCCTCCCTTTCAGCCAATTACATACCCATCTAGTCAGCCTCACCCCATTCCTCCATCTTTTATAATAGCCTTTTGTGTGATACAGTGTCAAATGCCTTGCTAAAGCCCAGGTACGGGACTTCTACAACTTGACCTTATTCATAGCCTTGGTGGCATACTCAGAGAAGTCAATAAAGTTAGTCTGACATGATCTATCTGGCACAAAACTGTGCTGTTTAGTGTCTTGTAGCCTGTCTGCTTCGAAATACTCCACCATATGCTTTTTTTTTTACTTCATTTGTTTCTCCGCCTGCATCTCTGGTCCTGGCAGCATCCCCCTCAGCCCTGTCAGCAACCTATCAGGTAGACATAGGGTTAACCACCACTTGCATAGAGCTCTATCGATGAGTGACCAGCTACATAGGGTGGTGTGGTGCCTGGGGGTGATGCCAAGTGAGCCAAGAGATTTTCCTCAGTTTTGTCCCATAGGATATCTGTAAGTGATGCACACATCTGCAACAGGGTTGATACACAAGGAGGCGTGGAAAGGATGAGCAGGGACTTGGCAAGGTTGGAGGAATGGAAAAAAGTATGGCAGCTTAGATTCAGTGCAAAGAAATGCAAAGTAATGTACCTGGGAAACAAAAACCCAGGGGAAGATTACACAATGGGGGGAGGTAGTAACAACAAATAAAATGGAAAGGGACCTGGGGGTAATCATATCAGATGACCTTAAGGTTGGCAAGCAATGTGAGAAGGCGGTAGGGAGGGCTGGGTGGATACTGGGATGTATAGGGAGAGGCATCACCCGCAGAAAACAGGAAGTTGTTATCCCCCTGTTCAGACAGTTGGTGAGACCCCATCTGGAGTACTGCGTCCAGTTCTGGAGACCCCATCTCTGCAAGGACATAGACAGGATGGAGGCAGTTCAGAGGAGGGCAACTAAAATGGTGCAGGGTCTGCAAGAGAAGCCATACAAGGAGAGGCTAAAGGAGCTTAAATATGTATACCCTTGAGGAAAGGAGGGAGGGGGGGACATGATAAAACACTGAAGTACCTCAGTGGAATCAGCAAAGTCCAAGAGGGTAGCATCTTTCAGAAAAAGAGATGTGCAAGAACAAGGGGGCACAGTTTGACTATAGAGGGGGGACGGCTCAGCGGCAATGTGAGGAAGTATTTTTTCACAGAGAGGGCGGTGGACGCATGGAACGGCCTTCCTGAGGAAGTTGTGGGGTCTAAAACTGTGGGCAAATTCAAGAATGCATGGGACAGACATAAGGCATATTTTGTGGGGGGTAGGAAGAAATAGGCTGTTGGTTAAATAGGATTTGCAGCTTATCCTCTAGGTAGGAAAATGGGCAGACTAGGTGGGCCAAGTGGTCCTTATCTGCCGTCAAAGTCTGTTTCTGTGTTTCACACACATGCTCGTGTATTGATGCACATGCGTGCTGCATTCATGCGTGTCCCTCACATCTGCTGGTACAACCAGTGCTGCCACCCAGCCTCTGCTAAGTAGCAGGCAAGCTGCAGGACAAAGAGTCCCACCTCCCTGAGCGAGGAGAGCCATCCTGGCACACTCAGTCTTGCCTCACCTGGCCAGCCCCCAAATGACCTTGGTCTGTTCCCAGACCTGGGTTGCTGGTGTGGCTGAAGGTAAGGCACTAGCACCTCAGTTGTCCACACCACTGGGATGGCTTCATCATATGCCTTTTAATTATGTGTCACACCCTTTATAGCACTCCAGAAGTCCTCAGCAGTGGGATATTCTGCCCATCCTACAGGCTTGATGCACACTGCAATTAAAACGTTTCCTTTGGAAGAAGCTCCTTCCCTTCTGCAGACCAGTTTTTCCAGTTCTTTCCATGTATCTGAACAGTCTGGTCACTCACATGGTTTCTTCCTAACCTATCTACAAACATTGGGGCCTATGCAAATATGTGTGGAGTGCCTATGCGCGGCATACCCATGGCACGTAGCCACCCCGCACACATCGCACCCCCTGGGTGGGATGCACAAATGGGGACACGCAGCCCCCACACACCCGATCCCCCGGCCGCGCTGACTGCAGTGTGCTGGGGGTAGGCAGGGATGTGCCAGTACTACACGCCATGCACAAAGGTGGCTAGTGCTGCCCGTGGGGTGCAGAGGAGGGTGCAGATTATGCCACGGGGGACCCTGCTGTAACCACACTACGTGCTCTGCCCACACAACTGCCCCAACAGTGTTAAGACAGCCCTTCCCTGGGATGTGGGAAGCACCCCAGACACACGTGGTGACCCTGCATGTGTTGCCCCCTCTCCGTGTGGATGCCCCAGACCCATGAACCTGCCCAACCCACAAATCGCGGCAGTGCTTGGTGGCTGCATTGGAGTCACTGGGGTGGGTGACCACACACAAGGAGTTGCCCGGTGGTGGAACTCTCAGTCCGGGCTGGTGGCCATCACCTGCTGTAGTCACTGGAGGGGTATATCGGCTGTGGGGGGACCTGCACACAGTCATGGCAGGGGTGGTGGCACATAGTTCCTGCGGACTCCTGCACACCATACCCCCAGCTGTGCTCAGTCCCCAGAGCATTGCCATCCCCACCCTGCACCACCCTGTCACTGTCTGAGCCCCAGACACATAACCCCCATCCTGTCATTGGTGGACAGTGTTCACCCCTGCGGCACAGACCTTCCCCCACACCGAACACTTACCTGCCCATCGATGCTGCAGCTTGGACCGGTCAGTGGCACAGCCCTCCTCACACCTGCCCGGCTGATGACTGTCCAAGTGATGCTGGGAGCGTACCCCTATATATAGGTGTTGCGCTCCCAGCAGCACTTGGATGGCCGTGGTGCTGTGGGAGGAGGCTGCCGCTGGCCATCCTGGAACCACGGCACCACCGGGAGGGTAAGGGACCTGAGTGAGTGTTGCTGGTGCCACAGGAGGGTGGAGGGTCCCCGGCCCAGTGCAGCAGCGGGTATCGGATGGGGTCAGCATCCAGTCGTAAGGGTAACTCTGTGTGTGCAGGGCATGTTCATCACTACTGGGGCACATAAATATATGTGTGTGTGTGTGTGTGTGTGTGTGTGTGTGTGTTTGAGGTATGTGTTGGGGGGGGGGGTTTGACAGGTACACCACCAGGACGGGGTGGACATGTGCTGGGGAGCTGCTGACAACATACTGGGACAGGGTGAGAATGTGCTAAGGGGTGCTGGTATGGGGCACAGCTGTGTGTGTGTGGGGGGGATACTGCACCCTGCTGGGACTGTGGTCATGCTGTTTGGCTGGTGGGGGGTCATGTTTGTGCACTGCTGGTCTCGGGGGCATGGCCATGTGGGGCTGGGTGCCTGTGTGGCTATTCATGCACCTGGATCCACGCCATGCTGCGCAAGGGATCCACTCAGGGACCTGGTCAGGCATCTGATTGGATGCCCAGCTAGGCCTGCATCCCCACCCCTGGTCGCCCTACAGAGTCCTGTGCGCTGGGGGGGGGAGGCCCACGGACAAGTGGTGGCTGATGGTGAATACTGGCCAGTGAGCACCTGTCTGCAGGTGTGGAGCTATGTGGGTGGGATACATGCCACCGGTGCATACTTCCCACCCATTGGTGCATAGCCCCCATTTGGTTTAGCTGCTAGCCTATAGTTCCCTGGGTCTTCCCTGTTTCATCCCTTGTGTAATGGCTATACTACTGAATTTGCCCAGTCTATTGGTACTAACCCAGTCTCCACAGTTCACCTAAATAGGTCTGTTAGAGGAGCAATTGGCTCGGGTCCCAGTTCTTTCAGTACTCTTGGATGCAGACTGTCTGGACCTAGTGCTTTATTGCCTGTCTGGGGTAACTGAATACACACCCTGTCACCCATGTTCCCCAACCCCCTGATCACTGCTAATGTTACTGACTACCCCTTCCCCCTGATCACAGTTCTGTAGCTGATGGCCACCCCTTGTAGTGCCATTGCCCCTTCCCCGCCCCCGTACAACATGCCAATACCCCCTTACCCTTACAGCAGCTGGCAATCCCCATCACTCACTGTCACTGATGGCTACCAGCCATCTTGGACAACCAGTACTTGCTGTCAGTAAAGGGTGGCTGCATAAGGGGAAATATTAGGAAGTTCTTCTTCATGTAAAGGGTGGTGGATGCATGGAATAGCCTGCCCCAGGAGGTGGTGGCAGCCCATACTGTGGTGGGTTTTAAACATGCATGGGACAGAAACAAAGGAATAATAGAAGTAGGAAGAAAAAGCTAAGCCAATGACCAGTAAGGGTCACTGGTTGCTTTGTGAGTTAGCACAAATGGATAGACTGGATGGGCCTGGCAGTCCTTACCTGCCAACAGAATCTATGAGTAAGCGTGCCCCTAACTGCTATTTACTACTCCTCAAACCTTTGAATATGTTGTTGTGCCTATATGCAAATGCAGTCAGCTGCTTTGTTTATATAGAGGTGAACTGGTATATTTTAATGCCTCTCACAAACAGGTTAATACCTTGTTAACTGTGCCTTTCAAACTGGCACATTTAGTGAGTCCCCTACTTTTGGGGTGCCAAGCATTGTTTGCAAGACACTTAACCTGTTTAGTGAGTGCAAACCTGCTTCCAGTATCTTAGCTCTGAAGCTTTTAAGTTCATGTGTGACGGTTTTTACATATGTTGAATGTCAGCTTTTCATGCTTTTCTTAAAGTCCCTGGATCATGATTAGTGTTTCCTGAAAATGTCATGCTGTTCGGTTTTGTGGTTTTCTTTAAATCAGCATTTGTTAACCTGCACAAACGTAAAACAATTTAAGAAAAGACTGGATTCCTATATGGGAGATAAGAAATATATATTCCACCATTGATATGATGGTGGCAAGTTCTTTATGGGCTAACGCCTCTTGAACTTGTATTGATCTATGAAACTATGCTCTACGGTGTTTGAAAACAGTGGAGTTATTTCTGTCCTCTCAGTCAGGCTTGGAGAGCGATGACATCATCTTGGAGTAGCTTGTTGTTTCAGATTCCCAATCAGAGCAGCAGTCTGTAGAGTTAATGGTTTGCTCTCCAGGTTTCTTACAGACCCAGTCTCTGGTTTGTGTTTAGATAGATTAGCTTAAATCTATAATTCTTTTCTGATAAAAAGTTGATCATTTGAGTTTCAATGCTGAATTGAAGTAGTGGAAATCTTTCTCTGTGAGAAATCAGCTTGTCTATATCACAGCTGTTGGTTCTTTCTTTTTTTTTTTTTATTTTTTCTTCTTTTTCCCCGCAGGACCACCGAAGCCGTCCACCCTGGTCACGGCCCCTGGAGACCTCCGCCGTCGCCCATTGCTGCTGAGAACCCTCGGTCACCCCCGGCTTACCCCCGGAGGGCGGGCCGCTGGCCCACTGTGGGTCTCGAACTGTATCTAGTCGGGTCCTGCAGCGCGGCGACTCATGTGAGGCTCTCCGGGAGGCTTCATCAATCGGCGTCCTGCCCCTCCATCTTTTTCCTCCGGTTTTTTCTCCCTAGAGGAGGCGGGACGTGCAATGACGCCAGTGTCCGCCCGCCTCCATCCCCCATGCTCGGCGCCAGCTGCGAACCCCCTGGTCTCCACCAGGGGGTCTCCCATGGCGCCAGGCTTACCCGCACCCTCCCGGGTAGGAGAGCCGTCCATCGGACGCTCGATCCTACTCCCCCCGGCCGGCCCTCTGACGACCCGGATCCGTTCCCGAACCCAGGTCGCCGGCGTCGCAAGCAGAAATCCCACCGCTGCGCCAATGGGCCGGCTCCTGTTGGTTCTTTCTTATCAGAACCCTGATTTTTTTTTCTAGCTATATAACACAGGGTTGTTTAATGAATATAAAATAAATCTAAATTATGTGCATTCACAGAAACAGTTTGTCTTTGATGTAGCTTTCATAAATACATTCATGTAAGAGCATTTTTTTCATTTCAGATTGACAAACTGGTGCCTGTCGCACTCTGCTACAGTATTTCAAGCACATGTACTATCTGGACTCTCACATTTCAGTTATTTGGTGCTTTATTTGTGAAAATACGTCATGTATGTGTATTACTAGAAACACTATATGGCATCCTGATGCACTGTGTCTCTGCCTCACAGTTGAGGCAGCTGCAGTCTACTTTCAAAACAGAAATGGGTATTTTAAATGTCTGGATAAATGTTATGATGTTTCTTATAGTTTTGAACCCCATAACCACCTGTAATATAGCAAGACAGTATTCAGTAGATTCAGTCATCACTGTGTCTCTAAATCAAAATTGGGGGGATGCTAGACAAATGAAATTGGGACATTCATGTATAAAAAGAAGGAATTATTTTGCATTAGTTAGGGAAATGACCACTCATACTAAGGCTATAGTGACAAAATTGCACTTTATAAGCCAGGATAGACAAAGTTGTTGTTGCATAGTTTTATTAATGGGAGGAGATATCAAACTTAATCCAGGTCCCCCTTCCCCCGGTTAAGGTGATATATGATAATGCAAGAAGCCTGAAAAATAAATTAGACATGATGTGAGTATGGGTAGCCACTGAAAACCCCAGTATAATTGCAGTGACAGAGACCTGGCTGACACCAAAAATCAAAGAAGAAGATGAAATTGACTTACAAAATTACTATGCTCATCGGCAGAACGGGATTGGTAAAAAAGAGGGTGGTCTGCTCTTATATACCAAGTGGGAACCAGGCCAAACCATTATACTTGTTTCAGGAGATGTTGGGATGATAGCGTGTTTACTTATGTGTATAAAAAGACTAAACCTAGTAATAGGTTTAGTCTGTTCCCCAACCCCCAGGTTAAGGTTGCTGAATTTGATAAATTGACACATACACTATAACAGTACACCATGGGTTTGGATTTATTCCTTGTTGGCGACTTCAACACAGCATGGAATAAAACCAGAGGGATTGCTCTTAGATATAGTTTAACACCATTAGCCCTAACACAGAAAACTGCAACATCTACTAGGAAAACACATTTAAATAACGAGAGGAATATACTAGATTTGATTTTCTCCTCTGAAGGAGTAGAAGTAAAAAATATGGAGACAAAAGATCCCATATTTAGGGACCACTGTTCAATCACATGTTTACATGAAACGACCTTGAAAGGTGGGTTTTCAATAAATGAGGAATCTGATGAGATAAAGCATAGAAACTTCAAAGGTTATAGTAAAGAAAAGTTTTTATGCAAGTTAAATAAAATTCCCAGGCATAGGTTATTTCTAATCCCTGAACTTGACGGGGCAACAGATAAATTCACCAAACTCTTTGTGCAGGCATGTGATGAAGTAGCTCCCTTTATAAGTAGTATAAATAAAAAAAACCTGTTCCTTGGATTACAGAGAGATTAAAACAAGCAATAAGATTTAAAAATAGACTATGGAAAAAGGCCAACAACCCTGGATGTCAGAGACTGGGTAAAATACAAAGAAGTACATAACAAACTTAAATCCCAGATAAGAAACTCTAAAAAGTGTTGTTATAAGCTTACGGTGCAAAAATGTACAGACCCTCGACAATACTGGTCCCTAATAAGATCTTTCAAAAAAACAGTGGATAATAGGCTGCCTATACAAATACAAGATTGGGGTATTTTACTATCCCCACTGAGTTCAGCAGAAAAACTAAGCCACTGTTTTACCACACTCCCAGATATAAATATCCCCAAGAAGGAAGTACAGAGGTTAAACCTGTAGATCTATGGCCCTCAGATAAGCAAAACTTTTTTTTAAAGTTATTACTTGCAGAGAGGTAAAAGAAGAGATGAGGATATTACATTCAAACAAAGCCCCAGGACTGGACCAAATAGAGAACAGGTTTTTAAAAGATTCAGTTGAAGTAATAACTCCAGTTTTGACTAAACTGTTAAACTGGAGTTTAATGGAGAAAAAGTTCCCTACAGCATGGAAAAGAGTAAAACTTGTCCCAATTCATAAAGGTGGTCCAGCTACAGAACCCACAAATTTTAGGCCAATAGCATCGCTGTCCATGGTGTCGAAGTTCTTGGAGAGGCTGATGCAGAAGCAACTGAGTGGATATCTGGAGGAAAACTCCTTAGTGACCTGCTACTAGTCTGGTCTCTGTAAAGGCCACTCCACGGACACGGCGCTCACCGACCTTGTAGACAACACAGCCACTCATCTAAATGGGGGCCGGTCGGTGGGCGCTGTGTTCATGGACCTCTCCAAGGCCTTTGACACCATGGACCATGCTATTCTATTTGATGGAATGCTGGGGATGGATGAGGAAACCCTCCCTTGGTTTCGGTCATATCTAACTTCAAGGTCACAGCAAGAGCAGGTGGGAAACTCCCTATCTGGACCAGCTCTGGTCAAGAGGGGAGTCCCACAGGGCTTGATTTTAGGGCCATTATTATTTGCTATTTATATAAATGAACTGGCTAATGTGGCAGAATACTTGAAAGTCAGCATGTATGCAGATGATACAGTTTTGTTAGCATATGGAAATGCCATCCAGGAAATGGAGTCTTGTCTCCAAAAAGGTTTCACCAAATTGGAGAGTTGGCTATATCAGTATAAACTTGTACTTAATAGTAAAAAAGATGAAATTGATGATTTTCCTTCAAAGTGAAAGAAACACAAATCTCCTCAATATAAAATCTCAATAAAAAAACATCTAGTAATGAAATTTCGAAATGGGAGGAAACTTTTATAAAATACTTAGGGGTAAGTTTGGATGAAAATTTAAAATTTGATTTTCATGTAAATGAGTTGGTAACAAAACAAAAAACTGGGTGCTTTCCAGCGATTTGGCCACTGTATTGACCAGAACATGAGACTAGATATAGTAAATCAATTAATCTTACCTTGTATTGACTACAGAAGTCATATTTATAGTATGGCTAGTAAAACAAGCCTAAAAATTATACATGTATTATATAATAATTTGGCTAGATTCATATTGAAATGTGAGTATCGCATTTATCATTGTGATATGTTAAATGCTCTACAATGGCCGTCGCTGGAACAAAAAAGAAAACTGAATTGTGTCAATCAGATTCATGGGGTGGTACATCAGAACAAACTAAAGTACCTTAAAGCCAAGTTGAAATTAGCTGACATAGACATAATCATAATCGTGGGGACAAAAAAAATAATAAATATGTGAAACCAAAAGTGTGCAATAGATTTGGAGACATGACATTTGTAGCTAAAGTTATCCAACTCTGGGATCCAATAAGTAATGAGCTAAAACAGATACAACACACTAAACAGTTCATGAAGTTTATTAGATAAGATTTAAACATGAAATGTATGTGTAATGATTAAGTTGGTGTAGTTAGTCCTGTATGTTTAAACTTTTATTCCTAGGTCTGTATAAACTGTTACTGGGGTATGTATTTGTAATTTATTTAAAATTGTAAACGTTTTAAAAATGTAATCTCAAACAGAGCCATCTTGAAAATGGGTCTTTGACCTAATGATGAGTTTGTCAAATCTACCTGTATAAAAATAAAGTTTTACTACTACTACTACTACTACTACTACTACAGCTGCCACCTGTCCCCTGCCTTCTGCTCCCCATTCGAGGCTGCTGCACCCTGCTGCCCACTGTCTTCTCCCATACAGTTATGGATTGTGCACCCTGCTGCCTCTATCTGCTGCCTAAAGAATCAGGGCTGCTGCACCCTGCTGCCCCCTGCCCAAACAGTTGGAGTTGCTGCACCCTGCTGCCCTCTGTCCCACACCCCTCAGGGATGCTGCATCTGTTGCCCCTTGTTCCTGTCTCCACAGTTGGGGCTGCTGCACCATGCTGCCCTAGGCTACCAGAGGTGGGGCTTTTTACTCCACCCAGCTACCCACTTCCATTGCCCCAAATGGACAGGGCTGCTACACCACGCATACCCCATCTCGCAGTCAGGGCTGCTGTACCCTGATGCCCCCCATGTCCTGCCCCACAGTTGAGGCTTGTGCTCATTGTTGTCCTCTGTCCCCTGTCACCATAGCCAGGGCTTCTGCACCCTGCTCCTGTCTAAACAGTTAGGGTGCTGTGACCTTGAGCTCCATACCTTTGCAGTTAGGGCTGTTGCACCATGCTGTCACTTAGCACAAGATTCATGGCATTTACTGTACGCCTCCATGGTTAAGGCAGTTGCACCCTGCTGTCTCCCTGCCACCAGAGTCAGATTCTTTGCTACACCCTGCTGCCCACATCCCTTGTCCCAAACAGGCATGGCTGCTGCACCCTGTCCCACAGTTTGGGTTGCTGTAACTTAATGCCACCCCTATCTCCTGCACAAACATTCAGGGCTGCTGCACCTTGCTGCCCTCTGTCTCCACCACAACAGTCAGGGCCACGCACCCTGTTGCCTCCTGTTCATGTCTCCACAGTCAGGGCTGCTGTGCTGTGCTACACCCTAGAGTCTCTTGCTCCTTGCCTTCACAGTTGGGGCTGCTGAACCTTGCTGTGCACTTCCATTGCCCCAAATGGTCTGGGCTGCTGCACCATGTGCACCCTGTTTCACTGTCAGGGCTGCTGTACCCTGATGCCCACCTGTGCCCTGCCCCACAGTCAAGGATTTTGCACCATGCTGTCCTCTGTCCCCTGCCACCACTGTGCCCTGCTGCACTGCAGAGCCCTTTGCCTCCACAGTTAGGGTTATTGAACTATGCTTCTCCCTCCTACCAGAGTCAGATACTTTGCTTCATTTCCCAGACTGCTCGAAACAAAAAGTGGAAAAATACTTTCATCTTGTGTTATGGGGTGGGAGAAGGAGGGTGCAGGTTGCAGCAGCCACAACTGTTTGGGCAGGACACAGGGGAGGCATCAGGATACAATAGCCCAAACTGTGGGACAGAGTGCAGCAGCCATGCCTGTTTGGGACAAGGGACATGGGCAGCAGGGTGTAGCAGTGGATCTGACTCTGGTGGCAGGGGGCAGCAAGGTGCAACTGCCTCAACTGTGGAGGGCAGATGACAGGGTGCAGAAAATGCCCTTACTCTTGTGGCAAGTGGCAGCATGGTGTAGCAGCCCGCACTGCGGAGGCATGGGGACCTAGGGCAGCATGGTGCAGCATCCCCAACTGTGGAGGCAGGGGACCTGGCATTCTAGGGCTTAGCACAGCAGCCCTGACTATGGAAACAGGAATAGGGGGCAACAGGTGCAGCGTCCCTCACTGTGAGGGTGAGGGAGAGAGGGCAGCAGAGTATAGCAACCCTAACTGTTCAAGCAGGGGGCAACAGGGAGCAGCAATCCTAATTCTTTAGGCAGGGGAGGGAGGGGGGCAGCAGGGTGCACAATCCCTGACTATGTGGGAGAAGACAGTGGGCAGCAGGGTTCAGCAGCCTTGAATGTGGAGCAGAAGGCAAGGAGCTTGTGGGTCAGGGGACAGGTGGCAGCAGAGTGCAGCTGACACAACTGTGGGGCAGAGACACGGTGCATTGGGGTGCCATACAGTGTTTCTAGTTAGACACATACATGATGTATTTTCACACAGAAGCCACCAAAGAACTGAAATTTGTAAGTTCAGACAGTACAAGTGCTTGAAACACTATAGCAGAGTGTGAGGGGCACCTGTTTGTCAATCTGACATGAAATTTGTTTTTCTTATATGAATATATTTATGGAGGCTACATCAAAGACAAACTGTTTCTGTGAATGAACACAATTTAGATTTATTTTATATTTATTAAACAACCCTGTGTTATATAGCTAGCAAAAAAATCAGAGTTCTGATGAGAAAGAACCAACAGCCATGATACAAACAAGCTAATTTCTCACAGAGAAAGATTTCCACCACTTCAATTCAGCACGGAAACTCAAATTATCAACTTGTTATAAGAAGAGAATGATACACCTTAAGCTAATCTGTCTATATACAAACCAGCGACTGAGTTTGTTAGAAACCTTTAGAGCAAACCATTAACTCTATAGACTGCTGCTCTGACTGGGAATCTGAAACAGCAAGCTACTCCAAGATGATGTCATCACTCTCCAAGCCTGACTGAGAGGACAGAAATAACTCCACTGTGTTCTGTAAATTACTGTAGAACAAGTTAACAAATACCAATTTAATGAAAACCACAAAACCAAACGGCATGAAATTTTCAGGAAACACTAATCATGACCCATGGACTTGAATTTCAGCTTGCCAAGCTTTTATTAAAAATATGTAAAAACCGTTGCACGTGATCTTTAAAAAAAAAAAAAAAAATATATACACCAAAGTTTACATACACTATAGCTTTAGAAACAAATTCTCAACTGAAATGGGGGGTCTGAACCCCAGTTGTTTTAGCATTTAAAAATAACTGCCACTTTGTTTAGTTTTTCCCCCAAAATGTGTGCACTGTACTGTGCACATTCACTGTACCTGGATGCTGTGTAATGCTGGTTACTGTTGTTAGACACAATTAACTTATATTTTATATACTTGTCTTTCATTCTTATTTTATTACTTATGACATTTTCATGAACACCGGATTCCCATTGCTTGGTCATTGCCTACTTTTGCTGCTTCTCTACAAATTACGTCATCATAATTTCTAAAGCAATCGGTTGTGATGTCCCACACAGGAAGTTACCATATGTGACTAGAAATCAGCAGGAATCAATCAAGACCAAGTTATAGAGAATCTGGTTTTCAAGCAAATACCCTCCGTAATTCAGAATATGGGAGGATAAAAACAGGAAATATTTCAATTAAAAGTTGAAATATGTATAAGTATTATGTTTTTTAAACATTTCCACAGACTCTTTAAAAGATTGTTCTCATTTATGAAATTTGGGTCATTGCTGTTGTGGCCTTTAGACATAACAGGTCTGTAATAACCGGGGGACGTTTTTTGTCATAGGAGAAGCTGGTTATAATTCACTGTTATAACCCACAGGTTATAATGGCGAACATGCGCCAGCTTCTCCTCAGCCCTGTTTGCACTGCCTCACAGACTGCGTTCTAACAATTGCCGTTTAACTCACACACTTCTCTCAAGCTGTGTCATTCTGCAGTTTGCTCTGACCAAAACGAAAAGCAGTCATAGAAGTAGAAATCAGCAAAACATGTAGCCCTCACCTAACATTTTCCAGAAATGTTCTCTCTTGCTCGCTACTGTCTCCATACAAACGGCTGTGAACCCTGACCCTCAACCGAATTTACATATTGCCGTAACGACGATGACCCGGACCTTATAAAAATTGTTTTGAACATCAACTGACATATCTTAACAATTTTTAACCATGCTTGCTAAAAATTTTTAACTGTTACATGGTCTAAGTTTACTGTTTCCTGGAGATGTAACCAGATGCGGTTTTTACTGTATGAATGAAGCCACTCCCATTCGGACATTCTCTTAAAGCAACCAATTTTTTGCCAATTTTAAAAAAGTTACTAAAGTATACAAATGCACCTTTTAAAACAGTTTGCCTCACTTTATTCACTTTCTGAATTATTGTGCCACATGCAGTAACAAAAAAAAAAAAACAGGACTTTTTGAACAGCAGTTTTTATTTATTTAATGAAATCTGGTTGGTGAAAAACATCCCCCAGCAATTACATAAAACAACAAATGGGGGGTAGTGCAAAATTTGAATTTAAAGGACACCCTCGGGTTGGGATGCTTAGATAAACCCCTCGGGCTTTGCCCTCAGGGTTTATGTAGCATTCCACTGCTCGGGTGTGCATTGCATTCTCGTTATTCACTCTTCCCAATGTATATTATTCTATATGTTACTATTCTATAAGTATTACATAGAGAATAATGCATAGGCAACTATATGTATGTGTGTTTTTTTGTTGTACACCCAAGGTGTGTTATGACCCATAAACCTTGAGAGCGAAGATCGAATGGTTTATGTGGACATCACAGACCAAGGGTGGTTTAAAAACAAACAAACAAAAAAACTTCATAAGCACACAGTTGCTTATGTGTTATTTTTTACAGTGACTAGTGAAGGGACTTACAGGGGGTGTGTTGGTGTGGTTGTAAGTGACGTGCAAGGACTCCAAATGCCGTACTAACTGGGTATAACACCATACCTAGTTATAATGGCATTTCACCACACTTATGTTTTGTGTGATGAAGGGGTTTACCAATTATTGTATTTGTTTTCTTTTTGTTTGTATTCTATGTTTATGCCCCTTTCTCTCTAGCTGAAACCAATCCTCCACCTGAATCCCAACCTTCCCCATCACCTACCTCTCGGGGACTTTCGTCCTCCATATGCCTCAGTGGCTTACTCCCCCTGACCACGGTGCTCTGACATCAGGGCCCCAGAGTAGTTCAGGACCCCTTGTGGCAACTGAAGTCAGCATTCTGGAGAGCCACAGTTGGCGGTGCAGTAGCTTCTGGGGGAGTGAGTAGTTATTCTGTGTTGCTGGGGCATTTCTTTGTTTTCTTCTATACTATAGAAATATAGGTGTACTAGGGGAAACCAAGCAGTGTATGCCTGCAATGCATGCTTCACACAGTTCCCAGTCTGTCTGCATCACTCCCTCCCATGGTGGCTTCAGCCTGAGGCCTTAGGCAAGGCTGGCAGTGAGGAATGCATAGAGGTGAATATGGGGCAGAACCCAGCTCTGACCAAAATCTGCTAAAAAAACAAACTAACTTTTTGTATTCTTTCTAATATCCGTAGATTGGTTGGAGCTGTGTTTCACAACTAAATAATAATACAAAATGATACATCGCAAGGACATTTTCTGCCCTCTGATTGATTGGTCAATGAGTGCCTGGAACAGTGATCTGTTTTACAGTAACATCACTGTATGAGGTCCAGGGACACAGATGACCATATAACACACATGAAATCCCTCCTTCACATGGCAGCACAGAAATGAGTAAAAACCCCACATCATTGCACAGAACCCATCTGTGCTCATTCCATAGAGAAGCCCCAGCCCCCACCAGCCACAACGAACACTTAAACCAGTTGCAGATTGATGTCCCCCCAGTCCTTTGCTCCATCCCTTAAATAGGCAGTCACATTGAAAACAAAAAGAAAGATTTTTTTTTCCTCCAGACCACTGCTGCCTGTACATGAGTGACAGTGCGTGCACACTTGGCCGTCTCTTTCACTGAAAAGCCACAGGCAGTAGCAGTCTGTAAAACATAAATACTTTATTTTGCACAGCGAGTTTGCTCACATGAAAGCTAACTACAGCAACTAAATTTCTATCCTCCACTTCCATCCCCCACTCCACACCATGATCTCCTGAGTGTGTGCGCACATCAGAAGTACCGCGCTCTCTCCACATGCCGTCCCGCTCCAGAAAGTAAGTGCACAGTAAGACCTCTGGTCCCATCTTTAACTCACCTTTGGTCCACTAACAAGCCACAATACCACCAGTCAACCACTTTTATCCCGGTCCCACTTGTCTCACTGGTAAATGCAGTACCAACCCAAAAAAAAGAACATCTGCAATGGCAAATGGAGCAAAGTGGACAGTAAACAAAAGATACACAGATACGGGGGGCTGAGCAGGTGAACAGAACACAGAGTAAGAGAACTGTGGGGCACAACTTGACATAACCGCTCCACCTAGTGGAAAAATGCAGACGAGGAACTTTTTTTCCTTTAAGGATGCTCCCATACTGAAAAATCGAGTAAAAACTACTTACAATTTTTTGTTTTCTTTCACATAAAATCGAGCCATTGTATAACAGTGATAAGGCACTTCAGGGATCTATGTTATTGTGTAATGATGTCACTTCTTTGGGTGTTGAATGCATTTGGCCTGCGGCCTTGTCCTTCAGTTGCCCAAGGCATGACGTTATTTGTATTTATTCTTTGTGCTCCTACCTCCTCGGCTGGGGTGTTGCCTATAGTGCCTCTTCAGCCCGGCGTCCCACCAGCCACAGCTCCTGTTCTTGACCTCTTCCCCCTGCACACAACCCAGGTCTCGACCCAGCGGGAGCATACTCTGCACACTGGGGAGTTCCTGGTTGTGGGATAACAGGTGGATCAGACACCAAACTTCAAGTTTAAGTTCAACACACAATCTCTGTGTAATGTTTATTCAAAAATGCAGAAGATAACCTTCAATAATGGCATATCCCTTCTGCAGTACATCAGTTTGTAGCAACAGACTATGCAAGTCTTTCCTCTACACTTATCAAGCACCTACTGACTCACTGATCTCCGATCTAAACATTTCAGTGAGAACTCTTTATCCCTATGTTTGGCTTGGATGGTGGGGGCTCAAATAAAAAAAAAAAATTAAAATAAGCTAAAGACAAAGAACTTCAGTGCAGAAGCACTGAAGCTATGGTTACCCCAAAGGACGCTGACAATAAAAGCAAATTTCAAAGAAACACATCATCACACATACTCCCAAAATGCAAAGCATCATGGGTTATATGCAAATCACCCTGACATTCTAGATTGGCTCAGTTTACAGCAGTTTACATGCATTTTAAATAGCACAACTTAATTTTTAACATACAGTCCCCTAGCAACTTTTTACCTTTATCAAAAACACCTAGTGCCATGGTATTTTCAACATTTACAGGTTTTATACACACATGGTACATAGATTAAAGTATTTTATGACATAGTGTCACTGCATACTAAATCCAACAACGAGAAACACAGCCTGTTGTTTTACATCAGCTTGGAGCTCACAACAATAACCTCCCTGTATGAGGACCTGAGAGGGAAAAGGAAAATTAAAGAGGATACTATAGCATAATCAAGAAAGGGAAGGGGAAGGGAGTGTCCATAGGTGGCCAACCTTATGGACTAGAAATTAAGAATAGATTAGGCTAAGAAATAGAAGAACTGTTGCAACAGATTTAAGAAAAGGTCGTTCCTCAAGAGTGGCAGGAACTCCGTGTCACACCGGGCTAGAGGGAGAATCCTTGGTGTGTCCGGTGTGCACTAGTAGGCTGAGGCTTCATCGTGCTGGAGTATTCCTCTTTTTCTCCCCTTCCTCCGGTGCAGGCATGCAATGACATCAGGGACAATACAACACGTGTACCCACACGCTATATGCCTGACCTCTTCCCTGCCATACGCACGCTCTTTGAGCTACTGCGCACCACCACCTGGTTGCCACCAGGAGCTGGTGCTGTAGTCGCTCTAATCCCCCACCCTTCCCAGGAGAGGAGAGCTGTCCTCCAGATGCTCAATCCTCTCCTCCCTGGCCAACCCCGGAAAACCCGAGCTTGCTCCCGGCCCCAGGTCGCTGGCGTGGTTCGAGGTGTGGTGTCCAGCGCCTCAACCCTCTGTGCCACCGGGCCATTGTCATGATGTTATTATACAATAACACATGCTTGGAACACAGGCTTTTGTTATAACAATTCATCCTTGTGATTTTGCTGCTGGATACTGTAGCAGTCATACTGCTGCCAACCAGATATAGTCCACTTAAGGGCCTGGCACAGGAAAACCTGAGGATGGGTGCTGCAGCTGTGGCCCAGAACCTTGCATTCATTTTATTTTTGGTGTCCTCAACCTGTAAAATTATCAGGAATCTTGTGAGCCAGTTAATAGTGACCCTTTAAACCAACAAAGATTTGAGATGAAGAGGTACATTATTTCCAGTTTGATGTTTGGCTTAGATTTTTGATACCATCTATCATACATTGTACTGTTAGAACCTTGTTTTTAAGACACTGAATCCTTGCAACATACTTGTCCCTCATATCAGTAAGATGGAGCTTGCACAGAAATGAATCCTCTAGCCTCTACCAGTATGTGTTCATTATAATTAGACAGAGATTACTGTTTACCTTTCATTATTTTTCTATGGCTCTACAGGGTTTACTGCAGACTTCTGGCAGAATGGTCTTGTTTCTGAAGCATTGAGCACAAAGTTATTTCACTAGTGACAACGTAATGATATAAATAAATATCTATCATTGGTGGATGAGGGCAGCAGGTGAAGAATCCTTGAATTACCTTAGGGCACAGATCTGTACTAAAAATGGCATTTGCTTCAATATCCTTTCATTCATCAGTTCAATTGATTAGGGTCTCATAGGGATTAAATGGTGCTGCTCATCCGTCCATGCAACACAGCATAATATGGATAATGTAATCAAGTAATACCGGGAACAGGTGTTACACTGTTGATTGGCAGATGTTTATAGTTGTCTCTTGCTAATCCCCTGTTGGGAATAAAGACCAGTCCCAAGCCTTTTTCATCCAAGTTAGCTTTTAGAAACCTTAAAAAATATTTGCATATATCCATTAATATTCGCTGAATTTGTTTATGTATTTATTGCAGTATTTTTATGTCAATTGTTTTCCCCCAGTGCTCCTTGCTCCTACTTGACATCTTGCAGTATTAGCTGTGGCTCACAGTACGTTACCATGGAAGTGCCAGTGATGCCCTGTAAACCATGTGAGCTTGCAATATACAAAACAGTATGACATATATTTAAGAAAGGGGTATAGTTAATGTTTTCTTAAAACTCTGAGACAAACAGATTAACTATCACCATTTTTTCAGTAGTTTTGTAACTGCTGTCAGTTTTGCAAAAATGTTCGTCATCAACAGTTTCTTGAAATCTGTAAATAATTGTATTGAACTTTTACAGGTAAAAAAAATTCAGTTTTAAAGAGTATCTGAAATGAGCAATTAAAAGGTTTCCTCCTAAAGAACATCACACAACACTTAGGTTTTGGTTCCGCAGTTCCTCTTGGTTGTTGTAAGAATAACCCATTTAAGATTACTTACAAGAAGAAAGCTTGGCTAATTTTTTTCACTTTCTGCCAGGTGTAGCAGTTTGATACATATCTGTCTGAGTATGTAGTTGTGCTGCATGTATTTGTTTGGATACAATCGTCTCTTATAAAATAGTGGAATTTAACAGTTGTGTTTATTCAGCATTTTTAATTGAAAAGCTTTGATCCAGTAAGCAGACAACTACTGAATAATTTTTAAAAGAAACTCCTGGGAGGCTGTCCTGTCAGTTCAGCAGGGCTACCACTCAAAATGCAGGCAGCTGGGTTCAGGTACAAACCCAGGACACTAGAGGGCCGGGGTGGTGGTGGTTTGAGCATCCCACAGGACACTCCCCTCCTCAGGGTGGGAGGCAGATCAATCCTGCTGCAGGAGCACCATGTGGAGGCCAACAGGTGTATCCAGTCATCTGGGGATTGCAGTGGAAGGGGAGACAACAGGGCTTTGTGATGTGCAACTCCATTGCACAGTGTGTTTCGCATTCAGAGCTGGCGTCTCAAGTTAGGAAAACAGTGGAAAATACCTTGGGCCAGCAGTGTGATATCTTAATATGTTTGAGCCCTGCAGCATCTGTCATCCCAGCATACAGAGTCCCTACCATCAGCCTGGAGTTACTGGAGGGGAGTGTCACCCATAGAGGCCACACTGTGCCAGGAAGGGGGCTACTTGCTGGATTAGTAAGGGACTCTCGTCGGGGGGGGGTGCTGTTGAGGCAGTGAGGCTGGACTAGGTAGTAGGGTTAAAGGAATACATTTAGAAAAAGGGAACTCTCATAGATTCCCTTTAAGAAATGCCACTATTTGGGACTATACAGTTTAGTTCCCTAAAAATAATTGCTTTTAAACTTTTCTTGGTGTTAAGCATATGGTTTCATTGAAATACTTTTTTAAAATCTAGTTCTCTTACTCTGTGGAAAACTTTCAGGTCTAGATCAAATATATTATTTTCACTCTAAAAGTTATAGCTAAATATAGCTAATATGTTTAAATGTGGGTTACATTCTATAAAACTTTTAACTTTGTGGGCCTATAAACTTCCCATTAGAACAGAATAGAACAATATACATTACCAAAGAGCCAGTGCGTGCCACCCAGTGACTCAGAGGAAGTACGTCACGCTTCTTTGCAGACAACCCAAACTTGAGGGCAAACCCAGACACTAGTAGTCAGCTGGATGGCAGTGCTTTCCAGCTGGTGTGGACTGGCGCTGCTGCCTGCCATGGCAGCAACCACTTACAGAGGGCTGCGGAGCATGCCCCCACATGACAGGTGCTACATTTGCCACATGCAGCTGTTGCTGGTGAGATTAGTAGGGGCTGTGTGCAGTACCAGATGTGTTAGTAGTGGACCGGAGAACACACTGTTTGCATTCATGCCATGGATTTTTAATGGGACAATACCCTTAAACTGTCACGATGACAGCATGACTGACATTGTCCAGCCCCAACTGGACAACTTGCCTCCAGTTCAGTTGCTGTGCAGTCGAGTGAGGTTCTGCTGTGGGAAGGGGGACCACAGAGGAACAGGAGTTAGATCAGGTGGGATGGGGTTGGGAGGTCACTCGTGGCTGCCTGAGCACCGGCTGGCCAAGGGACAAAATCACAAACCAAAAAAAAAGTCTGTGCTAAAACTTTTTTTTTTATTGTTTTGTTTGTTTTTTTCCTCAAGATGATTTATACACTTCATTCAGCACATATTTTTTTCAGTTGGCTTTTGAGAAGCAAAATGTAAGGTTTTTATGGTTTGTCTTTCTAAATTTAAAACGTTGCATGGATTTCTGGAGGGAGAAATATGTCCATCTCTCACGGTTCCACCACTTCATGGCAACAGCATTACAGTGCTGAGTCATTACAGCACCAGATTTTGCCTACAGTCACTTTCGACGACCTCTGTGCTCCCCCCTTACTAAATATACCAACTCAAGGGGGGCAGACTTTGGGGAGGGGGGCACAGAGAGGGCACTGAAAGTGACTGTCGGCAAAACCTGGTGCTGTAATGACTCTGCGCCATAATGCTGTCGCCGTGATATAATTTCTCAGTAGGGTCTTCACCTGAAGAATGTTAAAGGATGTAATGCAGTAGGACCTGTGTTCTACATAAAGAATAAACTGCGTTATATTTTATGAGTAGAAATTGTTGTCACCCTCTGCACCTCCCTGTCATTCCCATGTCATCCACTGTGCTTTATTTACCTTGAAAATTATGATTTAGAACCATCCCCTGCCATCTCAGCTCCTTACCCATGTCATCTTACCTCTCTGCATGTTCCCTCTAAACACACAACACCTTGCAAGTGTCCCTGATATTTGCCTCAAGATTTTCCTCTGTCCCTCCTAAAATTGGTGTTTCTGTGACTGAATGGTTAGGAATGTAAGGACAAAATAAATTAAGACATTAGAATTGCAAACCTAAAAAATAGTCCTGGTTAAACAACTAAAAAAAAAAAAAAAAATTGCACTTCAGAAAATGGTAGTTACACTAAGCTCCATATTCTACCAATTTCCTGAATAGATCTCACTAATATTTATGATGTGTCCCTGATTTTGATCCTTTGTCCATGATTTTTTAAGCCTTATCCCTGACTTGTTTTAGCCTGGTCTCTGATTTATGAGGCAGGGGGTTGAGAGGTGGGTGTGTTCGCAATTCCAACCTTCTCTGTTTCTGTCTCTATCACTCTGTCTCTTCTCCCCCCTTCCCCTCTTCCTCCCCATGTGCAGAAAACGTCTGGAGTCAGTCTTATTTTGCTTTCAGGTTCTCCTGAGTCTGGGTTCACTGTCCCTCTTTGACTCACAGTGCTCCTTACTTAATTTGAAAGTCCTTTTGACGCACCATACAGTCTACCATGATCCCCCGCACACACACACTTTTCTTTTGGGCCAGGGGTATTCTCAGTTGCTTGGGGTTTATTGTCTTTGCCTGTCTGTTTACTTCTCCACTTTTGCACATGCTGGGTATTACCATTGTGGTCTGCCATACATAGTACATACTTACACATGTATTATTTCATTATCATATTTATATTTTATCACTACCATGTTTTGCACCTTACTATACTGTATATGCTTATTATATTCCGTTGCAGCCTCTCATGCCCTCTTATTTTTACTGATCATCGTGTTCTGTCCCCTTGCCCCAGAACACATCTGGAAATGAGCTGTTATCAGCTCAGTATGATCTTCCTTGTAAAACCTTTGAAAAAAATTATATACGTACATAGAACTGGGGAGCTGGTACATAGCATTGTGTGCGGGCCCTAGATCTGATAAACACCTGCCTCTATGCAGATTAAATATGCTTCGACTTAAAAGTAGTCCAACTCCTATAGTCTGCTTTTGTTCCTGGGGAGGGGGGGCAACAAAAGGCACACAAATCAGTGAAGCTGGAGCCTCCGGCTCCGCTGAACCAAAGTAGTCTTCACTGCCAGTCTCTCAGCATTTTGAACAAATGCATGTTCAGTTCTTCGTAACGTTTCTAGGCCAGAATAAATAGCACTACTCCTAGGTTAGCTCCTTCTGCATATTCAGTCTTCATCATTTGATGCGCATTATGCTGGTTAATTTAACCAAGTAATAGTAGTCTGAGGTTATTACACTGTTAGTTTGTTGTAATTGTTCTTGTTCTCTGGAGATACCACAAACCTGGATGATGTTGTTAGGATGTTATAAAATGTTCTTCCTAAAACTACGGAGGAAGGCAAGTGTGCATGTAATTAGAAGTGTAGTTGTGTACACATTCTAAATGCTATGAATCTAAATGATTAGGTTCTTTTTATAGCTCGGGAAAAGAAGGGCATGCCACTGTTTGCAGTCATAATAGCTACAGTCTAGTCAGGTGACTGTGATGCTAAACTTGGCTCTATAGCAGTGTGTGGCAGAATTGCATTTTTACAAACTAAAGCCTGAAGCTGATATATTTATTGCAAGTAGCAACTCTTTCTCTCATTTATTACTGTTCTCCCTAACTTTTTTTATTGCACTTTAAAACATTTGCTTTTGCTACGAGAAACCTAGAATTTCTGTTTTGGTTATTATATATTCCCTAGATATAGTCACAGTAAAACCACGGTGCAATGTTTTACTCTTTTTTTTTTTTTGTTGTTAATTAATTGAGTGTGTGGAGTTGGAGTAACTACTAGTTCTTCTGAACAATTTTTAAGTAGTTGTGACATTTTGGGTTTATCAGGAACATTTTGATGCTGGAATTGAAAACTTATTAATTTGTAAGGTGCAGTTTTTGCACTTGGAGCAGAAGTTTTTATTGTTCGACAAAGTGTCTTTACAGTGCATCCATTTCATTAACAAGTTTAACATTCTTATGCAGTCAGTATAATATACTGTAGTTCAGTCTTTCATATCAACCTGTAAAATTCAGCTCATCTTAATTAAAATAGAGCCAATGAATTATCTATCTAAATGACATTTAAAGAGTTAACAAATGTACCCTTATTCTACATCTTAAATGTTGTATAGCAGCTTCTTTTGAAAAATATCACTGTTTAACGTAATTGGAAATTTTGATAATTTCCTTAATGTTAGGTCATAGCCAGGGCTCTAGTTTTCTGCGGCACTTTGTCCTGATTTCTGTGGCAGAGCAGAGCTCCTAGGATTCTGTGGCATAATGCAATCCTATCATTGGCTAAGATGTGATGTGATGTCATCGATGACAACATAAACCAAGCATAGAGGAGGGGCTTCAGGATAAATGAGATACAGAAGGGAGCCAGGCACTATAGAGGAACTATATTTTAATGAAAATTCACAAAGAACAATGAATTCTGCAGCAGTATATGTATTCTGTGGCATGATGCAAATTCTGCGAAAAATTCCATGGCCGTGGAAATGCAGAATTCTAGGGGCCTTGATCATAGGTGACTCTCAGACAAACTGAAAAATATGCAATATATGTGTGTTTATTATTCTCCCCCACTGCTCAGCCAGCTGCCATCACCAGCATTGCCACAGCCTGTCCTCTTTTGTTTCTGGGGTGTCTACCCATCAGTGCAGTGTGTTACAGTTTACCCCCTGTGGTGAGTCTGTCAGGGGTCCCAGACCCCGGGAGGAGTTTAGCCTGGGTGACGTGACGGGAGACCCAGTAGGCACTGCAGGGCCTGTGGGGCAATGCCACCTCTCACTGCTCGGCTGAGCAGTATTTTCCCATTTTTCTTACTTTCTGTGGGAGCCTCATGTGTAGGGACTGAGCAGATGTTGAGCACAGATGGCCCGCTTCATGTCCCAATCAGGGAGGTGCACACTCTCCCATTATGGCTTTGGCCTGCACCGCCACTTGTGGTCCCTCAGGAGGTAGTAGCATGGCAGAGTGCACAGGCCTCCTTGTTTGGAGGAAGCATCCTGTGGGACTCTCAATCTTCCTCCCCCAGCCAGCCTTTGACGATCTGGGCTCATTCCTGAACCTGGGTCATTGGTGTCAAAAATAATAGCGCTACTGCAACACCGACAGGCTGGCATGTGTGTTTATACATGTGAACTGTGTGGTGTCACCTATTGGGAGAACAGGGTCCTTTGAGTGTGTGGCCCCTTGAGGACATGGGTGGCTTGTGTTGTATGGTAGTCCTCATCTGTTGCCCCCTGTGAGATGAGGCAGAGTTCCAGCAGAAGTTTGCTGAGAAGCTATCTGCCCTGGCACTGGAGTTACTGAGAGTTGTTGTTCTCGGTGATGTCAGTACGAGGGTTGACAATGCTTCAGATTTTTTTGGAATCTGACTCTTCCTGCTTGGTAAGAGCTGGGACTCAACCAAGTGATTTATGGAACCACGCATAAAAGAGGTCACATAAAAGGCCACCCAATGGTCCTGCAGAAGCTCCGTGCACTCCTGCACTGATGACTCAGGTTTGGGAGCAAACTCGGGAGTCGGGTCGGACAACCAGGGGGGCTGGGGTAGCGATGCCATGTGGCAGTGCTCCCAGCTAAGGGAGGGTGGTGTCCTGGTACTGCCGCAGTAGTGACCCCTGCGGTGTGTTGAGGGAGCTTGTCTCCCCTGCAAGGTGTGTGGGGATGCATGGGCTGCACCAGACGCCAGGGGAAGGGGTTCGAGAAAAGCACAGAAAACCCATGTCTCCCTGCCGCTGATCATGATGGCCCTCTGCACTGTCTGGATGCCCACTGGCTGGACATGGGGGGAGTGGCAGTCAAGACTGGGGGTGGTTGGATAAGAGGCCCAAAGTAAAGCGGAGGTGGCATCGGTGGAGCAAAAAGTTCTATAACAAAAAAAAAAAAGAAAGAAAGAAAGAGGTAACATATGAAACCTTGTTTTCCAGACATGAATGGAGATAGATATTACCTCAGTGGGTCCAGTCATGTGGTCAGACCTCAGAACCATTCCATTTGGTATTATGGGTCACAAGTAAGACACCTCTGACTGTGGAGATTATCCATTTCCATGCAAAATGGAATCCATATCCCAGGAGATTTCTAGTTTTGTTGGACATTGTGTGTCTGATAAATGCCTCCTCCGGGGTGTGCTGCAGCAGTTCATGTGGGAAACGGGGACCTGGCTGGAGTTTTGGATTCCCTGTCTCCCATTTATTCCAGTCTAGGCTCATGCTAAAGTACCACTTGGTATAATGATAAGCTTTGGTAATTGAGGATCGTGGGCAGTCAGTTAGTGCCCAGGTGGTGGAAGTCACCGTTGTATGTCAACAGACTTGCCCTGGTAGCCCATTATGAAGCTTGCCAGGAAGCAGTTTGCTCAGAGAGGAGGAAATTCCTCTTTAGGCTTATATATTTTTTTTTTTTTTGTAGACTTTATTCTGTTCACCACCCAAGCCGGGCATCCTTCTGGGGTGCACTTTTGGCTAGGACTTTCTACTCCCAAGCCTGATCCCTAGACTCAGTAAGCTCCTCCCGGCGATCAGGCAGACTCTAGTGCCTCGGATCACCCTCTGGGCAGGACCCATTCTCCCCCTTAGCAGCCTGTCTGTAATTAGAGAGCACCTGCTTGGTCCGTCGGGAGAGGAGAAGGAGCACCTAGAAGGTGGGTCAGTGTTGGGATGAGTGTCCTGCCACTGGAGCCCCCATCATCTCCACAAACGTGAGTAGGGAATTTTTCTTTGTAGGTACCCCCTGGGAGTGCAATGTGCCATGACGTCCGCGCACGGCCGCCCTGCTGACATCTGCCGCACTCCAGCCCCCTTGTACTGCTGGCTTGCCTCGTAGTACTCCTGGTCTCCACCAGGAGCCGCTAGGTAGCCAAGCATGCCCCAAGCCCTCCTTGAGAGAGGAGAGCAGTCCTCCAGACATTCAATCCTCTCCCTCCCCTGCTGACCCCCAGTGGCTCAGGCTCATTCCCGAACCCGGGTCACCAGTGCAGTGCAAGGTGTGGCGTCCAGCGCCTCAACCCTCCACACCACCGGGCCGGCCACTCTTTAGGCTTATTGTGGCAGATAAGACCAGGCTTACCACTTTTTCCTGCATAGTGTACAACATCCAGACTGTCTGCCATGCATTGAGCCTGTCTTCATTGTGAGTGACACTGGCTAATTAGTTATTTTTGTTGTTGATGACTGGAAACGAATGACTAGGAAATAGTGTTGCTGGCTCTGCTAGAGGTGTCCTTACTTTGTGCAACACCTGATATTCATCAGAGGTCTCCCTTCTGACTACAGACCCAGGCCCAACCCTGCTTAAAAGCACACTGTCAACCCTCCTTAGCCCTCAAACTGTCCCTAGTTTAAACAAACTCTGGCCAGAGCCGATAGAGCTGCATCTGAGGAATTTGGGGTAAAAATATTGAAAATTGCTAGTTATGAGACTGTGTTAGCAAAATGTATATGTAGGCTCATAAAGTTGTTGTTTTGTAATATTTTTACACCAAGGCCCAGATATTCAAAAGTGTTGCGTGTGGCACAACACACTGATGCGCCCTGGCGCGATATTCAAAAGGGGGAAAGTGCGCGGCACAAATCCCAATGCACCAGAGCGCATCAGTAATGTATGCAGGCACAGGTGGGGGGGGTGTGCCCATGCATACTCTGCACAGCCCGATATTCAGCCCGGGATGTGCGGAGCCATGCATGCGCAACCCCTAACTTGTGCCAGCACAGAGTTGATCCCCAAAAAAAAAAGGAACAATGGATGGTCACCCACAGGTGAGCTGCCGCATTGCAGAGCGCAACACGGCAGCTGCCACCTGTGGGTGGCCACCCAAGCTCCGGCTGCACCTCCGTGGTGGTAGCCCCCCCATGCCCGATTGCGGGCATCAGTAAAAAAAAAGCTAAATCAAAAATCCCTGGTGGTCCAGTGGGACGCTGCCCACCCGATCGCAGGCTAAGTAAAGAAATGCAAGTTCCTATAATCCCTGGTGGTCCAGTGGACCTGTCTGCCCGTCCGATCATGGGCTGAGTTAATAATAAAAGAACACTATTCTCCCTGGTGGTCTAGTGGACCTGTCCCCCCGATCGCAGGCTGAGTTAATAATAAAATAACACTATTATTCCTGGTGGTCCAGTGGACCCCTCTCCCCACCTGCCCACTGATCCCCACCGCCCCGCTCCCCCCCCGGTCAGCGGCAGGTGGCAGCACCCCACCCGCCTGCTGCCCTGCCGCCTGCCGACTGACACCGTCGGTAGGGCTGCATGCCCATTGGTCCATTAGTGGAGCCAATGGGCGAGCAGCCATACATAATTACATTCCAGATATGTGAATGGATCACATATGTGGAATGTGTAGTACAAGTATGGGCTTAACGCCCATTGGCTTATGCTGTGGATCAGTGGTGCAGCCCTACCGACAGTGTCAGTCGGCTGGGCGGCAGGCTGGTGGGGTGCTGCCGCCCGCCGCTGACCAGGGGATCAGTGGGCGGATGGGGAGGGGGGTCCACTGGACCACCAGGGATAATAGTGTTATTTTATTATTAACTCAGCATGCGATAGGGGGGACAGGTCCACTGGACCACCAGGGAGAATTGTTTTGTTTTTATTTACATTCAGCCTGCGATCGGGTGGGCAGCGGTCCACTGGACCTCCAGGAGAATAGTGTTCTTTTATTTTACATTCAGCCCGCGATCGGGTGGACAGCGATCCACTGGACCACCAGGAAGAATAGTGTTCTTTTATTTGACATTCAGCCCGCGATCAGGCAGGCATCGGTCCACTGGACCACCAGGGATTTTGGATTATTCTATTTTGTACTGCAGCCCACGATTGGGCTGTGGGGCACATTGCTGCAGGGCGCCAGGCGCAAGTCGTCGGGGATCAGCGCACCTGCATGCTAATGGAGACATAATGACATGCAAATGGCCCCATGTGCGCCTTGCATACATTATGGCCCCATTTGCATGTGCACTTTTGAATATCGCGGTTGCTGTGCATGGTGCAATGGAACTCGCCCTAGCACATCCCCCTGCTCCACTCTGGCCACTTGCGCTGGCGCAGTTCCACTGCGCTATGCACACTGCAGGTGGCCAGGGTGCGATATTCAATGATGCTGTGCCATGGCGCAGCTCCATTGAATATCGCCCAGTCCACGCCCCTGCGCAGCCAAGTTGCGCTGCACCCAGTCTTGCGCCACAGCCTGGTGCAGTTTGAATATCTGGGCCCACATGTTTAACATAGTCTTGTTATGACCTTGCCTTGTGAGGAAGGGCAGAGAAGATGTTCAACTCCTGGCCTAAAGGTAATTTCATTTCATGCAGGAACCCACAAAATCACTTTCGGGATGTGAAAAAACATTTTAGCCAAGATTTGAAAAACGACATCTGTCACATTCATGAGGTGCTGTAAAGATGTGGCTATGTTGTAAATTTGGGATACAAATATTGGAACTTACCAGAGTTGTGAGCCTGCATTCGCAAAAGTCAACATAGGCTCATAACTTGGTTGTTTTTTCAATATTGTAACCCCTTTGTTAGCCGGGGTTACTAGAATCCCAGTAAGACCTAGTGGTAGGCAGGGAAGGCAGCTTGTGAAACTCCAGTTAAATGGGTTTCACACTATCTCACTCTATCCTCAGTCACAGTTGAAACTTGAGAGATGACATCATAATAGAACTGTTGCAGCTGCATGAGCCACATTTGGAATCTTCAGCTCAGAGTAAGTTTAGAACCTTGGGAATTCAAAGTCAGTCTTCAGTTTGTCCTTAAGCAAACAAGAAGGACACCAGTAGTTGTCTGTTTACCCCCCCTCCCTCGGGGGGGGGGTGAGGAAAAGTTCTTTGTGGGTTCCAGAGGGCAATCCCCTTCTCCCACCTTGGGAAGAAAGCTGCCTGTTTTAATTTAAGTTCAGTCTGTTCATGTATAACAGCAAAGGTTACAGTTTTTCACCTGTGGGCCACCTGCAACGAATGGGTGAGTGTTTGACCCCATTGGAAGGGGCAAACAACTTCTTTTCTTCAGTTGAATTTCAAGTATTGGGGACTGCTATTTGGGAGGACTATGTCAACTAGGACAAACAAATAGAGCAGTCATATGTTTAAAGTGTTAATGGATTTAAAGTTCACTGTAGAGGGGGTGCTTCAGGTCATCCACCGTCAATCTACATTTTAAAGTCTAAAGTTCTGTGTGTCCAGAGAAATGGCCGGGTATGGACTGTGGGAGCTGGAGGTGGGAAAACCCCTCATCTTTAGTAACCAGGTCCACCTCTACGGATCTCTTCTGTGTTTTTGCTACTTGCCTCATGCGCTTGGCCAGTGATGGGGTGGGTACCCAGACGTGGATCGCAACTTGAAAATCTCTCTAGGAGTCGCAGACTCTAAGTGGTGTGGGGAGCCACAGGATGGGAAAATTACTCCTTGTTGGATGGGAGTCTCCTTGTTGGATGGGAGTTTCGAATTGGAAGTACGAAAATAAAATCTCTTTGGGAGTCGCAGACTTCAAGTGGTGTGGGGAGCCACAGTTTGGGAGCCTCCTTGTTTGATGGGATGTCTTTCCAAGTACAGTTTGGGTTCATTCGCCAAGTGGACCGTCAGTCGAGTGGCTGGCAGGGGAGCCGGGCCAGTCGGGCTGTGTATCCAATGCGCATGCAAAGTCCGGGCTGAGTGTCTGGTGGGTCCAAAGCCAGACAACTGTTGTATTGTGTTCATTCCTCAAATGGACCGCTGTGTTTAACCTCTAATCTGCATTACAGTTATGTAGCCCTGTGGGGGACCATGCAGTGCTTTGTTTATGTTCAGTGAGTTAATAAATAAAGCCACACTGAAAAATCCCAGTTCTGATTCTGGACATTACAGTTATTGCTTCCTGTAGTTGGATTTACTTGGGTGCCCCTGTGCAGAGTAGCCAAACCTCGGTCTCTTGTGCCAGGTAACCTCATCTTTCCCCGAACCTGTAGATACCTTATGTATATCCATGTTACAAAAATGGACATATGGGTTACAATATTTTTACACCAAATTTTCAATATAGCCTTCTTAAAACCCCACCTCATGATCAAGGGCAGATAAAATCTTCAACTTCTGCTCGAAAGGTGATTTCATGTAGGGGTTGCAAAATCATCTTTCAGGATGTAAAAAAACACATTTTGGTCAGAATCTGAAAAATAACAGATGTCATATTTATGAGGTGCTGTAAAGATAGGGCTATGTTGTGAATTAGGGGGAAATATTGAAAATTACCAAATTAACGAGCCTGCGTTTGCAAAATTCAGTGTAGGCTCATAACTTTGTTGTTTTTTAATATTTTGACACCAGATTTTCAACATAGCTTTCTCATGACCCCACCTCATGAACAAGGGCAGAGAAAATGTTCAGATCCTGCCCGAAAGGTGATTTTTGTGGCTAAATCACCTTTCGAGACAGATCTGCCTAATGACAGTGCCATTGTTCATGAGGTGGGATCCCAAAGAAGGCATGTTGAAAATTTGGGGCAAAAATATGTAAAAATGGCAGTTATGGCACTTAAGTTCAAAACCCCATTAAAATACATTGAACCACATACGTGTTTCCTCAGTTTGCAGTCTGGCTTTGAAGAGTGAAGATGTGTCTGCGGTCCACAGAAGATTACAGTGCTGAACCCCCGGTGGGTAGGGTAATGGCTTGTGGTGGTGGGTGCTGAGTGGGAGGGTTGGGTGGGGTCATTAATGGCTGCAGAAGACATCGATGGACGTTTTTTTTTCAGGTTTAAGGAGGGAAAATGGACCAAGGATTCCTGATCAACTCTGGGATTGGGCACCCCAGTGTCAATGTTATGTTTTGGGGGGTGATGAGAAGGAGGGTAGGGTGGGCAGGTGGGGAAAAATATATATATATATATAAAAAAACAAAAACACACAGACGTAACCAGCACGCACACGGTAGTGGACGGGGGTCAGAAAAAAAAAAAGACATAGGATTCCTGATGGTGACCCTGGAGGGGGAAGTGGGCACCCCCAGTGTCGTTGATGTTTCTGGTGGGGTGAGGTGGGGGATGCTGAGAGGGAGGGTCTGGTGGGAGGAATATTAAAAAAAACAAATTGGCTGTAACGGTGGAACATGGCACACTTTGCCATATCCAAGATGGCCACTGCACTGTACTGCACATGCACTAGTAGTCGCGCATGCGCAATATAGTTTGGCAGCCATCTTGGACACTGCGGAGTGTGGCATGTTCCGCCGTGAATACCGACACAGTAAAAATAGTGCAGTGCTACTTCCAATGGCGACAACGAGTGGAGTACTTCACGGACGCGTAGGCTACTGTGGTGCAACTACAACATATTGTTTGGTCGGAAGAAACGTGCTGAGTCCTTTTCTCATAGCAAGAGGTCTGCAGGACTACTCCCACTGCAGCCCTAAAAACACATTATATGATTGATCACATTCAGTAGAATGTGCTGACATAGCTGGTAATTTGATTCTGCTTCTTTTTTTATTATTAAAAGTGAAAAACTGACTACTCACCATACTGGTGTTACCATACAAAAGGTATGTCTGTTTATATTCCTTAAACAGTCTAGCCACTCAAATTGCAGAGGGAAGGAAGGAGATTGTTGCATCATGGGTGGCTGCACTGTTTGGGGGTGTTCCTAATGTTCAGGAAGTATGTAATAAAAGTAGGTCAAGGATTTGTAACATAAGGTTAGGAATAATTACACCATTAGCATGCATTTCAGTTCTAGTAAGAAAGGAGGCAGATTAAGCAGCAACACCAATGAATTTTAGACACGGTAAGCAGTCATAAAATGTGGGATTTCAGCTAGAACTAGCATGATGCAAAAAGGTTGACAGTGTCCCTTTTAACTCTGAGATTTGACAGGCTCAGGATCCAAGGTATTTATTTAGATATTTTGGTTGGGAAAATTATACTGAGCTGAAGTTCATTCCCAGGTGGATCTGGAAGAATACGAAGTACAGGAAAGTGAAATGAGTACTACAGTCAAAATCTGCAAAAACATATGTTGTGATGAGTGTATTGATTTGTGTTTGATCCTAGTGTGTCCTTCCCTTTGTTTGTATTTGGCTACTAGTTTTATGGCCTCTGGGGATCTCCGTGTTAGCACTATTTATTGCTTTTCTTTTTCCTACATGACCCGTGGTCTTATGTGACAGTGATTTATCCAGGACCACTGATTCAGTGAGGGAATGCTGCTGCAGCTGCAGTCTGCTGTTAGGAGGCTGATGTTCTGGCCTCAACTAAGGCCCTGTCCACACTACACCACTTACAGTCTGTAACGGTTCCAAACCGTTACAGACCGGAACCCTTACAGTGTGTCCGCACTGCCGGCAAACAGTCTCGGTAATGGTTTGGAACCGTTACAGCCCGTCCACATTTGTGGATGCCCTGTAACGTTACAGCTGCACCCTATCCCATAATGCAGTTTGTGTTGCATTGGGAGAATACTGGAGCTACACGCTCACGGCCTACACTATGGCTGGTAACGTTATTACACAATCATATAATCAGCGTTCAAACCAATTTTACAAGTGGTTTCAATAACGGTTACGAAAACGCCTTCTGTAACTTTACAGATGTAAACGCAAACCGTTTTGGTAACGGTTTGAGCCCTCTGTAACGTTACAGAGGCATAGTGTGGACAGGGCCTAAGTAACTGTAATTCAGTTTTTCTGTGTCACTCCACATCGTCAGTGAGGAACGTAATCAGTACATACAGGTAATGTGCTCCCCCATTGGGATAGTTGGTACAGTTCAAAAGCTGTGACATCAGCACAGACCCCTGAGAATATAGAACATTCCGTCTGCAATAGCTGCCTCAGTTAATGCTGTACCAAGAAAGGGGAAGAGCAGCATGGCTTGAGCTCTCTGCAGGGTTTGAAATTTCTGTTCCTCTTTTTTTTTTCTTAAAGGAATGTATAACTTTAAAGAGCAATTATCCTCGTGCTCCCCCCAAGAACCATAGAGAAGCGTTACCTGGCCACAATTCATATGCTGCCAATATTTAGTTTTTTAATTGCCCCTATTTTGGAAGGAAGGGAAGGGAAGGGATCATATTTTGGCTGCATGGAGCCATGCTGTGCTATCTCTTCCACTTGTTGGTACCTTCTGATACAATGATCCACCCTCGAGCCGCCCCAGCGCTAGAATGTTTTCTCATGTCACTATATGGAGAGCCCGGGGGCATTCTCCATAGACATGAACAGAACAGTTTTTTAAACAATGTTTTTCTTATTTTAGATGGCCATCTCGAACAATTCAAGGGCACTGCTCAGCTAACAACTTCTTGTTAGTTGAGCAGTGCCCTTGAGTTGTTCATGATGGTACCCAGTTTACTTCCTGCCTCCAACGTAGCAGGAGCACTGGAAACAGCGCTCTGTCACTTGGTGACAGAGCCGATGAGGGAAAATTCCATTATCGCTTTTTTTATTTTTAATCCGACGTCCTCTTCGGTGCACAGAAAGAACGTCTTAAATTCAGCCTTCCCACACTGACTGTGGTTTTCTGTCAAACCACTGGGGCCCCCTGCTAAGCCATGCTGCTGTACAGTCCGGTGCCCCCCCCCCCAACCGTACCACAGCACCTGTCCACGACAGCAGCACTGGAGTGACACGCAACAAATGCCAGCAATTCCAGGAGGAGCTCTAGCAGCATGAGGATCATTGGAGCCCTGTGGGTTACCAGACATGCAACTGCAGTGAGTACAACCGGGGGCATTTTTCTCCACTGGAGGTGCACTGCATGAGGGGTGTTTCGTGGTGTGGGAGGAGCGGGAGGAAACGGGATTCCCGGGGGTTGGGACATACAGGGTCTCATTGCTAGGGCACCACAAGTCAGTAGGAAGGCGGGAAATCATCTCTGGTGGCCATTTTTTCTCAGCTCTCGCCATTCTCCAGCAGCGCTATTAGGCTTGAATCATAGCTCTGTGGAGGGCACAAATCCTTGGGTCTCACCTCCTCCAGCAGTCATACCAGGGCAAAAACCATCCCAGAGCTAATTTCACAGAGTAGGGAAGCTACCTTTCTTCTTATCTGGGAGCCTCCTCCCCCAAAAATCGGGGATCTCTAGGCTGCTGGTGAGAGCGACTAGCGTGACAACCTACTGCCCCAGGGTGTTTGCTACAGTAGGATTCCTGGATACACTGCTTCATATGGCACCAGCCCCTCAATTCAGTGGGACAATATGTCTTCAGATAAACCATCCAGCAAGGCCTCTGACAAGACCAGGGACAAGTCCATCCAAGGCAGAAAATGCATCAAGTGCAAATCACCCCTCTTGGCCACTTTTGCAGGCTTTATTTGAAGTGTGAGGCAACGACCCCTCAGGACTCTGCCACCGCAGAAGGGTCAGCTGCCTCAACGTCCTATGTGCAGGTGGCCCTTCCTCAACCCACGCTGCAACTGGCACCTGACCTCATCAAAAAACTAAACAGGGAGTTTGCCTTGGATCCAACTGTTTTTGATTAACAACTTCTGCCATCCCCAATGGCCCAGGCACACAAGAAAGCCTCACAGAAACATAGAAACATAGAATGTGACAGCAGATAAGGACCACTTGGCCCACCTAGTCTGCCCATTTTCCTACCTAACAGATAAGCTGCAGATCCTAGTTAACCAACAGCTTACTTCCTCCTACCCCCTACTAGGACTGCCTCATGTCTGTCCCATGCATTCTTGAATTCCCCCACTGTTCTTGACTCCACAACCTCCTCAGGGAGGCTGTTCCATGCATCCACAACCCTCTCTGTGAAAAAATACTTCCTCACATTACCTCTGAGCTGTCCCCCCATCTTCAAATTGTGCCCCCTTGTTCTTGCTCATCTCTTTTTCTGAAAGATGCTACCCTCTTGGACTTTGTTGATTCCCTTGAGGTACTTGATAGAAACTTTCATGTCCCCTCTCTACCTTCTTTCCTCAAGGATATACATATTAAGCTCTTTTAGTCTTTCTTCGTATGTCTTCTGGTACAGACCCTGCACCATTTGGTTGCCCTCCTCTGGACAGCCTCCACTCTGTGTATGTCTTTGCGGAGATGAGGTCTCCAGAACTGCACACAGTACTCCAGATGGGGTCTCACCAACTGTACAGAGGGATAACAACTTCCTGTTTTCTACTATTGGTGCTTCTCCCTATGTATCCCAGTATCCCCCCAGCCTTCCTTACTGCCTTCGCACATTGCTTGCTCACCTTTAGGTCATCTGATATAATTACCCCCAGGTCCCTTTCCATTTTTACTGTTGTCAGTATCTCACCTCCCACTGTGTACTATTTCCCCTGAGTTTTTGTTTCCCAGGTGCATTACCTTGCACTTCTTTGCATTGAATCTGAGCTGCCATACATCTGACCATTCCTCCAACCTTGCCAAGTCCCTTCTCATCCTTTCCACTCCATCTTGTGTACCAACCCTGTTGCAGATCTTTGTCGTCTGCAAAGAGGCATACTTTTCCTTACAGTTCCTCTGCAATGTCACTTATAAAGACAATAAAAAGGACCGGTCCTAGTGCTGAACCCTGTGGTACCCCACTAGTAACCCTCCTTTCTTCACTGTGGACTCCATTTACTACTACCCTTTGCATCCTGTTGTCTAACCAATTATTTATCCAGGCTGCCACCTTGGGACCCACTCCAAGGCTGGCTAACTTGTGTATTAATCTTTTGTGTGGGACTGTATCAAATGCCTTGCTAAAATCTAGGTAGACCATGTTCACAGCCCCTCCCTGGTCTACTACTTTGGTCACCCAGTCAAAGAAATCTATTAGATTCATCTGACATGACCTTCCCATCGTGAATCCATGCTGCCTTGGGTCCTGTGCCCCACTGGCCTCTAGGTACTCAACAGTTCTTTCCTTCAGAAGTGATTCCATCATTTTCCCAACCACTGAGGTCAAACTAACTTGTCTGTAGTTTCCTGCCTCTGTCCTGCTCCCACTTTTGTGAAGAGGAATCACATCCGCCCTTCTTCAGTCCTCAGGTACCACCCCATCCTCCCATAATTTGTTAAAGAGAGTAGTCAGCGTGTCACTAGTTCTACCCTTAGTTCCTTTAGAATTCTTGGGTGAATCCCATCAGGCTCCATTGCTTTGTCCACCTTCAATTTTATTAGTTCTTTCAGAACCCTTTCTTCTGTAAATGGACTGGTATAGACCCGTCTTCAGAGTGTTTCTCTTGTTTGGTTTAGTACCTCCCCTCCTCTTCCTTTGTGAATACTGAGCAGAAATATTCATTCAATATCCCTGCTTTTTCACTGTCACCATCTACCCACATTCCCTCCCCTTTATTAAGCCTTAGTATCCCTCCTTTGGTCTTTCTTCGCTCCCTAATGTACCTATAAAAGGTCTTATCCCCCTTCTTAACAGAGTTGGCTATCCTTTCCTCGGGTTGGGCCTTTGCTATTCTGACTGCCTTCCCAGCCTCTTTCTGCTTTAACTGATAAAGTTCTCTGTCCTGCTCCTTCTGTGTTTCCTTATATTTCCTGAATGCTATCCTTTTCTCCTTAACCTTCCCTGCCACCTCTTTGAGAACCATAGCGTTTTTTTCCTTCGTTGTGTTTTGTTGATTTGCTTTACACAAAGGCTTGTTGCCTCTCTGATGGCTGTTTTGATTACTCCCCATTGTTCCTCCACCCCTCTTTTTTGCCTATTTGCTAGTACTTTTTTGAGGCACTCTTTCATTTTCCCAAAGTCAGTCCTCCTAAAGTCCAATACTCTTGCTTTTGTGTGGCTTGATTGTATGGCTGTGTTTATCGTGAACCACACTGTTTGGTGGTCGCTTGTTCCAAGATGGCTACCCACTTCTAAATCTGAGATTCTTTCTCCATCCCCATTTGAGAGTACCAGGTCTAAGATTGCTCCCTCCCGAGTGGGTTCCTATACTAGCTGTCTGAGGCATGCCCCCTGTAGGGCATCGAGAATGACCATGCTCTTGGATGTGCCTGCAGCAAAGGTGCTCCAGTTAACATCTGGCATATTCAGGTCCCCCATCAACAATATCTCTCCTTTTTCTGCCATTCTAAGGAAGCCTTCTATCACTTCTTTGTCCATTCCCTCCCTCTGAGATGGGGGTCTGTATGCAACTCCCATGCGGACTGTGGTGCCATTTCCTGTCTCCAGGGTGACCCAGAGTGCCTCATCTACTCCCTGTTTGCTCTTTAGTTCTGTTGCTTTGATCTCTTCTTTTACATAGAGAGCTACTCCTCCTCCTCCTCCTCCTCCTCCTCTTTTACCCTCCCTGTCCCTCCTGTAGATTGTGTATCCTGGTACGTTGACATCCCAGTCATGGTTCTCTGTGTACCATGTTTCTGTGACTGCCACAATATCCAGGCAACCCTCTTCCATCAAGGCCACTAGTTCAGGGAGCTTGTTACACAGACTACGGGCATTGGTACTTATCGCCCTCCGCTTTTTGATGGCCTTACCCCTTTTAGCCCCATTCCTGTCCTTACTGCCTTTGCCTTTTTTTTACATTTACCTCTGTCATTATCCCTAATGACTTCTCTACCTTGGTGTTTACCTCACTAATTACTGTGTTTTGTGGGGGGAGGCTGGGATTTCCCTGCTCCTGTTCAGTGCCTCCCCCCTTGGCTAGTTTAAATGCTTGCCAATGAAGCATTTAAACCTCACGTAGGATCCTGGTCCCCCCCTGGACAGATGCAGACCATTGCACCAGTATAGGTCTGCATCCCTCCAGGTGGCCCCCCAGTCCCCAGTGAAGCCAAGGAAACACACTCCTTCTCCCTCATCAGAAAAGGAGAAACCACAGATTATCCACCATGGCAAGAAAAAGAAGCGGTCTCATTCCACTAGGGCTAGGAGCTTCACCGGTGGCAGTTGCAACCAGCACAAATGAAGGAAACACCGGACCAGATCCCCTTACTCATCAGACACCAGCTCCTCCTCACTTAAGAACGTCATGGAGAAGATATATCTAGGTGCCTCGCCCACCACCGCCAAGCCCACTAAACCAGCCTTCAAGCTTTCATCTTCATCTAGGCCTTCCAATGCCTTCCCCCTTCCACCCGCTATCAAGGACCATCTCAAAGAAGAATGGCAGGGACTGGAAAAAACATATCTAGTCCCAAGAAGGGTCAACAAGTTGCTAAAATTTGATAAGAAACAAGCAGAAAAGTGTCTGAACCTGCCCAGAATAGATCCTCTGATATCAAACCTGACAAAGACAATCATTCCCACGGATGGTGGGGCCACCCTCCGCGACCCAGTCAACTGTAAGGTGGATTCGTCCTTAAAGCTTTCCAGGCATCAGCAGCCTCCCTGAAAGCAGCGACAGCTAACCTGTTTTCAGTCAGGGCAGCCTTATCCTGGGGCATGGAGTTGGCATTTCAGCTGACTGAGGATTCAGAGCAGAACAAAGCAACGTTTCAGCAACTCCAGGTAATAGGGCTTGCCTTGGCTTTTTCAACTGACATCTCATAAAATGCTGTCCGTTGTGCAGCCAGAACTATGTTCTGCCAGACTCAACCTGTGGCTATGAGCCTGGCATGCAGACACCACCTCAAAGGCTTATTTGGTGAATGCCCCATGCAAAGGCAACCACCTCTTTGGTTCTGCTCTTAAAGAGGATGTGAAGGAATTGGTAGAAATGGCCTAGGTTCGCATGCTCTAATCCTTATCCAGAGAAAAGTCCTGGTCTGGCAGGTCCCAATGACCTTTTCATGGCCAATCTTACAACAAAGGGCAGAGCAGAGATTTTTTGGGGAAAAAAGTCATGGTGCAAATAACATGAAGTCTTGCTGTATTCTGACTTATTGCAGTTAGCCCCAGCACTTGAACTGCTCTGGAGAGGAAAGAGTTAAATTCTATGCAGAGCATAGCACGTTGAGCTCGAGCTTGGTTCAAACCTCTGTCTGCTGCACTTTGAAGTGTAACTGTCAGATTCTTTACTCCGCCTAACTGAACAGTCGCTCCAGAGATTTCTCCTTCGCTCTTGGTTCGCGTTTAAAAATCGTCAGTTTTACCGATATTCTCACATTTGTTTTTCGGTTCAGATCCCTGTCTGTGGTACAGTAAGTGCATAGGTAGTGGACTTAGGTAGAAAAAAGTGTGTGGAAATTGTATTCTGAATTTGTGTGACCGGTTCAGCTGAACCGGTCTCTGGTGCTTATTTTCTTTTTCTTTACAGGAATTTTAGTGTGAGGTATCGGTTTGAAAAAAAAAAAAGTGTTCTCATTTTTTTTCAAATACCCGTAACATGGTTAGAAACTGATAAGGGTGTCTTGCCTGGCGGTTGCCATAAAAAGGTTAAGGGTTTAGTTGTGGCTTTGTCCGAGAAACCCAAGAAAAAAAAACTGGCCCACTGGTTTCAGCACTGCAGTGAGTGTGGGGAGGCCTTTGCTAAGGCTGACCCTCACACCACTTGTGTTTACTGTCTGGGTTTTAGTCACCTAGAGTCAGACTGCCAAATTTGTAAGAATTTCATAAAGCCACCCTGGATAAAAGGTTGGGCAGGCTTAGGGAAAGAGGAGGCCGAAGTCCGGCTGACCTGGGTGGCCAGCCCGGTTCGGTTCCGACCGAACCAGAAGGAGTGCCCCCTGACCAGGGCAAGACTCCTTTGGGCAAAAGGAGAGCCAATTCTGAGGGATCGGGTCCATCAGAAAGAAAAAGAAAAGAAAAGACAAATTGACTGGTTCGGATCCAGAACCGCATCATCCGACCGCCGAGGAAATTGCCCAAGCGATTCGTATAGTGGAACTGCTTAGTTCAGTTCCGACTGATCCGGCGCCTTTTGGCAGGCGTTCGGTTCGGTTGGTTCCTCCGGTTCAAGATTATACCCCTGAAGATTTTTATGAACTGGACTTAGAGGGGGATAATTATTATGATGATGAAGGTGATGATGATGATGATGGAATTGAAGGTCTGGATGAGCCTATTGAACCGGACATCTCCCCAGACAGGCCTTCTGGCGTTTCCCCTCCCAGGCTTTCTGAGTCCCCTTCCCACCTTATGTTCTACAGGAAAGTGGCAGAGACCCTCCAGCTCCCTATGGAGAAAGCTGTTGAGGAACAAGAGGAGCCTGACTTTGTGGAGATGATGGACATCCCAGAGTCCAAAAGGTTGTCTATTTCCCTTCACAAGTCTTTTGGGAAACAGACACAAAAGCTGTTAAAAACTTCAGATTCATTACCTCCTGTGGTCAGACAGATGGACAAGAGGTACATGCTGTCAGGCTCACATACAGAGTACTTGTACCAGCAGTGCAGCCATGTTGGGGTTGTACGGGCTGCAGCCTGTGATAAGGCTAACATTCCTTTGGTTTCACACCCCCCCCGGATAAAGATTCCAGAAAATTGGATGCCATGGCAAAAAAAGCAGTACATGGCATCCTCTTTGGGATTCAGGCAGGCGAATTACATGGCCCATTCAGCCAGGTACCAAAAGTCTAGGTGGGACACTGTACTGGCACTGGCTAAGCAGGCCCCTCCCCAGCTTGCCAAGGAGCTGGAGAATGTGGCTGCTGATGGGATTGAGGCATCAAAGATTCAGTTTCATGCTGCTGTGGACTCCAACGATGTTTCATCTAGAGTCATGGCTACATCTGTGTCTTTTCGAAGACTGGCTTGGCTCAGGTGTACTAGTCTTTCTCAGGATACCCAGGCTAAGGCCATGGATTTTCCTGTGGTTAATAGTTCTCTGTTTGTGGAGCAGACAGAGAATTATATGTAGAAAATGGACGAATACAGAACCACCTACAGGAGTGCGCAGGCCAAGGAGAGACAGGCAACTCCTAAAGGCAGCAAGCTGGGAGCAGGGGCAGGCCTTTTCATATGCCTTTCTGCCAAGCACAGGCCTCCTCTCCTTTTTCTCAGAGAGGGTTCTTCAGAGGGAGAGGCAGAAGGGGGATGAACAGGGCTGCATCCACCTCTCAGCCTAAGGCTTCTGCCAAGCAGACACCCTGAGGTGTCAGCCCGGGTCGACTCCTCCATTCCTGTAGAAGGCAGGCTGGCCTACTGTTTCCAGGACTGAAAGTATTTTACCTGGGTCCTGGAGGTAGTAGGCCAGGGACTTGCTCTCAGCTTCAAAAAAATCCCAAAGCTGAGAGTCAAATCTTTTCCACCTGCAAACATATCTGAAACCATTGCCCTAGAGGCAGAGGGTTCATCTCTTCTGGCCTTAAGTGCTATAGAGAGAGTTCCTACAATACACAGGGGAAAAGGTCTGTACTCCAGGTACTTCCTTACCCGGAAAAAAAACAGGGGAGTGGCAGCCCATCCTAGACTTAAGATACCTAAACAAACATTTCTAGGGACGTGGATATGTTGTTCATCCACACTTACTGTCAGGTTCCTTGCCGCTTTAAATCTTGCCAGAAGGTCTTCAAGCTGGCTCCTCCCACCAACCTGGGTGATGAAACTCTCGGCTCTGCCCCATGATGGCAGATCTTCCTTACCACTTGGAAACTCAGGTTCCCTCCTTTGCACTCTGCGTTTTAGGCCTGGATCCAAACTCTTCGGTTAATCTGAAGCTTATTTTAAAATTTACAAGACTTCGGTCTTTATCTTTCCTCATGGCTGCGATGGACAAATCAACTCCCGGATTTCGTCGGTGCCCCTGTGGGCAGAAGATGTCCCGGACCGATCCGCACGCCACGTGCATTTATTGCCTTGGACTTGGCCATGACTCACAGGCTGGTGAGTTGTGCATATCCTTTTCGGCTTCGGTCTTGGAGGACCACACTGCCCGGTTACTGTTAGGGCAACCCAAAAACAACGTTATCCTCCTGTTAAGTCTAAGGAGATCCGTTGGGTGGTGTCCACGGCTGCGGGCTCGTCTGAACAGCTGGAGCAGATGATCGCCCTCGAGGAGGAGGTGGCCCAGGCCGCATCATCATCATCCTCGGTCGTGACATTTATCCTGTTCTCCTTCGAATTTTCCTACACAGCTTCTTTCAAGGAGCTTTGCCAATACCTGTCCACCAAGGGAGAAGGTCCTTCGGGACATTCCTCTTGGTCCAAAAAGAAGGACCCCAAAGGTAAATCCCACCGTCGATGTTCGTGGGAGCGGGAGAGGTCCCCTTCCCCGGATAGTCGACACTCGACTTCGGTCGAGGTTGTGGCTAAGGCCGCTGGCTTCACGTTGTCCCCATCAGGTCAGCCGGCTGAGACACCCGTTGACACAGTCGAGATTTTTCCAGACCCGTTGGACGGGCTGTCGACCGGAGAAGCAGACAACCCTTCTTCACCGGTTCCCCTGGTGGAAACCGAGGACTTGCCTGTGCCTCCTGTGCTGGAGTCCCCAGGTAAGGTCCCTGAACCAAGGTAGGGGCGGGTTTCCCCTGCCTCCTCTCAGACCAACCCTCAAAAACACAGAAGGTCTCAGTCTTGGACCTCTTCCCGGTCCAGCCGATCTCACCGACATCGGTGGCCTCGGCACTGTGGAAAGCGGCGGCGCCACTCATCCTCGTCTTCGTCCTCTTCGGAGGATAGGCTCCGGTGCAAATAGCGTCTGCGCTATGAGGAGCTAAAGTGGCAGCAGCTCCTTTTGACCGGGAATAAGCTGATTTTGTTGCCTTCCCCACCCACTAAGTAGCTGTCACCAGAGCGGCTGAAACTACCCCTCGTAGTGGTCGAGGGGCCGAAGCCGGCACCGGTTGTTCAGCTGAAACTGGCTGTGCCACCCATTCTGGTGGGACCTCCGCCTCCACAACCGAAGACTGGGGCCCCCGACCAAGGATTCTCGGTCAGGTCAGGGTTTGCCCCATAGGTTGTCAGTCACCCTCACTCCCGATCAACCTCGAGGCGGAGGGTGGCTCAGGCACTCGGCAGCTGTTGCAGACCTTGGAGTCTGATGACGACTCCCCTTGTTCTCCAGGCCAGCCGCTTAGGAGTCCATCAGGTCAGTCAGTGGACGAGAGCCCATCCTCGTTTCTGGGAATGCTTCGGCTCATCTCCGAATCCACTGAGATAAAGCTCAAACCCATTTCAAAACGGGCCAAGTATCCCCTCATGGAGATACTGGACTGAGAGTTCCCCACGGAGACCTCCCTGGTGGCCAAAGACAATGTTGGCCTGGCCCTGGAGCTATTGTAGCGGCTAGCTTCATGTCCAGCACCTTTGGCCAGGATGGCTCGGAAGTATGCTGTTCCCACCGGTTTACTCTACGGTTTCTCGGAGTACCCCTCTGAGGAGGGGCTCGTGACCAATAGCGTTTTCCGGCGTTCCAGGAACGCTTGGGACGTGGACAAGCCTACCGACAAGGAATCCAAGAAGCTGGACTACTCAGGGCGGAAACTTTATGCTGCTTCCTCCCTAGGCCGTCGTCAGGCCAGCTCATCCCTCCTGATGGCACACTTTTCACACGTCCTTTTGGGCTCCCTGGATGAGGTGATTCCTCATCTCCCAGCTGACCTCCAAACTATGGTCAAGCAGGTGCGGGATCAGGGAAGGGCGGTGGCCAAACAGCAGCTCTAGACTTCCCTGGATATCGCTGAATCGTGTGCCCGGTCAGTATTGGCCGCAGTGGCCGTGCGCCGCAGAGCTTGGCTGCAGATCTCCACCTTCACGGCAGATACCCAGCACAAGCTGGCAGACGTTCCCTTCCTGGGTACCAACTTGTTCGGTCCCGGGGTTGAGGGGCATCTTCAGCGGATCGAGAAGTCCAGTGCCACCTTGGACTCGGTCATGTCTGCCCAGAAGGACAAAGGCCGCCAGCAGCAGCGTAAGCCCTTTCGTCCTTCAGCCCCTGTGGCACATCCTGCCCAGCAACACCAGCATCAGGGCCAGCAGGCTCACACTTGGCACCCCAAAGCCAAGCCTGTTGCTTCCTCCAACAGAAAGCTGGGAGGGAAGGGTCCAGGAGGCTCCTCGGCCAGTCCTTTCTCCAAGCTTGCCCAGTGACGGGTTGAGGGGTGTCGCTCCCAACCTCATCACTCCTCCCCGGGTTCCCCCCATGGGGGGATGGCTCCGCCACTTCCTTTCCACCTGGTCCGATATCACCACAGATCACTGGGTGCTGGAAGTGGTAGAAAAGGGTCTGCCACTGGGATTCGAGCAGTCCCCATCCTATCGAGTCGTCGCCCCACGGGGGGCTACGAGGTCCGCTGCCCCTCTGTCAGCCCTTCAAGCTGACATTGCCCTGCTCCTCCAGAAGGAGATGATCAGGGAGGTGGCGGATCCTCCATCAGACCCAGGGTTTGTGTCCAGGTACTTCCTGGTCCCAAAACGGACGGGGGGCTGGCACCCCATTCTAGGCCTACATGACCTGAACAAGTTCCTAAGGTGTCGAACCTTCAGGATGGTCACTCTGGCTCAGATCATCCCATCCTTGGAACAAGGCATGTGGTTCTGTTCTCTGGACCTTCAGGACGCGCTCTTTCACGTCCCAATCTGTCCGTCCAACCAGCGATTCCTTCGCTTCAGAGGGGAGAGATCCCTTTACAAGTTCCAGGCCATGCCCTTCAGCCTCTCTCCAGCTCCCAGGGTCTTCACCAAATGCATGACAGTGGTGACAGCGTTCCTGCGGTGCCGAAGGGTCTGTGTGTGCCCTTACCTGGACGACTGGCTGATTGCAACCTCCTCCAAGCTGGAGGTGGAGTGGTCCAGGGATCTGGCCCTCCAGGTCTGCTCTCAGATTAGCCTCCTCATCAACAAGGCCAAATCGGAACTCGTGCTAATGCAGGTGATTCAGTTCATCAGAGCAGATCTTGACTCTCTTCAAGCCAGAGCATGGCTCCCGGCGGACAGGGCCAAGGTTCTTTCCTCCTTTGCCCAGTCATTTCTGGTTGGGCAGTTGTGCCCTTCCCGGGACTTCCTGCACTTCCTGGACCTCATGGCAGCCTGCATCAGCGTGGTCCATTGGGCCTGCTGGCACATGCGTCCCCTGCAATGGGGACTGGCCCGCCAATGGTCACAGTGCTCCAGTCCTCTGGACCAACCAGTTATGGTGACCCAGGAGATGAGGAATGCTCTCCAGTGGTGAATCGTTCCAGCTCATCTGCAGGAGGGTATCCTGTTTGTCCGCCCAGAGCCGATGGTCACTGTAACGACCAACACCTCTCTGATGGGTTGGGGTGCCCATCTGGGGGAGCTCAGAGCACATGGCCTCTAGTCCCCTCAGGAGTCTCGATGCCATATCAACCTGCTGGAGCTTCGAGCGGTCCGACTAGCCCTCACCGCCTTTACTCCATTTGTACTGGGTCAAGTGGTCCAGGTCCAGATGGACAACACCACAACCATGTACTACCTAAAGCGCCTGGGCTGGACGTGCTCCTTGCCTCTGTGCAAGGAAGCTCTCCGCACTTGGTCTCTCTTGGGCAGTCTGGAGGCGGATCTCCTAGCCATTCATGTGGCGGGAGCCTCCAACACTCTGGCCGATGCCCTAAGCCGGATAGGTGCTGCATCTCACGAGTGGTCTCTCCTGCCGGAGGTAGTACACGATCTGTTCTCCCACTGGGGCACACCTCAGGTGGACCTGTTTGCCTCAAGGGAGAATACGAAGCTGAGGCTGTTTCAAGCCTGTCCCCCTCAGCAGGGCTCGCTGCAGGGGGATGCCTTCTCGAGGCCGTGTACCTCGGGCCTCTTCTACGCCTTTCCCCCATTTCCCTTGTTCCACAAGGTGCTTCTCAAGGTGAGGAGGGACAAGGCGCAGGTGATTCTGGTAGCCCCAGACTGGCCCCGTCAGTTCTGGTATCAAGATCTCCTCAGCCTCAGCTCCAGGCTCCTGAGACTGCTTCCAGCCCGCCTGGACCTGATCTCAGTCAACCAGGGGAAGGTATTCCACCCGGACCTTCAATCCCTGCACCCGACGGCCTGGTTCCTGAGCAGCTAGACTTCCATGCCTTGGGTCTTTCCGACGAGGTCCTCAACGTTGTTGAGGCATCCTGTAAGGAGTCGACCAGAAAATGCTATGCCTTCAAATGGAAGAGATTCTCCATTTGGTGTCAGGATAAGGGGTTGGACCCTTTCTCCTGTTCCTTGGCCAGCATTCTGGACTACCTATGGTCCCTTTCTCAGCTAGGGCTTTGGTCGGCGACCCTTAAGGTGCACCTGGCAGCCATCTCTGCTTACTGGGCACGGGTCGAGAAAGCAGTCGGTGGCACAGGAAAAGGTGGTCGGGTGCCTTTTCAAAGGCCTTGATCACATATCCCCTCCGGTGCGAGAACCTCCACCTCTGTGGGACCTACTGCTGGTATTGGCTAAGCTCATGGGCAAGCCATTCAAACCGATGCACAGGTGTGACATCTCTCACCTGTCATGGAAGACCGCCTTCTTGGTGGCTATCATGTCAGCCAGAAGGATGGGAGAGCTCCAGGTGCTTTCCATCGAGTCTCCATATCTGGTCTTCCACAGGGACAAGGTTGTCCAGCACCCCCACCTGAAATTCCTTCCGAAGGTGGTGTCAGAGTTTCACCTTAACCAGGTGTTGACTCTGCCAGTGTTCTACCCCAGTCACACCTTGGAGGCCGAATATAGGCTCCATACTTTGGACCCTAGAAGAGCACTCTCTTATTATAAGGAGCGAACGGCTGAAGTTCAGGGAGAAGTTCGCCAGCTGTTTGTCACCTACACTGAAGCCGCACCTGGCAGACCTGCAGCCAAGCTGACGATAGGCAGGTGGGTCACCTCCTGCATAGATCTCTGCTATAGGTTGGCGGGCATGGAGCCTCCCAGAGGGATAAGAGCTCATTCTACCCGCCATACTGCTGCTTCGGTGGCTGCTTCCAGGGACGTCCCTATCCAGGAAATCTGCAGGGCTGCTACCTGGAAGTCAGCACACACCTTCATTACCCATTACCACATCGACCTTGAGTCATGCCGGGATGCTGGTTTTGGGACCTCTGTTCTGCAGTCCTTATTCCCTATGTATCGGGTGCGCGCCTTGCCTCCCTCCTCCCGGAGAACTGCTAGGAGTCTGCCAATAAGTGTGGATTGAACAACATATCCATGTTCCTAGAAATAGGTTACTCACCTGTAACAGGAGTTCTAGGGTGGTATATGTTGTTCATCCACAACCCACCAACCTCCCGGCTTGGCGCACAACCTGGCTTCCAGCGGGCTAGATCTGGCATCATGGGGCGTGAGCCGAGGTTTTACTACCTGGGTGGGTGGGAGGAGCCAGCTTGAAGACCTTCCGGCAACATTTAAAGTGGCAAGGAACCTGCCAATAAGTGTGGATGAACAACATATACCACTCCTAGAACTCCTGTTACAGGTGAGTAACCTGTATTTCCAGTACAGCCAATCCTCAGCATAAAAAAGATAAAAATTAATATAATGTTCTTTGGGGAGAGGCCAAAGCCCAGTATAAGCTTATGTTAAATTTCAAAGTATGAGTAATACTGGTATGCTAGCCCACTCACCCCATAAATTAAAATTTTTGTTTCAACAAACTTTTTTTTTTATTATTCACAGGTACCATCCAGCAATAAAGTTTCTACGTTTCGGGACTTATCCCTTCATCAGGACAACTGGTTATATGTAATTAGCTCATATCTCAGATACATAAATTCCTTCTGTCATATGTATAAAGGTTCTACTATAGAGAGAGTACCTACCCTACACTGGAGCAAAGGAATGTACTCCAGGTACTTCCTGACCCCCAAAAAGACAGGGGAGTGGCGACCCATCCTAGACCTAAGATATCTAAACAAACATCTTTTAAACCAAAGTTCAAGATGAGAACTCTGGGAATAATCCTTCCCTCTCTAAGGCCAGGGGACTGGCTAGCCTTCCTGGACCTCAAAGATGCCTACTTTCACATTCCCATCAGGTGCTCCCACAGAAAGTACCTCAGGTTCGAGTTGCCCTCGGGCCATTATCAGTTCAGAGCAATGCCCTTTGCCCTAACTTCAGCCACAAGGGTCTTCACAAAGTGCCTTACTGTAGTAGTTGCCTTTCTAAGAAGGCAAAAGATTTCCATTTTTCCATATCTGGACAATTTGCTAATAGTGGGTCAGTCCCCAGACCAAGTCAAGTCTCACCTGCAAGTGACCCAGCAAGTGCTCACTTCTCTAGGATTTCTTCTCAACCTTTCCAAGTCAGTTCTCGAACCAGTCCAGCTTTTTACCTTTATATGGGCAGAACTGGACACACTCAGAGCAAGAGCCTTTCTTCCTCTAGAAAGGGCAAGGGTTCTTATGGAACTAGCCTCTTCCTTTAGCCTTCGGGTATCTCGACCAGCAAGGCATTTCCTCCAGCTCTTGGGCCACATGGTAGCTTCAACAGCAGTGGTCCAAGGGGCAAGGTTCCAGATGAGGGATATTCAGTTCCACCTGAGAGCTTTCTGGTCTCAGAGGAAGGATTCCCTTACCAAACTGATCCCAGTGACTCTGACCTTGATCCAAGCCCTCCAGTGGTGGCAGGATCAGGACAATTTAAGACAAGGTGTTCATTTTGTTGCTCAGCCTTGTTCAGTGGTCCTTATCACAGATGCTTCTCTCCTGGGCTGGGGAGCCCATCTGGGGTCCCTGACTGCCCAGGGGCTGTGGTCCCCCCAAGAATCCCTTCTCCACATCAATCTTCTAGAGCTCAGAGCAGTTTTTCTGGCTCTAAAAGTGTTTTCACAGTCAGTACAGAACAGAGTGGTTTAAGTCAGAACAGACAACACCACCACTATGTGGTACATCAACAAGCAGGGAGGCACTCGGTCCACGGCCTTGTGCACAGAAGCAATGAGGTTGTGGTCCCTGGCTTATTTCCTGCAGACCTCTCTTGTAGCAGTTCACCTTCCAGGCAAGGACAATGTGCTAGCAGATGCACTGAGCAGGATTTCTCAGGGCCATCATGAATGGTCCCTGGACCCTCAGGTGTCAAAAGTGAGTTTTTCAAGGTGGGGCACTCCAGAGATAGATCTCTTTGCAGCCCCAGACAATCACTAACTCCCTGTCTTTTGTTGCAGACCTCCAGTCTTGGGCTCAGTCCCTCTGGGTGCCCTGATCTTGAATTGGGAAAGGACGTTTCTGTATGCCTTTACCCCCTTCCCACTCCTGTTCAAAGTTTTGGTAAAAATAAGGTCTCAACCTTGCAGGGTGATTCTGATTGCTCCAGATTGGGCCAGACAGGCCTGGTGCCCCTTGTTGCTGTCCCTAGCAGTCCATCTTCCCCTGTCTCTTCCCAGGAATTACAACCTGTTAACATCCTCTCAGGGAAGGATTTGGTACCCCAATCTTCATTCTCTCAATCTCAAAGCATGGCTCTTGAAGAGTTAGGGTTCTGGATATCCTCAAGGCTTCTCGAAAGCCCTCCACCAGAAAGCCTTACAACTCCAAATGGAAAAGATTCAGCATTTGGTGTTCTAAGAAACATAGAAACATAGAATTTGACGGCAGATAAGGACCGCTTGGCCCACCCAGTCTGCCCATTTCCCTACCTACTGGATAAGCTGCAGATCCTAGTTAACCAGCAGCCTACTTCTTCTTACCCCCACACCCTAGAATTGCCTTATGACTGTCACATGCATGCTTGAATTCCACATCTGATTTTGACTCCACAACCTCCTCCGGAAGGCACGTTCGTGCATCCACAACCCTCTCTGTGAAAAAATACTTCCTTAAATTACCTCTGAGCACGCCCCCCTCTATCTTCAAATTGTGCCTCTTGTTCCACACCTCTTTTTTGAAAGATGCTACCCTCTTGGACTTTGTTGATTCCCTTGAGGTACTTGAAAGTTTCTATCATGTCCCCCTCTCCCTCCTTTCCTCGAGGCTATACATATTAAGCTCCTTAAGTCTCTCTTCATATGTCTTCCGGTGCAGACCCTGCACCATTTTAGTTGCCCTCCTCTGGACAGCATCCATCCTGTCTATGTCTTTGCGGAGATTGGGTCTCCAGAACTGCACACAGTACTCAGATGGGGTCTCACCAGCTGTCTGTACAGAGGGATAATAACTTCTGTTTTCTACTGGTGATGCCTCTCCTATGCATCCCAGTAACCCCCAGCCCTCCTTGCTGCCCTCTCACATTGCTTGCCCACCTTTAGGGTCATCTGATATGACTACCCCCAGGTCCCTTTCCATTTTTGTTGTTGTTAGTATCTCACCCCCCATTGTGTACTCTTCCCCTGGGTTTTTGTTTCCCAGGTGCATTACCTTGCACTTCTTAGCATTGAATCTAAGCTGCCATACATTTGAAGAAGCATGTTTCTCCAGACACTGCTGGATTGTCTATGGTTCTGAATTATATGGTCCATCTTAATGGCCTAGGCCTCAGACCAGCTACTCTCAAAGTACACTTGTCAGCTGTTTCTGCGTTTTTGTCAGTGGGTAAGTTTTCCTCACTATCTTCCCATCCTGTGTTGTGTAAATTTTTTAAAGGATTGCTTCACACCAGTCCTCCTTTTAGAGACCCTGCCCCTGCCTGGGATTTGAATGTTTACATTGCTCAACTTATGCAACCCCCCTTTGAGCCTATGTCTTCAGCAGAGCTTAAGTACTTGACTTGGAAAACTGTGTTCCTGGTAGCCATTACCTCTGCCAGTTGTATCAGTGAATTGTAGCCCTGTCAGTAGAACCTGATTTTATCTCATTTCACAGGGATAAAGTGGTCCTTAAAACCAATAGAAGGTTCTTGCCCAAAGTGGTTTCAGACTTCCATTTAAACCAGTCTGTGTCTCTCCCTGTTTTCTTCACTGATCATTCTTCACAGTTTAGATGTCAAAAGAGCCCTTAGTTACTACATAGAGCATACCAAGGGTCACAGGTTTGACTCCCTTCAGTTGTTCTTCACTTATGGAGAAGTGGGAAAGGGCAAACCTGCCACCAAAAGATCTGTTGCCAGGTGTATTGTGTCTTGTATACAATTCTGCTATGAAAAACTGGGAAAAACTCCACCCCCAGGCCTGAGTGCTCATTCCACAAGAGGTAGAGCTGCTTCCCTGGCTGCTGCCAGGGATATCCTTCTTTTAGAAATTTGTCAAGCAGCCACCTGGAAAACAGTCCATACCTTTACCAAGCATTACTTTCTGGATATCCAGGCTAGGAGTGATGCTCGGTTTGGCACAGCACTACTTCAGAGCCTATTCCCAAAGTAGGTTCTGTCTCTTCTCCTTGGAGGTACTGCTTGGTAGTCTGCAATTGTCAGACTACGGCAAGACTTCATGTTGTTTGAAGAAAAAATTACTCACCTTAGTAATTATGTTTCTTCTAATGGAGTCTTGCTGTATTATGACCTCCCTCCCTGCCTCCCCTCTCAGAACCTGTTTTTGGGAAGTGGGTGGGCAGGTGCAGTCTTACGCCCCAGGGGTGTTTTTTGCTTGCACCCTCCTCCTTATTGTTTGGGTGCTGATTTATTATTGTTATTTGTAGTACATTGGGTTTTGGTTTTTGGGTTTCCTGACTTGAGTCTTCCTTGGGAATCCAAAACTTTTTTCAGCCAGTTGGCTAGTAAGAATTTTTACAATTTCCACATAGAATTTTTAGTTTCGTTGGAATCTGACGGTTTAGGTTTGAACCACTCCAGACAGAGAATTCAACCGAGCTCGAGCTCAGCATTCTATGCCCTGCATAGAAAGTTAGCTATTTGTTCTCCGGGCAGTTCAAAGGTTGGAATCACTGCAGTTGTCAGAATACAGCAAGACTCCATTAGAAGAAACATAATTACTAAGGTGAGTATTTTTTTCTTTTCGCCGTCCTGTAGACCATTGTCCTCCAAAAAGGGCACCAGCCTCTCCTTTAGGATTGTCTCCATGAGCTTCCGTACATTTAATGTGAGGCTCACTGGTCTGTAGTTGCCTGGTTCATCCCTAGGGCCACTTTTGTGAGTGGGCACTACACTGACCATCCTCCAGTCTTCTGGTATGCATCCTGTGTCCAGGGACATATTGAACAGGTCAGCCAATGGTCCTGCCAGCATCTCCGCTAGTTCGCTGAGTACCCTAGGGTGAATGCCGTCTGGTCCCAGTGCGTTGTCCACCCTCAGTGCCCTTAACCCTTCCAGAACCCTGTCCTCTGTAATCCCTACGTCAGTCACCCCTCCCCCCCACTAGCTACTCCATCCCTCCCTTGGGGTATCTGCCCCCCTTTCTCCTTCATGAACACAGAGCAAAAGTATTCATTTAATGTCTCTGCTTGATCCACCCCCTTCTCCATCCACCTTCTTTCCTTCCTAATCCTCACAATCTGGTCCTTGTTCTTCCTTCTTTCTCTAATATATCTGAAGAAATCCTTTTCTCTTTCCTTAATATCCTATGCCAGTCTAAGCTCTCTTGAAGCCTTGGTTGCTCTGACTAACCTGGTAACCTCCCTGTACTTCTTCATATACTTATCCTTGTCAACCCCTCCACCCGATGTCTTGAGTTTACGAAATACCTTCCTCTTGTCTCTCACCCCCTTCATAACCTCTCAAGTCAACAAACTGGGCTTCTTTGCCCTTCCCTTCTTACTCCTTGTCCTTGTACAAGTTCCAGTGGCCTCTGTCAGCTCTTTTTTAATACTATCCCATTTCTGAGTAGCATCCATGTGTGGTTGAATTCCTGCCAGAGATCTACCCAGAATTTCCTCCATCCTTTTAAAGTCTGCCCCTTTAAAGTCAGTCACCTTGGTTCCCGTACCCCCTGTTTCCCTACCCATATTGAGTGTGAACCACACCGAGTGGTGGTCACTCCCAGCCAGAGGGTCCTCCACCCCCAGTTCTCTTACAGCCTCTCCATTTGAAAGTACCAGGTCCAGCATCCTCTCCAGTCTAATCGGCTCATGTACTAGCTGCACCAGGGAGCTGTCCTGAAATGCTTCTAGTATGACCTGCTCTCTTGTACTTGCGGTGGTTGGAGTGCTCCAGTCCACCCCAGGTAGGTTGAAGTCCCCCAGCACCACTGTGTTCCTCTTTCTACAGACCTTCCTGATTTGCTTAGCTAGCTCTCTATCCAGGTAATCGCCTTGCGCTGGTGGTCTGTATACTATCTCCTTTCTCAGCGTCCTACCCTTCGAGTCCTGAAACTGCATCCATAGAGCCTCTGTTCTGCCTTCCTTGTTATACACCTTATCCCTTCCCCTACATAGAATACCACATCCCACCCCTTTCCCCTTAGTCCTATCTTTCCTGAATATTCTATACCACGGGATCATCATTTCCCAGTCCTGGTACTGGGTGGCCCACGTTTCCATGATGGCCGCAATGTCCACCTTCCCTACTGCCAGAAGAGCCTGCAACTCGGTTAACTTATTACCTAAGCTCCTCGCATTTAGCATGACCACTCTCCACTCCGCTTCCTTACTTACCTTTCCCTGGTTTTCCTTCCTCTCTCCCCCCACTGTGCCTCTGCCCCGACTCCTACCCTGTTAACATGGGGGGTAAGCTCGTTTGGCTCCCATCTCTGGGATCCTGCCTACCAGCTGTCACTCGCCACCCCCCCCAGTTTAAACCCACCTTTGCTGCTATGTACCCCTCTATCCCCTGCTTTAATGCTCCCTTCCTGGGAGGAAACTCTGGAGGGGGCAAGTCTGTGAGGCTTTATTCTCAAGTAAGAAAAGAGGGGTGCTGATCTTGTGTGGCAGGGAGGTCCACTGGACCCCATAACAGATTTATAGGGACAAACAGGGCAGCTGGGTATTGGTTTCAGGTCTTTTAGATGGTACCCCGATGTTGTTGGGCTCCATCTTTGGCCTGAATGAGAATGGTTCTGTGTTTTTTTCATTGGTTGTCTCAGACTATTTTATATGTAGCAGGTGGAGAAGTTTTGGTAGGGGAGATATGAATGAAGTCCCTGATAACCTTTGTGATAGGAGTGATCAGTGCTCCCAGTTGCCTATCCTAGGTTCTAAGGCCTTGCGTAGATTGATGGAGGAACGGAGTTTGCAAGATGTGTGGCAGTTAGGACACCAGTCTCATAGGAATTATACTTATTATTCTCCTACCCATGGCACTTACAGTAGAACTGACCTACTTTTACCCTCCTCTGGAATTGTTAAAGTAGCCTTATGTACTACTGTTAAACTCATTGTTATATCTGCCCATTCTTCAGTCACCCTTACCTTTCAGTAAGAGGGGCAAGGCATGGAGGTGAAACACTGGCATTGTAATGCCAGCCTTCTGGGAATCCTAATTTAAGACATGGCTTAGGCAAGAGGTGCAGGATTATCTGTGTAATAATGATACAGAGTAAGTGTCTAATAAAGTGGGTGTGGGACGGCCTCAAAGCTCATCTTAGTGGCAGGATTGTAGCATATGCATCTGCTTGGAAAAAAACAATGGGGAGAGCAATTTAAGGCATTAGAGAATCATGTAGCATGTCTCAAGCAGCAGAACAAATTGGGGGATGTGGACACCTCCCTGGAATATTATCTATCCTTGCAGTTCTAGATTAACACCCTAAATACTCAGCAAACTGAATTTGACCTGTATAGAACTAGGCAGGCATTTTGGGATGGGGGGGGCAAGAAGGTGGGACATTTACTTGCCTGTCGTCTAAAATAGATACTAACATACTAAAATGGCAGCAGAATAGGCCTAATGGTCTTTCATGTCTGCTCGATTGGTCAGCCCCCTCCCTGGAAGCTGACCTTGCTGCCCCCTCGCCTTCTCTGGCTTCTCCCTTCCCAGTTCTGGATATTCTCGCTGCACTGGATTTTGCTTCCAGAACCCTTCCCCTGTACCTGTCTCACCCACTCTTGAACCCCTCCACAGTCTCTGCCTCCACCAACCCCCTGGGTAGCGCATTCCATGGCTCCACCACCCTCTCAGTGAAGTAGCACCTCCTCCTTTCGCCCCTGAAACTTCCCTCCTCCAGCTTCCACCCATGCCCTCTAGTTGCCCCCTCCTCCTTCCTTCGAAGCACCCTGACTGCTCCTCCCCTATTTACCCCCTTCATGTACCCGAAGACCTCTATAATGTCCCCACGTCCTTCTCTCTTCCAGTGTGTACATATTTAGCTTTTCGAGCCTCTCCCCATAGGTTCTGTCCCCAAGCCCCAAATCATTTTGGTTGCCCTCCTCTGGACCCTCTCCAGGAGTTTAATGTCCCTCTTTAAGTGTTGCCTCCAAAACTGCACGCAGTACTCAAGGTGTGGCCTCACCAAGCAGTTATACAGAGGGAGTATCACTTCCCTTCTTCTGGAGGTGATCCCCCTAGCGATGCATCCCAGCATCCTGTTGGCCTTGGCTGCTGCCCTCCTACAAGTCTCAGGCAGACAAGATGGCAGGTAGCAAGATCCCAGGCATTAACTGGGGGGGGACGGCAGTTCTCTTAGACCTGTCCGGTATTAACACTTCCTTCTGGGATTTTTATCAATGTCTCTATTCCTCTAAATTACATTGTGAAGGTGGGCCTCTTGGAGACATTCAGAATTTTTTGGCCTCCATTACCCTCCCAGTTTTATTGGATGAGCAGCATAGGGGGCTTGAAGTCCCCATTACTTCGCAGGATCCTTAAAGCTGTTACTCAGCTGTGTGGAGGTAAAGCACCAGGATCGGATGGATTTCATGTGGAGATGAATGGGACCATCAGGGATCTAGCCCCTTGTTGGGCTCATACCCTGCAAGATGCCTGACTGGAGGGAGTATTCAACACCGTGAATGATGCTACGATTACAGTACTGGCTAGGAAAGTTAATGACCCTTTCCACTGCTCGGTTACTTCCTTGTCTCACTTTTAAACATGGACTACAAAGCACTGGCCAAAGTCTTGGCAAATAGGTTCTACAGAGTGCTGCAACTCTGAGTCCACCTGGACCAGGTTGGGTTTATGGTAATTATAGATAGGGTGGATCACATCAGGCATCTGATTAACTGTATATGGTCCATGGCCTCCTCTTTGAAGGCTGTGGCAGCAGTGACTTTGGATACAGAAACAGCCTTCGACTGCATTGAACAGCGCTATCTTTTCACAGTCCTGCAGAAGTTTGGATTGAGCGATGAGCTTATCAAGTGGGTTCAACTTATTTATACTGCTCCACGGGTGGCAGTTTTCACCAATGGTATTCTCTCCCCCTTCCCCCATTTCAACTTGATAGAGCTATCCATCAGGGCTGCCCCCTATCTCCAGCACTCTTTGTTTTGGTTATTGAACCCTTGGTGCAAAAACTCTCAGTAAATTCAGCGTGTAGAAGTGGGAGCCGCCTCCTACAAACTTATGCTCTTTGCCTACGATATTCTTTTAATTCTTCACAATTCTGCTGTTTCTATCCCTGCCTTGGTAAACCTCCTTGGCCAGTTCTATACATTATCTGACCTTAAAAACAGTTGTGCCCTCGGGGGAGGGGAAATGGGAACTACAATTGGTATACATTAACCAAGATACACAAAAAAAAAGGCATCATAGAGTGATATAAATCTGAAACACTTACAGCTATGTCCAGCTTAATATGTAAAGAGGAGGACAAAACAATTGGAAATATAATATTGCAGATTCAAAACTTGAGATTGGAGGCCAGTCCCTTAGCAGATAACAGAGTAGGTGAGGGGAAGAGAGAGAGAGAGACTATAGCTAGGCTGACTGAAGAATGGAGCAGGGGGGAGAGGGATAGGGTAAAGTGGGGCTCACCTTCGACCCTCTAGGATGCACACCCCGCAAGGGTCAGACTCTGCAGGGAGCAATCCGAACCGAAAATACTGGTTTCCCAAGCCTGCAAGAAGAGAGGTAGGGTAGAAGGAAGGAAGGCAAATCCTTTGATCCTCTGGAGTGGAAACCCCACATATGGGACTGTATGTTAAGTTTTATTATTCTGTAATCCAGGGAGCAATTGGACATCTTGCTCCAGCTAGGCTGGTGATTTGCTTTGGTTGTTACTTGTCGAGCTGTACAACTATAATGCAAAACCTCAAGAAAGTATACATTTTACTCTAGACCTCCTTTGGAGCTCTGTATTAGACACCCTCTTTTAAATCCACAGCATACACTTGACAAGAAGCTCACTACATTTCTACTGCATATAGGCTACTGGAATAAAGATATAACTACTCATAAAAGCAAATGTGTAGATTTTGGGCCCTATATTCAAAACTCCCAGGCTGCATCGCGCAAGTGCCTACGCTGCGCAACTGATATGCACTGGCACAAAATAATAGCATATTCAGAAGATGCGCCATGGGATGCGATCGTGCATGTCCAGCTGAATATCCCAAACATGTGTGATCGTGCAGTGGGAGATGCACAGCGTGGCAGGTGACCTGAGCCCTATGTGGAGCATAGGGAGATGCACGCTAGGTGGCCGCATGCACAGTAGGCAAAATTGCAATATTCAGCCGGGATATGCAAATGGCCTCATTGCACATTCTGAGCCCATTCCCCACATGCGCAGCTCATTATTGGAATGTATTCAGGTCATTTGCATACCCTAGGCATGCGCAGTTCTAGCTTTGCAGGGCTGCCCCCCCATCCCACAAAGGTGAACAGGAGGTACTGCAGCTTAGCAGTCAGGTGTTATGGAATGTTTGTGGGTGGACTGCACTGGCCTGGGTACAGTGCTTTCATCCATAGCCATGTACAGGGTCGGACTGGAGTACAGGGGGCCCACCTGGACATTGGCCACAGGGGCCCACCTGGACAAGCAACAGGAGGGGCACAGGGTGACACAGTCTAATCAGTATATCACATGCATGTGGTACACCAGCTCTGTATGCAGCATCTGAAGTGCCCCCCCATATGAGAGGAACATGGTGATAACTGCAAGGAATCGCAGTGTGCAGTGGGTGACCTGGTACCCGAGTGGGTGGGTCCCACCTGTGTGCAGCTATGGTGTACTACCATGGGTGAGTGCCACAGGTCAGTCCCTGGCCCGTGCTAGGCTGCCACTCATACCACCAGACTACCTAGGCAGCATTGCCCAGACGTCACCCTGGGTGTATGCCACCACTGGATGGTACCCTGCAGGCCATATGGGTGCAGGCCATGGCCCCTGGTACATGTGCTGCAGTGTGGCCATCTGCTCTGCTGATGTGCTGGGGTGCACTTGACAGCACTGGCATGTGGTAGTTGGGTGTCTACATCTTGGGTGCGGTGTGGGGGATGGCTCTCTGGGTGATGCCTCTGTTGTGCTGGCACCTGTGGCTTTGGGTACTTCCATCCTGGCATGACTGCTGTGTATGGGTGCCTGGAGCACATCCTGGTGCACCTCCAAGGGCTATCTCAGGATGGCCTATCTGCAGTTCCACAGCCTTCCTGTGGGTGGCTGGCCAATTTAGGCCATCCTTTTGTCTGCCTAACTTTGTGCGGCACACTTCTAGGATGCGCAACAGATGCACTGCACAGTTTGGCTGAATATATGGATGTGTGGCATATTCATGTACCCGCCCCCCCTTTTTTGCACTGCATACTGCGACGCATCTCTCCCTTTCGAATATCACGCTTCTGCGCATTTTCTGAGATGCGCTGTTCATCTTCATTTTGGGCAGTGCATCTCCTTTGAATATGTGGGCCTTTGTTCTTATAAACACTAAACAATGTATCCTACTGAAATGACCGAGCACAGTCCTCCTAAGTATTTTGGGTCTGGACGTATGGGACTCTATCCTTTCGTGCATGAGAAACCAACACCAACTACAAATTGAAGGTCAGGACCTCCGTATGTTCCCAGACTAGCCCTGTGCCACTCAGGCATGCCATAAACTGTTTGACCTGATATGGCAGCAGCTGAGGGTTTTGGGGTGACACACTCCTTGTTGGTCCCAGCCTGACTTCATATTACCGGGGGGAGGGGGACTTATCAGATTATCGATCCTGCTCATACTCGGAAAAAGGTTGTTGAGGTTTTTGCAGAATTTTGGATGGGAGAGTTGCAATATTCAGATTCAGACACCTTAGTGGAGGAGAATAACTGAACTGGGTTTGAAATCCCCATTATTGAAATCTCTACCTGATTGACTCTGTATGCTGGTATATTGCTTAATGGATTTGAGCCGGGGATAGTAACTTTATTGACTTTATCACAACTACCTGGTAGTTTTTCATAGTGCTATTGTGTTTTTCTCCCTGCTTGACCGACAATCTACACAATATTTTCTGTGAAGCATTAATTTAGAATGTAGAAACATGACGTCACCCACAAGGTCGTCTGGCACCTTTAGTAGAACGTGTACTATGCTACATAGTGACTTCACTTGTTTAAGTTACGCCAGCACAGAGGGTGACACTGGGTCGCAGAACATAAGGGACACCATGAGTTATATTTGTTTTTTCTTTATCAGTTGAAGTGACATACTGTGCTACGAGTTTATAGTGCTAAGTAACACTGAGTGTGTTTTGAATGTGGGCTAGTGGGGCCTGAAAGAAAGCCAAAGTAACCTCTGAATGGGTGCAGTAGTTTGTGGGAACATGCTTTTAGAGACATGTTACTTATTGTTAAGTTTTTTGTGTAATCCTGACTTTCTCTTACAGGTCCTGCAAGGTTAGCATTCTTTACCACTTTGGATGGACTTGTTTAGTTTATAAAAAGTGATTAAAAAAAAATAATAAAGTAAAAAAGTTTTCAGTATTTCTGCCTCCATAGTTGTACCTTTGGATTATATGACCCTCACTCTGAATTTGTAATGTGCATTTTACTTCAAAAACTTGGATTGTTATCGACTTCATCTTGTATCCTCCTATGTCATACCTGCAAATAGGCAATTAATTTTGGACTAACTGGGTCACCAAAAGCCAAATCAATCAGTCAGTCAATATATACTAAATAAAGGGCCTTACATAATGTATTGATGACCGGAAATTATGACAAAATGTATCAATGAGAGGAAATTATGACCTAATTTTTCTAAATACCATGCTACTAGCCTCTCTAAATCTTTTATATTATATATGTACTCTTTTCATATAAAATTTGCTGAAACCTACCATGCTTAGCACTACCCTTTATTTATATATGTTGTGTAATCTGCTCTATTCTCCTTTCTCTTGCAGGGTTTTATGTAAGTCCAAAAATTGCTTAGCGTTTTGCTCATAAAAGTGCTAAAACGTGAAAATGCATAGCACTTGCCTTACTGTGTTGAACAAACATAACACTTCTAGAAAACCTGTATAAATACTTTCTGTACAGTTAGCATTGTCCCAAGAAAAAAACTGCTAATCAATTATTTAAATCCCTGCTCTTGGCAAGAAAGTATAAAAAAGAAACTGAAAGAAGTCTGACTGCAGAAACGATGGATTCCCCTTTCCTGTAGTAGCAGTGCTGCTGTAAGTGCCTAGAATAGCTACAAGTACTGTATCCTAAATTCCGTGCGCTACCATTTGATGGATACTTACAATAGGTACCATCTGAACAGTCCATCTGTGTATACGTAAAATCTTTAAATTGTAACAAAAGTTTGGTGACCTAGAAATTAATCGGTGAAAGACAGTTCTTTTTAAATGACAGATTGAAGGGCTGAGGAATTCTTATAGATGATCACATTGTCTGTAAGGACAATCTATAGGCACATTTAATCCTTTTATTCACAGTAGTGGAATTAGAAGCATTTGTATTTAGATTGCTCTCTGACAGTTTGCTTGTATTATTATGACGGTTGATGCAGTGAAGTTGCAATGCAACTAACCACAAAAAAAATCCAGTAAGTATTAATGCAGGATGTTCACTTTTTAGAATCTGGAAATTCTTAAATATGCTATGATGGAAAATAATTATTTTATTGTATGTCCATTTAGATTTTAGATTACTGAAAAATATTATTCGGACTAGATGGGTTTGTTTATATTAAAGGGTGATTATGTCAACATAAGGGCACATGGTTGTTTCTGTATATTTTGAGCTGGAACGCTTTGATTATTTATTTAAAACAAAACTGAGGAAAGAACATGCTGAGCTGCGTACAGCTTGTTTCCATGTCTGTCCTGGGAGAAGGATACATGGACTTAACTGAATAAAATACAAAATTACGGTAGTTTAACAGTCAAAATAATGTACAACAAATAATTCTAGATAGAACTGTTTATTCACATACCTAAATACAAGTAACAAATAATCAACAAAAAATAATGAATTAGATAAATTAGTATGCAGGGCTGGCTGGCAGCTTAAGTGGGGAGCAACCACAATAAGGCCTTGTCAGTTACCTGATTTGCCTCTTGCAAGATATATATATATATATTTTTTCCTGCGTGTTTCAAGCTGCCTCCAAGCCCAGCTCTGTCACCTTCTTGTGGACTTACCCTTCTCCATTTTTTACTCTGTGGCTTACCCCCCATGGTCGGCACTTTCATCAGTGTCCACGTGAGAGCTCGGACCCCTCGAAGCAACTCAATCCAGTGTCTGGCGGAACAGCACCACAGTCAGTGGTGCGAGGCCTGTGCCGGTGGAGTGGCAGAGTCATTCTGCTTGACTTGGGACCGTCTTCCTTAGTTTCTCCCAGCCCAGAAATGCAGGTGCACTAGAAGATCCTAAGAGCATGTGCATGCCGAGCATGCAAGTTTCTCTGGCACCCGGCTTGCATCTCACCTTCCCCGGTACCCTCAGCTGCAGTGCCAACTGTGTCACCCAGGTGGCAGTATAGAAGTGAGGACACCAACCCTCCCTCCCCTTCTGGAGAAGTGCATCCATCGGGAAGTTCAATCCTCCTCCAGTGCCAGTCTCAACAACCTAGGCTGATTCTCCAACCTGGGTCACTGGCATTGCGAGTAGTTGAAAACATTTGTGATATAGAGGTCTGAATATGAGAAGAGAAGGGAGTTCAGCACAGAGAAAAAGGGGGTGGGGGAGCTCTGCCTCTATTTTCCAAAAAAAAGAACAACCAGTGTCATCCAGACTTGAATATTCCAGTATTCAGTTGCTTTATTTATAGTCTGCTCCAACTCCGAGAGGGAGTTCCAGAGATAAGGGAGACTGAAAAACAATGCTGCATGTCATCTGTTAATATTAGAAATAGTGGTAATGATTAATTTTGATGCTTGTACAAATAAAGTTAATTTGACATTCTCCCTTGCAGTAGGGAAGAAGTCTGATGACAGAAACTGAGTCTGCTTATGTTTTTAGGATCTACAGTATGTAATATTAGAATACTTGCTTTAAAAAGTAGACCAGCTGTGTTGACTATGCTTGTTTGCTGTTTGCATTCTAAAAATCAAAGTATAATGTTATTGTAGTGGTTTAGAAAAGCACGCTATTAATAATTACAGAATCACACATGCCCACACAATGCAAAGCATCATGGGCTGCATATGCAAATCACCACAGAATATTATGCTGGTTCAACTTTAAGCAGAATTGCATGGTGTCAAAAGGCCTCTCACACAGTTTGCAAAGGGTGCTAACAGATGACATAGACATGTGTTTCATCCTACCAGGACTCATCAGTATGCTTCGTCTGTTTGACACCCCAGTGGAATGTACCAGCTACCCTAAGACGGTCTGTCTGGGTCATGTTGTGGTGAACCCCATTAAAACAAAAAACTATTAATAATTAGATCACTATTGCCTGAAACAGGGTTAGTGGGCCACCTGCTATCTCTCTCTCTCTCTATATATATATATATATATATGTGTATGTGTATATATATATATATATATATATATATATATGATGTGCTGCCTGTTGCTTACCATCTTCTTACCATTTGACCTTCAATTTTCAGTTCCTTCAAACATTTATTTCCTCTTTCCTCAGTATGATAACTGCTGTAGCAAAAGTTAGCAATGACCTACAATAGCACTAGATAAGGAAATGCGCTCTGGAGCTATAAATCTATAGAAACATATAGAATGTGACAGCAGATAAGGGCCGCTGAGCCTACTCAGTCTGCCATTTTTGTTAACCGTCACTTTCTGCTGCGGACCCTACTTGATCTATGGCACAATCTCCCCTCCCCTTTCCTTATCCCTATGATTCCCTTGTCCTGTCCCAGGCTCGTTTGTTATATAGATATATGTATGTGTGTATATATGTGTGTGTATATATATATATATATATATATATATATATATATATATATATATATATATAAAATAATATTCATATACTCATCCGAAGCCTTTGATACAGTCGATTGTGAGGTATTGCTGGGTAAGCTCACTTGGTGTGGACTTGATGGCAATTTACTAAAACAGATCTTAAGTTATTTACTGGACAGTTATCAGTTTGTGGCTATTAAAGAGCAGAAACCTATTTTATCTTTGCCAGTAGTGAATGCTGTCCCACCACTCCTTTGGGCCGCCAAGGCCCTCCACTGTCCCAGCCCCGCTGCCATCCATCGCCCCGTCTGCGCTGTGACCCCAAGTAACTTGATGTAACCCTTCATTGGATGGGCCTGCAACCGGGAATGGAGATAAACCTGCAGGCATCTGTTACGCATCCTGGGCATGGCAGGGATCAGTATGGGCACCTCTGGGCTATCGTGGCAGCGGGGACCGGCAGCCATCATCTGGCCAAGGGTGGATTTTCTGCCATTCTCCCGACCCACCCACACCCTCCCACAATGGGCCAGCCACAGCGGCGTCCGGTGGGGGGGGAGACGTTTGGCAGTGCGTTGAGGCCACACACCACCAAAAACACCACCCGAACCATCCCCAGGAGCCAATAAACAGCAGCTCAAGGCCACCACCATCCTCCGCGAGGGAAGCATCCAAAGGACACTCTAAATCCCCTCCCTGCCAGACTCCACTGTTGAGTCCTAGCTCTGGGTGCGAACCTGGGTCACAAGCAGGCTGAGTGAATACCCATCACTCTGCACCATGGTGCCGGCTTCTGTGTCCCTTTTTTATTGGTACATTAATGACAGAAACCAACATTTTCAGCATATCAAGACACATCTTTGACCTACAAGTGATTAGCTGATGATAGTTTTATACTATGGTGAAAATGAAGTCCATTGTATTCAAAAGAATTTACTAGTGGGTTTTAAAGTATTTTTCCAGTATCCTAGAAAATGTTTTAAAATCTACTTAGACACAATCCCACTTACATTTCATTAATTTTCTGTATGTAGGAAATTTGCATGAAAACATTTTCTTTGTGACCCAGATTATATCTCAACGTCCTCCTTCTTATCCTGCTGAAGTCATAATTCTCAGTTTGTGACATCATAATCTGCTGCTGGGGAAATGACTGATCTAACAAACGGTGGATTATGACTTCAGCCAGAGGGGGAGCAGTTGGATGAGACACAGTCTGGAACGAAAATATTATGTTTTTATACAGATGTTCTCAGTAATAAAGAATGGCGGTACATAAATACAGAACGTTAATGATCAGCCTGAATATTGTATTTTAAAAATGTTACCTGGATTCTGAAAAAAAAAAAAAAAGGGATTTAACTTGATTCAACAGTACCTAGTTCAGAATGACTTAGTTTTAAATTATGCTTAGGTTCCTAGACTAGACTGCACAAGTGTTCTATTCGGTTTATTTATTTATTTAAGAGTTTCACCAGGAAGGGTACACTGAATAACAAGTTGCTTGTCTGGCATTGCGTCCTAACTAGTAAGACTCTGGATGAAAAACAATTACAGATTGTCCCTAACTGCAGATAACTTGCTATATGGATGGACTGAAAGCTTTTTATGATAAACTCAGTTTTTGTTCCTGTAGTGTTCACTGAATTTGAACAATATTTGTTTATTGTTTGTAATGTCTTGTGTTGTATTTTAATGTCAGGCGAGACTGAAACAGGGCAGTGCCCATTTCACTTCCTAGTCAAAACTAAAATAAAAAAATAAATAAAACGGGAGATGCACATTTATAAACGTATTGAAACTGGGACCTCAAATTGGTTCTTTATGGGTACAAAGACTGCCTTTACCAGGATACAGAGTTGAAAATTGTAAATGCTGTGCTAATAACGTTCCACGATTATGGAGATTTTTTATATATGGGAATGCTGTCTCTGTGCACTTAAAAACTAGATGTGTTTTATAATAGGCTGGCATGCTACATCCTTACGCACTCAGAGGTTCCCACCACTGCTCTCTTTATTGCACGCTGGGTGGATCTTCATAAGCTATTCTTTTTGCACAAGTATGTTAACCAGAAAGTTTCCTATTATATTTATAACCTTATCACTTTGAGGTAAATCAGGCCCAATCCAGGATCCTCAGCTGACATAGTATCCTGTGGCCAGCGGCAGTCTGGGTGGACCGGCCTTTGCTTTTCAGGCCCCCTTTTATGGAACCGTCTTCCAGTATGCTGGAGACCTCATTCTATTCGTACTCCTTCTGGGCACCAGCTTAGTACTTGCTTCCATGCCCAAGCTAACACTCCACGCATGTGTTCTACTGGATGTTAGATATGAATAGCCAGTTTAAGTGTCTTTCCTTATACATTTTTATTTTCTATATGTACTTTTTAATGCTATTTATGTCAATATTGTTTAAGTCTGGCTATTGTCCATTTGTGTTGCTTGTATACTTGCACCAGCATTGTAAATGAACTTGCCTCATAGTCTTTCTTATTCTAAACTGAATATATGCATTTAATGATTATAATTTTTTTCATTCAGTTATGCATGCATGGCAAGTTCTAAGTCTGACAATACATAAGAGCAAAAGCAGTAGTTCCTTTATTTTTATTACATTGCCGTAAATTGAGATCTTTTTTAATAATGTGCCTATGATATGTAAAACATAATGTGCTAAATTAATAATAATAATTGCCATGTCAGACACTTCTTCTCTAACAGGTTGCGGCATTATTCCTCAAGTTGTGAAACATGCAGATGCCTGTAAACCTTTTTTTGAGTCAGAGGTTCTACATAGAACGGATGCAACTAATATAGTAAGTGTGCAGCACTCAGATGAAAGAAAGTTGGAAGCCACCTGTCACTCTGGTGATCTGGATTTATGTCTAAGTGTGAGGCCACTGATAACTGATTAAAGGTGACAGCACAGTCAGGGAGCATTTACAGGTGGAAATCACGAATGTGTGATGCTTTGGCATACCAACACGCGTACATGCTTCTGTGTCATGGTTAAAAAATAAGAGGCACGAGGCAGATGAAGCAACTACATCCCATACTGTATCTCATAGGGCCATTCTGGGCCAAGTTTCACCTCCTGATTTGCAGGAACTCATCCCATTGTGTCAGTCAGTTTGTTCAGGAGGAGCTCACCTGGCCCCTTCTGTGAGTGGTAGAGGAAGTAAGCGACTGTTTTCTAAGAGAATACTTTGAACTTGCTGTTTTCACTGAAGAAGGTCCAGTAAGTGGAGTAAGGCAGCATGTTGTTGGGGTCTTAGAAGACAGGGAGTAAGTTCAACCAGTACACAAGGTAGTTCAGTAGAGGTACAGTACTAAATGGAGCAGTTACGTTGGCAGTAGTAGGTTAGCTGGGTTGTACATGGCGAGACCTGGTCCTGATCCAGAAATGGGGGAAAAAACAATATCATATTAAAATGGTGTATGTTTGGCACCCAGCTATTCAGAAATATAGTCAATTATGCAAGTGATGCACATGGCCTACCTTTTCACAGGGTTTATTTATTTATTCTTTGGTAACCGGGTAAAGTCCACTAGGCACAAGTGCCTGTTTTCAGCGGTGACCCGGGAATACTGGTGTGGTTAAGTGACTTGCTCAGAGTCACACAGTATGCAAGTGGAGGTTGTGAGAATCAAACCGAGGTCTGCTGGATGTACTAAGCTCATTCACAGCTTGTTACTCTAATCCCTAGACTATACTGCCAGCCCAGGGTTAATGGCATAATGACTATTGATTTAGCCATTAGTTCTTGATCACAGTACAGGAATTCTCCCAGATCTCCATTTTTATGGCTTCATTGCGAGAGCTATGTTGACATATTGCGAACGGATGAGGGGAGAAAATTGGGGGTGTGACCAGATACTGAACACATCATAAATGTTTGCTTCATGCAGTGGAGAGTGGAGTTGAAGCAGCTAATGAGTATGCATGAATGAGTGCACATCCTCCCTCCCTCCCTCCTTCAGTTCCTTGGCCTGACCAATATACAGAAAACATCCCTGGTGACTAATGGTTCCCCCAGCCCTCTTCCTGACTTGATCAAGATAAAAAAAAGAAAAACTGTCTAGCATTTAGCGATTCCCACTCCCTTTCCGCAGTTCAAACAAGAAACAAGCATTTGTCAATACCGAATGTTTGCTTGCTGGCATTAGCAGTGGAAGTGCAGGAGTTAGACAGATGCAGTACAGAAATGGCAGTGATGTATTGAACTGACGCCAACTCCACCCCCACTGTGCAGAGATGGACAGGCATTGGGGTGTGCCTTTGGGTCGTCGCCCATAAGGGTCACAACATTTCACTTCACCCTACCCTGCAGACACTGACAAGCGTCGAGGTGTGCCTTGGGGTGTTCAGACTTTACACTCACCTCATTCAATAAGGTAATACGCTGAGATGGGTGCAGTATAGGAGAATGGTGTGAACTCTGGGGCAAAGAGTCCAAGGTGCACCTCGATGCCTATCACTGGCTGTAGGGTGGGGGTGGGGGTGGAATGGCGTGAGCATCAATCCTTGTGGGGATTTTTTATACCAGATTTTCAATATAGGCATTTTGGGACCTCTGCTCATGAACAGTGTTACTGTGATTTTCTTAATCTGACCCGTACAATGATTTCCCACAGCGAGTGCACTATTCTGCGCCGGAAGTGCGAAAACACATTTTGGCCAGGGTGTGAAAAATGACAGCTGCAGTGTTCATAAAGATGTGTGGAAAAATGCCAATGTTGAAAATCTGGAGTGCAAATAGTACAAATTCGTGAAGTTACGAGGGTGTGTAGAAACTGCGCAATGCACGCTCGTAACACAGTTATTTTATGGACTTTTGTCACCAAATTTTTAACATAGGCATTTTAGGACCTCTGCTCATTAACAGTGTCACTGTGATTTTCTTAATCTGTCCCAGATACTGTTTTTCCACAGCAACTGTGCTATTCAAACAACATGAGGTCTTGCTATATTATGACATATGCAGTGAGTCCCAACCTTCGAACTGCTCTGGAGGTGAAAGAGTTAACTTTCCATGCCAGGCATGGAATGCTGAGCTCGAGCTCAGTTGAAAATCTGTCTGTTGTTCTTCAAACTCAAACCGTCAGATTCTTTGTTCCGCCTCACTGAACAGTCGCTCCGGAGATTGCTCCTTCTGCTTGGTTCATTTTGTCGGTTAAAGTTTTGTTTTTCTCGGTTTTCGACCGAATTTAAACCGCAACCGGTCGGTTCAGACTCTGTCTGTGGTATTTGTGAGTACTAGATAGGTTTTACATTTATTTCTATTCTGTGTGGAACTTTTAAACGGTTATCGGTTCGGTTTGAACCGATCAAGTTGTTTTAAAAAATCTTAATCTGTCTTTTGGAGTGTGGTTACCGGTTCTTATCGGTTCTAAAAAAAATGGATTTTATTACAGTTTTTTCCATGACCCGTGACACGATTGGGAACCAATAAGGGGGTCTTACCTGGCGGATTGCCATAAATGGGTAAGTTTGGTTAGGCTGGCACTATGTCTGAGAAACCCAAAAGAAAAACCGGGCCCACTGGGTTTCAACACTGCAGTGTGTGTGGGGAAGTCTTTGCCAAGGCTGACCCCACACCACCTGTGTTTATTGTCTGGGGTTTGACCACCTCAATGCAGACTGCCAGATTTGTAAAAGTTTTCCTGCAGCTACCCTGGAAAAGAGAGTTGGTAGGCTCAGGGAAAGGGAGGCCAAAAGTCCGCTGAACCGGATGGCCAGCCCGGTTCGGTTCCAACCAAACCGGAGGGAGTGCCCTCTGACCAGGGCGAGACTTCCTCGGCCAAAAGGAGATCCGACTCTGAGGAGCCGGGTCCAGCAAAAAGGACTAGAAAATCAGCTGGTGTGAAGCCAAAACTTTCCTCTCCAACTGCTGAAGAAATAGCCAAAGCTATTAAAATTGTCCAGTCGCTTTCCCCGGTTCCGACTGAACCGGCACCATCTGGTAAGCGCCCAGTTCGGCCGGTTCCCCTGGTTCAAGAGTATGATTTAGAGGAGTATTATGAACCGGAGGAGGGGAAGAGAGGAGAGTAGATGTGGATTTGAAAGTCTGATGTGCCCATTGACCCGGACATCTCCCAGACAGACCTTCAGGAGTGTCTCCTCCTAGGCTTCTGAGTCCCTTCTCATTTTATGTTTTATAAAAAGTGGCTGAAACCCTCCAGCTCTCTATGGAGGAAGCTGTGGATGATCAAGAGGAGCCTGACTATGTGGAAATGATGGATATCCCAGAGTCTAGGAGACTGTCTATTCCCTTGCATAAATCTTTTGGGAAACAGACTTTTAAAATTTTAAAAGCTCCTCACACTATACCTCCTGTTGATAAGAGAATGGACAAGAGGTACACATTGTCAGGCTCTGATACGGAGTTCCTCACACAACAATGCAGCCATGTTGGGGTAGTGCAGGCTGCAGCCTGTGACAAGCTAATATTCCCTTGGCTTCACACCCCCCAGATAAGGACTCCAGGAGGATTGATGCCATGGCAAAGAAACAGTACATGGCAGCATCCTTGGGACTCAGACAGGCAAATTATATGGCTTATGTTGCCAGATACCAGAAATCCAGATGGGATACTGTTATGGCTCTAGCAAAACAGGTCCCTGGCCAGCTTGCCAAGGAGCTGGAGCAGGTGGCTGCTGATGGTACTGAGCCGTCCAAGGTGCAATTCCATGCTGCAGTGGACTCTAATGATGTGTCATCAAGAGTCATGGCTACATCTGTGGCACTTCGCAGAATGGCTTGGCTCAGATGTACTAGCCTGTCACAGGATACCCAGACTAAGGCCATGGATTTTCCTGTTGTGGGTAATTCTCTGCTTGGGGAGCAGACAGAGAATTACATGAAGAAAATGGATGAGTATAGGACCACCTATAGGAGTGCACAGGCCAAGGAAAGGCAGGCCACTCCTCAAAGGCAGCTTTCCAGGGGCAGGGGCAGGCCTTTTCTTAGGCCTTTTTACCAAGCCCAGGCCTCCTCTTCTGCCTATGCCCAGAGGGGGTTCTTTAGAGGGAGAGGCAGAAGGGGTACAAGCAGGCCTGCTTCCACCCCTCAGCCCAAAGCCCCTGCCAAACAGGCACCCTGATGGGGTTGCCAGGGCCGATTCTCAGCTACCTGTAGGGGGCAGGCTGGCTTACTTTGTCTAGGACTGGAAGTCTCTGACATCAGACAAGTGGGTCCTGGAAGTAGTAAGCCAGGGACTGATTCTCAGCTTCAAAAAATTTCCAAAGGTGAGAACCAGATCCTTTCCACCTGCAAATCCACCAGAGGCTCTTGCTTTAGAGGCAGAGGTCTCTTCCCTCCTAGCTCTCAGAGCTGTGGAAAGGGTTCCACCCCTACACCAGGGCAAAGGCTTGTACTCCAGGTACTTCCTTACCCCAAAAAAGACAGGAGAATGGCGGCCCATCCTGGATCTCAGATATTTAAACAAGCACCTTTTAAAACCAAAATTCAAAATGGTGACTCTGGGAATTATTCTACCCTCTCTAAGGCCAGGGAACTGGCTAGCGTCTCTGGACCTCAAGGATGCCTATTTCCATATTCTCATCAGAAGCTCCCATCGAAAGTACCTCAGGTTTGAGCTGCCCTCAGGGCATTACCAATTCAGAGCAATGCCCTTTGGCCTCACCTCTGCTCCAGGGGTATTCACAGAATGCCTGGCAGTAGCAGTTGCCCACCTAAGAAGGCAAAAAATTGCCATCTTCCCTTACCTGGACGACTGGCACATAGTAGGCCAGTCTCCAGACCAAGTCAAGTTACATCTACAGATAACTCAGCAACTGCTCACCTCTCTAGGTTTCCTTCTGAATCTTTCAAAGTCAGTTCTAGAGCCTGTCTAGCTCCTCACCTTCATAGGCGCAGAGCTGAGCACAGAGAAAGCCAGAGCCTTCCTTCCTTTGGACAGGGCAAGGACCCTGGTCTCTCTGGCCTCCTCATTCACCCTGCAGGTCTCTCGACCAGCAAGGCACTTTCTACAGCTCCTGGGGCACATGGCTGCTTCTACAGCAGTAGTGCAGGAGCAAGATTTCAGATGAGGGACATCCAGTTCCATTTGAGAGCCTTTTGGTCTCAAAGGAAAGACCCTCTAACCAAATTGATCCCAGTGACTCGAACCCTGATCCAGGCCAGTACAGTGGTGGCAGGACCAGAGCAATCTGAGACAAGGGGTTCCTTTGCCCCTCAGTCTCACTCCTTAATCCTTACTACAGATGCATCCCTCTTGGGGTGGGAGCTACATGGGCGACCTCACTCCCAGGATTGTGGTCCCTCAGGAATCTCTGCTCCACATCAATCTGTTGGAACTCAGAGCAGGTTTTTCTAGCACTTCAAGCTTTTTCCAAATCTGTTCAGAACAAAGTTATACAGGTCAGAACAGACAACACCACCACAATGTGGTACATCAACAAGCAAGGGGGCACTCAGTCTACGGCCTTGTGCACCGAAGCAATGAAGTTGTGGTCTCTGGCGTACTCCCTGAACACCTCCCTTATGGCAGTTCACCTTCCAGGCAAGGACAATGTCCTGGCAGATGCTCTCAGCAGGATTTCCCAGGGCCATCACGAATGGTCACTGGACCCTCTGGTCTTGAAGGTGGTATTTGCCAGATGAGGCACCCCGCAGATAGATCTTTTTGCAGCCCCAGACAATCACCAACTTCCCCTTTTTTGCTGCAGGCCCCCAGTGTTGGGCTCAGTCCCTCTGGATGCCTTACTTCTCAATTGGGAAGGGAAGTTTCTCTATGCTTTCCCCTTCCCTCTCCTGTTCAAAGTGCTAGTCAAAATCAGATCTCAACCCTGCAAGATGATCCTGATTGCTCCAGACTGGGCCAGACAGCCTTGGTACCCACTCCTACTGTCCTTAGCAGTCCACCTTCCCCTGTGTCTTCCCAGGAGTCACAACCTGTTAACCTGTGCTCAGGGGAGAGTTTGGTACCCGAACCTCAAATCTCTCAATCTCAAGGCCTGGCTCTTGAAGAGTTAGAGTTTGCTGATCTACACCTCTCCCAAGGTGTAATGGATATCCTGAAGGCTTCTAGGAAACCGTCCACCAGGGCTACTTATAATTCCAAATGGAAGAGGTTTTGCATATGGTGCTCTGGAAAGCATATTTCCCCAGAATCTGCTGATTTACCCACAGTCCTGGATTATATGGTCCACTTAAATACCTTGGGGCGGAGACCAGCTACCCTAAAAGTGCATCTGGCAGCTGTGTCTGCTTTTTATCAGCAGGTAAACCCTCTTCTTTCAGCTCATCCTGTATTCTCCAAGTTTTCAAGGGATTGCTTCACACCAACCCTCCATTTAGGGACCCTGCCCCTGCCTGGGATCTTAATGTTTGCATTGCTCAGCTTATGCAACCCCGCTTTGAGCCTTTGTCTTCAGCAGAGCTTAAGTACTTGACTTGGAAAACTGTGTTTCTGGTATCCATCACTTCTGCCAGATGCATAAGTGAATTACAAGCCTTGTCAGTGGAGCCTGATTTTATCTCCTTTCATAGAGATAAGGTGGTCCTCAGGACTAACAGGAAGTTCTTGCCTAAGGAGGTTTCAGATTTCCACCTTAATCAATCTATATCTCTTCCAGTGTACTTCACTGACCATTCCTCCTCTGGCGAGAGGAGGCTGCACAGCTTAGATGTGAAGAGAGCCCTTAGTTACTACATAGAGCATACCAAGGGTCACAGGTTTGACTCCCTCCAACTGTTCCTTACTTATGGTGAGGTTGGTAAAGGGAAACCTGCCACTAAATATCCATTGCCAGGTGGATTTTCTCTTGTATCCAATTTTGCTATGAAAAACTGGGTAAGGTTCCTCCCTCAGGCCTGAGGGCTCACTCTACCAGAGGTACAGCTGCTTCCCTGGCTGCTGCCAGGGACATCCCTGTTCTAGAGATATGTCAAGCAGCTACCTGGAAAACAGTTCACACTTTTACCAAGCATTACTCCCTGGTCATCCAGGCTAGGAGTGATGCTCGGTTTAGCACAGCTGTGCTTCAGAGCCTATTTACTAAGTAGGTTCTGTCCCTCCTCCATGGAGGTACTGCTGTGTAGTTCTGATATGTCATAATATAGCAAGACTCATGTTGTTTGAAGAAAAATTACTCACCTTAGTAATGTTGTTTCTTCTAATGGAGTCTTGCTATATTATGACCTCCCTCCCTGCCTGCCCCTCTCAGAACCTCTGTTTTTGGGATGTGGGTGGGCAGTGCAGTGTTGGCACTTAGTAGATGCCCACCTTGTTGTTTTCACCCCTCCTTTTTTGGGGTGACTTGGTGTTGTGTTTTCATTTTTTGGGTCTCCTGACTTGAGTCTTTGTTTTGGGACCAAAGAATGTGTTCTTATGTTTAGTAGCCAGTTGGCTAGTGTAGGTTTACAGCTTCCACACAGGACCTCAGTGAGTTTAGCTCGTAAAGATCTGACGGTTTGAGTTTGAAGAACAACAGACAGAGTTTCAACCGAGCTCGAGCTCAGCGTTCCATGCCTGGCATGGAAAGTTAACTCTTTCACCTCCGGAGCAGTTCGAAGGTTGGGACTCACTGCATATGTCATAATATAGCAAGACTCCATTAGAAGAAACAACATTACTAACGTGAGTAATTCTTCTGCACCAGAAATGCGAAAACACTTTTCAGCCAGGATGTGAAAAGTGACAGCTGTACTGTTCGTAAGGAGGTGTGAAAAAATGACAGTGTTGAAAATCTGTAGTGAAAATATTACAGATTCGCAAACTTGCGCGTGTGCGTGGAAACTGCACAATGCATGCTCATAACACAGTCATTTTTGAGAATTTTTTCATCAAATTTGCAACATAGGCTTTTTGAGAGCCCACCTCATGAACAGTGACACTGTCATTTCGTTCATCAGTCCTGAAAGGTGATTCAGCGCAGTGACTGCGAAATCACCTTTCAGGATCGAATGACCAGAAGACAGTGACTGAATCCATGAGATGGCGTCCCCAGAACCCCGTGGTGAAATTTAAAAAAACTGACCGAGATATGAACCAAAGTTGAAAAAATCCAGTTTATGCCATTATACAGCTTACTGGCATTTCTTCAGTTCGCGGTCGGCTTTGAAGAGTGCAGACGTGTTCCCAGTCCACCGAAGATTGTCGCACCAGACTCCAGAGGTAAGTATGGGGTGGGGGGTGTGTGGGGAGGTTGGGTGCGCAGAGGGTGGACGTGGGTTGAGAAAGGGGACATGAGAATCAGCAAGGGACCGTTTTCTTTTTTCACAGGTTATTTTTTAAAAAGACGACACAGGACTTTTGTCACGCTGGGGTGGGCTTCCAGCATGGCACCCAGAAGCTTAGCAGTGTCCAACGGGATTGGGCACCCCTGTTGGCCACACAGCGCAGGGGCCATGGGATGACACAGGACTTTTACCTTGTTGGGTGGGCTCCTCAGCGTGAAGTTTGTTTTTTTGGGGGGCACTGGAGCCGACAGGGATTGGGCACCCCATCGGACATGTAGTGTGATGGGGGGTGTGCATGTGCCGAGGGGGATTGGGCACCCCCTCAGCACACAACAAATTGGGGGGTGCGCATCATACAGATGCAGTGGCATACAGTTCGACTACTAAGGTGGTGACGTGTAGGCAGTTTGCATATTGCTGACGGCAGGGCAGTATGCAAATTGCCTACACGTTACCACCACTGATTGTAGCAGGTGTTTGCTTTCAACTGTACGCCACTGCATCTGAACTGCTGTCATAGACAGCTCAGACAGTCATTGGTGTGGTGGGACAGCACCTGCAATAAGGAGCAGAGCATTGGAAGCGGAGTGCCACACTTACGAAAACTCGTATGGTGGCACTGTTTCTTGCACATGCATGCAAGCAAACATAAAAGGATTATTGGCATTTAGTAGCACCCCCAGCATGATCAAGAAAAAAAATTCCTGGCATCAAGCAGTATCTCATTCTTCCACCATAATCCCTGTTGTTTATGGTCCCCACTGCCTCCTGCTCCGACCTTGCGGTGTTTAACAATACAGCATGAACTGTAAAAATTATCATGTAACATTTTTCGTTTCTCCATTATGCTCTTGGTGTGTAGTGGCCCCCTTCCTCTCCCCAGTGCCACTAGCTCATAGTCTTGTATCTAGCAATAGTCAGTTGACCTGCTCCCTCTCTCCAGCCCTGATTGTAGTACGTGGCTTCCCAGGGTTAATGGCCCCCTCCTCCCCACCTCCAAACCTGATTGTAGTCCCACTCCTTAGCAGTACAGCAGAAAGAGGAACAGGATTAAAAATAGCTTCTGTGCACTGGAACAGAGCTATGTTGGTTTAATGTGTTAAAGGAAACAGTGCATAATACAAACTGGCAGTCTGTACCTATCTGCCATTCGTGGATTGTCATCCGCTGCTGTAGGAACTGCTCAAAAGTGTTCACAAAAATAGTACAGGCAGAGGCATTCATAGAGACTGAATTGTTGTCAGAAGGGGTCCGCACAAGGTAGAGAAGGACTGGACCTTCAACCTGAGGGGCTTTGTGCAGCAATCAATAGGTGAGTAAGTGTGGAGAATAAGGGGGAATGTTTCAGTGGGTCTGCAGGATCCAAGTGTCCAGTATGGGAGGTGGCCAATTAGATGTCTGCACAGCTGCACTATTAACTTTGATTTCAAGAAGAGGACACTTTGGCGTTTAGTCCTTCAGTAATATTAACTTGGTGTTGCAACTGTTTGCTTGAATTACTGTTCTGGGGCACCGCATCTGTATAGCCACCCGGATGGTGGGAGGGCAGAGGAGTGTTCCTGGTGGTAAGAGGGTATCTTGTGAGCATGTATTTTAATGGCTGCATAGTGAACGCTGTACATAGAAATATAGAGTTTGATGGCAGATAAGGACAGTTTGGCCCACCTAGTCTGCCCATTTTCCCTACCTACTCTTAACACCGCAGACCCTACTTGGTCTCTGATTTTATCCCCCCTTTCCTTACCGCTAAGGTTCCCTCATGCCTATCCTAAGCCTTCTTGAATCCTGTTACAGTTTTTTTTTCCCCACCACCTCCTCAGGGAGGCTGTTCCAGGCATCTACCATTCTTTCTGTGAAGAAGTGCTTCCTTACAACTCCCCTGAATCTACCCCGTCCAGCTTCATAGCATGACCCCTTGTTCTTGAGCATCTTTCTCTGAAAAAGGCTCATCTGCTGAACCTTATTTATACTCGAGACGTATTTGAAAGTCTCTGTCATATCCCACCTCTCCCTACTTTCTTCCAGAGTGTACATATTGAGGTCCTTTGGTCTCTCCTCATAGGGCTTTTGATGCAGCTCCTACGCTATTTTAGTTGCCCTTCTCTGGACCACTTCTACTCTGTCTATGTCCTTCCAGAGATGGGGTCTCCAGAACTGAACACAGTACTCTAGGTGAGATCTCACCAGTGATTTATACAGAGGTATCACCATCTCCCTCTTTCTGCTGGTGATACCCCTCCCTATACACCCTAGCATTCCACTGGCTCTCCCCACGGCCTTGTCAAACTGTTTGGCCCCCATTAGGACATCAGATACAATTACTACCAGGACTCTTTCCTGTTTGGTGGTCGCCAGTACCACTCCACCCATTCTGTGCTCTGTCCCTGGGTTTCTGCACCCCAAGTGCATGTTTTTACACTTCTTTGCATTGAAACTTAGTTGCCACACTCTCAGCCACTCCTCAAGCTTTCTTAGATCTCTGTTAATTTTTTCCATCTCCCTTGGAGTGTCTACCTTATTGCAGAACTTAGTGTCATCTGCAAAAAGGCTTACCATCCCTTCTAGCCCTTCTGCAATGTCGCTAATAAAGGCATTAATTGGACTGGTCGGAGTACTGAAACTTGTGGTGTCCCACTGGTCACCCTCCCTTCCTCAGAGTGAACTCTGTTTAACACCGCCCTCTGTTGCCTATCCCGCAACCAGTTTCTTTCCCAGTTTACCACTTTTGGACCCATTCCTAGGCTGCCCAGCTTGTTTACAAGTCTCCAATGTGGAACGGTGTCAAAGGCTTACTGAAATCAGGAGACTTCTGGTTTCGGTTCTGACCTCTGGTTCTGGAGACCTCATCTGAAGAAGGATATAGTACTGCTGTAGAGGGTTCAGAGGAGAGCAACCAGGATGATTCAGGGCATGGAGGGGAGGCCTTATGAGGAGAGATTGGAAGAGCTTGGGCTTTACTCACTGGAGGAGAGGAGGCATGGGGAGACATGATAGAGGTTTTCAAGTATATAAAGAGAATAACCAGGAGTAGAACAAAGGAGCTGTTTAGGTTAAAGAAGGGAGGAACAATCGGGGGCCATGAGTGGAAACTGGAGGGGGGAAATTACAGGAGGGGCGTAGGAGGCATTTTTTCACTGAGGGGGTGGTGGAGCTGTGGAATACACTGCCTGGGAGACTGGTGGAAGAGGGTACAGTGGAGGGCTTCAAGAAAGGGTGGGATAGGTACAAGGGGAAATTGAAACAAATGAAGACCCTCTTGGGTGTTGGGGGGGGTGGTAAGGTGAGCAGCCATTTGGTTGCTGGCTTTCAAGCAGACAAAACAGACCATTTGGCCTATTTTGCTGGCTCTTAGTATGTTAGTAAATCTAGGTAGGCCACATCCACTGCTCCACCCTAGATCTGCTTCCCTGGTCACTCAGTTAAAGAAATCTATTAGATTTGTTTGACATGACCTCCCCCAGTGAATCCATGCTGCCTCGGATCTTGTAAGCCGCTGATTACAACATATTCCACAATCCTTTCTTTCAGTAGTGATTCCATCAATTTCCCCACAACTGAAGTCATATTGACTGAGTTATAATTGCCAGCTTCCTCCCTGCTACCACTTCTATTAATTGGGACTACATTTGCCATCCTCTGGGACCACTCCCCTCTCCAGTGAGTGGTTGAATAAGACTGTCAGAGGTGCAGCCAGCACTTCTCTGAACTCCCTCAGTATCCTTGGATGTATCCCGTCTGGCCACATTGCCTTGTCCACTTTCAGACTGCAAATTCCAAGTCTTAGTTTATTGTTCTTCTAAAACATGTTAATTTTGGACATTACAAAACTGCAGTTTAATACAATAACTACAATAGTAAATATATAACAAAACACAGTACATGTTTGCACTATGAATATTACAGACAGAAGGAGAAGTTAAAAAGAGTACATATACTGGGATAAATGCACAATCAGTCATGCGAAAGGTGCTTGATAAAGAACTAGCGTTGACTACTGGGAGGGTATACTGGGATGCATAGGGAGAGGCATCAGCAGCAGAAAACAGGAAGTTGTTATCCCTCTGTACAGACAGTTGGTGAGACCCCATCTGGAGTACTGCGTCCAGTTCTGGAAACCCCATCTCTGCAAGGACATCGACAGGATAGAGGCAGTCCAGAGGAGGGCAACTGAAATGGTTCAGGGTCTGCAAGAGAAGCCGTATGAGGAGAGACTAAAGAAGCTTAATATGTATACCCTTGAGGGAAGAAGGGAGAGGGGGGATATGATAGAAACTTTTAAGTACCTCAGTGGAATCATCAAAGTCCAAGAGGGTAGCATCTTTCAGAGAAAGAGACATGCAAGAACAAGGGGACATAATTTAAAGATAGAGGGGGGGGCGGTTCAGGGGCAATGTGAGGAAGTATTATTTCACAGAGAGGGTAGTGGATGTATGGAACAGCCTTCCTGAGGAGGTTGTGGGGTCTAAAACTGGGAGAATTCAAGAATGCATGGAACAGACATAAAGCAATTCTTGTGGGGGGTAGGAAGAAATAGGCTGTTAGTTAACTAGAATCTGCGGCCTATCCTGTAGATAGGGAAATGGGCAGACTAGATGGGCCAAGCAGTCCTTATCTGCCGTCAAAGTCTATGTTTCTACTCTTCTTTAGTGCAAGGAATCTTTTTTCTCTTAGAGATGATCACTGAGGACAAAAATCTAGCTATCATTTCCACATCTTCTTTAATCATAGGGTGCACTAAGATAAATAATGTATCAGAATCTGTATTTGCGTATCTGAGCAAAAAATACAGCTTTTTTCTGTATTTTTCCATTTTTTTCCCCCGTAAACCCCCTCCCTCGCGGCATGAATGTGCATGTGTGGAGGCATGCGCACGTCATGTAACCACACTTCTGTGTCTCCTGTGGTCCAGCGCTGCCCTCTGGCCTCCTCTAGGGGCAGCCAAGGAGCAGGATGACAACCCTTCCCCTCCCTAGGAGAGGAGAGCAGTCCTTCGGATGCTCGATCCTTTCCCTCCCCTGCCGACCCCCAACAACCTGAGCTCGCTCTCGAACGCTGGCAGGGTGTGAGGTGTGGCATCCAGTGCCTCAACCCTCAGCACCACAGGGTCATCCCGAGCAAAAATTATTTTAATAATTTGTCTCTGTAATAAATATATTATGGACATTGGATTATAACATGAAGTAAAGTCTCCTGAAAGTGTCTGTTACATAAACATCTGTATTCTTTGGAAGAATTATACAAGATATGTTGATTAAAATAGGTGTGCTTAGAGGTAGCAATACCAAATCTAGCCCACATGATCATCTTTCAGGTCTTGGGAGCTATTGGAAGTATCAAATAGTCCTCTATAGCTGAATCAGTTTTATTTCGACTATACCAAGGGGCCTGTTTTTGGGATCTAACTTGATCCATCTGTTTTTTCTGGGCTAAAGCGAATATTTTTGCCTTAATTTGAGTTCTGTAGGCTAAAGATATTGTTATACCTATCTGATGATCGTTTCAAATGTGTAGTGAGTTAATATTACATAAAACTGCAGTGAGCGTCTTTAGCCAGGGTGAGTGGAATCCACTTTTAAACCACAATCTCTTTTCAGTTAAACAAGCTAGAGGAATGATGTTACATGAATTATTTATGATTTTAAGCCAATATGAGACTAAACGTAAGTTTATTATATACGCAAGAGGTATTCTACCCAGCTCCGGCCTAACTACAGGATTCAACATATAAAGTGGTACTTGTAAAATAGATTTATAATAATAAGATATTGGGAGTTCCAAGTTGGGGACATCCTTAATACCCCAAACTTCCGCTCCATAATGGAGGAGAGGGGTGGTTTTGGCTTCCCCAGCTGTAATGGCAGGTGCCACCATAAGACCTCCAAACTTGAAATTACAACATTGGAGCACCGTAGCAGCATGTTTTGCTTTTATTATTTGGTCTCTAAAATGTGAGTTCCAATAACCATTTGTAGAGAACTTAATACCCAATAGACATATGAGAATGCAACTTCAATACGACTTTTGCCTAAAACAGAGATTTAGTTGATGTGATTGAGTTCCGAATATCAAAACTTTAGTTTTTTTAAGATTGATGTTTAGTTCAAGTTGGTCACATTTGAGTTTTAACTGATCCTTTACACTGTAAACCTACTGCTGAGAGTGAAAAAAGTACTAAATCGTCTGCATAGGCAAGTATGTGAATATTCATATTGTTAATTTTCGCAGAGTTCAGGGGTAAACTAGTATCTGAATATAATAATCAGTATAAATACTAAAAAGCAATGGTGCTAAAAGGCATCCCTGCTTTACTCCTTTGTTGGATGAGAAGTACTCTATGAGGTTTTTCTTATTGTCCTATCTGACGGCTGTATGTGATAAGATGAAGATGGATTGGAACGAAGTCCAGGGTAAGCCTCTAACATGTAATATATTCCAAAGAGTTCCTCTAACCACCGAATCAAATGCAGCAGTGAAGCCTATAAAAAGTGCATAAAGTTTAAGTTTTCTAAGGTGTCTGTACTTTTCCAGTAAGTGAGATATAATGAAAAGGTTGTCTAAAGTGAAAAAGCGATGCCGAAATCCAGCTTGAAATTTGGAGAGGGAGCTAAAGCTATTTACCCAAGCTTGAAGTTTATCCAGTAATATCCTGGAAAATATTTTACAATTACTGCAAATTCCTTCAGGACTCTCTCTTCTGTAAATGGACTAGCGTCCACCTCCCTTCCGTCGATGCCCCTAACACTTATCTGTGGTCCCTCACCTTCCCTTTCCTCTGTGAACACTGAACAAAAGCATTTGTTCAGGATGTCTCCTTTTTCCTTGTCCCTTTCCACTCACTCCCCCTTAGCCTTACAATCCCACCCCTAGTCTTCCTCCTTTCGCTTACATACCTGAAAAAAAGTCTTGTCCCCTTTCTTTACTGCCTGGGCTATTTTCTCCTCCGTTTGCACCTTTGCACTTCTGACTGCTTTTCCTGCCTCCCTCTGCTTCTCCTGATACACATCCCTATCCTCCTCTCTCTAAGTCTCCTTATACCTCCTGAATGCTAACTCTTTTGCCGTTACCTTCCCAGCCACTTTTTTTCAAGAACCATAGGGGTCTCCTTTTCCTCTTGCTTTTGCTTACTAGCCTGATGCAGAGGTTTATTGCCTTCACTATTCCTGCTTTTAGTTTCACCCACTGTTCCTCCACTCCACTCAAGTCCTACCACTCTGGCAGGGCAACCCTGAGGCATTTCCCCATCACTGTAAAATTGTCTCTCCTGTAATCCAAGGCCTTTGTGTGTTTCGCTTCTGCCACAGTACTTGTATTGAACCACACCGAACAGTAATCACTGTTCCCTAGGTGGCCAAGTACCGAGACATCGGCAACACTGTCCCTGTTGGCGAGCACAATGTCTAATATTGCTCCCCCCACAAGTGGGCTCCTCTACTAGTTGCCTGAGGACTCTCCCTGCAGGGAGTCTAGGATGTCCTTGCTCCTAGCTGAAGCTGCAGCTAGGATGCTCCAATCTACATTCGACAGATTGAAGTCCCCCACCAGCAGCACCTTCTCTTTATTTGCCATCTTTTGGATGGCTTCCACCAGAACCCCATCCATGTTCCATCACCCCCATGCTGGAGGTCTGTAGATCACACCAGTGCGAATAGTGACTTAATTTCCCATCTTCAGGATGACCCACAGTATCGCTACCCCACCCTGTATTCCTTGTATCTCTGTTGCTTTTATACTATCCCTCACGTAAAGAGCCACTCCTTCCCCTTACCCACCCTATCCTTCCTGAACAGAGTATAGCCTGGTATTGCTAAATCTCAGTCATGGTTCTCATTGCACCATGACTTGGTAATGATGACAATGTCCAGGTCAGCCTCTGCCATTATGGCCACTAGGTCCGGGATTTTGCTTCCCAGACTTAGAACCTTTGCACACATGGCCTTCCAAATTCTATCACCTTGCTTGTCAACCCCTCCCTTTCCCTTTTGCTTTCTCTCCTCCCCTCTGTCCTCATTCCCAACCCTCTTCATTTCTACCATTTGGTTTTTCCTGTTAACAGGTACCCTTGAGGAACTCCCTTCCTTAGGGTTCTCCCTCCTAACTACTCCAGCTTGTGGATGGGGACTTTATTTTTCCTGCTTCATACATGCATACATAGAAGCCAGAAGAAGAAGGTCATTTGGTCTATCAAGTCTGCTTTTATTGGCTGGCCCAGTGGTGCTGAGAGTTGAAGCACTGGACGCCACACCTTGCGCTATGCCGGCAACCCGGGTTCAGGAATGAGCCTGGACCACCAGGGGTCAGCAGGGGAGGGAAGATATCGAGCCTCCGGATTGACCGCTCTCTCTTCCCTGGGGAGGACTTGGGTGTACTCGCTCTTGGAGCGACCTCTGGCAGCAGGCTGGAGATTGCTGATTGTAGTGGTGCAGTGTATGCTTGGGGGAGCGGAGCCATGACATTACGTTGCCTTGCTGGCCGGGCTGCATGAAGGACAGCCACTAACAAAAAGTGAAAAACCCCGGGCTGGACAAGGAAATGATGAGGGCCCCAGGGATCTCCCTCTCATCCCCAATGCCTGGCCAGGCCACACCGGGGATCCATGGCCGACTTCCTAGAGGGATGGACACTCTAATTCCAGGTAGTGCTGCCGAGGGAGGGCGGGCCCTGTTCCAGGGGGTGATCCAGAGCACTGGGAAGTCCCTCAAAGGAAGGGTGAACCGGTGTGGATGGCCACTGTGGGGAGTAGAAGGGGTAGGATTGTGTGGGCACCTCTCAAGGATTCCTCGGAGAGCCAGGTGCATAAATAGAATAAAAAAAAGTCTGCTTGTATTGCAGGGTCCACAGCTTGAGCTAATGTCCCTGCCCTCCCTCCCCACTCCTCCCATCCTCCCTACCCATGATCCTTACCTTCCCCCTCTTCCTATCCCAGCCTCTCTTAAAGCTGCCCACTATCTTCAACAAGATGACATCTTCTGGCAGCGCATTCCAAGTGCCTACCACCCTCTCTGTGAAGAAGTGCTTCCTGACCTCCCTCCTAAACCTCCCACCCTCCAGCTTAAGACTGTGCCCCCTCATGTTATGGTTGTCACTAAGCTTAAAAAGACTCTCCTCATCAACCTTATTTATCCCTTTCAAGAACTTGAATGTCCCAATCATGTCTCTCTCCTCCCCCCCTCCAAAATCTTCCAGGGAGTACATGTTCAATGCCCTCAACCTCTCCTTGTATGCCTTACCATGCTGACCCACAATCATCTTTGTAGCCCTCCTCTGGACCTTCTTCAGCAGGTTAATGTCCTTTTTGAGGTGTGGGCACCAGTACTGAAGTCCATACTCTAGATGTGGCCTTACCAGTGACCTGTACAAGGGCAGTATCACCTCCTCTCTCTAACTACTGATCCCCCCTAGATATGCATCCCAGCATCTTGTTTGCCTTCGCTGCTGCTTTCTTGCACTGTGTGAAGTGCTTCAGGTCACTCGTGATCGTCACTCCCAGGTCCTTCTCCTCCTCCTCCTTCTCCTCTGATGCAGATACTCTGTCCTGGGATTCTTGGCTCCAGTATGCATAACTTTTAATTTCTTAGCATTGAAGCCAAGCTGCCAGATCCTGGAACACCTCACCAGCTTTTCCAGATCTTCCTGTAAGCACTGTATCCCTTCAGCTGTGTCCACTCTCCCGCAGGGCTTGGTGTCATCTGCGAATAGGCACATTTTGCCCCTAATGCCATCCCCAGTGTCATTGATGAAGACATTGAGCAATACTGGCCCCAGCACCGAGCCCTGTGGGACCCCATTGGTTACCTCTCTAGTGCCAGATAACTCTTCCCCCCACAACCACCCTCTGGGTTCTGTCCCTCAGCCAGTTTTCCACCCATCTGGCCATCCTTTCCCCAACCCCGAGATACAACAACTTCCTGATTAACCTTTTGTGGGGCACAGAGTCAAAGGCCTTGCTAAAATCAAAATAGAGGATGTCTACCACTTGGCCCCTGTCTACTGTCTTAGTGACACAGTCAAAGAAGTCAATCAGATTCATTTGACACGATCTCCCCTCCCCCCCCCCAATGAACCCATGCTGCCTCGCATCCTGGAGACCATGCTCCTCTAGATATTCTGCCAAACCTTTCCTTTAGTATGGTCTCCATGAGCTTACCCACAATGGAGATCAGACTGGCTGGTCTGTAATTCCCTGGGTCATCCTCTGGACTGCTTTTGTGGAGGGGCAGTACATGTGCTGGTCTCCAGTCCTATGGTACCACGCTTTATTCCAGTGAACTATTAAATAGGTTTGCCAGTGGCCCTGCCAGCTTCTCAGCCAGTTCCTTTAGTACCCTTGGATGTACTCTGTCTGGGCCTGGTGATTTGTCCACCTTCAATGCCAGCAGCCCCTCCCTCACTCTATCCTCCTCTGTCACTACATCTGTGTTCCCCTCCTCTTTTCCCTCATGAAGGCACTGGTCCATCCTTCTCCCTGGTGAAGACGGAACAGAAGTATTCATTTAGTGTATCTGCTTTTCCCCCATTATCCTCCGCCCACTCCACTCATTTCTTAAGCCTAACAGTCCCTTCCTTCTTGTCCCTTTTTTCATTTATATAGTGAAAGAAAGCCTTCTCCCCCTTCTTAATTCCTTCAGCTATCTGCAGCTTCTTCTGTGCCTTTGCTCGATGGACTTCCTTACTTGCCTCACTTGCCAGCCTTAGGTAATTTTCCCTATCCACATCTCTCTTGGTCTTCCTGAACTGTCTATAGGCCAGCCTCTTTCCCCTTACTGCTTGGGCGACCCCAGAACTGAACCAGCTGGGCACTTTGCCCTTGTGTTCTTCCCTCTGAGCCTAACGCACTCATCTGTGGCAACCAATATTCCTTCTTTAATGATAGACCACCTTGGTCCACCCCCATATCTTCTCTGATGCCTGCCAGATGGCTCCTTAGCACTTCGCCCATTTTTCCTGATGTCTGCCCTCCTGAAATCCAAGATTTTGGTCTTAATTGGGATGCTTTCCCTGGCCATATCCAACTGGAACCACACTGTGCAGTGGTCACTTCTACACAGTGGCTCCCTGACCACTATTTTCTGTACATGCTCCCCATTTGTGAACACCAGATCAAGAATTGCCTCAGCTCTTGTTGGTTCTGTGACACCCTGAGTCAGGAACCCATTCTGCAATCCTTCCAGGATCACTAGACTCCTAGCACATGTTGTGGAGGGTATGCTCCAGTCCACCTTGGGCAGGTTGAAGTCCCCCACAATTACCATTTCTCCTTTCCCTGCAGTATCCAGTGTTTGTGAGCTCAGTTACCTGTCCCTCTCCTCATCCTGATTGGGTGGTCTGTAAACCGCCCCCAACCTCACCTTTCTCCCTCTGTTGGACCTTAACTGAAACCATAATGCCTCCACCTCCCCTTCTTCTGACTCTTCCCTCATGCAAGTTATTCCCTCCCTGATATAAAATGCCACTCCTCCCCTTTTCCAACTACCCTGTCCCTCCTGTATAGTTTATATCCAGGGATCACAAGGTCCCAGTCATGGTGTAATGTTGCCCAAGTCTCGGTTACTGCAGCGGTTTCAACCCTCCTGTCTGCTAATAGTGCCTGTAGGTCATCCATCTTGTTTCCAAGACTCTGCGCATTCAGAGATACCACCCTCCGCCTAGAATCTGACCTTTCCCTCTATTCTCCTGTTCACATTTATTCCCTTTGTGTGCACCCCTCCATGTACCCTTGTTATGTGTTCCTCACCCCTCCACCCTTTGCAAACTGTGTTCTCGCCCCTTCCACCTCCTCACTCCAGACCTCTTCCATCACTTTGTGGGGTTCACTGACCTCCTCCTCTTGGAGTCTGTGGGCCTGCACGCCCTCTGCGCCCCCCCCAGTAGTTTAAATTAAGTGAAGTGGTTATGTATTCCCCTAGTTTGTCCCTAAGTACCCTTATACTCTCACTACAGAGGGATGTGATTTGGGTGAGTTGCATTAAGGTAGCCAGGTGCAGGAGGTGCCCTGGGGTAAAATGGGACATAGAGAGAGGCCAGACGTGTTTGATTCCCATCGCACCGAGTGGGCAGGCACAGCCATAGAACCGTCAACCTCCACTGGTCCCCTTTGGGTAGTGCAATGTTTATTTATTTATTTATTTGAGGTTATCGGAAGTAACCTTTGAGTCAAGGACTCATTTACTAAGGTTCCTTGTCAGTGACAGTTAGTGACAGGACAATAAAACATACAGTATATAAGCAACAGTATTACAGACAGTTGATGGCATAAACAAAGTATGTTTCATTGAGGTATAGAGACGTATTAAAAACATATGACTATGTAAAATAACACGCATATAAGTATTATCCTCGAAGGACCGGGGGGGGAGTTGAGGGGGGTCATGCGAGAGGAGATCCCTTGTCAGATGGGTGGGATGGATGGGGGGGTAAAAGAGGGCAGTTAAAAACAGGCACTGGCCGCACGGAGGTGGTCCTTCAGGGTGGTCTTAAAAGCTCCAAGTCTTTTATTGGAGACTAGTGAGCTGAGGAGAGAGTTTGTCTGTGTTGGAGCGCGGAACATGAAGGAGCGTTGGAAGAGGGAGGTGCGGCATCTGGGGACGTGAAGGAGAGATCTGGTGGAGCTGCTAGTGTTCCTAGTGGCTGGGACAGGCTTGATGAGGTCCGCAAGACCAGGGGGATGCCAGGCTGAGGGCAATTTTCTTGGCCATAAGGCAGGTTTGGCACTTTAGTCTATTATCAAAGTTTAGCCAGTTAGTCGTGCTGTACAAGGGTTCAAGTGTGGGTGGTACGGGCACAGCCAAGGGCAAGGCGACAGGCTTTGTTATGGGACAATCTCAGCCTACTGAGGGAGATGGTGTCAGCTGCTCCACAGATGAGTATCCTGTAGTTGAGGAGTGAGAGAACAGAGGAAAAGACTGCAACCTGGAGGGCATCAGGGGTAAGGCAGTGTTTGTACTGGTGCAGTAGCCCAGTTCTAGTGTTAATGGCTGAGGAGAGGAGGTGGATATGCTGGTGGAATGAAAGGGAGGAGTCTAGAGTAACACCGAAGTATTTGAAGGTGTTGACTAGTTCAAGAGGGGTCTTACTGGTGTTGAGGATGGTGGAGCTTATATGTCTAAGGGGGTTTTGGTGATGTGCAAAGGTCATGACCTTAATTTTCTTGTAATTTAGTACAAGTCTCTGGTTAGTGAACCATCGTTCAGCTTCTGTGAAGGTGGTTTGAAGGGAGTTTTGAAGGGTGGTGGGATTAGAGTGTAACATGTAGAGGGCATCGGCATCGCATATAGTAGCAAATTACCAGTGCAGGCAGAGGGGAGGGAATTGAAGTAAAGGCTAAAGAGGAGAGGGCCCAAGATGGATCCTTGGGGTACCCCAGATCTAACAGGTAGGTTAGAGGAGAGGGTGTCCCTAATCTGAACATGCTTATATCTCCCTGTGAGGTAGTCAGTGAACCAGTGAATGGTGTCCTGAAAGAGACCTAGTATTGGAAGGGAGGTTAGAAGTAGGTCTTGATTGACCGTGTCAAAGGCCTTTGACAGGTCCACATAAACTGCTCCAGCTAGGTGTCCTTTGTCAAGGGCAGAGTGAAGGTGAGAGGAAAATTCAAGTAGGGCCGTGTTTGTGCTGTGCCATTTTTGGAATCTGTGTTCTTATTTACAAAGGATGTTATATTTGGAGAGGTTCTCAGTGAGCTGGTCTGACACTATGCATTCCAGGGCCTTGGAGAGAGGGGAGAGGATGGATATGGGCTGATAGCTCCTGGTGGCTGTGGCGTCTCTGCTTTTGTGTATAGGGGTGATGGAGTCAGCTTTCCAATGGGTGGGGAATTTACCAAGGCATAGGGAGCTATTGAGGATGTATGTGAGTGGGCAAGCACTTCATGGAGGGTGAGTCAGAGCAGCTTGAGGTCCAGGGAGTCACTGCTGAACCTATAACTTTTAGTATGTATAGTTCAGCTTCCCAAGGGGTAGGGTGTTAAGGCGAAACGGAGATTTGGGGTGGGGGGAGGGGAGGTCAAAAAAGTTAGTAGGAAGGTTGTGGCTTAGGTCAGAGAAGGAGTGATTTGAGGGCATCAGCAATATGTTTGGTGTCAGAGGTGGTGGTACCACTAACTTCAATTGGGGGGGTGTCCTGGTCTTACCGCTGAGCTCTCTGATATTGGTCCAGAGCTGGCGGCTGGTGTCCCAGGAGAATGCATGAGCCGTTTGGTAATGGGTGGCTTTGGCTTTATGTATGGCCCTGGTGTATTTTTTTTCCTTGCCTCACAATGTGTTTGCCTGTCAGCAAGCCTGCCCGTGTCGATGGCAGTCTGCCATAGGGCGTTGCGGTGGCTCATCATATCTAGGAGCGGTTGAGAGATCCAGGAGCCGGGGTTACCTTTGATAAGGGATTTTGTGCGGGGGGGGGGCAAACTTAGGCAGTGTTAAAGGCTAGGATGAAAAGGTCAAGGTCTGTATCAACGTCTGGAGTTGTAAAGATGGGGGACCAGTCCCAGTGCCTGAGATGGAGCTTTAGGTGCTTTAGTTTGCCACATTTTAGATTACGAAGGTGAATGAGTTTGGGAGGGGGTTTGGGAGTTTTACAGGCCCAGGTGAAGAGGACTGGGGAGTGGTTGCTAAGTGCATTGGGGAGGACAGCAACAGAGGAGATCCTATTTGGGCGGTTCGTAAAAACTAGATCAAGGAGGGTTGAAGAGCTGGTGGTTGGGTTATGGCAGGTTGGGGTACTGACAACCTGAGTCAGGTCAAAGGCAGCAGTGGCATCCTGAAAGAGGGTGGCATCCTTTGCGAGCCAATTAATATTGAATTCTCCCATGACAATACTCTCACGATTCGATGGTAGGAGAGACAGGTAGTTCAAGAGGGAGTGGAAGGCTAGTTTTTTGTTCCTAGGAGGGATATAGGCAGTGGTAATGAAGAGTGGGGCATCTGAGTTTCCTGTGGCAGCTTTTAAGATGAGGGCCTGGGTGCCGTATTCAAGCTGGGGCTGGGAAGAGATTGAGCAGTTAGGGAGTCCTTAATATAGATAGCGCATCCTCCCCCCACACTTGCCCAGTCTGTCTGTGTGGAAGAGAGTAAAACCGGGTGTGGAGACTGCTGAGTCGGGAGTAGAGCTAGAAAGCCAGGTCTCTGCTAGGGCTAGTATGTCAGGGTGGTGCTGGGCTACCCAGCCTTGTAGATTGTCACATTTTTTAGGTAAACTACAGATGTTCATAAACGAGATGCAAAGGCCGTGGAAAGTAGGGGAGCAGTGGGATGTATAAGTGATAGGGCCATGGTTGGGGTGGATATTACCTGATAGGAGGAGTGGGAGAAGGAGGAGCAATCTGTAGAGTGTGGGCGTGGGTGTTCTATGGTGCCAGTGAGATAGTGAAAATGTGGGAGAGTGTTTGCGGAAGGAGGTGTGAATAGGAAGGGTGAGTGTGATGGGTGCAGCCATATTGAGAAGGGAAGGACCAGAGAGGATGGGGGCAGGGCAGAGATAGGGTGGGGTGGCTGTGAGGTGAGTTTGTCAGTAGTAAGAATATGGAGGAAGGAGGGGGTGCAATGAGTTGGGGGGGCCATGCATGGGGAGGAGGGCCAGTGGGTGTGAGTTGGAGGAAGGGGATGAAGAGTGTAAGAATAGAGGGAAAGGAGGAGATGAGGTTCGTTGCGTGACAGTGGCCCAACATGATGGTGGGGGAGTAGACCAGGTGCTGGGATATGCAGGCAGCGCTATGGAGGTATATGGGGAACAGAGCGATTTAGCAAGTGGGGTTGCCAGAGTAGAGCAGTGGTAGGGTCACTGCCTTTGGTGCAAGAGGTGCAGGGTTCAAATCTGGGAGGGGGGGTAGAGAACCAGGAAAGTGGGCAAGATGAGGGAGATTGGGGTTAGGAGGTGAAGGAAAATAGGAGAAAGGTAGTGAGCTAGAGTGGATTAAGTGGAGGAGAGAGAGGGCAGAAGAGGGGGAGACAGTGTCTCCTAGTGACCACTGAGTATAATGGGAAAGTGGGGACTTAGGAAAAAACAGGTGGTGTCACGTGATCTGATGACCCCAATAAAGGTGGAGCTGACCCTGTGTGGGAGGGTGTCTGGGGCAGGTGGGGCAGTCGATACAAAGCGTCGACAGGCTAACACCCCCTGCAATAGGGAAGCAGGGAAGGAGCCTATCACCTTTAGGAGGCTCCCCATGGTCTGCTTTCCATCTGCTGATGCTGTGCTTGTGTGAGGGTTGAAGACTGTGGTCCGGGACCTATGTAGAGCAAACAAACAAAAGACATGTTAGTATGCGGGCGATGGGAGGGGATAGTAGTGCGTGACACGCCAACTGGGTGCCAGTGCACATATGCAGGATGTATGGCCCAGATCGATCAGAAACAAGACAGCTGTTACAGCTGACTTGATTTCTTCTGTTGATCTGGCTTGCATTACCAAGACCTGGTTGGGGGATGATGCAGGGCCAGTGTTGAAGGCATCTGCCCTGCCAGGATACTCATTTGTGCACTGCCCAAGGAGAAAACATAGGAGGGGGGGAGTGGCCATCTGTTTTAGATCTAACTTGAAGTTTTCGGTGGAATCTACTTTGCTGTTTGAATGCATGGCCATTCATGGGGTTCCAGGTGCAGATTTCAAGATCCTCCTCATTTACTGCCTTCCGGGGTGCGAGGAGATTTCTTGCAGGAAGTCACGGACGTCTTTGTCAATAGGGTATTGTAGTCCCCCAGATGGTTAATTCTGGGGGATTTCAATGCCTGGATCGATGACAAACTCTCGCATTTTCTAAAGATTTCCTCCAGATAATGACATCTCTGGGCCTCACACAAGCAGTTGCTTCTGCAACCCATTGCCAAAGCCATGCCTTTGACCTAGTATTTTCACTGGAGGTTGAGATCATGAATCTCAAGATTGAGCCGATCATTTGTTCAGATCACTGCACAGTGAAATTCTCATTCAGGCCCCCCCCCCCCGTTACTCCCTCCCCTGTTGAGATATTCTGTTATTGCCCTTTGAGGGGTTTGACCCCAGAAGGAGAGTGCCAGACTTATCTGGTGTGAGTGCTGCATGTGCAGTGGGGTTGAATGAGGCAGTGGCAGCATGTAATAGTGCTGTCACCAAGGCATTCAATACTGTTGCACCAGTCTGTATATGACCCAGGTCTTCTTGCTTGAGACCTCCATAGTTTGATGGGGCTGTCAAAGAGATGAAGACCAAGGGTCGGAAGTTGGAGCATTGCTGGAGGAGAACCAGGTCTGTGGACGACAGACTGGCTTTGAGAGTTCACTACAGTGATTATCAAAGGGCAATCAACCATAAGAAGGTAGAGTTCCTGTCCAGGGAGATTGCTGCAGGTAGGAACTGACCAACTCTGCTCTTTAGGACTGTGGACAGGCTTCTCCAGTCAGCCTGCTTGCAGCCGAAAAGAGCAACTTCAGTTGCACAGTGTGAAGAATTTGCTCGGTTCTTTTTTGACAGGGTGTCCTCCATCAGATCTGGGATCTCGACATTGGAGCAAGATCTGTCCCACAATATTGAGCCTGGTGGTGACTGAAGTACTCCATCTTTCTGGGGGGAGTTTTGGCTAGTGGGGATGGTTGAGGTCGTCGAGGTAATTTTGAAGTTGTGGACCACTTTTTGTGAACTGGATCTGGGCCCGACACATCTCCTAGTGGGGTGTGTGGAGTCCGTTGTTCCAGTGTCGCCAAGATTGTCAAGTGTTCACTTACAGTGGGGGGTCTTCCCTGAGATCTTATTTTTTTTTAATTCTATTTATGACACTCCAGTACTGGGCATCCTCCGTGGTGCATACTCAGTACCTGCCTCTGACTCCTGGTCTGAATCCTACTAGTTGGTCTCCCCCCGACCCCAGGCAGGTCAGTCCCCGGCAATCCGTTTTTGCCCCTGAGGGAAGGCTCGCCCACCTGTGGCAACTTGCAGACTTAAAGGCCTACCTGAGCATCGGGTGGCACCTGAGGAGGTGTCTGATGAAAAGGGGCCGGTGGTGGGATGTGGGCAGAACCACTGGTGCCCTCTTCATCTCTGCAGTCCTAGGGAGGATATTTAATTCCTGAAGTTTCCCCCAAGTGTGATGAGCAGTGATGCCATGGCGCACGGCGACCCTGCCAGCGTCAGTCATGCTCACCCCTCGTCAGCCTGCACCCTGTAGTATCCCCAGTCTCCATCAGGGGTCACCAGTTTGCTGGACGTCCCCAGAACCCTCCCCCGGGAGAGGAGAGCAGTCCTGCAGACGCTAGATCCTATCCTTCCCCTGCTGACCCCCGGCACCCGAGTTTACTCTCAAACCCGGGTCACTGGTGCGGTGCAAGGTGTAGCGTCCAGCGCCTCATCCCTCACCGCCACCAGGCTGGCCCTTCCTTGACATCTTGAAGAAGGTGTTGGTGAGACCCTTCCTGAAGAAACAGTCACTCGACCCTGACATCTTTTTTTTTTTTTTTCTTTTTTTCTACTACCGCAGTTCGGCCTGCCTTAACATCCAGCCGCCGTCCTCTCTCCATTCAGCCCGCAGGCTCACTCACATCTGGCTAGCATGCAACGTGCCCGTGGAGGGGTTCCCACACCCTCTCGCTGGGCCGGCATCCAGTACCGGAGTGCGATTCCTTGTCGGGGGGGCCCCCTGGGTGCAGATGCATGGCCATCAAGCAGCCCCAACCATTTTCCATTGTCCTCCAGCTTTACACCCCTTTGAAGTAAAGACATGCACTGATGTCCAGGCACTGCGTGCTGATGTCAGCTGTACTTCACCCCTGAATGCACTGCTCCTACAGTGCCCCCGATATCCATCGGGGGTTGCCGTAGAGTGATGGAAATCATGAACCCTCTCCAGGAGAAGGAGAGCAGTTCTTCGGACGCTCAATCTTTTCCCTCCTCAGCCAACCCCTGACAGCCCGGGTGCATTCCTGAGCCCAGGTCATCAGCGTGGCGCGAGGTGTGGCATCCAGCACCTCAAACCTTTGTGCCACCGGGCCGGCTTTGACCCTGACATCTTGGCGAATTACCAACTTGTCTCCAATCTTCCATTCTTGGGGAAGGTACTTGAGAAAGTGGTGGCACTGCAGCTCGAGGCCCGCTTGACGACCCTTGACATCTATGAGCCACTCCAGTCTGGCTTTAGGATAATGCATAACGTGGAAATGGTGTTAGTCAGGGTGCAGAATGATCTCCTTAGTGTGAGAGATAGGGGAGAGCAGTTAATTCTCATTCTCCTCAACCTCTCCTCAGCATTTGATACCATAGACCACATGGTGCTACTTAATCAGCTGAGAGAGTGCTGTAGACTCGCTGGCAAGGTCATCAGCTGGTTTGAGTCTTTTCTGACAGGCAGGAAGCAACAGATAGTTATGGGAAATTTTTCCTCCTGCCCGAAGCCCCTGACCTGTAGAGTACCTCAAGTGTTGATCTTGTTGGGCATGTTGTTTGCAGTATATATGCTACCCATTGGGGATATCATTAGGCATTACAGTCTGGGTTTTCACTGCTATGCAGATGATACCCAGCTGTGTATGTCCTTTGCCCTCAGAATATCGGATGCTGTGGAGGTGTTAAACAACTGCTTATCCAAGATCCAAATTTGGATGTCCTCTAACTTGCTGAGGCTCAACCTGGACAAGACAGAGGTACTGATGATTGAACTGGGTCATCGATGGGATGTGACTGCCTCCAGAGCAGGAACAGGGCTGTTCCTGGGTACCACTACTTTGGAGGTGGCCACTAAGGTGCTCAATCTGAGCGTCATTTTTGACTATGGCCTGTCACTAGAACATCAGGTGTCTACTGTCGTCCGGAGTGGTTTTTACCACTTAAGAAATTTCGCCTGGATTAAACCCATAATCCTGTTGGAGGACCTACCATCGTTAGTGCATGCTTTTGTTAAATCCAGGCTTGATCACTGTAATGCTCTTTACTTTGGGGTCAGTGGAAGTAACCTCTGACAACTGTAGCTGGTGCAGAACGCTGCAGCCAGGTTATTGACGGGCCTTTTGAGGTCCACTCATATAACTCCGGTCTTGTGCGCACTGCACTGGCTGCCAGTCAGGTGGAGGATTGCCCTCAAGATGGGCTTGCTCACCTGTAAGACCCTATATGGCACAGGTCCAGACTATCTGTCTGACCCCCTGACACCTGTCTGCCCCATGTGCTCATTCCGGTCATCCCTGGAGGGCCTTCTGGTGGGCTCAAGGGCACGGTTAAAAACTTCTGTGACCCTGCCTTTGAAGTGGCTAGACCAGTGATGTGGAACTCTCTACTGAGAGTTCTGAGGGAGGCTCCCTCCGTGGAGGCGTTCAAGCGGGGCCTGAAATCCCATCCTTTTAATATGGTGTTTGACGTCCACTCATTTTTAATTATATGTTTGAGTTTTTAAATATTTTTTAGAACGGAATTCTATATTATGTATTTTTGTCATGTTTCTGATTTTAAAAATTTTAACAGTATATTTTCCCATTGTCACCTGTGTGTATAGCACCTGGAGCCCCAGGGAGTGGACGCTGTATAAATAAAGTTGACTTGACCTGACTCACCAGCTTGGTTGAGTCACACAGTTTTAATGAAATTTGTGCGTGTATGGGAGGGGCCACAACACACCATGGAGTGATGTGAAACACACTGATTCAAGTAATTTTTATAGTCCCACGTGTGCAAATATAGATAGATCTTACTTCGAGAGGGCTCTTTTTTTTTTTTATTGAGGAAGAAGAATGCAGTACATCATTGACACAGTAACATTCAGCCACTCTACCAAGACAGGAATTGTACATCAAGAGAAACCAATTCACATTTTCCAAGTACCCATCATAGGTAATTTACATCACATTCTGGTAAAAGGCACCTGTAACATAATGGTCTGGCTGGTGGCCAGATATAGAACGCAACAGTCATACAGTAACAAAGCCTATAGGGAGTAACTCTGGCTCCCTTATTAATGCTACAACGGGATAATACCAGCCTCCATGGCACTCTCCAAGGGGTCCCAGATTTTTTTTTAAAACATCCAAAGTGCCATTCGCAGAGTGCTGAGCTTTTTCAAGAGTGAGACATTGTTTTATACTATTAACCCATTGCTGCACCAAAGGTGGGTTGCATGATAGCCATGTTTGAGCCATGGTTTTCCTGCCATTGATGAGAGCAATTTCCCATAATGGGTGCCTGGCATGGCCTCTGCCCCTTAGTGGTTCAGCCCCCAACAGGAGTTCCAAAGGCGTGAAGGGTAACTGACAAGAGAGGGTTGATTCCATGAGCCTATGAACCTCCGTCCAAAAGGGAGTCACCCTCGGACATGTCAAGGCCAGGTGCAGGAAATCAGCCTGCTCACACTGACATTTTGGACAATGGTGTGAGTTGTTTGAGCTCGTGACATGATGTCTAGCAGGGGTTAGGTAGGCTCCGTAAAGAAAGTTGAGCTGCACCTGTCTCAATCTATTGTTACACAAGCATGTATTCAGGTGATTCACCGGCCTCTGCCAAATATTATGGTCTAGCTTGATACCAAGGTCATCCTCCCATTTCAGTCTAATGTAATGAGCCTGCTGTACCTCCACACCCAGTAAAGTGCGGTAAAAAAATGGATAGAGCTTTCTTTCCTAGGGGTGGGTTATATAGTCCCTCTTCAAAAGGTGTAGTCTCAGCCCAGCCATATTCTGCTCCCAGTGTTTCCCCACATTGGAGGCGGACCAACTGATAGATAAAGTAGCCCCCGGGGTCAACTGTGAATCTGGCTATAAGCTCTGGAAACCTTTCCCCCTCAAATAATTGCAAGCCGTATCTGATACCTTTAGCCTGCCATACTCTTATTCTTTGGTGCACAAGGGCTGTGTAGGGCCCTCTATCCTTAAGGACTGTAGTCAAGTCAGAGTATGGTGACTGCTTTGTCCCTTCTCCATTGCTTATTCTACCGTGTGCACTATACCAGGCCCCTAAAGTGGCAGCTGTACAAGGGTTGGTGATGTGCACTTTGTTTATGTGCCCCAATCTCCCAGACATTAACATGTGTTTCATGGACCCTCCTAACTGCTCCTTCTCCATCTCTAGCCAGTCCAGTCTGTTTTGGGTCATCCCTTCAGACAGAAATGCCAGTTGAGCAGCCATATAATATAGCCTAAAGTTGGGTAGGCCGAGCCCACCCCTACTGGGTAGCATCTGTAACACCGATCTTTTAATTCGGGCAGCCCTCCCTCTCCAGATAAAGCCACAGATCAGTGAGTTAATCTGTTTAAAATGCTGAGAAGGCACCCGAACAGGCAAAGACTGGTACAAGTATAAACATTTTGGGAGAATCATCATCTTTACCGTATTAACCCTCCCTATCAGGGTCAGGGGGAAATTCTGCCGTTTATCACAGTCTATGCCCAATCTTTTCATTAATGGCCCGTAATTCTGGGCATATAAAGTTCCCATCTGGGCTGGTAACTGAATCCCTAGGTATTTTATCCCGTCCACTATGATCAGACCACCCAGGACTGGAACCAATCTGTGCCTGTTCAGCCGGCCCACAGGAAGAAGTTCACTTTTTTGTCCAATTGACCTTATGCCCTGATAGCTCCCCGTATTCCTGCAGCAGACCGTGCACCCGAGGCAGGTCATCCCCTGGGTGTTGAAGGTACAGAAGAATGTCATCAGCATACAGTGCTATTTTATGTTCTTTACCCCCACCCCTGCATCTCCGTATCCCATCATGATTCCTGATGGCAGCTGCTAGTGGCTCCAGAGCTAAGACGTATAAGAGTGAGGACAGAGGACAGCCCTGCCTGGTGCCTCTCCCTAATTCAAAAGAGGCTGATAGCACCCCATTTACTAATATTTGGGTGTTGGGAGAGTTATACATTGTACTGACCCATTTCATGATCTCAGGACCCAGTCCCTGCCGCGCTTCAGGGCCTCGAAACATATATCCCCATTCAATTCTATTGAATGCTTTTTCTGTGTCCAGCGCTAAAATAGCCACTTCATGCTTAGTCACTGTTTTACCCCAAGAGTGTAAGGTGTTTATGGTCCTTCTGATGTTATATTTACCCTGCCTCCCCCAAACCCCGCTTGGTCCAGGTGTACGAGCTTCCAGAGGGCAGACTCCAGTCGGAAGGCCACTACTTTGGCCAGTATTCTATAGTCAGCAGTGAGCAAGGATATAGGACGATATGAGGCACAATGTGCGGGGTCTTTCCCTGGTTTAGGGAGGACAGTGATGGTGGCCACCCGCATTGAAGGGGGAAGTACACCCTTGTCCAATGCCTCCTGAAAGACGTCAAAAAGGAGACCTACTAGCTGCTCCTGAAATGCTTTGAAGAAATCAGTGGGCAAATCATCAGGGTCTGGTGATTTCCCACCTGCCAATGCTCTGATAGGCCCACGCACTTCTGATTTCTTTAGAGCTCTATTCAGGTCAGTCACTAAACTAGGGGGCAGCGTCCGAACTGGCACTTTCTCAAAGAAGGAGTGCATTTGTTATGCGGTGGGAGCTACTTCAGATGTATATAAACCATGGTACTACTTGCTTAATTCCTCCCCAATGCCTCCTGTCGAGAACACATAGTCCCCACTGGCCTTGCGGATTTGTGTAATGGTTCTATCACCTTCCCTTTTCTTTAATTGCCAGGCCAGGAACTTCCCTCCTCTGTCCCCATCAAAGTAAGCAGTAGCTCCTGAGAGTAGGATTGGTCTCTCTAGGTGCGCAGTGCTCAACAAATTGAATTTCCATTTCAATTTTGGCACTATTCTATATAAGGACTGAGTGGGGGTTCTCATGTGTGCCTCCTCAAAGGCCACAATTTATTGCCGGAGCCTCTCAATGTCAGCCAGCGTTTCTCTTTTCTTATGAGAAGAATACGAGATTACCTGGCCTCTTACATATGCCTTCATAGCCTCCCATCTGGATGTACTTGAGGTGTCTCCTTTTTTATTATAGCTCCAGAACTCCTCAAGTGCTTTAGTCATAAATGCCATGAATTCCCTGTCTTTCAGTAGCAGGGGGTCTAGTCGCCATGATCTGTGCCCCGCTACCTCCCCATCTTTTAGTTGCACTGAAATTTGCAAATAGGCATGATCAGATATCGAGATTGAGAAGTACTGGGCTACTCCCATATCCCCAGTAAGAGAGGCAGTAGTTAAAACATGGTCTAACCTCGCATATGAACTATGAGCATGAGAGTAAAACTATGCTCTCTACTAGTGGGGTTCTGGTGGCGCCAAATATCAAAGTAAAGGCCCGTTCTGTGTCTCTTAAGGCCAGAGCGTTTTTGGAGATTTGCACTGAGGTGGTGTTGGATCTATCTAGGATTGTATTATTTACACAGTTGAAATCCCCCTCTGCTATCCATGGTCCCGGCAATTTAGACATGTCCATGGCTAGGCGCTGAAAAAAACCCTGGTCCTCGACATTAGGGGAGTATATAGAGCCCACTGTGACAGCGTTCCCACCTTGCACCGTTATATGGGCTAATGCATATCTACCTCCCTCGTCCTTGATCACATTGTGGATCTTTACCCTTGAACTCCTGGGTATCTAAATGGAAGCACCCCTGGCTTTGGAGGAGTAATATGCAGAGACCCACTGACCTCCCATGTAACTCTGTTTTTTTGGGCCTCGTGCCCTGACATATGTGTCTCCTGCAGGAGAACTGTGTGAGCTTGTGCCCTTTTCATTTCGTTTAAAACCTTTCTCCTTTTCAGTACAGATTTTAGACCGTTGACATTCCATGTCACTACTTTAGTTAGACTACCCATTGAGATACAGGATTACAAACTCCAACCTAGCCAATCAGCTAAATGGAGATGTGGTGTCCATTAATTGCACTACAATCGATGACTGCACTTCCCTCCTAACTTTTATGTAATACCTAACCAACCCCAACGTTTTTCCCTTCCACCCCTTCGCAACAATATCCTCCCTCACCCCCCAAACTTTACGTGCCAACGTGGCAACCAAACTGACCCTGTTCGTGTTCCCAAACCCCCCCCTTTGCTGGGCTTTCTTTTGCCCAGCCAGACATCCCTCTCATAGATGGCGAATTTATGTGATTACTGGATCATCTAATAATATAACATCTGTGTACTTCCAGTGCTCTAGTTGTGGAGTATTTAACCAGATATACAGCGGCAAGCAGTCATTCAAGAGTTCTGAAAAGAAAGCAAAAGCTACCAGCTTACCTGCCCTTCTTGTAACTGCCGGCCACCACTTGTACTTCTAGGATCCCGGTGCTGATCTCCATGGGTGGAAAGCATGGCAAACTCCACCCTGCAAGACTTGAAAAGAAGACCAAGTATCGGCATCATGGTCAGGTATCCCTGTCACCCCACCCCTGTTGTCCCCTTTGATAAACTTGCACTAGAACTGGTGCGAAGGCGCACCCACTATGCCTGCTCTGAAAAATACTAACTGGAACTATAACAGAACTTCATTAGTTTCCCCAGCTACTGTTATTGAGGTCCTAATGGAAGCATGCCCCCCCCCAACATCACGTCGACATTAACATGCATAAGTATACAATAAAACAGGAACAATGGCAAACCTAACATGCATATTCAAAGCGATAATAACAGGAGCAATAACATGTCCTGAATTATACTGTCAATAAGTTTATGTCCAGATGCAGTTTTGGCATGCACTCCCCACCACCAGGTCGGCCCAAACATTCTTTCCCCATCCTCACTCCTCTCGCTGAGCACATGCCAAGAAACAATACAGACTCCTCTGCTGATATCAGGAGCCCATTTGAAGCATGCCCCCCCCCCTCCTCACTTCATGCAAATATCAGCATGCAAAACCAGTACTGAAAACATAACGGTTGACTTCCCTGATGAACGTCCGTCGATCACTCGTCACCCGTTGGTACCCACATCCCCATATGTGGTCGGGTCTCTTCAGCTTGCCGGATTTAATTGTCAATCGAGTTCGCAACTGCCTACAAAAGTTCTGCGGAAAGAGAGTTCAAGATGGGGCACAAAGGGCCAATGAATCCCTGGTCTCATGTCCATGATCTCAGACCCCCGCCTGCACCAGAACAGCCAAATCCAAAGCTCAGAGGCCCCAACATCGATTTCCCACCCAGCAATGTGTACCCTGCCGCAGCACGTCACCATAACATAGACTCTACTATACAGCTGCCATGTCACCCCGCTGAGCAGCTGGTTCGTGCCAAAATGCCATATGCAGGATCAGTTTAATTCAGCAGTCGGCGATGTGAGGCCTAGTGCAAAGAAGAGAAGAGAAAGAGGGGGGATCCTGTCTCCAAGACACATATTCAAGTTTACTCACTAGTTTGTTGTAATCCGTGGTGACTTGTCATTGGAGTGTCAGTAGTGTGGTGGGTTCTCTTCCACCTGTCGAGTCATCGCTGCTACCCATTTCTCAGCCTCCCAAGTAGTTTTGAAAGGTTTTAGAGGGGACTTCTGGTCTATCAGTCTTCAGCTTAGCTGGGTAGTAGAATGAAAAAGGCCACCCCAGGTCATGCAGCTTGCCCTTGACACTGTTAAATTTCTGCCTCTTAATCTGCAAGTCACGGCTGTAGTCCTGATATATCCCCACCCTGGATGTACCACATCTGAGAGAGCCCTGTTTCCTCATGGCAGCCAGTACACACGCTTTGTCTGAAAAGCGCAGAAACTTAATTAGACAGTGTCTCGGTTTCTGGTTAGGTTTGGGGGAGGGTCCCACTCTATGCACCCGCTCAATTTCATAGGTTGCGGCCTCCGGTGGCAACTTCAGATTTTTGTCCAGCTACTGTAGCAGGCCCACTATCGGGGACTTTCCCTCTGTACCCTCTGGCAGCCCTACAATCCTCAAGTTGGACCACCGCGATCTGTTCTCCTGCTCATCTACTCTCTCCCTTAATTCAGCAATGATGTCTGAGTAGCTGTTCCATTCATGGGTGAGTGTGTGGTGCGAGTCCTCCAGATCACTGACCCACTGTTCTAATTCGCTGATCTGGGTGGAGTGGGTGGTAATAGTCTCGGATAAACTGGTCACTACCGACTGCAGATGCCCCATTTGAGCAGTGACTGAGGCGAAACCCGCTCCCATCTCCTGCTGCATCGCTTCTAGAGTGGATGGAACTCCCGCCAGTGTGCGCTCTAAGGCGGTCATGCTTGACTCTTCCATCACTGTGCTTTCGGCCTATAGACACGCGGAGGGGACCGGGTCCTGCATGGAATCGCAACATTGAACCGCGGACCCAAATTGCAGTTTTGCCTGTTTGTTCTTAGAGCCCCATGCAGCCATTAACTAGTGCTGTCGTTCAGTTACCCCAAACCATGCAGTTTAGATGAGAACCACTGGAGAATTTCACTTTTAAGGACCGATGCTCCCAGAGCAGTACTAAAACGCGACTGTCATCATGCCTGTGCTAGCCATGCCCCCCCACACACACTTCGAGAGGGCTCTTGCAGTAGGCAACACAGTTAGGACTAAGCCAGCAAGCGTTAGGACCACACATAAAACTTATAGCTAGCAGGCTATAATGGGGGACCGCCCCTGACCTCGGCATGCCAACATCTACCAATGATATAAAGGGGGTGTTCTCCCATACCCACCCCAGTTCTTTTCCTGCCATTGACCTGCGCTCATCGGACCTAGTGGAACCTTGCTGCAGTCGTCCACCATTTCTAAGTAAAATTTTGAAAATTTTGTTATTTTTCGACTTGCATTTCGACCCTTGCTGGTCGGCTGCATGTCTTTGCCAACCTTCTCTACGGATGCCCGCAAATCTAAATGTGCCTGCGGTAAACAGATTCCAGAAAAGGATGGCCATTCTTCCTGTATCAGATGCCTAGGCCCAGATCTTGACACCAAAGTCTGCCAGGCATGCCAGAAGTTCAGTCAGGCCACGGGGAAATGATGCCAGAAGGTTCTGGAGGCCTATCTCCACAGAAATTGGTCACCCTGGAGAAAGCGCTGCAGACCCGGAGTGCAGCCTTGGGAACCTCTTCTGAGGCCACCACTTCTGCCAAGAAAAAGCACAAGAAACATTGGGACTGTGAGTGTTCTGCTTCTGGGCCGCGGTCGCCTCGGGGGCTGCGGCTGACACTGGGTCTTCCCCCTTGCAGGGGTCAAACTCCGTGGCCACACCAGCCCTCTTTTCCTCTGGGCTGCATCTGGCCACACCCCGCACCTTGATCACTGTGGTGGTCGGCACTTCTGTGGGTTTGGGGGACTCTTCCTCTGTTCCGCCTCCGCCCCTGTCACTCAAGCCCTTTCACCCACAGGATCCTCAGCCAGGTGGCCAGGCCAGGTCTCTGGATGCCAGTACTGCTGCTGATGCCCACCCAGCCCAGGCTTCCAAGCCAGATCCTGGTTTGGGGTCTGACAATGGTCCTCTGGACCGACATCAGCTGTCGCCCACTTCTGCAGGACCACTGCTGATGCCTTGGGGGGCTTCTCCATGGTGCCTCAGGCTCCTCAGCCACCTCTGGTTGTCCCTGTTCCAGGCTGTTCTCACCAAGCGCCGGCAGGACCGCCGGCCCTCCCTTCCCGGACCTGGCACCGGACTGCCCAATGCCAGGATCGGCCGGTCCTCTGGACCAGGCACCTCCGGCTGAGCCGCCACCACCGGACCTTCCTTTGGATCCATGGGCACTGCCTCTGAACCCGTCTCTTCCAGGGCCATCGCCTGACCAGCAGCAGCCATCAGGTCTGACTCCTGGCAGTCCTTTGGGCCCTTCGTCGGGCCCTTTATATGGTCTCCCAATGCTTTACCTGGGATTTTCCTACCTCCCAACATTCATTTGTTGAATGCCGACTGACTATAGTGCTCTTCTCAGTGCCTGGTGGGCATCCGCTCAACGCCTGACACCAGCCCAGGTGATACCGGCGTGGGTCCATTCTCCGGACGCGAGCTCCTCCTTCACCGAATAGGGAAGCACCTTCTCCTTCAGTGGAGCACCTAACGGATGCCGGGGCTGTCGCTGGCTCTGGCCTAACGCCACCCCAGCGCCTCTCTTTGGAGTCTGAATGTTCGATAAACATGACATCAGACTCCTTGGAGCCTCTGGGTTCCCCCCACTCATCCCCATAGGAATTGTGGGTTAAGGACACCCCTAAATCCCTTCCAGAGGACCCTTCCTTTTTGGAGGTAATGAGGCTTATCCAGACCTCTCAAGGTTGGTACACGGAGGAGCAGGACCTCCAACATCACCGTCTGGCAGAGCATTTGCATCTCCCAAAGGTTGTGTCCGTGGTAATCCCACCTTTAGTGGTCCCCACGACAATATTACCTCTAGTGTTTGGCAGCAACCAGCATCAGTCCCTCCCGTGCCTAGGAAGGTGGATCGGTTATACCATGCCCCTGATGGCCGGCCTCATTTCAATACCCATCCTAAGGCTGACCCCTCTGTTTTATCAGAGTCCCAGGATGTTTCCACAGAGTCTAGACTTCCCTCCAGAAAGTGAGTCCAGACAATTGGACATCCTAGGGAGAAGGTCTACGCTTCTTCCACCATGGCCTTGCATGCCCAAAATTATCTGGCTCACATGATGGTGCACCAACAGTCTCTTTTGGAACAAGCAGGGGACATATTACAAACTTTACCAGATTCCTCTAAGACTCAATTGGAGCAACTGCTTTGCTCAGCCTCCAGTGTGGGGTTTCACGCTCTCTACACCTCTTACGACACAATAGACTTCTCCACTTGGTGCATGGCAGCAGCCGTATGCTTCCGGCGTGATGCTTGGCTGCGCCTCTTTGACTTCGCCCCAGACGTTCAGGCCTCCATTATGGATGTCCCATTCTGGGGCTGTTCTCTGTTTGGTGAAGATGTCCAGGATTTGCTCTCCTCCTTATAAGAGTCTGGCAAAACTCTCCATACTGGGTCTCATGACCAGCAGAGCAGGGCACATCACTCTGCCCTTCATTACTCGCTGCAGCAATCCCATCACCAGCAGGCCTCAGAGCAAGCGCCTTTTCTGTTCTGGCTGCTCCAGCCTACAAGACCCATAGAGCAGAGGTGACTGTGCTTTCAGCCCCTTCCGCCTTGTCTTGATTCCCGGCACAATTCCCCTCCTCCGGCAAGGAGATGGAGGAAAGTGAGGGAGGGGGCTGATTTGCCCCTTCCCTCTAGTCCAAGGGTGCAACTTTTTTCTCTTGAAAATCACAGGAATGTCTATGACATCTTTTTATGGGGTCTACTGCCCATGTTCCCGCTCCTCTATTGAAGAGCCTTGTTTCCTTATTAGTTAGAGCAAGTTTTAGACTCCTTCCCCCTTCTGTTGCTTGTGGGTGCCAAAGAATGCAGGGGGCTTCCAGGTACTCCTGGATCTCTGCCCCCTGCTCCAGTGCTTGGGACCCAAGCATTTCTCTGGGAACTTCTGCTCTGGTCTCTTCCCAGGAGGGCTGATTATGCACCCTCCCTTTGCGGGATGCTTGTCTACGTTCTGAGGGTCCTTTTGTTTGACAGTTATGGACTGCACCTCCCTGGGGTTAAGAAATTCTTTTCCTTTCCTGCTGTCCCCGTCACTTATCCCCAGGGCTCCTCCAAACCATCTACCAGATGACCTGGATGGTTATCCACTCACCAGTGCCCCTACTGACATCACCCAGGACCCGTCTCCCTTGCCCAGCTCTCTTTTGAGGCCTGACAATGGTCCTGCAGCCTAGTATTGTCGGCACCCACTTCCCTGGCTTCCTTGCTGCTACAGTGGGGCATGTCAGGGTTCTTATGTGGCCCAGGTCTTGCCTTCCTTTCAGGCAGTGGGCAGTCCCACAGGAAGTGGGCTCTGGGCATTCTCCCCCCTGCTGCTGGACTGCGGCCTGATTCTTCTCCTGACTAGTGAGCCCTTTGTATGGGGCAATTCTGAGGGTAGCCCTGTCCAGACCCCTCGGGTCACCTCTCCATACTCAGATCCTTGGGGTCCATTGGGCTCTGAGTTTGACTGGCCTCAGCCTGGGATCCAGTTCTTGCTCAGGTGGAGAAGACCCTCCCTATGGGGACACTAATCCCGGACGGGGCTGCCCATGGCTACTGAGATGCCCAGATTGCTGGTGGGGTTTATTGGTCTCCCTGTGTGGCTCTCCAACCCCTGCTCCTACTGGAGTCACTGCTACTTGTCATTAGGTATGCATGCATTCCAGTACCTCTTCTGACTGGAAGAGCCCCCACTCGTGTTTCCTTTCCTCGGAGACTGGACGGTCTGGGTCTGGGCCTATAGGATGCCACCTTTGTTGGTCGGCTTTACTGATGCCCAGAGTTCAGGATATCCTGGGAGACATTCCTAACTGTATGCAGGCTTTGTCTCACTGGCAGGTTTGCCATGCGTCAGACTGGCCCAGTGCGTAGTAAGAGGGGGGCACTACCATTTTCAGGTCGATCTATGCCCCCATGCAACACACTTCTGTCCAGCCTCTGCCACTTCTTTCCAGAGTCTGGTGATGGTTTCAAAAAAAAAAAAACATACATGTGCCCTTTAGATGATCTCCCTCTTCTTGCAGTCAGTGGAGACAGGATGGCTTCTTAGCGAGCATCGGGGTGTCGCACTGGTTCCCCTACCCTACCCTGCCCTGCTTTCCCTCGACATAGAGGCCTTAGTCCTTTGGACCTCAGCCCTCCCTACCATTTCTTTTTTCCTACCTCTGTGTGAGTCTTCCCGTTGTTTGGGAACCTCTCTTTTCCATAACCAACTGCAGTATACCGTTTACCAGAGCCCATCCCCCATGTTTTCATGGGAGATCACTGGTCATTTGGGACTACTTCTAAGGGTTGGTACCTTTCCCATCTCCTGTTCCTAAGTTTGGGAGCATTTCTTGCTCCTATAAAGTTCAGGAGAGCCATGCTTTTGCAATGTCTGCCCTTTACTTTTCTGTTGTGGGCAAGACTGGAGTCCTGTGAAGGGTCTCCCATGTCTTTTCAGGGGACACCCTCTGCTAAGGTTCTCCTGCCTCCTGCTGTGGTCCCTACAGCTCAGAGGACTTTCTAAACCTTTATGCTCCGGGGTTCTCAGAATCCTACTGTATTCCTTCACAAGGTCTTGTTGACTTTGTGTTTCCTCAGCCCTTACCCGGGTTAGGGCCTGTCCCTTTCCTGATTCAGACTATATCTCTACTGGTAATATACTGGGAGATCTTTTCCTCAGAGGGATGTGCCTCTACATTATCCTACAAGACAGGCGCACTCTTGGACTTATACACCCACCGGACTATGCTGGTTGGTAGTCCACTAGTCTCTCTTTTTCCTTCGCTCCCTGAAGGGAGTTGCTATGCTAGACTGGTCACGGAAGTCATCTCCCTGCCCCTCGTTTAGCCCTCTTTCCATCATCTGCCCCCTCCTTGGGGTAGTTTTGGACCACTCCTTTGGGAGCTCAGATAGTACAGTTATGTAAGAACTTACTGTAACAGTAGATATTCGAGAGGAGTTCTTGCAGTAGGCAGGATTTTCCCTCCCTCCATCCCCCGACTCTCTATCTCCATCTTGGTCTTTCTGTGGCTGCAGGAGTCCTCTCTCTTTTTCTCTCTCCTGTCTGATCTTCTCACAGGTCTCCAGCGAGAGAACTGAGGTGGGTGTGGGGGACTGCCTCTCCTAAACCATTGGCATACTAACATCAGAGGACAGTTCCCCATTATAGACTGCTAGCTAAATGTTTTCCATGTGGTCCAAGTGCCTGGCAGCTTAGTCCTAACGGTGTTGCCTACTGCAAGAGCTCCTCTTGAAGATCTACTGTTACGGCAAGTTCTTACGTAACTGTACTGTAACTGTACACAACGAGACTGTTTCCATCAAGGGTATTTGATGACAGATTGAGAGGTCTTTGCATCATCAAATCCCTGAGATGAAAACACAGCCTTGCTTGAGCACAGTTAACTATATAATGTAGCACATAGTTTAGCGTGTGGATGCTGATAAAAGAAGTAAAGATTGGAAGCAAAGCAACTTTCAAAAAATCTTTACTGTAATTTATTTTGTTTAATAGTGACAGATTGCCAGAATATGAAGTAGGTGAACCACTAGGCACATTTCTTGATTGAAGCTATGGTGAATCACAAAAAAAAAAACAAAAGAAAAAAAAATTTTTTTTGAAAGAGATCATGGGCTGGGTAGCACTACCGCGTGTGACGCTGATGACCCGGGTTTGGGAACGAGCCCGGGATGTCAGAGGGCTGGTCAGGGGATGTCAGCTGTGCGTTCGAAGGGGACACCCTCCACCTCGGGGAAGGGGGGGTTTGGTCTATCCACCAGTACCACCACTTGGGTGACCAGAGGTGATGATGCAGCAGGAGCCAAGGCTCAAGGGATGAGGATGTCGGCATGAGTGTGTGCGCATTAGCTAGCACGTTGCATGCTCCTTGATGTCAGGAAGTCTGTGGAAGGAAACAAGAAAACATCACCCTGCCTGTCATAGGATGATGCCCGCCTCGCACTGTAGGCCCCACACCACTGCTGGGTGCTCTCCCAACAGTGCACTCTACCTCTGCCAGGGGTTGGGTTTCCCCTGGTGGCCTCTCCCTGGGTGGCAAGCCATGGAGGAGCTTGTGAGAGGTAGGTCCGTGAGAAGGTGGGTGATAGCACTGGGTGTGAGGCAGGACCATTGGGGCCAGCCAGGGTAGAAAAAGGGGAAAAAGTACAGTACTTAAAAAAAGATCTTGACCATTGACTGCTGCTCTCCCCCACACCTGTGCCCACCCCACACACATTGGGTTACAGCTGCTGGGGACTGGATAAGAAGTTTACTTTAGTCCCAGTTAGAAGGCTACTTGGTAACAGGAAATCATCATTTTTCAGTGGTTTTGGATTGTTTCTGTGGTGCTCTCATTGCTTACTGACTGCTGACAGGGATATCAATTTGACCGTAAGTTTAGCACTTTTGGTGCGCATAGAATGGAGTGCTCAAGAAATTAGAATTAAAAAGTTGTTCTACTATAATAGAAAACTTTTTTGACCTTTGAACTGTAGTACAGCATCATTTATGAGTATATAGAAATCCATACCGTACATACTGTAACAGTCGCCCATATGCTGTACATACTATTTTACATGAAAAAAGCAGCATCATTTCTCCAGCGATAGTAACTGAAATACCACTAACTGAAAGATAGGTTGGGAGTAAGTCAATTACAATCCAAGTCATACATTAATCCTATATCCCTTATCAGGTTAATGTATAAGCAGTCATGTTGGCTCTAACCAGAACTTTTCTTAGTGTTATAAATTGTCTGTGATTGTCAGTCTCTTCATAATGACCTGTAAAGTTTTAAATTGAATGGAACCATCAGATAACATATAAACTTGCTAGTTAAGATATAAAGTGTGTGTGTTCTCGGGACTTAAAAGATTTTCGCCCTTGGCTGTGTGCAGTGCATGTTACTCTGGAGGATTATGTTTTTTTTAAAATGTTGATGAGCAAGCAAAGTGTGATTTTTTTTTTTTTTTTTTTTTTTTTTTTATTAAGTAACAATTAACTCTTACCTTCTCAACACCTTAAATTGGAGAAACAAGTGTGTAACTGTAACGTGAAATCCAGGGAGATTTGTACTCTGCAATCACCACCTGAACAATTGTGCTAAAATAGCAGCACCCCTCCCCCAGGTAGAATACAGGTTGTGTACTGGTCTTTCTTCTTTTTGCTTGTACATTATTTGTCTGCAAGAGAGTATGGTCATACGGTTTGCAAATTATTTCATTTGTACATACAAAAACTCAGTTAAATTGTTTATTAAGATTATTGCATTTTATTTGCATCTAAATACCAGTGCTGATCTTAATTTAAAACCTGTATCTCTGTTTTTGACATGCTAAAAAAAATATATATATATATATATATTGCACACTGAAAGACTAGCAAACAGCCACATAAATATAAACATTTCACTGGCTAGATGCTTTTGCCCCTACGAATGAGGAATGGCACAGGGAGATTCTCTTTGTCCTCAATCTCAATATCAAAACATTGATCGCAAATATACTGAATGCTATTCAGTCTTCTAGAACAAATATGGGAATCTCTTTATGCCTTCCTGTCCCTCACTTGAAAGGTTAACTGGTCTATTTGACCTTGTGGACGGCTTCCTCAGTGTGAACTTTTAAGTATAACGTGTGGCGAGGGAAGTAGTTTCATTGCTTACATAGCCTAGATGCTGGGAACCTTGGGGGAACTTGTCTCAAAAGCGTGTACATTATTCTTGTAGTCCCTGCCCAGAAGATGATGCCCTGCCCTGCTTTGTGTGTGTGTGTGTGTGTGTGTGTGTGTGTGTGTGTGTGTGTGTGTTGGGGGGGGGTATGAAACATACTGTTTCTTATTCTTCTCTTCTTTTTGCCCTTGAATCTGTGTGTTAATGCAGTATTGTGTGTTCTTGTTCCTTCTGTACAACTTTGACATTTCCAGTTAAGTACGTTAAATAAAAAAAAAAGTGAACATTAAATATTTTATTTTCTCTGTACCCTTTCTTGAATTGTGCAGTGATACTTATTTCAGTTCATGTCATTAAACTGTTTTAATTTTCCTTGTCTTTACAGAGGAGGACAAATATGACAGTTACTCCTACTTGATGCTTAAGTATTTTCTCGCAGAAGGAGTTGTCTGTGGACATAATCTATTTGTAGCATCAGCCAGAGAGCACCCTGAAGACATTTTACGGGTACGATATAGCATTTATGTAAATAGTTTCCATGTGTAAAGAAAAGCAGTATAAAACATGTTGCAGAAATGCTGTAATGAGATTGGCTGTTGCTGCCCACAAGAAGCGTTGATGTCACAGCAATCCACTCTTCGCCACATCTTTTGTTAGCCAACCACATTGCATAATAAAGTGCCTATACTTGGACCAACTACTTAAGCAGCAGTATTTGGTATTAAGCAAAAAATTGTATCAAATAGTTTATTTAACATTATTATAAATTTATGGTATAATTAGATTACTCTCCAGTACATTTTATTTCTCTAAGATGCTTTTAAAACAGCTTTTATCACAAATGTCATCATAATTAATAACTCAAGTCAATAAAGATGGCTGCCACTAGCAGTTTTTAAAAGTCCCTTCTCTTGAGGTTACTTTTGGACATTTTACCTGCTGTAGTCATACAGTGGGTGTATTAGGATAGCACATTTCTTATGGTAAAAAGCACAGCACTATACCCAGATATTTTAATTTATTTTTAGCAGACGTGGCCAGAGAGCAGGGAGTTTTAAGCATTTTGAAACGCCATATCATAGTTCATGAGTGAAAGACAATGAACAGAAGAATGGATATAGTCATACTTTTGCCTGAAATACAGTACTACTGTACTAAAAACCCATATGATGTTTTTTTTGCTGCTAATAAATATTGCTACTTTAAAAGTGATTTGTCTTTTTTTCCCTTTTCTAGTAGTACACATTTTATTAGCACAATAATGCACTTCCAGGTTTGTGGATTGTGCTGCAATCCACGTGCCAGCTGGTTGAAGACACTTAGATACTCCTTGTGCCTCACATCCAACTGGTGACGTGGGTTATTACAGCACCACCCACAGCCTGTCATGTGTTATTACATACTTGGTGGTGCTCTGTGTTCCTGTAAAATTTTAAAACCAGTGCACATTTTTTCTGCTTTTCATGTATTTCTGTTTTGGTATAATGTAAATGTTCAGTATTGCTACAGTTACCCTTATTTGATTGGATCTTGAAAATTTTGTTAAACAGATTTTCTGGTATATATCAGAAAATCCACAGTCTGCAACAGGAGACAAACTTTGTTACACAAAATTACTTAAATTGAAATTTCTGGAACACCCATTTTTATGTTTGCTTGCATGCATGTGCAAGAAACATAGTGCCATCATCCGAGTTTTCGGAGGTATGGCAGCCCTCTTCCGATTCAGTCAGTGTGTTTGCAGGTGCGGTTGCAATTCTCCAATGCCTGCTGGAGCTGTCTATGACAGCAGTCAAAATGCAGTGGCATACAGTTGAAAGGGGGAGCTACGCTTCAGTGAGCAGCGATAAGATATTGCCTGCTCATGCTTTGCCTACACACACCACACACCGCCGCATGCTGCATGCTGCGCCCCGCAACGCATAGCCGGCGGGGTGCCCAATCCCGTCGGCTGTGCTGCGCCCCAAACAGAGTTGTACATGCCATGCTGGGTGCCCACTAGCGTGGCTACACATGTATAGCCGACGGGGTGGCCAATCCCCTTTGTCAGCTCTACTGTCTCCTCCCAGAGCACAGGGTGCTACGCTGGGGCCCACCCCAGCGTGGCAACAGGAATGCTATGCGCCGGCCGGTGCCCAATCCCCCATTGGCTCCATGCCCCCCACAAGCCGTCCTGTGCGCTGGGAGCCCACCCCAGCATGGCAGCGATCGCGTTGTCTCCTCCTTTGTTAAAAATAATAAAAAAAAAAACCTGCAACAGAAAATGGTCCCTCGCTGTCTGCCCCCACCACGCTTACCACTCGCACCCTGCCTCCCCACCCCACACCTCACTTACCTCCGGACTCCGGTAGCGGCGATCTTGAGTGGACCGGGAACACGTCTGCACTCTTCAAAGCCGACCACAAACTGAGGAAATGCGGTAAGCTGTATAATGTAATGAATAGGGGTTTTCAACTTGCTGCATATCTCAGGCATTTTTGGAATTTTGGCACCAAATTTTCAACATGGGGTTTGGGACCCCTTCTCGCGAATTCTGTCACTGTCATGGCGTTAATCGGGCCCGAAGGGTGATTTCGCAGTAACAGCGCGAAATCACCTTTTGGGACTGATTAACGAAATGACAGTGCCAGTATTCATAGGTGGGCTCTCAAAAAGCCTATGTTGAAAATTTGATAAAAAATTCTAAAATGACTGTTCTGGCAGCGTTGCGTTGTTCCTCCGCTCACTCGTAGGGTCGTGAAATTTCAATATTTTCACTCTGAATTTTCAACATTGCCATTTGACCACACTTCCTTCTGAGTAGTATAGCTGTTATTTTTCACATCTCACCCAAAATATGTTTTCACGCATGCAGCGCACAGTGGCGCAGTCAGTGTGCGAAATCAATGCTCGGGACACTTTAAGAAAATCACAGTGACACTGTTCATGAGCAGAGGTGTTAAAATGGCTATGTTAAAAATTTGGTGAAAAAATTCCCCAAAATGACTGTTTTACGAGCGTTTGTTGCGCTGATCCTATGCACGCTCATAAGTTCACAAATTTTCAATATTTTCACTCCAGATTTTCAACATTGCCATTTTCCACACCTCCTTATGAGCAGTTCAGCTGTCATTTTTCATATCTCGCCCAAAACATGTTTCCGCCCATGTAGCGCACAATGGCGCAGTCGGTGTGCGAAATCAGTGTATGGACACATTAAGAAAATCACAGTGACACTGTTCATGAGCAGAGGTCTTAAAATGGCTATTTTGAAAATTTGGTGAAAAAATTCCTAAAAATGACTGTGTTACGAGTGAGCATTGCACAGTTTCCATGCACCCTCGTAAGTTCATGAATTTGTAATATTTTCAGTCCAGATTTTCACCAGTGGCATTTTTCCACACTTCCCTATGAAAGTACAGCTGTCATTTTTCACAGCATGGCTGAAATGTGTTTTCACACTTTCAGCACAGAAATGCGTGGTCGCTGTAGGAAATCATTGTTCGGGACACACAAAGAAAATCACAGTGACACTGTTCATGACCGGAGGTCCCAAAATGCCTGTGTTGACAATCTGCTGTAAACAGTTCCCAAACTAATTACATTACGGGTGCACGTTGCACAGTTTCTATGCACGCTCGTAACCTCACCAGTTTCTTTAATATTTTCACTGCAGATTTTCAACATTGCCATTTTTTACACCTCCTCATGAACAGTACAGTTGTCATTTTTCACATCCTGTTCAGAATGTGTTTTTGCACCTGTGGTGACAAGTGCCGTACTCGCTGTGCAAAAGCAGCTTTCAGCTAACAAACTGATATTGCCACTGTTCATGAGGTGGGGGTCACAAAAAACCCATGTTGAAAATTTGGAGTGAAAATACCAACGAATGCATGAGGCATTAGGGCTTCCGACCATAACACCCCACCCTGTCGAGAATGATAGGCGTCAGGGCTGTGACTTGGGATTGTCACCTGCAATGCTCATACCATTCCACCCCCACCCACACCCTGCAGCCACTGAGAGGCATCGAGGTGTGCCTTGGACTCTTCGGTCCCAAAGTTCACCCCTTTCTCCTATACATCACCCATCTCACAATATTTCCTGATGGAATGGGGTGCGCATAAGGGCCAAAGATCCCAAGGCACACGTGACACTGTTGGTGTCTGCAGGAGTGAGGAACTCAATCAGTGAAAATAAGCGTGGCCTGTGCCTGATGACCCAAAGGCACACCCCAATGCCTGCCACTATCTGCAGGCTGGTGATGGGGTTGGCTTCAGTTCAATACTTCACTGTCATTCCTATTATGCAGCTCTGTAACTCCTACACTACCAATGCCAATGCCAGCAAGCAAACATTCGGCATTGACAAATGCTTGTTTTTATTACTCGAGGCATTTTCATTAAAACTGGATCTGTTTTCAGATGTCACAAGCAGAGATTATGAATTCACGATTGGAGAAGCAGCAGCAGCAGTTGAAGTCTGGGGGACAGAGGGCCTTTTTTCATTAAAATATCTTTAGTAGTAAGGCAAGGATTATCTTGAAATTCAGATATTTGGGGGATGTCAAGATTTGAGTCCTGCTGATGCCAACACTAAGTATTTTGTAGGAAACTGGCAAATCTCATTAAAGTATCTCTTTCTTTGCTCAAATTATTGAATTCTATAAGACGTGCTGAATATTAGAATTGTTATCTTTTATTTTATAAACCGGAGAAAAAACGCATCTAATAGAGAACAGAGCTCCTAAAATAGCAAATTAGAAGTTTTAGTGTGATAGACTGTAACCTTAAACACAGCTCAGCTTCTGACCGCACTTCCACTCCATCATCAGTTGTGTGCTGCTTATCATGGAGGTTTGTGACCTAGTAAGCATTTGATCTCCGAGTGCTGGGTTCATCAAAGCCTCCTACCTTCTTAAAGAAACATACAGTTTGTTGGATGAAAGAAGACCTGTTGGCCCATCATACTTGTCTGCCCTTTTCCTACCTAATGTTAGGTGAGATAGCCCTACAGGACATTTAGTTTCCTGTTCCCCCTCCCATTCTGGTGTGACCATTATCAATCCCTTTTATCTGTCCACCCTTGTTTGAATCCCACACTAACTGCACAGACCTTCACCTCTGCAGCCTATTCCACCCTGCCGTAACCCTCTTCATGAAGAAGTACTTACTGGCTTCTCAAGTGTTCCCTCAACAGCTTCTTGGAGTTTCCTCTGGAGTTTCTGTTATCGCTCTGTCTGAACAATTCCCCGCTTTCCACTTTATTTACCCCATGGAGGTATTTGCATGTTTCAGTCATTTCCCCCTCTCTCCCTTCTCAGTTTAAGAATGTGTGTGTTCAAATGTACCAACCCGTTCTCATGTACCTTTCCTGCTGTCCCTAGACCAGCTTGGTTTCATGTCTCTGCAGTTTCTCCTCTCTGTCCTTGTCTTTATTTAGATGAGACTCCAAAGCTGCATAAACTACTCCAGGTGAGGACAAACCAGTGATCTATACAGTGTTAGCATCATCTTCTGGTGATCCTCCTCCCTATGTACCCCAACATCTTGTTTGCCCTTCCCCCATCCTATTTCATTGTGCTAATGCCTTCAGACTTCCCCTATAGTGTTTTCCATTATTACCTCACCTTTTCTATATTCACTGTGATGACCTTAATCAAATTGTGTGCATCACCTTGCACTTCTTGGCATTAAATGTCAACTGCCATACGTTTGACCACCTTTCCAGTCTACACAGGTTCTCTCTCATAATTTTGACACCCTCTTCACTGTACATCCTTCCACAGATCCTAGTATCATCTGCAAAAAAAGCATACCATGTCCTGAATCCTTCCCCATATGTTGCAGGTAGAGATGTTGAAGAGGACCAGTCTCAAAACAAATCCCTGTGGCACCCTGTTAGTGACCCCCTGACCTTCAAGACTTCCCATTTATTGCCATTTTATGGGTTCTGTTATTCAATCAGTTTCCCACCACCTGGTGATTTTGTTCCAACTCTGAGGCCCTGCATCTTCTTCATCAACTGTCCACGCAGGATGTTATCAAAGGCTTTTCTGAAGTTGGGGTACAGCATTCCACTGCCTGTCCCTCGTCCATTGCCTTTGTCACCCAGTTAAAGAAATCAATCTAGTTTATCTGACCCAACTTCACCCCTGTGAACTTATGTTGTCTTTTGTCCTGCAGTCCATTTGCCTTCAGGAAACTTACTATTCTGTCCAGTCATGGGGTTGGGGGGTTATGGGCATCCTCATTTTACATTTATGCCAGATCCATTCAGATCTCATTTCTTCTTTATGATCCATCTTAATGGATAACATTCATGCACAGTGGCCATCATAGATTGAAATCCCATGAAAGTCTCTGTTAAATGAGGCATTAGAAGGGATTACCTGTAATTGGCAACAGTCCTGAGTTACTGATGACTGGATCTCTTCAATATTGATACTACAGTACCACCATTTTACATAACCTTGTGATGTCATACAGAACAAAGCTGTGCCTGTCTCCATGTAACATGGCTTACAAAATGGGATCTGGCCAGTTCTGCCTCTTCTTTGGTCAGGGCACCATCACATGCTAATGTATTAGCACAGGACATACCCCTGCTCCGATGACAGTGTAGTGGTGAATTAATCAAGAGCACGGGGTTCAAAAGGTTATTATGAAATTCACACACCCCAGCAGCACTAAAATGACATTATGCAAAACAAAACAAAATCATTACAAAAATTCCTATCCCCCTTCCCTGTCAGCATTACACAACATCATCAATCACAAAATGCAAACCAAAACATCAAACTACTGATAAAACCATTATATCTGTCTAAAGAAACATAAAATCCATCCAAATAAAACAAAAAAACTGTTTCGAACTTAAAAATCCAATCTCAAAATGCTTGTGATGCTCCTCACTTAAACAACCAACCAGCCAAATATAAGAATGGAAATTTACCTACCTAATGAAAGCATAAATAAAATTCCAAAAACACAGCTCCACAAAAGAGCAGTCACAAACTGTACATGGTGTAGCACTAAAACATCACTTAGACCGCTACATAATTTGCTCTAGAAAGTAGTAAAATATCCACTTGCCTACAGTACCTTGAAAGCAGCAACTGACCACAGCCCAGCTTCTGTGAATCAGCTCCAAACTAATAAGGGGCACTCACATCCAGCTGAGACTCTGACTCTGACACAGGAGTGACTTATTGCACTAAGAAAATTGAATAAAATGCAGCTCAACAAAAAAAAAAAACTTTGCTTACTTTCTGTCTAAAAGTAGTTCTTCTGTGTTCCGTGTTTGGCAGGTGAGCATGAGCGTCAATTGCTCGTTGCTGTGTGGACCACTTATCTGTGTTCCCACTGAGAGACGCTGGTCTGGAGCGGAGATCAGTCGTGGCCTGGAGCTTGCAGTAATGTTTGCTTTGACAAGGGAAACAGGGCTGAATGGAGATGATTGACAGCAGATAATGCAGTGTGACTGAATGAGGTGAGCGGATGCAGCTAAATGAACAGCTGAGCAACAGTTTTGGTAGAGGCAAAAAAAAATAGCGAATATTTGAAACACGATTAGGGATTTGGTGCAATGATAATGTTTGAAAGGATGTTAGGTTGTCAATGGATCTTTTTTACAGGGTTCTGTTGGCATATAAAAGTTTGGCATTAGAATGCCAACAGCCAATCAGAATGTAGTATAGTGCACCTTATCGTATGCACCATTGTCAGTTATACCAATCTTCTGATTGCCTATCCTTGGCTGATAGAATTTCTCATAAAATGGGAGTCTTTCTGTTTAAAATTATAAATGGGTTTCCTCCTGCGTCAGTTACTGATCTTTTTCCAAGATTTTTTCATCCCTGTAGAACTAGGTCACAGAGTAGATTTTCTTTTAAAATACCGCTTTTTAAATAAACAGTGGGCCAAAGGTCACTTTTTTTTTTTTTTTAATTCTGTCTTTTTGCCCCTGCCTCGGTCGGTTGATCTTGGCCCTGGTCACGGTGTCCTTGGGCCCTGTCTGTCAGCCCCAGAGGCGGGGTCGCGGCACTCTTTGGGCAGCAGTGCCATGGTCCTAGTGACTGGTTGGGAGAGCTGGCTGGGTGGCTAATTGAAGCCTAGGGACAGGGTGTCATGGAGATGGCCGGGCAGCGTATTTTTTCCCCCTGTAAGCTGGGGTTGGGATGTGCAATGATGTCCTGCGTCTGTCCCGCCCCAGAACCCCAGAATGTCTTGCTTGTATCGGTGCATGGCGATGACCTGGCCTCCGCCAGGTGTCGCTTCTGCACCGCACACACACCACCCTCCCCCCTGGAGAAGGAGAGCAGTCCTGGGAAGCTCGATCCTTCTCCCCCCAGCTGGTCCTCCGACGACTTGGGTCCATTCCTGAACCCTGGTCGCCAGCATCGCAAGTGGAATACCAACCGCTGGGCTGGCCAATGATCACTTTTGTATTGAGCACCTCTTTTTTACAATAGTGTTCCAGCTGACTCTGCCGAGTGTAAGACTGTTCGCTGCTATAGAATTAGCCTCAAACAATGGCTTTTCAATAAGTCTGAATGTACCTGTTGACTACAAACCATTATGTAACTGTCATACTCTGTTATTTGTATTTTGTATCGTATAAGTGATTATTTCGTCTTGTATCTGTCCTTTTGTATTATTGTAACTGGTCATCTGTGAAAATGGGCAATTTTTGCTCATCAGATCTACAAGTATAAAAAATAAAAATGAAATGACATTCTTTCCTGTTTTCGTAAAACTGATCATTTAAACATACAGCACTGGATTACAATTCAACTAAAGTGACAGATAGCTAAACATCACTATATGTTTTCTAAGTGGAATAAATAATTTCCGTGGTGGGGTATGCTTTAGTCAGTGTACCTTTTTATGATCTGAAGAGCTAGTAGCACCAACAATTGCAGACAGAACATTTTATTTTTAAAATTAGCTTAATTAAATTGGCAAGAAGGGGATGCAGAGCAGGGGGGATGCACTTGCGGAGACATTCAAACATTAGGTGTGTGGTCTGAGAAATGGAGGATTAGATTTAAAATGAGGAAGTGCAAGGTACTAGAGGAGAGGTATCTGGGCCAGACATGCATTCTGTTTGGTTCAGCAGGAGACAGCACAACCAAGGAAAGGATTTGGGGGGATTTTATTTATTTATGTATTTGTTTATTTATTTATTTTAATCGGATAAGTACACTGATCCCAGTGACAATTTTCAGGCATGACTTGGGCCATATAGATGGCATATAGTATATGAGTTTACAGTAACAGCAGTGAACATAGCATAGGTCATTAGTGCATTTCTACAAGTGTAATGCCCCAAAGTTGGTCATTCCAGAAAAAAATAAAATAAATAAATAAAGTAAGAGTCCACATGTGCTCAGGGTACCTGCTGCAGGTATAGGCAGCAGGGTACAATGCTAAGGGGCCCCTAGACATAAAGATTCAACCTCCTGATACAGAGAAAACACTGTAAATAATAGAAAAGTGTCCTGTGCACTTACAGCTGGTCAAAAGACAGATTGTAAAAAGCAATAGGTGTCATAATGGTCTGGATGGAATGTTGTGCTGAGTGGCTCATGCACAGCATTCCAATCCAGCCAATCTAGAACCCAGGCAGGTTTAAGTTTAAACAATTCTATAATAGTGCAGTTGAAGTCAGTTGCTGTGGGACTGTGGAGTAGAGAGGGTCACAGGAGTGCAACAGGGACTTGTGGCTTACCTGGGGTCATGAAGCCAGTCCTGTTGACTCCCTGGTGAGTCCCCTCCTACAGTCCACCGAAGAATCCTACGCTGCAGTGTTGCAGAGGTCGGTGGTGCCATCGGGGCACCACGAAGAAGACAACGCCCATTTCCCCGCGTTTTAGGGCTTAAAAGCCCTCCGTTTATTTATTTTCTGCCCCCTGAGTGTTTCAACAGTTGCTCCGGACCCACGCCGACGGCAGAGAAGCGCCGCATCATTTTCGGCCGTCGGAGGCCCCCCGAGTCGTCCCTCTTGCTGCCTGTATGTTCCCTCCCTCTGCTGCAGTACCTCCCACCTCCCAGTTGCCTCCTGCCTTCCCGAAGACCGCAGAGCGGTGAGTCGGCGGCAGCACATGCAATGCTGACCGTCTGTTGTTGAAGGGGGACTGTGGGTGTTGTAAAAAGCGCAGAAGGCGCTTAGGGGAGGTGGCCGAGCACTGCAGGGGCATCAGGTCGCTAGGACCCTTCATTTTAATATTGATTAGGGTGGTGGGGCTAGCGATGCCCACAGGGAGGGGCCAGGGCATTAAGGCTAGTTCAAAGGCCTATGAATATTCATTAAGGGGCGGGGCAGAGGTGAGGTTTCAGCGACATAAGTGACAACAGGCACTGGGAGCCTGCACATTTAAAGGGGCAATGCATTTAAAAGGGCAAGTCAGGCCCAGATCTAAAGTAGGGCATTAGGCCTATTATAAAGGGGGGCACCAGGCCCAAAGTTTAGAGGGGCATTAGGCATATTACAGAGTGGGGCACCAGGCCCATTAGGAAGTGGGGCATCAGGCCCAAAGCAACGTGGGGCACCAGGCCCAGTATTACAAGGGGCACCAGGCCCAATCTAAAGTGGGGCACCAGGCCCAAGCTAACGTAGGGCATCAGGCCTGAGGTAAAGGTAGGGCATTAGGCCTGAGGTAAAGCCTGCTACTAAAGGGAGGCCCCGGCCTAGCGGAATAGGGCAAGCCAGCCTAGTGGTACTAAAGGGAGGCCCCAGCCTAGCGGAATAGGGCAAGCCAGCCTAGTGGTACTATAGGGAGGCCCCGGCCTTGCGGAATAGGGCAAGCCAGCCTAGTGGTACTATAGGGAGGCCCCGGCCTAGCGGAATAGGGCAAGCCAGCCTAGTGGTACTATAGGGAGGCCCCGGCCTAGCGGAATAGGGCAAGCCAGCCTAGTGGTACTAAAGGGAGGCCCCAGCCTCGCGGAATAGGGCAAGCCAGCCTAGTGGTACTAAAGGATTCCCTAGCCACAACATACAGAAAGAGATCCTATTCCAGAATACCCTACCTATAGAAACAGGGATTCATTTGAGAGTGTTCAGTTTGCCTATACTGTGAAATTACTGTGATTACTGTACTGCTTATGCTGAACTATTGCCCTAAGTACCTGAACTATTGCCCTAAGTACCTGAACTATTGTCCTAAGTACTTGAACTATTGTCCTAAGTACCTGAACTATTGGTCCAAGTACCTGAACTATTGCTCTAAGCACCTGGACATTGGCCCTTATCAGTAATAATTACCCCTGAAGTTATAATTTGCCCTCCTTCGGCAAGTTATTGTACCATTCCACAGTTCTTTGGGCATTCTTCAGTTATATGTTTACTACTGTACAAAGACAGTCTCAGTCTTCCACCACACTGCAGTCTCCTAGTGTGGTCTGTAACACCACATGCTCAGAATCAGTCTCTACTCAGAAGAAGACGTCCTTCCAGCATTCTTCTCTCCTGGGAGATCCTTCATCAGCTCATCCCGTCCGTTTGTGTCGTGCGCCGAAGTCGAGTCCATCGCCAGTCGTACTAGTCGTACCTACCGTTTTCTTGTTTTCACAGCTTGGAAGTACGTCTGCCGAAACGCATCACGACAGCCGTGCCAGTGTCGTTCCATCTGGTTCCTGTTCCAGATGTCCCGAAGTTGGTTGCTGTGTACAGAAGAGTGAGCTCGTCGTGGAGAACCTAGTCTGCACCCCACCTGGTCGTTCGCCGAAAGTTGAGTCCGTCGAAGCCCAGTCCGGGACGCGTCCGCCGTTTCTTTGTTTTGTATTAGTTCCTGATCCTAGGATTGCAGAGTCAGCCATCATCTCTTCAGATTCTTATGGTCCTGGTCCTGTCAGAGTTCCTTCAGAGTTCAGCTGGCCCTTGGAGTGCTGCAGCATCAGTCAGGTCATGGTAGTCCTCCATTGGATTCATCGCCATGCAGATCCTGATCTGTCTTCGTCCTTGGCAACCCTAGAAGTGGGTTTTGGCCGAGGAACCCTTTGTTTCAGTGTATTATTTCAGGAACCAGTTGCTCTGGTTCTACATTCCGGCAGCCTTGGAGAGAGTGGGCTTTTGCCGAAGATATATGGTCTGTTTACCAAACCTCTCACTACCCCAGTGGCCTTATCTAGGTCCTTGCTGGGAATTGAGATTAGGGTTCTACAGTTCTGTTTTACTTCCCTTGTAGCTACCAATGAAGAACGACGGTGTACATGAAGACGCCGGATCTCTGGACTCTTGTAATATCTGGACTCTTATGGAAATGTGTGATGCTAATTACCCTAATGCAGTGCTGAGTAGCTTATGTGACCTGATTCTCATTTAGAGTATAGAAGTACAGTATAGACTAGTGTCAGAATAAGAGTGGCATTAGGCCTAAAGTTTATGCTTGTAGTAATAACTGTAAGAGTGGTAGATAAAAAGTATTTCCCTGTTTCCCTGCCCTGTTGTTCTCGGGCAACCCCTCCTCCTTCTTGTGACTGTGTCTGTCTACCCTTGGTACAAAATAAATGCCCTGCGGGCATCGAAATACTGAGTTGACTCCTGCCTCTCCTTGTCTGGATAGCAGTTATCCTATCCACATAATTTGGCCCTTGGTGCCTCGCTCATCTCTTTTCACCACCTTAGAGTAGAGCACTCTCTTCAGCAGAGCACCTCCTGCTCATCACATCTCTTGAGCACCACACAAGAGAAATACAACAAGTGGGGTAGCAAGAAACAATATAATGTAATAAAAGAAACAAACACTAAGGACTATGGACAGTAATCTGAAGCCAGGTACATAATGTGCTGCTATAATCAAGAGAGTAAATGCAGTGTTGGGATATATTGGGAGGGCTGTAAGAGGCAGATCAAGTGAAGTGATCTCCCCCTTGTCTAAAGTCTTGCTTGAATTGCAGCTGGAGCACTGCATCTAGTTCTGGTCACTGCATTACAGAATAGATATTGAAGAGATCAGGAGGGTCTAGCACCATGCTGATTGGCTGCCATGCTGATTAGTTGTTTTGGAGGCAAGAGCGATGAGGAGAGTTTGGACATGCTCAAATTATTTAGGCTAGAGAAGGTTGACGGGATATGCTGGATGTGTTTCAAATATGAAAGGAGATAGACAGAACAGAGAATGCATAGTTTAAGTTGGTGAGTGAAAGTAAACTAAGTGGAGGCAGGCTAAGGGGAAACATTAGAAACGATATTTCATACAGAGTGGTGTTTACAGGGGGAGTAAGATACTTAGTGAGGTTTTGGAAGCTAGAACTATTCAGGCTTTCAGAGCAGAACTAGGCAGGCCTGAGGGGGAATGGCATTGATGGTTTTACAGCATCAGAACGGGGAATCATTCCTGCTGCTAAGTTTGGATGTGTGCCCAGACTCTTAATAGATATAGTCACTGCTGTGCAGTAGAACTGAAGGACAACATGGGCACTGTGTCCCTTTTGTTACCACAATACTTTGTTGCCTGTGGGTCAGAGGATCACTATGCTGATCAATTCCAACATCCGACAAAACCCCATCAAAGTGCACCCTTTACTCCTGACAAAATCTAATGAACAAAGACAAAAATCTAATGAACAAAGACAAAACACTACCTTAATAGGAAAATAAGTTTGCCAAACAGGCAGTGCAGAGGGACCTACTAGTCCCAGCTACAAATTTACCTTGGAGCTATTTTTGGTTTTTATTTATTTATTTACTTACTTACATTTCAGAATATACACTGAAATGTTTAACTAGAAATTCCGTGATGCCAGGCCTGCCGTCCTGATGTAAAAGCCTTCCCATAACCCTTTGCAGCTGATGTCATTGATGAAGATCAGCCATGGGGGATGGGGCTTCCCTTCAGTATACTGTAGTGCTATAATCTTGTGGAAACAAATGCTGATGAAGAGTGACTTGTGAATTTTCTGTTGAAAATCTATTACTAAACTCTGCACATTTTATTTTAATGAGCCTACTGGGAATGTTTAAACCATTCAAGGATTGAAAAAGATGGCTTGTATGCTTTAAGAGGTTTCACATCTTGCCCTGTTTGTCTGCTGCCATGACCCACAAAACAAAATGTCACAGACAGAAGCACTCACAGACCAGTCTGTAACTGAGAACAGTGAAGGAGAGAGAGAGTCCCATTTTCACTGAGCTCTTGTTCCCTGTATCATAATTAGCCTGGTTGTGAAAGCCTCTTATCTGATTCAGTGCTTGCTGGGCGTGCAGGTAAATGATGCTCTGACAGGATCCCGAAGTCTTTGCTTCTTTGTGGGTGTCTGTTGCCATATGTGCTGCCATCTCAGTCAGTTGTTTTTTTTATGTTGTTTACAATTTTTGTCGAGGAAAGACCCACTAAGCTGAGGCTTGTTTCAGGTGTGTCCTCTGAGCACAAGAAAGTTACGTGACCTGCACATGGTCACATAATATGCATGCAGTGGCTGTGGAATTGAAATCCAGAGTTCCAGGTTTGCAGCTCATTGCTCTTAACCACTACACTATACTGTCTCTGATGGACCTTAGGGAGATCAGTGAGGCATAATGCAGGAGTTGCTCATCTCTCATCTTTTGTTTGGCCTGCTGAAATTAGTTCATTTGTGATGTTATCCATTGTTGTTGGTGATGGTTTCAGCAGTGAGCAGAGCTGCCAAGGTGACCTGGAGCATGGAGAGTTTGCTGACAGCTTTGCAGAAGAAAGTTCCTAAGTTATTTTTTATCTGCAGTTACAGTATTTGTTGTTGTTTGCATGGCGACCGCCCCCACCCTTCCTCGCACGATTGCAACTGTAGCCACTGTGCAGGGACATTTTGTTACCCCGTACTGTGTGGGTGCTGTCACTAAGTGTTCGTGGTGACCACTTAGTGACAGTTCTTTGTGAGTGTCTGTTGGGCCTTAGGATTTTTGTCATGCCTAGTGAATTGTGGTGTTTTTGACATAGAAACAGTGCTAATTAGCACAAGCCGCGTATTATTAAAAATAACCACTGAGTAAAATACTCTTAAACTTGGCAACAAATTAAAAGTCCGTGACAACGCTGAAGAAGACACAAGATAGTTGAAAAGCTGAAAAGTAACTTACTACTTATCATCTGGGTGGGGAATTGGATTTAAAATTTCTACCATTGCCCTCACTCAGCATGGTATTCTGGTAAATGCTCCTGGAAAGCACACTTCCAAAAGCTTTGTTTTTAAATAATCAAATGCAGATCCCAAGATTCACATTTGTTTCTGTCATGGCCTTAGTTTACATTTAAAATGTTACTTCCTTAAATTAAACCAGATAATATCAGAACATGTGACATGGAAGACTTATTTTTTACCTTGGAGGCAGAGTACACTAATCCTTAAAGTTTTGTGATATTATCTAGATTAGGTCTTAAGAAAACAATTTCTAGAACTTGACACATAGCTCATAATTTTAGAGAGTAAGTAGATACCTAAAAGAAACTGTCTAAACTATAATTAGGAACCGCTTCCAGGGACATGCAGCTTTTGGATTAAAACAAATTTCTTCTTCACAACTTGGTGTACCCCCCACACTTTAAAATACAGTTTACCAAAACATTTTTTGTTGTGTGTCTATTGGGACTACATCAGCTGATACTCAACCGCTTGCCTTTTCTCACTTTAAATCCATAAAAGGAGTTAGCATTCCCAACCTGTCATAGTGGGAGTTAAGGATGATTCATGCTTGTAGCCATTCCAAATGTAAGGTCTCTGCATCTCAGAAGGGTTCTGAGTTCTCTTTAAACCAGAAATGAAGCCCTGTTATCCCTGCTTCAGCAAGTAATGACCAAACTGTACACCAGAGCTCACAGGTAAGACTACCCAGTCCTCTAATACACAATAATGTCTTGCCACAGTATCTTAGATACTTAGAGGCATTCTGCCCATCCTCTTCAACAGCTGTGCTTGCTTCTTTCTTTTTAGAAAATGGGCTAGGGCACTCCTGAAACCTGAGTGACTGACAGCATCCCAAAGCCATATGTTTACCTGCCAGTACAGTCAGCCAAAAGAAAAAAGCCATCATTGTAGCTGTATAAGGACTATTTTACACATAAAGCTTCACCTTTATGTTTAAAATACTTTTTTTCACGTTTGTTACTACAAAAGGCCATTTTCTAAGTGTAATAAGACCCTTCTACCTTACCCCCCTCTAGTTTCGTCTTGTAAAGCTAGCTTAGCCATGTATTTTACCTATAGTACTGCAACTTGGCAAATACAGTAAAAAAACTGTCTGTCGCACGTCATTTGTTATTCTACTCTAAACTTTGTAATTGTATATATGTTCTTGTGACTTACTATGTAAACAATTTTTTTTATATTACTTTTGTCAGATTTTGTCCACTTTAACTCCCATTACTCTCTCCCCCAGGTCGCACCTGGAAATGAACCTTGGCTCAATGTGTCTTTCCCAGTTATCACATTTCAAATAAATAATAAAGGTATGGGGTGTTAGGAAATATCCACACTTCCAGGGTCTTTAAGGCCCTCCACCTGTGGCATCAGGCCTAACTTCAACCCTGGGCATGTGGGTATCTCCCTCCCCCAACACCCCACACCCTGTCAGATCTTATTGCTTATATAGACCATGCCTGAAGAAGACCTGCGGTTCAAATGTCATAACGCAATTTTCAGTGTGCATTCAATCAAACCCAATTGTCTTATTTGCAGCCCACATACTGAGGTAGTACCTTGTAGGCTATTCTTAGATAGTGAGTCATTACATTAGCAGCACTGCTCCATGCTGATCTTCAACCTTGGTTAACAGATCCCTTTTGTCTGTGCAGTAAAGGAATGAAAAGACAGATTGTCTAATCCGGATAGGTATTCGCAAATGAAGTTGAATCAACCTGACAGATTCAGCAGCTTCATTGCTTTAGTTTCAACAAAGGGTATCCAGGATCTCCTTCCTTTCCAGAATGTATCAGCTACTTTTTTCATACCTTAATGCGATTGGCTCAGTGTCAACACATTTTCCTCAGTCTTCCAAAACACAACCCTCTTGACTGGGCCTTTAATGAGAAATTTATGAAGACGAGTGAAGCTGCCCAGTCATAGGTTATACTTAGAAACTGATGCAGATCAGATTCCATTGCAGCAGTAGAACAAACTTTCCTTCAACATGAACATTCCTGCCAATTTGGAGGCTTTTCTTCCAGTCCATTAGAAGTATTTCAGCTGTCCGTTTTTGCAATTTGCTTTTCACAATTTTCTGTCACAATTGTAAGTGCTGTTGTTGGTCTCTGGCATCCTGTTTTCAGCACTTTGATTACCCCATTCAGAAATTTCTTCTTTTTTGTTCTTTTGATTTACAGGTAGTATTTAAGCTTGAGGAGTGATTAAAAAATACAGGCTTGTTCATCACTCCAGGTGAATGCAAAGAAAAAAAATCCACGCATAAATATGTTCATTTTTTTTCTTTCTTTAATAAAGTATTTTATTAAAACCTATAATGACTTACTATCACAGTCACAATGCTGATGTGTGAAGTAAGCCTGGACCTCTGCTAATTCTTAATTTTAGTTGGGTCACTTGAATTAATTGGGGACTGTTGTACTGTCATTTCCCTGCTTTCAAACTGTTGCTATCTGTTGTTGGTGAAGGTCGGTGATTCACTACACTTGGGCGTGCAGTTGACAAGTTGCCATGTCCTGTGACAGTATTTAAATGTGGCTTATTCCAGTGGACCGTAGTGCAAGGACTGGACCATAAGAAAATCTCTGTTGAGGTCAGCAGTAGAGGGAAGCAGTCAGCAGGAGATGCTGCGCCCCAGGTGTGGCACCCTCTAAAAGCCTATGACAGGAAACTTACCAACTAAAAGTGTGTGTCATATGTATATGTAACCTATATCGCTAGGTATAGAGTGCTAGAATGTAGTTGTATTCATTGTGTAGAGCTATTGGGGGGGGTTGACACAGTGATACTAAACAGTAAAGCGGTGGGAGGGAAAGAAAAAGATGCTAGGTGAGTAGTGTGCTACTGTTTTGATCCTTATTTAGGGTAAGTGACAGAGCAGGTTTTGGGGGGGTAAAAGGAAGGGTTAATTATATCTGGGGTCAGCAAATCAGTAAAATTGGCAGAAATCTCTATCTAGGGTAGGTGAATGAAACAGATATTTGAAGGTAAAAGGGTTAGTTAATCCATAACGGGCATTACTCTGGGACTGTTCAAATCAAAACTTTTGGGCTTACCCAGCCATGACTGTAGCTGAATTTCCACTTTTCCCTCCTACTTTACAATAAAATAATTTCTCTTCTGGTTTTTTTTCTTGTTTACTTATCCTTTAAGGAAATTTACTTGCCCTAGACAGGAGGCAGTAGGATTTGCACGCAGCTGCCCTATTCCCTATCTGGGGTCAGCCAGTCTGTGAATTTAGCAGAAGGGATTTGGGGTAAAACCACAACAGTTGCTACACACTAGCTGGCCAAACAGACATTGTAGATACACCAATAGCTCCATATGAAGTCCGAACTATCCATTGTGTACTGGCACAAAATGGCCGCCCAGGAGGTAATGAGTTAATTGTAGCAAAATAGCGCAAACTCGCTTATTAGATGAGTTCCTACAGTAAACACTTCAGCAACATCAGGGTTCAATATGTTTAGACAGCAAGCAGGGTGTGGGGAGATTGGGAGTTGTAGGGGGTGCAGCACAGCCATCTTCCTGACAGTGCTGTGGGAGATGGGGAGTGCCTAGTTTGTAGGAGACTGGATTTTCTGCTAGCAGAACTTAACTGTCTCAGGTCTGAGCTCGGCAGACTGAGAGATACTCCTGCTCAACGTGTACCAGGGGACTGAATACTGCTTCCTAGAGGGCTCCAGTGTTGGGTTTGTGTACAGTGGGGGGAGGTAAGAGAGATGGGCTATAAATGTGCAAAATCAATCCCCTATAATGGAGACTAAGAGCCACTATCAGTTCCTTGAATCCTTTGAGAGGGATACTCCTCCTCGTACCTCCAGATAAATAGAGTGAGTTGAACACAGTCTTTAGGGAGCAAGATCTCCCCTGTGCAGGAAGAGTGCAGAGGAGTGGCCCAAGCTACACAGAAGGTACCAACTAGAGTAAGTGTTGGAAATGGGGCAGCGGCAGGAGAGAGTCCTAATGCTGGGGGATGCAATTGTTGGGGAAGGGGAGCAGGGAGAGTGATAGTGGGTCAGGAGCCTAACAGAAGGAAGGGGTGTGCCTTCCAGTATGACAGCTGAGAAGATTATACCCAGGCTGCAATCCCTGACTGGGGTGTTTAGATCAGAAACCAGATGTATTGATCTGTTTCAAAACAAGAGACCTAGAGCGATGTAGAGTAGCGGTAGCACAGGACAGGTCCAGGGTGCTGGGGGAAAAGCTGAGCGAAAGGGCGTCATTGGTAGCCTTCTCAGAAATGTTGCCAGTGCCAAGGGTTAGTCAGGCCATGAAGGCAGGGATAGCAGATTTTGGTAAATGGCTAAAGGAGCAGAGCAATGAGCAAGGTTTCAGGTATGTAGGAGACTGGAGAACCATCTGAGAGAATAAGTCCTTATTTACGACAGCCTGTCTATACCTAAGTGGAGGTTAAGTAAGGGCACTGAGAGGGAAACTGAAAGAATATTACTATGAATTAACTAGAAATGGGGGGCTGTTCTAGGGCACATTACCCATTATCTTTCATACAGTAAGAGAATAACCTCCCCTTCCCGGAAATACTCTTGGGCCGGCAGATGGTCAGAGTACCAAGGATGGGTGAGTCCCTAAACAGATAGGCAAGTCAAACCTCATTGGCCTTGCACAAGGCACCAATGAGCAATAGTTACCTTTGTGGCCCTAGAACTAAAGCTCCTATACACCCAGCCTATTCTACTGGTAGGCATTTACCGCCCCCCCAAGTGGTCTTCAGTGACCTCGAAGATGCTCTGCAGGAATACATCCAAAGCCATGAGCTGCTCCTGGTAGATGACTTTAATGTAAACTGGAACTCGGTTGATCAAAACAATGAACTGCTTAACTTACCCACTAATCTGGGCCTGACCCAACATATTAAGGACTTCACCAGAATAAACCCTAGAAATACTAACGCCTCCACTACCCTGGACCTTATCCTTACCTCCAAACCTATGCTTTGCAACATCTCAGGAGTCATAGTGGACTCATTCAGTGACCATCAGGGATCCTATGTTTAAGAACTAGGACACCCAAAATCAAGGGATCAAATCTTGTGACCTTTAGATTCTGGTAGCATTTCGATTACTTAGCCTTCATGGAGGATCTGGAATCAATAAACTGGGACAGGATTACTCTGATAACCACAGTAAATGAAGTCTGGGCATTCTTTCTAGAAGAATTCAGAGCAGTTCCCATGTCCCTCCAAAACAAAGGCAGTCTATAATCTGGATTGCACCCTGGTACAACAAAGAGCTGGTCAAATTTAGGAAGCTTAGGAACAAATGCTGGAAACTTGCTAAAACAAAAAAACCAAAAAAACAAATAACCAGGTGAATTGGCAACAGTTCAGGCAAGCTAGAAATTCATACACAAGCGAAACACTAAATCCAACCCCTGTAACTTTTGGGGACTCCTACGCAAACTACGAAATCAGAGTGCATCACAGCTTTCAAACCCTTTCATCATAGACGGGAAGGAAATTCTAGTGAAAGAAACAGCTGACAGCTTCAACAAATTCTTCTCCAGCATGGCTGCAGAAGCCCTGGAACCACTTACTAAGCCACCCTGTTTCCTTGGGAAGCACACCAAACAGGTATGTGAAGGGGGTACTTTCACTTTTCAAGAGATCACCCCTGATCTCGTAATGGAGGAACTACTCAAACTAAACACTAGGAAAGCGATTGGCCTAGATGGGCTACCCACTGATCTACTAAAGTTTGCCTCCCCTGTGCTGACTAAACCTTTGACATACATTTTTAATCCATCATTATAAATGGGAGAAAATCCATCCGAATGGAAAAACTCGAAAGTCGTACCAGTATTTAAATTGGGGGGAAAAAATCAGACATAGGAAACTACAGGTCAATTTCGTTACTACCTATAGTCTCCAAACTATTAGAAAAAAACTGGTAAGTAGACAACTAACCACCTACATGGAGCATCACAACCTCTGGAACCCATACCAATCTGGCTTCAGGGCTAATCACAGTATAACATCAGCACTGCTGAAGGTAGTCACTGTTGTGCGAGAAGCCCTTGACAACAGGTCTTATGTGAGTGTAATCTTTGTAGATTTGACCAAAGTATTTGATACCCTAAACCATGATATCCTAGTTGAAAGACTTAAAGTTATCAGTCTAGACACAAGGGCTCTAATCTGGTTCAGGAGCTACCTCAGCGACTGACAGCAACAAGTCTCTCCGAACAAATACAGTTCAGACCTGTTGCCATCAGTTTTAGCAGTCCCACAAGGCTTTATATTGGGTCTCCTGCTTTTCCACTACCCGCAAATGCATTTGCATGTCTGTACAGACAACACCATTATATTCACCTCTGGAAACTCTCTGGGCCAAATCCAGGTGGCCCTACAAGAGACTTTTAACCTATTACAGTACTTCCTTTATAACCAAAAAAGTGGTGCTAAACTCTAAAAAGTGGAAAGTGATGCTCTTTAAGCCTCACCGTACACCTATAGGGATCCTGGAAGAGCTAATTATCACAACCCATGCAGGGAATAAGTTGGAACTAATCAATGCCTACAAATACTTGGGACTTTAATTAATAGACTTGAAATGCAAATGGAATGTCCAAGTAGATCGCACGACTAAAAGCTTAAACAAAAACTAGGGGCACTTTACCAAATTTGGAATGCAATACCAAGGGAAGCTAGAATCAGAATAGTAGAGTCCAACAGTACTGTCATAGACTATGGTGATATCCTGTACAGAGGGATACCCGGCACTGAATTAAATAGAATCAATGTACTGTACAGTACGTTTGTGAGATATATTCTGGGGGCCTCACGTACAAGGCACTACTGCTTACTGTACAGGGAATTAGCATGGACAAGTCTAGAGAGGAGGAGAATGAGTCACATGCTACACCTCATGTTTAAGGTGGGCAAACACCAAATTCCGGGTTACATTCTGGACAAATTCAAACTGAAAACAACTGATAGGTCCACCCTGAGTTCAGCAGATGGTTTGGAATACAGGGCTCAGAAAATGTCAACCGCCATTGGCAGGTCATCATTCCTGTTCGGGGACCTTGCAGCCTGGAACACTCTGCCTATGCAACTCAGGCTAAAAGATGGACTAATAAAGCCTGGATCTATCCAAAAATGGACAATGCTTGACACTGAGAAACCATTAATCTGTTCCCCGGATCATGACAGGGGTTTATCTATACCAGTCACCACAGACAGCAGCACAGAGCTTACACTACAGCATCAAAAAGTATATTACTTTGAATACTGCATCTGCGAAGTAAATGAAATAACTGTTCCTTTGCTGTAGTCACTTCTGTATCCCTAGATCATTCCTTTTTGCCATGCTAGTAACTACACTATGATGCTGTTTATCCCTCCCCAAAAAATGTAACTGCGCTGTAACCTAGACACTTTTCCTTTGCATTTAGGAACTCTGTATAGCACTTTAGCAACATTCTACTGCACATATGGTATCCATTGAAAATTAACCGTGGCTCAGCTGGGCTCTGACCATGTTCATATCACTGTGACGATGATTATGAATAAAAGTTTTACTACTACTGCTATTATGTATATTGATATTACAGAGATACAAACATTGGTTGGGGGGAGGGGGGTGTCAGCAGACAATGTGGGAAGTCATCTGTATTAGCACCAGGAGTTTAGGCAATAAGGTTTGGGAGCTTCAGGCTCTGGTAGTAAAGTTTTCCTTAGTGTGTCATAAATCCAGTGTCATGACTGAGTCCGTTAAAGCTTCAATTAAACTGTTTGATACATTTAATACATTCAACATTCTAATTTCAAATCCAGCTCTCCATTCTGTTGCAGTGGTATATAGCTGACCCCCAATCTTACCTTCTTGCCTTCATCAGATCCTATCAATACCTACAGCGACCCCATCACTTCATTTTCTACCATTTCACTTGTGGCCTTTATTCCCTCCCTCAAGTGTAGGGCCACTCTTTCCTCTTACTTGCCACCCTGTCCTTCTGGAAAATAAAATACCCTGTTGTTGTAAGATCCAAATCATGGTTTATGATGTCAAGTTTCTACTACCACCACCATGTGTCACTAAGCCTCTGATACTGCATGTTACTTTTTACAAATAAATTTTTTTCTTTCTGTGACCCCCCCTCCACACACACACACTGTGTATCTGACATCTTTATTATTCTGTGCTCCTGTCAGGATACGTTACAAATTAACACTTCAAGGCATCCATTCAGCCTCTCTTAACGCATATCTTAGCACTTTCTGCTAATCATCTCCTAACAGCTATAGACCTGTTGCTATTCATTGCCCATCCTCCCTTCCTGTTGAGTGCTTGTCACTTGTCCTATCATATTATTTTGAAACAATGCAACACAGTATATATAAATGCTGCTTATTTTGCTCAGTTTGCTGTTCACCTGAAGAAGGGACCTGGGGAGCCTGAAAGCTTGTGTACTGTACCATCTTTGTTCAAGATATGATGTTGGTCCAAGAAAAGGTATTAGACTATCCAGCAATTCAAATTAGAATGTAAAATAAGTGTAATGGCACTCAGAGTGCAGTGGTGATCATTGGGGACTTAATTCTGCCAGTGTAAAATTGACCATCCTAAAGGCCATTAATAGCAAAAGCCAAGCACTCCTGGATACATTCCAAGATAGCTTCTTGGTTCAAGGAGTGGGGAAACCAGCAAGGGAAAATGTGAGCCTGGACCGTGTGCTGACAAACTGATTACATTGGAGACATCAAATTTGGCAGTCCTCTAGGAAACAGTGACCATCTATCAGTATGGTTCTCTACACAAGAATGCAGGGAGCACAGGGCTTCAAAACAAGGGTCCCTGATTTCAGAAGGACTAATTTGGATGACATGAGCGAGAAACGTAAAGAAAAATTGGAGGTATTTTGGGAGGGGGTGCACGGAGGCAAAATTAGTCATCATGAACTACAGCCTTCAGGAACTAAATTGTTCCTGTCTGAGATAGATGGCAAAAAGGAGGTTTAGAAAACCAATATGGTTCACATGGCAGGTGGAAAGTGCTGATAAGTGGAAAACAAATGCCTTTAAAAAATTCAAGGGGAGTCAAAATGAGCCTTACAGAGATGCATACTTAAACTGAAGGAGGCTAATAGAGTGGTGTGAAAGGCCAAATCAGACACATGACTAAGGATAGTTGAAGGTGTTAGGGAAGGTGACAAGGCTTACTGTTACTATATCAGGGAGAAAAGGCACACGAAGAAAGATATTGCCAAACTGAAACAAGATGACGGGTGGGATATGTATAACAAAGGTAAGGCAGACATTCTAAACAAATAACAAACAAAGGAGAAGGGGGCACTGCTACGGGGAGGATTGTCAAGTGTCTTACAGAGGGGCAAAACTGGGCATGGAATCCATTGCTAGGAACAAGATTCTCAAGGGACTCGTAGCTAAATGTTAACAAAAAAAATCTCCAGGCCCAGACAGGTTGCACCTTAGGGTGCTGAGGAAAATGGCACAGATACTAGCAGATCTCTTTACTGACGTTTTTATTTAAACTACTCCTTAGAATCAGGAGTAGTGCTTGTAGACTGGAGAACAGCAGATATGGTACTCTTAGACATTAAGTGTGAGCCAAGGGATGAGCCAGAGAACTAAAAACCACTTAGGTTGCCATCAGTAATTAGAAAAACTGATATAAACCATACTTTTACACCCCCCCCCCATATGAGATCTTCCCATCCAACCTTTGTGGTCCAGCCCATCCTCACGTTTCTAGCACTTACCTCCATCCCCTCCCCCCACATCCGATTACTTATTATACAGTGGGGTCAGAGAATCCGCGATTCTCATTGGCTGACTGGCACCTTTCTGCTGTGGTAAATCCTATGATAACCCACGCAAAAGGTGCCAGCTAGCTGCATGTTCAAAAAACCTATCCGACCCCAAAACCAGAAAATGGAAACGACCATATTGAATACCCGCTAAACTGCCGTCTCCCTCAACTGACCATGAAATTGAAACAAAGACTTCAGTTGCAACATTTCACTTCGCTACACAAACTTGGAAACCCTACCTAGCAAAACTTTTTTAGTGACCCGTATTTAAAAAAAGTATTTTGCCTCAACCATTGCTGTCTTCTCTGTGTTGCCTCCCTTTCCCTCTCGATTTTGTGTGCATGAGTGCTTTAAACTGTTTCCCTTCCCTGTAACCACTTCCACCCTGCTCTCCACTCTCCTCATAATAATTCTTTTATAGTCCTGCTTTCCATATCTGAATCCCTGGAATAATTCTTTCAGTGTCCACTCAGCTCCGTTGCTACTTCACCATATAGTTCTGCACTCCATGTGTGAACCCCTGCTTTTGTCCAGCAGAAAAAAAAGTAGAAAACAAATCCCCCCCAAGTACATCTGCACAATGCAAACTGTATCTCTTGTACATTCATGCTCTCTCATCAGTACAGTCCTGCTCTCCGTGTGTGAATCCACACTGTCCGACAGCAAAAAAAAAATAAAAAGCAGAAAATAAATCCCCCCCTCCCCCAAGTACTCTTCACAGTGCAAACCATAGCGAGGGTGTGCTGGACATTGCTCTTCCAGCAGAGCTCTCTTTCTCTCCACACTCCAGCAGCAACCTGTTTCAGACCCCTCTGTTCTGCCTCCAACTCTACAGCCATGGCAACAGCCCTAGTAACCAAGGACTATTTTTTTTGTGGCAGAGTAACAAATACAATAAACATAAATTAAAACACAAAAAAAGTCAGCCTTATTTTATTTTTTTGTATCTCAAAAAAAAAGGGGGACCATTGTACAATCACAATAAACCACTCCAGGGTATGGGTTATGCTTGGATATACCTACGGTTGATCTGGTGTGACCACTCGGCCACCCGACCATGCCAGCCGGGGGTAAATCCCAGCATAACCCACACCCTGTTGTGGTTTATTGCTTAACTCTACATTGTGTGACCTAGCCACAACCAGGTTATATCCCCCACCACTCCTGCGAACAAAGTGAGAGACATACACAGCAAGGTTGGAGTGACTGGTAGCAGAGAGTGGGGCCCAGATGCACCTGCTATCATGCTGCTTTGCACTGAGGATTTTCTGGTTAGGCCCTCCCGCCTCCCTGGCACATAGCAAGTGAGTGCCCACGGCACCAACCTGTAGGTGGGGAGGTGCCAATGTTGCATGGTCACACACAGCTTCCAGGCAGTCTCTCATTCCCATCTGTAGATAGTGCTCTGAGAATGGGATGCTCAACTCCCTCCCTCCAGGGTCATCATGCGATGCCTCCACATTGGATTTTAGACCCCACCAGCCCTGGGCAAGGGAGCTGGGACCAAGAAACAATCCCAGATCTCCAGTGTAATCAAGCAGTGCTCCATCAGCTGGCATCACCGAGCTGGGCATGGAAGCCATACTTAAAGAAAGTCTGGTGTAGTTCCTAGCAGCTAATGGATGGCAGGCAACTTGGTTTTGTGACAGGTAGGTCATTTCAGACAAATCTGATTGAGTTCTTTGAGTGAAAAAGCAGGGATACTGAACGAATACTTCTGCTCAGTATTCACAGTGGAAAAGCAGGGGGAGATACCTAATCCAGTCAATAGAAGCACTCTGGATAGGGGGGTTGATATTAGTCCTTTCACAGAAGAAAGGGTTCTTAAAGAACTCTTAAAACTGAAGGTGGATAAAGCAATGGGGCCTGATGTAATTCACCCCAGAATTCTAAAAGAACTAAGGGAAGAACTAGTAACACCACTGACTACCCTTTTTAATAAATCATGGGAGGATGGTGTGGTACCTGAGGACTGGAGGAGGGTGGATGTGATTCCCCTTCACAAAAGTGGGAGCAAGACAGAAGCAGGAAACTATAGACCTGTCAGTTTGACCTCAGTGGTAGGGAAAATGATGGAATCACTTATGAAGGAAAGAATTGTTGAGTACCTAGAGGCCAGTGGGGCACAGGACCCAAGTCAGCATGGATTCACAGTGGGAAGGTCATGTCAGACAAATCTAATTGATTTCTTTGACTGGGTGCCCAAAGTAGTAGACCAGGGAGGGGCTGTGGACATGGCCTACCTAGACTTTAGCAAGGCATTTGACAGTCCTGTACATAAGATTAATAAACAAATTAGCCAGCCTGGGAGTGGGTCCCAGGGTAGTAGCCTGGGTGAAACACTGGCTGGTCAACAGAACACAGCGGTTAATAGTAAATGGAGTCCACAGCGAAGAAAGGAGGGTTACTAGCGGGGTACCGCAGGGTTCAGTACTGGGGCGAATCCTTTTTAATGTCTTTATAAGTGACATTGCAGAGGGACTAGAAGGGAAAGTATATCTCTTTACAGATGACACAAAGATCTGCAACAGAGTTGATACACAAGGTAGGGTGGAAAGGATGAAAAGGGACTTGGCAAGGTTGGAGGAATGGTCAAATGTATGGCAGCTTATAGTCAACGCAAAGAAGTGCAAAGTAATGCACCTGGGAAACAAAAACCCAGGGAAAGAGCACACAATGGGGGGTGAGATACTGACAACAACAAAAATGGAAAGGGACCTGGGGGTAGTCATATCGGATGATCTAAAGGTAGGCCAGCAATGTGAGAAGGCAGTAAGAAGGGGGGGGGGATACTGGGATGCATAGGGAGAGGCATCACCAGTAGAAATCAGGAAGTTGTTGGCCCTCTGTACAGACAGTTGGTAAGACCACATTTGGAGTACTGTGTACAGTTCTGGAGACCCCATCTCTGCAAAGACATAGACAGGGTGGAGGCTGTCCAGAGGAGGGCAACCAAAATGGTGCAGGGTCTGCACCAGAAGGCATATGAAGAAAGACTAAAGGCGCTTAAGATGTATAGCCTCGAGGAAAGGAGGGAGAGGGAGGACATCATAGAAACTTTCAAATACCTCAAGGGAATCAACAACGTCCTAGAGGGTAGCATCTTTCAGAAAAAGAGATGTGCAAGAACAAGGGGGCACAATTTGAAGATAGAGGGGGGACAGCTCAGAGGTAATCTGAGGAAGTATTTCTTCACGGAGAGGGTTGTGGATGCATGGAACAGCCTTCCTGAGGAGGTCGTAGAATCAAAAACAGTGGGGGAATTCAAGAATGCATGGGACAGGTTAAGGCAATCCTAGTGGGGGTAGGAGGAAGTAGGCTGTTGGTTAACTAGGATCTGCAGCTTATCCGTTAGGTAGGGAAATGGGCAGACTAGGTGGGCCAAGCAGTCCTTATCTTTTGTCAAATTCTGTGTTTCTGTGTTTGAGTGATGATAGGCTGTAGATAAAGATCAAGCAGTTGGTATATTGTATCTGGACTTTAGCATAGCATCTGACTCTCTTCCATGCAAAAAATTAAGAAACTGTGTGACCAGCCGTCCTGGTGGCAAAGAGAACTGAGACGCTGCATGCATGCCTTACCTTTTCCCATGCCAGCGACCTTGGTTCGGGAACAGAGTTGGGTCATCGGGGTCAGTCGGGGAAGGAGAGCATTGAGTGTCAGACAGACTGTTTGCCTGTCTTATGGGAGGGTTACTGCCGACGCCGCTGTGTGACTGCTGCCAGGCGGAGGCCTGGTGGTAGGATGGCCAAGAGCGACACAGAGGGGTGGGTGGTGCTGGACTTCTGTGGAGCATGCATGCCTCCACACACACATGCCGATGTGTGTGCCCCAGTGTTGGGAAGGGGAAGAAAAGCAGAAAATGAGAGGATGGGCTCTATGAAGCCCTGCCTGTCTCCTTGTAGCCTGCTCCACCAAACCACAGACCGCAGCCTCGGGGTTTGTTTTCAGGGGTGGAAGAAGGACCCCCCCAAGCCCCACTGCGGGTGGTAGTCCATGGGAGGCCATTACTGGGAACCCAGCAGTGACAGACAGCTGCAGGAGATGGGAACAGGGCTGATGAGCTACCCATCCAACCGGAGGATGATAAAGACTAACATGGCAAAAAGAAACTGGGTAACCTTGAGGAAGGGGACACACTGGTGAAGGGGAGTGGGCAACTGGCTGGGAGGGAGGATACAGAGAGTGTCAACAGGGAATCCTTGGGTATTTGGGAAGTCATTAGCTGGGCCCCACAGGGATCACTGCTTGTTCCAGTACCCTTCAGTGTCTTCATTACTGATATCAGAGCTGACAGCAAGGGTAACATCTACCTTTTTGAAAATGATACCAGGCTCTGGGGCAGGGTTGATTGTGTGGAAGGGACACGGGACATGAGGAAGAATCTGGAGAGGCTAGAGAGGTGGTCCAGTATCTGGTAGTTGGGCTTTAATGTCAAAGTGCGAGGTTACACAGATAGTAAACTAACATCCTGGGGTTAAGTATAAACTGAGGGGAGTGGCAGTCATAGTAACCAAAAAGGAATGAAATCAGGGGCTGATTGTTTTAAACAACCTAAAAGCATCAGCACCGTGCAGTAAAGCAGTGAGAAAGGTGTTCAATGTTGGGATGCATAAGTGAGGGGTTTAGTAGGAGGAAGAGGTCACCAGGCCCTTGTGAGGCCGCATCTGGAATACCGAGTATAATTCTGGAACCCTCATTCAAAGCAGGACATTAAGAGATTGGAATCAGTGCAGAAGAGGTTGACCAAGATGGTACAGAGTCTACAGGGGAAAACATATGAGCAGAGACTAAAGAACCTTAGCATGTAGTCTGTGGAGACCAGGAGGGAGATGGGGGGATATGACTGAAACATTCAAATACCTGAAGGTATTAATATGGTGGACTCAAGTAAGCTACTGAAGATCAATAGTAATACCAAGAAAACAGTAGTAAGCTGATAAAGGGTAGAGGGTATATTCAGGAAGGACTACTTCACAGAAAGGGTGATGCATGGTGGAACAAGCTTCCCTGAGATGCTTGTCACTTCAGAGATAGTGGGACAGCCAAAAGGTACTGTTGAGATGGGGTAGATGGACATGAATCTCTAGAGGGCATGTGTCTTCATGCAGGACAAACTAGCTAGACCAAAAGGCTACCTTCTTCTGGCATAATGGCACATTTCTAAGTTTTGCTTCCCTAAGCTTTGGTTTAGTGGTGTTTTCACTCACCAGCAGGTATGGGTACTACAGTAACTGAAAAAGAAGCATGCTTCAGATTGAATTAGCAATTCCGTATGGAACTGTACCTAGTAACCAACATTACAACTTATGGTCCTACACTAAAACAAGGATCCGAGTCCTCATTTTAAAATAATTTTTTTTTTTTTTATCTGGTACTTTGGTCTTTTTGTGGTTATCAATAAAATGTAAGGTCAGTAAACAATAGCAAGTATTTTCTTGTATTTTTTTGTGTATATTATATAATTCATGCTACATTTTCTCAAATAAAATCCAATTTAAAATGCCTTTTTTAGTTAGTAAAAATTGCTATTCTGTTACAGCATTTAGAATGAGTTGCTAATTTTCAAAATCAGGTTGTGTTGCACTGCACTCCCCACTAATGTTGCATTCTGAATGGCTGATTGCCAATTGAAGGTTTTTTTTTTTTGTTCGTGGAATATGTAAGTAAAGATACCATGCTGTACCACCACAATGGTTGTGATAGAGCACACTGGCATCATGAGGGTTGGCACTATGCGATGCCAGAACAAGAGTACAACAGATTTTCTCTCATCTGCGTCCAGAACTTGTCTGAGCACAGGCACTTAAACATCGACCAACCAAATTTAAGGTCATGGGGGGCAGCCTATCAGTAACCTTTCAACTACCCTAAAATACTGTATTCACCCTGCTTTCACCTCATAATGTTGGATTTGAGGATTTTTTAACCTAAAACCAAGATGATGTTGCTGCCACTGGGAAGTGAAAAAAAAGACAACCTTAGAGACCATAATTATCTTAAAACTGTGTGTTACTAAAGGAGACAAGTAGAGGATAAAAAGCCCCATCAACTGCCTAAGATATAATATATTACCACCCAGCAATTTATCCATCATCCTTTGAAAACATATTCATGCCTATTGTAGTCAAAGCGACTTCAGGAAGTCAGTGTTAAGATTTCACACTGAAAAATTACACCCCTTTAAAATCTTATGGAACAATATACATGATGTTTTTACAGCATATTTTAAACATGTGTTCTGAGGATTTCTTTCCAGAAAAAATACGCTTTCTCTTCAAGAGGCTTCATGTGTACCTATAAAAGTGACCACAGTAAATATGCACACATTTACCTTGTGCCAGAGATGCGCAGATTCTAGTCAAACTGAAACAGCCTTTTTACAGAGAATACTTAAAGATATTTGAAAAGGGCTTTAATTCTAGAAATGTTCCCCTTAATGTGCAGAGTAAAGTTCAGATGATGTAGCTGTTAAAGTGACATTGTGTGCTCCTTACACTTGTGGTAAAAAGACCTTCATAGGCAGAATGAAACATGGAAATATAGCAGATGTTGGTAAAGGCCCTTCAGCCTATCCAGTCTACCTAACCCTGCCTAGTTATGGGACTGTGCCCCTGTCAGTCATCATTTCTTCCCATCCCTCCCCAACAGCCCCCATACTCACTTTTCTTGTGTGCCTGTCCCACCATCTTTTTAAACATCCCTACCATATCAGCTCAGATTACCTCTTCCGGAAGTTTTTCTATTCTGGTATCACTATTACCATGAAAAATACTTTGTAATATTCTTCTTGAACCAAAGTTGGTGCTTCAGTGTCGGGAAGTTCTGATTGCTCTGCCTATTGGGCCTTGATGCCAGGTGAACTGCAGAGTCCAGAACTGAGCATGGGTACAGTGGACTTCTCAACCACTGATGTCCCTTTTATGCTGCTACCTTGTGTGACTAAGTCTGTGTTTGACAGGTAGCAGAGACCCTCAGGCCTCCTGGCCAACTGTCTCAGCAAAACTTCTTCCAGTAGGTGGAGAATGTACAGAGCCGGTTTAGGGAACCAACCTGTAACTATTTCCAGTGCCTCTTACAGCCCAACCCTCTTGTGGAACCCCTTCCTCGCTCCCTTGACATCCTCCTCAAAGGACAAATGAACCATCTCTCCATGCCCTATCTGTTGCTGAAGACATTCTCGTTCAGCAGTTTGTGAGGGAGATGCAGGAGACTGTAGACTGTCCCTGCCAATAGGGGAGAATCCTAACATTGTGCCACTGGGTTTCTTTATGTTACCAACTTTGTGCCACTGGGTTTCTTGATGTTACCCAGTCGGAACACTGTAATGACCCTTCCCTGGCATACAGCTATGGGAGAGGCCACAGTGGTGGTCCGGAGGCACCCTTTGTCCACACCCTGTGCTCCATAGGGCATCCAGACTAGGTATTTAGCTCCATTTGGGACTCCAGAAGAAACTGATCACCCCTTGGTGGGGTTGACGTCCCCCTGGACTTCAAATAATGGCATTGCTCTCCCTCTCTTTCTGATGAGGCTGTTCCCTTGGTCATCCAGTTGTAGGGAGATGGACGCTCTGTGGAGCAAATTGTTCACTTCAGACAAGACTGCACGCTCCATAGCATCACAAGAAGTGCATGGCAACTTACCAAAGACATCTGTAGTTTCAGATGTACAGTCTGTTATCTGAGATGCTTGCAGGTGGCAAGGTGAGGGCCGGACTTCTGCACACGCTCATAAGACTTTGTTATATCAACAGTCTGCGGAGCTGAAAATGGAGCACCATACTCCAGGATGGTTCTAACCAGCATTCTATACAAGGGCACCAGAACATCTCATTTCCTTCTACGTACATTTTTGAGTATGTTACCCGTAATTCTATTGGCTTTCTTGATCTATTCCCTATTATGATGTTCAAACTCCAGATCATCAGTAATAAAGCCTTGAAAATTATACATAAAAAGAATGATTAATAATAACACAATATCAGTAACACATATAGCCCATAACTCCTTTTCAGCTAACATAAAACCAATTATTAGAGTTTTTTCCTAAAATCGTCCTTTATAGAATAGTTTTGATCATGTGCTCTCTCTCTCTCTCTGTCTCTGTCTCTCCTAGACTCCAGCTGGTACTGGTTCAGATGGGCTATGTGCTCCTCATATGATTTTCCCTGGTGACCCTGTATCATCTTTATTGTTTGTCTTTGGAAGGATTCTATATGATCCTTATCTCTTTCAGGTATTGGCTCCAGAACTGGATACAGTACTCCAGGCATGGTCTCTCCAGTGATTCATAGAGGGGCAAACAAGCTGCCTTTCTCGTACTCGAGTACAATCTCCCTATGCATCCCAGCATCCTATATGCTTTACAGATGCCCTGGTGCACTGGGCCTTTGACTTGAGGCTATCACTTATTATGACCCCTAAGTCCCATTCATCAGTGGTAAGACAAATCTTTCTGCCCCATCCCCCTTCTAATAACCTGTTTTCAGGTTTCCCAGTTTTTCACTTCTTAGCATTAACTTCAGTTGTCATACCTTAGGCCACACTACCAGCTTTTCTACATCTTGGTCTTATCCCATACCTTCTGTTCTTTGTCTACTCTGCCACAAAGTTTAGTGTCATCTGTAAAGGAACACATTTTTCCTTTGATCCCTTCCCCTGTGTCACAGATGGACAAATTAAAGAGTACAGGTTCCAGCACTGATCCCTGTAATCTCCCTGATCTCTGAGTGATCCCCATTCGTGACTACCCTTTGAGTCCTTCCTCCCAGACAATTTACTGTCCACTTGGTTAGTTGTGCACCTATCCGGGACCTCCAGCTTGTTAACAAGCCTTTTTATGGAATACAAGGTTAAAGGCCTTGCTAAAATCTAGATACAGCACATTGACCCCATGTCCCTTGTCCATACCTCTCATTACTGAGTTGAAGAACTCAATTAGTTATAGTCTAGCATGACCTACCCTTTACAAAGTAATGCTGACTCTTGTCTTAGAGTTCATTTACTTTCAGATATTCCACCAGTTGTCTCCAGGAGTCTTCTCACTGTAAAGGTCAAGCTAACCTACCTGTAGTTTCCTGGGTGCCCCCTGCTCCATCGGTCCTTCAGGGGAATCACATTTATCATCCTCCAGTCCACTGGGATCACACATCATCTCCAGGGGCAGATAAATCTTTTAGATGTCCTGCAAGTTCCTTCCTCTTTTGCTTTAGCACTTTGATGTGTAACCCATCTGGTCCCAGAGACTTATCTGCTTGAGTGCTTGTAGTCCCTTAAATACCCAATCCCCTAGGACCAGTCTCAATTCCAGTTCCTGCTGCCTCCCCTCCCCCTTCAGAATGCACTCTGCAGTGGGAGAGTGGACCCCCACTTGCACCCTGAAAACTGAGCAAAAATACTCATTAAGAATGTCCTTATTCTTGCTATCTTTCTCTACAACATAATTTCCAGATTTTAACCTCACTATACCCTCTTTGGTTTCCCTCTTCTCACAGATATGTCTAAATGAGCCCTTGTCACTGTCCTCTGTGTCAGCTATCTTCTGTTCTGTTTCTGCTTTTGCCCTCTGTATGACTCGGTGTGTTTCTTTCAGTTTCTAAGTATGACACTTTGTAACCTCCAATTTCTCCTTCTTATACTTTTGGAACACAGTCATCTTTCACCCTGCCTCCACTTACTACTTCCCTGGAGAACCAGAGTGGCTTCGTATATGTGTTTGTTTTTTACATACAGGCTTCAGACAGTTTTTTGTAACCTGCAGTACACTCCCTTTAACGAGTTCTCACTTTTCTTCTACCTTCTCAACCCCATCCGTCAGTTTGTCCCACATGTTTTCCCCCATTTCCCTAAAATCCAACCACCTGAAATTTAAAATCATTGTCTTTTATCTTAGTCCTGTAGTCATCTATGGCTAAACTGAACCATTCTCGGTTGAGATCACCTGTTCCCAGAGTGCCCAGTTACCTTAACCTCTCCCATGATGTCCTGGTTCTATAGAACCAGGTTAAGGATGGCTTCCTCCCTGGTGAGTTCTTTCACCCACTGTACAAGGAAGCTCTCTTAGAATTTTTACAATTTGAAACTTACAGTTTATCTTTGTGAAGGGTCTTTCATACAAATTGGTCCACAAAATGTATGTATAAATGCTTCTAATATTTCTAGTCCTTGCTGTTAGATTTTGTCTGTTAGCCTGTTTTTAAAAACTGATTTTAAGTTACTGTATTATGCATACTGTCTCTTTACCTTCTGTATTATTACCTGTCCAAACCAGGACCTCCATGTAAATGAGCATTGCTCAGTGGAGCTTTTTTTCTGGAAAAAAAATACAAATACAAGCTGCTCCATAGTGAAAATAAAAACAAAAATGAGGGGGTTAGCAGGCAGAGTGGTGACAAAATTTGGAAGGCCAAGTACGCAAATGCAAGAAGTCTAGGAAATAAGAATGCAAATACAAGTAGTCTAGGAAATAAAATTGCAGACCTAGAAGCCATCATGGCAGAGGCAGACCTGGATATTGTGGCCATTATCGAGTTGTGGCGCACTGGATATCACGACTGGGACATGACCATACCAGGCAGTACTCAGTTCAGAAAAGGCAAGGTGGAAAGAAAGCGAGGAAGGATGGTACTATTTGAGGCATAAAAGCAACGGAGATGTGTGGAATCTAGAGGAGAGTGGAGGCGTTGTGGGTCATCCTAGAGATGGGGAAGGCCACTGTTCGCACTGGCATGATCTACAGACCTCCAACGCAGAGACCGCCAACATAGAGGGAGGAAGTTAGATAAGGTATTGGTCAAAGCCATTGGCTAGATGGCAGAAAAGAAGGAGGTGCTGCTGGTAGGGGACTTCAGTCTGCCAGGCGTAGATTGGAGTCTCCCAGCTGCAGCTTTATCTAGAAGCAAGGACATCCTGGATTCCTGCAGGGGGTGTTCCTCAGGCAACTAGTCAGGGTTCCCACTCATGATGGAACGGTACTGGACCTGGTGCTCACTAACAGGACCAGTGTTGTAGACATCAAGTTGGGATGCCACCCGGGGACCTGTGTTTACCATACAGTGTGGTTCAACATAAGGATGGCAGCCGAACTGAGCTACACAAGGGTGAGGGTCTTAAACTTCTGTGGGGCAGATCTTAAAAAGATGGGTGAATGGCCCAGGGATGACCTAGCATGGGTGTGTGTGACCTGGATGGGATGGAGGAACAGTGGGTGAAGCTAAAAGAGGATATAGTAAAGGCAACAGACCTCTGTGCAAAGCAAATGAGGGAAAGCAAGTGGAAAAAGAGACTGCTATAGTTTTCGAAAAAAGTGGCTGGAGATATCAAGATGGCCTCCTGACTAGACCCCGAGTGCTGAACTCCAGTGCTTTAGTGTGAAAATACTGAATTTTCTGCTTGCTAAACTCTACAATTTAGAGAATATGAAATGAATCCCATAAAAGAAAACAAGGAGCAGGCATTGTCGGCTTCAGCAGCCTTTTATGATCAAATAACATCAGCTAAAGTTGTGCCTCTAGATCAGAGATCTTGTTCTGTTTTGAACAGCCTGAAGTGTGAAGGTAAGCCCAGTAGCCCTGGAAAATCCTTTGCCCTGCAGGGAATTAGGCGAATTGGTAATAATGGGAGACATAAACATGAATATAATTAACTGGGCTGAAAACTATTCTTCGGCCACTGGAAAACAGTTTCAAGAGGTCTGTCACAGGAACCATCTGATACAATAAGTAAAAGTTCTGAGAGGGCATCATATATTGGATCTATTTTTAGGTTCAGAAGATATTAGTATTAATAACTGTGTCACTGGATCACCTCTAGGAAACCATGATCACAAGTCAGTAAACTTCATAATTAAATATGATTTTATAGCATAAAATGGATGTAGAGAGATGCACTTACCATATTTCACCGTTTAGAAGCCTCGGCTTCTATTACATTATTTTATTTTGGGCTGCGGCTTCTTTTCAAGGGCAGCTTTAATTCATAAGCTGCCATCTGACATCCTTATTTTATGATAGCCTTGCTCCTGGTGTTCAAATGGACACTTGCCTCTTATTAGATAGCAGTAGTACTGAGAACTGCACTAACTGTAAGAAAACTACTACTAAATACTTCTCTTAGTCCTGACTAGTTTACCTTCACATCCTCAATCAAGGGGCCATCAGCATTAGTTGTTCTGAGGTGTCTCTGAGTTGTGTAAATTACAATAATTTGGGAATCTCCCACATCAACAGCTAAACTGTGCAGCAGTGTATTGGAAACACCACTTTAAGCATGGTCTTTACTGGTACTTACTGTTCTCTGTGCTCGCTTTTTGCTCACATCACACTCGCTCCACCAGCTGAAAACATCTCTGCCTCTTACTGTTTGGTATTACTCTGACCATGTGAAGCCCAATCATTTTTTTTTAATTCATAAAAAATAAAAAACAACCTTCTCTGTCAGCTACATATACAGCTAAACATGAGAAATAAATGGAAGTGCAACCACTTTGTCCGATTGACCACATTACTGATTTCACTGTTTAGAAGCTGCGGCTTTAAAATGGGGGTGGCTTTTATTAACAATGTTTTTTTTTTTTCACTGTGGCTTCTAAAAGGTGCAGCTACTAATTGGGGGCAGCTTCAGAACAGTGAAATATGGTATTTAGGGAGGCCAACGTCCAATAAATAAGAATTAGTTTATGAAACACTGATTGGGACAACTTGTTGAAAAATAAAACAACTGAAAAAATGTGGCATATTATAAGAACTACTATGTTACAAACTGCAAATGAATCCATTCCCATGTTAGAAAAGACTAAAAACAACACAAAAAAAACAAACACAAAATGGCTGAACAAAAAAGATAAAAAAGCTTATTAATAAAAAAACACTGTACAGACAACAACGATTATTAACTACAAGTGCCTCTACTGAGGCATTTAGGAATATACAGAAAGCTTGCAAAAGAGAAATAAAGCAAAAAGGGAAGTAGAACAAAAACTAGCACGCAGGGCAAAAAGGGAAAATTATAAGGAGTTCTATGCCTATATTAACTCCCTGAAAAATAAAGTAGGGCCTATAATACATAACAATGTCATAATCAAGGATAATGCACATATGGCTTAGCGGTTCAACAACTATTTTTGTGAGGTTTATGAAAAAAGTACAAAACAAAAAATGAAACAAACAAACTGCAGGGTAACAAAATGATTATCACCATAGAAGAAATTTTAGACAAAATAAAACATTTTAAAACAAACTCATCACCTGGGTCCGATAAAATCTCTAATGTTACAACTGATGTCAGACTTCTTGATCGCTCCCTTGAAAACTCTCTCTGAGGAATCAGTAAACATGGAAGTGATACCACAAGACTACAGGATGACTCATGCTGTCCCTATCTACAAAAAAGTGGAAACAGGACTGGTAGAGAATTATAGACCCATAAGCCTAACGTGTGGTTGGTAAGATGCTGGGAAGTATTATCAAAGAAAGGTTAACACCCTTACTGGAAAATGGTGACAGCGACCAGCAGGGATTTAGGAAAGAAAGGAGTTGCATGACTAACCTACTCTCCTTTTACGAGAGAGTTAGCCATGCACTTGATAATAACACCCCATGTGATACAGTATACCTGGATTTTGCAAAGGCGTTTGACCTTTCACACCATTGGGCTGTCATTAGAAAACTGGAACAAGCAGGGATTAACCCCACCATTATAAACTAGATAATGAAATAGCTGTGTGAGAGGTGTTGGAGGGTTGTTGTGAATGGACACCTCTCTGGGGTGAGGGAGGTGACTAGTGGGGTGTCCCCCAGGGCTCAGTACTGGGACCAGTACTTTTCCAGATTTATTTTCATTGCGGACTTAACAACAAACCTTAAGTGTTGGTTCACAAAATACCTGGCTGATACGAAGATGGGGGGGCCATGCAAAACCGTGTCAGACGCTGTATTAATACAGCATGACCGAGACACAATAGCCAGCTGGACAGGAAGATGGGAGATGAAACTCAATATGAGTAAGTACAAAGTAATGCACTTAGAAAGGGGTAATTTAATGTATAAATACACACTTTGTGGTACGCCTTTGGAGGTGTCAAGCTGTGAAAAAGATCTGTGAATACATGTAATGGGTAATTTGGGCTCCTCAAAACAAACAGAAGCCATAACTAAATCAAATAGGATCATTTGGGCAATTAAAAAGAAAATTACATTCAGGGTTGGTGGAGTGTTAGTTCCTTTGTATAGGTCTTACGTATGCCTACACCTTGAATACGCATCTCTACTGTGGAACCCTTTTAAAAAGGGGGAAAGAAACAGGATGGAAAAAGTCCAGAGGAGACAAAGATAATTAAGACAGGGACTAGATGGTAAAGGGTACGAAGCTTGTCTGCAATTGTTAGATCTGATGTCCTTGGAGATGCAACTTATACAGGGTGATGTTCTTTTTATGTACCATATTATGCAAGATCCTGTTTTCCTAGTTGAATTGGATATTGAATTTAAAACAGGGGAGATGGAGACTAGAGGGCACCCACTGCAGATAAAAGGGAAAAGATTCAGGTGTGATAAAATAAAATATTTTTATACATCCAAAGTGGTCAATGCATGGAACTCCTTCCAGGTGGAGGTGGTTGTAAGTAAGGTGGAGTTAAAAAAAAAAAAATAAATAAAAAAATTAAAAAAAAGGTTGGACAGTTACATACATTTTGGTAGGGTTTTAAGGTATTTCCTTTGAAGTTGCTATAGGAGCACACATGGGCATATGCCTTTAAGCTCCTCATGTTTCTTAGTATGAACCTTATATAATTAATATACAGTATCACCTTTGAGTACTAGAGCTAAATACATTGCTATGGCCACCACACCGAATACCCAACAGCAAAACCAACTTACACCTGAGCATGTTTCTGTAAAGGGACCTGAAAGGGAAAAAGAAAAGGAAGACATGTCCATTCTCATACTCTGCCAAATACTTAATATTTCATAAAGACAAAAATATCTTTTTACTGAGTCATAGCAGATTGCCAAGTATTTGAAAAGTTAAAAGGATAGGGAAGAGTGGTATAAAAAGGAACAAGCAGCAGCACATGAAGAAGCGGACGATGATACAGATAATTAAATGAATACTTTTTACTTTTATCTAGTATTTAGTATATAGTCATATGTAAAGGAGACAAATGCATTATTTTGCTTTGCATTATATTCTTGCTGTGAGTCTTACAAAGGAGAGGAAAGATTTTGAATGTTTATATTATTTTTTATTATAATGTAACAGCCATAGGAAGCTGGGGAAGTGGAGTCAACGTTTTGGTAAACTATCATATTTTTAACCATTATAACCAATATATTTATTTATTTTTTGTTGACCGGGTAAGTGCACTAGACAAATCCTGCCTATTTTCAGGCACGACCCAGGGAAGGGGGATACAGATGAATGCCAACTGACCTTGAACCAGATTAAGTAACACTAGTAGGACAACCTGCCTTTCTGTTTAAATGTGGCTGGATTCATTTAGATTTACTTAGCAAGCTAAAATTGATTACTGTACTGGTATCTAATCTTGGATCCCCTCTGCCATGCCAGAAGGATTAACTAAAACACTGACTTGTTCCTATCATTTGTAACTATGTATTTGGATTCTTGAAATCCATTTTATTTATTTATTTATTTAGATTTTGGTAACCGGGTGAGCCCACTGAGACCTGGAGTCCCTTTTTCAGGGGCGACCCGAAATTAGTTACAGAGAATACATACATAGGCACCATTTACAGTTGTTATAACAGGTATAAAAAAAATACATCATACATCAATATTCATAGGTTACAGCATGTTCAAATCAGGCTCATACATACAGTTTGGAGACGTCAGGATACAACAAAGTTAGAGGAAATTGAGAACTGGTAAGCAGTATATTGAACAGCCTAGCACAGGAGATACTTCAGGAAGGCAGGCGGGGTTAAGGCAGTGGAGGTAGGCAGGAGACCTGGACTAGGGGGGCTAGCGGTTGCAGTCACAAAGGCTGAGTTCAAGGAGATATGTTTTGAGGCCAGACTTAAACTGGGTGAGGGAAGGTTTGACAATCAGGCTGGCTGGGAGGGAGTTCCATAGGTAGGAGGCAGTGTATTGGAAGGAGTGTTTGCCATGGTTAGAGCGAATCCGAGGGATGTCTAGGGGGCGATTAGCAGAGGATCGTAAGGTTCAGCTTTGGGCTTTGGGGGTGAGGAGTCCTTGGAGGTGAGGAGGAGGGCCAAGGGTAGAGAATTTGTAGGCAAGGCAGGCGGTCGGGTAAGCCACTTTGTGCCACAAAGTGGGCCAGTTTAGGTCCCCAAGGGCCTCGCAGTGGTGTCTCCTAGGGGAGGAATAGGTAGCAAAGCGAGCCACTCAGTTGTACAGCATGGAGAGTTTATTGAGTTCCGACTCACGGAGGAACTGCAGTAGAGGGGCACCATATACGATGGTAGGGAGGAGGTTGCTGTAGGCAATGGCTCGACGCGCCTCACCGGAAAGGGAGTTGCCCAGGCGGTAGAGAAGGCTGAGCCTTTGATGGATGGACCAAGTCCTGGAGTCGATGTGAGGTTTGTAGGTTAACTCTTGGTCAAGGAGAACCCCAAGATATTTGAAACTGTCAATGACCTCAACACTTTTTCCAAGTGCTGTGTGGAGCTGGAGCAGCTCGCTTCTGTCAATGCCCAGACGTCTTGTCCAAAACAGGACTGCTTTGGTTTTATCTTCATTGAGCTTAAGGCAGTTTGAGGAAAACCAGGCTTTGAGAGTTGAGAGACTAGTCTGCAGTTTGGTAGAGATGACATTGGGTTGTGGGTCACTGCAGTAGATGACAGTGTCATCCGCATAGAGGATGAGGTTACTGAGCAGGCAGTTATCCTCAATATTGTTGAGGAAGAGTGAAAATAGCAGGGGGCCCAGGATAGAGCCCTGGGGTACCCCAGAGACAACGGGTCTAGAGCTAGACTGGGTACCTCTCCAACAGACTTTTTGGGTACGGTCGTTTAGGTAGCTCTCGAACCAGGTGAGCGAGTGATCATCCAGTCCTATGTGGTGGAGTTTGGAGAGTAGGAGTTTGTGGTTGACCAGGTCAGAGGCCTTAGAAAGATCAATGAATATAGCGCCTGTAGGGAAGCCTTGGTCCATAGCCGTAAGGATGTCCGATGTTAGCCGGATGACAGCAGTGTCAGTCCCATGGCCTTTCCTGAAGCCGTGTTGTACATCGGCTAGGAGTAGGTGCTGCTCTAGGTAGTCCTGAAGGTGCTTAGATACTAATCTTTCCTGTATTTTCCCTAGTGGGCTGAGCAGGGAGATAGGTCTATAGTTTCCTAGTTTGTCTCGGGGGCCATTTTTGTGGATGGGGACAATGGTCGCTACCTTCCACTTTTTTGGGACTACTCCTTCAAGGAGGGACCTGTTGATGAGGAGGGTGACCGGGTGGGCGATAGCTGGGATGGCAATCCTCAGCAGGCGGGGTTCTAGCAGGTCATGTCCTGGGGTGGAGTTAGGTTTTATTTTGAGTAGGAGAGGGAGTACCACAGACTGTTTGACCAGTTTTAGGTGGAATTGGGGCCTTGGAGGCACCCAGTCCACTCTGGGGTAAGGGGGGGACCTGAGGAGGTCAGGAGAGGAGGGCCCGGCTTGGTTTGAGAAGGAGGCGCAGAAAGCCTCAGCAACAACAGAGGGGACATTGGTCAGTGAGTCCCCTACAAGGGTGGAGTCCGCTTGTGAAGTTTTAGTCCCCTTAAGAAGGGAGTTTATGTGGTCCCAGAATTTTTTAGGGTCACGTAGGTGATTTGTTTGGAGGTCACTTAGGTACTGGGACTTGGCCTGTTTGGAGGATTTTTTACACTGATTCCTTAGTTCCTTGTACTTCTCCCAGTCCGAAGTGTTGCCGGTGGATTTGTAGGTTCCCCATGCTCTGTCGCGGAGTAGCATGGAATGCTTGAGGCTAGGGCTCAGCCATTTATGGCACTTTCCCTGCACCCTAAGCTTCTTTCTCGGAGCATGCTTATTAGCCGCAGACTGGAAGGACTGGGTGAAGTATTCAAGTGCCTCGTCGAGAGAGGGGAGGGAGACGATGTGGTCTCAAGCTATATTCCTGAGGTCTGCGCAGAAGTCAGCTGGTACCAGCTTACTATAGTTCCTTGCTTCTGTGACCTTAGCGGAAGTTTTTGGAGGCTTGTTGGACCAGGTGCAAAAGATAGGTTAGTGGTCACTCAGAGAGTCTGACATAATCCCAGCAGACAGGATACGATCAGGGCAGGAGACAAGTACCCAGTTAATGAGGGAGTGGTTACCAGATTTAGGATTATGTCTAGTAGGCAGGTCTATGATCTGGGTAAGTGGGGAGCCAAGTAACACATTCTTATTAGAGGAGGACACCAGGGTTGGCCAGTGGAGATTGAAATCACAGAGGAGGATGGTCTCCCCTAAGGGGTACTCCTCGAGGGCATAGGTTAGGGATTCAAGGGAGGAAGCGACAGATTGGGGCGGGAGGTAGACACACCCTATGTAGAGGGGCTTGGTGTTTCCAAGAAGGATTTTTACAAAAAGTGTCTCGCCTGGGGTCCGGAGAGAGAGGGGGGTGGTCGAGATGCAAGGCTTGTAGGGCAGAGTTAATGTAGATAATAACCCCTCCTCCCTTTTTCCCCACTCTGTCCTTTCTGAAAGCAAGGTAGCCCGACAGGTCAACTTCGTGGGGGAGGATCTGCGGCTAGAGTCAGGTTTCAGTCACGGCTAGGATGTCAGGTTTATAAAGTGCAGTCCATGCCTCGAGGTCATGGATTTTATTCCTTAAGCTGCCAATATTCATATGAGCTAGCTTAAGTCCTTTGGAGTCAGCCCAGAGGGGGTTAGAGGGATAGCTGAGAGTGAGGTTAGGGGAGTAGGGGCCAGGGTTAGATTCAATATCCCCCCCTAAAGCCACTAATAGCTGACATAGTAGCAGGAGGATTTGTAGGGGAAAGGTAGGGGCCTCCACTGGTCAATCACTCTGGAGTGAGAGGCAGCGATAAGGGCAGAGATGTAGGGGATGGGTACAGGTATAATTTGGCTTAGATGAAGTGTGTAGGGGAGTATCATAATGACCCTATGGAGAGGGAGACCCATATGGAAGGAGAGGAGCAGTGATGAGCTTACAGCAAGTAGTTGCCTCAAGCTGGAAGCGCCGTTGTAGGGGGTTAGTTTACAATGAAGACAGGGCAAGGGGGTGAGAGAGGAAGGAAGAAGGCAGGACAACAATTGTTGTTAGGAGAAAAAATGTCTCTGGGATTAGCAGAGTTTCAGAGCCGATTGGGGAGCCCCTAGAGGAGAGTCGGTATAACTTGCAGGTGACAAAGTGAGCTGATAGGTTATTACAGCTCACGTGACCATTTCAGTGCATATAAATTCAGGTGATGACCAAGGGCGGTGGGGTAAAACCTCCTCACTCTGGAGGAGCAGACCAGCGTGGCAAGGAGCGAGCAGGCGGCCTGAGGGATCGCAGGTATGCACAGTCTTATTGCAGGCCTTAAAGGATCTTTGTTTTGAGTCCAGGCATTTTTGTGAAATAGAAATAAGCAGTCCCAGAGAGGCTTCAGGGGAGAGGAATTACCTTCGCGTTCATAGCGGGGGTGGGAGGGCAGCAGCAACAGCCCTCCGACCTCCTAGCCGATCCGGTGGGCACCGTGGCACCTACAAGATAATATAAAGGAGGTGAGGCATAGATTTATATAGAGAGGAGGATGGGGGTGGGCAGGTAGATTCCCAGCCGCGCGAGAGGGAAATCGGAGGTTTCGGGTAATCAGTAACAGTTTAAGCAGCTTAGGAAACTTGTAAGCAGCTATTGCACAACCTTACTGAAACTTTGGAGAAATTACTCAGTGTATCGAATGTATCTAGCGCTGCAAACTCTAAGATGGCTGGTTTAACAGGGGCCCTTAAAGTAGCTTGTGAAACTTGTAAGCAGCTTTAGAACAACTTTACAGTAGCCTCGGGGGGTTCCTCAATATATTGGTGTATCAAGCGCTGTATACTTTAAGATGGCTGCTTTACAGGGGCCCTTGGGAGGCTGAGAACCCATGCACCCTTGTAAGCAGCTTAGAGTTTGTAATTAAAGCACATAGACAATTTCATAAATGCAGCGACCGTAGCAGCTTTACAGGTAAAAGAACATTTAAAGTAACTAGAGAAATTACTGTCGGTATCGAGGGCTACAAGAAAGCTGTCAGGAGTTACATTGAAATAGCTAGCATTGTAGGCTTTTAGACTGAAGACATTAAAGTACATTGGCAATTTACTTGGAACACCGAGCGTAGCAACTTTGCAGTAGAAAAAAAAAACTATCAGCACAGCTGCACCGACAAAATGGTGCCAAGTTCAAAAACCTCCTCACTCTGAAGGAGCAGACCAGCGTGGCAAGGAGTGAGCAGGCAGCCTGAGGGATCGCAGGTATGCACAGTCTTATTGCAGGAGTTAAAGGATCTTTGTTTTGAGACAGGCATTTTTGTGAAATAGAAATAAGCAGTCCCAGAGAGGCTTCAGGGGAGAGAGGAATTACCTTTTGCGTTCCGCGAGTGGGAGCGGGGGAGGGCAGCAGCAGCCCTCACGACCTCCTGGCTGGTCCGGTGGGCTCCGTGGCACCTTTCGTGTTCCGCGAACAGGGGTGGGGGAGGGCAGCAGCAGCAGCCCTCACGACCTCCTGGCAGGTCCGGTGGGCTCCGTGGCACCTGCATTTGGAGATGTATTGTTTCTTTTTTCTTTTGCTGTATTGTAAAATACTAAAAAAAATTTATAAAAATATTAAAAAAAAAAAAAAAGCTCTGGGACGGTCCTCTTCAAAACCCAGGAATCCCTTACTTATACTTAACAGCTGCATCATTCCCCAGGAATGAGCTGCCTTAGAGCTTAGAATGTTATGCTAATTATGGAATTTGGAATTAAATTCAAACTCTCATGTGTGATCATGCTCATCCTCACATTCTAACGGCAGATTTATTTCTCTGCCTGTAGAATCAGTCGCCCCGAAGTCTTCTCTTTAATTTCAGACCAGTTTTCAGTTTATTATTTTGTAAAACTTTTCCATAGTATACTGTTTAGTTATTGTATCAATACTTTTGTTTAGTTAGGTTATTATATATTTTTGTAACTTTTTTTCCCAAATTAAATATGCTTTATTGGTGAATGTACACATCGAACTGACCAGCCAGATACAATAACATATCTATGAATCCATACAGTTCCAGTAACATGACGTAAACTTGAGTAAATTTATTTAACATAAACTCCACCACCCCCGACCCTTCCCCCCACCCCTGGAGGTACTACGGCCATATCCTCTGGAAGATAATGACTGGATTGATTTTTCCCATACAATATAGCCCATCAAGGAGAAGAGGAAACATCAAAATTCACATACAGAGAGGGGGGACAAACCACCTCATGTGGTTAATAACACATGAAGTGGCTCCCAAGTCTTTTTATATCTCTTATTATTTGACATATTAGCAAAGCAAGAGTATGTTCAGCCTGTAAAGCAAACAACATTTCTTTATACCACTCATGGAATTGTGGGGAAAGCTGATCCACCCAATGGCAGAGTATGACCTTTTTTACACAGGCTGAGACTATAGCCACATCAGGTTTCTGATTGCCAAGAAGGGAGTTTTGGAAATCACCTAAAATACAGATTTCAGGGGTGAAAGCATCTGAGAGGCCCAGCAAGGGGTGTAGGTGAGACTGTATCAAGGATCAAAAGGGCACAACTTTCTTACAGGACCACAAGACATGAAGTAGGGAACCCGGACCTTTACCACATCTGGAACATAAATCCATGGATAGTTTACCCATCCTATGCAGTTTGACTGGGGTATAATAGAGGTTGGTAATAATCTGAGATTGCATAAGGCGGTACTTGTCCCATTTTTAATATTTGTACAGCTGCTTCCAGTTAATAGTCCATTTTCTTGTGGCGGTGTAAGCTGGAAGGGCCTGGTCCCAATAATATACTCTTATCCACTCACTGGCAGTCAGATGATCCCAGATAGCCTGATAGAAATAGGACACTTGATGAGAGGTAGGGACATTATTTAGTAAAGGCAGAACAAAGGCACTGAGAGGGGCATACCATGGTCCACTACCGAAGTGGTGAAGAAGCATATGAGATATCTGAAAGTACCGAAAACCACTGAGGGCAGGCCAATGGTAAACGGAGCGTGCTTCCCGAAAGGAGAGAAGCTTTTGGTTATTAGTGAGCTCGTCAACCTTGTCTATTCCCATTTGGGCCCGGAAATTCCTGTTAGGAGTCTGACCAGCTATCTTAAAATCTGGGTTACTAAAAAGAGATTGAGAGGTATCCCTATACGGGCAGATTTGAAAAAAGGAGCAGAGTTGTATACATGTGGTTGCCAATGAACCGGGGGTATACTTGATTGGTTGGGGGATTTTCTTTTAAGGGAGGTAAAGAAGAGACCGGATATCCATTCCCAGTTCCGCACACATAGAGTGCCCTATATCCAGCCATTGTGAAGTATATGACTCCAAATGGTTTGCTCCCACCCAACAGGAAATTCTAGCAAGATGCACAGCTACAGTAGGTAATATAAAAAGAGATTAGGAACCTGTAGCCCTCCATCTTGTTTGATATGCATTAATTTAGTTAGTGCACAATGGGCGGCCTTACCCTGCCAGAGAAAAGATGTGAAAATCCTGTGAATCTGATTGAACCACGTTTGAGGGAGGAAAAATAAGACATCTGCAGGGGTATAATAAGCGGGTAAGAACATTCATTTTTAGGATATTTAGCCGGCCCCATAGTGAGATGGGAAGCAACGACCACCAATTCAGGTCAGCTCTAACACAGATTAGTACAGAGTCGAGATTAAGTTTTTTCATCTGTGAGGGAGAAGTACTGAGAAAAATCCCCAAATATTTCAACGTATTCTTTTTCCAGACTAGACCAAGGTGCTCAGTATCCATCTTGAAGATATTATTATTAAGGGGCATAATTTCGGTTTTTGAAAGATTCAGTTTATAGTTAGAAATTTCACTGAATTGGGAGATGACGTTTAAGGCAGCCGGTAGAGATGAAGCCGGAGAAGAGATATGGAGCAGGATATCATCTGCATAGATTGATAGTTTGTATACAGTAGGACCAACTGGGATACCCTGCACTTGGGGAAATGAGTTCAATTTACGGAGCAGGGGCTCTAGAAACAAGTAAATAAGTATGGGGATAGGGGATATCCCTGTCATGTACCATGCTAGAGAAGGAAGGGGGAGGATAATACTCCATTATAGAGTATTCGAGCCGATGAGGAAAGGTAAAGGACCTTCATCCATCGTATGAAATTTTGAGGGATATGATATAGAGGCAGAAGTGCAAACAAGTACTCCCATGAGACTCTGTCAAATGCTTTTTCTGCATCCAGGGACACCAGAGCTGCTGGGGTAGAGGAGTCCCCAGATGCAGAAATAAGATAGGAGACTTTTCTAAGGTGGTCCACTGAGAGCCTGTTCTTAACAAAACCCATCTGTTCTCTACTAAGAAGCGATTCCCAGATGTGATCCAATCTACAGGCCAATATCTTTGCCAGAATTTTGAAATCAACATTTATAATAGAGATAGGCCTGTAATTGGAGACCAGTAAGGGATCCTGGTCTGGTTTGGGAAGAACAACGATGGTAGTGTCCGTGAGAGATAAATCAGATATACCATTGTTGAAAATGTAATTAAAGGTGTCCAGGAGAATTGGTGACAATTGAGTTTTAAATATTTTATAAAAATTAGCGGAGTATCCATCAGGGCCGGGGGATTTATCTTGAGTAAGGGAATCGATGGCTGAAGAGATTTCCTCCAGCGTCAGGGGGGGCTTGCAACATAGCAGCTTGTGCTTCTGTCAGATGGGGGAGGGTTATAGTTTAAAGAAAATTTAGGAAGTGTGCTGCCTCAACAGGAAGAGATGGTGGGGCATACTGTTGCATATAGAATGATTGATTTAAATTCATCAGCAATCTCGCTTGGGGCTGTGAGAAGCTGACCTGAGTCTGTACAAATAGAGGGTACTATCCTATCCATGGCTTGGGTGCGTAAACGCATGGCGAGTAACTAACCCACTTTTTCGCCTTGGTCAAAATATTTAATTTTAGAGCATAGATGTAGATACTCTACTTTTTCTCATAACAAAAAATTGTACCGACTCTGGAGATTTTCCAGAAATTCCCAGTCCATAGAGGGGGAGGTAGGTGAGACCTGGGTCTCTAGGGAACGGATACACTCCAGTAGGGTGGAAAGGGCAGCAGATACTTGCTTCTTCCGCTTGGTGGCAATACGGATTATTTCCCCTCGCAAGGCACATTTTAATACCCCACATAAGATATCAGTTTTTACCATAGATGGAGCATTATTAGCCAAAAAGTCAGTGATGAAAGATTGAAGGGCGATCACTATGTCCTTCTGTTTAAGTAGTTGGTTATCAAGTCTCCAAACCCTATCTTTATCTAAAGTGGGGGTGAAGTTAATTTGTATTTGAGCGGGGTGATGATCAGATACCACTTTAGCTGAGTAGTGACATCCGAGTACTCCGGGGAGGTGCTATATGCCGAGCAAAAAATAATCTAACCTTGAAAATGAGTTGTGAGGTAGGGAGTGGAATGAATATTCCCTATCCTCTGGGTGCAGTACTCTCCAGGGTTCTACTAACTCCAAAGAATCCATCAACTCATGAAGGGCCATTTGCCCCAGAGTTAGTGATTGTCTGGTGGGATTTGACCTATCAAATACATTACTTAGTGCTTTGTTCCAATCCCCCCCAAGGTGTATTGGCAAGGAGGCCCGAGAGGAGGGACATAATAGCTGTGAAAAAGGATGGGTCATCAGTGTTCGGACCATATAGGGGGCCCAATGTCATTTCCAAGTGCCCAAGGAGAGCCCTGATAAAAATAGAACAGCCTTGAGAGTCCATCACTTCTTGAAATAAGTGAAAGGGGACTCTCCAGGAGATAAGGACAGTGACCCCTCTTTTATGAGAGTCAGAGCCTGCTCAAAATACTTGACCTACCCAGGATCTCCTCAAAAGGAGAGCCTGAGATGGGGGAAGGTGGGTCTCCTGTAAAAAGGCAACATCTGTCTGAAGTTTGTGTAGGTGGAGCAGAATTTTAGACCTTTTAGTTGGAGATTGGGCCCCCTTTACATTCCAAGTACAAAAGTTATACCCCACCATGGTCAGGGTACCTATCTAAGGTAATAACGTGGCCTGCCATATATAAAAATATATAAAAAAAAAAAATAGCCAGTAATCTGGGAAAAATGTACCTCCAAGACAAACCCCAACCCCCACCCTATCCAGCAAAAACACCCCACCCATTCTCCTCAGATCCCAACAAAAAACAAAACCCAACATTTCCCACATCTAAACCCAGTGATGAACCATAACATGAACTGCTGATTCACAAAGTCAGATTACGTAAACGAACACTAGAGCCACAGAGTCCCAAAAAGACCCCAAAGTTACCAGCAGTACCCCCTACCCCAGACAATGGTTCATGAATACCCCTGAACGATCAGCAGAAATCCCTCAACCAACACCCCCCCACGCCTAGCAGCTCTAGTAACAACCTTACAAGAACAAACATTCAGGCATGAATGTATGGGAAAGAAGGCCATACAAAACTTCAACGAATTTAAAAGCAAATGTAATAAACCAGATTTCTAGAGTCTCTCAGTAGTAAAAATGTCTGATAGCAGTTGGTCCGCCTCACTCAAACTGAAGAGGTCCTATGCTTTAGAAAGAATGAGGCATGGGGGGGGAGGGAGAAACGCACAGCAGCAGCCAGTCTACTGGGAGAGCCAATATATATAAAGCCAGTTCAAACCATGTCAGCCCAGTTTAAATAGGTCCAGGAGCAAGCGTTGAAGGACCTTGGTGGCATGCTCGCTCGAGTCGTACGAATGCCACTGATCTTGGATCTTCACTTGCAGCTTTGCAGGATAAAACATCCGGAATCATATGCCCACGGGGATTAGCTTGGATATTGCAGGATGATATGATGCTGTCTTTTGCTGCACTGAGGCGGTTAAGTCCTGAGTAATTCTCAGCTTGTTACCTTCCCAGGAGAGAATTTGTATGTCCCTCAGCTTACTCAAGATATGCTGCTTATCCAAAAAGTTCAGCAATTTAAGGATGAAAGGCCACAGGTTGGATCCCGGGGGTGGCTTAGCACGCAAGGCACTGTGCGCTCCCTCCACAATATAGATAGTGCCGTTGGGCAAGGGGCCTGCCAACTTTTCGAGAAGGCGCTGGGTAAAAGTGACCGAATTTGAGCCCTCAGCATCCTCAGGGAGCCCAATAATTACTCAATTATTTCGGCAACTCCTTCCCTCTTAAGTCCTCCAGTTTTAGCTCTGTTTTGTGTAACTGTTGGTGAAGAGAAATGAGCTCAGGGTCGGCTTTGGTGTGCCATGATTCCAGAAATGTCGTTCGAGCTTCCACATCAACGATCCTCCTCGAGGTATTCACCAAATCTCCTCTTAGGAATGTCAGCTCAGAGGTTAACAGAGCTATTGCATCTTTGATCGGCTGCAGCTCAAGAAGAAATCGCCCCTCAGTCAGAGGAAATGAAACCGCTTTAGGAGTTGGAGGTTGCCCAGATTTGGTAGTTTTGCCCTTTGCTATCTTGGAGGCCTTGTCCAGGTTTGCAGGAGGTGTGTGGCGCAGAGCTTTCTGGTGCATTTCTGCCTCCATGACGATGAGAATCCGAACAGGTTACCCAGTCGTTGTATCCTGTAATACTAATTTAAAGAAGAGAAGAGAATCTGTTAGTGTAGTTTTTAATTAACAGATTTTCTCCTCCTGTTTGAATTAATTAGCAAATGTATAAGACAAATGGCAAAGTGCCTCCTTCTGTATGTCTCCATTTAGACCAACTGCACCTTTTCCAATTAGCAGTTTTACCATGAAAATGTGTTAATGTCATGATTAATTTAGTTATTTAAATGATGTGTATGTGGCAAATTTACAGAGATCATGTAATATTTATACAAGATTCCTACAGAGAACTGCATTTTTATCATTTGATGTCCTTCCATTTTATTTCCCTTCTAAGACATCCCAATTCATTTTTATCTGTATTAATGTCAACTTGTGGCTTTGCCCGAGTAGATCCTGGTCTGCTGGAAAATGGCCCTACCCCATGGCTCTTGCCTGCCCAATCCTTATTTCAGCCCCAGAATACAAAAATAATCAAACAATACAGCAATAACAAGTAAACACCCCCTTCCCCTGGCAGAGTGGATCAACTGAAATTAACAGTATCCCGTGAAATTTGCGACTGAAAAATGGCAACATAAAAAATCATCAAGTTAATCACAGTGACTCCATGTTCTGTGACTTTAAATAACAGCGCGGAAGACGTAACAGCGACAATCACTGCCATAATTATACCAATAATCATGAAAGAGAAATAATAGCGATCATCAGTTGACACAGATGACATCTTGGCTCTCTTTTGCGTCCCTGCTTTATTTTGTCAAAAGGCTGTCCCTTTTGCAGAATAATGGCAGGGTAATCAGGGTAGAATGAAATACATTGTTCTGCCACAATGATATTTTGGCTTTCCTGGGTCACCCATAGAATCAGCTCCTTATCCTGAAATCTTAACACTCGGAAGACGAAGAGGTGTGGTTTAGTTGACTTGGGGGCATTTCTACCTCGTCGAATGTGATGGGCCCTGTCAATTTCACAATATGGGGAGATTGGTGTGAAGGTATTATACTGGGTCCTTTCCTTCAAGCTCTTTTTTCAGTCCAAGGATCCGGAGATTGTTCCTACAGCCCTGTCCCTCTACATCTTCTAATTTTTGAGATGAGATAAATAATTTGGGCCTCAGTCGCCATGAGAGGAGCAGAGTGGTCAGTTTGGGTCTCAGTGAGTGTTACTATGAAATTCTCCATTGCTGTTACACACCCGTTAAGGCATTTAGGGTATTAGAAGTAGAAGCGCCACTGCTGGAGGGGAGTTTTCAATTGATTTTTCTTGCTTCCCCACTGACATAGAGGTCCCAGCTGTGGCTCGAATAGTAGCCATCTGTGGCATCCCCCTCCTGTCCTACCCCCCCCCCATCGCTGTTCTTACGTGGTGCTATTTGGGGATGCCTCTATTATGTATGCTCGCTATTTAGACTATCGCTAATAAAACCACACTATTTTGTAAGTCGCAGTTTTATAGTCGCTATTTTAGCATGGAACCAAATTAACAAGAGGGGGACATGTGAAACTCATATTGACAACCATTCTAGACTACTAAAAACACCAGGTGATAAACCCAAATATAAGCCACGCTAATACTGTTTACACAGTGTACAAAGTGTGCAACTTACTCCATTTCTTATTAAAGGATGAAAGCCTGTTACGGAGACTGGCAATCATCCTTTCTACCCATATATTAAATAAGAGCTCTTGCAACCATTCATTGTAGGACAAAACGACAGTATCAAGCCAATGGCAAAGTACCAACCTTTTAACCTACAGGGAAATTAGAGCCACAAAATATTTATGCTTCTTTAACGCAATATTACTATAATCCCCTGTTATACAGATATCAGGAATTAAGGCCCCCTCAGTCCCCAGCAGAGGTCGGCCTTAGTCTTAATTAAAGAGCACAAGGGGCCTACTTTAGAACACTCCAAGAAAATGTGAAGAAGCGTCGCCTTGGCTTGCCCACACCAAGTGCATAATGGAGACTGAATTCTACCCATTCTCATTAATTTAGTAGGGTACATATTATTCAGGATTTGAAATTGTTGGGGGCTGAAACAATCACGGTATTTATGAATGCATGGGATAGACATAAGGGAATCCTGGAGGTCAGAGGTAAGGGGCAACAGATGTCTAGAAAAATGTAAAGGGAACTTACAAGCTCAAATGGGCAGACAGGGTGGCCATAGGCCCTTATCTGCTGACAGTGTCTATGTATCTATGTATCTAAATCCATCAGATCCCAGAACTTTGTCCATTGGTAAAGCCTGAATGGCTGACAGTATTTCTAGTTCAGTTAAAGGGGCTAATAGGAGGGCTTGCTGGTCCTCGATCAGACTAGGGAAATGGATAGAAGCCAAATAAACATTAATATCATAAGAAGAAGGGGTAGTAGGCATAGGGCCATAAAGGTCTTGGTAATAATTCTCGAATTCAGAAACAATATCTTTAGGCGATGTTTTAATGGTATTATCGTCAGCCGAATGAATAGTGGATATGAGCTGAGATGCCTCTAGCTTCTGGAGGCGTAAGGCTAAGAGACTACCTGCCTTCTCCCCCTGGTCTATGCATTTAGAGTGAGTTTTGAAACTGGCATACTCAGCCCATTCCCATAAAAGCTTGGCATGTCAGTCCCTCAGTGATAGGAGCTCTACCCGAATGTCATTCATGGTGTTGGGGTTCAAAAATGTTTCCAGTTCCCTAATACGATTTAACAGGGCTGCCAGTTCCTTCTCCCTCTTTTGTTTACATGTGGAAGCCGGGCGAATAAGTTCACCCTGCAGAAAGCGCACCACTCCAGATCTACTATCTCTGTAGATCCAGAGTTCTGTGAAGTAAATACTTCTATCTGTGCTTCAAGACAGGAAACAACATGTTCGTCTTCTAACAGTTGATTATTCAGCTTCCAGGTGGTTTTCCCTCTGAAAGGAAGGAAGCAGAGAAAGTTTAAGCCATACAGAGGAGTGGTCAGAGAGAATCTTGGGGGCAGTCTGGAAGCCCAGCACCCCAACCAGTAAGGTCCGACTAATAAGAAACTAATCAATACGAGAAGAGGAACCATGAACTGGTGAATAGAAGATGAACTCCTTAGCATAAAGGTATAAGATATGCCAAGGATTAAAGAGACCAAGTGAGTTGTGTGGCATGCGGACAACTGGTTCTGATTACACTATATTTTTTTCTGCAATATAAAACATGTAGGAGAGTATCTGTCAGGAGAAACTACTGTCTTGCTGAAATGACACATCACACCCCCCAGGGATAAGTTCAAAGGACAGGATATAGCTTAAACTGCAGATATCTGAAATGCAATTACTTTAAGTTTACTTTGAAGCCCAGGAAATAAAATATCCATTCATGACGTCCTCAGGGAAATCCTTTGATTTGCACAAGGTGTCATGAAGGAAGGAGAATATGCATGTGTTGGGGTGTCTCCCAAGATATCCAGCAATTACATCAAGGAGACTTTGATGTCTGTGTGAAACAGATCACAGACTGGTTCAAGAAGTCCAATATGCATGTGTTTGGGGGGGGGGGTCGTCTAAGGAAGCCAGAATTACTTCAAAGAAACTTTGATGTCTGTGTGAAGCAGATCACAGACCAGTTTTGGCAAGTCACATGAAGAGAGGAGATTCATTTATGTCACCTATTATTTTTTTTAAATATCTTAGTAGGACATCCTGTGTTATAAAATATAAATTTTAATACACCAAGGCGGAGTTAGGGGACCTCAGAGAGAAGGCCGGCTCAAGACTGCTTTTAAGTATACTGAGCAGACCTTAGTCACAGATACATAGAAACTATTTTCTGACTGAGAAGGAGGAACATCAAAGCACTGAAAGATTAAGAAGTAAGGAGACCTTAGATAAGACCTGCCTGAGTGTATGTGTTGTAGGAATTTGCACTTTTAAACCTGTTTTGTTTTTAAGACTGTATGTGTTGGGATATATTGTTCTGTATTTTACTGTTTTCCTATTTTACCTATTTTAAAGTAAAGATATATATTTTAAAAACAAACTGCCTGGTGTGCCTTGAAACTTCTTTTTTTTTTTTTATAAGTGAAGCTTAGATGGTTATAGTTGACACTGTGCATGAGCTTATTGTGATACCAAACTGGGAAACAGGTAAGAGTTCTCTAGGTCTTGCATAGAGTTCTGAGGGTTCATTTTGAAATACCTAGCTAGGTGCCTGTAGGCAAAGATATCTGTCCCCCTGAAGACAGAATTATCTGAGCCTGACAAATTGGGTACGCTAAGAAGAGGTTATCAGTTTGAATCCCTCCAGAACTTGACATAAAAGGTGACTTGAACTCACAAAACAGACAAGAGGGTTACCTTGTTCTATTAACTGTTCACAATTCTATGCTCAGAGGTTGGCACTTTGGGAGTAGAGGGCTGACCTGCTGAGTGGGTTTGTGACAAGTTGGACATTTCCTAGATGGAGCACTGGGTGGGAGACAGGCCTGCCCAAGCCATTCCATTCTATCCAAATCCTGGGAAAAGGAGAGATTCCAGTCCCTTCAAGAATCATAGGAAGAGAAAGGAATGGGGCTAAAAGTGATGACAGTTCTATGAAGAAGGAAGGAGTGTCGGCATTAGGGCCATAAGCACAACCTAGTATTACCTCAGTGCATCCTGGTAGACCTTTGATAAAAATATATCTACCATGAGGGTCCTCCAAACATTGAGTACAGGAAAAGTTAACCTTCCTAGAAATAAGGATGGCTCTCCCCCTACTATTTATGCTATCCCCAGCGGTAAAGACTTGGCTTACAAACTGTCTATAGAATACATTGCCTTATGCAGCAAGGAGATGTGTTTCCTGTAGGGAAATAATATTACATTGGGTATGTTGCACATGTTTAAGGAATTGATATCGCTCAACCTTAGAGTGCGCTCCCTTAATATTCTGTGATGTATATGTTATTATTGATGCTATAAAAGTACATCTGGCAAGTAGGCAACAAATAAGGATCCCCCTCCAGACCCAAAAATGAGAAGATCAACCAAAAGAAAAACCCACTCTGCCACCCTCCTCCCACCTGATAAGAGCAAATCTTGCCTCATACTTAAAATTCCAAACTGGAAAAAAAGGCTAGAACATAGCTAGTCCATGTCAAAACAGTAAACAGAAGAATAACAAAGAGGCATTTCAGAATACAATACACAGATACTCCAGCCCACCCCCCTATAAGAAAACCCACAAAATGCCCAACTCCCCCACCCCAACTATAAAACCTGTATACTCACTCAACCCTTCCCCCTCGAAAGTCCCCTGAATTGAAAAAAATAACCCTATATCTAATTTACCCAGGTCTTCAACTCCAACCACGCATGTATAACCTTTTGACTTGGGAGGGTAAAAATAATCAGTCTGTCTCTGGCAGATATAACCCAGTAACCTTGGGTAACAAAGTACCATTCCCGACCAGTAGAAATATAAATGTGAGATAAATTTTGAAACACCATCCTTATCAAGTACTCCCCATCTAGTAGTACCAGAAGACCAGACCCTCCCAATCCGGTGCATGATGTCTTAAAAGATTTAGCAGCTGCCATCCCCTAAACACCCTATTCCTGCCTTCCCCTAATCAACTCCAATACCCACTGAAATAACAAAATGACAAGTAATGAATGTGCCCATATTCGAATGAACCTCAAAATAACAAAATACAATGCTGGGAATTACCAAAAGGGAATAAGAATAATATATGTAATCCCCTAAGACAACTACTACTATATGCCTAGTTGGCAGTAAGACCCACTTACCAGGACCTGGTCCAAACCTATAACTTGAATCATGCTAGTATTGTGAAGGAAATGGATAATATTTAACTCCTATATCTCTATCAGGCACATCCAGGAGAAACAATGGTAAACTCCCCCCCCCCCACCATCAAACAAAATACAAGGGTTCTTCATCCGAACCTATGAGAGTAACAGTTTAACTAAGGCTAAAGTCCTTCGCCGAGTAACAATTTGAACAATGTCCTCTCAGATTGCAGAAGTTGTCATTGATCACGAATCCAATTTTAACATACCACATACCCCAATATCAGAATATCAGGAGGTCATTTAGCTACTACATCTATACTCTGGCTTCTGTCCCCTTTTCCCACCCACAAAAATTTGAAAGAAGAGGAAAATTGGGCTACAGTTTCCCACACTAAATCAAAGAAAAGTAGTACCCAACCTCTTGTTAATGCCCCTGCAATTCCCCTGCATAACTCATTTGAGCATCTAAACCAGATCATTGAAGAAGAAATTACCAGTTGTCCTAATCCTGGCTTTATCACAGAAAACATCAAAAACCCAATTTTTAGTTGTCAGACCCCAAACTTACAGATTCCAGTCTCACCACCGCCCCCCCCCCCGAAATGGCCCTGGTTGAACCACCCCCCATTAAGGACTTCTTGCCCAAACAAGTGTACATTCTGGGAGACTCTATTACAAAGTATATTGATCGGATATTTTGTAATGCAGATAAAGAACATAGAACCTGCTTAAGTTATCGCGGGGCAAGAGTTTCACATATAACATCAATGACAAAAATAAGACTGCCATCAGCTGGTTCAAACCCATTAGTGGTCATCCATGCAGGGACAAAACGACATTACTAGATCCTCATTACACCAACTAAAACAGGATTACGTCTCCCTCTGCAATTTACTGGTGGAGATGAGGTGTCATATAAGTATGTCCGAAATACTACACATCCCTAGAGCTACAAAATAGATCTCTGATAAAATAAAAGCATTGAACGAATGGTTACGTAAGTGGTGCTATTGGCAAAACATCCCTTGCTTGACACATTGGGAGGAATTCTACAACAATCCCTCCCTATTTTGCTGGGATGGTTTACACCTCAGCAAAAGAGGAAGCTTACTACTGGGATGTAAAATCGCCATATTTATTGAAAACCATTTAAACTAATGGCAAAGGGGGCGAGTGGATTGGTACTCAGATCTCTAATTTCTGAAGATTATCAATCACCTCATAAACCCTTGAATGTCTTATATTTTAATGCATGCTCTCTTAATATCATTAAACAAGCTGAACTAGAAATTAAAGTACAAACTCTTGACTTAGGACTAATAGCGATAACAGAAACCTGGGGTAACTCTGACAAAAAATGGATAGGTGAAATCCCCGGTTTCAAACACTATTTCAAAAATAGAATTGATACGAAAAAAAGGGGGATGTGTAAGTATATATGTCAGGAATGACATTCCATCTTTTGAATCTTCAGTTACTACCCAGACTGAGAGTTTATGGGTATATATTCAACCCCCGGGCCTTTCCCAAACCTTAGTAGGAACTTGTTATCACCCTCCTTCCACTGACATCAATCTAACTACACAACTTGCTAAAGAAATGTTTCAAATAGCAGATAAAGGTCCTGTCCTACTATTAGGGGACTTTAATTTGCCCACCATAAACTGGGATAATATAACAGGTTTAAATCAACATGATGAACAATTACTTATAATTATTATTGATCTCGGCTTTAGCCAACTTATTAGAGAACCAACTCGGGGAGCAAACATTCTAGATCTTGTTATAACCAATTTAGAGACTTCCATAACAAACCTTCAGATCACTGACCCCATTGGTAACAACGATTATATGTCCATTTTCTTCTCCATGCACAACCCAAATCCAATAATTTTAAAATTAAGCAATATGACAGGGCAGATTTTCATAAAACTAATGAACATTTAAATTCTATACATTGGGACTATATTTTGTCTATCCTTAGTATTGCAGAAGCCTGGGACTTATTTAAATCAAAAATTCATGATTTAGAACTATACTTCTCAGAAAGAAGTAAATATAATAGCAAAGGAAAAATTCCACCATGGTTTAATAAAACCGTTAAGAAACAAATTTCACATAAATAAAACCTATTCTCATTATTAAAAAAATGTCCTACAGAACAAAAAATGGTATATTAGCCAAATACAGGGAAGCTGCCAAAAAATTTAAAAAACTAATTATACTTGCAAAACGCAATCTAGAATTTCAAATTGCACAAACAAAAGATTCTTGGAAAACTTTGTATTCTTATTTAAACAGTAAAAAAGGGAACAACAATTAGTTGGGCTACTAAACTCTAATAACACTAAAATTATTTTGGACATTGATATAGCTACTGTGCTCAATGATTATTTTTGCTCTGTATTTGAGCAAGATGCCTTACCAACAACAATTACAACTACACCTACAACTAACAGTTCTAATCGGACTGAATATAACATCTCATTATATGACGTTAGCAAGTTATTAGAAACACTAAAACCAACAAGAAGTCCTGGCCCCGACAACATAAATCCTAAATTTCTTATAGGAGCTAAAGAAGCAATTATATTGCCATTAACCATTATTTATAAACAATCCTTGTACGAATCTAGAGTTCCATCTGACTGGTTGACTGCTACAGTTGCTCCCATTTTGAAACAAGGTTCACATTCCAAAGTAGAAAATGACAGGCCTATCAGCCTCGTCTCAATTCCCTGTAAACTTATGGAAACAATAATAAAATCACTACTAGAAACAGAAATGCAATCCTTGAAGATAGATGATATATCACAGCATGGGTTCAAAACAGGTTTTTCCTGTACTACAAACTTCTTATCTTTTTATAATCATATCAGCATATACCTTGATTCCAATACCCCCACTGATGTCATTCTTCTTGAATATAGAAAAGCATTTGACAAAGTGCCACATACTAGTCTAGTAAATAAGCTCCTTTATCTTGGTCTTTCATCCTCTGTTGTCGCATGGATAAGCAGTTGGTTGACTAATAGAACCCAGAAGGTTAGGATAGATGGTGCATTTTTAGATACAGGAAAAGTTACTAGTGGCGTCCTCCAGGGATCTGTCCTGGGACCCACACTTTTCAATAGTTTTATAAGTGATATGAATATTTCATCTGAGAATATCCTAACAAAATTTGCAGATGATAAATTAGGGGGTAAGGTGAACAATGAGATTAGTCAAAAAAGTTTACTATCTGATCTTACATCTGTAGAATGTTGGGCTCATAATAACAGAATGCATTTCAGTGTTTCAAAATGTGCTGTATTATACTTGGGAAGAAATAACCCTAAACAAGCTTATCATTTGAATACAATTTGTATTAGAGAATCAGATATATAGAAAGACCTGGGAATACTGGTTAATAATAAATTATCTTCTTCATCCCATTGTAACAAAATTGCTAACCAGTCAAATGCGCTCCTACGTAGGATAAACTGTACTTTTATCTCCAAAACCGAACAATGTATCCTGCCCTTGTACAAGTCCTATGTTAGGCCATATACTGATTATGGGTCTCCCTTTTGGAGTCCATATTTACTTTCTGATATTAAAAGAATAGAACAGATTCAGCATAGGGCAACCAAACTTGTCCCCCATCTTTCACATTTGGACTATAATTCCAGACTTCAAAAAACTGGTTTATATTCACTCAAGCTTAGAAGAACAAGGGGTGATTTATTACAATTATTTAAAATTCTTCAATCACCAGTAATAATGCAACAATGTGGCATTTCGGATTCCAATAGAAAGATTGTTGCTAGATTACATAATAACAACTCACTGTTAATCGAACCAGGAATAATAAAAGACAACATTTTTTTGCAAGTAGAGCCCCGAGGCTGTGGAATACACTACCACAGGACATAGTTGATCCAGTTAATATTACAATTTTCAAAAAGAAACTTGACAAATGGTTAATCAGCTAAATATGGGTTAATGTTCCACTTGTGTGGAGGACAATCTCAATGGGCATTTGCCTTCTTTTGTCCAATAAACCAACTAACCAAATAAATAATGGAGTCCGGTGAAAAAAGAAAATATTAAAAAAATAAAGCACAAGTTCTACTGTAGACCTTAAACAGTAATGTACTAAACAGAATAAAGGAATATTTCAGATAGCAATAGTATCATATCGGGAATACCAACAGAATACCATCCCGAACTACACTGACATCCTGTATTGCATTAAAAACAAATGGCCAAACTGTCACTGAAATCATTTATCCAATGCCGCTCCCAATGAAATTATCGCTCATAAAATAGTCAAAAATAAAACTCATCATCCAGCTCTCAAACCACTGAGGGAGATTGATCTATGTGGCTGGAAGAACAGAAATAAAATAGAAGAATGAGTCCCTGTCCATAATGAGATACATTAGTGTCGAAGTCATTCCAGCAAGTGTGATAAAAATGAATTCCCTGATCGAATCAGAATCCCAAGTTGAACTAGGAATTTGCTCCAGTCTAAAGGGTGGCCATGGCACAAAAAACAGGGAATTAAGTATCAAAAACATGTCACTATACAGACTTTAAAAATTCCAAGGACTAAAACTGTGCCCCAGTAGAGTAAAACAGTAAGCAAAAACACGAAGAGGAGCAGTTAATGTCATAAAGATCACCAAAGTTTTAGGTGTAGGGTAGCAAAATCCCAGATCAGACTTGTATTGCCTTTCAGGGCAGAAAACAGCTCCAACACCGAAATATCATCCTTACTTGTACAGATTAAGAGACTGGAGAAAGAACAACATGTTGTTGCCAGTCCTTGAAGTCTAAGAGTAGTTCCTCCAGAACTTTGGTACACTAAACCAGTAGATCAATTAAACACCAAAGAGTCACTTATCCAATTTCACCAGAATAACATGGCCCTCAATAGAACAGTTGAGCCACCTTTTTAACCACTTTGGGAGGTTAAACTGTGCATCTAGAAAAACAGAGGGAAGGCGTGGAGCAATTCCACAGCCATAACAATAGTCAGTAATATGGTGTTCATTATTCCAAGAAGAATGGTAAAAGACAGAGGTATCCATCGACTCAGAATCCCAGTTCAAATCATAATCTCAATCCGGACCAAAGGGTGGCTGAGGTACAAAGTTTTGATCCTGGAACACAAAAGAAAAAATAAAACCTCATTGAGTAGGATGAAGCCAAAGAGCTGGGTGTCTAAAACATGCCATTGTGCAAACTTAAGAAGCTCAGAGGATCAGATGGGTGCCCCATTAAGGTAATATAGTGAGCAAATCCCCAGGGAGGAGTAGTTGGGATTACAGAGTCCTCCAGAATTTAAAGCATACAGGAGCAAAATCCTGAATTGAACAAGGATTGCCCATCGGGCAGGAATTGCCTCCGAAATAGAAATATCATCCTCACTCGTACAATGGTGATAGATCACAGAGGATTACCGGGCTTCACCGAACCTTGAAAAAATCAGAGAGGAATCCCTTCAGATCCTTGGAAGCTTGTTCCGCTGTTTTGAAGGATTGTCAAATACCTTGAATTTACACTTGTAGTCGAGCTGGGTATACAACTTTGAAACGGATTCCGTTGGCAGTTAGCTTGGTGACTGTAGGATGGTAAGCAGCTCTTTTGTGTCGGACTGAAGTGGGCAGATCTTGAGTGATTTGCAGCTTCACCCCCTCCCAAGAGATCTCCTGGAGCTTCCTGACCTTCTGCAAGATGTGTTGTTCATCTAAATAATTTAAGAAATTCAGAATGAGAGGTCTGGAGGAAAATCCTTCCATGGGTGCTGGGCAAAAAGAGCAGTGGGCCCGCTCAATAATATATGAAGGGTTATTTGACAATGGTCCGGCAACTTTATTCAATAATTTTTGAACAAAGGTGATAGGAGAGGAGCCCTCAACGGATTTGAGGAGACTGAAGATGAGTATGTTGTTCCTTCGGCTCCTTCCTTCCAGGTTCTTCATTTTACTTTCCATTCGGGACAGTTTTTGTTTAAGTGCACATATCTCTGGGTCAGTTAGATCTCTCAATTATTCTAGAGAATGAGTGCAGGCCTCCGTGTCTCCTACTCATTGGCCCAGATCTCCAAGGTAGTTTTGGAGAGATTTTAATTCCTGCATAAGTTCATGAAGAGATTCTTTAAAAGGGCTGAACTCACTAAGAAAGAGCTCATCTGAAAGTGGTACAGGCACCAAGGTGGCAGTTGTGATTCATCTGAGCCTTGGAATGCTCAGATGACTTGTCTGGCAGTGTGTGGCGTGTATTTGAGCGGGACTTGTCACATCTCTACCTCCATTTTGGCAACCACTGTTCTGTTTCTAGCACAATCCAGGTAACAACAACTCCAGGGACAGTCATGAATTGTTTAGTTTAAAAATATAAAGAAAATACTAACTAAAAACTTAATTCATAATAGGAACAAGCAGGAGCTGGGTTGAGTTGCAGCTACAGGGTCCGAGGTATCATGTGGCTATATATTTTTTTTTTTTTTCCAGTTCCCGGGATCTGGAAAAGGCTCTTTTTTCAGCGTGATTCCCACTGTTAGGAAACCACTTTTAAAACCAGTTTATTTTATGTAAAGTACTACAGAATTAAACCACTTTGTGTTTTTTACTGTTTATTTTTCTTGGTTCCTCTTATTTGGAAACAGAGTCGTTGTTTTACAGTTCAGCTCAACAGAATCATCTGTTATGCTTCTTCTGTTTGTGGTTTCATTTTTAAGGGGAACAAAACTGCATTTCAAATACTTTAAACCGATTTTTTTACATACACATGGTTTTTTGTTTCTCAAAAATTTGCCTTTCATCAATGCTTCTTCTTCCCTGGTTCATCAATTTTTGGCTTGACTGGATGACTCAGGAAGAAGACAGGACCTGTGGGCTTTAAAAATTGTGAAGTTTGTTTCCTACTCCTGGCAAAGGCAGACTGTCACAAGTTATGCTTAAAGTGCCTGGGTCCAGACCATGAGTTTAACAATTATTAGCTCTGTTTAGAGAGATCTTACTTCGAGATACAGCTCTTGCAGCAAGTTACACCATTAGGACTGAAGCTGGCAGGCGCCAGGACCCCACAGAAATTTTCTAGCTAGCAGTCTTAAGTGGGTACCGCCTCCGACGTCGGTCCCGCCACCGACGTCGGGCATCTTACATAAGGAGGCGGTCCTCCCCATAATCCTCAGTTCTTTTCCCGCCGTCGACTTGCCAGTATCGGCCTCTCGGTCTCCTTTCTAGCAAGCGATGACTACAGAAGTACGACGAATTTCGTTTCTTTTTTGGCTCTGCTCAACTGATGTCCTCTCCAACTCCATCTTTAGAGGGTCACCACTCGAAGTGCGCCTGAAGCAAACAGATCCCCTTCAAGGATCCCCATTCATCCTGCGTGCGCTGCCTAGGCCTGGACCACGACACCAAGGCCTGCTCCTTTTGCCAGGGTTTTAACAGCTGCACCAGGATCCGCCGTCAAAAAGGCACTTCAAGCATTTCTCTTGGAATAGAAGCTGAAAAGCATGGACCAGGAACCTTCCTCCCGGGGAGAACCTTCAAGCAAATCCCATAAACACCGGGACAAGCACTGGGAAAAGGCGAGGTCCAGGTCTCCTGCAAGGGCCTCGGACTCCCGAAGCTCCGCCTCTAAATCGGACCGCTTTCCCTCCAGGGCTCGTCGCGACCTCCCCTGGTCCAGGTCAGATACTCTAACGGTTCTTCTTCACTCCAGCCTCTGAAGACTTCGAGGCCCTCGGCTACCTCAATACCTTCCAAGGCCTCTTCGAAGTCGGGTGAGCGCCACAAATCTTCCTCCTGTCGCCGGGATACCGACTCCAGGTCAGTCTCCTAGCCGTCTCGAGGTCTGGATCCGACGCCCTGCAAAACTAAGGACCTGACGTCCCTCAGACGGACGTTGGACCTGACGTCGGCTAAGCATCCTCTGCGCTCACAGGAGCCGACGACACCCAGACGCCCGTTGCCAGCCAGGCATTCGCCTCCGAGGACGTCGGCCAGGGGACCGACATCGGCTATCCCGGACCGGAAGACCGCACCTCCGTCGCCAGCGGACGCCGGTCGGAGGGATTCTGCAGAGGAGAATGCCACACAGCCCGAAGACCAGGCAGGCGACATCAGGACACCGGGTTCCCAAAGGAACCCTCCCCAGAGCGGGAGACACCTGGGGACCCGATGTCCAACCCCAGTGACAGGCCACCGGCACCAGGTCCGTTGTCGGGTATGAACCTTGCCAAGGTAAAGGAGCTCTTTACCTTTTGGTGGGACACCATCAAGAAGGATGTAGTCCCTGCACGTCATCCTCCTACTACTACACCTGCTACTGCTCCTCCTCCTCCTACTCCTTCACCGCCTACGCCCCCTCCTCCACCTAAGGGGCCCGTAGGGTGACCTCCATCCCCCAAGGAGCAGACGCCACCTCCTGGGGTAGATCTTCCAACAGGAGAGGGCCTCCCTTCAGATTCCCCTCAGGGTCACCCAGCCCCAAAAGACCCAGACGACGCCGGTACACTCCGTCGGGGGAGGATTCCAGGTCGGATACGTCAGAGTATTCCAGATCACCTTCTCCTCTCAGCATTCCCTCTCCTGACCCACACGACCTACCTAGGTCCTCTCCGGATGATCCCTCCTTCGCTGAGATCATGAGGCACATCCAGGAGAACATGGGGTGGGATGCTGAGGAGCTTGACCCCGAGCGACAGTGCCTTGCCCGCTACCTTCGGCAAAAAGACCCGAAGCCTGTGGTAGTGCCACCCTTTGTAGATACCTTCGCGGACGTCACCAAGGCTGCGTGGAAACGTTCCGCATTCCACTCCCACAGTGCCGAAGAAGGCTGACTGCCTATACAAGGCCCCTAGGGAGGACCAGTATTTGGCGAACCACCCTCTGGCCGATTCCCTGGTCATCAATGTTTCACATGACTGGTCTCAGAGACCACAGCATATGAGCACCCAGCCACCGGACCAGGAATCCAAGCAATTGGATGCCCTGGGAAGACGCAAGTATGCGGCTGCTACTTGCGCCATCAGGTCATTGAACTATCTGACCCATATGGTTCAATTCCAGAACGCCCTGTGGGAACAGGGTCAGGACCTGATTGAGAAGCTGCCCGATGGCGACCAGAAAGCGGAGCTCTTAAACCTCCTCCACACAGGTTCAGATGTGGGGACCCAAGTGCTCAGAGCCACATATGATTCTTCGGACTCTTCAGCCAGAGCTGTAGCCTCAGGCGTTTGTCTCTGGAGACGCTCTTGGCTCCGTGTCTCCGGATTTACACCAGACGTCCAGAAAAACATTCTAGACATCCCATATAACGGCGAGGTCCTGTTTGGCGAAGCATCTGAGAGAGTGATCACCAAACTTCAGGACGCAGGGAAGGCAGTCCGATCTGTGCAAGCTATGTACAGGTCTCGGCCTACTTCCTTTCGTAAGAACCAGAGCCGTTTTCGTGGCCGGCTACAAAGACCACAGCAACGTTCCGGCCAGCAGCAGAGGGGCACTTTCTCACGCAAGGCCCAGGCCAAGTCATCCCCAGGCAGAGGCCAACGATTCTCAAAGTCGGCCCAGCCCGCGGGGACAAACGCTGCTGCAGCATGACTCCTTCTCGGCCCCCGCCCCTCCTCAGGATCAACGGGCAAAGAAAGTCGGGGGTCGCATCGCACGCCACTTTCCAGGGTGGCAATCGATCACCACCGACAGGTGGGTTCTACAGCTGGTCAAAAGGGCCATTACATAGAGTTTGTAGGCAGCCCACCTACAAGACCTCCCCTGCTTTCCCGTTATTTGGGTTAGCATGCCTTGCTTATACAGCAGGAAGTGCTCGCGCTTCTGGAAAAGGAAGCGTTAGAGTGTGTACCAGGGAACCAGAGAGGACTAGGGTACTATTCTCACTTCTTCCTGGTTCCAAAGAAAACAGGGGACCTCCGCCCAATACTGGACCTCAGTGACCTCAACCTTTCGGTCTCTTATAAGCGCTTCTGCATGGTGACCCTCCCGGGCCTAATTCCCATGCTGAAGCAAGGCACCTTTCTGGCGTCCCTGGACATGCAGGATGCCTACCTGCACATTCCCATTGCTCAGGCGCACCGGAGGTTCCTGCATTTTGAGTTTCAGGGCCGCCATTATCAGTTCCGAGCTCTTACCTTCGAGCTTCTCATGGCGCCCTCCCGGGAGGCCTTGAAGGCTGCCATCCACTGCACCCAGTTTCTGTTCGAGACTCTGGGCATTCTCATCAATTACAAGAAGTCACGCCTGGTTCCATCTCAGAAGCTGCAGTTTATTGGAGCAGTTCTGGACACCGTCAGAGGGAAAGCTTTCCTTCCCACGGACAGAGCGGAACACATCAGATCCCTCATCAGGGAGTTGTCGTCGAAGAAGACCGTCCCAGCCAGACTGGTCCTTTGCCTGCTCGGACACATGGCTGTGGCCATTGCAACAGTCCCGCTAGCTCTTCTCCACATGTGGGTAACCCAGTGGATGTTACGGGTACAATGGGACCAAAGGCAAGACCATCTCTAGCATCCAATCCAAATCACGAAGACCGTAATTCGAGATTGGCAATGGTGGCTTCATCCAGGGAACCTCTTGGCAGGAGTCCCCTTCACAGCGCTGTCCCCGACTGTGACTCTCTCCACAGATGCCTCAGGGCTTGGGTGGGGAGCACACCTCGATGGTGTTCGGTCTCAGGGCCTATGGACAGCCCAGGAGTCTCATCTCCACATAAACATACTAGAAATGAGGGCAGTCCTTTACACTCTGCAGGCCTTCCAGTTAGAGATTCCACTGGGTACACTTCAGTTACAAACAGACAATTCCGCGGTGATGTATTACCTCAACAAACAAGGAGGCACCCACTCCTACCCACTTTGCATGGAGGCCATGAGAGTGTGGGACTGGGTCTTGCAACACGGAGCAAACCTTATTGCAGTTCATGTTCCCGGAGTGGACAACATCATCGCAGACAGCCTGAGCTGCTCTCAGGCCAGAGTCCACGAATGGGAACTACTGCAGGAGGTGGCAGAGGATCTGTTTCACAGATGGGGCACTCCAGAACTAGACCTTTTTTGCATCTCCATCCAACGCAAAACTGCCCAATTTTTGCTCGCTAGATCCAGGGCCTGGTGTTTTCTGGCGAGACGCGTTGTCCCTCTCCTGGGCGGGCAGATTCCTCTATGCCTTTCCTCCTTTCCCGTTGATCCAGAGAGTTCTTTTAAAACTTCGCAGGGAGCAAGTGACGCTCATCCTGATCGCACCCTTCTGGCCCAGACAGATCTGGTTCCCTCTCTTGCACCAGCTATCTCTGGAACCTCCAGTGCCTTTGCCAATCAGCTCCCATCTACTGTCTCAGGAGGCGGGTTCCTTACTCCATCTGGACCTACGTTCACTGAACCTGCAAGCTTGGCTCCTAGAGACATAGCCGTGATGCGATACGGGGTCTCGCAAGAAGTGCAGATGTGCTTTCTGCCATGAGAACTCAGCTACTCCACGCAACCTCGCCATGAAATGGCGCAGGTTCTGCTTATGGGCTCAAACGCGTGGCTTTCCACATTTGGACTGTCCAGAAAAGCTGGTACTGGACTACCTGCTTTCCCTTTTCCACTCCAGCCTGGTTTACTCCTCGATTAAAGTGCACCTTTGTGCCATTTAGGCCTACCATGCCCCCGTAGGCCATCGGACTGTGGCCCAGCTGGACACTACTCATGCCTTTTTGAGGGGCGTCCTCCATCTTAGGCCTCCAATTAAGGATCCATTCCCTCCATGGGATTTACCCTTTGTCCTGGAGCAGCTCACGCTCCCACCTTTTGAACCAGCCGCGGATTGCAAGCTACGCTTTCTCTTGGAAAACGTTATTTTTAGTTGCAGTTACTTTTGCCAGAAGAATTTCGGAAATGCATGCTCTTATGTGCAAAGAACCTTATTTGGTTTTCCACCAGGGCCGGGTATCCCTAAGGACAAAACCAAAATTTTTGCCTAAGGTGGTCTCAGCTCTCACCCTTAATCAGGACATCGATCTACCAGTGTATTTTCCAAAATACTCTAATCAAGGAGAAGCCCTTCTGCACACCTTAGATGTGCACAGGTGCCTCAGATAGTACCTGACCAGAACCAAACAGCACCGAATGTCGGACCAACTTTTCGTCTCCTTTGCCCACAGGATGAAGGGAGCTCCTGTCTCTAAGCAGTCACTATCCAGATGGCTCATCCAGTGCATTACTTTCTGTTATGAGAAGCGCAATAAACCCTTACCGGGCGCGGTCAAGGGTCATTCCACTAGAGGGGTGGCTACTTCCTTTGTGGAGTTGAAGAACGTCTCCACCTCGCCATTTGCGCTGCAGCTACTTGGAGCTCTGTGCATACCTTTATCAGGCATTACAGTCTGGACATTGCATCGAGGCGAAGAGCGGGGTTCGGTCTAGCTGTCCTTCAAGGACTTCTGTCCTAGGCTCTAGTTATCTCGAGGTCTCTACCTTTCCTCCTCCCGATGGTGCATGATTGCCATTACTGCTTGGAAATCAGTCCTAATGGTGTAACCTGCTGCAAGAGCTGTATCTCGAAGTAAGATAGTACAGTTACATAAGAACTTACCGTAACAGTAAATCTTCGAGAACAGCTCTTGCAGCAGGTACTTTCCCTCCCACCATCCCCAATGGAGGTAGGTCATAGTCAAACATTTACTGTTGCCTTGTTTTGCCATCTGATGGCGGATCCTCGGTCTCCCCTTCTGATGTCATCCAGTGGCCGGGAGTCTCCGGCGGGAGAACTGAGGATTATGGGGGGACCACCTCCTTATGTACTACGCCCGACGTCGGGGGCGGGACCGACGTCGGAGGCGGTCCCCGCTGAAGACTGCTAGCTAGAAAATTTGTGTGGGGTCGTGGCACCTGCCGGCTTCAGTCCTAATGGTGTAACCTGCTGCAAGAGCTGTTCTCGAAGATCTACTGTTACGGTAAGTTCTTACGTAACTGTACTTTCCCTAAAGCACAAACTATTGGGCTAGAAATAAATAGTCATTGGGGCTTCTCAGTCTGCCCCTACATCATAGCAAAGCTTAGGTGAGGATCCAGACCCTCATAGTAAGCAGAAGGACAAATCTGCTAGAGATGGTATGGATGTCAGTGTACCTGAAATGGAGAACCCTGAACAGTGGTCCAGATCATTTTTAGGACTGGGAAGTATTTACTGCTAACTTCTTCAACCAGGTATTATTTTCATCTTAATGGTAGTAATGCCATTCACGGAACTGTCTCCAACCCCCGCCCCCAACCACCACCTCTGAACCAAGTCTCTAGCCCAATGGGCACCTGCAGCCACTGAGATTCTTTGAATAATCCTGGAGACTGAGACTTCCTCAGTGCTACTTAGTACTATAACCTCCTTTTTTTAACATATTGCAAAGCTTTAACAGCACCTCTTCAGGTCGGCCAGTGAGCAATGCTTGAAACCATCTCCACAATACACAGTTGATATTGATAATGCGGCTACTGCTTCCCCTTAGCTAGTGTGTCATGCCATTGCTGCTAGCATCACACGACGCTGCCAGTTTTGTGTGTGTTTCTCAACATACTGTAAATGTACTCAGGGTGGGAAACAAATTTCTAAAATCAGAAAGTGGGAGTAAATTATGCAAAGTGGTAGTAAAATACTCCTTTACTCCCCTTATGTGTTCCCCTGACCCTGAAACTAGTAAGAGTAAAAGGGCCACTGAGTAGGCATTGGACCCGGTGCCTGCTAAGAAAAAGCAAAAGGCAAAACATGTCCCTGCCCCTCCTGCTGAAGAAGCAATATAGATGCCAACTGACAAAAATAATGTAAGATAAAGCTGCAAAGATGGATCAGAAATCAGGGTGTCTGAATGTGGGAACCCTGAAACCAGTAAAAAACAAAATAGGGCAGGCACTGGGGACAGACATTGCATGCCAAAAAAAAAGTAGCTGTCCCTCCTCCTGAAGAAGGAGAGGAGTCACCGGTGAATAAAAATAAAATGCCCTCAATGGAGGACATCACTAAGGCATTGCAATTCTTCCAGCCATTCCAGGCTATGGGGAATTTCATGAGTATGCCTGCCCCCCATCTCAGGTCCAGTTCCATCCCCAGTGCCTACAGAAGAGGAGGAGGTAGTAATGTTTTATGAAGAAGAGGAGGAGGGAGAACCCATAGAACCAGATGGTTCTCCTGAGCAAGAATTTGTGTTACCTCCAAAACCTTCAGAACACTCGACTATTGCTATACCTTTGTGAGACATATAATCAATTCCCTCAGCATTTCCTCAGGAAACTGATGAGGAGGAGGAGGAGGAGGAGATTGAATTCATGGATATGATGGTCTTATCCCCCACTAAAGGGATTGATGCTTCCCATCCCTAAATTCCTCAGAGAAGCCACTTTTGTAAAATTGTCAGTACCCACCTCAGCTACTAGTGTAGTTAAGAAAATTGAAAATATGAATGAACGAATAAATGAATGAATAGATAAATATCGGTTGGCAAACAGAGTTCTGGGTACCTGTATTCCCACCCTGATCATGAGGGAGTGGTTCAGATTGCTGCATGCAACAAGGTCAAAGTGCACTGAAAAATACTTCAGGAAACTGGATTCCAGGGAGAACAAAAAGTGTATACTTCAGCTTTCTTGCTGCTAAGGCAGGCAGCTTATCTGGCTTACATAGCACAGTACCAGAGAGCCTTGTGGAACTCCATTCTGGCACTGAGCGAAAAGGCTACTGGAGACTCGGCACAGGATATGGCTGGCACAGCAGAATCAGGCATAGATGCCACAAAATACCAGCTTCATAGGGTAGTGGATTCTATGACACTGCATCCAGAGTTATGGCCAACGCAGTGTCCCTAAGAAGGTTTGTCTGGCTAAGAACTACAAATCTGTCCCAGAACTCTCAGACAAAAGCTATAGATTTCCCTTGTGGGGGAAATAGCTATAGGAGGGTACCCTTGTGCATATGCCCCCTATGAATACCCTCCCCAAGGGCCTGTTATGGGGCAAAGGTAGAAGGGGAAAAAAGGTGTACTGCTGCAGCACCAGCACCCAAACCCCAGGCAAAGCAGAGCCCCTAACAAGTCTGTCCAGATTGCCCAACCATTGCCAGTAGAAGGAAGACTGGTGCACTACTCCCATCCTAGGAGTAGTGAACCAGGGTTTGTCTCTGCAATTCAGAAGGTTTCCTAAACTACAGGACTTGAAAGTCTTTCAACCTCACATACCAGCAGAAAAAAATCCTGCCAGAGTTGGGGGTGAAGAAATTGCTGCAAACACATACAGTGCAAAAAGTATCGTCCGCACTACAGGGCAAGGGACATTAATCCAGATACTTCCTAACCCTAAAGAAAAATACAAAAGATGCCTGAGGAATATACATCAGGTTCAGGTACGGACTGCTTGTACCAGTTCACAGCCTTTCTCTTTGGCCTAACCTTAGCTCCAAGGGTGTTCACGAAGTGCCTAGCTGTGGTGGTAGCACATTTGAGAAGGAGAGGGGTGGCAGTTTTTTCCTTACCTGGACAGTGGGCTGATCTTGGGGAAAAACACAACAGGAATCAAACTCCTCCATATTGCTGACGCTAAACACTTTGGAGGGATTGGGCTTCCTCATAAACTTTTAAAGTCCCAAACAGAACCAGGTCAAGTTCCAGACTTTATCGGTGCAGAGCTGGCTACCCTGCAAGGGAAGGCATTCCTTCCTCTAACAAGAGTAGCAAATCTGATTTCAGCTGTAGAATCCTTCAGAGCAGGCCAGCCAAGGCCTGCAGGGGATTTTCTAAGGTGTTGGGTCACATGGCCTCCTCCACAGCAGTGGTACCAGAGGCTAGATTCCAGATGAGAGCTATTCAGTACCTACTAGGGGACCTTTGTTCTCAGAGGTGGGTCACCCTATCTAAACTGGTGGCTGTCATAAGAACCTTGTTAAGGGTGCTGGATTGGTGGAAGGAAGAATGCAGCCTCAGAGAGGGGATCCCCTTCCACAAGAGACGCAGGCGTGCATAACTGTCCTGGAACTTGGAGCATTGCACCTGGCAATGCAAACTTTTCCTGTCAGATCAGTGGTCAGTCTGTCCAGATCAGAGTAGACAACATCACAAGCATATACTGCACAAACGAACAGGGAGGAACAAGACCTTCCAAGTTGTGCACAGAAGCCATGAAGATCTGTAACCTGTAATATTCCCTGGAGATGCAGCTATCCGCAATGCACCTACCAGGGAAAGGCAGTGTACTAGCAGATTCCTTGAGCAGGATTAGGGAAATCAAGAATGGGCCCTAAACCAGCAAATGCTGGCGTCAGTGTTCAGAAGCTGGGGTACACCAGAAATAGATCTGTTCACTCCATGGGAGAACAGTCAGCTCCCACTTTTTTGTTGCAGACCCCAGCAGTGGACTCAGTCCCAGAAGACACTCTAGTCCACAGCTGGTTAGGGAAGTTTCTTTACACCTTTCCTCCCTTCCCATTTTTACTGAGAGTACTGGTAGAACAGAGAAGGGAGTTGGCAGCATTGATTCTAATCATTTCAGGTTTGAGCCAGACAAACATGGTCCTCCAAGACACTGTCCCTCTTCAGCAGACAGTCTGACAACCTGCCTCCGAGGCACAACCTGTTAACAGTGTCCCAGGGTAGGATAACATTCCAAGATCTGAGGCCTCTACAGCTCAGGGCATGGTTCTTCAGGAGTTAAGAGTTCCCTGGGCTGGATCCTTCTGAGAAAGTATGGAAGTACTTAAGGTTTCTAGGAAACCAGCAATAAGGAAAACATGCTCCAACTTGGGGAACATGTTTCCTTATGGTGCACTCCTAAATGGATCAACCCCCTCTGGACAGCTCTGTCCACAATCTGGACTACCTAGTCCACCTTCAGTCCTTTGACCTAAGGCCTTTGACTCTGAAGGTGCATTTGGCAGCAGTGTCAGCGTATGCATCAGCTGGCAAAGACAGGTCAGTGATCTACAAACCTGTTTTCAAATGGTTCTTTAAAGGCCTTAATCATCGGAACCCTCCAGTAGGGATCCTGTTCCCCCCCAAGGGACCTAAATCTATCTGTGTATTGCCCAGTGGATGGAGGCTCCTTTCAAGCCTGTGGCAACTGCTGCTTTGAAGTATGTCACCTGTAAAGCAGTTTTCCCTGGTGGCACTGATATCTGCCAGAACTGTGAGCAAAGCTGCAAGCCCTCTTCACAGATCCTAACTGTATCATATTTCTTAGGGACAACGTAGTCCCAAGAGCTAACAGAACATTCCTCCCTAAAGTAGTGTCTGAATTTCACCTGAATCAGTCTGTCACACTTCCAGTTTTCTTTACAGTAAAATCCAGCTTAGGAGAACAGCAGCCTCACAGGCTGGATGTTTAAGGAGCTCTGAAGCACTAAATGGACCATATCAAGGATGTAAGGTCCTCTAATATCCAGTTATTGGTCACCTATAGCAAAATGGGGACAAATAAGCCAGCAACCAAGAGAACCATTTCTTGTTACTTTCCTACATACAGTTCTGTTATGGCAAAGCAAGGCCTTAGGGCTCACTGCACAGGGGACAACTCTGCCTCTGGGGCAGCATCAAGAGATGTTTCTCTACAGTGGATCTGTAAGCAGCTACCTGGAAAACAGTACACACTTTAACAAAACACTACTGTCTGGACATACAGTCCAGAGTAGATGCCAGTTTTGGCATTGCTATTCTGCAGAACCTTTTCCCTTAATATGTACTGTGCCCAGCCTCCCAAGGTACTGCTATGGAATCTGAAGTTGTTAAGCATAAGTGAGGGTTTCCTGGGGTTTGAAGAAAAACATTACTCACCGTAGTAATGTTGTTTCTTCCATGGGATCCCTCACTATGCTTAACAATCCCAATTCCTACCTCCCCTTCCAGAATCTGAGAAAAAATTTGCAAAAGAATCAGTTCTTTATGTCTGCAACTACTTGCTACAGTGCCTTTACAACTGTTAATCAGTGATCTGAGCCTTTTAAATTCTTTGTAACATTTTAAAAGCATTTTTTGTTATATTTTTGGTAGCCACTTAGCTAGTTTAGTGGTTACTGCTCATCCTAGATTTTGACATAAATCTGCTGTTAGAATGTGAGCATGACCACACAGCAGAGTTTGAATTTCATTCCAAATTCTGTAATTAGCATAAAATTCTAAACTCCAAGGTGGCTCATTCAAGGGGAATGATGCAGTTGTTAAGCATATTGAGGGATTCCTTGGAAGAAACAACATTACTATGGTATGGTGAGAAATTGTTTCTTTAATGTCAAGCTAGAAGGGAAGGTCTGCTTCTTTGCGGATAACACCAAAATCTTCAGTAGGGTGGACATTCCAAGTTTGGTGGAAAGAATGCGCAGAGACCTGAGAAAACTTGAGGAGTGATCAAAGGGTGTGGAAGCTGGGTTTCATTGCAAAAAAGTAAAAGATCATGCACTTAAGGCACAAAAATGTAGAGGTGGAGTACAGAATGGGAGACGAGGTAGTGACGACCACCAAACAGGAAAGTGACCTGTCAGTAATCATATCTGATGACCTAAAGGTAGCCAGACAGTGCGGCAAGGCAGTTGGGAGGGCCAGTGGAATGCTGGGGTGCATAGAGAGGGTTATCTCCAGCAGAAGGAGGTAAGTAGTGTTGCCTCTGTATAGCTCACTGGTGTGACCCCACTGGGAGCACTGTGTCCAGTTCTGGAGGTCACATCTTCAGAAGAACATAGACAGGGTGGAGGTTGTCCAAAGGAGGGCAACTAAAATGGTGCAGAGTCTGCATAAGAAGGCCTTTAAGAAGAGACTAGTGCACCTCAATATGTGAGCCGTGGAATAGAGGAGGGAGAGGGGGATATGATAGACACCTTTAAATATCTCACGGGAGTAAATAAGGTACAGGAGGGGAGTATGTTTCTGAGAAATGTATGCTCAAGGACAAAGGGACATGCAGTGAAGCTGGAGTGGGTAAATTCAGGAGAGATGTGAAGAAGTACTTCACAGAAAGAGTGGCGGATGTCTGGAACATTCTTCCAGTGGAAGTGATGGTGGGGGGAAACAGTGGTGGGGTTCATGAATGCATGGGATAGGCATAACTGCATAAGGGAATCTTAGTAGGAAAAAAAGGAGGGGGAAGAGAGAGCCAAAGATCAAGTAGGGTCTGCAGTGACAGTAGGAAGGGGAAAAAAATGGGCAGACTGGGTGAGTCAAATGGTCCTTATCTACTGTCAAATTCCATGTTTCTGTGTTTCTATGAAAATAAAACTACAGAACAGCATTATACAAAACTATAAAAGCAATATTATATAAACAATATTAGATACAAGGTGATTTCAGCATCACATGATTTGATAATTGTCAGAAATTCAACTAAATAGATAAGATGACATTTAAATAGGCGTGAGAGAAAGACATAATTAGAAATGAAAGGTAAAAGAGAAATTATATGTTTTTAGGGTTAATTTAAGAAGCAAGGGAAGTCTACAAAGTTGGATTTGCACAATAGAATAAAAGAAGACTACCCTTAAAACTTGATATCAGTCTGGTTGGTAAATGATAGTGAATGCTTAAAGTGCTAGTGTAAAGTCTATAATTAATATTAGTTTTGAAAAGCAGTCAGCCATTTTATTTCTGAGGTACTTTTTCTTTTCTCTTTGGTCAATTAGAAGATTGTTTACCTGAAGTTAGTGTGTGTGATTGTGACATGGTGATCCCTGTCATAGTGAACACCCCTGGGATAAATTAAAACCCCTTCCCTAAGCAGTTTGTGTTTTGTATTATGTCCAACATGCTGTTTGGCTGGTTATAAATTAAGTGCTGAAGTGTTTATAAAGCTTTCTGTGCATGTTGACCTAAAAACAAAACTAAGAGTACAGTTACAAAATGAGAGGGCCGTCTCAATACAAGAATAACAAAAACTTGTGTCCGCTTTTTCTAGGTGTTAGCAGCCCCCTTCTAAGATATATTTTGCAGCAGGCAGCATGAGGTAATATGACGCTGCAGGAGAGTTTAAGAGAGCACAAAATGTTCTGACCTTGGTACTGACCTTTAACAATGTTGTGAACAAGTTTTGTAATGTACTTCAGGTACCAAATAACTGTTCTCTATGGTGCAACAGTGGCCCCTAGTGGCTAGTTTTATGTTATGTCTGCTGTTAATCAAACGGCAGGAGAAATTGTTTTTCCAACTCCTAGTGAGCTTATAAAAAGCCCTACCTCAGTGCTGAGAGAGGATCGATAGGGTGGTCAGTTGGAAGACCTCCTGGTAGTGTGTGCTTTCACACTGTTTGATTCATGCTAGGCTAAAGAAAAGCCTTAGAAACTGTTGAAGCTTGTATTATAGCAGCCAAAAATACGATAACAAGACATTGGTTATCTACTGACACACCCTCAGTGAAAGAATGGCAATACCTGATGAGCGAGATTTATAGGATGGAAAAAATCACAGCCTGGACTCGCCATTCTGGGGACCATTTTGAAATAAGATGGAGACAATGGGTAATATACATCATGAAACACAGCCCCACTTTTGTGCCATAATAAAGCAAGGGAAGAGGAAAGGGAATAAATCCATAAATGGAAAGAGCAATAGACTGAAAGAAAGATAGATATGAGGGGAACAAAAAATATTTTTATTAAAAACCTATTTTTTCTTCCTTTTAGTATAAAGAACTAGGAAAGAGTATGACCTGGGAGACCATATTAAATATAAATATATTTAAGCTTCTCTTTCATGTATTTAAATTAAATGACAAATCATCAAATGTGACCTGTATACAGTGTGTATATACCTTATTTATTGTATTTTGTCTAGTGTTTTTATTTTTTAAGAAAAGTTAAAATAAAGAGTTTAAAAAAAGCAACTGTTGGAGCTAAGCAGTTGTCTGACTTACCATTTTGCTTTCTGTATATTTTACTTGATGAAAATAAAATGACAAACGCACTTATGTGTTTTTTTGTGTATCTGACTTGTGGTCTGCCTGAAATTGTGGTGTCCTAAACCCACGCCCAGTGACAGTGATGTGATGGACAGCACTCTGCCTGGCAGCTGACATGCAGGAGGGGGAAATATTTTGAGTGCTCAAGAACAAGGGGACATGCTGTGAAGCTGAAGGATGTAGATGCAGGAGAGATGTGAAGAAGTATTTCTCACGGAAAGAGTAGTGGATTCCTGGAACAGCCTTCCAGCAGAGGTGGGAGCGAAAACAATGGTGGGGTTCAAGAATGCATGGGATAAGCATAGGGGAATCGGTGGAAGGGAAAGGGGGAGGGAGAAAGAGATATAGATCAGGCACTGCCTGCGGTAATAGTGGAGGTAGGGAGAAATGGGCAGAGGAGATGGGCCAAGTGGTCCTTATCTGCTGTCAAATGTTATGTTACTACTTACACCAACTTATCCACCGTATAGCAATCACCACCTAAGACAACTGCTATCATCCACCCTCCCAGCCACTCTATGTACACCAATCCCTCCATCCTCCCATTTCCATACATAACACTCCCCATATATATCTCACCACTATTCACAGTTCTGCACCCCCACCTGCCAGTCATATTCCTTGCCATTCCTTTTTTTCTCCTGCCTCTCCATCTGTCCCCACATAATGCTTCCCCCTACCTACATCCTTCCTACCCTCCTTGCTCTATTACTCACTCAGCTCCCACTCCCTCCATTACCTCACTCACAGCCCCTCAATGTCCCTCACCCCTGCCTACATCATACTTCCTCCACATCCTTCTACCCCTCTCCTTTCCCCTCAAACAATCCCCCTCTTACCACCTCTGCCTATTCACCCAGGGTTGTTAAGCTGTACCCTGTTAAACCTTGAAGCCATTCACTGCATAAAACTTACTCTTCCTCCTATTCCCCAGCTAAACAACCTTTCCACAGTAAATGTAACCGGCTACCCTTCCTCTATCCACCATTCTTCCTGCTACTACTCCTTGCAGGTGAGATTGAATTAAATCCAGGGCCTCCTGCCCCCTCACCCCTTCCCCCACTCTCCCCAAAGGCCTGAGAATCTTCTATACTAATGCCAGAAGTCTCCTACCAAAACTAGATAATATAAAGCTTTAGGTAACTCTGCATCCCCCTGATGTCCTATGCATCTCAGAAACTTGGCTATCCTCCAAGATCCCTGATAGGTATCTGGCTCTACTCGATTATTCCCTCTCCCGCCAGGATCGTGGCAAACAGCGAGGTGGTGTTGCCCTCTACACACATAAATCACTCCCTTACACCATTACCCACCCCAAATCCATCCCTTCTCCTCACAAATTCCTCCTTGCCAAAATCTCCTTCCCCTCCTCAACTTCCCTCTTCATAGGGGTCCTATATGCCTTCCCCAAGCTCTCTCCCTCCTCTCTTGTCTCCTGTATTACTTCCCAAGCTCTCTCCCTCCTCTCTTGTCTCCTGTATTACTTCAATCACCTCCCGTGCTACCCCAGGGGAACTTATCCTGTTAGGTGACTTTAATTTGAACTGGCTCTCCCCCTCTGTTTCTAGTTCCCTTTCCTTCTCAGCATATAATCTGTAAACCTCACATAACTGATCACAGCACCTACCTGTCTAAACCCCTACTCCCTCAGCCATGCACTACTCGACTGGATCCTTTCATCTCACCCCCACCAACTAATCTCTGCTGGCACCTTCCCTAATGTGGTTAGTGACCATTGCCTCACTTTCTGCATCAGGAAAATCTGCCCACCATACAAACTCCCCAAATATATTGTGCACCACCCTTTAAGATCACTAAGTATCACTAGCCTACATGACCTTGCCTCAGCAGACTTGTCCTCAGTTCTCTCCTCCTCCAATATCAACTCTGCCCTTACCTATTTTACCAATACCTTTTTGACAATATGGGATACCCATGCCCCCACAAAAACTAATGAGAGTTAAACGTCTTCACTACCCTTGGATCACCCCTGATCTGTTTTCACTGTACAAACCCCTCGACCATGCCTGGGCTCAATTCAAAGCCTCCCAGTCCCCTACAGATTTTCAACACTATAGGGCTCTTTGAAATAACTGCACAAAGGCTGTCCACCTAGCCAAAGCAAACTTTTTCAAATCACGCCTGCAACCATCTTCTCATTCCTCCTCCTCCTTCTGGAATGATCTACGCTCACTCCTACACCCTCCCTCTGAACTCCCTTCTCTTGCCGTTCAGGAGGCAGGAGTCAAGTACACAGAATCATCAACAGTCACAAATCTTCTAAACAGAGATTTCACTACCTGCGCACTCACCAACAACCCCCCAACTACCTCATCCAGAAGTCCCCCCACCAGCCTAATGGTTTCCACTTCTCTCCAGTTTCTGAATTTGAAGTCTACTGAGCAATCATGTCCCTAAATGAAGCCAAGTCCAGTCCAGATAGAATTCACCCAAAACTACTCAGTATTTCTGCTCCTTCCATTGTAACCCCCCTTACTGACCTCCTAAACCTTTCTCTCTCCTCATCTTCAGTCCCAACTGCCCGGAAATTTGCCAGAATGATTCCCCTACACAAGAGTGGTGACTCATCTCCCCAGGTAACTACTGGCCTATCTCCCTACTTCCCTTCCTGGCAAAAATCCAAGAATACATTGCCCTTTCTAGACTCAGTGATTTCCTAACAGCCACAAACACCCTCTCCCCTGTCCAGTCAAGATTCAGGCAGTCTCACTCCTCCACTTCCTCCCTGCTTCACTTCACCAGCTGCATACTCTCAGCTACTGATCGAGGTCAGTTTACCTCAGCTATTTTCAATGACCTCGCAAAAGCCTTCGACTCTGTCTCTCACCCCCTCCTCATAAACAAACTGGTTTCACTTCTACCTAACCGGCAGACAGCAGGCTGTGCAAATTGGAAATGCCCGCTCCTCCCCCATCCCTATCCTGTCTGGTGTCCCCCAGGGCTCCATTCTCAGACCTGTCCTCTTCTCTCTCTTTATAAATGATCTCCCTTCTGTTTGCTCCTCTTCCCACATACATATGTGTGCTGATGACACTGTCATCTGCGTATCCTGTCCTACTGTTTCAGATGTCCAGGTTCCCCTTCAACAAGACCTTCACCAAGTTATTAGGTGGTTCCAAGATCACCAGCTTTAAATGAACACCAAAAATAACAGTTGTCATGATCTTCTGGTCCAGGCAAAAACTAACCAGACTATCACCTCCTCCAGTATTCGCCACAATCTCAGGCACTCTCCTCAAAGTTGTTCCTACTTAAAAATACCTAGGTGTCTGGTTTGACCCCTCCTTAGATTTCTTGGCCCATTTCTCTGCTATGCACTCTAAACTTCACCCCAAACTAGGCCTACTATACAGACACAAGGACGGCCTCTCCCTACCTGTTCACCGTGAACTTATGACGAAATGGATTCTCCCAGTTTTCGATTATGCTGTCATCATCTACAGTTCAGCTTCTACCTCCGTCCTTACAAAGCTTGATGTTCTTTTCAATGCCTACTGTTGTTTTGCCCCCAGTTCCCCTCCACTCACTTTCCATTGTGACCTCTACTCCCTCTTATCTCTCCCTTCCCTTCAGCAGAGATGACTGGCTCACAGCCTCACCTTCACCTCTAAATTCTGGTTCAAGCCCCTTCCATTTTTCCTCTCCTCACTCCTCTCCCCTGCCACCACTCCCTCCTACCTAGTCTGCTTCTGTCACTCCCGTACATTTTGCATCCCCCACACACGTACCTTAACAGGCCAACAAGCTTTCTCCTTTAGCCTCCCATCCTTTTGGAATGAACTCCCCGCTACTACTCACCTAACCCCCACTTTCCCAGCTCCAAAGCGTCTGCTTAGGCCTCCTCCAGTAACCTCCTGCTGCTGTCCCTGAGGCCCTACGAACCATTTTTGCTCAACCATTATTATTTCACGTTATTATTCAATACATGCTCTTTCACACATTACCATATCACACCTCACACTGCTACTTGTTATCTATTAATTTATGTCATTTCCCATCTATCATGTTTGCTTTTGTGTTCTGTATTTTGATTTTAACTCCGAGGTAAACTGTTCCACACTACTGTGTATGTATTATTACACTGCTGATATAATGTACTTTGTATCTGATATGAAACTGTATACTTCTATTGTAACTCCATTTCCCCTCTCCCCCGGGTTGCCCTGGAGACAGGCCTTGGCTCAGTGTGCCTTTCCCGGCTACCAATCTTTAAATAAATAAATAAGTGTTTCTGTCTCTATTCCCCCAATGACATCATCAGCACTGTGATCTCACTGATGTAATATAAGTGGTGCTTAGGAACAGCCACTCAGTAGCGGCCAGGTCAGTCATGTGTGATGTCAGTGTCCATGAGATCACAATACTAATGATGTAGTGGGGGGACTAGGGATAGATATGTCAGCTGCCAGGCTGAGAACTAGTCCAAATATCCAGCACATTATCACATAAAAAACCTTCTAATGAGCAAAAGGAAAAATACTTCAGAAATACAAAAGTTACAGCTGACTGCTTCTTAAAATTTGTATAATTTTCCTGTCTGTCTGTTTTGGTTCCACTAGCTCTTTAACAGTCAATACTCAAGTGAACCCTGAACAGTCCCTAAAGTGCAACAACTGCAGAGGTGCAATGTTGCATCCATTCTGCACCACCACACTATGCCAAAGTTTTCCAATCCTTGTGTCTAACTTGATCTGGTGGTTGTCACCGTGATGCTGGCAGGCTTGAACCAGGAGTGGAACATGACCATACCGGGATACTCACTTTTCAGGAAGTACAGAACAAAGGATAAGGTATATGGAGTGATGGTAGCATTGTACAATTCAGAAAGGAAGGAATACGGGCAATGGAAATGGACAACCTGGGAGATGCAGATAAGCTGCAAACCCTGTGGGTACTAACATCAACAGGAAATGGGAAACAAATTAGGGTTGGAAAGGCCTACAGACCACCAGGACAGGACATGAGGCAGATAGGGAACTAGGGGAGTTCCTGAGGAATATGATCAGATTGAGAACTGGTAATAGTAGGGGACTGTAATATCCCAGATATGGCCTAGAAAGTCTCAGACACGGCAAGTACAAGGAATCAGCTCCTGGTGGAAGCATGCTAGTCGGCATTTCTTGTACAGCTGGTCCAAGACTTGGCAAGGATCTTTGATACTCACTAAAAATGAGAAGATCCAAAATGTCATAGTGGAGGAACTGTTAATATCCAGCAACCACAAGACATTGAAGGAAGTTGGAGGTCCAAATGGGGCCACCAAAGAGGCAGGTATATTACAGGTATGGGATTTCAAGAAGCCAAATTGAAACAGGATGCAGGAGCTGTTGAGAGATAACACCGAGAAAATAGGAGGCATTTTGAAAAGGAACACTGGAGGAAACAGCAAGCTCCACTGGGAGAGTGTCAAAGCAATGGCAAGAGGGCAAGGACTGAATGTGGTTCACACTTCATACGAGCTAAGAGGAGGGTGTTCATAAAGTGTTAGGGTATCCAAAGGATAGAGTATAGGGAGGAGTGCCTAACCTTAACCAGGGAAGCCAGTAGAAAGGTTGAAGAGGCCAAGGTGGAGATGGAACTTGGGCTAGCAAAGGGGGTGCAGCTAGGTGAAAAAGCGTTCTTCAAGAATGATTTGAGGGAAACGAAAGGTCAAAGGGGGCATAGTGAGGCTTAAGAAGGAGGGAGGAAGGGTGGGGGCAAATGTGAGGCAGAGATAATGAAAAAGTACTTTTGTTCACTATTCACCAGGGAGGAAGAGGGACTGCTGCTGGAATGTGGGGTAGGAAGGGAAGGAAGAGGGTGAGCAGTAGAGGCATGGGCATTATAATGGAGGAAAGGGTGATGGAAAAGCTATAAGGGTTAAAAGGAGATAAATCTATTACACCTGATGGCTTACACCCTAGGATGCTCGTGGAGACTGTGGAAGTAATAGGTCCACTTACAGAAATAATAACTTGCTTTGCTGGCCACAAGGGTGGTCCACAGGGACTGGAGGACAGAAGTTGATACCCCTCTTCAAGGGATGGAAGAAAGGATGAGCCAGGAAACTAGACCAGTCAGCCTGACGTCTATAGTAGGGAAGATAATGGCATCCATACTGAGAGATTAACTGGTGGACTTCCTAGAAGGGAACAGACTACAAGACCCCAAGCAGCATGGGTTCATGAGAGGGAGGTCTTGTCAGATGTATCTTAGTTTGATTTTTTTTGACTGGGTGACCAGGCGGCTGACAAGGGACAAGCAGTCCATATAGTATACTTAGGTTTTATTTTTTGCCATTCTCTTTTTATTAGAATTTTCAATCAAATTGGGTACAGAGCCTTACAATACAAATCACCATACAATAAAAATAAGCAATATTTAGTATACATCATGTAGGATACCTTAACCATAGCAAAGCCTCTATACCCCTCCCTCCCCACCCCAGATACTTAGGTTTTAGTATGCTTAACTTAATCCTCTGGAAAACACTGGTCAAGAAGCAAAGGGAGTTGGAGGTGGAAGAAAAGTTGGCAACTTGGGTAGAAGGCTGACTGATGGTAAGGGCACAAAGGGTTGTAATAAACAAGGAGTTCTTGGAAGTGAAAGATGTTATAGGTGGCATATCACAGGGATCGGTGCTGGGCCTTGTCTTTTTGAATATGTTCATTTGTGGTATATGAGAAGGCATAAAGAGCAAAGTCTACCTCTTTGCAGAGGAAACAAAGATCTGCACAAGGGCTGACACAGAGGAAGGGTAAGGGAACTCGTGGGGGATCTGTGCAGGCTGGAAAACTGGTCAAAGATGCAAAATAATGCTAAGTAACGCACATTGAGAAAAGGAACTCAAGGGTGCAGTACAAAATGTGTGGGGGGGGGGGTGCTGGAATGCACCAAGGAGGAAAATGACCTAGGGGTCATATCATTTTGGGACTTGAGAGACAGGGCTCTCTGATATAACTTAAGCACTGTACAGAGGTAATATATTAGATAGGAAAAAAAGTCTAATTGTATTGTGGTAGGAGTTTTTGTTTTGTAATCTTCCCTTGTTCTTTTGTATGATTGTGAGCTCTTTGATATATTGTTCTGTGTTTACATTTTTCATATTTTTATCATCTTTAAGTGAAGTACACTTTATTTTAAAAGACTGCCTGGTCTGCCAGTTCTATTTTTGCATGTGACGTATAGAGGGGTTTTATTTATTTCAAATTCGGATTAATACCTTTGAGCCGGGTGCTCATTTACAAAGGCTCCAAGTCAACAAGGAATACAAGACATTTGCAGGTGATGAAACATTGTAGAACAGAAAGACATCAACTAACAGGGTTAAGACTGGCAAAAACTGTTCAAAAGCTTGATGGTGTTACTAAACTGGGAAAAGGTAAGAATATACCTAAGGTCTTTTATAGAGTTTTAAGGGTTCATTTTGGAAGCCTGGTTTGATGCCCCTGGTGAAAGATCGTACCGCAGTCCCCAAAGAGGGGGTACGTATCTGAGCATGTATATTGGGTACGCTAGCATAAGGTTCATAGTTTGAATCCCCCTCGAACTTGAGACTGAAGGTGATTCGGACCCAAAAGCTGACAGGTGGGTTACCTTGTCTGTTACCTGTTCACATTATTGTGCTTGGAGGTTGACACTGTGGGAGCAGAGGGCCTGACCTGTGGAGTGCGTTTGTGACAGGCAGATGTGATTCCCCTTCACAAAAGTGGAAGCAGGGCAGAGGCAGGAAACTACAGACCTGTTAGTTTGACCTCAGTGATAGGGAAAATGATGGAATCACATGTGAAGGAAAGAATTGTTGAGTACCTAGAGGCCAGAGGGGCACATGACCCAAGGCAGCATGGATTCACAGCAGGAAGGTCATGTTAGACGAACCTAATAGATTTCTTTGACTGGGTGACCAAAGCAGTAGATCAGGGAGGGGCTGTGTACATGGCCTACCTAGACTTTAGCAAGGCTTTTGACGCAGTCCCACACAAAAGTTTAATATACAAGTTAACCAGCCTGGGAGTGGGTCCCAAGATGGTAGCCTGGGTAAGAAATTGGCTGGAGAACAGGACACAGAGGGTAGTAGTAAACGGAGTCCACTCTGAAGAAAAGGGGGTTACTAATGGGGTACCGCAGGGTTCAGTTCTAGGAACGGTCTTCTTCAACGTCTTTATAAGTGATACTGCAGAGGGACTGGTAGGAAAAGTATGTCTCTTTGCAGATGACACAAAGATCTGCAACAGGGTTGATACACAAGGTGGGGTAGAAAGGATGAGAATGGACTTGGCAAGGTTGGAGGAATGGTCAAATGTATGGCAGCTTAGAGTCAATGATAAGAAGTGCAAAGTAATGCACCTGGGAAACAAAAACCCAGGGGAAGAGTACACTATGGGGAGTGAGATACTAACAACAAAAATGGAAAGGGGCCTGGGGGTAATCATATCAGATGACCTAAAGGTGGGCAAGCAATGTGAGAGGGCAGTAAGGAGGGTTGGGGGAATTCTGGGATGTATAGGAAGAGGCATCACTAGAAGAAAACAGGAAGTTGTTATCCCTCTGTACAGACAGCTGGTGAGACCCCATCTGGAGTACTGCGTGCAGGTCTGGAGACCCAGTCTCCGCAAGGACATAGACAGGATGGAGGTAGTCCAGAGGAGGGCAACTAAAATGGTGCAGGGTCTGCACCAGAAGACATATGAAGAGAGACTTAAGGAGCTTAATATGTATACCCTGGAGAAAAGGAGGGATGGAGGGGGGACACGATAGAAACTTTCAAGTACCTCAAGGGAATCAACAAAGTCCAAGAGGGTAGCATCTTTCAGAAAAAGAGATGTGCAAGAACAAGGGGGCACAATTTGAAGATAGAAGGGGAATGACTCAGAGAAATCTGAGGAAGTATTTTTTCGCGGAGAGGGTTGTGGATGCATGGAACAGCCTTCCTGTGGAGGTTGTGGAGTCAGAAACGGTGGGGGAATTCAAGAATGCATGGGACAGACATAAGGCAATTCTAGGGGTTGGGGAAGTAGGCTGTCGGTTAACTAGGATTTGCAGCTTATCCATTAGGTAGAGAAGTGGGCAGACTGGGTGGGCCAAGTGGTCCTTATCTGCCGTCAAATTCTGTTTCTATGTTACAGCCTCACATGTGTTTGAGGTATTTTACAGAGCTCAAAAAAGTACTTTAATGTGCACACATCGTTGCCTTAACCCCAGTTACAGCACAGTGCCCATACACACTGCTGTTATCTAAAATCATGTTCTAGCCTACCTCTGATCAGTTTTGGAACACGGTTTTAGAACACAGATTGTAGCATAGTTTTTGCCATGCCACGATTTAGACGAAACATTTTAAACCAGTCTAACAGAGTTAAAATGGTTTAAAGATTCTAGCATGTACAAAGTTTAGCATACAAAGTGCAGAGGAGATACCATTACAGAGAGGAAACAGTAAAATTTGGAGGCACACACACAGTGATAGCCAACATCACCATGCGTGATGCTGCACCATGGGGGCATCACAGAAACTGCATTCAGCTGAATGCAGCTTTTGCGAATAGTGTCAGGCTGTGGTATGCCATTGCAAGCGATACGCTTGTGGATGGCATTGGCTACTACTGTAGGTGTAGTTGTTTCCTAGCATTTGAGTGTTGTGTTTGTCTTTCAGCAAACATAACGTGGCTGGATTTAAGTCAATTTACAGGTTAAAATGGACCCTGCTTAGACGTACAAGATGAGGGTTGTTCTGGGCTGGTATGGTTTGGAAATCAGTATTAAGAAAAGTCAGTCTTGCAGTGCAATACACATACAGTACCTGACTTGATATTGCATAATTCGCTTGCAGTTTTTCCGTCCCTGGTAATTTGGTGGTTGTGGGACAGAATGTTGTCAAGCACATGAACTACCCCATCCCAGCTGCAGAACACTTCTTTGCCTGTGCTTGAGATGATTAACCATTGTGGAAAGCTCACACTCAGGGTGGGGTGGGTGGTGTCAGTGGTGAGCCAGGTTTGGAAGCAGCAAGTCAGTCATTTGGGGCAAGATGGTAGCGGCGAAAGTGATCATTTCAACCAAACCCTGGGAACTGCTAGGAAGCCTACCTCAGAGGAACAAAGAGAGCAAGAGGTCTGATGAGGAAACTGAAGGTTCAACAGGGTGCTAGGGCCCAGCCCATGTAGGGCTTTATTGGTCAGCAAGCTTACCTTGAAGGAAATCTGTCACTTCACCAACAGCCAGTGCAGATCACGTGAAACTGGGTTCATATGACAGGACCTAAGACCTAAAGAAGAAGCTTCAGCTGTGTTGGAGTCTCAGACGACAGTTTTACTGCAGCTGTTCCCCATATGTTTTCATGATTTGATTAGTCTTCCCAGATTGCAGGAAAGAAATCTCAGTTCACCAGTTTGCTGTCTTTCTTAGAAATAAGATATCAGGGTAGGGCTAAGACAGTATCATAAAGATAAAATATACAGCAAGCCAAAAAGTAAGCAACACATTTAGTTATGGAATAGGAAGTGTTATCAGGGGCAGTGCTAAACTTAGATCAAGGCATAAAATAACTGGATTTACATCACAATTTGTCCGTTCCCCCCCCCCAAAGTAAAATGCTTGTTCTCTTGACAAAGCCTTTAACAAATGTGATCCAGTTATGGCAAAACATGGGTAACTGTCTTCAGATCATACTGTAATCGCCCTCCTGGAGAGGCACTCTCTTACTGAATTAACTACACCACTAAAATGAGTGCAGCAACAGGCAGCTTCTTCTAAAACAGCATGTAAATGATCATCAGTCAGCCTCCAAACCAGGACAACCCGAGACCACAGTGCTGCCCACCCCCCACTGTATTTTCTGAACCCACGGCACTTACTTGCCAGTACCTAGCCAGTCAAAATACACTTTACCCAGCAGGGACAACACCATAAGGGTCGAGGCAATGACCAGCAACAAGGGGGCCATGAAGCAAGACACTTAGGCACCTCGACACACGTTGGTATGGTGGCTTGAATCCTTCCTAGAGACCACAGACACAGAAATCCCTATGTCAGCAGACCCAAAAAGCGACGTGTGTCCTTATTTGTCAAAGATTTAAATTTTGAGTGTGCTGTACTACTTAGTGACATCCCATCCCATGCTCTTTATCGTTGTCAGTTTCCTCCAGACCTGGCATCCAACTCAGACATCCCCACCCTGACTAATCTGAATCGAAGGGGAAATTAGTAATGTTGGCTGGCTGAAGCACCGCTTCCTCGATGGGAAAGTATTCTTTTTTTAAAGCAATACAGATCCCTCAAAAGTTCAGGGAGATTCAATTCACAACACCCACATTAACAGCAAGTGAAACTACAGAGTAGAGCATAAGCAGCAAAATCCCCTCCCATTCCACTCGTTTATTTACCCACCTGCTCCTGTAGCCTCCAATTAATCTCCCGACCACAAGACTCCGCATTCGATTCAGACTGGGCTGGTGCGCAAAGCTCCCTCAACCCTCGAGATGACTAGTGGAACTCTCAGCAGCAGCACAGAGTCTTCGATCACCTCGGCTCCTGCTCCCTAAATAACCGCACTTGACCGACCCATATCCCGGTTCAGCCTCCACAAAGACCATGACCGTCCACATAGAGTGACTACAGCTCTTTTCACTCTCAGTGTGACAGACTAAACAACTGGCAGCCAGCATGTACCATTTCTTCTGAGTGTCCCTCGGCATCTCACTGACTGAACTGGCCTAAACCGTGACCACGCTGCTGATGCGCAATTGCGCACTGATGTCCACTTTCAACTCTGACTTCTCCAAGCATGCTCGCTCCGCACACCTCCACTTTAGTTAGTTCCTGAAGAGGAACAACAGACCAGACTGCTTTTTCATGGGCTTTTATAAAGCCTACGTGACCTGCCCCCTTACTAGCCACTCCTCCTTTCTTAGCAAGCGGACCTGATTGAGATGGCAAAATATATTTCAATCAGGTCCTCTGGGGTCGCATCACAGGTTTAGACCCCACCCCCAGCCCTCCTCCCTTAAAAAAACAAAAAGCTTAGAGAGCCGCTGCGAAAGCCCGTGGAAAAAAAAAGAAAACAAAGAAATGGGGAGATGCCTGCCAGCTCCTGCTACCCACCCGCTGATCTTTAGCATGCCTTGGCATGTCTGGTGTATCGGTGGCTACGCCCTTGCCTGACATGCCCCATAAAAAGTTCTGTAACCTTTGGCTGACCGCTGGCGATTCTGCCACTTTCATGGGGGCACCAGGCAAGTTCTGCGGCTGATTCCTCTGCTTCTGTGGGGCTGGCGCTGGGCGGCGGGGCGCCCGCCATGCAGTCAATTCCTCCGTCCTGTCCTGAATGTCGGGTGACCTGTGTTGTGTCCCGTTCCTGTAGCTGATTACTTGGGGCTTGGGCTCTAGGGGCGCCAGGCAGGACTGCCACCTGCCGCAGGTGGAAGCCAGCCAGGGAAGCACCTAACTTGTTAGTTTAGTTTATGGCTCGAAGGGGCACAAACTCAGAGGCAGAATGGTCCGGGGTGGGTGCTGACCCCTCCCTAACTCCGCCATTGGGTGGTGTTCTGCAGAGCAACCCATTTGGATTGCTTGTGCAGCGCTGGAGCGCATTTGGTCACCCTACCCAGCACTGTGCTTTTGCAAAACAGTGCTCAAAATGTTCTCTGATTAGCTTTCCAAAAGTAATGGATAAGAAAGCATGCTGAGTTTGTGCTGGGTCCATAAAATGGCTCAGTATTTTTTATACACAAAAGTAATTTTGAGAAAACACATACACAGAAAAATGTGTTTTTTATTGCCTAGTTAGATTCAGGGTATTTTATGTGATGGTTGTGTCCCAAGAGCAAAAAATACTAATAAAATAGAATTTGTTTGTATATAGCTCACATTATACATACTGTATGCCAAAGCGTGTTACAAAACATTGCATACAGTACACAGTTCATTCATGCAAAAATCACTGAAGGGTGGCAGAGTAACATTGTGAGGATCAAAAGGATTTCCTTTAAGGTTAAATTTTCTGTAAAATTTGGATTACCTTGGGTTCATTTGTTACATTAGCATTTTTTTGCTAGTATTATGAATAGGGTTGCTGAGGAGTGTGATGCCTGTGGCTGACCTAATACACGGATAATTAAACTGACTTTTAAGAGGGTGTGAGGTTAAGCCTCATTAACTGTGAAGTAAGTGTGTGTGTGTGTGTGGGAGGTTCTGGGTTTCATTACACCCTGGAGGATCTGAGAAGTGAGAAGGGTCAAATCGTTAAGATTCTCCTTGTGTTTAGTGTTTCTGCCAAAACAAAGTAGATAAAGAATGTAAAAACTAATCACAGAATAACACTGATTTGTAAATATGGGTATTATTAAATAGGAAGTAATGCTCTGTTATTTTAACAAAGAGGAACACATTTAGTTCTGAAATTGTCAGACAGTTGATTGCATACAAAATAAATGGTGTTTGTAAAAAGCATGGTGCCATTGTTTTCAAATTTACTTAGTAGTAATTGGGCCTCACCTCTAACCCCAGGCAACCCTATTTGCTTGTCACTCAGACACAGAGGACTCTATTTTGCAACAGGCGGAACTGTACATGGTAACAAATAAGGGGCCACCTCAATATAAATACATTTATTACAGATAAAAAAAAAAATGCCACTTACCATGAAGATGTGACGATTAACAATTCTGATAGCAAAAAGCCACTATTCACAGTACTGGCATCACAACTGAGTTAGGATTGTCTGACATCATTGTAGAGCCACTGTGTCACATTTTGGGCCTTTTTGTTTTTAATTTAATGTGACAGTATAATCTTGAAAAACTACATTATTAATGTATGTACCTCCCTTATGAACTGTGAGCAGTTTGCTTATTCTAAAAATATAGTAAGCCTGGCTATTAAGGATACTGTATTTTGCCACAGGCACTTAATCTCTCTGTGCCCAAATGCACTCTTCTGTGGAACTGGGTAGAAGCAGGACCCCACTGGAAATGAGATGTTACATATCCACTGCGCTATCCTGGGTAAATCAATTGTAAATTTAAACATTAAGTACAGCATGATATTCTGGAGATTTCTTGTAGTTCTGACTGCAGTATTTTAAGTAATGTGCTATCGGCATCTTGTAACAGATTTATGTTAAGGGCAGATTCTTTGGTCAGGATGAGGGTCCTTAAAGGGGAACTGTCAGCTTTGCCAGAAGAAGACAACGGAAACTGTGGAAGTCCCTTGAGACTAAAATGCACTGTGGTGAATTTGTTTATAAGTTCGATAAGGTTGCAATTTGCTAGTTATCTGGTTGATTCTGCGACCCTCCACCCACCATTATTTGACCATAGTCCCTCACAGATAGCCCTCTGATGACTTGCCTGATGGGCTAAGCTGCGGGAGACTTCTGTGTGTCACTATAGTGCCTGACAAGAATAATACAAATATAGTGCATGTTTGCTCCTCTGACGCCGGTACCGATCGGTCGAGGATATGCACTTTCTTTGATCAGTACCGGCGTTAGAAGTGCAAACATGTGCTATATATGTGTTATTCTTATCAGGCACTATAGTGACACATAGGAGTCCCCTGTGGGTTAGCCTGTCAGGCGCATCATCAGAGAGCTGTCTGTGGGGGACTGTGGTCAAATAATGGTTGGTGGAGGGTCGCAGGATCAACCAGATGAACAGTACGATTGCAGCCTTGTCAGTTATTAAAAATAAATTTCACCACAGTGCATTTTAGCTCAGTGGGACTTACAGGTCCTGTTTTCTTCTGCGGAAGCTGACAGTTCCCCTTTAACAAGTTCCACTGTATTCACATTATAGCGAGGCAGGCATTAATTTGGACAGCTCTGAAATATGAGCACCTCATAATAAAAAAAAAATATATATATATTTCCTGCAAACAGAAACTTCTCAGGCTCTGGTGGGAAGGACTGCAGATCTACCCGATGGCTTAGTGCTCTTCTTTGCTGGAAACCCAAGTCTGAAAGTTGACTGTTGTTAGGTTGCTGGGCCTGCTGAAGTGCTAACTTATGCAGCACATACGAACATACGAAGAAGCCAGCAGAAGAAGGCTATTTGGTCTGTTAAGTCTGCTCGTGTTGCAGAGTCCACAGCTTGAGCTACTGTCCCTGCCCCCTCTCCCCACTCATCCCATCCTCCCTACCCATGACCCTTACCCTCCTCCTATACCTGTCCCAGCCTCTCTTAAAGCTGCCCACTGTCTTCAATGAGATTACCTCTTCTGGGAGCGCATTCCAAGTGTCCACCACCCTGTCTTTGAAGAAGTGCTTCCTAACCTCCCTCCTAAACCTCCCACCTTCCAGCTTAAGACTGTGCCCCCTCATGTTATGGCTCCCACTCAGCTTAAAGCGACTCTCCTTATAAACCTTATTTATCTCTTTCAGGTACTTGAAGGTCCCAGTCATGTCCCCTGTCTCTCTCTCTCTCTCTCTCTCCTGTCTTCCAGGGAGTACATGTTCAGTGCCCTCAACCTGTCCTCGTATGCCTTACCCTGTTGACCAGCTGTCATCTTTGTAGTCCTCCTTTGGACCTTCTCCAGCAGGTTAATGTCATTTTTGAGGTGTGGGCACCAGTACTGAACTCCATACTCTAGATGTGGCCTTACCAATGACCTGTACAAGGGCAGTATAACCCCCTCTCTCCTACTAGTGATCCCCCTAGATATGCATCCCAGCATCTTGCTTGCCTTTGCTGCTGCTTTCTTGCTTTGTGTGGAGTGTTTCAGGCCACTAGTGATCATCACTCCCAGGTCCTTCTCCTCCTCTGATGCAGATTCTCGGACTCCACCCAGGAAGTACTCTGTCCTAGGATTCTTAGCTCCACTATGCATAACTTTTGCGCAAGAAGTGGATGGGACCAACCTGTTGACCACTAGTATGAGCCAGTAATCCTGCCATCCTGGGACTACTATATACAGGGTTAAAACCCTTCCTGTTTCCAGTCAGATGGTGGCCCAGCACTCGCAGTCCCCATTCTTTGAAGTCTTCTTCCTGACTCTTGATCCGGAATCTGTGCATGGTGGGGTGCTGCAGGGGGAAACAGCGCCAGTATAGTTAGGGATGAGTAAGGTGTTTAATGTTAAATCACAGTTTTTGCACCTTAATAACTTTGGCGGTGTTTGATGGTGGTGTCTTCCTTGGGGTTGTCATCCCTAATGCTCACCCCCCTCCCCTGAATAAACAAAGTCAGATATGATCTCTTTTCTTCACGGGCGCTGCGTGAAGAAAGCTACAACAGATTTTGTTGGCAGCATGTGGTGAGACATATTTCTCTACCTTTGAAAAGCGTACCGCTATGATTCACTGGTTTGGAGCTGTACCTTCTGCTTCGGACAGGAAGCTATGGGCTGCAGGGGGGTGAGCATTAGGGTTGGCAACCCCAAGGAAGACCTCACCACTGATTCACCGAGACTCAGGAGACCCAAAACCCTAATGCTTTTTCCTTTTACTGCTTAGGGGGTGGGGTTAGGAGTTAGGGTTGGAACCCTAATGCTACATTTCCCTACTTTTGTTGCATTAAGTTGAACCCTAACTGGTGCATTAATGCAGTTTTTTTTTTATCATGCCACTGTTTGTACGCCAGCTGCGGCGACTTACTGGCGGGGGCATCCAGCCTCCGGCCCTGCCTGTCGGGAGAGCAGCAGGCTCACTCGCATGATGGGGGTTCTGGTACGGCTTTTTCTGACTTGCTGGGGGCTCCCCTTGCCCTGCCTGACCGAGCAGGCCCCAGAACCCCATAGCGTGATTCCACGACAGTCCTCCCGGCATCACAGAGCACGACCATCAAGCTGCTCGGTCGCGCCCAGACCTTTTGTTTTCTCTAGTAGGTCCCCCAATGGAGTGCGGACATGCTGTGATGTCCGTGCACTTACGTGAAGACATCTGCTGCACTCCCCCTCTGCTAACACCTGCGTCTGCAGTGCCTCTGGGCATACCCGGGGGCCTCCACGGTGCGTTGTGCTTCCCCAGCCCACCCCAGGACTAGGAGAGCTGTCAGCAGATGCTCTATCCTAGTCCTTCCCTGCCGACCCCCAACGACCCGGGCTTGTTCCCGAACCTGGGTCGCCAGTGTGGTACGAGGTGTGGTGTCCAGCGCCTCAACCCTCAGCGCCACCGGGCTGGCATTAATGCAGTTTTTTGTAAAGAATCCCCTTTCTTTTTGAGATAGTGGAATTGTATCTTCATTCATGCAGGTCCCAAAGAGATCTGCGTAGACAGATGCAGACTGTGCATGGCCCTTCTGGCCCTGCACTTCCGTGAAGTGACGGATATCAAAAATTACCAAAGTTCTGAATGTGTGTAGAAGAATGTCAAAATACCTTGGGGGGGGGGTTCAGATTGCTGATGGACTGTTTTCTTTTTTTCAAGTAAACCAAAAAATAAATACATAAAATCTATGAGGGACAGTTTTCTTTAATTTAGAGCAGCCCAAGCCAACACTTGGGATTGGGCACCCTCATGTCCGGATAACCTGGTTACCAAAAGAATAAAAAAAAATAATCTTTGGTGGCACCGGTGGGGGAGGTGGGCACCCCAATGTTGCCATGTATATTATGATAAGGGGTAGGGCAACCTGGAGGGGAGGGGATGGCAAGCGAAGCGGTATCATCAGAATATTGACATAAACATCGGAAAAGTGGGGCGGACGACCTGGATGGGAGGGGAGAGAAAGAAGCAGTACCTGGTGTGGGCACCCCAATCTGCTTAAAAAAATAAATATATATATAGAGAGAGAGAGAGAGAGAGAGAGACAGAGCCGGGGATCGGTAGCTCAATGCTTCATTTGAAGCCGGCAGCACAACTCTAGCTGTGGCTTCAACATTCAAGAAAGTTCCGATGTTCTAAAAAAGAACAATACAGAAGAACTATAGTTCTGTCATATTATTCTTTGGTTTGAGCCCTTGCAGAGCCCGCTGCCTCACTGCTCCAACTGAAGCTGGTAGCACAACTCCAGCTGTGGCTTCATAAGTCAAGATTGTCCCTTTCACAGACAATTCTTTCATGAGAGCTCATGAAAGAACAATGGTTCTTATGTATGACCTCATAAAAGAACTGTGAAAAAAAAACTAAGTCCCACCCTCTCCTTTTGTGAGCAAGATTCCTCTTTTGTGAGATGACATTCTTCTTTCGTGAGACTCATGAAAGAGGAGGTTTGGCTCATGAAAGAACTATAAAAAAAAAATGAAAAACAAACCCCTACCCTCTTCTTTCATGAGCCTAGATTCCTCTTTTATGAGCCAACAATCTTCTTTCATGAGAGTCCCAAAAAAAGAAGTTCAGTTCACGAAAGAAGAATCAGAACCCCTCGCTAAACCTTCCACCTAGAATTTTAGAGATGTTCCAAAACCGCATTTCAGGGCCCTTTTTCAGAAAACAGACCCCAGAATCAAGCTAAATGGATCCATTTAGCTAGATTCATGTGTTTGTTTTTCTCCAGGGCATAATTTTTGGGGGGGTTTCAATTTAAAAAAAATTAATAATAATAATAAAGAGAAGGCTACCATATGAAAGAAGAATTTTGTCATGAAAGAAGACTTTCTGCTCATGAAAGAAGATTATTTTCTTGTGAGACAGAAAATTCTTCTTTTGTTATCAGATGTATAAATGAAAGACCCTACTGAGCATGTTCAGAACTGAAACTTCGAATCCTTATAACTCAGGAATGGATTCATATTTTTTCACCAAACCTCAAAAAGACACCTTTCGAGGGCAAGCCCATTCTACCCTGACAATTTCAGAACGAAATTCCAAATCATGTGGGCTGTAGGTGAGAGCAATAAAAAACAACACCAAAAAAACAGATTTTTCCAGTTTTTGCACTGTCTGGATCTCAGAATCCAGAAATTGACCATCACAAAACTTGCTAGATCAAGAGACCTTGCTCCCCAGACCATGCATGCAAACCTTTGTGAAATTCCATTGAATGGGGTGAAGGCATTAAGATGTAAAGTTTAGCGATTTAACATTAAACACCCTATGCAACCCTAACTATAGGGGCACTACTGCGCCCCTATAATATATAGAGAGAATGAGAGAGAAAAAATGATGGCAGAGTGTGATATACAAGGAAATAATACCACTTAGGGGTGGAACAAGCCATAAATTCACGAGTTTGAAGGATGAATGGCTTTTGTGAGCTTGTTCGACCATGAGATGGTATTATTTTCCCAGGTATGCCGGATTTTGCCATCATTTATGAAGTGCCTTACGTTGGCTGTGTCCTATGTTTTGCTATAGTGCAGTGGTTTGTGTTATTGTTATTGTTTTTCTGTAGTTTAGTGATTTTCCATAGAGTAGTGGTATATACCTTTAAAAAGGTGCGGAGTGTTTCTCTGTAGTGTAGTGGGTTCTTACGGGACAGCATTTTTTTTGTCCCAGTTGTGTTTCCATAGTGCAGGGGCCTCCTATAAAGGGAGGCGTGGCTCTGGCAGTATTTCCTTTACTTTCAGGACAGAGAGCAGCATTGCATTTAAGTGGGTATGGCATGGCAGCAGTCCGATTGGGAACGTTGAGCGGTCTGCCAGGGAGCTGCATGGTGTTCGGTTGGAGCAGTATGCTGTCTGCCTGGGAGCATCATTTCGGGTTGGGTACACTACACTGGAATATATGGAGGTTGGGAGTGTCGAGGGACAAGCGGAGAGGTGGCAGCAGCAGGACGGAGGACTTGCACGGTAGCCCTGCTTGCTAGGTGAGTGAGAGTAGAGCGGAGGGTATTTGGTGGGCTTTTAGTGTAGGTTACTGTAGTTTTCTGTAGGTATAGTTTTGGGGATTTTAAGGTGGCTGTCATGAAAGTTAATAAGGTGGCTGTTACATGTGTTATTAAGGAGCATGTTACATGTGTTATTAAGGGGCTTGTTACATGTTTTGTTGGAGTGGTTTGTATTGTGTTGGGTATTAATGTGTTATTAAGGTGTTGATAAATTAATACAGTGTAATCAGTATAATTAATTGGTGTCATAATATGCTAATTGGCTACCATCATATATGGGGAAAGTGCATTGATTCTCAAAAAACCCATGTCCTGGCGTGGGTTATTGCACTTAAAAATGAAAAATGTGGTGTTGTTTTTAACGGAATAAGGTTTTATTTTGCTTTAACGGAATAAGGTTTTCAAACAACATGAAGTCTTGCTATATTATAGACATTAGCAGTTTGATCCAGCTCTAGAACTGCCCCGGAGTGAAATGGTTAAAACCATTCCAAAATAGAATTTTGGCACGAGAGCAGCTCTATGTGTGTCATTTCAAACTTGAACTGTCAGATTCTTTACTCCGCCTCAGTGAACAGTCGCTCCGGTGATTTCTCCTTCTGCTCGGTTCATTTCTCGGTTTAAAAAGTGTTTTCTCGGTTGGATTTAACCGAGAATAGTTTCTTTTAACATAAAACCGTTCGGTTCAAGCTCTATCTGTGGTAACCGTAAGTAAATGAAGGTTTTGTCTGTGTGGAACTTGTAAGTTGTCGGTTCGGTTTTGAACCGATCAGTGGTTTAAAACTCATTTAAAACTAAAAGTTACTATTTTAGAGTGCGGTTCCGGTTCTTATCGGTTCTAAAAAAGCAGGATTTATGCGTTTTTCCCAATACCAGTGTTGGGAGCCGATAAAGGGTGTCTTATTTTCTGCAGATTAAAGGGGCAAGTTTTTGGTTAGGCTGGCATTATGTCTGAGAAACCCAAAAGAAAAACGGGCCCACTGGGTTTCAACACTGTGATGTTTGTGGGAAGTCTTTGCCAAGGCTGACCACACACCACATGTGTTTATTGTCTGGGGTTTGACCACCTCCAGTCAGACTGCCAGATATTAAGAATTTCCTGCAGCCACCCTGGAAAAAAGATTGGGCAGGCTCAGGAACGAGAGGCAAAAAGTCCGCTGACCTGGATGACAGCCCGTTCGGTGCCAACCAACCAGAGGGAGTGCCTCTGACCAGGGCCAGACTTCTCGGCAAAGAAAAGCTGGTTCTGAGGAACCAATTCCAGTAAAGAAAACAAGAAAATCAGCAGGTCTGGAGTCTAAAATTCCTTCTCCAACTGCTGCAGAGATATAAAAGCCATACAGATTGTCCAGTCACTGTCTCAGGGTCCGTCTGAACCACCACTATCTGGTAAAGGTCGGTTCATCGGTCCCAGTGGTTCAGGATATGATATTGAGGAATTTTATGAACCAGAGGAGGGGGAGGAGGATTTTGAACAGTATGAATGTGGCTGGGAAGGTCTGGGTGTGCCCATTGAACCGGACATCTCCCCAGACAGACCTTTAGAATCTCCCCCTATGCTGTCTGAGTCCCCATCTCATTTTATGTTTTATAAAAAAGTTGCTGAAACCCTCTAGCTTCCTTTAGAAGAGGCTGTGGATGAGCAAGAGGAGCCTGATTTTGTAGAAATGTGGATATTCTAGAGTCTAGGAGATTGTCTATTCCTTTACATAAGTCTTTTAGGAAACAAACAATTAAAATTTTAAAAGCTCTAATTCTGTGCCTCCTGTAGATAAAAAGATGGACAGAAGGTATACATTGTCAGGCCCTGATACAGAATTCCTTTCTCAGCAATGCAGTCATGTTGGGGTAGTTCAGGCTGCTGCCTGTGATAAAGCTAATATTCCCTTGGCTTCACATCCTCCTGACAAGGATTCCAGGAAGATTGATGCCATGGCAAAAAAACAGTATATGGCAGCCTCTCTGGGACTCAGGCAAGCAAATTATATGGCTTATGTAGCTAGGTATCAGAAATCTAGATGGGATACTGTTATGCAATTGGCCAAGCAGGCCCATGGCCAGCTGGCTAGTGAACTAGAACAGGTGGCTGCTGATGGCATTGAAGCCTCTAAGGTTCAGTTTCATGCTGCTGTGGATTTAATGATGTTTCCTCTAGGGTCATGGCCACATCTGTAGCTTTTCATAGGTTGGCCTGGCTCAGGTGTACTAGTTTGTCACAGGATACCCAGACTAAGGCTATGGATTTTCCTGTGGTGGGAAATTCTCTGTTTGGAGAGCAGACAGAGAATTACATGAAGAAGATGGATGAATATAGGACTACTTACAAGAGTGCCCAGGCTAAGGAGCGGCAAGCCACTCCTCAAGGCATGCCCCAGGGGTAGGGGTAGGCCTTTCACAGGCCTTTCTACCAGACTCAGGCCTCCTCTGCCTATGCTCAGAGGGCTTCTTCAGAGGCAGGGGCAGGCGAGGGGTGGGCAGACCTGCTCCCACCCCCAGCCTAAAGCTCCTGTAAACAGGCACCCTGATAGGGTGCCCAGGGCCGAATTCTCCTGTACCAGTGGGGGCAGGCTGACACTTCAGTCAGAATGGGCTTCTTTAACCTCAGACAAGTGGGTTCTGGAAGTAGTAAGCCAGGGTCTGGTTCTCAGCTTCAAAAAGTTTCCCAAGTTGAGAAGCAGACTTTTTCTACCTGCAAGTGCTTCAGAGACCCTCGCTCTGGAAACAGAGGTCTCATCCCTGTTAGCTCTCAGAGCAGTAGAAGGGTTTCTCCCTGCATCAGGGCAGGGTCTGTATTCAGATACTTCCTTACCCCAAAAAGACAGGAGATGGATGCCCATTTTAGATCTCAGATATGAACAAGCATCTTTTGAAACCAAAGTTCAAAATGGTAACTCTGGCAATGATTTTACCTTCCCTAAGGCCAGGGGACTGGCTAGCCTCCCTGGACCTCAAGGATGCCTATTTCCATGTCCTAATCAGAAGATCCCATGAAAGTACCTCAGATTAAGACTGCCCTCAGGTCATTACCAGTTCAGAGCAATGCCCTTGTGCCCTTACCTCTGCTCCAGGGGTATTCATAAAGTGTCTAGCAGTGGCAGTGGCCCACTTAAGGAAGCAGAGGATTGCTGTTTTTCCCTATCTGACGACGACTGGCTCATTGTAGGCCAGTCCCCAGAACAGGTAAAATCTCACCTGCAGGTCACCCAGCAGCTTCTCACCCTCCTGGGTTTTCTGCTAAACCTACCAAAGTCGGTTCTGGAACCAGTCCAGGTACTCGCCTTTATAGGGGCAGAATTGGACACAAAGCTAGCCAGGGCCTTTCTTCCCCAGAAAGGGTAAGGAATTTAGTGGCTCTGCCTCTTCCTTCACTCTGCAGGTCTCTCGACCAGCAAGTCACTTTCTGCAGCTCCTGGGGCACATGGCTGCATCCACAGCTGTTGTGCAGGAGCCAGATTTCAGATGAGAGACATTCAGTTTCACTTGAGAACCTTTTGGTCTCAGAGAAGAGACCCCCTTTCCAAGTTGGTCCCAGTGACTTGAACCTTGATCCTAGCTCTCCAGTGGTGGCAGGATCAGAGCAATTTAAGAGCGGGGGTCCCCTTAATTTCCCCTTCTCACGACTTGACTCTCACTACAGATGCTTCCCATCTGGGTTGGGGAGCCCATATGGGCGACCTTTCCACTCAGGGAGTTTGGTCCCCCCAGGAATCTCTGCTCCACATCAACTTGCTGGAACTCAGAGCTGTCTTTTTAGCTCTTCAAGCTTTTTCTGCATCTGTCCATGACAAGGTGATACAAGTCAGAACAGACAACACCACAACAATGTGGTACATCAACAAACAGGGGCACTCGGTCTCGGCCTTGTGCACCGAGGCAATGAAGTTGTGGTCTCTGGCCTATTCCCGAACACTTCCTCATAGCAGTTCATCTTCCAGGGAAGGACAATGTCCTAGCGGATGCCCTCAGCAGGATTTCCCAGGGCCATCACGAATGGTGGATCCTCAAGTGCTGGGGATAGTTTTTGCCAGGTGGGGCATCCCTCAGATAGATCTTTTGCAGCCCCAGACAATCACAGACTTCCTCTGTTCTGTTGCAGGCCTCCAGTGCTGGGCTCAGTTCCCTGGATGCCCTTCTTCTGGATTGGGAGGAAGTTCCTCTATCTTTCCCCTTTCCTCTCCTATTCAAAGTACTAGTCAAAATCAGATCTCAGCCTTGCAGGGTGATTCTGATTGCCCCGATTGGCCAGGCAGCCCTGGTACCCACTCCTTCTGTCTCTGACAGTCCATCTTCCTCTGTGCCTCCCCAGGAATCACAATCTGTTGACTTGTGCCCAGGGAAGGGTTTGGTATCCGGACCTCAAATCCCTCAACCTCAAGGCCTGGCTCTTGAGGAGTTAGAGTTTGCTGATTTACACCTCTCTCAGGGTGTTCTTGAGATCCTAAAGGCTTCCAGAAAGCCTTCCACTAGGCTACTTATAGTTCTAAATGGAAAAGGTTTTCCATTTGGTGTGCTGGGAAAAATATTTCCCCAGAATCTGCTGAATTGCCCATTTTGTTAGATTACATGGTACATCTTAATTCCTTGGGTCTCAGACCAGCTACCCTGAGAGTTCATTTGGCAGCTGTGTCTGCTTTTGTGTCAGCAGGAAAGTCATCCCCTCTTTCCTCTGATCCTGTGTTTCCAAGTTTTTGAGGGATTACTCCATACTAATCCTCCCTTTTGGGAACCGGCCCTGCTTGGGACCTTAATGTTTGCATTGCCCAGTTAATGCAACCCTTTTGAACCTCTGTCTTCTGCGAGAGCTAAGTACCTAACTTGGAAAACTGTTTTTCTAGTGGCTATCACTTCTGCCAGACGCATAAGTGAATTGCAAGCCTTGTCAGTGGAGACTGACTTTATTTCTTTCCACAGGGATAAGGTAGTCCTTAGGACTAATAGGAAGTTTTTGCCTAAGGTGGTTTCAGATTTCCATCTTAATCAATATATCTCCCTTCCAGTATTTTTCACTGATCACTCCTCTTCGGGTGAGAGGAGGTTGCACAGCCTGGATGTTAAGAGAGCTCTTAGTTATTATATAGAGCGTACCAAAGGTCACAGGTTTGAATCCCTCCAACTTTTCCTTACCTATGGTGAAGTTGGGAAAGGCAAACCTGCCACTAAGAGATCAATAGCCAGGTGGATTGTCTCTTGTATCCAATTTTGTTATCAGAAAGTGGGCAGAGCCCCCTCTCCAGGTTTGAGGCTCATTCTACCAGGGTACAGCTGCGTCTCTAGCTGCTGCCAGAGATATCCTTTATTAGAGATTTGCCAGCGGCTACTTGGAAAGCAGGGTACACACTTTTACCAAGCATTACTCCCTGGATGTCAGGCCAGGAGAGATGCTCTGGTTTGACACAGCTGTTCTTCAGAGCCTATTCCTAAGTAGGTTCTCCCCTCCTCCATGGAGGTACTGCTGTGTATTCTGCTAATGTCTATAATATAGCAAGACTTATGTTGTTTGAAGAAAAAATTACTCACCTTAGTAATGTTGTTTCTTCTAATGAAGTCTTGCTATATTATAGACCCCAACCTGCCCTCTCAGAACCTCTACTTGGTGAGGGTGCGGGCAACTTAGTGTGTAGTACTACTTATGTCCTGTTAGCATTTTGTCCCTTTTGGGACTTTGGGGTGTGTATGTGATGCTGCGGTGTATGTTTTATTATACTTATGTTCCATTTTCATATTATTAGAATAGTGTTAGTATTTCTGGTCCCCTGACTTGAGTCTTGGGTGTTGGGACCATCAATGGTTATTATTATTTAGGTAGCCATTTGGCTAGTGTAGGTTACAGCTTCCACACAGACCTTAGTGAGTTTGGCTCGTAAAGATCTGACAGTTCAAGTTTGAAATGACACAGATAGAGCTGCTCTCATGCCAAAATTCTATTTTGGAATGGTTTTAACCATTTCACTCCGGGGCAGTTCTAGAGCTGGATCAAACTGCTAATGTCTATAATATAGCAAGACTCCATTAGAAGAAACAACATTACTAAGGTGAGTAATTTTTTCTTACTTAGCTTTAGCTAGGTTGTTGCTAGGTAGTACATGTGAATTTGGCAACAAAGGCCATGTGCCTTTGAATGAACTGCAGGAACTGCATTTATTTTGAAGAGACCTATGCCGTATTGTGGGCTTTTGTGTTTAAAAAGTGAAAAACTAACTATTTTAATGGAAAATGATTTTATTTCATTCATTTAGTTAGGTTATTAGGTAGATTAGGGCAAGGTAGTTGTGAACTATGCAGTTTCTAGGTAGCTAATCAACAATCAGATGCTGTGTTTTAACCAATGAAGTTGTTTAAATGGTCAGTTTTTATATCCCATTTTATAAATATAGATATAGTTGTAGATATATAGATCTAATACTTGGGCAGTAAATTATCCAAACGCCAATGGAATGCCACTCAGCCTGCCACCAGTCTTGGTGTGAGAACACAGTGCTGAAAACTTGTCAGTAAACTTTTCCATAGATGGGAATAAAAATAAATTGATGCAGTTTTTATTTATTTATTTAGCTTTTGTTAACCAGGTAGGTACACTAGACAAGACAATTGCCTATTTTCAGGTACGACCCGGGAGAGTACAGGAATAATTGATTTAGGTTAATAAAGGACTTCTCTGATAATGGTTTCTGTTTTTTAATGTTTAGCAAACCATATAATATCAACAAAAATTGGCTGATACTGAAGATAGATATGGGATATAGAATTGTCTAACATAAACTATGCAGTTTGTCTTCAGCTGAAGGGGGGGGGAGGCATTACTCATGAGCGGTTGTGACAGTCCTGCCCTTTCACAAGGGATGATACAGCGCATATTTTGTGCTAAGCCATTACATATTTGATTTATATAACATAAGCTCGCAAGTTATATGCTTTAAATCTGCTGTTTGAAGAGTTAACAGTTTCTTATTAAATTCAGCTGCTGGTTTCAACACTTATCTCTTAAAAATGCTGGCCCTTTGCTAGTTGGGAGGCATGTTTTGTTGTGTGCTTTTTCTGTCTATTTGTGTATTAAGTGCTGTTGAGTTTGAGGTTGGGGGATTAAAGGTTAAAGTTATGAGGAAGTTTGTAAATTTGTATGTGAACTGAATATATAGAGGCAAAGTTAGACTTGGTGATCGTCTTGGAGACTTGGGCCAGTGGTAACAATGACTGACATCTAGCAGTTCCATGGTATAACATACTTAAAGAGCATTAGTTTTAGCACTTTAAGCATCTCCCCCATGGTAGCTTACCTACTGTACCTTTAGAGCATTGGGGTCAAATCCAAGCCACAGCTTAGCCTACGGGGCTCCTGTTAGTTGAGCTGTGGCTTTGATTTTAACACCAGTGACCCTCTAAAATCTAAATATGTATATTAAAAAAACATGCTCCCATTGTTCTCAGTAGAATAACCCCCCCCCCACCACTGCTTTACATACTCTTACATCACAAAACATGGGAGCACAGGGACAGCACGAAGGGGGAGCTTGCTACTGTCAGCATCAGGAAGGGTAAGGGATTGTGTGGCTTAGCAGAATTTATGATTCCTTCCCCTTGCAAAAAATACTAAGAAGAAAATTCAGTAACATGGACTGTTTAAGTCCCTTGTAGGTAAGCTACCACTGGGGAAGCTTCAGGGTTTGTTAGAAAAGGAGCACAATTGTTGCTCCTTGCGGGAGAGGTGGGGGGGGGGCAAGGGTAAAGGGGGAGTAATCCTGTACATTAGGGAAGGTATCGAGGCAGCAGAGGATGTGACTGTAAAAAAGGAGGGGGAAGTGGAATCAAATTAGGTACAGCTGACAACAACTGTGGGGAACAGGGTTAAATTAGGGGTGATCAACAAGGGGAGCTGCAAACATATATCTGGTGTTAGTATGGGAACTGAACCTACCAGATATAGACTTGGGTATCCCCGCATCAAAGAGCGCCAGGAGTCAGGCATTGCTAGATACACTTCAGGACTGTTTACTGCTGCAGCTGGTCAAGGATCCCAAGTGGCAGGATGCCATACTCAACTTGGTACTCACTAATTCAGAGATGGAGGGGTGACTGTCTGGGAACCATTAGGGTCATGTGTGTTTGAACTGGCAGAGAGGCAGTCCCCCCTCCACCAAAGACTGTGGTTCTGGACTTCAAACATATGGATTTTGGGAAGACGAAGAAACTAGTTAGGAAAAGATTGGCAGACATTGACCAGATCAAGGGGGTGGAAGAACAGTGGGGTAGGGTTTGGGGGGCACTCCCGGAGGCAACCGATTGTTGTGCAAGGAAGGTCGCCAAAGAAAACTGACATAAAAGGCTGATCTGATTCTCAGGGTGATGACAAAAGCTGTCAGAGTGTAAAGAACGGCCTTCTCTGAGTACAAAAGGAACAAGGGTGAGGAAGCCTGGCTGGATTATCAGGCTAAAACTCAAAGAGACAAGGGTGGAGGTCTGAAGGGCAGAGGCAGACAGGGCTGCGGATTGCTGCGGTAGGAAACGGTGGGAAAATAATTTTTTAGGTACATAAGGGAAAAAAGGAAAACAAAGGGGGAATAGCTAAACTAGCAGATGTGGGGAGGGTGGTGGATGATATTGAGCAGAAGACAGATGTGCTAAATAGTTACTTCCACTTGGTGTTCACAGGACAGGACCACTGTCCTTGCTGGAGTATAGTGTAAAGGCCGCCACTGGTGGGGTTCAGAAAAAGGGCAGAATGCAAATCTTAGTTGACGGTAAAAAAGGGTATAACCTGGCGTTCTCTTGGGCTGTCTGGGGGAGGGAGGATGACCATCTCAAGGACAGCTTTCTTCCCTTGGGGAGAGGGCCTGTGCATCCTAATATGTGGCTGCTACTTGGAGGTTCTAGGTGGCATCGCAGGAGGATACCAGGGAAGATATCATACCCACTTGATGCCGAAGAGGTGTCTCCACAGAGGCAGAGCTTGCACAATGCATCATTGCACATGCCATGGACCCAGGGAGAAAATGGAGGGAAAAACCCTGACTGGCAGGATGAAGGTCCAGTCCCTCACAGGCCCAACACCTCCGACTGGACTCCCTGGTCCTCTGACAGAGGACAGCTGGACAGTTGGTAAGTTCCAGAGAAGCTGGGTGATGGGGATGGGAGGACTAATCCAGAATGGTGCCAGTCGGGCAGAAAGGAGATAAAGTGCTAATTAAAAGGAACTTGAAGGTTGACAAGATGCCAGGCCCACATGATCTACACCCACTGATACTTAGGAGACTGGCTGTCAAATTGGCAGTGCTCTTAACCATCCATTTAACGACTCACTGAAGTCTGGAGTAATGCCAGCGGATTGGAGATCTACTTATATAGCAACTCTTCACAAGTGGGGGCTGGGAGGATCCAGGCAACTATAGGCCTGTTAGCCTTACCTCCGTTGTAGGCAAGGTGATGGAGACCATAGTTAAGAAAAACTTGGTGGCTTACTTAAGAGGACAGCGGACTGCAAGAACACAGGCAGCATGGGCTTGTGTCAGGGAGGTCATGCCAGACCAACCTCATAATGTTTTTTGATTGGGTCATCTAGGCAATTGACAAAGGACAGGTTGTAGATTTTCTGTACTTTGACTTCAGCAAGGCTTTCAATTCATTACCATAGAGGAAATTGCTGAAGAAGTTGGAGGTCATAGGAGTACAGTGAGGTTTAGTTAGGTGAATCGGAAGTTGGCTTGGGGGAAGGAAACAGCAGGTAGTGGTGAATAGGGGCTGAATTGGGGGACGGGGAGGTCACAAGTGGGGTGTTGCAGGGATTGATCCTGAGACTGGTCCTATTTAATATGTTAAGTGGCATACTGTAGGGGAAGGTATCTCGAGAATGTTTTCTGACAGTACAATGCTATGCGGCAGTATAGATCACAAGGAACGAGGGTGGGAGCTCAAGAAGGAACTAGAGAGATGGCCTGTGGCCTGGCAGTTGAGGTTCAGTGCCAAAAAATGGAAGGGAATTCACTTAGGGAGACGGAATTTATGCAAAGAATGCTGGATGGGGGGGGGGGGGTAAACTGGCCACTTCAACAGATCAGTGACTTTTTAGCTGAGCAGTGGCTTTTATTTTTACAAATCGGCCAACTAAAATAACATTTTTTTTTTTTTTAAATGTCCCCGTACAGGTCTCTGGAGCCATGCAAGCATGGGTGGTGCTCTGAATCAGGAAGTGAAAGGGCTCTGGCTCCACAGAGCCAAAATATGTTATCTTCATTCCCCAAAACTCTGTAATTTAAAACTTTTTTGATTTTGGAAGGAAAGAATTCTGGGGTAGGTAAGAGTCCTTCTTGTGTTGTCAGGGGCATTTCATTAAGGAACACGAAAGGTGCTCTTTACGGTTACATAGTGAGTAAGTGGCCATGATGGGTTTGAACCTGGGATCTCTTCATTCACAGTTCTGTGCTCTTCCCACTGGTCTATGCTGCTTCCACAATCTGTGCCAGTTCCTGCATGTGATAATTGGTTGTCATGTTTGAATCAAACTCTCTGCCATCATAAATCATTTTATTTTATTTTTTTTCATTTATTTTGTGAGCATATGTCCCTAAAATGTAGTGATTTATTCTTGTCGTAAGTGAGAGTCCCCAGAGCTGCTTCTTAGGGAATACCTATCATGCTCGCTTTACAGCACCCCACCAGTCACTAGAGCTAACTACCTGTAGTGGACTCCAGTAGTCCAGTTGCTAAATTTGTTTTACAGCTGCCACTTCGAAGGGGACAGGATGACAATTAAGTGGCCAGTTAACTCAGTAGATTTGAGCATGGTGCTAATAATGAAAAGGTCATGGGATTGATCCCCATACTGGCCAGAATTTGATTTATTGCAAGCAGGGCAGATCTTACGAAGATTGGCTCAAATCACTGAACATGTACTCACTGGAGGCCAGGTGAGAGAGGGGAGATATGATAGAGATCTTAAAGTTCCTGAAAGAAATAAACATCGTAAACTGCGAGGATCTATTTAGCAGGAGTAGTAGATCAAGAACACGGGTGTCACAAGCAGTACTGGGGGGGGGGAGGTTCAGGAGGGAGATGAAAAAGTTTTACTTTACAGAATGGGTGGTTGAGAAGTGGAACAGTCTGCTGGCTGATACAGTGGATGCCAAAACCAGTAATAGTTTCAGTGCATGGCTGGGACAAAGTGAAGGATTTAGTGGTTCATGGTGAAAGTAATAGGGTGAGGAGCATGGGGGATGGATAGCCTGGGCTAGAACCCTGTTTTGGACAGTAGGTCCCAGGGTTTGACAAGGTGTTACAGGTAGACTGGATGGACCATTGGTCTTTTTCTGTCATCATTGTCTATGCTTCTATGTCATTTGGCTCAGAGGAGCAGGCCTCCCAATCTTACCACTGTTGTGAGTGCCCTTCTCCTGTGTGGCATAGTTTTGTCACTGTAGGGGCATGCTCCAGGATACTGGTGTCTTTTTAATTACTTTTTTGTGTGTTATAGAGGTCTGTTTTGGTCAAATTAAAGCCAGCACCCAACTAACAGTTCTGATAGCCTTATTATTCATGCTTACCTGTTAATAATTCAATGTGTTATTCACTTAGAAACATTGAAGTTAACAGCAGAAAAAAAAACGTGGCCCATCTAGTTTGCCTGTATTGTCCTATACCTCTTTTGACACTTCTTTTGGTGAATTTATTTTTATTGTTTCTATTAGTAAAAACAATATACAAGAAAGAAGACTAAACACAGATCTTACTTCGAGAAGGCTCTTGCAGTAGGTAATTACATATAGGACTGATGCCGGCCGGCGTTAGGACCCACCGGAAAAATTCTAGCTAGCAGTCTCTGGCGAGGGGACTGCCTCCATGTCAGGTGACTGGCGATCCTGTGGCGTCAATATAAAGAAGTGAGTCCCCACACCCGCTTTTCCAGTTCTTTCCCGCCATTAGCTCGTGTCAGCGCTCATGCGTAAAGTTCAACGCTCATCAGCTCTGTCGCCGGTAGTATTTACCATCGTTTTTTTGAATTATTCAACTTAATCATCAGCCTTTCATTGGTGTATGTTGTCCCCTACACCCTCCAAGCACAAAATTAAGTGCGACTTGTTCGGCGCCCAACTCCCGCACAAGGACAGCCATTCCCAGTGCCTCTTCTGTCTGGGCCTGGACCATCAGGTGGAGAAGTGCCAGCACTGCCTTAAATTTAATGCCGCCACCCGCAGACAGAGGCAGAAGTCCCTGGAGGCCCATATCCTCAAGAAGAAGATATCCTTCATGGAAAAGGAGTTGAAAAAGCTCTGGCAGTCCACTTTAAAGGCCATTTGTAAGAAGAAGGACAAGGAGAAACATCGGGGACAAGGGCTTCTCTTACCGTGACTCGGCTGGGTGCCGTTACTCCAAGTACGTCCTTCAGGGGACGCTCCACCGGCGGCTGTCTTGGAAGTTTCCAAGGCGACGTTGGCCCACCCGTCTGGCTCGTGCTCGGGCCCTTTGGGCGCCTCCGGGCTGTTGGAGGCCTCTGCTCCCGGTAAAACAGTCACTGTGCGGCCTACTGGTTCAGCGACTCCGGTAAGCTGGACGTCAGCCCCTCTGATGCCCGCACGGAGATGGTCGATAAGTCGCTCGACCCTTCGGGGTGCTGCACGGCCACTTCCCAACCCGACCAGGCCGCCCCTCCTTCGTGACCTGCCACGGGCGATGGGTCTGCTAAGTCGGACGCCGACTCCTCTGACGTCCACCCTGACTCCGCTGGTAAGTTGGATGTCAGCTGACCCGACGTCTGCGCAGCGGCTGAGCCGACGGACCCATCTACGTCTGCCGCTCCTGGCTCTCCGCAGCCTTCACTGCCCTCCAGGGACCCTGGGTCTCCTCAGCCTGACCCCGGAGATTTTTCCCCACCATCCCCGGGCGATGCAGAGGTTACTGCTGCACCTCTGTCAGGCCTCCCTCCCGCTGGGCCGGATGACCTGACGTCGGTTCCCCGGACGCCTGCTCCGCCACTGGTCATACCGGCCGCGGCGACATACCTCTCTGAATTCGATCCAGCGCCCGGCCCTCACCCGCGGGCGGTACGCTTTCAGACCCGCCTGCTGGGCTTCAGCCAGGTCGTCTGCTCGTCAGACCCCCAGTCCCAGTATCCGACTCCGTCTTATCCAGCGTTGTCTTACCTGGCTCAGCAGTATCCGGCGCCGGCCTACCCGATGGCCACCGTACGGTGCCTCACTGCCAATGCCAGGTTACCCACCGTTGGGTTACGGATACTCACCCTACGAATTTTGCTCCGGTATCATTGTCCCCTCCTCCGCCGTTCACGCCCCTCAGCCCGGTGGACTTGAGAAGAGATGTGGCCTCCTGGTGGGCTGAGGCCAAGGCTCAGCTCACCAGAGAGGTGGAGACTTGTCTCCTGGCGATGGTTCCGGTTCCTGTATGCCCAGACGACAGACTCCCTCCCCACTTCTGGATACCAGGGGTGAGCCTTCTGGTTCCAGGGCAGGGCAGGACACGCTTCCCCGAAGGCTTCCTAAGGGTCCGTTCCTCCCCCACGCCAGGAGATGGAGTCTTCTTCTTATTCCTCTTCCTCCTTGGACACCTCGGATGACTCCGACAGTTGTTCCGACCTGGACGACGAGCCACGCTCTCCGACCAAACCCAGGCCTAGGACTCCTCCGAAGTCTCCTCCGGAGGATCCTTCTTTCTCAGAGTTGCTGCGCAAAATCCAGGAAGTTCATCAGTGGTGCTCTTTGGAGCCGGAACCACAGCATAAGAAACTTGCTGAGCACCTGGATCTGCCTGAGACCGCTACGACCTTGGTGCCACCCTGGATTGAGCCTCATACCGACCTTGTTTCCACCATTTGGAAGCAACCATCGGCATTAGCCCCTCTTCCTCGGAAGTCTAATAGGCTATACCAGGCTCCCGAGGGTGTTGACTTCCTTGATTCTCACCCTCGAGCTGACTCGGTGGTGATTAACGCCACTCACAGCCGGTGAGCTAATCCGAAGCATTTGAGCTCATCTCCACCTGACAAAGAATCCCGTCTTCTGGACCAGTACGGCAAGAAGATCTATGCTTCTTCCATTCTGGGTATTAGGGCTCTGAACTATGTCGGTCACATGGGGGATCACCAGAAGCTGATTCTTAGTGAGGTGGAATTCAAGTTGGACTCCCTTCCTGACTCTCAGGTTAAACAGGAAGTGGCTGACCTTGTCCGTTCTTCCCATTTGGCCAGTCGGCACATGCTTCGTGCCACGTACAATGCAGTGGACACTGCTGGTAGGAGCTCGACTTTCACCGTAGGCTTACGGCGTCATGCCTGGCTCTGTGTGTCAGGTTTGGTCCCAGAAGTGCAGTCCGCTATTCATGAATTGCCCTTCCGGGGTTCGGTGCTGTTCGATGGTGATGTCAAGGACATTATCACCGATCTGCAGGAGAAGGGGACTGCACTGAAGTCTGTGGACTCCATGTACAATCCCCCTCCAGCACAGCGTCATCCCTTTCACAGGCAGAATCGGCAGAGGGCAAAACCACAGGGAAAGCGGGCCAATAAGCGTCAGGCCCCACTGGCTGAGCTCCACCGCCCAAAAGCAGCGGGAGCTTCAGCGCGTGCTCATCTCACACCATCCTGACTCCCTTCCTCTCCACAGCCTCTGGCGTTTCAGAGGAACCGGTAGGAGGAGGTTTTCCCTCCACCTCCCGGGTTGGGAGAGGATAACGTCAGATTCCTGGGTGCTCCAACTCACTGCATGAGGGACACTCGATAGAGTTTCTACAGAAACCCCTCGACACCCTCCCCCAAGGTTGTCGTACTCGCAGGAGCATCATCTTCTGGTCCAGGAAAAAATTTCCTCCCTTCTCTTGAAGGAGGCGATAGAACCCATCCCCATTCCTCTTCAGGGAACGGGGTACTATTCCCATTTCTTCCTGGTCCCAAAGATAACAGGGGATGTGAAGCCAATTCTCGACCTCAGCTCCCTGAACTTATTCGTGGAGTACAAGAGGTTCAGGATGCTCTCGCTGCAGAGCCTCCTGCCCCTTCTCCATCCGGGACAGTGGCTGTGCGCTTTGGATATGCAGGATGCCTACCTACATATGCCTATCCGCCCTTCCCATTGCAAATACCTGCATTTTGCGTTCCAGGGGGACCACTACCAGTTCAAGGCCCTCCCATTTGGTCTTTCCTTGGCATCTCGGGTGTTTACCAAATGCCTTTCGGTGGTAGCAGCCTACCTGTGTACCCAGGGCATGCAGGTTTTCCCGTACCTGGACGATTGGCTCCTGGCGGCCCCGTCCAGGGAGGAACTCCCGCACTTCCTCTCCCTTACCCAGCAGGTCTTTGCCTGCATGGGTATTACCATCAACCAGGCCAAGTCCCATCTGATCCCATCCCAGAGGCTCCAGTTTATTGGGGCGATCCTGGACATGACCTCTGGCATGGCCTTCCTGCCACCGGACAGGGCGGCCACTCTCCAGGCCCAAGTCAGCCTTTTGTCCAGCCACAGGCGGGTCAGCACCAGGTCAGTCCTTCGCCTCCTCGGGCTAATGGTGGCTGCGATTCCGACAGTTCCTCGCTCTCGGCTCCACATGAGAATCTCTCAGTGGATGCTTCGGTCTCAGTGGGATCAGCTAGTGGACGACCTTGATCAATTTCTCCTGGTCTCCACTCCCATGGCTCGGGACTTGCAGTGGTGGATGGTTCAGGAGAATCTCTGCTGGGGAGTTCCCCTCAGTCTCCCTCCCCCCTTGGAGACGTTGACTACGGACGCCTCCAGCGAAGGTTGGGGAGCCCATCTCGGTCCTCACAGGACCTAGGGCTCCTGGTCCAAGATCGAGAAGTCCCTTCCCATCAGTGTGTTGGAACTAAGGGCAGTACTATATGCTCTTCAGGCTCTGCATCTATATCTGTCACCCAGTCACCTAGCTGTACAGACAGACAATATGTGTGTGGTCTGGTACATCAACAAACAGGGAGGAACTCGTTCCTACCCACTTTGCAGAGAGGTGATGCAAGTCTGGGATTGGGCAGTGCAGCACAACCTTCACCTCACGGCATTTCACGTCCAAGGGGTCGAGAACATGCTGGCAGACAGGCTCAGCCGGTCATCTGCTCTAGCTCATGAATGGGAACTGGATCAGGGGGTCGTAGATGACATCTTCCTGTGCTGGGGAACTCTACAGGTAGACCTGTTTGCATCCCCTCAAAACACAAAACTTTCTGTCTTCTGCTCGCTCGCTCCAGGGCGCGGCATTTTTTGGAGAGATGCTCTGTCTCTAGACTGGAAGAGCATATTCGACTATGCCTTCCCCCCGATTCCACTGATTACGAGGGTCTTGCAGAAACTCTGTTCGGAAGGAGCTCGAATGATTCTGATCACTTCTTTCTGGCCCATGGCAAGTTTGGTTCTCTCTTCTGCAACAGTACTCGGAGGAACTTCCTCTTCCTCTGTCGCTATTTTTGCTTACCCAGGATCAGGGGACCCTGGTCCATCCAGGCCTCAAGTCCCTTCAGTTGCATGCATGGCTCCTGCAGACGTAGCTCAAGCCCAATTCGGGGTTTCCCCACCGAGTAGCTGAGATTCTGGTGGAGGCCAGGAAACCTTCAACCAGATCTACTTACGCCCTGAAATGGAAACAGTTCTCTGTTTGGGCCACCTCCAATGATATCGAGCCTTTCTCGTGCTCTGTCGGCCGACTTCTGGATTACCTGCGTCACCTCTTCGATCTGGGTCTCAGCCATTCATTCTTTAAGGTTCACATGGCAGCCATTTTGACCTGTCATGTCCCCTTTGCAGACAGAATGTTTGCTCAACTGGAGGTCTCTAAGACCTTTTTGAGAGGGGTCCTTCACTTACGACCCCCTATCTGGGTTCCTGCCCCTCCTTGGGATCTGAATTTCATTTTAGAGAAGCTTACTCTGCCTTCTTTCGAGCCGGCAGCCTCAGTGGACCTAAAGTTCCTTTCTTGGAAGACTCTCTTCCTAGTGGCCATTACTTCTGCTTTACGGATTTCCAAGCTCCAGGCCCTGATGTATAAAATCCCGTATTTGATTTTTCACAAGGAACGTTTGGCTCTGCGTACCAACCCTAAGTTTCTCCCTAAGGTGGTAGCGGAATTGATGCTGAATCAATCCATAGAGCTGCCTGCCTTTTTTACGCAGCACTCTAATCAAGGAGAATACCTCCTGCATACTTTGGATGTTCACCGAATTCTGAGATACTACATGAACAGAAAAAAGGATCTCGGAAAGACTGATCAACTATTCATCTCTTTTGCTCATAAAAGAGAAGGCAGTGCTGTTTCTAAGCAATGCCTATCAAAATGGTTGGCTCATTGTATCACTTTCTGTTATGACAAGTACAAGAAGACCCTGCCGGGTCAAGTTAGAGGCCACTCCACCAGAGGGGTCGCTGCCTCTGCGGCTTGTTTCAAGAATGTGTCAGCGGCTGACATTTGTGTAGCTGCCACTTGGACTTCTGTCCGTACCTTTACAAAACATTACAGTTTGGACATTGCCTCTCGCTGTAGAGCAGGCTTCGGGCTGGCTGTTTTGCAAGGCCTCGTTTCCTAAGGCCTTCACAACCAGAGGGTCTACTTCTGAGTAGCTTTCCTCCTCCTGTTTGCTTCTCCTAGTTTCAGACTCAGTCCTATATGTAATTACCTACTGCAAGAGCTCTCTTGAAGTAAGATAGTACAGTTACGTAAGAACTTACCGTAACAGTAGATCTTCGAGAGAGGCTTTTGCAGTAGGTAATACCTTCCTGCCCTCCATTCCCCCTAAGCTTTTTCAGCTCCTTTTCCAGCAGGGGATATCTCCGCTTCTCTCTCGTCTTGCCTTTTGGTCCTTGGCGGGAAAGAACTGGAAGGAGGGTGTGGGGGACTGCCCCTTTATACTGACGCCACATGACGTCGGTCACCTGACGTGGGGGCGGTCCCCAGCCAGAGACTGCTAGCTAAAAATTTTTCCTTTGGGTCCTGACGCCGGCCGGTATCAGTCCTATATGTAATTACCTACTGCAAGACCCTCTCTCAAAGATCTACTGTTACAGTAAGTTCTTACGTAACTGTACTTTCATACAAGAACATTGCTGCTTTTCTTTTTATACTTAATATTTTATTGACATTTTTGAACATATAACAATCAGTAGAAACAACTATACCATCTCAAAACCTGGCCGGAGTGTTTACCACTCCTTGGAATTACAATCTAGATGGGTACATGAGAATTGATACAGAAGAGTACCATAAAAGAAACACTACTGCTTTTCCATACATAGGGAGTAAGGTAATACTGTTTAACTATTGCCCCCTGATTTATAGAGTAATAACTCATTTTGAATCCCTATAATTACTATAGTAGCTAAAGACCTTTCAGAAGCCCTAACTCATTCCAAACCTTCACCACTGATTCACCGTCTGACTCCAGTATCTTCATGATATAAAGTCAGATTTCACTGTCATTACATGAAACACCCAACTTCTCTTTAACAATTCAGATTTTGATAATGTATGATTTAAGCTGGCTGTCAGTTTTTCCATTTCACTTACATGGCACATTAACTCAGTCCACATCTGTGTGGTAGGTACTGTTGGAGTAAGCCATGCCTTGGTAATAGCCTTCTTGGCTGTAACCATTATAATGTTAAGGAGTTTCCTGCTGTCCAGAGAGCGATAGCCCTCAGTCAGGAATATCCAGAAAAAGAACTAAGGGGGCTGTGTGCATCAACCTGTCACCCCACATCTCCTTCAGTGCTCTTTGGAGATCCCTAAAGAAGGGAGCAAGGAGGACCAGAAAATGTGTCCATGAATCACTAGGGGAGCACCACATTTCCTCCAGCAGTATGCTCTTCTAACACTTCTAACAAATCCAGTTAACTAGTTAAACATAGAGGGACAGATGTGTAAAACATTTACGTGTGCAATTTGATTGCTTGTGCAAAATTTATAACACTTCTCTGCCCAGAATTTCTAGAGATGTCCCCAGAATTCACAGTAGTTATGAATGCTTGTGATTCACTGGACTGCCATTTTTCTGCCAAAGAAAGTTTTCTGCTTGTCAGTGTTTTGAATTTCCAGCCTTACTACTTTTTCAGAAATTTTAAAATAAAGCAACAGAAATAGCCACTTACAGCAAAATAACACAATGCCCATTACTAAACCTGTAGGTGACCCCCAAATATATATGACACCTGATTTGATGTCAGATGTCTAGCTTTTAAAGTATTTTGTGCCCCAGATGTCATGCTGTCATGGTAATCCTGACCTTTAACAAACTCCTTTAAGCTATTTACAAACTAATAGTACACTTTGGCAACTGAATGTGTCCAGATAGTTTTACTTCATTATGTTCATGTCATGTTAGCTGAAAAGGTGTTGATTGCCGTGATGCAGTTTGTGTGTGGTTTCAAATTACCAGTGTTGCTCTGCAATATTACTTACATGTTAACCAATTATGCCAGTTACGTAAAGCAAATAAAGACCTAGATCAAATACAGTGAATGTCAGTATTGGAAGTCTGCTGCCAAGCTGGATGAATTGTAAGTTTAGGGATACATCTGTGGACTAGATATTGAGACACTGTCTAAAACACGGTTACAACCAAAAATTGGAAAAACCTGGTCAGCATTAGTTTGGAAGACAGAGTGGTCTAGTAGTTAGAGCATTAACACTAAAGTAGGAAATTAATTGTGAATCCTTCCACAGCTATGGATCTACTGTGTGATCTGTATTATGTCCTTTCACCTATGTGCTTCAGTCCTCAGAGCTGTAAATTAGCTAGATGCAGAACCCCCTAAGAGGTGGGTTCTATGTGATGACAGTGCCTGCAAAACAGTGGCAACAAGAATAGTGAGAGAAAAATAGTGGTAGATACTACAGCGAACAGCACTATAGTGTGCTGCAAAATTGGCGAATATCTGTACTTTCGTCCACCCATAATTAAATTCACCACCGGGGGGATGAAATTCTAGGACAGGGGAAAACTCAGGAGGGAGGGATACTGTGCAGGGGACACAAGTCAGGGATGGGGAGAAAATTGCAGCATACGGGCGGAACAGTAAGAATTAAACATTACAAAAAAACCAAAAAAAAACACTACTTCTCGGGGCCCGTATCGAACCCGGGTCTACCAGGCTTGCAGGCAGTGACTGTATCTCCTACGCTACATGGTCAGCTTGGAACCAGCCTGACAAACAACTAGCCACATACTTCAGCCACAAAGTACCTCTATAGCTCCCTATCGAAACTAAAGCGCTGACCGTAACATGGGCTATTAAATCACTGTAGCCCATTTCACAGTCGCTGTTTTAACGTCACACAAATTGACTCGCTATAATTCACTCAACTTAAATCATGGAATACCAGAGAGATGTTGCCTCTCAGTTGGGCATTTGTGGATAATAAATACAAAAGGTGGCCGCTAGATGTTATGCTGAGCTGCAAATGTGTGCGATTTAAACAAAGTTCAAAAAGTATGAGCTCAGGCTTCACTGAGAAATAAAAAAAAACAGCTCTGCTAGGGTGTCTGATTCAAAGCACCACCAAATCAAAGCTTTGAGGAAGAGCACAGGGGAGTGCTCGAAAACATTTGGCGTTTGGGAGTGTAGCACCTTTTTATTTAATAAATGTGGTGGCTGTTTTGAATCAGACACCCTAGTAGAGTTGGATTTTTTAACTTCTCAGTGAAGCCTGAACTCATACTTTTTCTATCCTGGATAAACAGATTATTTGAAAAGTAGTTTCACAATCTTGCATGTGTACAGGTCTAAACATGGTGGAGGGGTAGGTTAGGTTTTTATTCTTATGGCACACTTCCTGTGCTCAGCGTGCCTTACAAAAACAACTCTAATAAAAGTAAGGAATAAGGCTTGAGTGAGGAGGTAGAAACAAATTGAAGATAAGCACGCTGCTGAGGATCCAATAAGGTGCTGACAAGTTCGGAGTATGCTAGCTCCTAAGACTAAAAATACAAATAAATAAATAAACTGGTGCCCACTAAGGCACAATAATAAATATATTATAAAAAATATAAGTTTATTTGTTCAAAATATAGACAAAGTGAAAGTCCAGATACTGATTGCTGGGAGCAAGGAATTTATTTATTTAGCTTTTGTTAACCAGGTAAGTGCACTGGGCAAGAAACCTGCCTATCTTCAGGCATGACCCAGGCTGGGAGATGGGCTGGACCCAACCACCTCTGTGTTTCTGCCCACTCTGAGGCTTCAGCTGGGGTGTGGGCAGGTGGCAGTAGCACTGTTTAAATACAGTGCAAACAAAGGCATAGTGCCTAAAATGTTTTAACATTATAGAAATTGATTTAGATAATTTAATTATAAAACAGGGCATACTTTACCTGCATGCCTGCCTGCTACCCCTTACAGGGATGTTAATTCCAGTATAATTCAGTTTCAGTTTTAAAGAAAGTTGAGCACAGGTGTTGTTCACAGTTGTGTCCAGTACAGTCGAGAAAATTACAGCAGGTAATCACAATAATAGGTAAATGAAGAAATAGGATAACAATAAAAACCTGTTGTGTGACAAGGTATTCATTAGAAACATTTTTAAGATTAAACAAGATATTGTGGATCAAAGACTTAAACTAACCGTTTGCAGCTTCAGAGATCTTTGTAATGGGGACCATGAATGGGCTATTGAAAACTTGAAAGAGAAACAACCAGCTTTGGAGAGGAATTTAGGTTTGCTAAGCAGTACCCCATTGGCAGAATGAAGTTGGTGTTGTGTGGGTTTAAATGTAATGAGCTGACGTAGAAAGGAGGGAGCTTTGCCCAGTGACATTGTACTGTAGCTAAAGATATACCAGTGATGGAGTCTTCTGTTTCCTATGGATGACAAGCCAACAAGGTTTAAAGAGTGCAGTGATGAGTGTGCGAGATGAGGAGCCAGGGATGAAGTGAAGTGCACTGTGTTACAGAGGGTCAGATGGAGAGAGTGAGGTTTTACAGGGTTTGATATATGACATCACCAGTCAACTCTGGAAAGAGAGGAGCTGACACAAGTTTTTTTTTTCTTTATTTGGAGACTAATCAAGGCCTTGTGCCAGTAACAAAAAAAATAAATAAATAAAACGTGTAGTTTCATTGTTAGGTTTAAGGCAAGGGAGTTATTAATATGCTGAAACATAAATCTGCTATCTACTACTGCAGGTAAATACCTAGGTGTGTATAGCATGGGACACAATCCAAGCTAGACAGTGTTGCTGACTGGTAAGGTGTGTGAGTCAGTGGCACAATGTTTACTTTTGGAGAAAAGCACCCATCTGTTTTTTTTAGCATTGAGTAACATACTTAAATACAGCAGGGCACTCTGTGTCCTGTCAAAGTCTGATTAAGGGTGGGAGACAGTTGTGACAGGTCTGGAGGAGGAGGAGTAGAGAATAGTGCCATCAGTGTAGAGCAAAATAGTGGAGCTAGGAACAGAATTAAGGAGGTCACTGATGTAGAGGAGTAAGAGGGAAGGCCCTAGCACTGAGCCCTGTGGGACACCTTTATTAGTGTGTGAGAAAGGTGATATGAGGATAAAGTGCAAACGTGTGAGAAAGGTGATATGAGGATAAAGTGCAAACGTAGTGGGACCTTCATGAGATAATATGCTCTTGGAAATTAGGCAAGAGTCTGTTTGGGATATTATTAACAGTACCACATGCCTTTGTGATATTGAGTCAACTGGGCACACCTCCTTATTTTCAAGTGAGATGAGAATGTGTTTCACAACTTTAGTAACGGCTTGAGTAGTATTGTGACCTCCTTTAAATCCTGATTAATATTGTGAGAGAAAAGCCGTCCCGGTGGTGCTCAGGGTTGAAGCGCTGGACGCCACACCTCGTGCCACGCTGGCAACCCGGGTTCGGGAACGGATTCCGGCCGCCAGGGGCTGGCATGGAAGAGGAAGGACTGAGCATCCTATGACTGTTCTCCTTCCTCTGGGGAGGGTAGGGGCAGTGTATCGCGCTGCAGCGGCGACTGGCAGAGGCCAGCCGCACTACAGTTGTGTACATAGCAAGGGTGGGGAGCACGGCAGGCGTCAGCACAGACGTGCTCTGACGCCATTGCACGTCCGGCTCCCCAGGGGAAAAGTAAAGTGGAAAATAGCAGAGTGATTGCGGCGGCTGAAGGCTGCACCCTCTGCCCCGGTCACTAGAGGTGCCTTCACTGGGCCGCGGAGCAGTGAAAGGCCGGCCTTGTGTGTATGGGGTGTATAAATCTGCACACCAGACCAGGTCCAGGGATGTGGATGTTGATGGCCAGAGATTACTACGTGTCTGCTCCTCAGCGGGCAAAATAAATAGAAATATGATAAAAAAAAATATTGTGAGAGAAATGTGTGAGGGTTCAAATAATGCTGTAGTTAGGTAAAGTTTTTCGAGAATTTGCAAGCAGGCAGACAAAATAGAAATTGGATGGTACCAGTCAGGGTCAGAGACAGTGTGCCTTTAAAGACAGGGACAGTTCATGCTGTTTTCCTATAAAAGAATCCAAAATAAAATTACAGTGATAGTAAAGTAAGCACATTACCGCCAAGCATGTGCCTAAGTAGTTGAAAAAGACCAAGGCAGATTCTGTGGGTTCAAAGATTCATCACTGGTTACTCAAAATATAGATAGGTGATGTAATACATTGGGCTCAGGGAGGGTGAGGATGGTGGAACAGAGGCACACCCAGTCAATTGTTCCACTCCACAATCCATACACCATTCTGGGGGAGCATAGCTCCCCTATGGATGCACCCGCAGAGAAGACTGAATGACAACTGTCACAAGGGAGGCCCACAGGAAGGAGGCAGAGGACACCACAGGGAAAGGAAGCAGCTCCTGGTAGGGGACTCAGTTATTAGGGGGATAGAACTGGGAGGAGCAGGGAAAACTGAAGTAAGGTGCCTGCCTGGTGCCATGGCTTGGAGGGACAGGAAGCACAGCCTCAGGATCACGAGAACAGCTGCAAGGGAGTCTGAGCTGGACGTCATTGTCCACCTAGGGACAAATGACTTGGCTCATCATGAGATCAGAGCAGTGCAGGAGGACATTGTAGAGTTGGGGAGGGGCCTAAGACAAGTAGCACACACAGTATCCTTCTCAGAGGTGCTGCCTGTCAGTGGCATGGGGGAGGCGAGGGTAATTAGCACCATGCAGTTTAATGAATGGTTGAAAAAATGGTATGGAGCACAGGGGTTTTGCTTCATTGGGGACTGGGGTTCCACCTGAGGGACACCAGCCTATACTGGCAGGATGGTCTGCATCTGTCCAGGAAGGGAACAAGTCTTTTGAGCAATTGGTTTAAATGCTTCATTGGCAAGCTTTAAAACTAGTCAAAGGGGGGCACTGATAAGCAGCAGGAAAATCCCAGTCTCTCCCTACAAAACAGGGTACTAAATGAGAAAAAGACTGACGTAGAAAGGTCAGTGGGGGATGATGCAACAGAAGGTAAAGCCATCAAAAAATGGAGAGCAATGAGTACCAATACCCGTAGTCTGGGTAACAAGCTTCCTGAATTAGTGGCCTTGATGGAGGAGGAACATCTGGATATCGTGGCAGTCACAGAAACATGGTACACACAAAACCATGACTGGGACGTAAACATACCAGGATACACTATCTACAGGAGGGACAGGGAGGGTAAAAGAGGAGGAGAAGTAGCTCTCTACATAAGGGAAGGAATAAAAGCAACAGAACAAAAGGGTAAACAGGGAGGAGAAGAAGCACTCTGGGGCAAATTTGGAGACAGGCAATGGCACCACAATCCGCACAGGGGTTGTATACAGACCCCTCTCTCAGGGGGAGGAAATGGACAAGGAAATGATAGAAAGTATACTTAGAATGGCAGAAAAAGGGGAGATATTGCTGATGGGTGATCTGAATATGCCAGATGTTAACTGGAGTGCAGTTGCAGCAGCCACTTCGAAGAGTGGGGTTATTCTAGATGCCCTACAGGGGGCATGCCTTAGACAACTAGTATTGGAGCCCACTCGAGAGGGAGCAATCTTAGACCTGGTTCTCTCAAATGGAGATGGAGAGGATCACAGATGTAGAAGTGGGTAGCCATCTGGGAACTAGCGACCATCGAACAGTATGGTTCACAATAAACACAGCAATAGAGTCAAGCCATACAAAGGCAAAGTACTGGACTTTAGGAGGGCTGACTTTGCCAAAATGGGTGAGTGCCTAAGGAATGCACTAGCAAATGGGCAGGAAGGAGGGGTGGAAGAACAATGGGGAATAATAAAAACTGCCATCACAGAGGTAACGAGCCTTTGTGTGAAGCAAATAAACAAAACAAAACGATGTAAGAAACCACTATGGTTCTCAAAGCAGGTGGCAGTGAAGGTTCAAGAGAAAAAGAAAGCATTCAGGAAGTACAAGGAATCGCAGAAGGAGTAGGACAGAGACCTGTATCAGTTAAAGCAAAAGGAGGCTGGGTAGGCAGTCAGAACAACAAAGTCCCAAACCAAGGAAAAAAGGGCCAACTCAGTTAAGAAGGGGGATAAAACCTTTTATAGGTGCATCAGAGAGCGAAGGAAGACCAAGGGAGCGATAGTGAGGCTTAATAAAGGGGAGGGAGTGTGGGCAGAGGGAGATTGTGAAAAGGCAGAGATACTAAACAAATATTTTTGCTCAGTATTTACAAATGAAGAGGGGGAGGTACCTAAAACAAACAGTAGAAACACTCTGGATACAGAAGTTGATACCAGCCCATTTACAGAAGAAAGGGTTCTGAAAGAACTCTTAAAACTGAAGGTGGACAAAGCAATGGGCCCGATGAGTTCATCCCAGAATCTAAAAGAACTAAGGGTAGAACTAGTGACACCACTGACTACCCTTTAACAAATCATGGGAGGATGGGGTGGTACCCGAGGACTGGAGGAGGGCAGATGTGATTCCCCTTCATAAAAGTGGGAGCAAGGCAGATGCAGGAAACTACAGACCTGTTAGTTTAACCTCAGTGATAGGGAAAACGATGGAATCACTTCTGAAGGAAAGAATTGTCGAGTATCTAGAGGCCAGAGGGGCACAGGACCCTAGGCAGCATGGATTCACAGCGGGAAGGTCATGCCAGACGAATCTGATAGATTTCTTTGACTGGGTGACCAAAGTAGTAGATCAGGGAGGGGCTGTCGAAATGACCTACCTAGACTTTAACAAGGCATTTGACACAGTCCCACACAAAAGATTAATATGCAAGTTAGCCAGCCTGGGAGTGGGTCCCAAGATGACAGCCTGGGTAAAGAATTGGGTGGAGAACAGGACACAGAGAGTAATAGTAAATGGAGTCCACGTAGAAGAAAGGGGGGTTACTAGTGGGGTACTGCAGGGTTCAGTATTAGGACCGGTCTTCTTCATTGTCTTTATAAGGGACATTGCAGAGGGACTAGAAGGAAAAGTATATCTCTTTGCAGATGACACAAAGATCTGCAACAGAGTTGATGCACAGGGTGGGGTGGAAAGGATGAGAAGGACTTGACAAGGTTAGAGGAATGGTCAAATGTATGGCAGCTTAGATTCAGTGCTAAGAAGTACAGGTAATGCACCTGGAAACAAAACCAGGGAAGAGTACACAATGGGGGTGAGATACTAACAACAACAAAAATGGAAAGGGACCTGGGGTAGTCATATCAGATGACCTAAAGGTGGGCAAGCAATGTGAGAGGGCAGCATGGAGGGCTGGGATACTGGGATGCATAGGGAGAGGCCTCACCAGTAGAAAACAGGACGTTATTATCCCTCTGTACAGACAGCTGGTGAGACCCCATCTGGAGTACTGTGTGCAGTTCTGGAGACCCAGTCTCCGCAAAGACATAGACAGGATGGAAGCTGTCCAGAGGAGGGCAACTAAAATGGTGCAGGGTCTGCACCGGAAGACATATGAAGAGACTACGAAAGGAGCTTAATATGTATAGCCTCGAGGAAAGGAGGGAGAGGGGGGGGACATGATAGAAACGTTCAAGTACCTCAAGGGAATCAACAAAGTCCAAGAGGGTAGCATCTTTCAAAAAAGAGGTGTGCAAGAACAAGAGGGCACAATTTGAAGATGGGGGGTGGCTCAGAGGTAATTTAAGAAGTATTTTTTCACAGAGAGGGTTGTGGATGTGTGGAACGGCCTTCTGGAGGAGGTTGTGGAGTCAAAAACAGTGGTGGAATTCAAGAATGCATTGGACAGTCATAAGGCCATTCTAGGGGTTGGGGGTAGGAAGAAGTAGGCTGCTGGTTAACTAGGATCTGCAGCTTATCCAGTAAGTAGGGAAATGGGCAGACTGGGTGGGCCAAGCGATCCTTATCTGCCATCAAATTCTATGTTTTTATGTCACAAAGATTAATAATTAATTTGTAGAGAGAAGAACATAATCAGAGTAAACATTTACTGGAAAATGACTGAGCCGACTGAGACTGCAGAGAAGGAATTCAGTTATTTTGTTGAGAAACATCTTGCTTTCTTTTCATTCTAAAATGGGTCGAGAATAGGTATAATGAATGCACAGATTAATACATGTAATATCAACATTACTACTTAAGCAGGGACCAGTGTGGCAAGTTTAAGAACCTGCAAGAATGGGACAAAATCCAAAATGTCAGTAAGCCCCAGTGGTGGTAAAGCACCGAGTGAATGAATCCTCTTAGTTCTCTAGGCCACAATCTCTTAAGATGCCCACTCCCTCTTTGTGATTTCTGAATGATGTGTTTGGTGTCACTGAACTTACAACCTGATTGATCGCAATAGTGCTTTTCAAGATTATGAGTACCTAGGGCATTTTCAGAAGTATCATGCTTAGCTGCCCAGATGTGCTGTGGAATCCTGACTTTGTTTCTTTATTGTCTTACCAATAAATAGCTTGAGACATGGACACCAAGCTGTGTACACTGTAAAAGTAGTGTTACTAGTGATGTGTTGCCTGGTATAAAATGGTGACCCTTTCCCAGGAATGTGAATGTTTGATTCTGATTTGGCAGAACTGGCATGTCTTATAGGTATAACAGTTAAAAAAGAGGTCAGGTTGTGTCAAATTAAAACTACCGCTCGACTAACAAATGTTTTAATAGTCTTATTATTTATGCTTCCTGTGCACTGTAGGAAAGGGGACTGAGTGCCATTACTAGCAGATGTTGTGGTGCATCCCACCGGGACAGAAGCTTCTGGGTGGTTATAAGTGACAGGGTTATCTGCAGAAGGCTACACCTGTTTCTGTGTCGGCTCCTCTATGCAGTCAGATAGTATGGGCTGCCCTTCCCTGCTAAATGGGACAAGATGACAGTCTGAGAGAAGTCTTATGGCACACTCCCTCCCAGACTCTTTTTCATCCTGTCCTAGCTGGTAGACAGCTCCCTGCTATGCAGGGATATTTTCTCTTTCAGCAAGTGCAGTTCATCTTCAGTTACTGGTTTAATCCTGGTGCTGCTCTGAGTCTCAGTTAGCAGCACAGAATGAATTTTCAGCATTTGGTGCAACTTTGCAAGTGTTTCCATCTGCATTTGGGGAACCCTGGGCTACAGTTTCCTCACACTCCTATTTAGGTGCCTTACAGGACCAACTACATATTTTTCCTCACAAAGTCAAGGCAGGCTTTGGTGTTTTGGGGCTCAGGGAGGGTGTCTGACAGGTTGTTGGAGCGCTGAGTGATCTGTGTGCAATTTCAGGAGTCCAACACCGTTGATCACTAGTATGCGAAGGGTGCCATTTTTGGAGGCAGATTCTGCATCCATCCAGGTAGTGGCAATCCTTTTATAGGCTGTGCATGCACAGTAAGCATGGCAGTCATCTTGGTACAGTCTGCACATGCACATTAGAACACAGCACCCATCCTGAATTACCCTTTCATCACAAAATCCTTGCTGTAACTGTATAGGGCACAGAATTGTTGATTTTTGAGCCAAAATACCATAATTACACCATAAAGTCAAATATTTTGGGGGCAAATGCAGGCGTTTTCCTAAATTTCATCACTGTATCATCGGCTGCCATGGTGAAGGAAGCCAGATCTAAAGCCCCAAGTACAAAGAGTGCCAGACAAGGCACCACTCCACTGTGGCTGGCTCCTACTGTTCATCTTGTGACAAGACTTCTTTCTCTAAGCAGAATGAAGCCCAAGGGGCAGCAGCAGCACAAAGAAATCATTTTCTGGACCACAAGAACTTTGAATTGGCCAAATGCAGACTATTTCAGGATCCTGCTGACCTGCACATAGAATCCTCACAAGTGTAAAAGGAATGCCAGACTAACCTCTGGTCCTATTGTATTCCCTGAGGCAAGGCTTATTCCTCTAACCAGAGCAAAGCCTAAAGCTCCTTCCATTCCACCACGGGGTCTGCAGAGCTGAGATGTATGTCTTAGCTATATCTAAGGCATCTCTTTCCAATGCATATGGTATATTTGGGCAGCAGCACTGAGGAGTCAAGATCCAATGCTTTAAACTGAAACAGACATGAGACTAGGCTCCAGTCTATGTGGTTGGCTCCTGCTGCCCATCTTATGATAACACATACTCCTCTAAGAGAAAAGAGATGCAGTACACATCAGGTTTCACCTCCAGCTTGGCCAAACAAATTCCTCAGAGAGAGGATCTAAGTCTTCCATGGCCATGGGCCCCCCCCACACACTTTTTTCCTGGGACAACATGGTGGGAGTTCACAAAGCAAATCCAAATCTCTTTCTGCGTTGGGAGACTCACGAGAAGCATGCCATGACTGAAAAGCTCATCATTCAGCAGACCTCCTTTCTAAGGCTATGGATACTTCCCAGTCACAAAAAATATATAGGCTGTTAAACATTCACCATCTGGAAGCAACAATAAGTAGCCAAGATCTAAGGCATGAACTGCAAAATATGCCAGGCTAGGTTATGGTCTCCTGTGGCTGGCTCCTATGGACAGTCTTGAGATACAATCCCCCAGTTCTCAAGAGGCTCAGAGCTTATCCCAGCTCACCACAGGCTCGGCCGTGCACATAGGAGCTGTGGTCATTAAGGCCTTTGCATGAACACACACATATAAAGCAAAAGGCACCAGCTCTGCGAAATGCCAAAATATACAAAGGGGGTGACAAGCGTACCACATTGTGGAGTCTGAGCTCTGAAGTACATACACAGATCTCTGTTGCCGTAAAGAAATTTATCACATTGCTCCATGGATATGTTGCCATTGTGAATCTTATGCATGCCAGTACCACCCTGCATGCCTCTTCATCATCTCACAAGTCAAGGCACAAAGCTCACAGAAACACAGGTAATCTCACTACATCAAGGAAAGTGAGGCATAGTAATTCGCTGGGAGAACAGCATTCATAAGGACAATTATTGCTATTTCCAGACTGGCATAAGGAAATTACATCAGATCACTGGGTTTTTAAACCCTGTCCACCATGATTGCTTTTAGAACCCCCAAGCCAGGAAGTCTGGAAGTCTTCCTGAATTCTTCTCAATTCGGCTAAGATCTAAGCGATTTGTTTTGTTATTGGCCCTCCCAGAGATATCCAAGCAGTCCAGCTGGTCCCCACATAGCAGAGGGACTCAGGCCTTTACACCTACCAGAGTCATCCCAGCTCTTAAACACCTCACCCCAAAAAATTAAATACTTACCTGTTTCACATGGAAATACTAGACTCCACAATAGAGGCAGTGCATACGTGGAATTTTTTTTCAGCATCTGTGGAGCACCAGGAGGAATATTGATATATTCCCATTCATAGAAACATAGAAGTTGTTGGCAGATGGGGACCATACGATCCATCAAGCCTGTCTTTGGCTTCCTACCCTCCTACTTAGCTACCTGCTTGTGTATCCCACAGTGTCTCTCCCATGCCCACTTGAATTCACCCACTGTCTTGACTCCCACCCCCCCCTCCGGCAGGCTGTTCCATGGTTCCACAACACGTTCTGTGAAGATGAATTTCCTCGTATAACTTCTGAACTTTCCTCCCTTAAGTCGAAGGTTGTGCCCTTTAGTCCTGCTGTAGTCCTTTACCTGAAAGAGGTTCTGCACATGCACCCCATTGTCGCCTTTAAGGTATTTGAATGTTTCTATCTTGTCCCCATGATTCCTATGTTGTTCTAGGGAGTATCATTTGACATCATCCAGTCTTGCCTCGTACGGTTTCTGATGCAAGCCCTGTACCATCTTTGTTGCTCTCCTCTGTACCGTCTCCAGCCTATGTCCTTTCTGACATGTGGCCTTCAGAATTGGACACAGTACTCCAGGTGAAGCCTGACCAGGGACCGATACAGGGGCATGATTACTTTGTGCCTTCTGCTGGTTATGCCCCTCCCTATGCATCTCAGGATACCACTAGCCTTTAGTGCTGCCTTTTCACATTGTCTGCTGACCTTGAGGTCATCTGATATGATCACCCCTAGGTCTCACTCCTGCCTCATAGCCACCAGGTTCTCCCCTCCCATTGAGTACAGTTTCCTGGGGTTACACTTTTCCAGGGGCATGACTTTGCATTTTTTGGCATTGAATTTCATTTGCCAGGTCTTGGACCACTCTTCCAGCTTTCAGAGATCAGCTTCCATGCTTTGCTGTCCCTTTGTTATGTCTACCCTGTTGCCGATTTTGTTGTCATCTGCAAACAGGCACACCTTTCCATCCAGTTCATTCACAGTGATGCTGATGAATGTGTTGAAGAGGATCGGCCCCAGAACTGAGCCCTGCAAGACCCTGCTAGTCACCCTCCCCTCCACAGACAGAGTGGCATTTACTAATACTCTCTGAGTTCTCCCATGTAACCAGTTTCTGACCCAGTATGTAACCTCTGGCCCAATTCCCATGTTCTCCTGTTTTTTGACTAGTCTGTGTGGAACGGAGTCAAAAGCTTTGTTGAAGTCCAGGTAAACCACATCCACTGCTCCACCCTGATCCACTGTTCGGTGACCCTATTGAAAAAATTAACCAGGTTTGTCTGGCAGGACCTCCCTGCCATGAAACCGTGTTGATTTTTGTCGAGCTGACCAGTTTGCTCCAAACAAGCTATGATTCTTTCCTTCAGCAGGGACTCCATCAGTTTTCCCACAACTGACATTAGACTAACTGGACAGTAGTTACTTGGCTGTTCCTTGCTTCCACTCTTGTGAAGTGGTACTACTGTTGCACTCTTCCAATCCTCCGGCACCTCCCAACCCCTTAATGATTTGTTGAAGAGAACTGCTTAGGGGTCTGCTAGTTCCCTCCCTAGTTCTTTCAGTATTCTTGGGTGTTTCCCATCTGGCCTCATAGCTTTATCTACTTTTAACATATATATTTCCTCCAGGACCCTTTCCTCTGTGAAGGGACCCATGTCTATTCCTTCAGTCGGACACTTCTTTGTGCCTATTGTTGGTCCGTTACCATCTGCTTCCTGTGTGAAGACTGAGCAGAAGTACTCATTGAGTGCCTCTACCTTCTCCCTGTCTTGCTCTGTGGTTTGTCCATCTTTTTTTGTGATTCTAACAATGTCCCCTTTGTTCTTCCTTTTTTCGTCTATGTACCTGTAGAAGGTTTTGTTACCCTTTTTTACTTCCTGAGCTATCATAACCTCTGTTTGAGCCTTTGCATTTCTTATCACTTTCCCTGTCTCTTTTAGTTTCTGTTTATATTCTGTTTTGTCTGCCTCGTTCCCCGACTTCTTGTACATTCTGAAGGCTATGCACTTTTCTCTTACCATGGTTGCCACCTCCTTGGAAAACCATAGTGGGTTTTTCCTCCTTTTGTTCTTACTAACCTGACGGGCACACTGTGATGTGACCATGGTTATTGCATCCTTCAACCTTGTCCAGTGTTCCTCAACACTTTCTTCTGTTGAGTTACTAAGGTTGTCTCTTATACAGGCCTTCATGTTTGTGAAGTCTGCTTTCCTGAAGTGAAGGACCTTCATTTTGGAGTGTGTGGAGTCTACAGTCCTTTTTACCCTGAACCATACCGTGTAATGATCATTATTGCACAGGTGGTTCCCTACCTCGACACCCATAACCCTATCACTATTTGTGAATATCAGATCTAGAACCGCGTTACCCCTTGTGGATGATGTCACTAGTTGACTTAGGCCTGCTTCCTGTAGTGTGACTAGGAATTTCCTGCTCTTCTGTGATACCGCTGTGTGGGTATTCCAGTCTCTGTCCGGCAGATTGAAATCCCTCACCAGCACCATGTCCCCTTTGCCTGACATCTGGAGGATGGTTTCCAGGATTTCCTTATCCCTGGCTTCCTCCTGGTTTGGGGATCTGTAGATTATTCCTGCCCGAATGGGTTTCCGGCTTCTGGCCCCTATTGTGATCCATAGATCCTCTGTTTCCCCTAGTGCCTGCTGCATTTCTGTAGCATTGATGGTATCCTTAACATAAATAGCTACCTCCTCTCTCTTTTTCCCAGTCCTATCTCTTCTAAACAAGTTGTACCCCGGGATAGTCACCTCACAACCATGCTTATTTGTAAACCATGTTTCGGTCACAGCCACCCAGTCTGGTCCTGCCTCAGCTATTGTGGCAGTGAGGTGAGTCATCTTGTTAGCTAGACTGTGTGCATTGAGGCATAGTGCTGACCACTCTTGCTAGGTTGCTTTGTTTCTCATGCCTCCCTTGATCTTTTTGTTCGTCCCTTTGTAGTTTTCCCTGTTTATGGTTCCTCCCTTTCCATTGTGATGGTCAGCGCCAGAACAGGAAAGGGTATTATGTTCCCAGCTGTCTGCTTTTGCTATCCTGGAGTGTGTAGATTTTGTGCCAGGTGGAGGGGGTTAGACAGCAGGCTCTATGTGTGCTTCTCCTAGACCTATCGTTATCTCCCCTCCTGCTAGTTTAAATGTCCTATGTGGACGTCAAATTTCTGTCTCAGTGCTCTGACTCCCTCTTTAGTCAAGTGGAGACCATTGAATTTGAAGAACTCCCTTTCCCAGAAGTTGCCCCAGTTTCCAACGAAGTGGTGCCCCTTTGTATGGCACCAGTCCTTGAGCCATACGTTGAGCTCACTTATCTCTTTCTCTCTGATTTTCTGCATGTTCTTCCCCTTTTGCCAAACAGGCAGAATCTCATAGAACGGAATGCTGGATGAAAATGAAACCAATTTCTTGCCATGCTGCACAATGTGCTCCTCGACCTCCTTGACCGACCGGCTAGCAAGGTCATTGGTCCCTAGGTGTACCAGGATGTTTGAGCCCTTTTCTTCCTTTTTTAACTATGTTGACTATTCAGTCAGTGTCCCTCCAAGCGGATGCTCCTGGGAGACATCTGACCTTCTCTTCTGCCTGTTTGTTTTGCCTCAGGTGGGGGTCCACACCACGAATCATGGAGTCCCCTGTGATTATGATTTTTTTCCTGTTGAAGTTTTGTTTATGATGTTGTTTTGCTATCCTTTTGCATTTGGCATTCCTTTGGCCCGAGACATCCTCCATCATTACAGATGGTATGGACACAAGAGGTTTACCTTTTTGCTGTGCTTGTAGTGCTTTGTTGGTTTGGGAGAGTTGCCCGAGCTTTGTCCCCTTTTCCTGCAACCAGTTGCCATCCCCCAGGCCTGGTCGTTCTCTGGGGGAGAGGTGTGCTGGTTTGGTGTTGGTGATGTGGAGGTACACTCCTAAAAGAAATGTTTTCCTGTAGGTGGTTATGCAGGATGCTGATCTTACCCCATGTCTCCTGCAGCTGAGCCTTGAGGTGATATATCTCTGAGCATATAATAATAATAATAGTTTTATTTGATTGAGCGCCTTTCAGAATTGTCAAAGTGTTTTACAAAAAGATTAATAAAAAGAATGACATAAAACAGTAGTATGGGACAGTGGCCCTGCCTTCGGGCAATGTGACCATTGAAGAGTGTCCCACAGTGTTGGCAGCCAACAACATCCATGTGAGTGCCAGTGGACGGAAAGCAAGAGTACATAATTTAGAGGAAGACGATCTGTTCCAGGTGGACAAAAGAAAAACAGTTTTTTTGTTTGTCTTCTAGTCAAGTCAAGTCAAGCAGAAAGTGGATAGTGACATGCAGAACCTGTATAGGAAGAGGACCAGGGGTGGGTGGGATTAGTGGGTAGGGTGGGAGGGCAGAACCTTTGTTACTCCTTCCTGCTGAAAAAAAAAACAATCAGTTTGTTAAGGTCTGCCACTTAGTAGCACAACTAGAGACTGGAGGAGAGAAGGTCTCTTTCTCAGTCAGTGAAGATCAGTGAAGCTCAGCAGACAGTAAGGCTAGGGGCTGGAGTGCACTTGGTGTATGCTTCCTAGGATTGCCCTTTGTGTCTGAGCTGTTGTTTCTGTCTGAGAGCTATACATTAGCTGACCACTATTTCAGTGGTGGGTGCAGCAGACAGTAAGGCTAGGGGCTGGACCGCTCTTGTGGTATGCCTCCTAGGGGTGCCCTTTGTGTCTGAGCTGGTGCTTCCAGCTGAGAGCTTTCTAGTAGTCGACCACTATTTCAGTAGTGGTACAGCAGTAAAAATGCTGATTTACATACAGCAGCTAAGAATTCTGTAAAAAGAGCCATATAACCTATCTCCAAGGCTCAGGGAGACAGGGGGTTCTACTTCCACTTCTTCCTTTGTTCCCAAATTCACAGAGGATCAGTGGTCCATCCTGGACCTCTGCAATCTAAATTTCTACATCCAGTACAAGAAGTTCTGGATGGTGATCCTTTTCAGGGCTTTCAACCCCTTCTACACCAGGGAGATCGGATATGCTTCCTTGACGTGTAGGATGCATGCCTGCATGTCAAGGTGTGTTCCTCCCATCAACAGTACCTCAGATTTCAGTTCCAGGGAGCACAGTTCCAGTTCCATGCCTTGTCATTTGGTTTGTCCTCTGCTCCTCAGGTGTTTACCAAATGCATGGCAGTAGTGACAGCAGCCCTCAGGAGGGAAGGGACTTTATGTCTTCCCCTGCCTGGACAACTAGCTACTCAAAGCACAGTCCAGGGACAACTGCTCCAGACCCAGGCACATACAACACAACTGTGCAACAACCTGGGGGATCACTGTCAATCTGATCAAATCAGTCTTGACCCTCTCTCAGTGCCTATATGTAGGGGTGATCCTGGATACGGCTCGGGCAGTGTAGCCTAGAGGTTAGAGTAATGAGCTGTGAACGAGTTTGGTACATCCAGCAGACCAGACCTGGGTTTGATTCTCACAACCTCCACTTGCATACTGTGTGACTCTGTGCAAGTCACTTAATTACCCAGTACTCCCAGGTCACCCCTGAAAACAGGCACTTGTGCCTAGTGGGCCTTACCCGGTTACCAAAGACTAAAATAAAAAAAAAAAAACAATTCCATTGAGCAATCCTCCAGAGTTGCAACTCCTTTCTGAGTGATTGTGACCATTCGTAAAAGGGGATAACAGCGAGCATACAAAAGGCCCACAGTAATTTATTTATTTTTCTTGACCAAGAAGGGAAGGCTAGAAATATTTTCTATTTTCAGCCTAGCGAGGGGGAGGAAAGTGACTACAGAGAGTGCTGATTAATAATAAAGAAGGCTAATCTGTTGGTGAAAATTAGAGAAACAGCCGAGACACTGGACAGGGGAAATTTCTAATTATTTTCGAGAAGTGCCATGGGATCTTTAATGTCCACGTGGACAGTCACCAGAACAGGCAAATGGAACCTTGGTTTAACATCTTAACTGAAAGATAGCACCTCATGACAGCACATTCTTATGTTTGCTTGCACGCATGTGCAAGAAACATAGTGCCACCATGCGAGTTTTCGTAGGTGTGCATTCCCCACTTCCAATGCCCTGCTCCCTTTTGCAGGTGCGGCTGCACTGTGCCAATGAATGTCTGAGCTGTCTATGACGGCCGTTCAAATGCAGTGGTGAACAGCTCAGAGGAAAACACCGCCACAATCAGCAGTGGTAACGGGTAGTCAATTTGCATACTGCCGTCCTCAGTATGAAGATTGCCTACACATACGTCGGTACTGCATCTGAACTGTCAGACAGTTTGTTGTCCTCCGAACCTAGTATGTAGCAGCTGAGGGCCACCCCAGTGTGCACAATGTGCCCCTCACCCCGCATTTGCTTGTATGACCGAGGAGTGCCCAATCCACGTGTCGGCTCCACTGCCTCCCCGACCCCAAACAGATTTCTAGGTGCCATGCTGAGCCCACCCCAGCATGGCAAAAGTCTCATGGCCGGGGTGCCTAATCCTCCGTCTGCGCCTCATACCTTCCAAAAAACCACAGACTTCTAGCTGCCTGCGCTGGGCCCACCCCAGCATGGCAAAGTCAAGTGGCAGGCCAGGGGTGCCCAGTCCCCCATCGGCTCCACTGTGCCCCAAAATAACTTCAGCTGCACACTGGGGAGCCCACCTCGCGTGGCAAAGTCCTCGCGTCATCTTTCTACATAAGAAAATAAACTGTAAAAAAAAAAAGTCCCTAAAGTCGCCTGTCTTGCCCCCTTCCCCAACCCGCGCCCACTCTCTGTGCACCCATCTGCCTCCCAACCCCATACTTGCCTCCGGCGCCCAGCGTGATGATCTTCGGTGGACGGGAACATGTCTGCACTTTTCAAAGCCGAACGCAAACTGAAGAAATGCCGGTAAGCTGTATAATGGCATAAATGTTTTTTTTTCAACTTTGCTGCATATCTCTGCCATTTGAGGAAATTTTTGCACCAAATTTTCAACATGGGCTTCTTGGGACCCCACCTCATGAACTCGGTCACTGTCATTTTGTTTGGTCCCGAAAGGTGATTTCACGGTCACTGTGCAGAACCACCTTTCGAGACTGAGTGATGAAACAACAGTGTCACAGTTCTTGAGGTAGGCCCCCCAAAACCCTATGTTGAAAATTTGATGAAAAATTCAAAATGACTTTCTTTACTTATCGTAAGCGATGCGCAGTTCCTATGCACGCCGAACTTCGCAAATTTTAGTATTTTCACTCCAGATTTCCTCCAGATTTTCAACATTGCCGTTTTACCACACCTCCTTATGAGCAGTACAGCTGTCATTTTTCACATCTTGTCCAAAATGTGTGTTCGCGCATGTAGCGCACAATGGCGCAGTCGGTGTGCAAAATCAATGTTCGGGACAGATTAAGAAAATCACAGTGAAACTGTTCATCAGCAGAGGTCTTAAAATGGCTGTGTTGAAAATTTGGTGACAAAAGTCCATAAAATGACTGTGTTACGAGCATGCATTGCGCAGTTTCCACGCACTCTCGTAAGTTCACGAATCTGTACTATTTTCAGTCCAGATTTTCCACACTGGCATTTTTCCACACCTCTTTATGAACAGTACAGCTGTCATTTTTCATACCCAGGCCGAAATGTGTTTTCGCACTTACAGCGCAGAAATGCGTGGTCACTGTGGGAAATCAGTGTTTGGGACAGATTACGAAAATCACAGTGACACTGTTCATGAGCGGAAGTCCCAAAATGCCTGTGTTGACAATCTGCTGTAAAATATCCCCAGACTAATTACATTATGGGTGTGCATTGCGCAGTTTCTACGCACGCTCCTGACATCACCAGTTTTTTATATTTTCACTCCAGATTTTCAACATTGCCATTTTTTACACCTCCCCATGAACAGTACAGCTGTCATTTTTCACATCCTGTTCAAAATGTGTTTTTGCACCTGTGGTGCCAAATGGCGTAGTCACTGTGCAAAATCAGCTTTTGTCTAACAAACTGATATTGCCACTGTTCGTGAGGTGGAGGTCACAAAAAACCCATGTTGAAAATTTGGAGTGAAAATACCAATGTATGCCCGGGGTGTTAGGGTTTCCGACCATAATGCCCCACCCTGTAGAGACTGACAGGCATCTAGGGTGTGACTTGGGATTGGGCTCACTTGTCTCCTCCTGCAGGCTTTTCCCATGAGCATCCCCCTCCTATTATTGCCATGCCATTGCTACATCTGACTCTGCTGCTCCCGGTGCTCTTTCTCCCCTACTCATTTCTCCCTGATTATCGTCCTCCCTCTCCCCCTGACAACTATCTGCCTACCTGGCAGCTCTCTCATGATACACATCCAGCAATTCAGTTGAGATTCCTTTGTTTAGAAGAGGCCACCTTTCTGCCCACTTTCTCTACAATCTACAGCTACTGCCACTATGCCAGGTGCACCCTCTGTACTTCTGCCACCCCTCGTCTCCCACCCCTACTGGTTCCTAGGACCCACCTCCCCTCTCCACTCACTCTCACACTGGCCACCCCCTCACATTCTTACCTTCCCCATTCCTACCTGGTCTAGCACTCAGGGGTCCCTCAGGTGCAAATCTCACTGCCTCAAAAAGCTGGCCTGGAATTCTATCCTCAAGTCCCTCCTCCTTCTCCTCATTATGACGTGCAATATCCACCCTAACCCAGGCCCGCTTGCTACCTCCGCACCCAGGCTCAACCAGGCCACTGGCCTACTAATTGCCACCATCATCGTCTGCAGCCTATTAAAAAAGTGGGACAACTACCAGGGATGGGTCCTTCAACATCATCCCGACGTCATTGCCATGGGTGAAACCTGGCTCTCCCCCCTTATTTCAGACTCGACGATAACTTTCCCCGGGTACAACCTCTACAGGGCTGACCAGCACGGTAAAAGAGGGGGAGGATGCACCATATACGCTAAGGATACCTTGCATGGTCAGATACTCCCACCCCCTACACTGGATCCTGGCCCCCAAGCTCTTACACTCAAACTTACTCTGGCTCGCTCCCAAACTTCCCTTCTCATCACAGCCATATACATTCCCCCCAGGAAGCATAGTGCTGCTTTTCACTCTGTCTTGTCCTACCTCGCCACCCTTCCATCAAATAATGAAATAGTAGCACTAGGGGATTTCAATATCAACTGTCTGGCCAGGACTGCCGCCTCACTCATTGACGCTGCAACCGCCCAAGACCTTACTCAAGTAGTTCTCACCCCCACATGCCTGAACCAGTGCACTGGGTCCTCCTCCCTACTGGACCTGGTTTTCACAAACCATCCACACAAGATCACAAGCACCACTGTACTCCCTAATGCCATAAGCGACCACTCCCCCATCCTCTGCTCCCGGTTGTGCAAAGCCCCTAAGAACCCCCTTAAAATAATACTGCAATGCAAACTTGGGCCTGGTAAACTTGCTGTCCTAAAATCCCACCTCCTTTCATTGGACTGATCCTTCATAATGGACACCCTTGACCCTGACCGAGCCCTCGACCTCTTTATTTTTACTTTCAGTGCTACCTGTGACTGACTTGCCCCACTTAATAAAAGGATGGTCAAAGGCAATCCTGCACCTTGGATCACCAGCCACCTACTGATTCTGATGTGCACCCGGGACTCGCTATGGCACCTATCCATCGAGACCTGCCTGCCATCTGATAGACAAAGGTACTGGGAGGCCAGGAACAACTGCACGTGGGCTCTACGCCAAGCAAAAGCAGAGTATTACAAATCCTCCCTTACCTCTGCCTGGGGCTCAGGGGGCAAGTTTTGGAATAATATTAAGGACATCTGTGACAAGAACCATAATCCTCCCCAAACCAGACTGAGGTAGATGGGTGCCTGTCCTCGGACTCCACCCATATTGCCTTGGCCTTTAATCGCTCCTTCACAAATCTCAACCATGTCCTCCCTCCCAACTTCTTCAACCCTTCCCCTACCCACTACCCTATGACCCCTCCAATAGCCCCTGCTTTCCACCTTCGATGCGTCACCCCTGCGTCAGCCAAGCCTCATCTGGCTAAAGCCTTAGCAACTCCAGTTACAGAAGTGACTCCTTGGACTTGAGACTCCTCCGGTTCACACTTCATGAGGTATTCCGCCCTCTCACCCACATTCTCAACCACTTGCTTTGTCAAGGGAAGGTCCCCTACTGGTGGAAATCTGCCTCCACTACCCCCATATTTAAAAGCGGGGACCGTAGTGCCACTAAAAACTGTTGCCCTATCTCTATTCCCCCCCCATCAGAAGCACTTGAGCATATTGTCCCCGACCAGCTCACCGAACGCCTTAACAAACACGACCTACTCTGTGAACAGCAACATGGCTTTCACAAAGAGCACATCACACCAGCAGCCCTCTTGGAGTTCACCTCATACATCCACTCCATCTTAGACAGAGGTCACATTGCAGGTGCAGTATTTGTTGACCTCTCCAAGGCATTTGACACTGTCAGCTACTCCCTTTTACTTAACACTCTCTCCAACATCAGCTTCTCCCAGGATGCCCTTGGCTGGTTCACAGACTACCTGACGTATCGCTACCAACAGGTCCAAATTGGTACTGCCCTCTTTAGCAGACTACCAGTCCACTCTGATGTGCCCCAGGGGTCCATTCTCGGTCCTCTACTCTTCAGTCTCTTCCTTAACTCCCTCCCCTTGTCCTGTTCTGGCACTGTACTACTATATGCGGACGATGCTGTACTTTTTTCCTCCAGTACAGACCCCACCCTACTACACAACTCCCTCCAGTCCTCCTTCTCTGATGCTAAAAAATGGTTCTCCACACAGTGTCTTACACTAAACTACATGAAGACTAAAGTCATGTACTTCTCACACCCCCTGAACTCTCGGAAGGTGCTCTGCCCTCAAATCCTAATTGCTAATCTGACCCTCCTAGAGCAATTGGTTACCTTCAAATATCTAGGCATAACCCTAGACCCAGCCCTTAACTTCCACCAGCACATCCGTCACCTGTCTACCGCCCTTAATGTCCAGCTCGGAATCCTCTACCGCATCAAACACTGTCTCACTGCTGAAGCCCTTCGGCTCGCTGTTTCCTCCTCGGTCCTCTTCCTCCTTGACTATGGTGTTCTTATCTATGGAGCTGCAAACACATCTGCCCTAGGCAGACTCAGACTTTTCCTGAACAAAGCCTGCCATCTAGTCCTTGGCTATGATCGTCTCTCACACACACGTGCTGTCTATACACTGCCACTAACTGGCTGAACCTTGACAATAGAATACGGTTCCACACATGTCTTATGGCCAAAAGGATTGCCCTGGGTCACTCACCCGCTGGCCTCACCCCTATTATCCAACCGGCCCTGACGCATAGAAACACTTGCTGCGTAGGCAAGATGCTCCTATCGGTTCCCAGGTGTCGAACCTCCCAATTCCAAAGATCCTTCAGCCACAGGGCCCCTTCCTTGTTGAACTGTCTGCCCAATGCACTTACTAATGAAATCAGAACTGGCCCGTTCAAAGCCGCTCTCAGAGATCACCTCCAGTCCTCCACCTCCTGCGACTGTCATTGATCTACCTGCCCCTTCCCCTGACAACGGCCTCTGGCCAGCTCTCCCCGCCCCTGAGCGGTGTGCTCGGCTTCTTACCGGGAACCTTTTACTAAGCTGTTTTGACCTGTCCAAATACTCTGGATCAGATTGTTAGCCATTTACTGTATTCTCTGTAACAAGTCTGTTTGAGTACTGCTTTGCAATTGTGTTTACTATTGTGTTGTTCTAGTAAATGTGACGTGGAGCCTTTGTAAATGAGTCTTTGACTCAAAGGTATTTTCCGAATTTTGCAATAAATAAAATAAAAAAAATGCTCATGCCATTCCACCCCCACCCACACCCTGTAGCCAGTGACAGGCATCAAGGTGTACCTTGGACTCTTCGGTCCCAAAGTTAACCCCATTCTCCTATACTGCACCCATCTCACCGTATTTCCTTATGGAATGGGGTGAGCATAAGGCCCAAAGACCTCAAGGTGCACTGTGACAGTTGTCGGTGTCTGCAGGGTAGGGTGTGGTGAAATAGCGTGGCCGTTATGCCTGATGACCCAACAGCACACCCCAATGCCTGTCAGTCTCTGCAGGGTGGTGGTGGGGTTGGCTTCAGTTCGATACTTCACTGCCATTCCTATTATGCATCTCTCTAACTCCTACACTACCAATGCCAATGCCAGCAAGCAAATATTTGGCATTGACAAATGCTTGTTAACAAACACCATGCCAGGGCATAAGCATGGCTACTTATGAGCAAAGGTGCTCTGCCTTTGCAGAGCTAGCAGCATCCCTTCCTGCAGTGCCTGCTGTTCGGTGGGGATATCTCATCTGACTACAAATCAAGCCTGAGCCTGTTTATCTTCTGAGTTCTGTCTTTCTAAGAGGCATGGCGGCCTTTTCACAGCTGATTAAAGCCTGCTTTTCACCCCCAGGCTACTGTCTGAAAAAAGCAGTACATAAGGGTTGGGGGTGTGTATGTTGCAGTGCTTTCGTTATAGCAGCAAGAGCAGTGGAGGGTGTATATATCGCACATCAACACCCACACACAGCCTGGACAATTGCATGAACCAGTTTTACGGGAATGAGATTGTTGGCCAGGACATCGGGAATGTCCCCTACTCTTTGCAAAGAATGAAAACTGTATGGAAGCTAAACCCATGGGAGAGTGAACGTTATACTCGGGGAAGCTGTGTGGCTTGCTCAAGGTACTGCATTGAGCGGTAGCATTCAAGTCTGGGTCTTTGTTTATTTACTTATTTGAAAATTGGTGACCGGAAAAGGAACACAGAACCAAGGCTTGTTTTCAGGTGGACCTGGGGGAAGCGGACAAGGGATACAGAATATGTGGTACACACACAGTTCGCAGTTACAATAAAGTGCAGTCAAAATAACATGATAAATACAGGTATAAGTGCAGCATGAATAAGCTGGGCAAAAACCATTAAATGCCTCAGCCACACGTACACCAGGGTAGGACAGCAATTGCAGGTGAAATGTCAAAGAGAGGGAAAACAAGAGCAGTGGAGAAGGAAAGGAATTTCAGCTGATACCTGGGTCTCTAAGTTCACAGCTCTGCACTCCAAACACTAGGCTACACTTCTATGCAAGTCAGCATCTTATACTGTATCTTTAAAGAGATCCTTATGTCTGAGGAAAACTTTGAAAAATACTTCATTGTTAGACACATTTCTGCTATTTATTTAGTTAGTTTTTATTTATGTTAGGTGCGCTAGACAAATCAGTTGAGTATTTTCAGGCATGACCTGAGTAAATACAACAGGGGTGGTCAAAAGTAAGGAACAGTTATGACAAATATTCAATATCAACAGGGTTCGGTACGTAATAGGCAATACTGAAGTGGTAGGATGGAAACAGTATTGGGAAAAATATAGCAATTTTCATAAATTTTTGGCACATACTAATTATTTTTCTTAATAACTGTGTACATTAACGTAAAAACAGGATTTCTGTCCCCACCTAGACTTTATTTACTGTGGCTGCATGTCTGCACATGACATCATAATGCATGAAGTATAACAATGCTACATATTTAGCAACATGTTATTGCACTATTCAGGAACTCGGGCATGGAGATTGTTCCAGAGGAATTGAGGAGGGATGATGTGGTCCTTCTGTACAAGAGCAGCAGCAGGGAAGGAGGCCAGCAATTACAGACCAGTCAGTGTAACAGTTAATGGAGTCCCTGCTGAAAGAGAGACTGATATAGTATCTGGAGACATATGGGCTGCAAGACCACTGGCAGCATAGCTTCATGGGGGGACATGTCAAACAAATCTCATAGATTTCTTTGACTGGATAACTAGGAAGTGGATTGGGGAGGGCAGTGGATGTGGCCTGTCTGGACTTCAGTAAGGCCTTTGGCACTGTACCACACAGGAGGCTGATAAAAAAACTCAGCAGCCTGGGGGTGGGGGAGAAGGTGGTGTGCTGGGTTTCAAACTGGTTGAAAGATGGGAGGCGGAGGTTAGTGGTAAACAGCAGTTACTCTGAGGATGGGAGAATGACCATTATAGCACCATAGGGATCGGTACTGGGCCCTATCCTCTTCAATGTCTTCATAAGTGACATTGTTGAGGTACTGGAGGGGAGGCATGTCTCTTTGCAGATGACACAAAAATCTGCAACAGGGTGGACACCCAGGAGAGGGTGGAGAGAATGCAAATGGATCTGGGGAAACTAGAGGAGTGGACTAGGGAGTGGCAGCTGGGTTTCAGTGCCAGAAAGTGCAAAGTCATGCACCTGGGGCGAGGTAACCCCAGGAATGTGTATAAGATGGGGGGAGGTGCTTACAGTTACCAAACAAGAGAAGGACCTTGGTATGATCATATCTGATTATCCAAGGTGGCAGGGGAGTGCAACAGGGCAGTAGGCAAGGCGAGTCGGATGCTGGGATGCATAGGGAGGGGATCTCCAGCTAGAGAGGGGAGGTGGTGTTTTCTCTATATTGCTCACTGGTGAGACCCCACATGGAGTACTCCGTCTAGTTCTGGAGGCTGCATCTAGCAAGGACATTGACAGGGTGGAGGCAGTCCAGAAGAAGGCTACTAAAATGGTGTGGGATTTGCATGAGAAGCCATATGGGGAAAGTCTGTAGGAGCTCAAAATGTACTCCCTGGAAGAGAGGAGAGTGAGAGGGGACGTGATTGAGACCTATAAGTACCTCACCGGGATGAACAAAATGCAGGGGAGGGGCCCCCTTTTAAAGGAGGAGAAGCATCCGTACATGGGGTATGCCATGAAACTTGACAGGAAGGAAGTTCCCAAAGGAATCTCTCAAAGATATTGTCTGAATCTTCCAATAAAGAATTAAATAGACTTCCAGTTCTGCCCATCATGCTGTAGCAACCACAGGTGAGAGCTCTGTCAATTTGCATCTAAAAAAGGCAACCTAAACTTTCACAATAATAAATCCTTACTCTGCTAGAGACACTAGAAGGCTCAGTAGTGGCAATGGGAGGATCAAAAAACAAAAAAGAATGCACAAGCATTGCAGCAGTCTAGGTTAAACCTGCTGGTCTTGCCAAGTTACTCATCCAGCACCAGCGGCAATATGGTCAAATCTCCCAAGCAACACACATAGCCAGAGTTGCCCAGTCCTTCAAAGCCTTAATTTTGTCAGAGCTCCATGATTTTCACACTGAAGTTTGATCGCATTTACAAAATTTAAAGGCAGATTTGCAGCATGTACAGACTGAACAAAAAGGCATGCAGGCAGCCCTCAGCAGTCTCAGAAAAAGCAGACCGCATAGCCGAGCTTACTCTGGCCTATACCGCCATCTATTTCAGATTGAGCCTGGAGCTCCTCGCTCGTCCAGGTTGCCAACCCCTGCCCAACTTGGGCACCCGCCAGCCGGGCCACAGTCCCCTGCCTTTCTTTCCGACTCAAGGTTCCTGAGAGTCCGATCACTGTCCCATGTTTTCCCCACAAAAGCCGTACTCACGCCTGCTGTTGCCGTACTTAGCACAGCCCCCTATGTAACCCTACCCCCTGCCCTGTCTCCAGAACCTGTGGTCTATGTGCATTCCTTTCCTACCCATCGCCGGCCAGCCTCCTACCTTTTCTACCCGGTCCACCCCTCTGCCTCTCATACCGGGAATCGGTTCCATGAGCCCGGTTATAGACTCTTGCCTCTCCCCGCTAAAGCCGTAACCTTTTCGCTGTCCCACCCTACCTTTTCCTCTCCTGCCTGCCCCTGACACTCTCCCTCTAATCACCTAAGATACACGGCCAAATCAGCTGGTAGGGTTCTCTTAACTTGGTTTCCAGCCCCGCCACCTCCCAACTACCTTGAGCTGTGCACTTACCCTTCCCTGCCCACATCCGCCCCCCCAATCAGTTTCCCCAAAGCTAATCCAAAATCTGGCCTCCCTCCAGTACCCTCTGCTTACTCTACCTACTTATAAAAATTGTATGCTTGTATCAATGTACCTGTACATGTACTGTATAACCTGCACTGTTCTACTTGTATTGTAATTGTACCTCCCGGGTCGTGCCTGAAGATAGTCACTTGCTGGCTAGTGCACCTACCCGGTTAACAAAAACTAAATAAATAAATAAATTGGGAGAACACTGATTTAGATGGCAGACTGATGAAAAAAAATCTGCATTCATGGGTTGCCTGAGGGAGAGGAAGGAACCAAAATTGCAGCATATGTAGACAGATTACTTCTCGAGGTCCCGGATTTGCCAAAAGATATGCCATTACAAATTGAAAGAATACATAGGGCTTTGGGATCTAATTCTTAGCCTCATATGCAGCCTAGATTGATTGTAATGCAGTTCCTTAGTTTCAGGTTAAGGAACAAGTTTTGACTGCCACCTAGAGGAAACAGTCCTGTGGGTAACATGCGCCTTTAGCTGGAACACGATTATGCCGCTCTAGTACAGCAAAAAAGAGGCCTACTCACCATATCTCCAGGCCCTCAGACAAGTAGGCATAACATTTCAAACCCCTTTTCCAGCTAAACTAAGGGCACACTTTCTCGATGGCACAGTTCTTTACCATACTGCCGAAGAAGACGAGGCAGATCTCATGAGACAGGGCATCGCAATTCCACTTTTCCCTAGGCCGACCCGTGACCCATCAGCTTGAGGTAAACAGTGCAACACAGACACCCCTTTATGAAAGCAGTCAGCTCAGTAGATGACAGCACTACAGTCAGCAGCTGAAGCAGCCAGAACCTCACAGACATAAGATCTACAGGCTGTAAGAGACTTGCTCCAACAATTTTCCAGACCATCCCACTGATCAGAGACTAGCTGAGAAATCTGCCAGACTGCTAGCCTAATACTGCAACTAAACTCAGATATGTTTTTTTGGGGGTTGACGTGGGACTACATACAACATTCATGGGTGCCCCTCACTGGCCAACTGTTGTCTTCAGGGGAGCTGCTTAGGGATCTGCTTTTGTCTCCCCCCTCCCCCCCCCCAGGCAGGGGGCGGTCTGGGTAGGTTATTAATTTGGAGTTCCCCCACTCTGTGCTTTTCAAGAATAAAAAAAGACCCAGCATGCTGTATCTACTGTTTTGCTGAGGGACGTCTTTTTATATGATATGGGACCAGGAGGGTTCACGGCTAGGCTGGGTCCCAGGGGGCAGTGGGAGGGTGGGTCCTGAGCTTAAGCATGGTAGCTGTCTACCACACGGCTTGCCCTGCCCTCTTAGGGCCCTGGTATAAACTGAAATGCTCATGGCCCAACTTTCTCCCAAAATGCGGGGGCAGCTGTTTGATGCTACCCACCTGATTCTGGACAGGGAAAGAAAAGCTGAAAAATATTTCCATGAATCCCAGCTACATTTGGGTGTAACACTTCTCAGGGGCGGAGAAGATTATGGGGTTGGGGGGGCTACCCAGGTCATGGAGCCCAGCTTACACAATATACCCATTTTGGTGTAATAGGAACTGCAGTAGAAACACTGATTGAAGATCCATGGTAACATACTGGCCACACAGTGAAGCAGCAGTCCCTAGTGGTTACGGGTGTTTTGGGGGAGGATGACTGGGGCAGTGGAGCACTACAGATCTGAAGTGACCCTGCTCGACCACAGCACCTCCCAGTAGACCTCCTTAGCAACAAATGGGTGGTGCAGGATAGAAGGAAGGCCTCTCTTGGATCTCGTCTTGTGGCATGGTTGTGCTCATGCTACCACAGTTTATCATATTAACAACTAGGGGCCTCCTATTGAGTGACTACCGCCAGCCACTCTGGATGGGAGCGGGGGGGGGGCGCCCACCTACGTCTGCAGCCTGACATCATTGAATGATTGAACTATTACCAGGGCTTCCATGGCATACTGTGAATATAAGGTGGTGAGGAGCCCACTCAGAAACATTTTATGGCAACTGGATATAACAGGGACAGCTATAGTGCACCTTGGGGGCCCAGACTTGATCTGACAGACCCTCATGCAACTCCGTCCTATTCCATGGCATCGCAAAGGAGTGAGGTTATTAGTTCGGCTCCCCATCTTGGAAGCTTCTACTGGACAATATCACTACTTTGGTGTTACTCTCTCACTTTCTGCCCTGTTGGCAGGCTTTTCTACCTGATGTTTACATGTTTTTTTGATTGTCGCTGATTTTCCTGTTGCAGATTATCTTCTTTCTCTGGGGCTGGTCAGGCAGTTTTGTTTCAGTTGTGGGCTTACAATATCAGGCTATGCTCCCAGTGTGGTACTAGTATTTGGGTAGGATATACCACCATGTTTGGCTTTTGACACTTATCTGCCATAATGGGACCTCACACCACAGTTATCTCCTATAATGTCAAAGGGGTACATAGCCTTGTTAAGAGAACACACCTACTCCAATTACTTGAGAGAGAAGGCCAAAGTAATCTTCCTCCAGGAAACCCGCCTTTCTTCGGGGCAACATGTTAAATTTCTTAAACTGACTTTTCACCAAATCTTTTACTTCTCTCACAGATCAGGCTGCAGATGGGGGAAGGGTGCTAACCTTAATCAAACGAGGAGTCCCCTTTGAACGTCATAGTCAGATATCTGACTTAAGGGAGATATATAATTCAAACTGACACATTATATGGGCAGTGGTTGACTTTGGCTAGTGGCTACTGCCCCCCCCAGGGGCTGACTAAGAGGTTTTCCAGAGATCTTTTTGAAATTGCTCCATGGGCAGTTGATACTGGGGCTGGGGGTGGGGAGATTTGAACCTCACACTTAATCCAGATCTAGATACTTCATTCCCAAAAACGTTCAGACTTTGTCTGGCCCAAAAATATGTTCGCTTTATAGATACTTGGTGCCACCAACATCCCACATGCATGGAGTATACTAATTTCTCTCACAGGCACCATAGCTATGACAAGTTGAATTATGTGTTTACCACAATCAAACATATTGATAGTTTGCATTTGGTTAAGCACGGGCTTATTTTTCTTTCAGAGCATGCTCCAATTGTGGTGCAGTTTTCTCTTGGAAAAATTTTAAAGAACCCTGATTGGAGATATCCTGGCCTTCTCTGGAAAGAGAGCCTCCTCAACAAACTGGATGACACCATCATGTAATATCTCCAAGAGAACTCCTTCCCATACATCTCCTTTGATATCCTCTGGAATGCCCTAAATGTGGTCTTCCACAGAGAGCTCATTGCACATGTAGCAGTCCTAGACTAAGAAAGGGAGTTGACACGTTGTGATCTGCAGGCTACCCAAATGACGCCGCAACTTTTCTATAGAAAAAGGAGACACAAGTATTTTGCTGCAGCTTTTGGCCATTAAATTCCAGATCCAGGTAGTATTAGACAAAAGGTGGAACAGTCCATGTTTATTTCTCACCCCAGGAGTCCTTTAGCATTAGTAATAGTAGCAGTAAACTGGCTGGAATGAGTTGCTTCGGAAGTGGAGATTATAGTAATGAGTGTAGGGAATCAGCCAATCAGAAGAGAGTTAGAGGGTGTGCTGACTGGAGCTTGCCTAGAGGGCACCAGAATTTTTTTCTCCATGTGACTGAGCAACAGTGCCTCTGAGGTGCTCTCTCATTTCCTGGCTGAAGAGAATTTCTACTTAATTTTCTTCTAATTTTTCTTCATTTTTGTGCTGGCTTAGTGAGTTTTATTACATTTTTATGTATTTTCTTTGTTTTTTCACGGTTGCCTTCGGTTCTGGGGAACCGCAAATGTTCTTATGCTTGCGGTTCCTCTCACGGTTCCCATGCTATACTGAGGTATTATTTTAACTGTGTTTTGCCAAAAGTGTCTGATTTTTATTTATTTATACTTTAAAACATTAGAGGTTCACGTTTTTTCTTGGGAACTGCAATTTTCCTATACTGTTAACTTATTTTTACTTCACTAACTCGTGGTTCTTTACCCTGACCATTGAGAACTTTTTCCCTATTTGGGAACATTACTTGTAAGGTTTTTCTGACAAACTGGTGTGTCAGAAAGACCAAAGAAAAGGACTGGGCCTACAGGATTTAAGAATTGTCAAGTGCTTTAAAACAGTGGCTAAAGCAGATGGCTACAATTTGTGTTTAAACTGTTTAGGTCCAGACTATTACTGTGAGGTTTGCTCTAAATTCTGTTCAAAAACTATTAAGAAAAGAGCCAAAAGATTGGAAAATATGGCTTCTCAGTCTGCTTCTCCCTTTACCAAAAGTTCTGAAGAGGGGTCCTCCTCACATCATAAACCTAAAGATCAGTCCCCTAGGGACTCAACTGAAAACAAGTCTGATGAAAATATAAATAACAATAGTACCAGGCAAAAAAGAGACATGTTGAGCAGGTTACTGATTCAGTGCCTGCTAAAAAGAAATATAAAGAAAAACATATCACTGCCCTTCCCGCTGAGAAGCAGAGAGATGCCAGTGACTCAAAGAAAAAAGAGAAAGAAAAAGATATGCCCTCTGCTGAAGAAATGGCAAAGGCTTGGCACCTAGATCAGACTTTGCAAAGCATGGGCATTTTTCCCCACAGTCCTTCTCCTTTTTATGAGCCAGGTTATTATTATGGGGATCATGATGACGATGAAGCAGAGGGACAACCCTTAGAACCTGACATGTCCCCTGACCAGGAGTTTGGTAACTCTCCCAATGACCAGGAGGATTTCTCTTGCCATTTTGCATTTATTCAGCATATGGTGGACACCCTGGACCTTTCAATCCAGGACACCACTGAGGAAGAGGAGGATGCAGACTAGAGAGAGATGATGGGTCTGCCCCTTCAAGAAAGATTCTTTTGCCTATACAGAAGTCACTCAGAATGGCTGCTATGAAGCTGCTCCAGAACCCACTTCTGCTCCTGGAGTGGACAGAAAGATTGTAAAGAAATATCAGCTGCCCAGAGCTGATGTTGATTTTCTTTATGTGCAACCTACCCATGAAGGAGTGGTGCAGGCTGCAGCTTATGATAAAGTTAAAGTACCCCTTTCTTCACAACCACCCGAGAAGGAATCCAGAAAACTGGATTCAGTGGCCAAAAAGTCTTATTCTATAACTTCTGCGCTTCTTCACCTGCCTACTTGCATGGCCTATGCAGCCAAATACCAGAAGGCCCTCTGGAACTTGGTTTTGGCCATCCTGCATCAGAACCCAGACAGGATGGTAGAAGAAATTACAGAGACAGTGAAAATTGCTCTTGAGGCAACTAAGTATCTGTTCCACATGCATGTAGACAATAATTACACTGCCTCCATGGTCATAGCCCAGGCCTTATCCTTAAGGCATTTTGTATGGTTGAGAACCACAAACCTTTCACAGGTTACTCAATCTAAGGCGATGGACTGCCCTGTGAAGGTAATTCTGTCTTTGGGGACAAAACCGAGGCTTACATGAAAAAGGTTGAGGAATATAAAACCACCTATCAGAGCAATGCAGCCAAATAGAAGGCCTCTACTTCCCAAAAGCTTCAGTACAAGGGAAATAGGGGCAGGGGATATTTTCCAAGGGATTTTTACTCCATGCCTGTGCCCATGGGTTTCTCCCAGATGAGAGGATTTTTCAGGGGAATGGGCAGGAGAGGTCAGAGGAGAGTCAGTATCACTCATGCTCCCACCACTCAATCTAAATCCTGACTCCAACGTCCAGGTCACCTCCTGTCTTCCAGTAGGGGGCAGGCTCTCCCATTCTCTCCATCTTTAGGCTGTTATTACCACAGACAAGTGGGTCTTAGAAGTGGTGAGCAAGGGCCTCACCTTACAATTCAAAAAGTTTCCATCCCTTTTGGGTCCCAAAATGTCAGAGCCTCTGACCCCAACAGAAAAGCTACTGAAGTTAGAGGTCAAGGCATTGCTGTCTGCAAAAGTAGTGGGAGAGAGTTCCCTTTTCTCAGTAGGGAAAAGGCCTCTACTCCAGATGTGTCTTAACACTGAAAAAAATGGGGAGTGGTGACCTGTTCTCGACCTCAAGAACTTGTACAGGCACTTGCTGAAACCAAAATTCAAAATGGTAACTCTCACTACAGTGATTCACTCTCTACAGCAGGGAGATTTGCTAGCCTCCCTGGATCTGAAGGACGTCTGTTTTCACATACCAGTTAGGCTGTCCCACAGAAAGTACTTGAGGTTCAGGCTGTCTTCCAGCCACTAACAGTTTGCAGCCATGCCATTCGGTCTGACCTCTGCTCCCAGAGTATTCACAAAGTTCTTGGCAGTGGTAGCTGCTCACTTAAGAAAGCACCACATATCAGTCTTCCCATACTTGGACGTCTGGCTGCTGGTGGGTAAGACTCCTCAAAAAGTCAGAGAGGCTCTCAGCCTCACAGGACACACTCTGGCATCCCTGGGGTTCTTGAGCAATGAGAAGGTCTCACCTAGAACCAGCACAGGTGCTAAACTTCATCAGGGCAGAACTGAACACCCTGCAAGGCTAGTCCTTTCTGCCAGCAGAAAGAATTAAAAACTTCCTGTCTGTGGTGAACTCGTTTGTCCTAGGCCAGCTAAGGCCAGCCAGATACTTCCTCAGGCTTTTAGGACACATGGCCTCCATGACGACTGTCATCCTAGGTGTAAGGTTCCAGATGAGGGACATACAGTACCACTTGTGGGCACATTGGTCCCAAAAAAGACACTCATTGTCAAAACTGGTACCAGTCACCAATATACTCCTTCAAGTCTTGGACTGGTAGAAGGAAACAATCTCTCAGTATGAATTCCCTTCCAGCTCTCTCGCCCCTCAAATCTCCTCACTACAGATTCCTCCCTCCTCGGCTGGGGAGCTCATCTCGAGGACCAATCCATAAGTGGCACTTGGACCCACAAAGAATCTGCCTGCCACATCAACTTTCTAGAGCTCAGAGCTGTGTATTTAGCCATAAAAGCCTTTGCTCCACAGCTAAAAAGCCATACAGTTCAGATCAGAACAGACAACACCACTGCCATGTTCTGCATAAACAAGCAGGGCATCACAATGTTGACCTTGCTTTGTACAGAAGCTATGAAAATTTGGTCCCTGGCCTACTCTTTGGACATCAGTCTATCAGCCATACATCTCCTGGGCAAGGACAGCACCTTAGCAAATGCTCTAAGTCTCATCAGTCAAGGCCACAATGAATGAACTCTGAACTGACAGGTCCTTGCTACAGTGCTCAGGAGGTGGGACACTCCAGAAATAGACCTCTTTGCCTCTCACCTCAACCATCAGCTTCCACTGCATTGTTGCAGGCCTCCAGTGCTGGGCACTTTGCCAGTAGATGCCCTAACTTTGGATTGGACAGGGAAGTTCCTGTATGCCTTCCCTCCAATCCACAGACTCCTGCTTAAGTTGAGGGATCAGCCAGCGACCATGATCCTGGTTTCTCCAGATTGGCCAAGACCCCCTTGGTACCCTCTGCATCTAGCTCTATCTCACAGGAATCCCATTCGGCTGCCCCTGAGCCTCAGTCTCGTGACTCTTCCACAGGTGGGGTAGCTTACCCCAACCTAGCCTCTCTTCACCTCAAAGCCTGGTTCTTGAGGAGTTAGAGTTCCCAGATACCAAGTACTCAGAACAGGTTTTGAAAATTCTATGTATTGCTAAAAAAAACAAGTACTAAGAAAATCTATAGTATGCTTCCAAATGGAAGAGATTTTCCCAGTGGTGTAAAGGAAAACAATTAGATCCTCTTAAGGCTTCACCACCCATTCTTTTGGACTGTTTGGTGCACTTGCAGGCCTCAGGCCTTAAGGCTGCATCCCTGAAGGTACACTTGGCTGCTATTTCAGCATACCTTTCCACAGAGAAAGAGCTCAATTATTTCACAGCCTATTTTCAGAAAGTTTTTCAAAGGTTTGATCCACCTTCAACCCCCAACAAGAGAACATGTTCCCCCTTGGGACTTGAACCTCTTCATTGCTAAGCTCATGGAACCTCCATTTGAGCCTATGGCCACTGCTCATTTAAAATATGTTACCTGGGAAATGGTCTTCTTAGTGGCCATCACTTCTGCTAGAAGAATTTCAGAACTGCAGGCACTCTGTACTGAGCCAAATTACATCATTCCTCACAAAGACAAAGTAGTGCTCAGAACAAATAGAACATTCCTTCCCAAGGTGGTTTCTGAATTCCAACTAAACCAGTCCATCACCCTTCCTGTCTTCTTCGCTGACAAATCCATTCCAGGGGAGCACAAGCTTCATTGCTTGGATGTCAAAAGAGCCCTGTCCTACTACCTGGAGGACACCAAACATTTCAGAGACTCTTCTGAACAGCCTTTTCTCACCTATGTTGATGTAGGCAGGAGAAAACCAGCCACCAAGAGAACCATCTCCCATGGGATAGTTTCCTGTATTCAGTTCTGCTAGGAGAAGTAGTCAGCCCTCTCAAGGCCTTAGAGCCCATTCCACTAGGGCCATTACTGCCACATTGGCAACTTCAAGGGACAGTACCCTGCTTGATATCTGCAAAGCAGCCACTTGGAAACCAGTAAACACACTCACAAAACATTATTGGCTGGATATACATCCAGATCTGATGCCAATTTAGCAGGGCGGTCCTACAGAGCCTCTTTCCTGAGTAGATTTTGTGCTCGTCTCTCAACTGCACTGCTTTGTAGTCTGCTGCTGTTACTAATGCTAAAGGACTCCTTGGGTGAGAAGAAAAAAATTACTCACCGTAGTAATATTGTTTCTTCCAAGGTGTCCTTTAGCAATGGTAACCTCCCACCCTTCCTACCCTACATAATCTGGGGAGGCTTCTGCATTCTTTATCCTTAGCCAAATGTATTCAAGTTTCTCTCTGCATTTAAAGCAAAGTTCTGGTACAGTTATTACTTTTCTCTGTTTTTGGATCATTTTAATCCTGTTTGAACAGTTTCTTATCTGGGCATGTTTGCCCATCATAGCTCCAAAAAAATTCTGGTGCCCTCTAGGCAAGCTCTAGTCAACACACCCTCTAACTCTCTTCTGATTGGCTAATTCTCTACCCTCATTACCATAATCTCCACCTTCAAGGCAGCTCATTCCCGCCAGTTTACTGCTACTGTTACTAATGCTAAAGGATGCCTTGGAAGAAACAATATTATTATGGTGAATAATTTTTTCCTCTGGCACTATTACTATGAAGGCAGTGATGGGGCACACACACACTGAGCAGCTAGGAGGAAAGCCTGTATTCCCGAACTCCATGACCCACAAACAGGGTGCTTAATCCACCACGATGTGGACTGCTAGAGGGGTTTTGTAGACTTCTACTCAACCCCCTACACCCTGGAGGAACTGTCCCCTACCAAACAGCAGTTCCAATCTTTCTTGTATAAAATACATTTTCCCCAGCTAACAGAATGTGAGCTCAAGGGGCTGCTTGGCCCAGTTACTCAGGAGGAATTAATGATTGGTATAACACAGTCCAAAACTGGAAAATGCCTGAGCCCTGATGGGTTCCCTGTGGAATTTTATAAATCCCCTCCTTAAGAGAAAAATTGACGCCACTTTTGACCAAGGTATTTCAGGATCTCCAGGATGGAGAAACACCTTCCCCATCTTGATACTATGTCACTATCTCAGTCCTGCCGACCTGCTGAAATGGGGCAAAACCGCTCTTACTCCCACTTCTTACTACTCTGTTTCTATATTGAACTGCAACTGTATTTCATGTCTGTATGGGCCACATGGTTTGACGGCCTCTTCCCATCTTTGCTGGACATGGACCAGATGAGATTGGTGAGGAAAAGGCAGGCAAATGACAATGTCCGTAGAACTTCGGTACTTTTAGAGCATGTTAATGAAAGATCAGTCCCCACGGTCCTGGCCAGTCTGGATGCAGAGAAGGACTTTGGTAGAGTTTCCTGGCCTTTCCTTTAGGCTTTTCTTCAAGTGTTTGGTTTCCTGAGGCTGTGCTTAACATGCGACATAATGTCTGTGACTGTCCTTGAGCATATGTCAGAGTTGGTGACACTCTTTCATCTCCTTTTCATTTAAGGAGGGGCACACATCAAGGGTGCTCCTTCTCACCTGTCGTTTTTGCGCTTTGTATATAGACCCTCCAGCAGCTCTCATTTGGCAATCCTCAACAGTATGGTGGATCCCCCAAGGGCAAGAAGTGTAAAATTACACTTTCTGCGGATAATCTAGTCCTGACCCTTACTGAACCGGAAGACTCCCTACCAGCAGTCTGGGATATCTTAGAGCAGTTAGAACACTTGCTGGATTTCGACTAAACACAAGCAAAATAGAGATCCTCACTTTTAACTACACTACGTTCATTGCAATTTTTATAATAAGGGTATTACCCTTTCAGGTGCTGCGGGATACCTATCATCTTCCGTCCACAGATCACTTTGGCTATCTCCAGTTTAAGCCATATGTTAACACATTGCCTGAGAACCTACGCAGGCGTTCTATGCTCTTGTTGGCTCTTAAGGCTCTGTTACAATATCACCAATGAGAGGGTGAAGGCTTGCATTTGGTAGGGAGCTCTATACTTACCAAAGGAACTTCTCACTAGTCTCTACAATATCGGTATTACATAAATGGAATGAGGTACTACTCCAGACTAGCTGTACCCCCGAACAGTGGCATACAACAGGAGGCAGTATAGTGCAGTGGTCTAAGGCTCTGAGCTGCAAATCTGGTGACATCCAGCAGACCAGACCTGGGTTTGAATCCCACAGCTTCCACTTGCATACTGTGTGACCCTGAACAAGTCACTTAACCTCCTTGTGCTCCCAGATCACTCCTGTAAAAAAGCTTTCAGCTTAGTGTGCTATACCTGGTTAAACAACTAAATAAAAAAAAAAAGAAGAAAAAAAATACGCCATCCTTAATTACAAGCTTATCATGGCTCCTTACGTGAAGGAATTCACAGTTTTTTGCATGGAGGAGAAGAACCCACTATTTTCGAACACCAGTGGTCCTTAGTAAATATATGGGGCCCCAGGTGGGGCATTGTTGGAAAAAGCGTGAGGTAACCAAAGCAGATCAGGTCCATATATTCTGGAGTTTTTCTGTCCTTGCCCCTTACTGAACGAAAATCTCAGATGTCATGAGAACCCTATTCGATATTCCAAATCCCCTTTCTCCAACCCTGGTCCTAATGGTATCCCCCTAGCTGGATGTCAAATATGAGGAAGACAACTGAACTTATTATTCTTACTAGTGGCTGGGGCTAAAAAGATAACATGGTTTTGGCTAAAGCCTCACCCATTGACTGCATATATAAACTGGAAAAACAAACCTATTACTGTATTAATCATGTGCCTGTTTTTGAAACAACTTGGTGAAAATGGACACTATAAATTAGACACAGAGACACATTTTGTTCTGTAAAAAGTATTTTATTATTTGACTCAACTTTCTTACTTATGTTGACTTTTAATATTATATAAGACCTTAAATCAAATCTTTGTGTACTCCCATAGGTATATGATGAAAACCTGGAGGGAAAGAAACACTCATGTAAACTGCAGCTCTGGCAAACCTCATGTATGATTAACACATGAAAAGAATAATATCTGCAACATGTTGATACTGTAATCTTATTTCTTGTTTGTCACTTTATGTTGTTTTAAGTGAAAATCTCTCTTAATAAAAATGCTATTATAAATACACTAATGAAGGAGTAGATAAATACGTACGTGTGTACGTGTAAGAGGGATGTGAGGAAATACTTTGTTTCAAGTTTATTTCACCAGGAAGACTCCGTTGAGCAAGCTTATTTACAAGGAGGTCCTGTACAGACAAATTACATACAGTATACATAGTAGTTATATATATATAAAAATAAAATAAAGGTAAAGATAAAAATAAAGGATACACAAAGTACAGTGCAGCTATATAAGAAACAATAATAAGCTTTGTTTCTTTTGCGCCTTTCTAAAATCAAGGCACATTACAATAAAATGACAACATAAAAACATCATAAAACAAATTAAAATCAAGATTAAAATACACAACAAGAGAAATCCAAAGGTACAAAATATAGATGCCAAGTGCAGCTGGTTTCACGGCTAGTGCAAGGAGTATGTCAGACAACACAGAGTATGGAATACGACATACAAGGCAATACATAGTTAAGATATATACACAGCCACATAAGACACAGAGAGCCCAGGGGTCGGCTCCAAAGTGGGGGGTGTGTGTCTTAGATACAGGTCGGGATTATGGGGATAGAGGGAGGCAATGGGGGGAATACCATGCTGGATTGGGGGGGGGGGGTGAGAGGGATTGAGGCTAAGGATACTAAACTGTACAGCAGTGGCAACCATCTTGAGAAAGATTGGTGACAAGACTTTAAAAGATATTTAGGGGGACTAAGGTGGCTAGTCTAATGGATGATTGCAGCCAGTTCCAAGCCAGGGGGAGAGCATGACTGATAGCAGTCACATCATAACTGTTGCAATATTTAAGGACATCAAGTGTTATATAAGAATTCTTTCTGAGAGAGTAAGAGCATGTGGCATGGCGAAACAGTTTTGAGATATAAGGTGGTAATTTGCAGGGCAAGGCTTTGTAATTCCAAGCATACATATTTAATAGTCTTCAGGTGGTGATGGAGGTCCAGCCTAGTTTGGCATAGAGGTTGCAGTGATGCGTCCTGGCTGGTGCATTGGTGATGAAATGAATGGCACAATGGTAGAGGATGTCCAATTTGTGCAGGCTAGTCGATGGGCAGCAGCCGTACAGAATATCAGCGTGGTCTAATAGAGGAAAAGAAGAGGTGGTAGATGTCTGGAGCAGCCTGCCAGAAGAGGTGATGGCGTGAAAATGGGGAGCATCAAATATACGTGGAATAGGCACATGGGTATTATAAGCAGAGGGCAGGGAAGAGGGAGGGACACCTGTGACCGAGTAGGATCCAGGGTGTAGAGTTAGGCAGGAAAATTAGGGCAGACAAGATGAGCATATCAGTCCTTTTCTGCTAACTGTGTTTCTGTGTTGCTGTGGAAACAGTTACAATATTATAAATGGAGGAGTATGATGTCAGGTGTGAACAAGTAGCCAGAGCAGATAAAGTCAAGGGGGAGCAGTCATCCTATTTTCATGTTAATACACATAGTTACTATGAAAATAGGGAAGATAGTTACAGTAAATGAACTGGGTTCAAATATTCTGACTTCTAAAGTTTTATTGATAATGTCAGGAACTCTTTAAAGTAAATTTCCAACATTTTCTAAGGGGCTTTTGGGCTTTATATATATATATTTTTTTTCTAATTGTTTAACCAGGAGAGACGCACTAAGCTGAAAGCTTGTTTACAGGTGCATCCTGGGAGCACAGGGAAGTTAAGTGACTTGCTCAGGGTCACACAGTATGCAAGAGGGGGCTGTGGAATTCAAACCCAGGTCTCCAGACTTGCAGCTCAGAGCCTTAAACCACTGCACTATACTACTTCCCTATAGCCAAGGCCCCTGGAATTCTGCAGTTCTGCGGTTGCGGAATTTGCAGCAGAATTTGCATCATGCCACAGAATATATATAGTGCCGCAGAATTCATTGTTTTTGGTGAATTTTCATATAAATGTACTGTTTTTCCATAGTGTCAGGCTTTCTTTCCCACCTCGTTTATCCTGAAGCCCCTCCTCTATGCTCAGCATATGATGTCATCGATGACATCATGTCATATTTAGCCAATGACAGGACTGCATTCTGCCAGAGAAATTAATAAATCATGCTGCAGAAATCAGAAAATGCTGCCGCAGAAGTCAAGGAGCCCTGCCTCAGAAATCAGAAAATTCTGCTGCATAACACCAGGGACCCTGCCTATAGCCCATTTCCTTAGTGCAGTGCTAGTTCATTGAGCCATCAATGATAATGTTTTTTGGAACAGTCCAGTCAGGAAGGGAAGGGATCATAATTAGGATGAACCAGATGGTCAGCCGATCTCTTCCATTTCCAGATCTGCTGGCAGTGCCCCCGCGCTCAGATGTTTTGTGTAATCTAATCAGGGAGAGCATGCCCTATTGAAGTCTATGGAACTCAGTTTCAAAACTTGTTTTTATATGATAAGACAACCTTTGGTATATATGAAAGCCATTGCTTAACTAATATACAGTGGCGTGAAAAAGTATTTGCCCCCTTCCTGATTTTCTCTATTATTGCATATTTGTCACACTGGATGTTTTCAGGTCTTTAGAGAAAATGTAATATTAGATAAAGGGAACCTGAGTTAACAAATAACACTTGTTTTTTTTTTTAATTTCACTTATTTAATGAAAAAAAGTTAACCAACACCAACTGGCACTGTGTGAAAAAGTAATTGCCCCCTTACACTTAATAACTGGTTATGCCACATTTAGCTGCAATGACTGCAACCAAACACTTCCTATAATTCAATATCAGTCTTTCACATCGCTGTGGAGGAATTTTAACCCACTCTTCCTCGCAGTAGAACTGCTTTAATTCAGTAACATTTGGTAGGTTTTCATACGAACTGCCGCTTTCAGGTCCTGCCACAGCATCTCTATTAGGTTTCAGTCTGGACTTTGACTAGACCACTCCAAAACTTTAATTTTACTTCTTTTTAGCCATTCTGATGTGGACTTGCTTTTGTGTTTTGGATCATTGTCTTGCTGCATGACCCAACTACGCTTCAGCTTCAGCTGACGGAAGGATGACTGGACATTCTCCTTAAGAATTTTCTGGTACAGAGCAGAATTCGTGGTTCCTTTAATTATGGCAAGTCATCCTGGTCCTTAGGCAGCAAAGCATCCCCATACCATCACACTACCACCACCATGTTTGACAGTTGGTATGGTGTTCTTACTGTGGAATGCTGTGTTTGCTTTACACGAGACATTATGGGATCCATGTTGTCCAAAAAGTTCCACTTTGGACTCATCTGTCCATAGAACATTTTCCCAAAAGGCTTGTGGATCATCCAGGTGCTTCTTGGCAAATGAGAGGCGAGCATTTATGTTCTTCTTGGTTAGCAGTGGTTTCTCTTACTACTCTCACATGAAGCCCATTTTGCCCAGTCTCTTTCTGATTGTGGAGTCATGAACACTGACCTTAGCTGAGGCAAGAGTAGCCTGCAGTTCTTTGGATGTTGTTTTAGGATCCTTTGAGACTTCTTGGATGATTTTACACTGTGCCCTTGGAGTAATTTTGGCAGGCAGCCCACTCCTGGGAAGGTTCACTACTGTTCCAAGTGTTCTCCATTTGGAGATTATGGCTTTCACTGTGGTTCAATGGAGTCCCAGAGCCTTAGAAATATCTTTGTAACCCTTTCCAGACTGATAGAGGGCAACAAATTTTTTTCTGATCTTTTCAGGAACTTCCTTTGATCATGGCATAATGTGCTTGTTGAATCTTTGTGCTGGCAATGTGACTCTGATGGTAAGGGCCAAAATAAGTGAGGTTTATATTGAGCAGGGCTGGCTGTAATCAAGCCTGGCTGTGTTCAATCAGCTGACTCTAATTATCCCTTTAATTGGGTTGATTTAACTAGGGGGCAATTACTTTTTCACACAGTGCCAGTTGGTGTTGGTTAACTTTTTTCATTAAATAAATGAAATAAGTAAAAAAAAAAAGTGTTATTTGTTCACTCAGGTTCCCTTTATCTAATATTATATTTTGTCTAAAGACCTGAAAACATCCAGTGTGACAAATATGCAATAATAGAGAAAATCAGGAAGGGGGCAAATACTTTTTCACGCCACTGTATGCTCTGTTATTTGAGTGGTAGCTTTCATATATATACCAACGGTTGATTTATCAAAAAAAAAAAAATTTATTGAAATTGAGTTCCATAGACTTCAATGGGATACACCCCGTGCTCTCCCTGGTTAGATGTCAAAAACTTCTGAGTTTGGGGGTGTGGCCGGCAAACCAGGAGGTAGAAGGGATTGGCTGGCCATCAGCTTCGGCCCAGTTTACGATCCCTTTCCTTCCTGACTGGACTAATTGAAAATGATCATTTATGGCTCAAAGAACTGGCGCTGCACTGAGGTAATGGGCTATAAATCACAACAGTAAATCCAGTAAATTTCCTTTAAAGAACTGTGCAATAGATTGAGAATAACTATAACCATGACTGACTCACCTCCATTATTGCCCTTTTATTTATTGATTTGATTTTTGATGACCGGGTAAGTGCACTAGACATTAAATATGCCTATTTTCAGGCACGACCCAGGAGAGTACAAGTCATAGAACAATCATGAAACGTAATACACAGAAACATTAAGATATACAATGTAAAGGGTAGAACTAGTAACAGATGCAAAAGTAGTTAAATGAGTAAATACAAAGTAACAAGGAGATAGCTAGCCCACACTGGTGAACCCAAAGCTTGATGAAACACTTAGCTGTGGTTGTTTATCTTTGCAGACCACAGGAAGCCTTTTTCACCATCCAGTTGTGTGTATAACCTAGCCAGCTAAAGCTCCACTATGATAATTTGCATGTATTGCTCCAGATACTCTGACTAGGGTTATGTGGCTATTTTAGTATGTTGTTTGCCTCTGATGACCAGGGAACTCTTCAAAAAAACTAATATTTCAATACAGTAATTAAGATATTTCTATATTTACCCTCCCCTTATAATTTATTATTAAGGACATTTTCATGAAAATGAGATCTCTTTTACTTGGTCAACATCAGCTCCTGATGCATGCCTACAAGTGACATCCTAATCCTCTTCTTGTGACATCACAGTTGGTTGTTTATTGATGATTAATGATGTATGGCAACGCATGATCATGATGTGACAGTCACTGGAATGTATCATCTCCTGTAGAGAAGCAGCAAAAGCAGATGAAAACCAACCAACAGAAATACTGTATTATGAAACTTTCATAATTAATAATGAATGAAAGGAAGGGTAGTATATGGTGTCAGCAGTGGGCAGGTGGGGAGAGGGGGGGTTGGCAGGTGGTAACATATCCGCCTCTGGGTCAGAAGGTTGTGGGTTCTAGTCCCACACTAGGACTTGGCCCCAATTAAAAAAAAAAAACTCTATCCTCCGAGTGCAATTTTACAGGGATACTGTAGTGGCATGTGTCCTTCAGATGAGACATTAAGCCAAGTTCCTGTCTGCCTTTTCTGGTGGTTGTTAAGGTGGATGTTAAAGATCCCATGGTGCTTCTGGAAAAGAGTAGGGAATTTCACCAGTGTCCTGGCCACATTTCTCAAATTCAGTAAAAGTACCACCAACAGCTCAATCTGGTTCAATTTCTGGTGATAAGCATCTGTATTCCCCGCCCCCACCCCCATATACCCTGTGTCAAGGCTGAAGATAGGCAGTATTGTGTAGCCCTCCTTTCCTGGTCAACAAAAACTAATTAAATAAATCACTAACTTACTGACTAAATACATAAATCCATTTTTGAAATATAATCTAAAGTGCATTTGTTTGTTAGATTTTTCAAAATTGTTCCTCTGATGTCTGAGACTCTTTAAAGCCTAGTTTTATAGTAACCCCAATTCTTCTGTATTATTTCATGCTCATAAAAGAATAAGTTTTGATGTAGCAAGTGACAGGGAGTTATGTCATTTTCTCCATGTGACCTGATTGACCTGTTAGGAATTGCTGGTCTCAGAATGATGCAAAAATTGCTAAACATCTATTTATCAGCATTGTCTGTTTCTGTTTATGGATGTTCTAAAGCTTAAATGTGACGCTTACCATTTAAGTTTTGAAAAAATAATATGCAGCTGCACCACAGGTTCATTAACTTAGAGAATGTCTTCACAGGCAATTGTGTAGGTGTGAAGAATCACAGGTTTGAATAATAAATTATTCTAGTGTTTGTTTATTGGAGAAGAAAAAAAGAGTTGCAACAGGGCCAATATTGCTTAGGGGAATGCTGGAGTCATCTACTGCTTTCGTTACATTAAAGGTGACTGGTGTGAAATAGTTAATCCCCCTTGAGATTATTTCCTTGTAAATGACATGGTTGTTGAACCGAAGTTGTGCAGAGTAAGGTGACAGCAACAGGTGTGTCGCTCATTATGTCAGTAGCAAAAGCTGAAACAATGGGCCAGCTCAGGGAGTTGGCTAACTGCTTAATAGGAATTATCCTAATGAACTGTGCCAGAACAGTGATCTGTGAGTAGCACTGATTGGCTTTTGGATAATCAAGCTTAATACAGATCACCTATGCCACAGAATGATGCAGGTGTCTCTTTTAAGTCGTATTTGAAAGACAATGAATGACCTGATGTTACTGTGTGGAATTAGAGCATTTTAAACTATAGGCACCACTAAAATTATTTTACAGTGTTTATTGAGTAGTGGTATACTGGAAAACAAAAGACTCACAATAGACTACTACATAATCCAGCTCTCCCTCAATCCAAGTAGTGAGGCATGCTATATTAATTACTGTAATTACAAATCCACATTTTTCCTTCGCTTATTTATCATTTAGTTAAAATTACATGCTCATATGTAATGGGTTGGTTCTGCATGAAAATATGGAGCAGCAGATCATGAAACAAGAATTGACTAGTGGTCAACCACCGTCTCATGGTGTAGCCTGGAAAACACCAAAAATAATGGTGTTTTCATAAAATGGGGTAAAATCTTGATATTTGTGACTTCCACGACAAAGATGTAGTCTTAGTCATCACTGTCTCTGCTTAAAGTGAAACACCAGTATATTTTGACCTATCATTTGCAGTTATTTCTACTTGGGGAAGCAGTTGTACAGTATTTTGTACACCTGATCGGGCCTGAAAAAGGAACTTTGGTTCTGGTGCACTTACATGGATATCAAAATGAATAAATTAAACCCTTAATTAATTTGGAGTAAATTCTCCCAGCATTTTAGGAGCTTTTGACCCCCTGATTAACCAGTCCTTTGATGTGTTTATTTAGAACTACCAGGAATAAGACATAGGACAGTGACTAATTTACATTGGGGACCCATGAAAGAATTAGGCAGAATCGAGCAAGCATACATTAAAGTTTACATACAGTATAATTTCCTAAATACAGCAGGCAGGTATCAGGATAGGTGGTGTGGAGTACACCTGCACTCATATATGGGGCTAATGCCAGCTGCCATCCCTTTGAGTGCTGTCAGAACTATGTAGCAAATATTATGTTAATTATTGTCTTCGCAAGGGCTAGAAACCCCTTAGAGTCTCTGTCAGTCAGAGTCTGAACCTCATGGAGAGAAGATGTGCCCACTGCTGTCTATGAATGAACCTTTCATGCACTTATTTACTGCGTCCGACTCAGTTCATCGTGGTACTAGCAAGGGGTCCCCACCAGCGACAACAGATGGGTCTGGCAGACCAGAGAGAGGGTAAGGGTCTTTTAGTGGCAGACCAGACCAAAACGCTGCACTTTTGTGTGTTGTTGTTAGGGAACTAGGGGAGAATCTGGGTAGGTTGGAGAGCTGGTCCAAGATTTGGCAGCTGAACTTTAACACTAAAAAATGTAAAGTAATGCACATTGGGGAAAAGGAACCATGGGGTGCAATAAAATATGGGGGTGGTGGTGCTGGATAGCACTCCTGAAGAAAAGGATTTAGGGGTGATAATAGGGATGATAATACCGGAGACCCTAAAAAAGTCTGCAAACTGCAACAGGGCAGTGAGCAAAGGAAATAGAATGCTGTGATACATAGGGAGGGGGATAAGCAGTAGAAGGCACTACGTGAGCCTCACTCTGTGCCGGTCACTGGTGTGGTCGCACCCGGAATGCTGCACAAGATACTGGAGGTCACATCTGAGGAAAGACTGCAACAAGGTGGAAGCAGTACAGCACAGGGCAACTAAGATGGTGCATAGCTTTGAGGATTTGACATACGTGGACAGGTTACAAGACTTAAACATGTACACGCTGGAGAAAAGGAGGGATGAAGAAGAAGAATCAGCATTTATGTAGCGCTTTTCATACACAGTATCCCAAATCACTTTACAAGCAATGCTAGACTGGTAGTGAAGTGACTGAATGTATGGTGGCGGCCATATCACACATCATTACCCACACACAAGCCTGGATAATTGCACGAACTGGTTTTTATGGGAAGGGGAATGTTGGCCAGGACACCGGGAATGTTCCCTGCGCTTTGCGAAGAGTGCCCTGGGTTCTTTTACTTCCACCTGGACACCCACCAGGACAACACCAGGATGGGCAGAAGGGACCTCGGTCTAACGTTTCATCCGAAGGACGGCACACACCAGCAGTACAGCATCCCCCAATACCGCACTCAGATGCCAGTGATTTTAGGTGCAAGTCCACTCCTGGTGTGGGACGAGAACCCACTACCTTCTGGTCAAGAGGCGGATGTGCTACCAACTGAGCCACGCTGACACCAGCTGACACATAGGAGTGACATGACTGAGACATGCAACTACCTTCATTGGATAAATAGAGGAGATGCGTTAAGACACAGGGATGAGAGAGAATTCACTGAAGCTGGTAAGGGGGACATCCGGAAGCATTTCATCATGGAAAGGTTGGTGTGTAAGTAGAATAAGCTACGAGGGGAAGTGGTACAGGCTATACCAGTCAGCATTTTTAGGCAGGAATGGGACAGGCAGGTTTGTTTAGTTGGAAAAAGGTTGGATAGTTAAAAAAAAAAAAAAAAATGAAAGAGAGGATTGCCACTAGAACAGCACAGAATAGTTAGGAAGGGTGGACAGTCAATGTCTCAGTATCTAATTAAGAGTCACTGGACTCCTGTAAGGCCAAATCATTATTTTCCATTTTCTGCATTAATTAATATTGAAGAATGAGTAAAATTGCTATAGGGTCCCTATTAGTTGAGCAGTGACTTTCATTTTTATCAGAAGGTAGTTTAAAATTTAGTAAAATCATTCTGAAAATTAGCCCCATAGACTTGTATGGGGCGCTTCCCTGCACTCTCCCTGGTTCTATGTCACAAAACGTGAGAGCGCGTGGGTGGAGCAGGCAGACAGGGAAGTGGGAAGGGATCACCTGGCTGGCAGTTTGGCCAGAATTATGATCCCTTCCCAAACTTTAAAGAGTGCATTAAAGTTTAAACTTTTAGCAAAGAGGGGCTGTCGCCGCCCTAGGGTAGCGGGTTATGAAGCCCAAAATGGTATATCACACTTTTACTTTAAATTGCAGAACTGTAGCATAGTAGTACCCCAGTCAGAATACTGGTTTGAGAAAAATGGTATTTTGCCTCAAAACCTGTATGGAAAACTGGGCAGAATATCATTAATTTGAGGTCTGCTGTGTGCGTATGTGTGCAGGGGTGAGCATTGGTGTGTTTGTTTGGAGGCAAAGAGACCTGTAGCTTAAAAATGTGCCTTCTATCATAACAAAAAAAGTCTCTGTTGTCATTTCTTAGAAAATACTTCTAATTTAGTACTTTAAGTCTAGAAATTTTCTCAAGTGACCCGTTCTAAATATCTTTTGCTGGATTTGGGGATAAGAACAGTACTTGGGTAGTTTCAGTCACTGGAACAGTTTTCAGATTTGACCCTTGGGCTTGGCACAAGCTCCAAGGTATTTAGGCAAAAAGGAAGTGGAGGAATGCAGACCCAACAGTAACATCTATGTAGGCTGAAATTGTAGTGGGAAATGGTATATCAGGGAAAGAAGAAAAGGGAAGGGGCAGATTAGTAGGTTGAGGATGGGGAGTGGGTGGTGGAAGAGGCAGGGGAGAAGGTGGCAGTTCTAAATGACTTTTTTGCCTGTCGTTACCAAGGAGGACCGGGTTGGGGGGGGCGGCACTGCAAGGGGAGAGGGAGGAAGGAACCGGCAGATGAAGAGGGGGAAATAGATGTTGAAATCCCCAGTGAGAGGGTGAGGGAAGCCCTCAAGGCCCTAAGAGGGGATAAAGCACCAGGCCCAGACGGGATCCATCCCAGGGTGCTTAAGGAGGTGGCTGATACCCTGGCCGCACCCCTGGTGTACCTATTTAACTCCTCCCAGCAGTCGGGATGGGTGCCTCATGACTGGAGGATGGTCCATATTGTGGCTATACACAAGGGCGGCTCACGAGAGGAGCCATGAAACTATAGGCCGGTTAGCCTGAAGTCGGGAGTGGGCAAAGTGATGGAGGTCATCTTGAAGGAGAGGCTGGAGGGGGTTCTGAAGGCATGGGGTCACCTAGATGATTGCCAGCATGGCTTTGTTAAGGGCAGATCGTGTCAGACCAACCTGGTGGAGTTCTATGAAGGGGTGATGAGGGCACTGGATCAGGGCAGGCCAGTGAATGTCCTCTTTGTGGACTTCAGCAGGGCATTTGACTCGGTGCCACATCCCAGGCTACTGGGGAAGCTGGAGGATATGGGGATGGGGGGAGGCAGATGGTCAGGTGGATAGGAAACTGGCTAGCGGGGTATGTATAGAAGGTGAGGTTGGGGGGGTCTCATACTGTAGGAGAGTCATTAGTGGGGTCCCTCAGGGGTTGGCACTGGACCCACTCCTGTTTAACACCTATATCTCAGACATCAGAAGCAGTATCAGGAGTGGGATGCCAATGACTCGAAGCTGTGGGCTGTTGTGAAAGGGGAGGAGGGGAAGCTGGCTCTCCAGGAGGACCTGGAGACTCTGTGGAGGTGGTCAAGAGCATGGCAGCTAAAGTTTAATGCTGGGAAATGCAGGGTTCTGCATGTGGGGGCTAAAAACCTGGCTCATGTATACACCTTGGGGGGAGGAGGCACTGCAGGTTTCTAGGACAGAGAAGGACCTCGGGGTGGTGGTGGATGCCAAAATGGATAACTCAGAGCAGTGTAGAAGGGGTATGGCCCAAGCAAATAAAATGCTCGGGTGCATAGCCAGGGGGATAACCTCAAGGAGTTGAAAGGTGCACCTTCCGCTGTACAATTGCCTGGTTAGACCACACCTTGAATACTGCATGCAGTTTTGGCATCCCTATTTAAAGACGGACATTGCTCTTCTGGAGAGGGTCCAGAGGAGGGCGACCAGGATGATACTGGGACTAGGGGAAAGGCCTTATGAGGAGAGACTGGAGGAGCTGGACCTGTACCCGCTGGAGGACAGAAGGAACAGGGGGGATACGATAGAGGTCTTCAGATATCTCAAAGGAATAAATAGAGTAAGCCTTGAGGGGGTGCTTCAGCTGAGGGAGGTGGGGGCCACCAGGGGTCACTCAATGAAGCTGAATGGGGGAGACTGAGGGGGGGAAACAAGGAGATGCTACTTCACTGAGAAGGTGGTGGAGCCCTGGAATGTGCTGCCCGGGGAGTTGGTGGCTGCTGCAACTGTGGAGGGGTTCAAGAAAGGCTGGGATAGGTATAGGGGAAGGATGCATCCCAGAACCCCATTGGGGGTTGGGGGACATTGTAGGGAGGGGCATATAACGGTACCCTGGGAAGGCACTGATTATTGAGCAGACTTGATAGACTATTGGGCCTAATCTGCTGGCTTTTTAGTATGTTAGTATGTAAATGATTACATTCTCATTAGAGCAGATAGTAGCCCTGCATATCTCCAAGATGGAGTTGCTCCTGGCAGCAGCAACAATGGCAGGTGTATTTCTGGTGGAGAAAGCTTAAAGTCCCTCAGCGGGCTCCTTCCTAGACAGCTGATAGCAGAGGTTAATGCAGGATGAGATCCACTTAGCAATGGTCTGCTTAGCTGTTGGTCTGTTCTGGGTGACTTCCAGGTAAGTGGAAAACAGCTTGCTATGGCATTCTGCCATGTACTTCTTACAGAAGAGCAGTGCTCAGTGAATGTCTAAAGAGTGTCTCATCTGCTCACTATCTGAAGCATGAGGGGCTTAAGAAAAAAAACATGGATAGCACCAAGGTCTAGTTCAGATGTAATTTAGTGCTACATTTGGCAGGAATTTTGCATTGAGGCTTTAGGGCTGCAAGAAGCATCACTGCTTCAGCATGACATACTGAAATGGCCAGCAGGTGCACCATGAGGGGTATGCCTCGTAGTCCTGAGACAGGGACCAGAGGTAGTTGAAGAGATGTTTCCTTGAGCCAGAAAGCAGAGACAGCACATGTTCTTTGCACCAACATGCAGTCCTTTTCTATATTGTTTTCCACAGATCTTCCCTCCTCCCAGCCATGCTCATCTCTCTGGGATATACCCTGGTCCCAGGGATATACCTTGTCCTGCCCACTGACCCCATCCTCCCCTGGGCCCAGTGCTACTCAAGCATCCCTACCCCAGCGTGGCAGGGGCCTTGGGGAAGGGCCATCCTTCTCCTCCCTTCTGAGGCAGTCCACTTCGTCAACTAGGATCCAGGGAAGGTGGACATTATGACACAGGGGAGTCCAGAAACCCAGGCCATCCTGTAGATGGTACATGGGGGTTTTCTCCCTGGTTTTTCCTCTTGGCATGGAAGGTGCTCTATAATATCTCAGCTTCACATAATGACATCCTGTGGAGGGAGAAAGTTCCCTTGGCCTATCCTAGAGGATGCTTCAACGCTAGTTGCCTAGTGCCATTCCTTCCAAGCATTTCTGGTGGAAACTGCTATGGTCTGGTCTGCCTCTAGATGCAGCATTCTGAACCTGCTCCTTAATTCAGGTCACCTGTATAGCAGTGCAACATGCTGCTGCTCTTGGGTGGCCCAGAACTTTCATTTAAACCCCTAGGTTTTGTGGGTCAACTCTTTTTGAGATACCACCAGCAACCTGAGGATGTCATCAGAAAGCCTGAGGGCTAGATCACTAGCCACTCAGGAGCCAGGTTGTCAGGTACAGGGACTGCAGGTGTGTGTACCTGACCATTCCTTTGGAATGCATTGGGAGGACCGGTCAGAGACTGGGCAAAGGACATAAGAACATTGGCCCTGTCTAGTGTGAGGTAGAGTCCTGTTTCACCATGATCAACACAATTACAGAACCTGCTTCAGCCTCAGCTTGGAATTTCCCGGGCAGAAGAGAAGACCCAACTGCTGGAATGTCTGGACAGATCCCTAACTCATTACATATTCTGTGCCAAGCTACCTATAAGGAGCAAGTCAGAGGGGTAGAGAAATGTATGAGGAATGCTACCATTATCTGCAGACTCGCAGGAATCCTTTGGAGCTGGTGCATGCTAAACACCATGGCTCAAAACTTAGAAAGAGTTCTGTCCACTTGAAAGCAGAGGAACCATCTGTGAAAGAGATGGATGTTGGGGGGGGAGGGGTATGGAAATACCCATTGTGGATGTCTACGAAGCAGAACTATTTATTGGGCACCAGCAATAGAATTATCTGATTCATTGACCATACAGAACTTCCTTTTGTTTTGTTATATATATTTTTGTTGTTGTTTAACCAGGAGAGACACACTAAGCTGAAGGCTAGTTTACAGGTGCGACCTGGGAGCACAAGGAAGTTAAGTCACTTGCTCAGGATTACACAGTACGCAGGTGGTGGCTGTGGGATTCAAATCCAGGTCGCCAGGTTTGTAGATCAGAGCCTTAAACCACTGTGCTATACTGCCTCCAAATGGATAAACCGATTGAATATAAGAGCCAAGATGAGGCGCCACCCTGCCCATTCACTTTTGTGCCACAAAGTACAGGAACAAAAATCCCTGTTGAGCTTGACTTTCTTAACCATTTTTGTTGCTTGCAGCATTAGGAGCTTATGAACTTTACTTTGAAGTGCAGTGAGACATAGAAACATAGAATTTGTGGGCAGATAATTCTGCCTGTTTTTCCTGCTTATAGTATCACCACAGATCCTACTTGATTTCCAGCCAATTCGCTCACCTCCACTTCCCTTTCCGTAAGATTTCCTTATGCTTGTCCCATCCGTTCTTGAACCCCACCACTATTTTCACCCCCCACCACCACCTCTGCTGGAAGTCTGTTCCAAGAATCCATCACTCTTTCTGTGAAGAAGTACTTCCTCACATCTCTCCTGAATCTACCCCCCCTCCAGTTTCAAATCATGCCCTCTTGTTCTTGAGAACCTTTTTTTTATGAAAAATATTTCCCTCCTGTTCCGTGAGACATTTGAAGGTCTCTGTCATATCCCCACTCTCCCTCCTCCCTTCCAGGTTGCACATATTTAGGTCCTTAAGTTGCTCCTCATAGGGCTTCTGATGCAGACCCTGCATCATTTTAGTTGCCCTCTTGCAGATCGCCTTCACTCTATTTATGTAGTTATCTTTTTCGGATGCCCCATCACTCTCTGCTCTCCAACATATTACCTCCAAAAACCATATAAACACTACAAACAGGTATCTGCCTCTATCTCTGAAATCAAACAAAGAGGCAGAAGACACTGCAGAGCAGGACACTGCAGCACAGGAGCTAGCACAACAAAACTCACCCAAATCAGGAACCAAAACAAAAAAAGCAAAAAGGAAATCCAAAAACTTCTGATCATAGGAGACTCCATGATTCAGGAGTTGATACCATCTCCAGCCAGAGGTAATGGTCAGATGTCTCCAGGTACATCAGCATGGAGAGACACTGACCGCATTACAAAATTGTTCACAAAGCAGGAGAAAACATTGATGTCCTAGTACACATAGGGACTAATGATCCCAGCCGGTCAGTTGTGGAGACCAAGGAACACCTGACCAGGCTGGGTGACAAACTATCATCTATTTCGTCTGCATCTCCTTCTCTGAGATCCTGCCAGTCTGGGAGGGGGCAGATGGACGAAAGGTCAGAGAAGGGAGATAGGGGAGCTAAACACGTGGCTCAAGGGCTGGTGCCAGGAAAAGGACACAGATTTGTAGGGAACTGGCAACAGTTCTGGGGCGAAATTCTTTAAATTTGATGGACTGCATCTGACTAAGGAGGGAGTCAGTGCATTGGGGCAGAAGTTTGGCGTCTTTGCAGAATATTTAAACTAGCAAATGGGAGAGGGTGCAGTACCCCATCACGTCGAATGGGAACACCCTCCCCTCAGCTAATGGTCAAACAGGGATTCAGCATGTTTGCAGTTCATTTGCATCACCAGGTAAGAAAAAGGTTTGTCTCCCCATACGACGCACAGGGTAATGCCAAACCCTCACCCAACAACTAACACACCAAAATCTGGCCAATGGAAAATCATGTACACAATGCTCACAGCCTGGGAAATAAGATCCCAGACCTGCAGGCAATAATGTCAGAGGCTAAACTGGACATAGTAGCAATTAGTGAGACGTGGTTTACCAGTAACCATACTTGGAGACTTCAGTACCTGGCTATGTATTGTTCAGAAGAGACCGAGGGTGCAAAAGGGGAGGAGTGGCCCTGTATGTCAATGAAAATATCAAAGCTACAGAAATTCAGAATACACATAAGGAGCCAGAAGAACTGTGGGTCACCCTGGAAACAGGAAATGGGACATCCATAAGAACTGGGTTGTCTACAGGCCCCCAGACCAGGGAGGACATAGACACATTACTATTAGAAGATATACAAAACATGACAGCTAAAGGGAGGTTCTAATAATGGGAGACTTCAACATGCGGATACAGATTGGTCAATACCAGCAGGAACATCTGCCAGAACTAGACACATAGTGGATTCCTGCAGGGGAGGGCCTCAAACAACTGGTACAACGCACTCGAGACAGGGCTATCCTAGATCTAGTACTGACTAACAAGGAAGGGATCACAGATCTCCAGGTAGAAGGTCACCTGGGGCCAGTGACCATCACATGGTATGGTTCAATTTGGCTACTACATCTAAATCATCCCATTCCAAGGCAAAATATGGGACTTCAGAGGAGCTGACTTTGATAAGATGGCCAACAGAGTTAAGCTAGCCCTGGCAAAAAGAAACAGGAGGGTACAGGCAAAGTGGGCAAGCATTAAGGATGCAATACTTGAAGCAACATCCATTGACAGAAAAGGAAGTGCAAAGAAAAGGAAACCACTTTGGTTCTCAAATACAGTAGCAGAAAAGGTCAGAGCCAAAGGCTGGCCTTCAGGAAATATAAGGGAACACAGGGGATGAAGATGGAGGCATACCAAACTGCCCTATGGGAAGCAGGGAAGGCAGTAAGGCAGGCAAAATCCCAAACTGAGGAAACACTAGCACAAACAGTAAAGAAGGTGACAAGACTTTCTATAGATACATTAGTGAAAGGAGAAAGTCCAGAGGATGTGCTAAGCTTAATGGAGAAAAGGGAGCATGTGAGGAGGAGGACCCTGTAAAGGCATCTATCCTAAATAGATACTTTTGCTCAGTATTTACTGAAGAGAAGGTAGGGCAGGGCCCACAGCTCAGCATCATGGACACAGGGGAGGGAGGTGAGCACTACTCCCTTCACAAAAGAAAGGGTCCTACAAGAGCTTGCTAAGCTCAGGGTGGATAAGGCAATGGGACCTGATGGCATACATCCCAGGGTACTTAAGGAACTAAAGGTGGAACTAGCAGAGCCATTAGCAGAACTGTTTAGTGAGTCTCTGAGCACAGGAGAGGTCCCAGAAGACTGGAGAAGGGCTCATGTGATCCCGCTCCACAAGAGTGGTAGCAGGGAGGAGGCGGGGAACTACAGACCAGTCAGTCTTACCTCAGTAGTGGGCAAGATTATGGAGGCACTCCTTAAGGAAAGGATAGTGCAACACCTGGAATCCATAGGAGCACAGGATCCAAGACAGCATGGGATTACAAAAGGAAGGTCCTGTCAAACTAATCTCATAGATTTCTTTGACTGGGTAACCAGAGTGGTGGACCAAGGGGAGCAGTTGATGTCGCCTACCTTGACTTCAGCAAAGCTTTTGACACTGTTCCACATAGAAGATTGATAAATAAGCTGGGTAGGCTCGGGATGGGTCAAGTTGGTCAGCTGGGTGGCAAACTGGTTGACTGGTAGAAAACAGAGAGTGGTGGTAAATGGTATACAGTCAGAAGAGATGCAAGTCACAAGTGGGTACCTCAGGGATCAGTCTTGGGGCCAGTCCTCTTCAACATCTTCATTAGTGACCTTGCAGATGGACTACAGGGTAAGGCTTGTCTGTTTGCAGATGACACCAAGATCTGCAACAGAGTAGATGATCCAGATGGGGTGGGCAGAATGAGAAGAGATCTGGATAAACTAGCAAAATGGTCAGAAGAGTGGCAACTGGGATTTAATGCAAAGAAGAGCAAAATCATGCATATAGGGAAGAGAAACCCTGAAGCCACCTATAGGCTGGGAGGGGAGTTGCTAGCAGTCACAAAGGAAGAAAGAGACTTGGGCATCATCATCACTGATGACATGAAATCATCCAAGCAGACCTCTAAAGCAGTAGGTAAGGCTAGGGGGGTGTTAGGGTGTATTAGTAGGGGTATCACAAGTCGTAAGAGGGAGGTAATAATCCCTCTTTACAAGACACTGGTTAGGCCCCATCTGGAGTACTGTGTGCAGTATTGGAGGCCACACCTTCACAAGGACATTAACCAAATTGAGGCAGTCCAGAGAAGGGCAACCAAAATGGTGCAGGGACTGCATCAGAAGACATATGAGGACAGATTAACAGAGCTCAATATGTATACCCTTGAGCAAAGGAGGAGAGAGGTGATATGATCGAGGCATTCAAACACCTTAAGGGCATTAACAAGGTGAAAGAGTCTAACATGTTTAAATATAAGAAAAACAGCGGGACAAGAGGACACAGCATGAGATTAGAGGGGGGCCGATTAAGGAGGAATGTGAGGAAATTCTTTTTCACAGAAAGGGTGGTGGATGCATGGAATGACTTACCACAAGAAGTGGTGGCTATGAATACAGTGCAGGGCTTCAAACAGGCATGGGATAGGCATAAGGGAGCAATACAAATAACTATGAATAGATAGGCCACTGACAGAGCAAAGGCCGATGGCACATTTATAAGGTGGAAAAAGAAATGGGCAGACTGGATGGGCCTTGCGGTCCTTATCTGCCATCAACTTCTATGTATGTTTCTGTGTCCTTCCAGAGATGTGGCCTCCAGAACTGGACACAGTACTCTAGGTGGGGTTTTACTAGTGATGTGTACAGATGTAATACCGCCACCCTCTTTCTGCTGGTGATTCCCTTCCCTTTACACTCTAGTATCCCACTAGCCCTCCCACCTGCCTTGTCGGACTGCCTGGCCCCCTTTCTGTCATACAGTATGATCATCCTCAGGTCTCTTTCCTGTTTGGTGGCAATCATTAATGCTTTTCCCATTTTGTATTCTGACCCTGGGTTTCTATGCCCCATGAGCATTACTTTGCACTGTTTCGCATTGAAACCCAGTTGCCATACTCTTGACCACTCCTTGAGTTTTCTCAGGTCTGCTCCCCCCGCCCCCCCGAGTGACCACCCTATTGCAGATTTTGGTGTGATCCACAAAAAAAGCAGACCTTCCCCTTCCAGCTTCTCTGCAATGTCACTTACAAAAACATTAAAGAGGACCGGTCCCAGCACTGATCCCTGAGGCACCCCACTGGTCACCCCTTCCTTCCTCTAAGTGAACTCCATTTACCACCACCCTCTACCACCTATCCCCAACCAGTTTCTTATCCAGTGTATCACCTTTGGACCCACTCCTAAGCTACCTAGCTTACTTACTAGCTCCTATGTGGAATGGTGTTGAAAGCCTTACTGAAATCTAGGTGGGCTACATCCATCGCTCCACCGTGTTCAAATTCTTTGTCACCCAGGCAAAGAAATGTATCAGATTTGTTTTGAACCCCCCACCCCCGTGAATCCATACTGCCTCAGGTCTTGTAACCCACTGGATTTAAGATATTCACTCAAATACCACCAACAGCTTAATCTGGTTCAAAGTCAGTTGGCATTCATCTGTATCCCCTTCCCCAGGGTCGTGCCTGAAAATTGGCAGAATTTGTCTACTGCACTTACCCTGTCAACAAAAACTAAATAAATAATATTCCACAATCCTTTTCCCTCAGCAGTGACTCCATTAACTTTCCCACCACTGATGTCAGGTTGATTGGCCTATAGTTGTCAGCCTCTTCCCTGCTACCACTTTTGTGAAGTGGGACTACATCTGCCATCATCCAGAACCACTCCTGTTTCTAATGACCTGTTAAATAGAAGTGTCAGAGGTGCAGCCAGTACCTGCCTGCGCTCCCTCAAGATCCTTGGATGCACCCTGTCTGGCCCCACTGCTTAATCCACTTCCATATTAGCTAGTCCCTTCAGGATACTCTCCTCTGAAAACAGACTAGTGTCCACCTCCCTTCCTCCAGTGCTCCTGTTACTTTTTTGTGGCCCCTCCTCTTCTCCTTCCTCTTGGAACACTGAACAGAAGTATTTATTCAGGATGTCTGCCTTTTCCTGGTCTATTCCCCTTTGCATAGCCCCCCCCCCTTCCCTTCTTAATTTTACTGTCCCACCCCTGGTCTTCATCATTTCACTTGCATACCTAAAAAATGTTTTGTCTCCCTTTGTCACTGCCTGGGCTATTCTCTCCTCAGTTTGTACCTTCATGCTCTTTACTGATCTCCCTGCTTCCCTCTCTTCCCCCTTACACTTTCCTATTCTCCCTTTGCATCTCTTTATGCCTTCTGAATGCTACCCTTTTAGCCTTTACCTTTTCCACCACCTCTTTTGAGAACATACTGTGGTCTTTTTTACCTCTTGTTTTTGCTCACTTGCATGACACAGAGGTTTGTTGCCTTCCCTATGGCCCTTTTTAACTTTGCCTACTATTTCTGCACCCCACCCAGGTCATTCCTGAGGCATTCACCCATTTTTTTTAAATCTGTTCTCCTGGCCGGCCCGCTGGTGCAGTGGTAGGATTTCCGCTTGCGACACCAGCGACCCAGGTTAGGGAATGGACTCGGGTTGTCGGAGGGTCGGCCGGGGAGAGAAGGATTGAGCGTTCTTAGACTGCTCTCCTTCTCTGGGGAGACGGCGGGTGAGAGGTTCGTGTTGGAATGACACCTGTTGAGGTTGGGTTACTGGCGCATAATTTACCGCTGGTATCCTTCAGGGCGGGCAGATGCCAGCGTCATTGCATGTCCCCACCCCTGCTTACAGGGAAAAATTCAGGGGCCTGGCTCATCTTGATGATGCCTTGCCCCCGGACCTCTCATAGCCTCCGATGCCGGCTCCCCCCGACTAGACATTAGATTTGCAGCGTTAAGGGCTGGCACTGCAACCCCCCCTCTGAGGGGCAAGCCAGGGGTGACTGCGGGGAGCACTGGCCATGATCAGTGGCAGAGGTCCGAGCATCCGTGATCAGAGCGGACAGTACTGATGGCCAAAAGGCGCCACCAAAAGTATAATTAAAAAAAAAAAAAAAAAGGATCTGTTCTCCTGAAGTCCATGTCCTTCACCCTTGTGTAGTTCAGTTCGGCAGCCATCCTTATATTGAACCACACTGTACGGTGATCCCTGTTTCCCAGATGGCCTCCTGCCTTGACATCTGTATCCCAGATGGCCTTCTGCCTTGACATCTGCAACACTGAGTACCAGGCTAAGTTTTGCCTCATCATGAATAGGCTCATGGACTAGCTGCCTGAGGAACACCCCCCGCAGGGAGTCCAGAATATCCGTGCTTCTACCTGAAGCCGCAGCTGGCAGGTTCCAGTCCACCTCTTGCTGACTGAAATCTCCTATCAGCAGCACCTCCTACTTTTCTGTCATCTTGCCAGTAGCTTCCACTAGTTCCTTATATAACTCCTCCCCCTGTGCTGGAGGTCTGTAGATCACACCATTTCGAATCAAGGTTTTCCCGACTCTAGGTGACCCACAGTACCTCTGCTCTCCCCTGTATTCCCTATATCTCCATTGCTTTTATGCCTTCCCTCACATAAAACACCACTCCCTCTCCTTTCCTTCTCACCCTGTCCCTCCTGAACAGAATATATTCCAGTATGGCCATGTCCAAGTTATGGTTTTCAGTGCACCATGACTCGATAATGGGCCACAGTTTCCAGCTCGGCCTCTGCCATTATGGCCTCCAGGTCCAGAATCTTATTTCTTTGACTTCTAGCATTCACACATTGTCCTCCGAATGTTGTTACCACTCTGCTTGTTACCCCTCCCTTTCCTTTTTGCCCTCTGTCCTTCCCCCTTCTCTTTATGCTTCATTTCCGATCTCTCTTCATTTCTACCACCCTGCTTACTTTATGAATTTCTGCCATATGGTATCCCATTCTTCTCAGGTTTTCCTAGTTTCTAGTTCAGCCTGTTGGATGGGCAGTTACTGCCTCCCTGATTTCTTCCGCCACTGCCCCCCGGCTAGTTTAAATGTTCATTAAAGTAACATCTAAACCATCCACTGAGGACTATGGTTCTCATCCTGGATGGATGCAGTTATCCTTCCAGATGAGAAGGGAAAGGAAAGGGAACATTGTTTAACCAGGAGTAGCACACTAAGCCAAAGCTTGTTTCCAGATGCAACCTGGGAGCACAAGGAAGTTAAGTGACTTGCTCCGGATCACACAGTATGCACCTAGGTGGCTGTGGGATTCAAACCCAGGTCTCCAGATCTGCAGCTCAGAGCCTTAACCCACTGCACTATACTGCCTCAAATTCCTTAGTCCCAGTGTACTCGAACCCTTTCTGTCTGCATCATCCCTTCAGCCATGAGTTGAAGTTCCCAGTGCGTGATCCCTCTCCTTTCCCCGGTTGTAGACATGCAGCACTGAAGTGAAAGCCACTGAGTACGCTACCTGTCTGAGACTCCTCTCCAGCTCCTTAAACCCCTCCTTCACTATCCTAGCCAGGTCATTCGTCCCCATGTGGACAATGACATCCAGCTATGCCCCCAGTCCTGCTGCCCTTGTGATCCTCTTGATTCACTTCCCATCCCAGTGGGTTGTGGTGCTGCGTTAGGTGCCTTACCTCTCTTCACCCCCTTTCTTATTCCTAAGTCCATCCCCCTGACAGTCGTATACTCCACCAGAAATTATGTCCTCCTCATATGGGATTCTTTTCCTCCCTCATTGGGGTCTCTGCTCTGGAGAACCCCCACATCCTCCCTGCCCACTACCACAAGTGCTTCGGAGAAGGAGTCTTACGAGACCAGGTTTTCCAGAGGCACATAGGACTGGTAAGGAAGCACAGTTTCAGATTTGAAAGACAACTCAAGCCAGTCACTTCCAAAACCACATTTTTAAGGTGATAATTGACCACTGCAGAAGGAAGAGAAGAAGGAGCCCCAACTGGAATCTGTAGCAGATAGGGCCCATCTTCCTGTCACTTCTTGCTTTAAGTGGTAGATTCAGATACCTCACCTCCAGAGCTGCTGCCACCACTGCCCTTTTAGAGTCCCCTGTCTTGAACTCTTAATGATGGGAATGTGTGGCCAGGCGTTGCTGAGCGATACTGGCACCTCTGCTGCTATTGGGGTCCCTGCTGTCTCTTTGGATAAGAATGTAGTTTTGAATCAAGCCCAGACTTTGCAAATAGAGCTTTATGGCATCCTTGGTGACAGATGTGACTGAGTCCTGAACTGCATTGGAATTCTCAGTCTTAGACAGATATTTTTCTAATTTTGGGCCCAAAAAGTCATTTCCTGTGAACAGGAGATCCACCACTTTCTGGTGAATCTCCTGAGAAAAGGGAGCACTACACAGCCAGACCTGGAGCTCTGTGGTTATAACAGCTGCTACAACTCTGGCAGGCACACCAACTGAAGCAAGGGCAAACTGGAGCGGAAGGTTGGCAACTAAGCACCCCAAATCCTGGATTTTCTTAAGATGATTTTGGCTATTCTCCAGCAAGAGAGGCCAAAAGTCCTAGTCATTTGAAGAGTTGGTGACTGTACCAAGCAATCACAGCCACGTAGCTAGCCTGTCTAATGTCCAGGGATGCAGCTGCATAATGTCTACTGCCAAAGTATCATGTATTCGTTTCTCAAGGAACTATGTACTTATGATCTACCCTTGGGGTGGAGGGACTGACATGAGACCAGGCACTCCCAGATAGAGTGTAGGCCTCCTCATGGCAGGGTTAGTAGGGGAAGGCTGCACCCAGGGAGGACTCCTTTTTCCTAGATTTCCACCAGTGGATAGTACTTATTTTGTTTACCATCTCCAGATGAGTAATGAGGACAGCTTGTCGAGGTGCAGACAAAAGAGAATACGTTGCTGGATAAGGCAGCCCGATCCGGAGGTGTCATGCCCATAGAATCTAGGAGGCATATACCTCCTGGGTGTCAGAATAATCACCTGCCTGTCCCAGACACCTAGTTTTCCCCATGGGCAACTGGTTTCATTTCTCTGCCTGTCCCTGGGGAAGGCATTAAGTGAAAAAGCATTGGTGGGTACTTGGACCCAGGAGATGCTGCCACCTGTATGGTTGAGCTATAGACCATAACAACATCATAGAGTCACATGTTGAGGGATGTCCATTCAATCCAGTGTCCCATGATGGGTTCTTCTGTGTAGTTGGTGGTTTCATCAAACAGTGGAAATAAAAATAGCAGTGCCGTGATAGGACTAGGAAAACACAAACCACACACACTCACGGACGAGAGCAGGTGCATGCCCAAAACACTTTAATTAAAAAAACACAAACAACAGTACTCAGTGTAGATAAAAAAAAAAATCTAAATCACACATACTCATAAAATAATGAAGCCATATTATGTTTCCAAGTTAGAAAGACCCACTGATGAAATATCATGCTTATATTACAAAGCATGGGGGGGGGGGGGTTGTAGTGCTGTGTTTTCTAACATTGGAAATATATTATTGGATGGCTTCATTATTTTGTGAGTACGTGTAATTTTTTTTTTTTTTTTATCTACACCGAGTACTGCCATTTGTGTTTTTCCCTTGTACTAGACTGCACATGTGTGCTTGGTCATCATACATGTGCAGCTGCTTGCCTTCCTTTTGCTTTCTGCACTGCATACCTCATTTTTCTGTGTGCTGTTCAGGGCTATCTACTAAGAGTGGCCAGGATAAGACTAATTTAAAGTCACTGTAAGGGTAAAAAAATGTATTTGAAAGCCCTTTTCAGCACAGACAGTTAAGGCAGAAAGAGGGGGATACTCGGTATTTAGAGATTAGAAGAGGAACTTAAAGGGTTGAGACAGCCACTTAAAGCCCCCTGTCAAGTCAGGAAGGACTCCAGAGACAGGAGATAGGGAGGCTAGTTAAAAACCCTTGTTAGCGTTACTAAGTAGGGGGAAACATTTAGTGTTCGAGCAATGCATAGGAGCAGAGGAAGCTAACTGGCTTCTCGGGGCAGAGTAGAAGGGAGTTATCAGCTTGTTGGGGCAGAGCAAAAAGGAGTCAGGGCTACTGAGCAGGAGGGGAAAGTAAAAACGTTTCTCACGGCAGTGAACTTGGGGTACACTTGTTAAGGCCTTTTCAGGGCCACGTACCAGACAGTGGGTAATATTTAGTAGCCCTTTTTAGGGCACTTTACGAGGGGCACCATCAATTATTTCCCTTTTCTGGGCTCTGTTCCAGCCAGGGGGCACAGTAGTTATTATTTGCTCATATTTGGAAACAGAAATGTAAAATTAATAAACAAAAATCAACAAGAAAGGTACAAATTCTTTGGGACAGTCAAAATGAATATTGCACCTGTGCCGTAGACAGCCATTCAGAAAACAATACTCCTAGCCCTGCCCCCCCCCTCCAAATTTCCACCAAAGTATTGCTTTCTGATTAGAGGAAGGGCTGTAAAAGTATAACTTAGCATCCTCCCTTGCTTAAATTTAAATTGTGTGCCCCTCCCCGGAAATTTTCTAGGTATGACATCCCTGCCCGGTCTGAGCAGAGTCTGTTTTGCAGCTCGATCATAGGAACTCTCAACAGTTAAAGACCCATCTGAGTATGGGTAGAGTGTCTAGAACCAGAAGTGGTGCTAGTCACACATGATCCAAGAGGGTGCTCGTGGTGTGAGTACTGAAGGGGAACACTAAAGTGGACAATACAAGTAGAGATCAACTTGAAATACAAAAAGTGTCACTATAAAGGACCAGGATGATTCAGGGCATGGAGGGTAGGACCTATGAGGAGAGACTGGATGAACTCAGTCTGTACGTATTGGAGGAGAGGAGGGACAGAGTCGACATGATAGAGACTTTCAAGTATGTAAAGGGGATAAATAAGGGCGGAGCCAGGGAAGTGTTCAGGCTTAAGAAGGGGGGGAACTACCAGGGGGCACGAGTGGAAGCTGGAAGGGGGGTACAGGGGGAGCGCAGGAGACACTTCTTCATAGAGAGGGTGGTGGAACCATGGAATGCACTGCCCGGGAGTCTGGTGGAAGAGACCACAGTGGAAGGATTCAAGAAGGGTTGGGACAGGTACAGGGGGAAGCTGAGGCCAGAGAGGGCCACCTCTGGGGCTGGGGGGGGTGGAGGAGCGAGTTCCCAGTAGGGGGCTAGCTTCCGAGCAGACACGATAGACCATGGGGCCTTTTCTGCTGGCTTTTAGTATGATAAAAAACAAAATTGTTGTCACCGTGGTATTAATAGAATTTTCACCCCTTGCTGCATGTGGGTTGTTGCAGAAGGGAGGAGAGGGAATAGAAGGGGCGGTGGTGGCAGAATATGAAATGTTGACTTTTTGGATCAAGACTTAAAACAGCTATAAACACTCTGGGATTTGAGATTCTTGACCCTAGTGCTGTGCATTTTGAACAAGGTGAACACTTTAAATATCTAGTTGTTGCATTAAGTCCGAATTTGACATTTTTGTTTCATGTAATATTTATAAACAGGTTAACCAAAAATTGGGTATCTTATATAGACTCAAAAACTACTTATCGTCAGTTACCCAGAAACATGTAGAACTGGTATTTTGTTGCCTACACTGACTGATATCATTTGTTTTTTTCAAATGTTTCAAAGTCTGATTTATTATGTTTCAATTGTACTTGCAATAACACCTGTCGTTTTGTGCTAAATGTTTCTCGTGGATCACACCAGTATATACATAGTAGACTGGATGAGTCAATACCAATACTGTTGTCTAATTGATAAGACTATGAGACTGCACTCTGATTCACCTGTATCGTCTTTACTGAATCCTAAGCAAAACATTAACAATTTTAGATCTCGTCAATCTTTTGTTAGCTACACCTAAAGTGAATACTTTCATGGCTTAGTGAGTATTTTCATTTTCTGGGCTCAATATTGGCATGATCTTCCCGTTGCTGTTCATGTTGCTAATTCTCATATGATCTTCAAAACTAGATTGAAATGCTGGCCCAGTGGTGTGGAGGACTGAGGCGCTGTAAGCACCTTTCCTTCTGCCATGCTGGTGACCCGTGTTCAGGAATACACACAGATACACAGAAATGTGACAGTAGAGAAAGGCCCCTCGGCCCATCTAGTCTGCCCAATACCCTACCCCTGCTATGCTTCCACCCTCCTTTCCCAACCCCTTAAATCTATCCCAAGCCCTCTTGAACTCTACACCATTTCAGCTGCCACCACCTCCTCCAGCAGCTTGTTCTACGCCTCCACTACTCACTCTGTGAAAAACTGCCCCCTGACATTACCTTTGTATTGTCCACCTTCCAGGTTGAGGCTATGTCCTCTCGTGTTTGCTCCCTTCTTCAGTTTGAACAAACTATCACCCTTCACCTTGTTTATTCCCTTCAGGTATTTAAAGGTCTCAATCATGTTCCCCCTCTCCCTCCTAGTCTCCAGAGGGTACAAATTTAGCCTTCTCAATCTTCCCTCCTAGGGTACATCCTGCATCCCTCGTACCATTTTGATTTCCCTTCTCAGTACCCTCTCCATCAGCTCAACGTCTCTGCGTAGGTGAGGCCTCCAGAATGGCACTCCATACTCCAGATGTGGCCTGACCATGGTTCTGTATAATGGCATTAGCACCTCCCTCTTTCTGCTATTAAATTCCTTCACAACGCAGGCCAAAATTCCATTTGCCTTTCCCACCGCCCTGCTACACTGACTGCCCACCTTGAGGTCTCGTGCTACCATAATCCCCAGGTCCCTTTCTGTTTCCTTCTCCTTAATCACCACCCCCCCCAAGGGAGTAAGGTGCCCTCCTATTCCTCCTCCCCAGGTGCATCACCAAGCACTTTTGTGTATTAAACTTCAGTTTCTAGGTGTCTGACCACCTTTCCAGCCTCTCCATGACCAGACTCATGGCTTGCACCCCACTAGGTGACTCCACCCTATTGTAGACCTTTGTATTGTCTGTGAACAGGCACACCCATCCCTCCAGACCCTCTGCTAGGTCACTAACATAGATGTTAAAGAGTATTGATCCTAGCACTGACCCCTGTGGCACCCCCACTGGTTGCCGACCATTCCTTGGAATGTGTCCCATTTACCACCACCGTCTGAATCCTTCCCTTCAACCAGTTGTCCACCCACCTGGTGATCCTGTGATCCACCCAGTCTTTCCAGCTTTTGCACCATTTCACCATGTGGAACGGTATTGAAGGCCTTACTGAAATCCAGATAGGCCATGTCCACTGCTCCTTCCTGGTCCACTGTCTGTGTCACCCCATCAGAAAATTCTATCAGGCTGGTCTGACAGGACCTTCCCTTGGTGAAGCCATGCTGCCTGTCATCCTGCATGCCATTCATCTCCATGTATTCTAGCAACCTGATCTTAAGTAGTGTTTCCATTACCTTCTCCACCACTGAGGTAAGACTAACAGCACAGTAGTTTTCTACCTGATCCGTCCTCCCCCCCTTATGTAGTGCGACCATCTCTGCCCTCTTCCAGTCCATTGGCACCACCCCTGTGACTAAGGACAAGTTTAACAGCCTAGCCAGGTGTGGTGCCAGGTCATCCTTCACCTCCTTGAGAACCCTTGGGTGTATTCCATCAGGCCCCATTGCCTTGTCCACCCTTAATCTACCCAGCTCTTCCCTTACTCCTTCACTTGTGAATTTTGCCACACCCACCTGCCTGTGGCTGTCACCCCCCCTTCCTGGTCCCCTACCCTCTCTTTTCTCCGTGAATATTGAGGCAAAATAGTTATTTAATGCCTCTGCTTTTTCAAAATCCCCTTCCAGTATTGTTCCATTTTTCCTCCTTATCCTTCCAATCCCATGTTGTGCCCTCCTTCTTTCTCTAACGTATCTAAAGAAGGTTTTGTCCTCCCTCATTTCCTGCTTTGCTATCCTTTCCTCAGTGGCCTCCTTAGCCCTCCTAATCTTTTACCCTGCCTCCTTTCTTTTTTCCTTGTAGGTTTTCCTGTCCTCATCCTTTTGTATCGTTCTGTACCTCTTGAATGCTCTAGTCATCTCTTTGACCCCCAGCACCACCTCTCTAGTGAACCATTGGGGTCTTTTCTGTTTTCTGATTCTGATTCTACTAGGTGTCTATCCCCTTCTTCCCCTTGCCTAGGAGGCCTATAGACTACCCCAATGTGCAGGTTCCCCCCTGTCTAGGGTGATCCACATTATCTCTGTTTCCTCTTTCTCATCCCTTCCCTCCATGGCCCCAATCCCTTCCCTGACATATGCCATCCCTCCCCCCCTTCCCTCCGATCCTTCCTAAACAAATGATAACCTGGGATCACCATCTCCCAGGCGTGTTGCTCGTTCCACCAAGTCTCACTCACTGCTACAATGTCTAGGTTCTCCTCCATCATGGTGGCCTCTAGTTCTCCCATTTTGTTCCCCAGACACCTGGCTTTTGCAACCAAAGCCCTCCAATATGTATCCCCATCTCGTCCTTCCTTGCTGCTAGCTGTTCCCTTGATGAGTGTTGTGACATGGGGGGGGAGGCTGATAGCCTCCCTGTTCTGCCTCCTGTAAGGATGGCCCTGAACTTAGTGCCCCCACTTATTTAGTTTAAATTAAACTCCCTTGCTATGAAGTCTCCCAGTTTACTCTCTAGTGCAGCTACCCCTGCAGAGCTCAGGTGCAGCCTGTCTTGGGCATACAGCTCTTCCTCCTCCTCCTCCTCCTATGAAGAGCCCCAGTCGCCTATCCAGCCAAACCCCATCCAACTGCACCAACCTTGTAGCCAAATGTTGAATGCCCTTATCTTGGGCATGGGTTGCCATAGGTTGGCTGGTTTGATGGATAATCGAGTGTCTGGAGGATAGCTCTCCTTCCTTGGGGAGGGAGGGTTTGTGGCCTGCTGCTTTACCGCCACTTGGCAGAATCCAGTTGGAAGTAGGAGTGGGTAACATTAATTTGGTAGATCTACATCCAAAACCCCAGATGTGTCTCCATGGATTGCACGTTTGTGGTTGGTCAGGGAGAAATTGAGGGAAAAAATAGGAATATCGGCTTCATGAAACCCTGGCCGCAAGCCTGCATTGCCGCTCCAGGTCCAGGGCATGTCTGGATGAGTTACCGGTGGGGAGAGGATGGCCTTCCTCTCCTGACCCTGCTGGGGGTGGGGGGGAGGTAATCCATGAGGAAATTAGCCTCTAACTTCTGAGGCAGCTGAGACGGCTGTGGTGGACAGGAACAGGGGCTGATGCAACACCCATCCTGCCAAGGAGGAAAAAAACGATACAGACCAAAAAAATACAAACCTAGATTGAAACAGCATCTGCTTGATAAGTCTGTATGTAATTGCTAAATTGTTGTCTGATTTGGTAAGGCTGTGTCTGTTTTTTAATACCTGCATATTGCAAGTGTAAACTTTTACTGTTTTGTTTTATCATGCTTATCATTTTCAGCTGTCCTAATTACCAGCTCTGGGCCGTACCTGAAAAAGGGCCTTTGGCTCAGCATGCTAACCTGGTTAACAAATAAATAAAAAAACTAAATAAATGTGGGGACCACAAGTATTTCCTCTTTGGGTGCCATTAGGTTGAAAACCAGTCCAGTATAGAACACCTCCTGGGAAAGTGGACTATTTGTTTTGTTCATGTGACCACCACCAACCATACCCTGCCAGGGAGGTGGAGTTTGAAGAACACATTATGTGGTGGCATGAGGAGTCAAGCTTGAAGACTTCTCTGACTGCATTCTCAGTGGAAATTCCCTGAGTGTTTATGTGTTTAAGCAATAAGCCACGAGGGGGTGTGGGTTATCGGGGGGGATTTATCATGGTCGGAGTGGTTTGCGCCGAGTGGGTAAATCCCCCGATAACCCACATCCTCATAGTGGTTTATTGCAATCATACCGAGGTTCACATCTTTATTATAATAAAATACAAATATTAAAGAGGTTGCTTTGTGTGTTTATTTTTATTCTATTTATTCCTGGGCTGCAGATGATTAGGATGTGGATGAGCTTTTATATGTGCTCATCAGCCAGTGATTATCATAGGATTTACACCGGTGGTAAACTGCCAGTTTGACCATTTCATTGGCAGTTCACTTATGTCCATGGTACAATAGTTAACTGGCTCAAGGTAGTTAGAAAGTAATTAACTACTGTAATGAAATCATTTTTTTATTGTATTTCATTTGGACTTGTTGGACAGCAGGGTAGTCTTGTTTAGGTGAAACTCCTGCTTTTCAAGACAGTGCTTTTGGGACTATTAGATGGCAGAGTAATTACAAGCTGATCTATTCAAACATAACGTCATATCACAACACAACAACATAATGTAATGTAACGTAACGTCATGTAAGTCAGGATCACTTAATAAACTGCTTATTGAGTACAAGGGTGGAAATGGACCATGTTTTATAGGATACGTAAGACGATACAGTTAATACTTTTAGAATACTCAGAGCTTGCATAAATTAGGGAAACATCAGAAACCTGTTGCTGAGGAACACCATAGATGGAAATCCATCATTAGTCAAATGTCACCAAGTGGAATGTTGTAAAGAAATGGACATGTTGCAGCCTTATTGCTCCCTGTCTTCTACCAGTTAAGTTGAAGTTGTTGATTTTTCAACCTTTGTTATAACCAGATTACAATAAAAAAATTAAATACTTCTGACAGTGGGCACAGTATAAAAAGCAAAATTCATACAACATAATATAAATATGTGCAATGCTTTGTATTTTCACAGTTGGTAATTGCCCTTCACAGACATTATGTCCCTGGGACGGTAATCAAATGTGAGACCACATTCGGATACACCAGATAGAAAGTAAAGTAGTAACACACCTTTTTTACAGAAGGCACTTTTCAAATGTCGCTGATAAATGTCAGAATAAGTACAGATAAGTAAATTCAATAATGAAATAGCCAAGTTAAGTCTAATTCTACATTCATGACCTAAACTCTGCTACTGATTGGCTACAGTGGTGGCAGGTAATCTTTAGGGGATGACTGGCACAGTTACCAAGCACTGCTGAATGCTGTTGTCCTGAACCTCGAAAGTTTAACACAAGTCAAGTTTTCTGACAACTATTCTGTGTGCTAATTTGTTTAATTACATTTCAAAAAAATTGTGCTTAAATCAAAAAACTGCACAGTTGCTGTTTTAAAAAAAGATGATACAGTGGTGCTAACACGCAAGCACGCACACACACACACACACACACACACACACACACACACACAAACACACGGAGCATACTGCTGATTATGCCAGCATAATGACATCTCTTTTTTGAGACTAGCCTCGTGTTCCACACAAAACAGCACAAAGGTAACAAAAACATTCTTTAAAGCGGAATTACTGAAGAATTAGATTTAAAATAGCCTTAGTGACTTCTTAGCTGGTCATTTTCAGGAGAATTAACCACTGGCTGAGATTAATGGTCCTGGGCTGCACTTCAGGCCACAATCTCCCCAACCCCCACCCACTCAGCAAGCTGGTTGTTAAAGAGCTGCTGACGTCTCAGAGAAAACTTTGAAAAACATATTAATTAGGTACAATTCAGGTTGCATTCCAAATATAGCCTTTAGATTTCTCCTCCTCATCTTTTATTACAGAGAAAAGTTGCTCAAATACATGATCTTTATCTGTTAGAGTTCATCTGTCTCTATAGCTGACTCCCTACTTCATGTCATAAGCCTCTGTTGTGACATCACAATATGTTGCCATGGGAGTAACTGTGACATCACAAGCAGTGTATTATGACCTCAGGTGGAGAGAAAGCAATAGGAATAGATCAGCTCTTCAGGAGCAGAGATCCTGTTTTCTTGTAAATGGCCTCAGTAATAAATTATGGCGAGGAAAAATACAGAACTAATGTAAAATATAAACTGAACTGTGTCTAAATATTATGTTTTGTTTAAGTTATCCTGAAGGCATCAGCCGCTTTTTAATCCCCAGGAAATGTCTGTTTGGTCACTATTCATAGAAATTGTTATGCTGTCAAACCAAAACTTCCTGCCAGCCCAGAGGCATGGCAGTAGTGCTAACCCTCTGCCACTCTGGCAGCCCAGGTTTGGCAGAAGAAATGAGTCACAGAGGGTCAAGGGGGGTGGAGGTAGAGGAGGACTGCTCTACTCTAGCAGTGAGGGGGGTTGTGCTTCCTGCAGTACACCTGCCACCCAGTGGAGGCTAGCTGTCAAGGCAGTAGGCAGGGTGCTTTGCATCATTGCACACCAGTGTCCCCAGTGGAGAAAAAATGGAAGAAAGCCTCCCTGCTGAGCACGATGAGGGACATCTCTTCTGCAGGCCTGGCACCACACTGGATGCTGCTGTGGGGGGCACCAAGGGTAAGCCTACCCCCATAAGGGTTAAGTCGTGGGAGCAACAGGTATGCCCCAGATATGGTGGGTGACTGGGCTGAGAAGGGCTTTCCAGATGGGGCAGGCAGGCAGGGAGAAATGGGTTTAAAATACAGTATGAAAAAATGAAAATGTCCAATACAGAGAGAAGAAGAGAGAATTGTTCTATTTTTTTTTTTTTTGAAATTTCTATTTTTCCTCCTCCACCAAGCCAATCCTTCAGGAGCACCCATGAAGCCCTGCCCCTGCCAGCACCCCTCCGCTCCCTCAGTCCCATCATTGTGCCACGGAATACCCCCCAGGCGGGGTCGGGTCAGGGGATCCCCCAAGTCTTGGGTACTTATCTGGTCCTGGGTTGCGGGTGGTGCTGGCACATTGGGACCCTCGGCTTGGTGCTCCTTCATCCAGGCTCCGGAGGTACTTTTTTCTCCATGTCCCCCATGGGACGCTTGCGTGCCCTAGCGTCCAGGGCATCCTCTGGTGTCCATAGCGTCACCCCTCCTTCCGCATGGAGGAAGCCTCTGGGGTTGATTGGCTGCGGCTTCTGCCTGTGACCAATCATACCCCTGAGACCAACTTGCCTGTCGCTCTCCCAAGTCTCCACCAGGGGTCGCTGCTTGCGGTATGGAAATCCCTCCTTCCCCAGAAGGCGGCTGTCCCCGGACTCCCAGCCTGTCTCCCCTGCCAACCCCACGACCCGAGCTTGCTCCCGAACCTGGAGTCGCCGGTGTGGTGCGAGGTGTGGCGTCCAGCGCCTCAACCCTCAGCACCACCAGGCCGGCTGAATTGTTCTATTTTAACTATTCTTTTATCAGTTTTACTGAAGAATGACAGCATCATTGTAATATGATGGAAATGATCATGATCCTGCCACTTTCCCTATGGGGAACTGCATTGAAAATATTTATGTAGTGCCTGACATATTCCTGCTGCACTCCTAGCAGCATTAGGAATTTCCTGAGGCTTGCCCTAAAAGGATCATTTCTTAAAATAAGAGGCAGGTACAGTTCTACATTTTGTGCTATTGCAAAACATAAACCAAACCCCAGGTTACTTCACAGTAACATAAACCAAACCCCAGCTTACTTTACAGTAACATAAAGCAAGCCCCTGTTTGCTTTACAGTGATGTAAACCAAATCCCTGGTTACTTTACAGTAACGTAAACCAAACCCCTGGTTAATTTACAGTAATGTAAACCAAACCCCAGGTTACTTTACAGTAATGTAAACCAAACCCCAGGTTATTTTACAGTAATGTAAACCAAACCCCAGGTTACTTTACAGTAACTTAAACCAAGCCCCGGTTTGCTTTACAGTAACGTAAATCAAACCCCTGGTTACTTTACAGTAACATAAACCAAACCCCAGGTTACTTTACAGTAACGTAAACCAGGCCTCTGTTTGCTTTACAGTAATGTAAAAAAAACAAATCCCTGGTTACTTTACAGTGATGTAAACCAAAACCCTGGTTACTTTACAGTAACATAAACCAAGCCCCTGTTTGCTTACAGTGATGTAAAGCAAACCCCAGGTTTCTTTACAGTAACGTAAACCAAACCCCAGGTTACTTTACAGTAATGTAAACCAAACCCCATGTACTTTACAGTAACGTAAACCAAACCCCAGGTTACTTTACAGTAACATAAAACAAATCCCTGGTTACTTTACAGTAACATAAACTAAATCTCAGGTTACTTTACAGTAACATAAACCAAGCCCCTGTTTGCTTTACAGTGATGTAAACCAAACCCCAGGTTACTTTACAGTAACGTAAACCAAACCCCAGGTTACTTTACAGTAATGTAAACCAAACCCCATGTACTTTACAGTAACGTAAACCAAACCCCAGGTTACTTTACAGTAACGTAAACCAAATCCCAGGTTACTTTACGGTAACATAAACCAAACCCCAGGTTACTTTTTAGTAACGTAAACCAAACCCCAGGTTACTTTACAGTAATGTAAACCAAACCCCAGGCTACTTTACAGTAACGTAAACCAAACCCCAGGTTACTTTACAGTAATGTAAACCAAACCCCAGGTTACTTTACAGTAACGTAACCCCAACCCCAGGTTACTTTACTAACATAAATCAAGCTCCTTTACAGTGACGTAAACCAAATCCCTGGTTGCTTTACAGTAACATAAACTAAACCCCTGGTTGCTTTACAGTAATGTAAACCAAACCCCTGGTTACTTTGCAGTAGAGTTTAACAGTACCTTTGAATTATGTTGTGCTTCATAAATTTTGCTTTCTCTGATTGTTGATCATGATCACTGCATTAGTGAACTTCGTAAAGCTATTGAAAGGTAACAGCACTGTCAGTTAGGGTCTGCTGGCACTGTGTCAGTACCACATGTAATTAGTTTGTGCAGCACCCTCTACATGCATACTACATCGCTGTGAATAAAAATGTAATTATAAAATGGCAAGAATAAATTTAGTGATTTCATTGGCTGAGACATCAGCTGACTGTACATTAAATCTCTGTAAATGCATGGTCAGCTGCCGAATCTCATTTTCCTCCCCCCAAAAAACTACTTATCACATAGTATCACTAAGCCTTCCTTCAAACAGAAGTAAAAAAAAAATAGTCTCCATCTTGAAAATCGAAACACTTTACACTATTTAAATATTATTTATCATTAACTTGAAACAATGTTTTCAGAAACGAACTGCACTGCCACACTTACAGCACAATGCAAAACACACCATACAGACTAAATAAACCACTTACTCTCCAGTTTATGTAAAATTAACTGTTTGGCCTATACTCCAACAAACACTGACTTTAGCAATTCCACCGTTAACTGACCACATACAGCCCACCTCAAACATGCATAGCATAAAAACTCATCTCCCACAGATCACAGTAACAGTTTTCCTTATATGGACTGTTCCTCACCTCCTAATGTCTCCTGTCTTTGGTGGGAGACGGTGTGTGGGAGAGAGCCGTAGAACTTCAAGAAATCAGAAAAAATCTGAGGGCGTGGGCACAGGTCTTGATGCAGCATGTGCAGCAAGTTAAACCACTGCTCTATAGCTCCCCAGCCCCAGTTCTACAGTTTGTGGGCCAGGATAGCAATTCCCTGGTAGAAGTGTAGTAAACACTTGGCTCCAGGGTTCCTGCTGTGACTAGCAACAGCTAATCCTGCCCTTGGTGGCCCCATTTCTATGTGTAGTTGCCGGCTGCCTCACTCAAAAGATCTCTGCTTATAACCCCTGTATGCCTATGGTTGATTGTACATCTGCTGACTTCTTCAATTGTAAAATAATGCTGTTTTTTTTTTATTTATTTCAACCTTGTACTGTACTGTATACACTGTATGTACTTTTTTCCTTGTATATTATTGCTTTTTGTATACCTGCTTCTGTACTGTACTTTAATGTATTCATGACCAAGTCCACCTTGCAAATGAGCCTTGCTCAATGGTGCCTGCCTGGATAAATAAAGATTTTGATTGATTGATTGATTTCTACACGTTGTGAGGACCGGGATAGCAAGTTCATAGTGTGGCTTGTGCCGCTACTGAAAACAGCTCAGCATGGCTGCCCAACCGATCGGTAGCTCCTGTCACTGTGGAGACGAGTCCTTTTGCAGAAATGCGGCTGCTGCTCTTAATCAGCTGACCCTACCCCATCTGCAGACTTTGTGGGGGTCATGAGAGCCATTGTTTGCACATCTCCGTCTCTGATACTGCTGTTAGGCAGCAGGTAACAGTAAGAAAAAACATGACTGCTGCTTTTAGTCAGCTCCTTGGCCCCATCCTCAGAGTTTGTGGGAAATGGGAGAGGGAGCGATCCACCGGCTTCAGCTGTCCAAAAAAAAAAAAAAAAAAAATACTGAAGTGAACATGGCTTAGGATGCTGGTGGTGGTGGTGGGGGGGGATTAAACATGCAGTTCCTGATCCATTTTTAAGGTTACAGCTCTGTAACCAATGTTCAGGTGCTGGGGGATCACCTGTAAGAATTGAGGAGGGGGGCCTGGGACAGTAAGTTACCATTCAGCACACACACAGAATGACCCAGCAGCAGCAGTAAACCATGTCCGCAGCGCCATCTGCTGTTCACGTGTAACCTCCCCTCACCAGCACCCCCTTGTCAACTAACAGGACTGCTCCTCTCACACATGGCGCCAACGAGAGGGATGGGGGTTGTCACTACGAACAGTTCTGTTTACCAATACTTCTACTTTGTAGCCTGCCATCCTCAGACAGGCAAACCAAGCGTGGCAACTACCTGGCTCACACCTGGGGGCACCATTTAGCATAGCCATCAACCTGGGTCCCTGGGAGAAAATTTTTGCTCAGAATTTTACTAGGTTTATACTTCTGGTCAGGGGCACCCAAGTAAATCCAGACACAGTGGAAGCAATAACAGTACTGTCCAAACCAGGTTGGGATTCTAGAGTGTGGCTTTTATTCACATACACAGAGAATAATACAAAGTGAAGATGGACCCCCACAGGGCTACTCCCACTGGTAATGCAGATTACTGAGATACAGAGCGCTCACACACAGCAAACCCTCAGGTTCTGAATGGAACTTGGCACACACGGCCCGAACTGGTACACGTCCCTGGACTAGGCACCCTCGGCCAGTACCAGGAGACTTTCCCATATTTCATGAGGAATTACTGGTGGCACCCTTGACCACCTCTGAGCACACTCAGTCTCACAGAAAATCCAAAAGCCCACATCTGGGTATTTTCTTCAGACACTGGCCAAGTGCACTGAGAGAAAACAAAGGTGCTCAAACTGAATCCAGAGAGGTAAACATGGTTATTGCAGATGGAGGATCTCCCACCTTTTGCTTCCAAATTTATACTTGGCCATTCATGTGGTTAATAACACCCTTCTCAGAAACTCTTGCAGATGCTGTCTTGAAATGTCTTTCACATTTAACATACTACTTTCTCACACCTCTGAGGTGTCATAAAGTTAAAAGTTCTGTAATTGGCAATGTCTCTTCACTAGACCCCCACTTTAGCAGACACTTTTAAATCAGACACGAACTAAAAGTTCTGTACTTAGCAAGTCTCTCTCCGGACCCCATAGTAGGCAGACGCTTTTAAACAGAAACAGTCTTGGTGACAGAGTTCCTTTGTCAGAGAAAAACTTACCACAGGAATGCAGGTACCCCAGGGCTTTTTCTACGCACAAGTCTAGGGGTACTCACAGAGCAGATGAATCTCAGGCAGCTTCAACACAGTCCAGGCTGGATCAGAGAATTGCCCCTGAATCCTGGAATTCCCCCCATCCCTCCGGGGATGGGGCACTGGAAAACCCTCTAGGAATGGTTTCTACCACTTCACTCTCTGGGCTTCTGTGTTCATCTTCTAGGGTGAGAACAAACTACCTAAATCTATGGAGGTAGCTCTTTGACAGAGCTAAATCTGAGGAGCTGCCCAGGCAGCAGCCTCCTCCTCACTCTCCACTCTACAGACTACTGACTCTAACTTAACATTCTACTGCTAACCCCTGCAGCTAGCATTCCATTGTGGCTTATGCTGCTGCGACAATTCTAAGGTGACATCATCACTCCAGCTCAGCTGAGACTGAAAACAGTGTGTGACAGTGTGCAGCCCATTTAACTGGCATTTCATAAGCTGCCTCTCCCTGCCTGCCACTGATTCTAAGTGGGATTATGGTAACTCTTGTGAACAAGGGGGTTACACAAGTAAGAAACTGGGATTATTTTTTTTCTAAAGTAAAGCAAAGCAAAATCAATTAAAATACCCACAACATTTTCCTTTAAAAACGTAATGTATTTCAAAATCAATTAAAAATACCTACAACATTTTCATTTAAAAATGTAATTTATTTATTATTTTGTTAAAATACCATTACAAACGAGCCATTTTATAATTGTGATAGGCTACTCCAGTGTGTGCATTAAAGGAGCTCAATGCACTTTCCAGGTGTGTAAGGACACTAAGCCTTCGGCCTCAAGCTTTACTAGGCTCCTGGGACTTGCAATAAAATCCCTTAATGCACACCCTGTTCTCACTTATTACTTACTTATATGTGCAGCACCAGTTTGTGCATTTGAGAAAGAGTAAGGTACTCCCAGTTTTCCAGTTGCTTTTGTGGCATGGCTGGTAGTGCAGCAGAACCGTATTGTGAGTGACTGGGGTTTAAATCCAAGCTAAAACACTTTATTTCTTTCTTTCTTTCTTCTTCTATCTATTTGTGTTCCATATAAGCACACTGCACCTTGTGTTGTGACTAAAAATGAAATTCATTTGTACAGCACCAGGTTGTCCATTTGAGAAAGAGTAAGGTGCTTCTTGGAATTCCAGGTTCCAGCTGGCTTTGTAGCGCGCAGGAGGTAGCACAACAAAATGGTTTCTGAGTGGCCTAGGTTCTAATCCCACATAAGGCATTTTTCTTTCTTTCTTTCTTTCTCTCATCCATCCAGCCATCCATCAGTATTGCAGATGTGTGTACTTATTTTCTGGCGAACCCTTCTGACTACTTTCATATTTTCCCCTTATTGTTCTTTTTGCTATCTCTAGGTACTGCTTCCATTTGCCTAAGACCATATCCCCCACCCACAGATTCCTTAGAGATCTACCTCCCCCTTCAGGCTTTGCTACACAGCCCTCTCCCACAGTTATTTTGGATCCACATGGTTAGAACCCCAGGAACAGCTCCATTCCCCAGAGACGGTCTAATTCAACCAGTAGAGCTGGGTGGGAGGAGCTGTCAAAGAGGGGCAGAGTCTGTTGGAACCTTGGTAGAACTAGGGGCTGGGACTTCATCTACCAAGGACTGCCTGTCTGTTTTTCTCCATGAACCCCTTCTTCATAAGTACTGTAGACATATGATTTGCAGGAAAAGTCTGGCAGAGTACCAAATAAAAATGTCAGGGAGCAAGGTAGAGACCACCATACTCCATAACTTCCCTGCTCTGGATGTGTGATGCCTCTACATCATGTGTCAGCTAAGCAAGTAGAGGCCATTGTGAGTCTCCCTCACGTGAGCTGAGATATCCTTTCTTCACAATTCCCATCCTCCAAAGGAGCAATCCTCCCTCCCCAAGGCAGAAGGCATCGAAAACTGATGCCCCCAGTACATCGGATGAGCACCCCCAAGAGCCCAGGACTGGTGTGGTGGATCTGGGCCACCAGCATGGTAAGAGGCTACATAGTCATTGTCCTACTGTGCCATTCAAATTGCTGTTTTTAGTGAAAGGCTACAGCTCTCCCTGTGACTGCTATGAAAGTTAATTTCTCAAGCCTACCGTCTTGAAGTAGGTCTCATTTATTATAAGTCCAGCATTCTCCAACTTCAGTTCTGGCACAGCTTAAAAAATTAAAGGCTGTTTGATCACAAAATCCGCTTGGAAACTTTTCAACGGGTGAACACAAACACTACATGTTGCTGGGAGAGTCGGTCATGCATGCGATGACATCACAGCGCAGACCTGTAGCTGCCATTATTGATACACCTTCTTCAGAGCTAGTGCATTTATGAAATGAAGTTACCAACTTGTGGGTTGTGTGTTGTTAATGAGAAACTGCCTTCAAAACAGCCTAGCAGCAGTGGATGGCTAGGGTGGGGTAAAGGAACAAAGGAGACAAATTAAGAAGGTTCAGTGAATGCAGCCAGCCCCTGTGTGAAAGAAGAGTAAAATCAGGAGGGAAAGAAAAGTCACTGTAGTGCTGTAGGGAGGTGGGTGCAAAAGTGAAGGAAAAAAAAAGATGGCATTTAGGAGGTAAAAGACATACAGAGTGAGGAGGCTAGGGAGGAGCTCCAGGTAAAACGGAGGGAGCAGGGAGTGCAGTGAGGCAAGCAGAAATGTAAAGAGAGAAAAGGATAGCCAAAGGAGTGGGAGAAGGGGACGAGACTTTGTTCAGGTACATGTGTGAGAAGAGGAAGGCAAGGGGAGAGATAGTGAGGATAAGGATGTCAGTAGCCTCTCTCCTTCCATTCATTCTGTTCCTCCCCTTCTTGCTCTGAAATCTCTCCTCTGTGATTTCCCTACTTACTCCTGCAGTTGTTTTTGATACTGGGGTGGACTTCAGTCAACAGCCTTCCTCCCTACACTGACACTAGTTTATCCCCCTTCCCCCAGTTAATCCGTCGCTACTGTACTCCTCATTTTAGTGTTTTGTTGCTCAGTGTGATGTTCTTTTTCCTGGTTCAAAATTGACTGTATGTTAATTTATAGTACGGCAATTTTCATTCTGTAGTGTCTGCTTGTAATTTATATATATTGTTTTTATTTATTTCCATACTGCTGTATTATTTTGTGCATTGTACCTTTGATTAGTTCTGTTCTCTTCTTTTCCTCCTTCCCCCAGGTTGCATCTGGAAATGAGCTGTAACCAGCTCAGTATGACCTTCTTGGTAAAACTTTTAAAAATAAATAAATAGGTGGTGACTGTGCAGAGGGTGATGATGAAAAAGCTGACATCCTGAACAGATACTGCAACCTGGACCTGTTTCCACAACTTGTAAATATATCCTATTCCCCATACCCCTTATTACGAAGTGTCTCTGTATTCTCCTTCCCCTAAGCAAGTCTTCCTATCTATTATGTATGTCTTAGCCTGTTTACCTTTGCTACCCCTCACTCTAGTGCTTCTGATTGTATTTTTACATACATTGTGCAATGCCAAGTTGTTGACTTTTTACCTTACTTGGCTAAGTTTAACATTGTATGTATAGTTTACTTGTTATTTAATTCTTGCTGCTTAGCAGCAATCACTTATGTTTACACTGTTTGCCTAACTCTGACGTGGAACCTATGTAATGAGCTTGTTCTCAAAAGGTGTTAATCCGAGATCACAATAAAATAAAATAAAAAATACTTTTATTCAGTCTTCACAGTGGAGAGGGAGGGGGAGGAACCAGCAAGGAGCAGCAGCAGGAACACAGAAGGAGGATGTAAACACAAGTCCGTTTACAGAGGAAATAGTCTTGAAGGGTCTTGGAAACCTGAAAGTGGACAAGACCATGGGACCAGAAGAGATACATCCAAGGATGCTAAGGGAACTCAGGAAGGAACTTGTTGCACCACTGGTGTGTTCCAGGTAGGTGAAGCACTCACCAGAAAGGTACAGTAATCGTCCACAAATAGGCAAACTCAGAGTGGTAAATTACAGTAGTTTTTCTTGCTGCACCACTGGCGGCCTTATTCAACATATCAGGGGACTGGAGGAGAGCTAATGTAGTTCCACTCCATAAAAGAGGCAGTAGGGAGGAGGCTATCAACTATAGACTAATCAGTCTCACATAAGTGGTGAGGAAATTAATAGAATTCCTGTTAAAAGAAAGGCTAGTGGAATATCTTGACTCCATGGGGTTGCAAGACCAAAGACGACATGGATTCACAAGGAGGAGGCAGTGTCAGACAAATCTGATAGATTTCTTTGACTGGGTGGCCAGTGAACTAGATCGGGGATGGGCAGTGGATGTGGTCTATTTGGACTTAAGCAAAGCCTTCGACACTATACCACCTAGGACACTGATAAAGGAATTGGGCAGTCTAGGGGTGCGAGCCAGAGTTGTAAACTGGGTAAAAAAACTGTTGATGAATATGCTGCAGAAGATGGTGGTAAATAGCACTCGCTCTAATAAGGGGAGAGTAACAAGTCAGATGCCACAGGGTTTAGTAGTGGGGCCAGTCCTGTTCAACATCTTAATAAGTGACATTGCAGAAGAGCTTGAAGGGATGGTATGCCTTTTTGCAGACACCAAGATCTGCAGCAGGGTGGATACTCACGAGGGGTTAAATAAAATGAGAAGGGACCTTAGAAAACTTGAGGAGTGGTCAGGGGTGTGGCAGCTGAGGTTCAGTGCCAAAAAAGTGTAAAATCATGCACCTGGGGCATAGAAACCCAGAAGCTGAGCATAAAATTGGGGTGGGGTGGGGTGGGGGGTACTGTCACCACTAAGAAGGAATGGGACCTAGGGTTATAATATTTGATTACTTGAGTTGCAGGGTAGTGTGACAAGGCAGTGGGCAGGACCAGTGGAATGCTGGTGTGCATAGGGAGAGGTATCGCAAGCAGGAGGTAGGTGATATTATTGTTTAGAAAATGGGCTTCTTACTTGCTGCAATCTGATTGGTCAGTACCCTCAAGATAGGGGTACATTAAGTTTCAATAGATGACCAACAAGTAAGAAGTACCAGCCTATACTGCCCCTTAACCACTCTAGTATCCTAGTACCCACCTCGGCTCCTAATTGGCCAAAATACTTCAGTTCCATTTCAAATTAACGCCATTTTTTTCACTCGCTTAGCGAGACATCCTGCCCCTACCCTCCCCAATTCAGTGCCACCTGCCACATGAACCCAGACCTGGCCACATCCAGAAAGTATCACAATTAAAAAAAAGAAATTTTTTTAAATAAAACTCAAGCTGTCCGTCTCCACATCACTGCAGTCACCAACGAGTAATTCAGAACTGCAGCGCGCGCCACTACATAAAGCTGCCTCTTCCGCATGCCAACAGAAAAACGCTTCCATTTTAAAATAAAAAATCTAACATTACGGAACTCATCGCACTGCTGACTCTCCGCCTCGCCGTCTTCTTAGCTTCCTCCCAGTCCCGGTCCCGGTATCGCAACCACACCAGCAGAGCCCCGACACAAACTGCACACCACCCCCCCCACGGACTCTCCAAGCTTCCTCTTTACTCCCGATATCGCAACAACGTAGACTCCCGTCACAAACTGCACACCACCCCCCTACGGAATCTGCAATAGGACAAAAATCCATACTGGAGGAGGAACTACTTTACTAAAAAATGACTACAAAACTTTAGTTAAACAATTTTTTTTTTTTTTTTTTAATGAAACTTTTTCTTTGCGGTCATTTTCTAAGCATAATAATGCCCTCCAGGGTGGCGGTATAGGCAATACGGACCGGCCAAGGGCTATAAGGCCCTCCGCTGCGTGCATCGGGCCTCATTACGCCTCTGGCCGGTCCGGTATTGCCTAATCACCGCCCACCCTGTCGGGCATTATTGCTTACATAGATCACTGGTGATACCACACCTGGAATATTGTATCTAGTTCTGGAGATTGCTTCTCAAGAAAAAACATGGACAGCACAGAGGTAGTCCAGAGGAGGGCAACTAAAATAGTACGTGAGTTGCATGAGAACCCATACAATGGGAGACTGAGGGATCTCAATATGTACACGCTGGAGGAGAGGAGAGAAAGGAAAGAGGGAGCGTGATAGAGACCTACAAGTACCTCAGAGGAATGAACAGGATACAGGTGGGGAGCCTGTTTCAAATGAATAACTGCAGCAGAACAAGAGGGCATGCAATGAAGCTAGAAGGGGGAAATTTAAGAGGGATACAAGGAACTACTTCACTTAAAGAGCGGTGGATACCTGGAACAGCTTCCACAAGTGATAGTGGGGGGGGGGGGGTGGCTGCCTAATTTGAAGGTTCTGCATACCCTAACCTTCAGGCCACTATAATCTGCCTCCATTTGCGCCTTACCTGACTAATCTTGCACCTAGTCTGTCAGCGCTGTTCTCACTGAACGTCCCGGTGAAGGAATTTTTGAAATCAGACAATCCAAGACTAAGTTCTCCTCACAGAAGAGCAGAAAGTGCCCTGTCATCCTGTCAGCAGCATGGCAATGGCTGAGATTGACTCATCTTCCTCAGCAGTGTGTCTGAAATCAAAGGAATGTTCAAACAGTTAATACAGAAAATCAACAATTTTTTAAGTTACTTCTCAATGCTCCAATGCTGACATTGTCCAAATAAGTGACCGGCTCAGTGTTCCAGAATAATGCATTGCCTACATAGAAGACAATTCAGTATGCCTTATAGCTCATATCTGTGAATAGGACTGTGTAATCAGACTCTTATGGGACAAGGTTGAGGACTTAGAGAATAGCGGGCAAAGAAATAACCTCTAGTCCATTGGCTTTCTGGAAGGTTGTGAGGGAAAGAGCACCATTCCCTTTCTACAAAAGGTCCTTCATGATCTCTTCGGCCTGGACTGCCCTTCCACACTCGAGATTGACCACACTCATTAATCGCTGGTCCCCTCTCCTAATCCTGGCAACAGACCCATCCACTGTTGGCCAGATTCCTATGTTATACTGACCGAGAGAAAATACTTAAATGGGCCAGACAGGAAAAGATAGTTAAAATCTTTCCAGACGTCTCCTTAGACCTGTCCAACCATTGCAAGGCCTACATGCCAGCCTGATGGGCCATCATGGAGCTTGGGGTACCCTACAGCTTTTACTACCCAGCCATTCTCTGTATCTTCCACAGTAGGGTGTCCCAGCAGTTCAGTGCACCAGAGGCGGCTGAGGCTTACATCCAGAAGTTGTGGCAATAAATGGACTTGGGCAGATTTAAATCGGTGTGTTGACCGGCAGGACTAAAGTTCACAAAAAGGAAATGGACACTACCCCTGTCACTAGTGCCTACCCATTCAGCTAACCCCTGGAGTGGCCCACCACTGCCACCACCACCACCAGTTGAGACTGATCCTTGGTACCCAGCACACCATCACAAATAGGAAAACAAGAAACAAGCAAAGAAAAGGCTGGTCCAAGAGGTCCCATGGTCAAAGCCAGAGCAGGAGTGAGGATTCCCTGGAATCTTTGGCTACTCACTTACTGGTTGGTAGTCAGAGCTAACAGATTCACCCTTTTAATGAACAAGCTGCAGGATGTCCAAGCATGCTACCAACTCCAGCTTTACCGACAGTGACTGAATTGACCTCCCAGCCCAAGTCATGGGCTGATGCAGTTAGCCTCATAATGACAGTTGCAAACCTCCCGACCAGTGAGTCCTCTGGACCTGAGTAGATGCGCCACATGACTACGATGGCTGCTTTGCCTACGAAGTCCTGCAGTCTACTATTGACTAGTGCCCCGACCTGAAAGGGAACATAGTTTAACCAGGAGTAGCACACTAAGCTGAAGCTTGTTTCCAGATGCGACCTGGGAGCACAAGGAAGTTAAGTGACTTGCTCAGGATCACACAGTATGCACTTAGGCGGCTGTGGGATTCAAACCCAGGTCTCCAGATCTGCAGCTCAGAGCCTTAACCCATTGTGCTGTACTGCTGAGTGCAGCATTCACTGGGGGTTTTATAGGCGTTTGAATTGCCTAATTTCTCAACTGATGCTATTTCCTGACTAATTAAGCTGCGTAAACTCTTAAAAGGTACATCATCAACACAAGCAAACTCCAGTATCCTTTAATTCATTGTATGAAGGGACTTCCTTAAACAAGGTACATGCTACTTTAACAGGATTGTCCACCCTTTCTCTTATGGACCTCATCCTAGAGCACAGCTCTAAGGACAAATACTGCTTTTTCCCTTCCCAGCTAAAGACGATACTGATCCTGGGTTTGCCGCCCAGTACTCTGAAGAATAAATTCCAGAGATATCTGTATAACATTTTGGTGGTTGCAGCCTCTAAAGCCGTCACTCAAAAATGGTTGAACCCAAACCCTCCTCATATAGACGCCTGGTATGGAAATTGTCTGCATATACAGGAAATGGAAAGACTCACAGCTAAGCTTAGATTACAGAAAGATAAATTCCTTGGTAGATGGCTTCCCTTTTTCCACTATCAGGCTGATAGAGAAGGCAAAACAACTATAGATATTCTGGCCCAACAGGATTAGGGTGACCAATATATGACTGTGCAGTTGGTGGGCGGATCTAGGGAAAGGCCCCTGGACTCCACTACTTATAGCATACTACTTATTTTTCCTGAGCATTGTCAAGTAACAGTCCATGATTGCCCTGGGGACGGTCTGGGGAGCTTCTCACCCCTGTTGTCCCACTCGATCTGTCTTGACCTCCAACCCCCACCCCACCTACCTCACTGATAGCCTGGCACACTAAGATTCATTGAATGTATCATTACCCCTTAGAGATGAAATTTTGTTTTAATGTCATTATTTGTTTTATTTTTATTTTTGTTTTGGGGATTATTGCTGTTTAGGTGATGCAGTTGTTTGGGTACAAGAACATTAAAGGGGACAGGACATTTGTGCTAAATGGCAACTGTTGATAAAATTCTTATTCCCAGAAATGATATACATTCCACAAAGATATCCATATTTAACTGTACCTGAATTAAATGTAATATGAAAAACTGTATTTTGCATTGTTTTGTTTTTATGGGCAGCATTCTGTTGCAGTTCTTTTCATGGACCCAGCAATTTGGAGTTTTTACTATGTCACTGTTTGTGTACAGAATGCTAATTATGAGCTATTGGCCTATTAGAACTCTGTTTAGAGTTATGTGTGCAAACCGTGGCATAGTTAAACCTTCAGATCACTGATTCCATCAGGAGAACTGTAACAGAATGCTGCCCATTAAAACAAAACGATGCAAAATACAGTTTTTCATATCACTTTCTACTCAGGTACTGTTGAATATGAATAATTTAGGGGAATGCATATCATTTCTGAGAATCAGAACTTTATAAAAACCTGCAAATTAGAAATGATTTCCTGTCCTCTTTGAGCATTATATTGCTCATCTGCCTCACCACTTTACTGTATTTTAATGCAGTGTGTTGAGTCCCGATGTTGGGTGATGATTGTATGAATGTTGTTGTCGTATTGGAAAACGTTAATGAAGTTCTATTTTTTAAAAAGGACGATACTGGATAAAATGTAAATTCCATTGCCTGTCCCCTCTCCTTAAATTCTAAACTTCAACTATTTAGCAGTTGCTTATTTTGTGAGAAAATGCAATGTAGGGGCTTAGCATGTGTATCTTCACTTTATTTTTACTTGGGGGGTGAATGCTGTGGGAGGATGTACTTTAGGGGTTCAGGCACTGTTCCATGATACAAATGGACAACTCACAGATCCCCATTTCCTAGGTTGTGTTATGTATTCCCACCCTAAGCAAACATTGGTCTGGTGAAACAGAGGTAAAACTAGGAACCTGAACACTACACTGTTACCCTCCAATTGCTTGGTTGCATTTTTTTTAAAGGTCCCACTGCTCCCCTTCTTCACCAATCCTTTCATGTTTTCTCACTTCCAGCATCTTGGGGTCCAAGAGTGATCTGTAGCAATATTTGAGAATGACCACCCAGCCAAGAGCACACTGAAATGGCTGACATCCACAGCCGATAACTACAATTGACAGCAGTTTCTTCCCACACTTTCCCTGCCATCCAGCACTCTGTTGGCATGAGCCTCCCACACGATCATGTGCATGTTTGTGTGGGAGCTGTGCGTTGACAGATTCAAAACCTCATGCACGTTCATGCTGCATGATTGTGCAAGGTGTGGCTTTGGGGAGGGCGGGTAGGCTACACAGCTTAAAGAGGATCATAGTTCCTTTTGTGTTGTTGACTTTTGCGGAGAATCCAGATCATAGCAGTGGAACTTGCTTGGGTGAGTGTGCAGGGGAGGGTGGGGGGCCTCCATAATAATGAGGGAGTCTGACAAAAGACATTTGGTACAAGGCTGTGCTTTACCCATACAATTTCAGAGAATACTCCTGAGGTAGGATGCATGCGATGAGAGTAACGTAAGACCCATTTACAGCCTACACCAGGCACAAGTACATCTACATGAGAGGGGGATTCTATGGGGCATGTGCCTGCCACCTATGCCTACCATAGCATGTATGGTGAGCCCACAAACCATGGTATGAACTAAAACTGGCAAGTTTGTGAGGTACAACCTTACAGGATATAAAGACATTGGCAGAGACCTTATTAAGTCTGGCTGCTGGGAGGGGGGAGTGGTCCGCCCTGCACGGGACTCAAACCTGTGTCATCTCAGATTTCTTCAGCAGCTGATTGGATATAGCCCATCATGGCTGGAGCTGGATGCAGGCGTGGAGAAATACTCAGAAACTGAGGGCATAGCACATAAGTCAGATCATAGCACTGTAGACACCACCCCCAACCCCTCCAGTGCTCACTGGCCTTCCCAAAGTTCTTCTTAGGGGAGGTACTGGGTCTTACCTCTCCTGTCATCTGCAACATGGGTCTGGTAGTAGCCACATCTCTGAATGTGTCAATGAGACCTTAATTTTCGAGTGACCCCTCATTAATTCCTACCTTATCGCAGTTTTCAGGTGCTTATAAGGAATAAAAGAGGTATCCTTCCCCCTTCTTGAGGCCCAATCTGTGGTAACCATGTGACTGGGAATGGCAACCTCTGCTATACTATCTGATGGACAGGTGTGGCAGTGTGTGTGTGTGTGCGTGTATATATATACATACATACATACATACATACATGTCTTCCCTCTTCTGTCTTCCCTACTTTGAGTCACTAATGCCATCCACTCAGCCATGAACAAAGACCACATTACAGCAGCCATTTACATAGACCTTGCCAAGGCCTTCGACTCTGTCTCGCATACGGTCCTCCTGAATAAACTACACTCCATAGGTCTAGCATCCCCCATCCATTAGTTTACCTCCTACCTAATTGGTATACAGCAAGTTGTACGAATCGGCAACTCCACCTCCCCCCCCATCTTGGCAGGTGTCCCCCAGGGATCGATACTTGGCCCAGTATACTATTCTCTGTTTTTATAAACGATCTCCCCTCCATCTGCTCCCACTCCCCGAATCCATATGTATATGGATAACGCCATCATCTTCTCCTTGGGACCCTCCACAAAGGAAATACAGCCACTCCTCCAGCATGATTTCAACAATGTCTTGACTTGGATTCAAGCCAGTGATCGCAAGGTAAACCAGAAGAAGATGGTCTCAATAATGTTCAGCTCTCTCTACTAGTATTTCACTCTCAGGATAACTCCACCTTCCCCCAGAAACGGTTCAGGCTTACAAATACCTGGGAGTATGGCTGGATCAGCACCTTAACTTCTTTACTCACATTGATACCCTAGTTTCCAAGCTCCGACCCAAACTGGGTTTCCTTTATCGAAACAAGGACTCCCTCTCTTTCTCCCTGTTCAGCACAAGCTTGTCTCTAAGATGATCCTACCATCCCTTAACTATGCTGACATCGTATACAGCACTGCCTCTGCCACTTCCCTCTTGAAACTAGACACCACACTAAATTCCTTCTGCAGATTTGTCTCCCAACTCTTTCCCTCGTGCACACCACTGCTCCCTGTACTCCTTTCTGTCTATCACTCCACTATCACACAGGAGGTACATTCACTCTGTGACCTTCATAGCCAAATTCTGGTTTGACCTCCTCCCATCCTACCTCTCCTCCTGCTTTAGCCCTGCATGCCCTACTTTATGCTCTCTTCAGTTCCTGGGATCCTTGCTCCTTCTCTATCCCTCACCCCCGTATTACAGCAGGCCAGAGTGCCTTTTCCTATTGCTTACCCCTCATATGGAATAGCCTCTCCACTGAACTTCGTAACTCCTCAACCTACCTGTCTCTCAAAAAACTCACGCCTCCTTCTATCACCTCCCTGCACCTGTCTGCCTCTTCACCTAGGGGTGACCACACGCATACCTCTCAGTCTGGAAAGATGTCTGTATATCAACAAATGCACTTAAATACCCCTTAAACACACTGTATCTGTATGTCATCCCAAGTATTACTGTTTGAATTGCTGCTAAAATTACTTTCATTAGTTTGACTTTGTTGTTTTAATTTTCTGTACCTGCCTTGTTCCTGTATCATTGTTTAATGCTCTGTACCCTGGGTCGTACCTGGAAATGAGCTTGGGCTCAGTGCACTTTTCATATATATATATATATTTATATATAAAATCACACATGCCCACACAATGCAAAGCATCATGGGCTGCATATGCAAATCACCACAGAATGTTATGCTGGTCCAACTTTAAGCAGAATTGCATGGTGCCGAAAGGCCTCTCACACAGTTTGCAAAGGGTGCTAACAGAAGACATAGACACGTGTTTCGTCCTACTAGGATTCATCAGTATGCCTCGTCTGTTTGACACCCCAGTGGAATGGACTAGCTACCCTAAGGCAGTGTGCCTTGGATATGTTGTGGTGAACCCATTAAAATAAAAAACTATTTAAAGACAAGGAACCTCTGTGCGCAAACACTGAGGCAAGGGTTACCCAAAGGGCATTTGGCTGGAAGCCAAGTTTCAAGAAAATACAAAATCACACATGCCCACACAATGCAAAGCATCACGGGCTGCATATGCAAATCACCACAGAATGTTATGCTGGTCCAACTTTAAGCAGAATTGCATGGTGCCGAAAGGCCTCACACACATATATATATATATATTTATTTTAGGGTTGCCCGGCCACTTCTATGTTAAATCCCAAAGTGTGTACTTTAATAACTTTGCAACCGTATGACCGATGTGCCCTAAATTTTTCATGCACTGTCTGGTACCATAGATCTCTGGATCTGGCAAGTTTTGTTCCAGTCAGATATGCAGTTACGGAGATTGGTAGTGTCAAAAAAAGTGAAAATTACCATTAGTTGCAAATTCTTTGCTCATCTGTAAGTCTGAAATGATGTGAGGGTCTGGTCTGAAATTGTTAGGGTATATGGCGTCTGGGTCACTGATGTGTCTTTTGAAAGTTTGGTGAAAAAATATTAATCCGTTCAAAAGTTATTAAAGCTCTAAATTTCCCATTATAGCCTATGGGAAAATTGTATGTGCTGTGTGAAAGCAGGTTTTACTGCTGCGAAAGCACTTTTTGGTGCCTCAAATGGTATCAGTAGTGTCAGTTAGCGACGGGGGGGGGGGGAATGCTGTAATTCAAAAAATATTACCCCTTAGTAAACACCAGCAGTTGTGTGTACCTAATCGAGGCCCGAGGAACACAATTCTGGCTTTAGTTTTTAAAAATAATTGCCAGAAATATTGTTTTCTGCATTGGCCCTAGGTAGTTTCGTGAAAACTGCTGCAAATTGCAGCACTACTTTACTTAAAAAAACACATTGGCCACTGTTAAAAATCTAAATCTTTCCTGGCTTTTTTAAAAAAAAAGAAAAAATAATGCCAGAATTGGATTCTTTGCCCCCGTTTAGGTAAACACCTGTTAGTGTTTAACTAATAAAAATATATTTTAATACTTTCATTGCCTCCAAGAGGTCCGAGCCATGTTTTAATTTAAAACATAAGTTTCTGCCAACATCAAGGTGCCAAATCTCTGTGTCAGTGTAGCAGTCTACCCCTCCTCACATGTGTGGGACACTGGGTAGCCCACTCCCAGTGTCCCGAAATAAGTATTTGTGCAAAATAACCTGTTTTTTTTTTTTTTGCCGACATTGGGGTGCCCAATCCCTGTGTCGGCACTAGCCGGCCCCCCAAGGTGGGACACTGGGGAGCCCACTGCCAGTGTTCCCAGTTATTCCCCCGTACTGTGGGAACTGGGCACCCCCCAGTGTCCTGAAATATTAATTTATATGTCCCTGTAAAAAAGAAAATGGTCCCTTGTCATGTCCCCGTCCCCCCGTCTATTTATTTTTCCCAGCATCGGGGGGGCCCAATCCCCGTGCTGGCAATGTTAGCCTACCCCCACCCAGCCTTTGGGACACTGGAGAGCTCACTCTCAGTGTTCCTAAATATGTTTTAAAGACTTTCCTGTAAAGAAGAAAACCATCCCCTGACATCTTTTTTTGTTGTTCTTGAAAAAAAGAAAACGGTCTCTCGTCATCTCCCCATCCCTCATCCCAACCCTCCCACTGAGCAGCCCACCACCTCACACCCCCCTTGCCCTATATGTACCACCGGAGATCGTCTTCTGTGATCTTCTGTGGACTGGGACACATCTGCACTCTTCAAAGCTGAACCGTGAACTGAAGAATCAAGGTAAGTGCCGTATAAAGGCCATCAGTGGTGTTTTGAACTTATGTTGATATCTCGGCCATTTACAGTATTTTTGCCCCAGATTTTCAACATGGGCTTTTTGGGACCCCACCTCATGAACACTGTCTTTGTTGTTTCATTAATCAGACCCATAAGGTGATTTCATGGTCGCTGTGCATAATCACCTTTCGGGACTGAGTAATGAAATGACAGTGTCCGTGTTCATGAGCAGGTGTCCCAAAAAGCCTATGTTAAATATTTGGGACAAAATTCCAAAAAAACGCACGAGTTATGCGCGGTCAGTGAAATTTTGCTATGCACTTACGTAACTTTGGCAGTTTTTAATATTTTCGCTCCAACTTTTCAGCATAGCCATTTTTTCACATTCCCTCATGAACAGCGCAGCTGTCATTTTTCACATTATGCCCGAAACATGTTTTCACACCAGTGGTGTGGAATGGCACAGTCGCTGTGTGAAATCACTTTTCAGGACAGAGTAACAGAATGACAGTGCCAGTGTTCATGAAGTGGGGTCCCAAAAAGTCCATGTTGGAAATTTGGTGAAAAAAATCCTAAAAATGCCCGAGTTACATGTGTCTGTTGAATTTATTGTATGCACGCGCATAACTTTGGAACTTTGCAATCTTTTGATGACAAATTTTCATCATAGCCACACTTTCACACCAACTTATGAAGAGTACAGCTGTCATTTTTCACATCCTACCCGAAATGTGTTTTCACACCTGTGGTGCAGAATGGCTCTGCAGTTGTGCATAATAACGTTTTACCTTGCATTTCACAATTTCTCTGTACCAGAGTACATGAGGTGTGATAATAAGATGGCTATGCTGAGAATTCGGTCACTGTTGTTCGACACATGGAAGGCCCTGCGCTTCCACACCTACATACATATGCACATCTATGAAGGGATTGGAGTGCAAAAGGTAAGGAAATTCATTGCAAAAAAACTCTGTTAATGCATCAGTTAGGGTTCCTATTACAGCGACAAAAGTATGGAAATCTGGTGTTAGGGTTTACAACCCTAGCACCCCACCCTCCACATACCAACAGGCATCGGGGTGTGCCTTGGGGTTGTCGGGCCTAACTCTCACCCCGTTCTGCTATACTGTACCATCTCTGCTTCCGTACACATGGAATGGGGTGAGAGTTAGGCCCGATGGCACTAAGGCACACCCTGATGCCTGTTGGTATGTGGAGGGCAGTGGGGGTGAGATGGGGTGGTAGGGTTGGGAACCCTACACCGAATTTCCATACTTTTTACAATGAATATATATATAGATGATATATTCTATGCAAAAAACTTCATTAACGGACTATTAGTGTTCCAGGGTTAAAAGTAGGGAAATCAGATCTTGGGGTTCCCAACCCTAAGACCACACCTCCACCCTTGGCTTCTAACCCTAACCCCCACCCTTACCGTGCATGCAGAAACAGATGTGAGGGGTGTGCCTTAGGATTGCGAACCCTAATGTTCACCCCATTCCAAGAGTAAGTAAGTTAAGATCTTTTCATATATCAATGGTAAAAAGGCTAATAACAAAACACTGGGACCATTATTAGTTAATGGAAATCCTATTGAAACAGATATGGAGACTGCTGATCATTTTAATTCCTACTTTTGCTCTGTTTTCAATTCATCAGATCCCCCCCATAACAGTATACAGTGAGTTTCTTGTTCCTTCTTTCACTCATGATGAAATTCTGCACGCACTATTATCAATAAAAAAAATTCTAGCCCAGGCCCTGATAATTTAAATCCAAGGTTTATACTAGGAACAGCTAAATTGCTGGCAACACCTTTAATGCTGTTGTTCAATAAATCCCTGCTTGAGAATGATGTCCCAGATGACTGGCGATTAGCTACTGTTGTTCCTATTCACAAAAAGAGTAACAAATCAAATGTATAAAATTATAGGCCTATTAGTCGAACATCAATAATAGGGAAAGTGATGGAGCATTTAGTTAAAAGCCTTGTTTGAAGAAGAAATGGATTATTTAGGTATCCAGGATATAACGCAACATGGCTTTAAAAAAGGCCGTTCATGTACTACTAACCTTATTTCTTTTTATAACAATATAAGTAAGTATATGGATAATAAAGTTCCATCTGATGTTATATTACTTGATTATAGCAAGGTGTTTGACAAATTATCCCACTCCATACTAATTAGCAAACTATACAAACTCATTTTTTCATCATGCTTAGTCAATTGGACTTCCAAGTGGTTGCAAAAAAGGCCCCACAAGGTAAAAATAAATGGTTCATTTTCAAATTCAGGCCAAGTAACTAGTGGTGTTTCGCAGGGCTCTGTACTGGGACCCATATTATTTAACATTTTTATTAATGATATGAATGTGTCTCAAAACAATCATCTTTCCAAGTTCGCAGATGATACAAAATTGGGAGCTAGGATTGATACTTCATCATCTATAAGATCTCTTGAACTTGATCTTCTTCGTATTGAATCTTGGGCATGGAGTAATTCAATGGTTTTTAATATTGATAAGTGTTCTGTCCTCCATTTTGGCAATAAAAATCCACAGAACAAGTATTACTTAAATAACATCTTGATAAAACTGACATCAAATGAAAAAGATCTAGGCATCATAATTGATAAAAAATTTAATTTAAATCACCATTGTAATAAAGTGGTAAGATCATCTAATGTTCTCTTGAAACAAATTAGAATGTTTATCAGCAAGTCTGAACACTGTCTAGTGCCCCTTCATAGGACCTACATTAGGCCACAGTTGGACTGTGGATCCCCCATTTTGGAGACCTTATCTTACGGGTAACATCATCCACCTAGAGCAAATACAGAGACGATTTACAAAAATGGTTCCTCTGCTTAAATCACTCAGTTATGAATCCCGTTAAGAGAAACAGGCCTTTATCCCCTGGATATGCGTAGATATAGGGGGAGGACATTCTTTTCACATACAAAATACTTAAATCACCTATTTTGATGTGTCAGTGTGGCCTTGTCCTAGCCAATAAACGTATGGTATAGGGTAGACTTCACAACCAGCAATTAGTAGTTGATTGGGCCAACACAAACAAACGTGATAATTTCTTTTCCATAAGAGCTACAAAATATTGGAATTCCCTACCACAAGAATTGATTAATATAGCCAGCTTTGAAGCCTTTAAATCTCACTTAGATGTGTGGCTTACCTCTCAAATATCTAGGTAACAAATGTGCCTCTGTTGAGGGGGACAATCTCGATGGGCCTGGTGCCTTCTTTTGTCCCATTCTATCCAGTATATCCAGTAAGATGGGTACAGAATAAGAGCATGGGGTAAGCATTAGGATTCGCAACCCCAAGGCACACCCCTCACACCTGTTCCTGCATGAAGGGTAGGGGTGGAGTGTTAGGGTTGGAATCCGAGGGTATGGGTGTGGTCTTAGGGTTGGGAACCCTAAGATCTGAATTCCCTACTTTTGATGCTGGATCCCTAATGGTACATTAACAAAGTTTTTTGCATAGAATGTCCTTACTTTTGAGAAAGTATAACCATAGCCATAGTCGCCTATGGGGGCCGGGCCCTGCACTCCCATCTATTCACAAGTGTAGAGGGATTGTAGTTAACCCTTAGTTCCTTGTGGCTATGCTGGTATCAGTCCATAATGCTATCCATCTCTCATGTACATGTGGGAGCACAGGGCTGTCAGGGCCCTGTGCTCCCATCAGTCCATAATGTTATCCATATGTCCATGTGGGAGCACACCCATGCATGCATATTGTATGTGTCACTCATTTACGTGTAGGCAAAGCAGTACAGAATTCACGTTGTGAACGTATGGCACAGTATCACAGTCACCTTAGCCCCATTCATTAAAATTCATCCGCAGCTGTAAAAAAGGCCTGGAAACATGTGAAATGGCTTACTACACCTACCGTGAGTCCATATTTTGAAGTGTTTTTGGGATATAGCTGCCAAAACGCGCCCCGATCATTACAGTGTTATCCAGTGGGAAATGTCGAAACTTCAAATTTGTATAACTGTGTAGCACATGAAAATTTTCTCACCAAACCAGCAAAAGGCACATCTGTGGGGCAAGCCCTTTGTACCCTGAGAATTTCAGCCCAAAAGTGCAAAGTTTCTTTGCAATTAAGTGACAAAGAAAGAAGACATATACAAAAAAGTAGTGTTGCAAATTGCAGCAAAACACCCATAGTTTCACGAAACAGTGCCGCAGTTTGCGGCAAAACCCCTGTTGTTTCATGAAGCAGTGCTGTAATTTGCTATAAAACTCAGTAGTTTCACAAAAAATACTTTCACTAAACAAAAAAGCGACGATTAAAATAAACATATTTCTGGTCATTTTGGTGTCAAACTAAACACAGAATCTGATTCCTCGGGCCCTGATCAGATAAACATAAGTGTTGATGTTTACCAAGTGATAGTATTTTTAAAAATGTTTAAGTTTTTCTGCGTCGCTAACTGAAAACAAGATGGCGGAATCTCAGCACTACGTTCCAGAATTGCGAAAGCACATACTGCTTTTGCGGCAACAAAACAGTACTTTCACACAGCGCATCTAATTTTTTACTTAGGATATAATAATAACTTTTGAATGGATTAATATTTTTTCAACATACCTTCAAAAGGCACATCTGTGACCCAAACCCAATATACCCTAAAAATTGCAGACCCAAACCCCCAAGCCATTTCTGCAAAATGGCATGACAAAAAATTTACACAAAAACGGTAATTTACACAATTTTTGACATTCCGTATCTCCACGCCTGCATATCCAACCGGAACCAAACTTGCCAAATCCAGAGATCTTTGGGCTTGATGACGTATGTAAAATTTCATGTGAATCGGTCAAATGGTTGCAAGGTTTATTAAAGTGCAAAATTTTGGGTTTAACATAGAACTAGCCATTGGACCCTAATATAGGGGCACTACTGTGCCCCTATAATATAGTCATTGCAAAAACTTCATTAATACATCAGTTAGGGTTCTTAGTAAAGCGAAAAAAGTAGGTAAATATGGCGTTGAGGTTTCCAACCCTAACGCCTCACTCCCACGCTGCAGAAGCTGAAGGGCATCGGGGTGTTCCGTGGGGTCATCAGCCCTAACACTCACCCCATTCTATATGTAAATAAGCTGAGATGGGTACAGTATAAGAGAATGGGGTGAACGTTAGGGCTGGCGACTAAGGCACACCTGATGCCTGTCGGGAATGTCTGCAGGGTGAAATTGAGGCGTGAGTTGGAAACCCTGCATCATATTTCTTTTTGTTGCTTTACTAAGAACAACAGATGCATTAATTGTTTTTTGCAACAAATTTCCTTACTTTTTGAGACAGTTTATTTGAAATCCTTATTTGCCCGTGACTCCGTAACTCCATAACTTCTTCATAGTTTCTCCATAACTGTCCTTATATCACAGTGGGAGCACATAGCCCTTCAGACCCTGTGCACCCATTCTTCCCTAGATGTGTGATCAGATTATCAGCAAAGCCATCTTATTACCCCAGCACATGCACCCGGTAGAGAAAACTTTCAAATCCTTGCCAAAACATAATTTTGCACAACTGCAATGCAATTCCACCCCACAGGTGTGAAAACACATTTTGGACAGGATTTTAAAAATGACAGCTGTGACATATATGAGATTATACTGCACTTACCTTCATTACTCAGTTCATGGTTCGGCTTTAAAGAGTGCAGACGTGTTCCGGTCCACAGAAGATGATAGGAGATGACCTCCGGTGGTAAGTATAGGGCAAGGAGGGGGGTTGGAATGGAGGAGGGAGATGGCAAGGACGATGAGGGACCATTTTCTTTCTTTCAGGGTAAAAAAAAAGACATCTGAGGGAGGTTTTCTTCTTTACAATAAAGTAATAAAATAAATATTTGGGGACACTGGAAGTGGGCTCCCTAGTGTTCCAAACTGCTGGGATGTGTGGGCTTCCATTTCCGGCATGGGTATTAGGCCCCCTATGATGGAAATAAGTAAATAGACTGGGAGGGGGGGCATCTGACATCAGGAGTGGGCATCCCAGTGTCAGATTATATTAAACAAAATCATGGCAGAGTGAGAGTGGGGGATACCACTAGACACCGGAGGGGGGGGGCAGTGTGTTCCACTAGACACCAGGAATAGGGGACAGTGATCGGTGGGTGGAGGGTGCCGCTAGACACCAAGGAAAAAGGGTGGCTCAAAGCTGATTCTGCAGCTGGCAGCACGAGTTCCAGCTGCAGCTGCGGAAGTCGAGAAAACCCCGCTATTCTTATACAGAAACTGGGGAGAATCGGTCCTCTTGCTAAGCGTGGCACTCAAGATTTCGGGCGCCCAGGAAGGCTGTTTCTGGCCACATCGAAAAGAAAAGAAACATCGGAATGTAGTTACATGAGTCCTATTTAGCTTAGATCTTACTTCGAGAGGGCTCTTGCAGTAGGTAATTACATATAGGACTGGCCTTGACAGTAGCAGGACCTGAAATTTCTAGCTAGCAGTCCCTGGCGAGGGACCGCCCCCACGTCAGGTGACCGGCGTCAGGAGACATCGTTATAAAGGGGCGGTCCCTCACGCCCACCTTCCAGTTCTTTCCTGCCGTTAGCTTATGCCAGCGCCTCATGGAAAAGTTCCCTGCTCGTCAGGACCTTTCGTTGGTTATTTTACAGAGTTTTTTCGCTTTTTCTACTATATTCGTCAGTCATCCATAGGTGTATGTTGTCTCCTACACCCTCTGAGCACAAAAATAAGTGCGACTCGTGTGGTGCCCAACTCCCGCACAAGGACCGCCATTCCCTGTGCCTTTTTTGTCTAGGCCATGACCATCAAGTTGAGAAGTGCCAGCACTGCCTGAGTTTCAACGTGGTCACCCGGAGAAGGCGGCAGCAGTCCCTGGAAGCCCACGTTCTCAAAAAGAAGATGAGCTCCATGGAAAAGGAACTCAAAAAACTATGGCAGGTGTCAACTTCCCCTGAAGGCCATTGCAAGAGGAAGGACAAAGAAAAGCACCGGGACAAGGGCTCCTCTCCCACCGTGACTCCCTCAGGGGTTGCTGTGTTGAAGTAACATCCCCAGCCCGCCCGTCTGGCTCGCATTCGGGCCCTTCGAGCGCCTCTGGGCTTTTGGAGACCTCCGTCCCCGATAAAGCCGTGGTTTCCCGGCCTACTGGCGTGGGCGGCTCCGATAACCTGGATGTCGGCTCCTCCGATGTTCGCTCAGAGAGGGTCGGTAAGCCTCCCGACCCTTTGGGGTGGCGTGTGACCCCTCTTTCGTCACGCCAGACCGCCCCTCCTTCGCGGCCCCTCCAACGTCCGCCTGGATCCCGCTGATAAGACACACGTTGGTCCGCCCAATGTCCGCACAGCAGATGAGCCGACACCGGGCCCTCCCATGTCCGTCATTCCCGGCTCCCCGCAGCCTTCGCTGCCTTCCGGGGACCCTGAGTCTCCTCAGCCCGACCCCGGGGACTTTTCCCCTCTGTCCCTGGGAGAGGCTGAGATCCTGGTTCCACCTCCATCGGATCAACCTCCTGCTGATCTGACGTCGGTTCTCTGGACGCCGGTTCCGAAGTCGGCACCTCGGATGCCGGCCCGGACGCCGGTAGTGCCGACCAAGGGCGACATCCCACCTCCAGATGCCGCCATGATGCCGGGCCCTCCACCCCCCGGGCCTTCTGCTCCAGTACCCCCCATGGGGCCTCCAGAGGGGCTGTCTGCTCTGGCAGCTCCCCGGCTCCCGGGTACTCGACCCCATCATATCCGAAGCCATCGTACCCGGAAACGCAGTATCCGACGCCGCCATATCCAGCACCGGCCTACCTGGCGCGCGGTACGAAGCGCCACAACACCCGGCGCCGGTCTTCCCGCCGGCGGGTTATGGATACTCGCCTTATAGGTATAACCCATACCCTTATTCCCCTCCTCCTCTTTCTCCACTGCCGCCCCAGCCGTCGGTGGATTTGCAGGAGGCTCTAGCCTCCTGGTGGGCTGAGGCCAAGACTCAGCTCACCAGAGAGATGGAGAGTTGTCTTCTGACGATGGTGCCGGTTCAGGTTCCCGTACATCCACGGTGACACACTTCCTCTCCTCCTCCAGACACCAGGGATAAACCCTCTGGGTCCAGAGAGGGGCAGGACATGCTTCCCCGAGGGCTTCCCAAGGGGTCCGTTCCTCCCCCTAGACGGGAAAGGGAGTCATCTTTTTGTTCAGTTTCTTCCTCCTCCTCGGACGCCTCGGATGCCTCCGACAGCTGCTCCAAGAAGGACGACGAGCCTCGCTCTCTGTCAAAGCCCAGGCCAAGGACTCCTTCGAAGTCTCCTCCAGAGGATCCTTCTTTCACAGAGCTCCTACATCAAATCCAGGCAGTACATAAGTGGCAATACTTGGAGCCAGACCCACACCAGCTGAAACTCGCTGAGCATCTGGATCTGCCCATCACAGCTCCCACCTTGGTGCCACCCTGGATTGAGCCTCATGCCCACCTTGTTACCACTATTTGGAAACACTGTCAGCATTAGCCCCTCTTCCTCGGAAGTTGAATAGGCTATACCAGGCTCCAGAGGGTGTCGACTTTTCAGATTCCCACCCTCGAGCTGACTCGGTCGTGATTAGCGCCACTGACGGCCGGTCAGCTAATCCAAAACACCTTAGCTCATTGCCACCCGATAAAGAGTCTCACCTTCTGGACCAGTATGGAAAGAAGATTTTCGCTTCTTCCACGCTGGGGATCAGGGCCCTGAACCATGTCGGTCACATGGGGGACTACCAGAAGGCAATTCTTTCTGAGGTGGAAACCAAGTTAGACTCCCTGCTGGACTCTCAAGTCAAGCAGGAACTGTCTGACCTTGTCCGCTCTGCACGTTCGGCCAGTCGACACATTCTTCGTGCGACCTATGATGCAGTGGACACTGCTGGATGGAGCTCAGCTTTCACTGTAGGCTTACGACGTCATGCTTGGCTCAGCATGTCAGGGTTGGTCCCGGAAGTGCAGTCCGCTATCCAGAAAGCGCCCTTCTGGGGGTCGGTGCTCTTCGGAGGTGATGTCAAGGACATCATCACCGATCTGAAGGAGAAGGGGACAGCACTAAAGTCCGTTGACTCTTTGTACCATTCTGGGACCCCTCCTATTCAGTGCCATATGCTACTGTATGCTGATGATGCGGTCATTTTTACCAGCAATCCGCACCCTGAACTTCTTGAGACAGATCTGCAAAGCGGCTTCACGTATACAGAAAAGTGGTTCAAAGAAGTAGGGCTGGTCGTGAACTATAAAAAAAAAAACTAAGACCATGCTCTACTCCACAGCACAAAACAAGCTCAAAAACTACCTCCTGGCAATAAGGAATGACAGCAGCACCACACTGGAACTAGTCCCTCATTTTAAATACCTCGGGATAACAATAGACTCCTCTCTGTCCTTCTTCCGGCATATTGATATCACTGCAAGGGCTATCAGTGCAAGAATCATAATCCTGTACTGGCAGAGACACTGTCTAACTCCCGAAGTACTAACTCTAGCAATCAGCAGCTCTGTTGTCTCTCTCATAGATTATGGACTGGCTGTCTACGGATCTGCAACTGACACGACCCTTCAACGTAATGCAGTTTCCCTAAATAAAGCCTGCCATCTACTCACAAGTGCACCAAGACTCACCCACACCTGTGACCTGTATACTCGGGTCGGCTGGCTTCAACTGAATGACAGAATCCGGTATCAAACCTGCCTAATAACCAAAAAAGTCCCTTTAAAACTGCTTCCATCTGGGATTCAGAATCTGCTACCTCTCAAGTTTTCCATGTATCCAGATGCCGCACTGCCATGGCACAACGAGCGTTACCGTGCAGCCTTCTGGGTAAATGTGCTGCCTCCGGACATCCTAGGCGCATCAGCGATTGGATCTTTTAAATACAGACTGTGTCCAGCACCTCCTTAACTCGAGTAACTGTATGTGCCCCAGCTAAGCCACTGCAATCAGCAGTAAACTGCCACCCTCACTTAATCCCCTCGATTGTCTGTTCTGGATTGCCCAACCTCAGCACTTCTACTACCTCCCTCCCTACCGCTATCCTTCCTGCTTCTCACCCTGTCCTAAATGCCTTGCCCTTACAGCTCTCCCACTGTTTCCACTCCCCACTCTGTCCGTTTCTCATCTTGATGCAGGCATACAATGTACAATGCCTTAGCATATGTTACCCATTGCCTTATGTTTTTAATTGCTTGAACCTTGTATGTATATTGTCTCCAGTCTTTGTATCTGCTGTCTTATGTAACTGACGTGAAACCTGTAAAGAGCATCCACTCACAGGTGTTTTCCAAGATCTCAGTAAATAAATAAAAAAAAAAAAGTTATGATAATTTTATCACACAAATCATCAAGATTAGAACCTTACATTATGAATTAATTATGATACCATAATAATACTCCTTTTTTAATTTTAACAGGGTAATTAATATAAGTTCCTAGTCTGATGAAGGAACACATCCAAAGTTCTGAAACGTTACTCTTTTTGGAAAGCATCTTAGGAGCTAGTGAATTCAAGTCTTTTCTGAAAATATCACAGAAGCAAGTGAATTTGAAATATTTTTGGATGAACAAATCTTCACCAAAGAAAAGTTAATAAGGATTAACAAGGAATTAACAAAAGGATATGAAACATTAATTTGGGTAGAGTGAGACATTATTTTTTGAAGTGTAGCTAAGGTCCCCTTCTGGAACTTCTTACCTCCCCACTGCATATGATTACTACCTTGAAGAGCTATGTAATACAAGAAAACACTGGATAGCCGCAAGCCCCGCTGCCGCTTGGGATTGGTGAGTTTAAAGTAGGATCATTGTACTGCTTTGCCCTGCCCAAGAAATCATATTTTGTAGATATGTGAACCAAATTTCAGGTAAAACTATGTTTAACATTCCCATCGGGTATAGTAACCTGGGGAGTAGGTTCATTTTAACCACATTTATCCTACATCATAGGGTCAGAGGCATGGGCATCCATCTCTGCAGATCTAACTTGATGTTATGCATCAGGGAGTCTGTATTCTTCTTTTTTAGCTCTATGAGATATCTCATGAATTTAATCCCTACGTGAGAGACCTGACTTTCCACTGCAAATCCAGTTCTATGATGCCCTGTTTAAGAACCATGTTGTTTAGGGCTAGTACATTAGACTTACTGATATTGAGCTTGTAGGTAGAGATCAGACAAAATTTCTCCATCTCCACCAAAGCCGCAGAGATGTGGAGGTCCTAGGGTCCTCCACTTGAAGGAGGATATCATCAGCTTATGCCAAAAACTTGAATTCTGTGCGCCAGACCGTTATCCCTTTAATATTTGGATTATTTTGAAGTCGACATGCTAAGGGCTCAAGATACAAATTAAACAACATGGGTGATAATGGGCACCCCTGCCTCGTCCCTCTCTCTAGGGCAGTCATAGAGGAGAGAAGTCTGTTGCATAAGATTTGAGCTGTAGGCTGATGGTAAAGAAGCAGTATCCAGGCCACAGACTCCTCCAGGACTCCAAATTTCCCAAAACCTCAAATAGGTAGGATCAGGAAACCCAGTCAGAAGCTTTTTCTGCATCCAAGGACACCAGAGCCACAGAGACGCTGCTCTTCCTGGACATAGAAACCAGATGATGGAGCTTACACAGATGGTCACTCGAGACTCTCCCTTTCATAAAACCAACCTGTTCTGCTCCTACCAAGACCTTCCAGACCCTCCCAAGATGATTGGAGAGAACCTCTGCCAGTATCTTGAAGTCTGTGTTTATCAGGTAAATTGGTCAGTAGCTTCCAACCAAAAATTCATCCTTCCCTGGCTTGAGAAGAAGAGTGATTCTGTCCTCAATTGGGGAAGTATCTATGAGCACCTTAGAATGGATATAAGTAAACATTTTGGCAAGGAATAGGGCAAGTTCTTTCAAAAATGTTTTATAAAACTTGGTTGGAAAGCTGTCAACTGAGGGACTGAAAGGGAATATCACTTTGGGTGAGGTACAGTACATAGAGCCATTCAAGAACCCATTTAAGGTTTTTTGACAGAACTGTGAAATTGGTGGTTTCTTATCTGTCAAGCAGTCAACAGTCAGTGCTGTAGGATGGTCTTTCCTCTCCTCAACAGCTTCCTTTGAACAAAGAGTTTAGATTAAGTAAGCAATAACACCGACAGGGTGTGGTTTTGGAATCAATACCCCGTGCAAGTAGAGGCATGAGGCAGGCCGAGTATCCTCACAGTGCCGGGTGTTGATTAATCTCAATAACCGCACACCCTGGAGTGGGTTATTGCACTTATAACATGGGGTTACAACACTGTCATAAAAAGAAAGGAAAGTTATATAAAATGATCAAGCCAGTGTAAAATTGATAAAGTATGCTTTCCCCCACACAAAGTAGTGACATTGTTTAAAGTGTGCACAGACAACAGGGAGACTGTTTACACAACCAACAACAGGCTAGGTTACTGTTAAAGATTAGGGAATGGGAACATTAAGTACACATTAATGAGAGACAAAGACATAGACAGAGGACAGTGCAGCAATGTTGAATTAAATACTGTGTGTGTGTGTGTGTGTGTGTGTGTGTTTGTGTTTCTCTCTCTGATTTACAGACATGTGTTGCTCTGTCTGTCTCTCTCGCTCTCCGGTGCCCACTTTGGAGACAATAAAAAAACATCTGAACTCACACTATCTGTTAGTGCAATGTCTGTGCCTCTCTCAAACTGCTGCCAAACTGTGCTGTCTTGCCACTCAAGGCACCACTGCAGCAACTTGGGGAGTGACAGAAGCTCTGTGTGCCCAACTGCAGCAACTGGTCACTTGCTGTCATTACTGTGTTTGTTCCCGAAAACAGGGACTGCTCCCCAGGTCTGATTTACATGGATGACACAGATGGGGAAGGGGCCGTGACTTTGTGGTACATATTTACATTAAAGGGGATTCAGTCTGTTTGCTGAGACACACACACACAGAGGGAGGACACCGCCAGACTGCCGAGCTGTCATTTTCTCTCTCTCATTAGTATCACTCTCTCTGAGGTTTCTGTCTCTCTCTCGAATCGCTCTCTCGGGATGTGTAGTAGAAAAGAGGAGGTTATACTGCCCTTGTACAGGTCACTGGTAAGGCCGCATCTGGAGTATGGAGTTCAGTACTGGTGCCCACACCTCAAAAAGGACATTAACCTGCTGGAGAAGCTCCAGAAGAGGGCTACAAAGATGATAGCCGGTCAGCAGGGCAAGGCATATGAGGAGAGATTGAGGGCACTAAACATGTACTCCCTGGAAGACAGGAGAGAGAGAGGGGACATGATTGGAACCTTCAGGTACTTGAAAGGGATAAATAAGGTTGATAAGGAGAGTCTCTTTAAGCTGAGTGGCAACCATAACACGAGGGGGCACAGTCTTAAGCTAGAGGGTGGGAGGTTTAGGAGGGAGGCCAGGAAGCACTTCTTCACAGAGAGGGTGGTGGACACTTGGAATGCGCTGCTGGAAGAGGTCATCTCGTTGAAGACAGTAGGCAGCTTTAAGAGAGCTGTGATAGGCATAGGGGGAAGGTAAGGATCATGGGGAGGGAGGGCAGGGACATTAGCTCAAGCTGTGGACCCTGCAGTACGAGCAGACTTGATAGACCAAATGGTCGTCTTCTGCTGGCTTCTTCGTATGTTCATATGCTGCGGTAGGGTATGCTGTGTGTTGTTTCGCTCACACTGTATCTCTTTTGGCACTGATGTGTGTCTTGCTACGTGTGTGTGTGTGTGTGTGTTTGGGGGGCACCGAATGAAGGACAAGCAGGCACTGCAAAAAAAACAACAAAAAAACAGAGCAGGTCACAATGCACCAGACACAGACATCGCCGGAGAGAGGGAACTGTGCTTATCAATCATTATACAGAGAGAGACACATGGGACATTGTCACAACTGTCACTTTAGTGTCCTGGTCTCGCTCTCTCTGTTGCCTGTCACTGTGAGGCCCACTGTCGGTGAGTGGAGGAAGGGGAGCTGAGATCGTTGGGCCAGGTGGCATGCAGGTTTGTGGACTACAACACTCTTTCAAGGAAGCCCACTTGCTATCAGTCTCTCGAGCTAATCTCTGTGTCTCTCTGTAGAATAGCATGGCTTCTGGGGAAGACAAACAGTCACTCTGTCCTCACTGCCATAGTGAACTGCACACAGGACAACTCACGGAGAGAGGGACACAGTATAGTGCTCTACTGACCTCCCTGTCCCACTGCCACCGTGTTACTTCAGTCTCCTTGTCTCCCGATGAGTGGGGGGGTGGGCCTTCTGCCCTGTGTGTGTGTGTGATGTATGGGCAGGGGGAAAATGCCAAGAGACGCAACAGTTTTCACACTGTGGCATTTGGTCTTTCTCGATATGTGTCCCTGTGGCCCCAAAGCATGTAGAGGAACTCAAGACAGAGAAGGACACCGAGACACAGATGACACTGTGTGCTCAGTTCCTGGAGGTCCACGGGGCGTTTGGGTGGGAAGACAGCGGGGAGGAGAAAATAATGCTACCATGTTTTTGAACAGTGCAAGGAGTCTTGGTGCATATAACGTGGGGTAGAGGAACAGAGGTATACATGACAGCCTTCGGTTCTCATTCGCTTAGCGAGGATATTAATGGTACACTTGTTGTGCGTATATTGGGGATTAATCAACAGTCACCTGATGCTCTGTACCAATCAGGTACCTGTGTTTTTCTACCCCATGTTATAATGTAATTTGTTTCTAATTGTGATTTCAAGACGCATCATTGCGTAATGCTGAATAAGCTCAGGTTGACTCTCTCTGGAGGCAAGAAGGGAACTGAGCAGGCACAAGCATATAAATCTGTCACTCAGCTTACTTTTTGCCTCACACATAAAACTCACAAGGTCTATTAAAAGTATACTTTATGTGATGCCCCCAATAGGACCTTTTGCCTGTCTCAGGCGAATTCAGATATAGGTTCATTTTAATTCTCCTTTGCAGCTCCTCTTCAGCATCTTGGTTCTGTTTATGTCCAGTAGTTCAGAAGTGTTCCAGCTTGGTCTCCTTCTCTCAGGCTCTAAGGCCCTGTACACATCAGGCCACTTAAAACGTTTTAAGGTGCTTAAAACGTTTTAAGTCGCACAAACACGGCACCCATCCGCATTTAAGTATGGTTTCAAAGTGTGTTAAGAAACCGTGCTTAAACCCTGCTGCGAGCTAGTCTCAAGTCCGTTTTCAAAAATGTTTTAAAGGAGAAAAGTGTGTTACCTTGCGGTGTGGATGGGCGTGAGATTCTCACTCTATTCCGGTGCCATGCTGAGAGCTTCGGTCCTCCAGTGTCACCCTAAAGTTCCTGGCAAGCAATTCCATAGTGCAGCTGCAGTGAGGCTGCTGAGCATTGCCATCCAACAGAGCGTCTAGCGGCGGGAAATTAAAGTGCTCGTGGAGGTTGACAGACGAATTGTCTGCATCACTTACCAGTATTTAGTACAGTAAACCAGACACACTCAGCCTGTGTGGTGAATACTTATTCAATAGTTAATTAGTGCTAGTGCTTCCCCGCATAGTGCTCTTCCAGGTGATTATAGCGCGACTGTGGTAGAATGACTGACCATTCTGCAAGCTGGACAGAGGAGGCCACTAAACTCCTAATTGAGTACTGGTCCCAGGAGTGAGTTCAGGAGGAGTTGGCCAACTATCGCAGAAACACCAAAATTTATCATAAAATTGCAGACTTCCTATTAGAGAAAGGCATAGAAAGGTCTGCAAAGCAATGCAGGGAAAAGATAAAGCAGCTTAAAGTGAGATACCATAAAGTGAAAGACAACAACAGGCGATCTGGTGGCAAGAGGATCACCTGCCCATTTTTTGATGAACTGGACAGAATTCTTGGTACTCGACCAACCTCAAACCCTGCATTTGTCCTTTAGGGAGCATCTGTTGAGCCACCATGTCCACCTATTGAAGAAGAGTACCCAGATCTAGAACCCCTGCAGTCAGGTACATGCAGTGTGATGTCACACATGTAACCCATTATTCATGAGCACTGTAGTCCCTCCACCCACACGCTGCAGTCACAGACGTGTCTGTGTAATGTAGCGTCACTGTGGTGGAATCAGCAAACATGATGTTGTGCATTGTTTTGTCAGCATAATGTATTCTCCATACCTACACATACTGCCTTTAATGACATAACATATATTGCCACTGTGTCTGGTGATGGGGGTGAAGTGCACAGGAAGCATCTCCACATGGAACTGCATTGCCTGGCACTTACCATACAGTTGTCATCAGACGTATTTACATTACCAAATGTGATTTGTTTTGTAGACCATGAGGGTTGCCAGGACTCATCAGTGGAAGAGTCTTCTACTACCATCCATGACCCATCTGATGATACCCTAGATGCATTAGAAGAAGAAGAAGAAGAAGAACCGGGATACAGCTATGCAGCACCACCATCAGCTGTGTCATCTGGGAAGAGAACCTGCAGCACTGAGCCTCTTTTCAATCTACAGAAGAAAAAGAGACTGACAAAAATGCATGAGATATTTGAGTCCGTGTTTGAACCAGCACGTAAAATGTTGATTGAGCAGCACAATCAGCTGTTGCAACAAGAGAGAGAAAGGGCTAGGGAAGATAGAGAGATGGAGGAATGGCTACGAACACGGGAGATGGAACATACTGCATCATTGTTCCATAGCATCATGGCAATGTTTGCACCTCTGGCTGCACAGCAACCAATGCAGATGCAAGTTGCAGCTGCCACGGTCCATGCCAACTCCATGCAGTCACCATCCCCTTTCACTGTAATGACCTTGGGAAATACTTCTGCTGCCCATCCTTTTAACAGTAGAGGGGTATTGTATCAGCAACCGAATGTCATGCAGGACAGTCAACCTGTCAACAATAATATGACTCCCACTCATGAAAATGTTGCTTACGTGGGCCGTACTGTTTCCCAACATACTGCTACTGATGAATGTAGACCAAACAGTACTCATGTGCAGTCATACAGTGAGCAACTGAATTCTGGTGATTTCACATGGACAAGTCTGTGACATCTTAACTGTTATGTTGCATAAAACAGCAAAGATGGTGTGTGCAACTAATGAGCAGATCCGTGTTGTGTGCTCCTCATGTGCACACGTGTGGTTATATTTGTGTTTGCTGTTTCATGGACATGACAGTGCTTTTCCTCACCCCTTACCAGGTTCACCTGGCTGAATTCAAATAGGTTACAGCACCACTTGTCATTTCACATGTGCCACTGTTTGTTATGGCCAATAAACACGTCTTACACTTGTTAAGATGAAATGCATCAATATTTGTTTGTGCTGCTGTTGTCAAAGGCACAGTTATGATCAGTATAGCAGTTCATAATTTAATAAACAGTTTAAAGATAGAAAACTTGCAACAAACTTTAATGCTGTCACATAACATCCAAACTGCTAAGAATTGTTACAAATCAATTTAATAATATAAAAATGTTCACTATTGTTGAAATAATTAAATGTTACGTACACAAATGTATGTTTGGTACTGCTGTTCCTTTGTATTGTTACTGCCATGTTTTTTAATTGAACAGTACATTAAAGAACATTTTTAAAAATGTAAACAGTTCATAACAGGTTTTTAATCTGCTACTTGCAGAAATACAACTTCTCACTGAATTACTGTTGTTCCCTTTCATGGGACAACATCATTTCGTATAGAACACTAACAATGTTTGTTTGCCAATAAAAGTAAATATTTTTAACGCTACAAACTGCTTCGTACTTTGTACTGCATATATATCATAACTGCATTATGAACATGTATTACAAATATTGGCTGTGTGACACAACATCAGCAAGGTTACTACTGGTGCACTGCACTTATTAACTTACTGCATTTACTGTAGTGTGACTAAACATGACATTATCCACCTCAGCAATATGTTACTGCACATGTAGCATTGTAACAAAATGAGCACACAGGGCATCACGGATCAAGACTGCCTGTCTTGTTTGAGATGCAACTGTTGCATCATATGCCTGACGATGTTCAATGTCGGGTTGAGGAACAACACCACCATCTGTGTCAGCCAACCACCTAGAGTCGAACAACTCCTCCTTACTGTCACATATATTGTGCAGCACGCAGCATGCAGCAGTAATATATGGAATGTTCTCCAGGCTGAACTCGCTTCTTTTTAGCAGACAACGCTGTCTGTCTTTTAGTCTTCCAAAGGCGCATTCAACAACCATACGTGTCTTACTCAGCCTGTAATTAAAGTTCCTCTTATCGGGGTCTGTATAATCAGCATAAGGCTTCGTAAGCCATGGTAGGAGGGGATATGCAGGATCGCCCAGAATAAAAGCAGGCACCATCACACCATTTATTTCCCGATCACTGTTTGGAAAAAGATCCCCACGCTGCCCTCTACAATACAGGTCGCTATTTTAAAGTACTCTAGCATCATGAACTTTACCAGGCCAACCAACATTTATGTCAATGAATCTGTAATGGTAATCAACAACCGCCTGCATCACCATGGAATAGTAGCACTTCCGGTTGTAGTATTCTGTTGCATTACCAGGTGGGTATAAAGTGGGAAAATGAGTGCCATCAACAGCACCGACACATTGGGGAAAACCCCCATTCTTTATCAAAACCTGCCATTATTTCATCTAGGTTTTGAATGACAATCACTTTGGGTAGGAGAACTTGCACAGTGGCACGACACACTTCATTTATGATCTCACCCACGGTGGAACGTCCAACCCTGAACAGATGTCCGAGTGTACGGTACTCAACATTTGTTGCTAGCCGCCACAGGGCAATCTCAACACGCTTACTAACTGACACTGCTTGCCGAAATCTTGTATTGCTACGTGCAATGTAAGGTGACAGTTCATCACATAGCAATGTGAATGTCCCTTTACTGAGACGGAAGTTACATATCCACTGCTCATCATCCCAGTGGGTCAAGACAACATCATTCCACCAAGATGAGGAACGATCCACACACCATTCATGCCTATGTAGGGGAATTTGAGACATACCCAGCAGTCAGAATACTCTGCATGACAGCTAGCGATTTAATAATGTGCTGCTGTCTCATTCTGGACCGTGCTGTGCTGAGCAGTGATCTCTGCCTCATCTCATAAGTTCTTCTCTCCAGAGCAAGTGCTGACAGAGTCTGATGAGCTGCCAGCAAGCATAATATCAGGGTATACATGTCCCCACTGCAGAACTCCATGTGTAAACAAATGATCACCTAGGTGATGCTTGATGTGGATCATGTGACAGGGTCAACTGCTTGCTGGGGCAGACTGCCACAATTTAGCATTCAGCAGTTTTTTTTGCCCATTTACAACGCTGTAGCACAAATTAGCACACCACACTGATGCACTAATGAGCAAAGACACAGTCCAGTTTAAGCACTTCCTGAACGGCAATTTGCGTCATTTGTTTACATTACTGCCGAGATGCACGCTGGAAGTAACACAAGATGCATCCTGGGTTGATGCTCCCAACTAAACCGTGCTACAATCGCAGAGGATTACGGAGTTTAAAAACGTTACTCGCTGCTGATGGAGACGGAAGTTCACTGTGTTACAATCGAGTTCAAACTCAGTGAACAATAATGTGGACGGGCTGCTGTGGTGAGTTTTAAAACGTTTTGAAACCGTTATTTAAAACTGTACAAATCTTCACTTGTAATGTGTACAGGGTCTTATTGCTCAGCTTTTTAATGTTTGTTGTAATGTGCAGCCTATCTTGCAGTTTTTCTTTCTTTTCATAGCTCTGCATTATTATTATTTTTTTTACCAAGTACTGTATTCTGTTTTGTATTTATTTGATCTGTTTTGGATGGCTTGTTATTACAGTATGTAAGCTCTTTTCAGAGTGTTTGCGTAAACAAGACTATTTAAATTTCATTGGACTTATGATGTACCTAACTTTGATTAATAAACAAATAAAACTAAGATGAGGTGAAGGAAACTGACTTAAAAGAGAAAATTAGTGAGGAAAAAGGTAACAATGTTTTATCTTTATTTCCTTTGCATTGGATAGGACCTTCCAGCACCTCTGCTTGATGATGTCACTAAGGTTGAAATAGAAGAAGAGGCAAAAAGTGAAACAAAGAAACCTCAAGAGTCTATGACAATAGCTTAGCGCTACCAGAATTTACCTAAAATACAGGTAAGTAATGAAAACTGCTTAAGATTTAGTAGTTATATTTCTGTTTTAAGGAGCAGGTAACAGTTAAAATAAAAAAAAAACTATTATGGTTAATGCAGTTGCATTTATCTTTAGTATTTTCTGGGGTTTTGGTGGTCTAATTACAAGTGTTTTAAAGGAAAACTGCCCCCTCATAGCTTGTAAATGTTATTTGTTTCTAAGTTAACAGATGCCTCTTTTCATGTGGCTGTTAGAGATATATGCGATTGCTTTAGTGTATTATCACTCTTCATACTAGTCCTTGTAACTATACTGGGGGACTCCATTTTCTGGGTGTTTAATTCTCATTGTCCCTGGCAACAGCATTAGCATATGAAAACATGATGTGCTAGCACCCTTTAGATTCCACAATAGGCCTGTCTGCTTAAATGTTCAACAAAGCAACTTGCAGAAAGATGTGAAATAAACAGGTTGCTCACCTGTAACAGTAGATATTCCACGGAGTGGTCTCTTGCAGTAGATAATACTTTTGGGTATCCAGCAGAGGTTGCCGTGGTGCATGGCAGCTCTTCTAACAGTTTTTCACCAGGGATCGCCCACACATGACATCAGCTTCCTGTTTCCTATATAAGTGTGGACGGTCCCTGGCATCCTCACTTCATTTTCCCACCGTCTTCAGCTCGCGCAGCAGCTAATGCAACTTCTATGTAGCAGTCATCGACGAGAAATTTAGAACCAAGACTCAGACCAATATTGGATATCAGACAACTGAATCTTTACATTCAATACAAATGTTTCCGCATGATCACCCTACCTTTTTTTTTGAAATTCATACTTTATTTGTTTTAACAAGCAGGTAAACAAGCATAAATCGAAATACCTACGTAGCAAGTAACATGGTAGAACAGTGAAATAAAAAAAGTAACAGAACATCTAAAAGGAACAAAACAAAAACAAACCCCCAAACCCACCACCCCCTCCCTCCCCCTCCCAGGAGGATGCCGCCACCAACAGCCAATGAGCCCCAATAAAGCAATTCATGTCTAGGTATAAAAAGGGAAAGGGGGGTAAGAAGACTAACCAAGTTGGGTTTTATAGTACTGGTAACAAGGAGGAGGGGGGAAATATAAGGAACCCCAAGTAGGGTCTTAGTGGAGATACAGGGCGTATAGTTTGCCCCATTTCTTGTGGAATGCTGACAAGGCATGCCTGGAACTGGCGATCAATCTTTCAATTTTAAAGCCTTGGGACATTTCCGCCACCCATTCCTGATATGAGATTTCGGATTGATCTAACCAGTGGCGAAGAACTAATCTTTTGACAGCCATTGAAATTAAGGCCATGTGGTATTTCCTTTCATTAACTTTGATACTGGAATAAATTCCTAGTATACAAATTTCGGTGTGAATAGATCCTTTAAACCTAATAGTGGATCCAAGCTACCCGAATGTGTCTCCACAAAGGAGCAACCTTCTCTCAGGCCCAGAATATATGTAGTATATTACCCATATCCTCTCCACATCTAGTACATTTAGGGGAACTTGCTTTCCCAAGTTTAAATAATTTCACTGGAGTATAATACATGTTGTTGACTATGTAGAATTGTGTAAGCTTGTTCCTATCCAGAGAGAAAAATCTATGTAGATCTGACCACACCTGACTCCAGGGTAAAGGAGAGTTGGCAATCAATGTTTCCCACACCTTGGAGCCAGATAGAACTTCAGGGGCTTTACTAAGAAGAAGCTGCGCGTAGAGTTTAGCTATGGTATGGGGCTTATTTGCCTGAGATTTAAGCGATTCCAGAAAGGGTCGAACACTGGATGTCATTTTCACCGAACCAAAAACCTTAACTATGAGGTGTCTCAATTGGTATACCTTAAAGATGTACTGTGAAGGGATATCAAATTTGGTCATCAGGTCTCCGGAGGAACCAAGTAAGTCTTGAAAATAGAAATCTTCCACAGCACAGTCTCGGATTTGCAGTAACCAAGAGGGGAGCAACCAGTGTGAACCAAGCCTGATGTTAGGATTAGAACCAAGGTTGGGATGGATCCTTAGAGTTAATAGTTCTGACTGAGGTGCAGTGCTGATTGAAAACCTTAACGGAGGTCCCAATCACGGAGCTGCCTATTCGGGTTGGTAGAACTGAGAGATTGCAGTAAAACAAGGGTTGAGGGTCTATGTTATGATTCCTCAGAGTTCGATCTCGAGCTGCAACCATTTAGCTTATAAAGATCGTGGGAGGGACAAAGCCATTTACCATTTTGCCAGGTGACTGGCCCGATAATAAAGCTCAAAATTGGGTAGGCGAAGGCCCCCATTAGCTTTAGGCACACACAGTTTGAAAAAGGATCTTCTTGGTTGTTTACCTTTCCAGATGAATTTAATTAAAGATGAGTGGACTTTTTGGAAAAAGGATTTAGGTAGCCATATGTTTAACAGGCTTAAAGGATAAAAGATATGCGGGAGTATATTCATCTTAATTATGTTGATTCTCCCACCTATAGATAAGGGAAGGTTTGTCCATCTACTAAGATCACTCTGAACCCTATCTATCAGATCGTCCAGATTAAGTTTCTTAATTGTGTTAGTATCTCGGGCTAAATAGATACCTAGGTATTTAAGGTGATCAGGCGTTACATCGGCCTGGAAAACAAATGGGTTAAGCGGAAAGATTTCGGATTTGGTCAAGTTCAACCTGTAATTTGAGACATCACCAAATTGTGTGACAATCTTTAACACCCCTTGGATAGATCTAGCTGGATTCGTGAGGTGTAACAGGATATCATCTGCAAATACCGATATGTCTAGTGATTGCTGGCCAATAAGGCATCCCGTAATATCAGGTGAAGATTTGATATGCACCAATAGAGGTTCCAGGTAAAGGTTAAATAGATACGGTGATAATGGGCAACCTGGCGGTACCCAGTATAGGAAATCTGGAAGAGAACACCCCATTACAATAGACTTTCAGAGGGGGAACTATAGATCGCTACTGACTCACTGAATAAATTGTGCCGGAAAGCCCATCCTATCCAGGGTAGCCACAAAAATTCCCAGCTCCACACGATGAAAGGCTTTTTCGGCATCTAAGGCCACCAGCCAAGGGAGTTGGGGAGTTCACAGTGGAGAATGTGCGTAGAGTCCTCATGTGATCAGCTGCAGATCTCCCTGAACAAAGCCCACTTGTTCCACACTTAGAGTGCTTGCCAGACTTGTTTAATTCTCAATGAAGGATTTAGTCAAAATCTTGATATCATAATTAACAAAGAAATTGGTCTATAGTTAGCAGGGTCTAAAGCCGACTTATTTGATTTAGGTATTAAGATGATAGTTGCTTCTAACAAAGAGGGATCTAAGGGTCCAGAAGTAAGAATATAGTTAAACAATTTTAGTAATGCGGGGGCTAGCTCGCTACAGAAAGATTTGTAGAAGTTTGGAGAAAATCCGTCTGGGCCAGGGGCCTTGTCCAGGGTGAGACCATGGATAGCTTCTGTGACTTCCTCTAGAGTGATAGGGCCTAATAAGACTTCACAATGGCCAGCATTGAGCTTGGGAAGGGGTATTCTCAAGGAACTCTATTATACTTGGAAGAACCGCTGAGTGTTTTGGTCTTGTAAAGGTTCCTGTAAAGTCTTCAAAGACCCCAGCGATATCTCTCGGGTTGGTTTTGATGGATCCATCACCAGCTTTGATACCGGGAATCAATCTCGAACTCTCCACTTCTTTAAGTCTAAGAGCTAGTCGTCTACCTGGCTTCTTGCCCTGATCGAGATATTTCGTTTTGGATTTCAGAATGATATATTCTGTTTTCTCTCGGATTAGATCCTCGTATTCATCTTTAAGCCTATACAAATTTTCTAGAACCCCTTGAGAGTGTGAGGCCGAGAGTTTCTCTTCGGCTGCTTTGATCTGATTAGCTAAGGAATTGATTTTTTCTACCCTCGATCTTTTCCGTCTAGATGATTCTTTAATAAATTCACCCCTGAGGAAGCATTTCAGTGAGCACCAAACTAGATCGTACCTGGAGACCGAGCCTTGGTTAATCTCCAAAAAGGATGAAATCAAAGCTTTGAAAAGTGAAGTAATCTGCTCGTCTTTTAAAATCTGATTGTTGAGCTTCCAGGTGGTGTCCCGTTGACCAGGAGGTCCCGGAGCAAGCTTGACCCATGTCATAGCATGATCTGAGATAACAATAGACTCAATGTTGGTGGAGGAAATATTAGCTAACAAGTTGGTGCTCACTAAAATGTAGTCTATCCGTGACCAAGAGTTATGAGTTGGGGAATAGAAGGAATAAGTCCTGGTAGAAGGGTTCAGGAGTCTCAAGGATCTTCCAAACCCAACAACGAACATAAATCCGCTAGAGTAGCTGAGCGACGACGTGGTTCTAGTACAACCAACAGACCTATCTAGTATCTGTGAAGGTGCAATGTTCCAGTCCCCCCCTAAAACAAAGTTAGATGGCAGGAAAACACTCAGTAGGTCAGCCAGACCCATCAAGAATTCGGAGTCACCCCCAACAGGACCGTATATAGAACCTAACACAACCTCAGTGTTATAGAGCGTACCTTGAACAAATACATATCTGCCATTTGTATCTTGGACAAGCTTCTTCATCGCAAAGGGTACATTGCGTCTGATCAAAATAACAACCCTTTACTGTTGGTAGTCTGACCTGGCCTTAAAACTTGTGAGAAACCTTTAAACCGTAGTAAATTGGTTTCCGTTACCATTATATGAGTCTCTTGAAGGAAAAGTGTATCTACCCCTACCAATGAGCAATTTAGAAAAATCTGACCCCTCTTGGACACATCCCTTAATCCCCTCACATTCCAGATGGCAAACTTAACATGGTTTAACGCCATCGTTACCAGTAAACGAACTATTAGAAATCAAGATTAATACTTGGTACCTCTTAAGAGGTTGAATGGCGGTGACATCCTCTCCCCACCCCCCGCAGAATACACAGCTTTGACCAACCCAAAATACTTATATTGTAAGATAAACCAGCTTCAGAGCATAATAAAAGCGTAACATAGACTGGTTAAACAGAATATCCTCAAGTTATGGACCAAAGTACAATTAGTTCGTAAAACACTGAGTTTACTCTTCTGGTCCCTAACCCACCCTCCCTATCCCCCCACTTAAACACAAACAGCTATATACAAACCACCCCCATAACAGATAACATTGTAAGGCCAAAAACATCACACTTGGTTTCAGAATCCCACCCTCTCGATACCATGGCATGGCGCTTGATTCTCTGAGTACCTGAATGAAAATTAAACTAAGATACCAATTGCCAAGGCCATTAGGCTCAGGATTAAAACAGCTAGGTTTAATAACATAGGAAGGCCATGGTATCCAAAACCCCCATCCACAGTCGTGAGGCAAGTTCCAAAAGCTTGATTCGCCTCCCGCCCCCCCCCACAACAATCTAAGTAAGCAACATCTTTAAGAAAAAAATATTCCAGAGTAACAACTATATGGATCGAGAAAGTGGTACGCAGACTACATCCGCCGTTGATCCGATAGAAAGGCAAATTTACAACAAACAGCAGCTGAATCGAAACAGCAAAACCAATAGGATGGAGTCTTTACCTGTGAGAGACCCTCAAGCATGCTGGCCAGAAGATGACCTCCGTAAGGCCTAGACCCTAGATCGGAGCGGTGCCAAGGAGGAAGCGCAAGTCGGAATTAACCGGGGCGGACCAAAACGGTCTGAGCGCTAAAGATTCCCCCCGGAAACTCGAACCCACACTCATGTTCCGGCCCCCCAGACTGAGCCAGCAAGCGTGGAACCTCCGAGCTTCGGGCCTAGCTAACTACATAGGCCTCACGGCCTATCCCGGCCTCCACTAATCAGCTGCCCCAGATTGGTCATGACCTTCCCGGGCCCAGGTAAGCCAGACCGGTAGCTAACCTTGCATAGCTGGGGAAAGAGAATGGAAGGGTGTCATTTGGGACAAAAGTACCTATTTATGTAAAAACCACAAATATCCTATAGCATAACTAAGCAAATCAGTCCCCTTTAAATAAGTTTGGGAGCCTCTTAGAGATCAATAAGCGTGGTCCGGGTCCTCGTAGGATTGCCAACTGCCGTCAAGGGAGACCACAAATTTCGCCGGGTAGACCATCCTGAATCTGATTTCGGCAGCAATTAATTTTTTAACAATTGGATGGAATGCAGCTCTCCTCTTTCGGACCTCGTAAGGTAAGTCTTGAGTGATTCTCAGCTTAACATGGCTCCATTGTACAGAGTCCAGTTCTTTGATTTTCGTTAGGACGTGTTGGCGTTCAATATAGCTTAAGAATTTAATGATGAGTGGTCTGGGAGGAGAGCTCAGTGGAGGTTTAGGTTTCAGTGATCTGTGGGCTCTCTCGATATGATAGCACTGGTTTATCGGAGAGGGACCAACGACTTTGTTTAGAAAGTGCTGGACAAATTTGATGGTGTCATTCCCTTCTTCAGCTTCCGGTAGCCCCAAAATAAGAACATTATTCCTTCTGCTCCTTCCCTCAATATCTTCTGTTTTAGCCTGTAGTTTCTGTATTTGTTGTTTTAATTTGACAATCTCTGGCTCTGCTTTATTTCTCCAACGGTCCAGCGAAGTGACATTGGTTTTCAGATCCCCAACTTGCCTAGATAGGTCTGAGAAGTCCTTTCTAATAGATTTGATTACTGATATCTCTTGCAATGCTTCCTTGAAAGGTACCATTTCTTGAAGAAACGATCTTCAGTTAATGGGGTATTTGAAGTTGTAGGAGTAGTTTGTTTGGCAGAATGAGCAGGATTGGCATTCCTAGCTTTTTTAGAAGCCTTTTCAGGCGTTGTTGGTGGAGTGTTTCACACTGGTTGTCTTCATGTCAGCCTCCATTGTTGCTAATCACTGGAAACGACTTTAAGCGCCTTAAAAATCAGCCCAAAGACACTGAAAGTAGTCAGGAAGCCTTTAGGGTCGCTATAGTTTAGAAAAATATCGATATTGCAGTTGAAAATAGCGATTTTAGCAGGTAGAGGAAGGGAGCTCAGGAGAGAGCTGCTTTCAGTCACACTGCATCACGTGACTCCCTCATGATCACCCTACCTTCCATCATGCCGATTCTGAAACAGGGCAACTGGCTTTGCGCCCTAGACATGAAGGATGCCTACCTTCATATTCCCATCCACCCTGCCCACCACAGATGTTTACGCTTCTACTTACTGGGTCAAAATTACCAGTTTCAAACACTCCCTTTCGGCCTCTCATCAGTCCCCAGAGTGTTCACCAAGTGCCTAGTGGTGGTGGCAGTAGCCTTGTGAAGAGAAGGGCACTTCATCTTCCATATCTAGACGATTGGTTAATAAAAGCAGACTCCAAAGTAGCTCTGCTTGCCTCCCTAGATGCTACCTTGAAACTGTTCGCAGATCTGGGAATTACTGTCAGTTGGCCAAAATCCAGTCCAAACCCAACACAGTCTCTCCAATACATTGGAGCTGTTCTAGATGCAGTTACAGCCAGAGCTTATCTCTCCCCTGCCTGGCAGGATACGCTTATCGCTCTGGCACTACACATACAAACTCAGAAGATAGTCCCGTTCAGACAAATGCTGCGCCTTCTGAATCACATGTCCGCTGCCTTCCCTGTGGTGGCCTTCGCCCATCGCCACATGAGACCTGTCCAGTGGACCCTCCAGAATCAGTGGTCCCAAAAAACAGGACAGTTGGAAGACAAAATCAGAGTCACTCCTTCTCTGACGTCAGCCCTGACATGGTGGGCAATCAGAACCAATCTGAATCGGGGAATACCTTTCTGGTCACCCCCCTCCCATGCAAACATTGACCACGGATGCTTCCCTTCTGGGCTGGGGAGCGCACCTGGGTCCTTGGCAGACCCAGGGCCAATGGCCCACTTCTCCCCATCTGTCTCATATCAATCTCTTGGAGATGAAAGCAGTCCATCTAGTCCTTCAGGTGTTCTGGCCCTACCTCAAGCTAGGATAGTTACTGATCCAGTCAGACACTAGTGTTCTACCTCAACAAGCAAGGAGGTACGAAGTCTCGCACCCTATGCAGAGAGACTCTTGCAGTTTGGCAAGAAGCCATGCAGCAACAATTAACACTAACAGATGTCCACCTACCAGGACATTGCAACCAGTTAGCCGACTGGCTGAGTCGCCAGTCCTCAACTCACGAATGGACACTTCATGAGCAAGTGCTCCAAGAAATCTTCAACTTATAGGGCACTCCACAGATGGCTCTGTTTGCCGCCCCAGAGACTTACTGTCTTCCCAGGTATTTTTCCATTATCCCGAACAGAAAGGGACGATCTATAGATGCTCTGTCCCAACCCTGGACAGGTCTCTTCTTATATGCTTTCCCCCCATGTCCCTCTCCTGCAATGGACTCTACTGAAACTACAGTTGGAGCTGGCCACAATGATTCCCATAACCGCACTGTGGCCTCGCCAGACATGGTTTCCCCTGCTCCTACAACTGTCAGTACAGGACCCCGTCCCATTGCCAGTCAGGTCAGACCTCTTGACTCAGTGTCACGGGTCTCTCCTTCACCCCAGCCTGAAGGCTCTACACCTTCACACTTGGCTCCTGAGGATGCTTTCATAACTAGATTACAAGTGTCCTCTCCTGTTGCCAATATTCTTTTGTCCTCCCATAAGCCAGCCACAAGCGCTACATACAAGTTCAAATGGAAACGCTTTTCCATATGGTCAACCTCTTGCTCTTTGGACCCTTACTCTTGTCCACTGAAGAAGGTTCTAGACTACCTGGTCTCACTATCTGAGTCCGGTTTAAGTTATTCTTCCATCAAAGTCCACTTGGCCGCCATCTCCGCTTTCCATGAGCCTCTGGATGGCAGGTTACTGTACCAGTATCATCTAGCTAAGATGCTTTTGACAGGAATGTTACATATTAAACCTCCTATTAGAAGACCCACTCCTCCATGGTATCTCATTTTTATGATAGAAAAATTGACCCTTGAGCCTTTTGAGCCAGCAGCCATTTGTG